>OX637513.1:18778368-20048264 GCA_951799955.1 Apamea anceps | reverse complement strand
CCATTTCAGCTAGATAACCTATACTTGAACATAAGACTGATACACGAGGAGGTCACAACAAATGAGGTTGTATAGGTACTGGCTCTAGAGACACAAAATTCACACTGGCAATAATTTTTCAATTTTTCAGATACTTTCCTCCTCAGACCTACCAGACTATTCCTGTTATGAATGTTCAGCATTAATAACCAAGTTTAGTAAGTTCAGGAAAAAGTATTTCACAGCCCAGGGGCTCTTGTTTAATATTCTACAGAACCATGGTGTAGTAAGTACCTAGTCTTCTAATTTTATGATAATTTTGTCAGAAATGTTTTTTTAAGCTGGTGTATCTTACCCACTTATTTCTTTGTACAGGTCACAGAAAAAGAAATAAAGAACATTGATAGAGTAGCATCCAAACTCAACTCCAATATGTCAACAACTCTTATTAAAAGCGACCAGCAGATAGTAGAAATTAAAATAGAATGTGACCCAATGGCTGATGTACTGGAAATGCCAGTAGAGGATGAAATGGACAACAGTGGAAGTGAAGACGAGGTTCCTTTGCATTCTGTTAAACAAATCGAGCGTGTAAGTCTTGTACCTATCTTATCACCTGGGTAATTTTTTCTGACCTCTGTCAATGTTCCTTGATAGCCATAGCTTAGGCACCCGTCACCACCGGTGATTAACGTGACGGGTTGAGCTAGCAAGTGCGCGAATTATTCGCTGATATGCGTATGTACAGACGTCAGCAGGTCAAGCTACCCGAAACTGTCAAATTTTCCCGACCAACCTTGAACCTTAATGCTTTAACGATAAAGTTGAAAATCTATTACTTAAAGAAATTTGACAGATTGTAGTAGCTTGATGCGCTGGCGTCTGTACGCACGACGACATATCAATCTATACATTTTCAGTATAAGCCAACTTCTCATTGCATGAAAAGCCTATATAATGAGAGGTCAGCTAAAACTGGAAATATATAGCTTGATATGTTGCCATGTGAGAGCAGTGGTTGGCCCAGTGGTAACGGCCGCGACTTACGAGTTGTAGGTCGTGGGTTCGAACCCAGACAGGCGCTTTACTTTGTGTGAATTATTTCATCACCACTGCTCTCAAAACGGTGAAGGAAAACATCGTGAGGAAACCGGCATGTCCAACATCCAAAAATTCGAAGATATGTGACATCTACCAACCCGCACTGGGCCCGCGTGGTAGATTATAACCCACTCACTCTCGAAGAGAGGCGGCCTGTGTCCCAACAGTGGGAAAAATATAAGCTGATTTTGATGTTGCCATGTGTACTAAGCGTGTCCCTTTTTTTTAACAAATAAAGCATGAGTCTCTCACGACACTATTGCCAGCTCACTTCACGGTCTACGTTTTCACAGTGAGATTGTTATGGAATAGACCGGCTGGTGACACAGGCTTCTGAAGAAAATTACCAATAAGGTTACTATAAATGTCCTTCTAGGACACAAAAACATGCTGTTTCTTAATGAAAATGAGCCTTTTATTAACTCAAAAGTTGTAGAATTTGTACCCATGGGTTATTTATAATGTTTGTTATTACCATGAACAAGAAGCAACACACATCTAAAAGAAACAGTCACAAGAATACTGAAACTTGTTCAGGAAAATCTTATAATTATGAAAATGATTACAGTTACCAGAAATGAAAATTTTTTTTCCAAGATTTTGATGTTGCCAAACTCACTATAAGATCCTCTGAGACCTTTTTCAATAAGTTTTGTACTTTTATACCCCACAGAAATCACTGAGGAGTATTGAATAAATGTTTTTTTGATTAGGTAACACAGGTTATTATTTACTGAGTGATCAGAGCTTTAGTAAACTCTGGCATACTAGCAATCTTGCACGTTTTTTTACCAATAAAACACGATTTTACTGGCAGTTTTAACTAACCATTGAATTCATTTATTTCTAGGAACGAGCAGATGCAAATGGAGTAGTGTATTTACAAGCAGATGACTTTGACAATGAAGTAAGTAGAGTTTGTTTCTGTATTATTTAAGAGTTGAACTGAAGTTACTCTTTCTCTGCCATCTTACGCAAAACTGGGTCCTCTATCTGTTCTCTCTATCTCTAAAGGTTGTCTTTAAAAGATCGCTCTTAGCGATAAGACCGCCCATTGTGTCACCCTTTATAAAATGTGTTATATTTATGTTCTGTAATTTGTATGGTGTACAATAAAGAGTATTCTATTCTATCTATACTAGAAATTAATGGGAATATATCATATAATATGTCTGGACTTTCTCAGAAAATAAAAGTATTCTATACTTAGTAGAAATTTATGGGAATATTCATTTGTTTCAGCTGCCAGACCTGGATAACGCTACTGAAGAATACAATCCTTCATCTGAAAGATCTTTAAAGATTTTAGAAAATCAGAACTTAATGTTAACCAACCAACACACAATAATGTCCAAACTAGCTGAATTCTCCGCCAGATTTCAGAGCATCTCTAAATCTGATATATTAACAAGAACGTGTGCTACTTATAAACAATCAACAGCCAAAGCTAACTCAGGTACATCCGTCATCGAGAATAAGAAACAACTGGACGAGTTTGAAAACGAACTGAATGATCCAGAAAAGAGGCAAATGCTGCGTGACAAGTACTCAATACTATTTAATAGGAGAGGTGATGGTTTTAACTGTGCATACATTTTAATTGACGCGCTGTTTTCTAGACAATTCATGACTCAATGCTCTTGGTCTGGAGGTTCCAGAGGAGATGAGTGCAAAGTTCCATTCAGAGCATACAAAAATACAATAAGTTTTTTTCATGAGATAGTACATGACTGCGATAGCAACTTCTCAATGATGGATTGCTACAGTTTCATCAAATGTATTTTAAGGAATTCCAATAAAAGGAGCACAAGCAAACTAGCTAGAATGTCTGCTCGGAAGAGACGAATTAAAACGTCTGACTTTATCAAGACAAGAGAATTACTCAGTTTGGAGGAAACTTGAAAGTTGCAGACAGTTTACATTTACAGTAGGTACCTGGGTGGGCGTAAATATGACGCATTGCGCTTTGTAATGAAACTCACAGGTATGAGTGGGTGACACAAAGACCTACAGCAGAGTATTTTTTTTCAAAAATGTGCCTTTTACGGTCGCTGGGTATTTACACCTGGGTGAAGGCCGCACGGAACCGGGAAGTATGGCGGAAGAAAGGGGAGGCCTATACCCAGCTGTGGGTGCAGAAATGATGATGATGGGTATTTGCAAGCAATGGCGGCAGAAAACTTCGTATTAGCAAGTCGATCCTGACTTGTTCAGGTTCAATTGATACTTAATACATACAAATGAATATGTGTAGTCCAACAAAACAAAATTTTCTTCGACGTAGTTGCTTTTAGGGCCGACATACACGGACTGCTAAAAAAAATAAAAACTACTACTGTAAAATACTGGTATTCAGTTGCATCCGGCTAGACTGGAAGCCGACCCCAACATAGTTTGGAAAAGGCTAGGCAGATGATGGTGCACGGACTGCTCGAGCAGTTGATACCAACTGCTCGTCATTCAAATCAGGTCAACTGCGCGAGAGCAGTCGACAGCTCGAGCAGTGTATGCATGGCGACTGCTTGACCGCACGACCGCCCGAAGCAGTTGCAACTGCTCGAGCGGTTTCGTGTATGTGTGTACGTAGAAGACTGTAGTTCACTATGCAGTCGCAGCTTGAAGCAGTCCATCCTAACTGCTTCAAGCAGTCCATCCTAACTGCTTCAAGCAGTCCGTGTATGTCGGCCCTAAATTACTTATGAAACTATGTAATTTGATTATCTGTGACTGATGAATATTTATTAGAACGAAGTTCCTTATCGCGCGTTGCGACAGGGGGGCTAGACGGAAAAAATTAAGACAAAAAGTTGTAACGACACTTTTTGCTATACTTAGTTGTAAGCCGTGCGGCGTGCGCGTGTTTCTCTGTCTGTCTCCGCCTGTCTCTCTCTCTCTCTTATAGAAAACAAGCCACTTATTTTTGTTTCGTCTTTCTATTTCACACTGGAACAGTTTTAATACAATTCCTTCACTAATTAATCGAAAGGAACTTCGTTCCATCCGGGTGTCCCTTGACACCTCTCAAGTTTTTATATATTTTTTTATTAGCTTTTGTTAGGTACTTTATTTTAATTATTGTATATACTTTGATTATCTGTGAATTTACACCAGGTTTTTATGATCAATGATAATAAGTGATTAAAAGCAACTACTATGAAGAAAATTTTTTTTTGTATGTCCCGAATAATATCACTTATCTACTAATAAAACTACATTGTAAAAGTCTGACTGTCAACCTCCTCATCATGGCCGTAAGACAGACAACGATGGGGGGGGGGTTGGCAATCCACGCCGCAGTGAACAGCGATTTGAAGTGGGGGTAATAACTTTCCAGTTGCCACCCGGTGGCAACTGGGAATTTTATTTCCGATTGCCACCTGGTGGCAATCCATGTGGCGACTGGGAATATACCATTTTACGGCCCTGTTCGTAAGATAAAAAGGCTTATTATTATTTGTTAATCATATTTGAAATCTGAAGCTATATCTTAATTACATGATTGATTAAAGTTCTGATAGTTTCATAATAAAAAAAAGATTTATTTTAAAGTAAAAGAAAAAATACAATAATTTGCTATTGATAAATTAGTTTTATTACAGAAACATTTTATGATTATTTTTTTTTATGAAATGAATAACTAAGTTTATTTAAAATTAATATCTTTTACTCATATTGAGTCATTATCACATTGGGAAACTTTACCTGTACACAATGCATAATGCATTGTATGAATGATACATAACCTTGAACATACTCCTTGGCACAAGGCGCGTCACTCAACGCTTGCAAGAAGTTACATGTTTCCCTATAATCTGATTTAACACTTTGAGGGAAGTTTCTCATCGGACTTGAGAAGTATTTTAAAAATTTGTGATATGCTTTCATTTGAGTGTCATTTAGAAAGATATTGTCAGCACGTCCGCCACAGCCACAGATGATACAATCCTCGCACACAGTTCTATAATGAATGAATAATTTTTTAGCTCTTATAAGCCTTTCCCTTTGAACAACTTCCAACCAATGGCCTCTGAAAGAAAAAATAGAATATTATTTCAGATGTCTGAGCTATATGAGCTGCAATTGCTACAAAATTTCATTGTTGTGTTGGAATTTAAAAACGTGTCCATGGAGTTTCTTTCTTATTCTTCTCCAAAGGAACCTACTACACTTTGGAATGGGCAACTACTTTAATTTTCTGAATGACCAACTCCTTTGACAATTTAAAAGTACCTATGAGTGTTTAATAGAAATAACTGCTAGTATTTAAGTTTGAAACTATGATGATATTAACAGTGTGATAGTGACAACAAAATAATAGGTAAAAAAAATCAGTCTTCTGTTCTCTAGCATGACCTAAAAGAAGTGGAAGTTAAGGCGTCACCGGGCAATGAGTATTCAAAACTTGATATAAGAATAAATTATGTACTTACATATAAGAAAAGGTTAATTCAGCTCCCTTTTTTACTGGTGCTATGGTCACCAATGCTGCGCTGTTTCGCAGCCCCACCACATATGAATTCGGTAGACAGGAATTAGGCAGGCTACCAATGAATGGAAAATATCCTTTATTAGGGTGATTGTGCAATATTGTGCGGCCCTCAGTGCACTCTGAGGTGTAATGCTGCAGTTGTACTGGAGTACAATAAAGCGACAGGTGCATCAATACCCTGGACACTGCTTGTATGGCTGCACTCTTCTCATCGGGAGAGTCTGGTAGAAACGATGTACATGTATCCAAATAATGTATAACATAGGCAAAATACATACATCTGTTAAACATCGCTCCATATATGAAATGTGTGTCATAATGAGAATTCAATAAAGAAAACTTTTGGTCACCAAAAATCTCAGCAACTGTATTGTTTTTCATTCGCTCAACACCTAAATCTTTAGATACTGTGATAAACTCATCCCAAGAGCTACACAGTTGACGAATTTTGATGGTAGCTTTAACAGGTAGCTTAATATCATCTAATAGAATATCCATGATTTTACATTCAAACTTATGCCCTTCCTGCATGGCTTTATCTTTGCATTGTTTGTCACAAAACATGGCAGCACAGCATCCTTCACAAGGTATTAAATTAAAGTCCATCTTGAGACAATAGTGGCACGAAGTAATATGGTTCATAATATGAGTAGCTCCTACAAATGCTGTCTCTACTGCTACAACAGTACCAACAGGTATGTCTTTAGCTGCAACCACTTTTGGTAGTCCCGATTCCATTACAACTTCCACATCTGAAGTGGCATATGGTATATCAGGGTTGCGGGATCCTTTGAGCTTGAAAAATTCTTCAGAGAATGGGGTGGACCTGAAACAACTGATGATTAAAATAATGTAAACAAAAGTACTTTCAACAGAACAAAAAAAATAGAAAGTTCGTAGCTCATAGTTACATTCAAGTATATATCCGATTATACTTCAAACAAGGACACTAATTTATCACCCTTTTCTCAATTTATTAGACTAAGGAATACAGACCTGGATGAGACACACAGCCAAAAGGGAGGAGGCCTCAGGTACTCAGCAGTGAATGGAATAACGCTGCCGATGATGATCTCTATTTATTTGTACAATTATCTATTTCTAGTATTCATCTTTCACACAATCCTTCCTGTTTTATTTAGGCTACCTAATGTTGCCTTTCATTCATCTCTTTTGTAGCCCAAGAATCCCATCCACTCAAGTCAGAAATAATGGAACATTCATAACATTAAGACAGGTTTTACAGCTAGTTCCTATGTCATAGCAACCATATTGCCAGCAATGGAGACAGCGCATGCTGCATCATGATCTGATGATTTTTTAATTTAATAAAATCATAAAAACATCTGGATCAATGATGTTTGTTGCGGTTTTTATAAAAAAAATATCCTCTGGACAGAACTTTGGTCAATTAAATAACTTTACTCCTTAAAAATATTGAGGAAATAGTTAAGAAAAGTATGTTTTTGTAAAGTTTAAAGTATACCAGAGGAATATACCGACTTATACTTACACATTCATGCGTGCAAGCTGTTCTATCCATGTATATTTACAGGCTTCTGCTTTCATCTCCTGTAGTTTGTTGAACAAGCTGACGTTGCAGTCTAGTGCGAGGCAGGTCTCAATATCCTTGACACAAGCCGGAAACTGCTTGGTTTTCAACAATAGCTCGGCTCGACTGTAGTAAGACAGCCTCATAGCTTCAGAATTAAGTGGTGCCTGCATTAGAGCCATATTGTATTTCACCAACGCAATCTGATATTCCCCTTCGCAGACGGCTTTTTTACCTTCTATTCCATGCTGAAGAGCTTTTGAAGCGGATTTTTCTTTTATTTCTAATTTTATATATAAGTTTTCAGTTTGTTTTATTAGTTTTGTAGCCAGTACCAGACAATCTGTTATGTCCTTATTGCGCAGTGCTTTGTAAATGATGTCCAGAGGACTTCGGTCATAATTTCTATAGAATGTAGGTAACTGTAGCATTTTGATTAGCTAGTTGTAATTGTAGCACTTCACTTACCTAATTATTAACCGATTAGGGGTTTGGTTAGAAAAAAATTGCAACACTTCACCGATTTACGTTCTAACTGATATTGTTTGTCGTACTCTAGTAAGATTACTGATTCAAGGACATGCAGAAACAAATTATTTCACCCGTTATATTCCTTTACTCTATGATTATTTCCAAAAATTTACGTTCGGCAAATTCCCCACAAATACTATTTCAATGTTGCCAGTCGCTAAACTCGCTAAACCACAGAACATATAATAATATACCCTCGCTAAACTGTCTAAGTTACAATTTTAGTTG
Source organism: Apamea anceps (assembly GCA_951799955.1). Lineage (NCBI taxonomy): Eukaryota > Metazoa > Arthropoda > Insecta > Lepidoptera > Noctuidae > Apamea > Apamea anceps. The sequence goes on along the minus strand of OX637513.1, from coordinate 20,040,384 downwards.
CCAGTGTCAAAAGCACAGAAGGAGATAAAACACTGACATATAATAGAGTGCGCACAAAACAAGTCTGCGCATTTAAAACGTTCAAAATCTAGTCGCAGTCTCATCTCAGCGACAAACAAATGTCAAATGTCAAAAGCCATTTTGTACACCATTCTAGTTATTTTTTTTTTTTTTATTTATTTATCACAAACACAACTATCATTACAGGCAATAATCCTAATGCGGTAGCGTGGTCTTTAGTTACATTCTAAATTACAATTAAAGCTACTAGTTATATATTAGCATAACATAATACAAACAATGTTACCTTTGTGAATTCATTCAGAGAGCAATTAAATAAATCTATCCTATCAGCAGTGTCATTCAGTGTATGCAAGGCTCGCGTCAGGGGCGCTTTACTGAGCAGGTTGGTTCGCGCGCGTGGCACTGCTAACAACCGTGGACGTCGGCGTCGTAATGCGTACTTATCAGGCACATTCAGACATATCTCCTTCAAAACACCAGCATTAAACATTTTACCGCGCAACAGCTTAAAAATATACGTGGTAAAAGCTAGGTCCCTTCTTGTCTCCAGTTTGTTGTACCCAACCATGCCGATTACGAACAAGGTTGGGTACATCAACGGATAGAAGGGGTAGACCCCGTAAAGTTTCATATACAAATACCTGATAAATTTGTTCTGTATGCGTTCCAACATAAGACTATATTTAATCTCATGTGGAGCCCATATGACAGCATTACACTCAAGTCGAGTTCTTATCAGAGCATTATACAATGCTGTTACCGCTGTAATGTTTGTAAAACCCGATGCCCGACGGAGTATGAAACCCAGGCTTCTATATGATTTTTTACAAACATTTATAATATGGTCACGAAATGTTAACTCGGTGTTCAGGCGCACCCCCAGATCGCGTACCTTTTCTACCCGCTTAATTGGCGTGTCATCTAACGCATACCCGTGATGATGTGGCACTCTCATTCTGCCAAAGGTTATAACCGAGCATTTTGTAACATTAAATTGCAGTTTATTCTTCCTGCTCCACTCTGCCACACTATCTATATCACGCTGCAACCGTGCACAGTCACTCAAATCTTTAATTGCCATAAGCAACTTAAGATCATCCGCGAATAATAGACAAGTGGCAACCCTGACAACCTCAGGCAAGTCATTTATCATAATAATAAAGTTCAAGGGACCCAGATTGCTTCCCTGGCTTACTCCTGACCTCGTGTAATAAGGCTCGGATTTATAACCAGCATTTATTACCATCGGTTAGACTGGAAGCCGACCCCAAAATATTTGGGAAAAAGGCTAGGCAGATGATGATTTATAACCAGCATATTCTACAAACTGCCGTCGATCTCTCAGGTAGTTAGCAAAGAACTGCAGTAATTTGGGAGTACAGCCGACTGCTGCCAGCTTCTCTAATAATATGTCGTTATCCACGAAATCGAACGCTTTTTAGGGTTCCGTAGCCAAATGGCAACGGAACCCTTATGGATTCGCCATGTCTGTCTGTCTGTCTGTCTGTCCGTCCGTATGTCACAGCCGCTTTTTTCCGAAACTATAAGAGCTATACTGTTGAAACTTGGTAAGTAGATGTATTCTGTGAACCGCATTAAGATTTTCACACAAAAATAGAAAATAAACAATAAATTTTGGGGGTCCCCATACTTAGAACTGAAACTCAAAATTTTTTTTTTCATCAAACCCATACGTGTGGGGTATCTATGGATAGGTCTTCAAAAATGATATTGAGGTTTCTAATATCATTTTTTTCTAAACTGAATAGTTTGCGCGAGAGACACTTCCAAAGTGGTAAAATGTGTGTCCCCCCCCCTGTAACTTCTAAAATAAGAGAATGATAAAACTAAAAAAAATATATGATGTACATTACCATATAAACTTCCACCGAAAATTGGTTTGAACGAGATCTAGTGAGTAGTTTTTTTTTAATACGTCATAAATCGTAACGTAACGGAACCCTTCATGGGCGAGTCCGACTCGCACTTGACCGGTTTTTTTTAAAGTCAAAATAGGCAGCGTCGACTTGTACTCCCGCATCAACATTTGGGACCACGTACGACATAAAGTTCAGTAAATTACTGGTCGTGCTGCAACCCGGTCTAAATCCGTGCTGGGCATCCGAAATTAAACAAGATACTTGGTCTAAAATGCACGTTTGTACGGTCGACTCAAAGACCTTTGCTGGTGCTGACAGAATTGCCACTGGTCTATAGCCACTCACGTCCGAATCCATCCCACCCTTAGGTATTAAGTTAATATAATGAACATATGTATTAACTTTAGTTGTGATAGACGAGAGGTATTAGGATACCTTAGTCTGTTACTAGATGAATGAGTAATAGTCACTATTATTCAGGGTCACATTAAATTAGCTAGCGAAACTCTGCAGACGTGATTGGTATCAATAACTTGAAGAATGAACTGAGAAAATCGGTTTTCTAACTTTTCAAAATGTAGGGAAATTTGAGGTTTTTTTGACAGATTGAGACTGTGAACGTTCTTAAAATTACGGGAATTGCCCCTTTTTTTTTTTTGAGGATGGGAAATCATCAAATGACCCCTCCAGCTCTGGGTGGAGCAGAAGGGAGTGTCAGACTCTCACTGACTAAAACCCACCCGTGTTCCTTCCTTAGCCCTTTATGTTCCAGGGCAGCGGTAACCCTTTCGGACAATCCCGCTACCCTGGCAGGCTTCGGCCCTATCGGGCCCCGTCACTCATGCTGACATCTCTTTGAGGCGCGCGTGGAACACAAACACGCCGTCCGGCACAGGCCTAGTCCTGATCGGACGGTGAGTTACCCATTACTCACCACCCGCAGGCCCGCGCCTACGGTGGCCGGGAGTCGTCACGCGGCTCCCGACGCCTGGAGCGTCTCCCACGGCGGCTGAGGCGTGAGGTGCGTTCCCTCGCCAACCCCGCCACCTCCTTCGCTAGCATGACTGCTCCGCAGAAGGAGGTGACTGCCTCCCACTCCCTCTCGCCCCGGACCATGGCTTGAACCAGGGCTGGACACGGCGGTGCTCTGCCCAAGCAGGGCAGACCTCCACCGTATGCTCCACCGTGTCCTCTGGGCGATCCTGACAGTGGTGACACCCGGGCGTCTCCTCCCGCCTGATGATGTGGAGAATTGCCCCTCAGGTGTCAAGAAAGTGTGCTGTGTTCCGCGTTTTCTAAAGTAAATAATTGCTATCATTACGCCGAAAGTAATTAAAAGCTGGCAGGGATATAATCTTGAAGTTAAACTCGCGCACTCTACGCTGTGCTCCATACTATCGATGACAAGACGAAGATTTTCGCCATTTTGGCGCTGACAGCAACCAACCAACCAACCAACGAACTCGAATATCATCTTTCTGACTGGAAAACTTCAGAGATTTTAATGTAATCCTACTAATATTATTAACGTAAAAGTTTGTATGGATGGGTGGATATTTGTTACTCTAAAGTCTAATATTATTATTTACGTAATATCACATCACAAGTGCCTGTAGACAATAAAAACGGACTAAGTTCTCTTGGGAGCATCACCTGTATACGAATTTTGTACCATCAATTCTTTGTGGAGAGCTTTCTCTCACTCTTTTCGTCTTTTAACATCATTACGTTATGCCGTTGGTCCCGGCTGTCATTCGTGGATCTTTGACAGTCGTTACGGGTAGTCTGAAGCCCGAAAGTCTGACAACCAGTCTCACTAAGGGGTATCGTATTACCCAGTAACTGGGTTGTGGAGGTCAGATAGGCAGTCGCTCCATGTAAAATACTGGTATTCAGCTGCATCCAGTTAGACTAGAAGCCAACCCCAAAATAGTGGGGAAAAGGCTAGGCAGATGATGATGACATGGGTCCCCATATTTTTACAGTCAACAGCGCAACTATAATGTTCCCACTGCTGGGACACAGGCCTCCTCTCTGTGAGAGGGAGTGGGCCGTAATCCACTACGCGGGCCCAGTGCGGGTTGATAGATGTCACGTCTTCGAAGTTTTGGTTCTAGACTAGAACATGCCGGTTTTCTCACTATATTTTCTATTACAGTTTTGAAAGCAGTGGTGATGAAAATAATTTACACAAAGTAAAACGCCTGCCTAGGTTCGAAGCCATTACCACAGCGCAACGGGGCATATTAGTTAATTGTGCCACTTGCTTACGTCAGATGTCGCTGCTATCCAAACTACAAGAATTTGACAGATAACTGTCACAAATCACAATCTATTTATATTTGGGGTGCCAAAACATCAGTGTTTGAGTTTTTTTGAATGAAAAAAATGTATTAATTTTTACTTTCTTCAATACCAACCAGATTACTAAACCTATAACCCGTAGACCATAGAGTAAAGAAATATATGCCGTAGACAGAGAACTGTCTACGCTCCTCTGAATAAGGAAACCAATATATTGGTTTCCTTATTCAGAGCTACGCTCTAACCGGACTGTGGCTGTGGACACCTGACACTGTCTGTCAGTGTCAATCTTTTTACCCGAGCTTGCGGATAGAATTTTTATTTATTTTATAAACTAAATCCTATTACTTTGTACTATCTGAATTATGTAATGATATTATAAACACTTAAGAAGGCTTTACGATGAACTCTCTTCACAACACCATCAAACGTAAGTTCGAAATATTTTAAGGTTATGTCTTACGTTATATTTATTTATTCACAGTTTTCTTATTAAACTTTCAGAATTTCGCCTGCTCAATCTCAACACAGCACTGAAAACCATATCAGAATGCAAGCCTATTGTCCCTAACGTTGTAAAAGCTAAGAATGATTCTGTTTATAATCCAACAATCCTTTCATTTGCACCAAGGAGTATTGGTGTAGAAATCATAGATAAGCGGAGATCTAATGGGATAAAACAGGACCCGATACCTTACATACCTATTGTAAACCCTCGTTCTGTCCTGCCACTGCTGGACAAGGAGTGGAAAAAGGATGAGATTGGTCTGCCATCAATCAGTCAGGAGGAGATTCAGGCTGCAAGGTTGATTGTCATCAGGAGGAAGAAGATGAAGAAACATCAGAGAAGGAAGCTGTGGAAGAAGATGCGATACACCTGGGCTAGGGTTAGTATACATATAAGCAGATTAAGTGTGTATTAATAGAAGAGAAAAGTTTTGTTTTGTTAGAAGATACAACGTAAGTAATGATAATTATTATGAAGAAACTTACTACTCAGAGAAACATGAATATATCAGGGTACTATTATAATATTGGAACATAACAAGATATTTAATTAAAATAAGTAATTTGTATTTAATTATTTATGGAACATTGCCATAGGTATTGTTGAAATAATAATACAAGTTGTGAGTGAATGAGGTACAGACGCCAGCAGGCAGCAAGTATATCAAACTCAAAAAACTCAAGCATTTATTTCAATTAAACCAGGTCTTTTGAATTGTCAAAGAGTTAGTCAGAAAGTTGTAGCTACTTGCCTATTCCAAAATGTAGATCTATGAAAAAGAACGGGCAAGCAACACCTAGGACACACTTTTAAATCAAGATATTACAAAATCCTGGGTACATTATTGTTGCTTGCCTTGTTGCTTCTATGTATATGTAGAACAATGTAGAAAAATAAAATGAAGAAACAATTCAAACCATAAGATCAAAAATAAGCCCTAGCAGTTAAGAGATGACTTATCTCAACTGATGTGCATGACGCGTGGATTATCATCATCCAGCTCAAAGAGCTCTTTCAGAGTCACTTGTATGTCATTTTTAAGCTCTGGCCTCACTGAGACGAATCATGCGACTATTCGCACCAGTTTGAACACCTTAATACGAGTAAGTTAACACAATCAGCACGAGTAATTTTGTCCCGTATCGCGTGCCCATTTTGCATCAGTTAGCTTCATCACCAATCAATTTAATTATAGCCAATAAACTAATTCCTATTGCACTAAATTTCAGATAAAGCAGCATCGCCGTCAAACCAAAGAAAAGAACTTCCAGAATGCATTGATAGCCATGGTGAAGGACGCCAACGAGTTCCAAGCGGAACAGTACGTAGCCAACAAGCTGCAGAAAGCCAACCACACACCGTTACCAACACGCTGGAGGCACAAGCGTTTACCTGAGTTCATCATCAGACAGCTACTGGGGATTGATAAGAAGATTAACTACAAACATACTGATGTGTATAAAGCTTGATTCGTTTCATTGATTAAGAATTAAAGTAGATTTAATTTAGAGGTGGGTTTGTTCTCTACGTACATAAACTTACGCCTTCTGTCCATGGGGGAAGCACAAACTACAGAACGCCACCTGCTCCGATCCTTACATACTACTTTTGCCTCATTTACATTTATACATCTGGTCATACACGCATTCCGGTTGCGATGCGTTGAGTACTATGCACCTGACCATTCTTTAGTTGATTATTGGTGAAAGATCAGAAGACCTCATACATCTTGGACTTTGAAACATACTCAGTAACTTGACAGTTGGTGGGGTACCCACTTACCAGTGTCTGACATAAAATAGATAGTGAGGTGAATTTCATTTATCGATTTTTTTGCTGTGGTGACAAAGAACCTATGTGTCACAGACTCTGGCAGGGCTACACCATCAGGGATTTTAATTTTGATAACACAAAAAATTTGTCGCGAATTAATCGAAATTTTTCGCCAAATATCAGAATTTGTCGGTCATTGGTTCAAAAGATATAAGGTCTCTGCACACAGCGGGCGGGGCGGGGCGGGACGGGTCGGCGACGCGGCGGTAGTGTTCGCATTGCGGGCGCGATCACGTCCCGTCCCGCCGCGCCTTTCTTTCATCAAAAGAGATGTTGAGCGATTCAGACATGAAAACGCTATTGCTCATAGTTGCGCTAGCTAAGAAAAAAACAACGTAAACGGAAATGGGTGCATGAAATAAATCAATAACGCGTTCGCGTGCCGCCACGCCCCGCCCCGCCGCTTCTGACTTGTATTCCCGCTCGGCGCGGCGGCGGCGGGGTGCGACGGTTACCGTCGCGTCGAGCGGAGCGGCTCTGTGTGGCGTCGTCGGTAATATCGAGTACATTACAACTGCTCAGCGCCGCGTCGTCGCCGTCCCGTAGCTGTGTGCAGAGACCTTAGGGTTTATAGGTGGCCGATCTGGAGTCTCCCCAGCAGGGCCACATTTATATTTCAAAAACTGGGGCACCTAGCGAAGATGTGTTTTCTCCCATAATTTGTCGCCAATAAGTCGCAATTTGTCGCCAAGTTACAGATTTAATCGGATCTTAGTTCAGAAGATATAATGAGTTCAATTAGTAAGGATAGTCCAAGAGCTAGATCGAAGAGTTCATGAAAAATTGCCAATAAAAAATATTTCTATTAATATGTGTAATATACTTCTAGTTTTATCGGTCTAAAGTCCTTAGAAATGTTCGAGACAGATAAATTCTAAATTAAATACATGTTTTTATGTTTTAATTATAGGTTAGTTAGTGGCTTAGTCTTCTTTGAAAACATTAAACCTTGCTCTTGGTCTAAATAAATAAATAAATAAAATTTTTATTCAAGTAAAAGTAAAGTAAAAATAAGATTTACATTAATTACAATCGAGGAAAGTTAAATTCTAACTGTAATGTAGACCTGCCTGACCTAGGTTTATGAAAAACCTGTGTTTCAGGCCATCAATTTACACCAAACATTTAAAAAGAAGACAACAATAAATGTAATATAAGCTAAATTGAAAAGAAGGTATACTGGCTAGATTATTTTAAAACTAGATTATGTAAAATATACAGTAATGTTTAGATAAATTACGAATAATATTAAAGTACATAAAGTAGAGACTATTATTAATTAGGTAAAGGAAGAGACTTATAATTAGGGTAGGTAGATTAGATTTTATTTTAAAATTTCTAGTAGCTTTTCCGTGTCTGCATAATTGAGTTTAGCCAAATATTCCTGTACTAGTAAATTACACCTATTATAACTTAAACTATACATCTTTAGCACTCTGTTAAACCGGTTATACAAATAGGGTCCTAAAAATAAATAAAATCTATTAGCAAAAGCATGTTTAGTCTGAGAGTTAGCACAAACCAAATCTTTTCTTCTCCTATCAGAAGGTACTGGGTTAAAATAAAGTTCAGTGTGTTGGAATAAAATTACATTCAAAATAAATAATTGACGTACTGTTAGCACCTTGCATGCCATATAAAGCTCGTGTGTAGGAAATCTAAATGGACGAAAAGTAGCAACCTTTAAAACTGCTCTTTGGGCGCGTTCTAGGTGCAGTATAATTGATTTAGCGGCACCACCCCAGGACGTTATGCAGTAGGTAATAATAGATTGACACAAAGCTAGATAAACTTGTCTAATTAATTTAAAGTCGGCAATGTTACGTAACGTTTTAAAAATGTATATTAGTTTGCGTACTCGGGTGCATAATAAATCGATGTGTTTGCGGAAGTTCAAATTTGTGTCAATCGTGACGCCTAGATATTTAATATGGTCGGTTTTAGCTAAAGTGGGACAAGTGCACGCAATGTCAGCATAATGTAAATTGCAGTTGTTATGCGCTTGAATGATTCGGTTAGTAAGCGTTGGATTAGTGTTTCTCATTGTAAATAATAGGTACTTGGTTTTATCTGTATTTAATGTTAAGAGATTTTTGAGAAGCCAATTGGATACAGTATTAAAACCATTCTGTGCTACCTCATAGACTTCGGCCTTTGAATTAGCTGCGAACAGTAGAGCTGTGTCATCCGCATATGAGATAATTACACCTTTTTGGAGTGTCAAATTGCACAGGTCATTTATATAGACTAAGAACAAGGTAGGACCCAAAATACTTCCTTGTGGGATTCCATAACAGGTGTTCTTTAGTTCAGAACTCATGCACTGACCTATTTTTACACACTGATGGCGGTCAGTTAGGTAATCAGATAATAGTTGCAATTGTACTCCCCGTATTCCCAGCATTTCCAGTTTGTTCAAAAGCAAAGTACAAGAAATTGTGTCAAAAGCCTTGGCAAGGTCTAAAAATATCCCTATAGTGTACATGCCGTTATCCAGGTTTGTGCTTATAAAATTTGTAAGTTGGTGAACAGCTTGGCTTGTTGATCGTTTCGGCCTAAAACCAAATTGATGATCAGAGAGTGATTTATTACTTTCAAGAAATTTTACTAATCTACTGTTTATAATTTTTTCCAAAATCTTTGAGAGGCCTGTTAAAACTGAAATTGGCCTGTAGTTATTAACACAATTTTTGTCTCCAGCTTTAAACACAGGGGTGACTACGGCTTTTTTAAGCAATTTAGGATATATTCCTTTTGTTAAACATAACTGATAAATGTGAGTCAAGGGAGGGGCAATGATGTATTTAAATCTTTTGAGTATGCTATTAGGTATGCCGTCACATCCTACGGCACAAGTTTCCTTTAATCCATCTATTATGCTTACTACCTCATTAACATCAGTGTCTAATAAGACAAAAGAGTTTCGTGCTGCATATGTCCTAGTTTGGCTGTGAATGGATAAAGGTCTATTAGATAATAAGGCTTTTTCTGCTAAGCTTTTTCCTACGTTAATGAAGAAGTTGTTAACTTTATTTGCTGCTTCTGTAGGGCTTAGCTCCGAAGATAAAAGATCTAGCGCCGGTTCGGGATTTCTTGACCTAATAGTGTGAGTTTTTATGAATTTCCACATAAGTTTACTGTTTTTACCTGCTTTCTGTAGTTGACTGTGATCATATTGGTTTTTTAGCTTTTTTAACAGATTATTACAGAAATTCCTATATCGTTTGTAAATACTCGATAATATTTCATTATCCGGTGCTTTTTTAGATTTTTGGTGTAGTTTATCTCTATGTCTGATACAGCGAACAAGTCCAGGCGTAATCCAAGGTTTTATATTACTATACTTTCTAGGTATTACTTTCGTAAATGTATTTTTCCTTATCGTAGATCGTAACAAATCGACAAAATATTGTAGAGAAACATTTGGATCATGTGAATTGTAAACGGGGTCAAAATTAATACCGCGTAAGTCAGTTTCGAGATTCGTCATATTGAGTTTAGTATAGCTACGCATGCAGTTATTTCTAGGTGAAGATATTTGCAATGTTAGTAAAACAGCTTGATGATCGGTAAGTGACGAATTAGTAACCAATGTTTTGGATGGACTTTTCGATTTTATAAGGATATGGTCTAGACAAGAGCCGCTCTGGTGGGTCGGGTGATAATGAGCTGGTAACAGTCCATGAAATGAGCAAATATTAAGGTAATTTTGTGAATGAGTATCGATTATTTCAGCAGCAATGTTTATGTTGATATCACCTACCAGTATGATATTTTTAAACGAAGATAATTTTCCTAAGTTACTGTTAAGGGAATCCAAAAACCCATTAATACTTTGGGATGGAGGCCTATAAATAGCCATAATTACTGTGTCGGGAATAATTTTAATTACTAAGCAGTTGCAGTCTAGAAAATGGGGTTCATCTACTAATGTTCTTAAATTATTTTTAATATAAACCACTACACCATCATTCTGGTTGAATGTTCTATCGCTTTTGTGAAGATTAAAGCCATCAAGAGGTGGTATATTGCCCGTTTGTTTGGATAACCAACATTCTGTTAGAACGATAATGTCGCAGCCTATTTCGAGATTTTGTAACAAAACTTGGAAACCGTTAAAATTTCGGGTTATGCTGCGTATATTTTGTGTTAGTAAAGTCAATGTTTTATCCCCAGTATATACTATGTCTATTTGGTGTCAAGAGGTACAGTCGCCTGTCGCATGCAACTGTTTTACCAGTTTACAATGTTAACCTCTAATTAACGTTAGAATAATAGGTAAAAAAAATATCGTACCTATAGTAACATTTTTAAAATACAACGTTGAAAACGTATAGTCAATTGTAATCAAATGATACTTATTCCAAAAAGTTCGTTTGATGTGTGTTTTTGTATTTGCGGAATACCTAGAGATAACAACACTCGAGTTCGTAACTATTCATAATAAGTTCTACTTTAATTAAACTGGCTGACTTTAACTTTCGTGACGGGCAACTCGTTCTAAGTAGCTCGTCTGTACACGCGCATCTAAGTATCTCTTTCTTACTTATACCGTAAATGAAACGGAGCGCAGCGATCTATCTGCCAGCCACTAAGTGGTAGGTGCACATTGTGTTAGATACATAATTACACATATTTATGGTAGATTTGTTTATAGCGGTAATGAATACAGCTTTTCTTTGGTGGGTTGAAATCTATATCTATACTTATAATAAATCTGTAGAAGTGAAAATTCTGTACATTGAAAATATCAAAAAAATAAATGGCAGGGGGTGTTACTAGACCGACACCGAACCCAAAAATGTGATTACAAAAATTTTTGTCTGTCTGTCTGTCTGTTTATTCAGACATCACGCAAAAACTACCGGTTCGATTACGATGAAACTTGGTATAATTATTCTTTAATATCCTGGGCACCACACTGGGTACTTTTTATCCCGGAAAAGTATATACAATAAAAAACAAACTTAATTTTGCGGTTCGATCCCTAGACCGATTACTGTACCAACCGCAAATAATAAGTTTGTCGAAGGTTACGTCACCCGCAGTATTATCTGTGCGACCTTTATATTCCTTTTAGTGTTTAGAGTTATTTAGGTTTAATTTTATAAGTCGTAGGTATAGATTTTAATTTTATAGTATAGGTAGTATATTTGTTAGTGTACGTAGTGACCGTAGGTTATTTTATAATACTGTTAGGTAGGATTAGTCATTCGTATAGATATTAGTTTTTAGGGATTTTGCTTATTTATTGAGCTTAGATTAGTTATCATCAGAAATAGGTTTATTTAGGTAGGGTATTTTTTTTAAATTAGGTAGGTACTTAGGTAAAGATATCATATAGGTACCCTCTTAATCACCACTAATGAGACACAATTGGTTTTCTATTGTAATTAGCCACAAAGGGCCCGCGAGATGGATGGCATCCTGGGGAAGCACATACATTTTATCCTGTTAGCACGTTCCCGTGGCATAATTTCCGACATCCACGCGGGCGAAGCCGCGGGCAGAAGCTAGTTATAGAATAAGATTATATTTATTTAATTCGAAACAAACATTCCTCCACAAGAAGTCATAGATACCTACTGTCTAGAAACTACATAAAGTATTTTATACTTGCTTGTACAGACGCCAGCACATCAAGCTACTACAATCTGTCAAATTTCTTTAATAGATTTTCAACTTTATCGCTAAAGCATTAAGGTTCAAGGTTGATTGGGAAAATTTGATAGTTTCGGGTAGCTTGACCTGCTGGCGTCTGTACGGGTCAACTCACACCGAAAGAGCGGCGAAGGGCAGCGAAGCGCAGCGACCCGCTCGGTAGAGAAGGCGCGCGGATTCCCGCAACTGCTCGAGAAGTCGCGGGACTCTGCGCGCCTTCTCGCCCGCGATGAATTCACGGGTCGTTCTCCTATGCGCAGTTCACTTTCAGCGCCCACTTTTTGCCAAGCATTATTTTTCATGTGTTTATCGGTAATGCCTTGATTTGATATTGTATAGGCAGTCGTACATTTGCACCAAATAAATAAGCTTTTCTTCATCCATTTCCATCACTTCTGTATTCGTTGCACTGCAAGGAATGAATGCGAATGCTCGCGCGCAACAGACGGCGGGATATTGCCAGCGGCCGCTCGCGACTGCTCGAGCATTCTCGGGACTTCCCGCGACTCGCGAGAAGTCGCACGGTTCCGTTTATGGAATTCGCCGGAATTCCCGCGGCGCCGCGGGCATCCACGCGACTCGTTCGAGTTTCTCATGCGATAATAAGTATTATATTAATGAAAATAAAGTTAAAATTCACATGACACTGAAACTGCGCTCCGCTTCGACGCTCTTTTGGTTGAGTTGAGCCTTATATCTTTTGAACCAGTGACCGACAAATTGATATTTGGCGACCAATTTCAGTAAAGTGACACAGAAACTATGTATACTCGTCGTACACAAAGACATTAAATTATTTACTCTATCTTAAATCTCTTTGGTCGTACATGATTTCATGTGTCTACTATTAATACTTAAGTAAAATATGTTGTAGCAAGCATGATGCACACAATAAACGGGCATCCAACAGCTTGGCTATACTCTTACACATAATCATTTAAATTCACTAAATGACGTTTGTAATCAAAGAGATTTAAGATAGGTACAATAGAGAGGCTATGCAAAGAAATGTCATAGAAAAACTGTGATCCCATGTCTCAGTGACGCCATCTAGTATAATATAGCAAAATTAGAGCGGCAATTGGGAACATCTTAACACAAAAATTGCAAACATGAATTAAATTTAGTAAAATATATTCAGCTATTGCTCGGTAGGTGGCCAGTGTGGTCAGTGTTGCCAGATCCGATTTTCAATCCGTGGGTTAAGCCTGAAAAACCTAATATACTTAGTTCGAATGGTAAATAGATATAAAAAACTAAACAAATTAAGCAAAACTTGTTTTAAACAGTAAAAACTATTTTAGAATTTTATTCGCTACTATCCATTGTCCGTGTCACCGTGTATGACTAGGTATCAGTTTCAGTGTGTTTATGTACATTTTAAAATAAAATCATTTTAAATGTGCCTGCTTTGCCGTTGGATTATTACAGAACTCAGTTTATTACACTTTTTGTGTAAAGTAGACCTATTATGTCACAAAGCGCATATTTTCTTTGCAATTGTCGGTTGCGTTTCGGTTTTAGCAAAATATTTTTTTTTTAACTTTGTTTGCAAATATTTGTAAATATTGTATCCGTATGTATACATATATCCGAGGCGAGGTCCAAAATCCGTAGATCTATAAAAAAATCCGTAGCTCTGGCAATAAATGGGGTGACACTAAGTAGACAGTATAAAACCTGTGGTAGGGATTTTACCATTTCGATATAAATGTATCGATAATATTGAAAAAAGTGACTAAGACTATTTTTTTTCGCGTTTGAATAGATTGAACCAAGTGCCAAAAGATTATGAAAACAATAAAATGATTAGCAGTTTAAAAGTTATTTATTTATAAAATTATTTTTACATACAAATGACTAATAATTATCGTTATTATGATCTAGTAATCCAAGTGTGAGACCAGATGGAAGCCAATTTTCTTCTCTACGGTCTATCTGAACAAACCGTATCCACTTTTCACGTTCTACATTATTCGGAAACCTAAAATAACAGAAACCTACATGAATGAATAGTACTTGTTCATTTATTGATATTTAAATAAAATGACATGATTATCTTCAAACAGTATTATATTTTGTGTTATTTATTTTTTAACTTAATAAATATTATCGATAACCAAATCGATAAAAAAATTTCATCTCTACAACACAGTAGTAAAGCTACTCAGCAATAGAGGGCGTTTATTACAAAATTAGCAAATTTTCTAGATCTATCTAAGAAAATGATTTAATTTTAATTACTGAGTAAATATAAATAATTCATACGAAAATAAACTGAAGTTAGGTCCAGCCGTTTTACCGTAACGAGATTTACAATATCTCAATGCGCAACTTGGCATATTTCCATAGAAAATATTTGTTTTTGGTGGACACAAATACGACTTGACACGCAGGCGTACCACACTAGACTGAGTGACTTTTGACCACTAGGACAAAAGTATTGGATTACGATTTTGTTCGTGATGTCCTGTCTATTGTCAAGTAAATAATTTAATGTCTTTGTTTGTAATCAAAGTGGCCGTAAGTGCGACTGCTGATTCCTGGGTTCGATCTCCAGATCAGGCAATGTGTTATTGGGTTTCTGAAATGTAGTGAAATGCAAGTTTATTAACACCCTACTTCTTCGAGACTGCGGGCGCGATTTTTTGTCGTATATTTACCACAAACGATGAACGATATTTCGTACTTATCAGGTAAAAATCATGATTGAAAAATCAAACGAGCAGTTAATTCTGAATTATTTATTCATTCGTTCAAATAGTCTTACATTGAAAATATCGTACCCGACTGGGTGCTTCTATGCGGCGCGGGTAAGGCATGCTACGCACTTGTTCAGGTCGGCAGTATTTGTTGAAGAACAGAGCCGACCCGAAGCAAATCGCCAGAACATTCGATTATGTGCCTACGTACGCATGTTTAGGCACTTGCGTAGGTTACATGCATCGTGTAAAAGACTGCATCAAAATATGTGCGGGTCTGTGACTTACTCACCGCGTATGGAACTCGCGCAGGTAGCTCGCACCTATACAGTTTCAAGTAAATTGCAGCATGCTTAAGGTTGCTCCATACATGAGCCGCAAATGGGCCAGTAAGGTTTTATAAAAATTAAGATATTTTTTCTTCTTCGTCTCTGGCATGACAGTATTTCAAATCAAGGTAATTAAACAACAAATAATAAGTCATTATACCCTAGGCCGTGAATAAGAAACATTTTTAGAAAAAAGATTTTTGAAGTGGGTTGTCCCTGTCACTCATCATTTTGTCTCTTTCTAAGGAGCGACGCTTTTTATGCCCGCCCGGGTTCTGAAAAATAACTTTATCAAGTTTCTTGTAAACCAAGTAATTCTTTAGTTTTGATAATGTCGGTCACTTTCCTTCGTCTTTTCCGATGAGTCGACATTCTGAGCAGTTTGCTCGTACAACGTTTTGTGGCATTTTTCAAAATGCATCTGATGAAAGTGTGGCAATCAATCATAGAAAAATTGCTATCACAGTCATGTAATATCTCATGAAAAAAACTTATTGTATTTTTGTATGCTCTGAATGGAACTTTGCACTCATCTCCTCTGGAACCTCCAGCCCAAGAGCATTTAGTCATGAATTGTCTAGAAAACAGCGCGTCAATTAAAATGTATGCACAGTTAAAACCATCACCTCTCCCATTAAATAGTATTGAGTACTTGTCACGCAGCATTTGCCTCTTTTCTGGCTCACTCAGTTCGTTTTCGAACTCGTCCAGTTGTTTCTTATTCTCGATGACGGATGTACCTGAGTTAGCTTTGGCTGTTGCTAGTTTAAAAGTAGCACAAGTTCTTGTTAACATATCAGATTTAGAGATACTCTGAAATCTGGCGGAGAAGTCAGCTAGTTTGGACATTATTGTGTGTTGGTTGGTTAACATTAAGTTCTGATTTTCTAAAATCTTTAAAGATATTTCAGATGAAGAAGGATTGTGTTCTTTGATTGTGTTATCCAAGTCTGGCAGCTGAAACAAATGAATATTCCCATTAATTTCTACTATAGAATACTTTTATTTTCTGAGAAAGTCCAGACAGATTAACATACAAACATATAGATAGACAACCATCTAGTGGTGGTAATTACTGACAGATTAACATACAAACATATTCTTAGACAATATAACATAGACGACCCAGTTTTGCACAAGATGGCAGAGGAAGAGTAACAACAGTTCAAGTTTAAAAAAAATACAGAATTCAAGTCTATAAACTCTAGTTACCTCATTGTCTAAGTCATCTACTTGTAAATATACTATTCCATTTGCATCTGCTTGATCCTAGAAATAAATAAATTCAATCATTAGTTAGTTAATTATAAAGCACTAGCTTCTGCCCGCGACTTCGTCCGCGTGAAACATCTTTTAAAAAGAAAATCCGTAAGAACCTTCTACAAAGTATTAGAAAACTTAAAAAAAAGAGATGGATGAAATTGGTAAAATCGTTCTAAAGTTTTGGCGTGACCAAGAGATTTAGGGATTCATTTTTATATATATAGAATTATAGATAGATAATGTTCAGTACAAAATCAAGTCTTTTTTTTTTGGAAAATGGGCTAGCTCTTGACCTCAATCTCGTCTGGTGTAAAAGCGATGGATGAAGTCTATGATGGAACAAGCAAGCCCATTCTATTCCAAACTTATAAAAAAAATATCTACTCAGTGTTCCTGGCGATTTTTATGGAGTCTAAAAGAGCAAACGTTTTTGATCAAGCAAGTAGAGACAAATCTTACAGTGAGTTTGGAAACATCAAAATCTTGGAGTAATTTTTCATTTCTGGCATTATTTTCTGATAACTTTCTTATTTTGTTAGATTTTCCTGAATAATTTTCAGTATTCATGCAACTGTTTATTTTAGTTGTGTGTTGTTTCTTGTTCATGGAATTAACATTTACCTGAAATAAAATCAAATATTACATAGATGTATAAAATCTATATTTAGGAAAAGAACAATTTTATCATGAAAAACGGAAAGAAAATATTTCGGAAATTTCATTTTCAACCATATCTATTTTCTCAGCCAAGTAACATTACAGTGTCCTTCCACAGTTCCCAACAGCAACCTGATTGTAACAAGAATGAAGATAACTGTGATTTTCAGTGTTGCAAAATCAGAGGTAACTGCAACGGACTAGGCATACGGGCTGGTGTCCGCAATTCCACGTCAATGCACGTATTTTACGTAGAGTTGGCAAAATCAGTTATTCGATCCACCCCAGCTCCTCAAGAAATGCCAACAATGCTTTGATGTTACTGTCCATTTCATGGAGGGTTCTGGGTTACCAAAGTACTTTGCCCTGCATGTACCACCGTTTTTTAGAAGCACATAAGTTGCTGTCTTTTTGTCCTCCATACAGGTCCTGCACAGGGGACTATACATATGACTACTCAACTTTATCTATCAGTGTATGACCTTGGTGGATACAATATACAGAGATTGCTTAGCCAGAGATTTTATAAAAAAAAAATTATAATAATTTGTTTGTTTTAATTATAAATTGTTTATTACCACAAAGTTCAAGTACAGGCGGTATACAGATTGAAGTTCTTAATTTAGCATTAGGTAGATAAGTACAATAGGTTCAACCCTGTCCCCTAAACTAAGCTAGGCCTGTATCTGAGGGGGCAGTGCCCGGCTGTAGGGTATGCTTATATAATGCTATTCTGGCATTTTCTTTGTTATAAGACACTTACATGCTCAATTTTTTTCACAGAATGCATAGGAACCTCGTCTTCACTCTCACTGTTGTCCATTTCATCCTCTACAGTCATTTCCAGTACATCTTCCATTGGGTCACGTTCTATTTTAATTTGTAATACCTGTGAGCCGTTAATAGGGGTTGTTGACATGTTAGAGTTGAGTTTGGATGCTACTCTATCAATGTTCTTTATTTCTTTTTCTGTGACCTGTACAAAGAAATAACTGAGTAACATACACCAGCTTAAAAAAAATGGTACTCACACCCAATCCTTAAATATGGTTAAGATGGGAAGACCCTTTTAGCCTGTCTTCAATTATGGAGGCTGACAATAAGAAATTACAAAAAAAGTATTACTGAAAACATAAATTATCATCAAATTAGAAAATATTGTACTCACCATACCATGGTTCTGTAGAATATTAAACAAGAGTGACTGGGCTGTCAAATACTTTTTCCTGAACTTAGAGAACTTTGCTATTAATGCTGAACATTCATAACAGGAATAGTCTGGTAGGTCTGAAGAGAGCAGTACCTGAAAAATTATTGCCAGTCAGAATTTCGACTCGAGCCAGTATGCACCCTCATTAGTTGTGATCTATATTGGTTTTACATTAGTGTACCTAATGAATACTTGAATTTGAGCGCTTTCCACGAAATATTGTAAACGCCGTAAATATTCTAAGGGCGGGCGTTTTGGGGGACTGTCTTTTGTAATTTTGATTCGAAAAGTGCTGATTCGCAGCCTAATTTAAATAAATGACTTTTGATTTTTAAAACACATAAGACCTTAGCCATCTTTTACGAGTCAAGCAGACCCTAAGCCATGACATGGAAGGTTGATTTGTCTATTTTTATGCTAACGAGAACAGGGAATGGTTGAAGGAAAGAAGAAAGTTTCACTTTGTAGTACTTACGTTGTGCCCAAAAACAGACTTGATATTCGTTTCCAAGGATCCTTGAATCCTTTCCATTTTGACATCAGTAATTAAACATATTCTACAAGCTTCTACTCTTCCCATCTTGTAAGTTTAAAGGAAATAATTTTGATGAGCAACGTATTCAGCAGGTAATAAATGTCTGATTCTTAATTTGTTACTAAATTAATGTAGCCAACTTATTTTTAGGTAAACACAATGCTCCTAAATCTAATTTACACTTAGTTTTAATAATTTCTTAACATTCATCCCAAAACAATAATAAATCCCTGAAAATTCCAAGATTCGATTTAAAAAAAAATTGGATTCATTGACATTGACACTTTTTTTTTTTTCGCCCGTATATGGGCAGGCTAAAGTCTTTCGACCATACCGCCTAGTCTTTCGTATACAATTTCTTACGTGGTATTGACATTGACACTTTGAAGTTTGACATTTATTTTTAATACACAACAGACAAAAGAAAAACATCGGCACCATTGCCATAGAGAAAAATAGATAGATAGACAAAAGAAAAAACAGACAAAGGTAACCAAATTAAACATGAATACTTAGACAGAGAATGAATATTACATTCGGGGTAGGCAGAAACTATAGAACGCCACCTGCTACAAAGCGACAGCCGTCGACAACATGCCGCTCGTGTACTTGAGCATAGTATAAAATACACGAGGGACAGTGTCGCTCGTGTGTTTGAGCACAATTATACTCCTTTGGCTTCGTTTACGTACACGCACGCTGGTTGCGAGTACCTACTGCATCATGGAATTAGTAGGTATGATGTGCTATTTATGGTGAGTCTACGAATCTACGATTAATACTTAATAAAATGATCCCACGCAAGTAGGCTTACCAGATGAAAAAATCAAAAGTCCGGAGAAAAGGCCTGATTTCCATTGAAAAATCCTGAGATTTTTTACAGTTTGAGAATTTTCTCTTCAACGTACTTATCTACATTGCGGATCTCGCTCACGCGTTGTACATCACACTCAAAGCGTGGGGGGGGGAGCGGCACCCCCCTCACACGCACCGCCCCTGGGGCATTTTATAAATCCATAGTTAAAGAAAAACCTTACTAAAAAATTTATCTTCACATATTAGTATAACATTCACACTCTTCTCACTCTCAGTGAGAAGCAGTGGGCCGAAATTCACCTCACGGGCCTAGTGCGCGTTGGTGGATTGGTGGGAGCGCCGTCCGATTTACCTAGTGCTCAATAAACAATCGTAATATTTCTTTCATCATTTATTTTTTAAATTATGTAAGTAACTCTAAAAGCAATAAAATAGTCCAGTGAAAATTTGTTCAGGTTTGTCAGATAAGCTCTTTATCGTGGGGTACACGTCCAACGTCGCCTACAACAGCAACGGCCATGTATTTACGAGCTAGAAAAATAAACGCACTTTATTCTGACGGACAGGTAAAAGATGCACTATCTATAACTATTTAATTAACCGCGGGAAATAAGCTTCCTTATTAACTATTAACTACCTAGTAGTTTCAACTGGCCTTCATTCGCTCGCGATAGATCTACCTAACTCGTTGATTGAGTGATAGACGAACTGCATTAGGAAAACCTAAATATTATAGAGGACTAGTAAAAATAATTGTATGCACGGTGGCTGAGACATCGACGCGCAAACTGAAGCCATGAATTCAACACAAGATTCTAGAAATTTTTGAGAAAAATGCTATAGGCTACCTACCTAGAATATCTATGCGGTCAAAATATATGGAACAGCAATTTTTTTTTTTAATAACCTATATAACATTTCCCCGTTCCCTGCGTTGAAGTTTCAGAATCATGTAAGTACTGAATCCATGGTAACAGGGGGCGCGTCGATGCCACACTGTACAGACGCACATCAAGCTACTACAATCTATCAGATTTCATTAATAGATTTTCGACTTTATTTCTAAAGCATTATGTTCAAGGTTGATTGGGAAAATCTGACAGTTTCGGGTAGCTTGACCTGCTGGCGTCTGTACATAACAAATAATCAAATAGGGATAGATAATAATAATAATCATGTCTGTCTCTCAAAATGGATGTAGGAACGGGTCCTACGGTACTAAGGAGCTACTCCTCATTAATATGGCCATTAGCTAACAGGTTCGCCGTTCCCGAAAGGATCTCGAAGGTCGAAAAGTTGGATAGATTATAAGGCCTATGACTCGGTGCCACATACATGACTCATGAGGGTGCTGGAGTTGTATAAAGTAGATACAACTCTGCGCACCTTCCTGATGATGTGTATGGGGCAATGGAGGACGGTCCTTCGTTATCCAGGATGTCGAAATATCCAGAGGAATAGCGAGCCGATAAGGATCGAGCAAGGCATATTCCAGGGCGACAGTTTGATTCCGCTTTGGTTCTACAGGTATGTGCATTCGTTCATTCTACAGGTATGTGCCCGACCCAGTTCTCGAAAATGGAAATATGACACTGTACTGGGATCGGTCCATAATCACTGACAGGACTATTGTTGCCAATAAGCCTGATATAGTGGTGGTGGATCGATCAGAGCGGCGCGCAATGATTGTTGACATAAACGTCCAGCGTGATGAGAACCTCGTGAAAGCCGAGAAAAATAAACAAATCAAGTATCTTGACTTGGCTCACGAGGTTGTCGACATTTGGGATGTGGACTCAGCGATCATTGTGCCGATAGTCGTGACAGCCAATGGCTTAATAGCCAAGAGCCTCGACCAACACCTGAGGAGGCTCTCGTTGGGCAGCTCAGCTGCCCAACGAGAGCCTCCAGCCTCCAGCCTGAGAGCCTCCAGCTGCCGCAGCTGGATCAAGGGCTTGATTCAGAAAGCGGTACCTACTTCTGGACACGGCTCGCAGTGTAAGGAGGTTCCTCTCTCTGGAGCCCTGACCACCAGTAGCTTGGACCATGTTCCTGATACCGGTGGGCTACGATTTTTTATATTTTTAAATGTTTTTATACTTTTTATGTTCTAATATTTAAAAATATAATTTATAATTATGTACATTGAAATAAAGGAATAATAATTTGCGTGAACCTACTTTTGCTACCCAGAAACTTTGCGGTATTACTTATGTCGTTGTTATGAATACAGTCAATCATTTCCATGGAATGCTTTGCACTGTCTATTTGAAAGCCGTTGGCTATTTGAAGGGCTAGCCCCTCAGTCACCTTCACACAATCTTCGTCGTGGAGTGCTAAGCTTACTTCTGAAATAAATACATTTCAATTAGCAACAGGTTACAGCCGTGTCCTAAGCGAATGCGACTGCCACGCGAGCACGCGCTACTAGTGCTCGCGCTTGATTAAAATATGGCATATGACGTACACGAGCGAGCAATAAAATCACGATTGTATGTACGGCGACACATCAAGCTATACATAACCAGTATAAGCTGACTGCTGATTGTACGGAAAACCTATACAATGCAAGGTCAGCTAAAACTGGAAAGCTATAGCTAGATGTGTAGCCGTGTACATCTAATTCATATAAACGACAGCATAATCGCGCGACCATCGCTTTCTATTTGGATACGATGTGAGGGCTCTTTTACTGTACCTAATCCAACAAAGATCCTAGCGATGCAGCGTCGGAATCAAATTTAGGAACTTCAAACTATGTTTTTTTTTAATTAGGTGTAGTGCCTACACTATGAGCAGGAATAGGTACACCACTCACCAGTTACAGAATGGTGTATGTTACTTACTTAGCCTCTTCTTGCCAATATCTATCTGGTCAAAGTTAAGGTCCCCAACATTAGACAGGAACTGAGCCGCCGCTTTCGCGACGTACCACGCTGAGCATGCACGAGTCTTTGCTACGATGCCTGGATAAATAAATCTTTATTAAAACATTGTAACTTTGCTACATCGTGCGTCAAATGTAATGAATTACGAGGGGCTGAAGGGAGCTGGAGCTATACGAATGGTCATTGTTGCGGATTTATCAGCACCTTAATTGCGTAACACAATCAATCTCAATCTGAATCATTTTGAAGGATATTGCTAATCCATTGCTTCTTATGTTCGAAAAACGTGTATGCTCAACAACGCAAATAACGCAAAAAATGTTATTGAACTGCCAAAATGAAACCCATTACCATTGATAGTGTGTAACGCAACTACCCCGCTGGTCTGTGAAATATATAAAGGTTTTACATTTAACCTCAACGATTCCAAACAAGCTTGTATTCGTCATGATAGAGGCTGGACACTTGGACAGCACATGGGGCTAAGTACTTTTGTCAAGACAAATCAAAACTCGATGGGACTATTCTGAGGAGTTCCTACGGGGCCATCGACGGGGCTGGCTTCAACTGCGGTACCTACTATATTATTTCAACGTCACCGAAATTTAGGTACCCACGTATGCCATTTATTCTAATTTATAAAATGTAATTTATGTTTACGTATACAATTAAAAAAGAAAATCTATACTTATAATAAATCTGTAGAAGTGAAAATTCTGTACATTGAAAATATCAAAAAAATAAATGGCAGGGGGTGTTACTAGACCGACACCGAACCCAAAAATGTGATTAAAAAAATTTTTGTCTGTCTGTCTGTTTGTTCAGGCATCACGCAAAAACTACCGGTTCGATTACGATGAAACTTGGTATAATTATTCTTTAATATCCTGGGCACCACACTGGGTACTTTTTATCCCAGAAAAGTATATACAATAAAAAACAAACTTAATTTTGCGGTTCGATCCCTAGATCCGATTACTGTACCAACCGCAAATAATAAGTTTGTCGTAGGTTAGGTCACACGCAGTGGAGTTCATTTTTATTAGGGTTCCGTAGCCAAATGGCAACGGAACCCTTATGGATTCGTCATGTCTGTCTGTCTGTCTGTCTGTCTGTCTGTCCGTCCGTATGTCACAGCCGCTTTTTTCCGAAACTATAAGAGCTATACCTACTGTTGAAACTTGGTAAGTAGATGTATTCTGTGAACCGCATTAAGATTTTCACACAAAAACAGAAAAAAAACAATAAATTTTGGGGGTCCCCATACTTAGAACTGAAACTCAAAATTTTATTTTTCATCAAACCCATACGTGTGGGGTATCTATGGATAGGTCTTCAAAAATGATATTGAGGTTTCTAATATCATTTTTTTCTAAACTGAATAGTTTGCGCGAGAGACACTTCCAAAGTGGTAAAATGTGTGTCCCCCCCCCTGTAACTTCTAAAATAAGAGAATGATAAAACTAAAAAAAATATATGATGTACATTACCATATAAACTTCCACCGAAAATTGGTTTGAACGAGATCTAGTGAGTAGTTTTTTTTTAATACGTCATAAATCGTAACGTAACGGAACCCTTCATGGGCGAGTCCGACTCGCACTTGGCCGGTTTTTTCCTTTTACTTTTTAGAGTTATTTAGGTTTATTTTTATATAAGTCGTAGGTATAGATTTTAATTTTAAAGTATAGGTAGTATATTTGATAGTGTACGTAGTGACCGTAGGTTATTTTATAATACTGTTAGGTAGGATAGTCATTCGTATAGACATTAGTTTTTAGAGATTTTGCTTATTTATTGAGTTTAGATTGAGGGGCCCGTGGCTAAATAATAACAGCCGCACAGGTCGATCGGTCAGGTTAAGCTACGCTTGCCGCGGTCGGTCTGTGGATGGGTGACCATCTTTACATACCGAGACGCCTCCATGCCTCGGAAAGCACGTTAAGCCGTTGGTCCCGGCTGTCATTCGTGGATCTTTGACAGTCGTTACGGGTAGTCAGAAGCCCGAAAGTCTGACAACCAGTCGTACCAAGGGTATCGTATTACCCAATAACTGGGTCGTGGAGGTCAGATAGGCAGTCGCTCCATGTAAAATACTGGTATTCAGCTGCATCCGGTTAGACTGGAAGCCGGCCCTGAACATAGTTGGGAAAAGGCTAGGCAGATGATGATTGAGTTTAGATTAGTTATCGTCATAAATAGGTTTATTTAGGTAGGTAGGTATTTTATTTTCTGTTATTGAGTTTATTTATTTTTTTAATTAGGTAGGTACTTAGGTAAAGATATCATATAGGTACCCTCTTAATCACCATTAATGAGACACAATTGGTTTTCTATTGTAATTAGCCACAAAGGGCCCGCGAGATAGATGGCATCCTGGTGCACATACATTTTATCCTGTTAGCACGTTCCCGTGGGATAATTTCCGACATCCACGCGGGCGAAGCCGCGGGCAGAAGCTAGTAAGTAATAAAAATAACTGATCAACATCTTACCAAATACGCCAGTCTCATAACATGATATGTTGAAAGCCTTATATGTGGTGAATATGTCTCCTCCCGTTATGCAGCCGAGTGGTTCTTCTAGCGTGCGGTCCATGGAATGACTGCCTTCCTGCACGTTGCCAGTTCCACAGGCGTGAGCTACTATTGAGTGCCTCATTAGGTCCCTGAACAACAGTAGAAGACGATGGAGATTGAACACAGTAAGAGGAGGAAGGAGAGCAAAAACAGTTATTTTCAATTTCATCAAAACTTGGCTAACTGCGATATGAACGCTAGTGTGATTGATGTGCTTTTAAACTTAAGCAAAACGTGTGAAGTATCATAATATGAATTGTAGAGTTCTAATAAATAGAGGGTGTAGGTAGTCATGGACACTTACGAGATGTCATGAGTGCCGCAGCCAGGCACCACGACACATATCCACGTGTCGCTATCAGGTCCCAAGTCGTAGTATTCAAACCCTGCTCGCGGTCGAGAACACGTCAACATCCTTGAGTCTGGCCTTTCCTAGATATTTACTCAACATTATTAATATTATATAGGACTAACTAGGTACAGACTATTTCATTAATTAAGTAATATTGAATCTGTATAAATGACTCGTAACACTGTTTTTAAATTCAGAGGAATGTAAGCAATTCAGTAATCAGCACCCTAATTGCGTAACACAATCTCAAACTCAATCTGAATGGCAATGAATTGGTCCATCAAAATGTGAAGGATATACCAATCATTCATTGCTTCCTAAGTTCCAAAACTTTGTTTGCTCAACAACGTAATTAGACGCAATAAATGTTGTTGAACTGTCAAAATGTAAGCCATTGCTACTGATGGTGTGTTCCGTGCCTCGGAAAGCACGTTAAGCCGTTGGTCCCGGCTGTCATTCGTGGATCTTTGACAGTCGTTACGGGTAGTCAGAAGCCCGAAAGTCTGACAACCAGTCCATTGGTGTAATTGCCGTATGGCGTTCCAGTGTGAGAATAAATAAATAAATTAACCCTGCAGGTCATTATTAAATACAATAATTAAAGTGGTGTTTGTTGCACAGAAATGAATAAGAACAGGGATTCTTAGCTAAAGCTCCTGTTCTTATTAATTTCTGCGCAACAATGGAAACACTAACACGTCTAGGCTCGATCGCTTCCGCCAACTTAATAGTCTCTTCGTATGGGACACCTATACTGGCTACAGTACAATGATCAGTCTTGAAGTTGTAATTAGCATAATTGTTGAGAACTTCGCCAGTCATGCCATCTATCCTTGATGGGTCGCAAAACATAGAGTTGGAGAGGGGGCCCGCCCAACAGGCTTTTTGTGCTAAGTCTATGACACGTTGTAATGGATTGATGCGGTGCAGGTCGTCCTTTATCAGGGGTTTTAAGTCATCCATCTCCCATTCTCGGAAGCAGCATCTGGTAAGAATTCGTATCTACTAGAACTAGAATAATAAATAAAGCGTGCTCAAGTTGTTCTGGGTTGAGCAGCAGCCCAACCCAGAACTACTTGTAGGTTTCCGTGCGACGTTAGTTAGGTATATTAAATTGGTTCTACCTAAGAACTGTATCCAGCAAAAAACATTTCATTTCCGCAAAAGCAGTGACGGGGCATTTGAGAGTGTAGGCTATAGATTGCCTGTCACTGGTGCAGGTGAGGAAGGCTCCATGTTGCGCCATGTAGCGCATTTTAGCGAACCCAGAGAATGCACAGCTGGAAGCAGTGCTGGCAGCTCGGAGGAAGTGGCTCGCGCCGAGGGAGTCGTCTATTTCGTGCCGGGAGCCTACCTGTGTGACGAACAACAGATTATCAGTAAGGGAACACCTGTCAGTATATTATAATAATAATAATAAATCAAAAATCATTATAAAAATCGCAGCATTGGGGCTCACGCGCGGTGACATATACACTGCGAATAATGATTACTAATCTGTTTCTGTGTGCATAGTGAAGGTGGTGAACTGGTGATTAAAGTTTGCATAGATAATAATAATTGAAACCAGCAGAATTATCAACAGCCAACAATTTTCCTTTAACCATGCGCAATTACTACTTCAAAAAACAAAAAAAGCATGAGATTTTTTCAGAAAAAGCATAATTTTTTTGTTAGGTACCTGGTACATAATAGTGCAAGCACAGATCTGACCCCCGAGTGGCTTAGCTCCTGCAACCCCTATCCCATTGAGCAGGAATGAACGCTGCACTTCCACGGGACCATAATCTGGTTTGGGCCCGCATACGCTCCAGTTACGGTGGGAAACCGATAACATACGTTTCGGAATTTGATAAATTGTATTCATGATGCATAACCTAAGTTGCTAAAAATAGGCAATAATTAATATTTCTTGTCAGAAACAAGTTGTCAGATCAATAACATTGTGAGGGTAAGTCATATATTTACTTTACTCTATGGGGTAAGTATTCTGTGATTGAGAGCAAAAAGAATAAACCTTTTGCTTTATGGCATTGATAATTGCAAAAAGGTAGAATTTAATCGAAAAAGAAAACCGTTCTGAGCTGTTTGTTTTTTTATTTCTTTGGCGCGAGTTCCGGAAGGCAATGCCGGTATTTTGCACTGGTATTTAGTGATTTATATCGAATTAAGCTTTAAATGTGCCTAATAGGCAAAACAAAATTTTAACAACAACGCTTTCAGGACTTAGGTCCTGTATTTTTTTCTGCGGGTCACCAACCACGGCGTGTTATTTGCTATGGATTTCTTACAAAGGATTCTTGAGGGTAACCGAAGGATTGCGGAGTATTCTATGTAAGGACCTACCTACTTGCGGTTATCGCAGCGACATGACTTGATCATAGTATAGTAGGCTATATCTCCGGCACATTCCGCGACATAATTGCCTACTATCTTAGGGTTGTCGCTTTTTGTTAAATTTTAATTCAGTGCCAATAAATGGGCAAAGGTCGGGATGTTGTATTTTTTACTTGTATTGTCTGGGTACCTAAACGATGATGAAACCTTTTACGATGAAAGAAAGAGCGACGGGCCAGCAGACGGGCGGCGCGGGGCGGTGATGAGCTCGAGTAAACGGTAGGTTACTGATAGTACTGTCACCAATTCATTAGTTTAAAGCCCGGCCCTTGCCAAAGATAACACATATCTCTGTATAACTAATTCAGTGATCATTAGTCAATAAAGTTCAACAATGGTTTTCCTAAGAAATACAGAAATGTATTCAAGATGCAGAGCAATATTATTTATAAAAAAAAAGGATAAAATAAACTACTAAAATAAACACCCAAGCACACAGCAATACGTTCTCCTGCGATTATCACACATTTTTCATTCATTTAGCGGTGCCGAAAAGCCGTGACGCACGAACCTCGTGCGATGTTAGCCCCGTCTGGCGCGCAGAGAAACCCGCAAACCCGCCGAGATTTGTGTAAGTGTGCGTGCGGCGACGCATAGATACTTTGGCGCACACATACAAGCCGCGCGCGGTGCGTTTGTATGAAGATAACGTACTTCCTCTCTTTATACTACGACTTGATTGTTGCCTATTACTTCGGAATATATTCTGTACTTTGGGTGATTCCTGCAGCCTGCAGCACAGCCTACTATACTTAGGTCAGTCAGACAGAATGTCAGATAGTCTTTCCATATCCCTACCTTGTGTTAGCGAAAGAGAAAACAAAAGGGTTCTTGAAGTCTTCACTTCTATAGTGTTCGGCTTTAAGCAAAGATAACTGAGTTAACTGATTGATAATATCAATCAGCACATACTTACCTACCTTATCAATCGAACATATCGGTCCTAACTAAATTATATAATACCGTATCTACCTTTTTAAATGCACTCACGTATTCACTACAGATAGGTAACATTTTTGTATCAATTTAGCTGATAGATCTTTCTTTTATCTTTCACTCATGGGCTGTCTTTATCGAATAATATTATTGCCTGCGATAGTTATACCGTTCAATTAATCTTGTTATTTAGAAAGGTTTACTCAGATTATCGTGACAAGGTCGATGTGTGTCGTCAACAACTCATTGCCGAGGTTACAGGGTGTATTTTAGCACGCCGATTACGAATTTGCTGAAGGCTTTATGGAGGAAAAGTTGGAGCACATTCACCGCGCACCTGCGACGCGTGGCCCTGCAGCCACTCTATCAGCCACTGCGCTAACCGTGCTGTAAGGTCTTGAAACAGAGTGGCCTGGGTATAAGGGTATCACAATGCAGCAGTGGATTACTTCATTATTACTGTAACCTGTATTTTTCAACAGCAGGTTAAATGCCTCCCTACTTATACTCCATTTGGACTTCTCTCTATATAGGGCTAGTTGGGACACGTCATTAACGAAATAGTTCAGCTATATGCGCATGATGATAAAATAATCATTAGTTTTTCTTATAAGTACGTACACAGCAACATTCCATCTTCAATTTGAATCCCATAAAGCAGCACGCAGTACAACGTACCTACGTTCGAAAAGTGCTGATTCTCCGCCTAATTTAAACAGGTTTTGATTTAAACAAATTACTTTTGATTTTGCAATTTGATCTTCTGCTGGCGCATTCTACTTGCTGAGAGCGACTGTTGTCATTGACCAAGCCGCGGCAGCATCAGCATTACCATTATCTTATCAGGTATCTGCAAAATAGATGCTCGTTTTCACCACATTCAGTTTGCCAAAAGCATAGCGGTAGGTATTGTATTAAGTAATTGCATAAGCCCGTTATTGTTCCTTTCATATTATTATTCTCGCATTAACTGCTGAATTATTAGCGAATTTTTCGCAACTGCTGATTAAATGGGTCACAAACCCTGTGCGACAAACGCTCATACGCGTTCAAATAATTTTCGTGTGGTGCTATGAACGCGCATGCGCGGTTGAAGAAAGTTTTACCCAGTGCGGCTGGCCGCATTAGTGCATCGTTTACTACTTGTCCGAGTGCGACACGACGCTTCTGTGCGTTTGAAAATTTTCGAGTTTGCACAATGGACGCACCCGTGCGTCCATTGTGCATTGCGCCGCACTCGAAGAAAGTTAAGTAAATTGTATGGACGCGCATGCGCGCCGCTAGCACATGGTCAAAGCTTGAAAAACGCGCAGGCGCGTTGACCGCACTAAATGCGTTGCAACATTAGTAATGACTAATGCTTAAGTGCCAGTACTATAATACATTACACACAACAGACAATACAATACAAAACCACTACACTTACTGCAGCGTCATATGTATGGACAGTCGAGCCTGTCCGCTATCATCATCAGCATGCAGTTGGGAGCTGCCGCGCACCCTGCGCACCAGAGACGCACCGTTGCATAGAAGCAGTCGACGCTAGCTTCGCCAAACATGGTCGAGGTATTACTTAAAAAATATGCTAAATACCTATGCAGCTTAGTTCCTGAAAGGAACTTACCTAGGTATTTGATTTTGATAAATTCAGAAACCATGTTCCAAGATATAAAATCCCACACATAATTTTCCCACGTTAGAACGAAATAGGCTCAGTACACAAATCAGAGATTTTCGGTAGTTGCAGTATCAACCTATCACTTTTATGATATAATCCGCACTTGTTATTGTTATCGGAGATGAGTGTACTTACTGTGTAATTGTGATCGTGTGACTATGATTTGCGGAATAGAAAAGACACCTAGGTGATTTTCCTAATGTATCCAACGTGCTGATCCCGGCGGCACTAATCATGCATGCATGCTAATCCCACATGCAACGCGTTCGTTATCAATTAATACCTGAAAGGGCAGTGTCGCTCGCAAAATAAACCTTTTAATTTCGCGAGCGACCTTGGTCTTTTGGTTAAGTACCTACCTGCCTGTCATTGAGCTCAGAATCACGTTGAGTGCTAATAAAAACATATACGCGCTCCTAACAAACGCATTGGCGCCGATTCCCTTGTTCACAAACTATTTTATCTTCTGTCCTTTTCTTAATGAAATAGAAAGAAAAGATGCACAGAACTTAAATTTAGTTTAGTTTGTGAACAAGAGAATCAGGGCCACTGACCGACGTATAATTACATATACTTAATCAATAAAATCATCAACAACTCTCTAGTACAAATTGCCCGATTGAATGATCATTTCATGTAATAATGACATTTGAGGCCAATATTCTAAAGTAGAGAGTTTTAATGATGATTCTATTGATTCATCAAAAGTTAGGTCACACTAGTAAAGCACAATGATCCTTCAATATTCTCATACATACTTATAGCAATATTAAACCTGCTATTGACTCAATGATAAGCTATCACCGCTGCAAAACAATAAAAGGTTGCGAGTATTTAAAAGCAGGTTAGTGTTCCCTTGACAGCCAAAAATTGCATCGAGCACCGTCTCTGCCTCAAAATCACAAGTTTTATTTTCGGTGAGACACTGAGACTCCGGTAGACTTCACGCCGTTTCCCTATTCTTCTGAGGTTTTCAAGGGAAGTATATCAGGTACGCTGTTCGTTCCAAGCGGTTTTCCCGCTTGATTGGAGTTCATAAGTTTATTGCAATACCTACGAAAACAAGGAAGTAAAATGAAGGTGGCATATCAAGACGATTCCGAATATCCAAAATCATTGGACAACAATGATCCTCTGGGTCACTTTAGGCAACGATTTTATCTGAAGAATGACTACATTTACATGTGTGGGAACTCCCTAGGACTCGCCACTAAGGACGCCGAAGAATGCGTGTTAGAAGTCATGGAACAATGGAAAGATAAAGGTATCAAGATATGGATGGTCGACGACAACAAATATTATTTATATTCAAAGTATTTGTCTAAGCTCATGGCACCTATAGTTGGAGCAGATCCTGATGAAATATGCATCTTTGGCGGCACCACAATTAACCTCCATCAAGGAATCAGCACGTTTTATAAACCAACTAAAAACAAATACAAAATATTGATAGACGACATCAACTTCCCTACAGACCGTTATGCAGTGGATAGTCAAGTTAGATTACAGGGTTACGAGCCAAACGATGCTGTGAAAGTCGTCAAAAGTAACGGGAAGTTTATGGAAGAAGACGCAATTATAAACGCAATGACCGATGATGTGGCGTTGGTGTTTCTTCCTACGGTGTACTACAGAAGTGCCCAAGTATTAGATATGGTAAAAATAACTAAAGCAGCTAAAGAAAGAGGCATTCTTATAGGATGGGATCTTTGTCACGGTGTTGGAGCTATAGAAATCAATTTGAAGGAAGTCGATGCTGATTTCGCTATATGGTGTACTTATAAATATTTAAACGGAGGTCCTGGTTCGACTGCAGCTTTCTACATCAACAGAAGACATCACAAAAGGTTGCCGGGTTTAGCGGGATGGTTTGGAAACAAAATCGAGTCTCAGTTTTTATTGAGACAAGAGTTCGATCATCAGCAGGACGCGAATGGGTGGCAGATTGGTACTCCTAACGTTTTATCCATGGCTTCTTTGGAAGGGGCTTTGAGAGTTATTAATGAAGCTGGTATACTGAATATGAGGAAAAAGTCTCTACACATAACTGGGTACCTGATGTATCTTATCGAAAAGAAGCTAATAGATTACGGGTTTTCTATTGGTAACTTGAGAGAAGATAGCAAGAGAGGCGGTCACGTATGCTTGGAACATGATGAGGGCTACAGAATCAGCATCGCGTTGAAGTCTCGGGGGATTGTGCCAGACTTTAGGGAACCCAACGTCATCAGGTTGACGCCAACGGCTTTGTACACTAGTTATGAAGAGGTTTATAAACTAGTGGAGATTCTACTGGATATTGTCAACACCGAGAGTTACAAAGTAATCGGTAAGAATCGGAACTATGTTGTTTAATCTACTCAAGTTATGTATTTACCAAATTATTCATTCGTTTTTCATACTAAAAAGGTTGTATATTCTTCTTATTATTTTCCGTACACTTAGTCAAATGATTATATCGAAAGACTTTCAGTACCTGGGAGCAACAGATTGTATTTGTAATGTGTGTAAATATTAATTTAAGAAATAAATTTAATTATTGATGAAACTAGGATTTCCATACAAACATTTAAAATAAAGATTCCAAATAAAACAATCAGAATTTGGTTTTCTTTATATTTTAAACTGAAAATAGGCTTATACTATTTTACTAGAGTTGCAATGTGATTATATCAACATGCCATAAAATTTATCCTATCACAAGTCCAGAATTATATTAGACACATCTTTTTGGAGGTTCTTTAACAAAAATATTCACACTTTTACTATAATCACACCACAACGTTCCATTTATAAATAAAAAAATAATTATGTATAATAATTAACAAAATGTCAAAACGTCATTCCTTCTCAGTGTTGCCGGCCGAAATAAAAAATATCTATTTTTTTTATACCAACATCTGTGTGTGTGACTTTTCGTACTTATAACTTATTTGGGATGTACAATAATGAATCCTATTTTTAATAAACCTTAATAATAACAGTTTTCTATTTATCATTATTATTTATTACTATTTACAGTAATTTACATCACAAGAGTATGTTGTATGGTGGTTGTGGACAATAACTCTTCTTTTTTTCTTTTTCAACATAAACTAACGTAAGGAACTAATATGTAATAAGACCAGTCCGGCCTGAAATTAGGTTTAAACAGACGTTTTACGAAAATTTACAAATACGATTACTCATTTTTCTATTTTCTTGAAATTGGGAGAAAGTATTCGAGATTTTTTAAGTAAATCGTATTGAAACCCTTCAGTCAAACCGTCACGTTCTTCATGAAATGCTAGCTGGAACTATGCTTACTCAGGAGTCCTAATTAACAATCGTTAACTTATTGTTATAAAACAGTAGTTGAACATACAATTTAAATTGGCTGTTGAGTCGAAATGCTTTTCTAGGACACATATATTTTATTTAAAAACTACATTTGTATATAACATCAAGTTTAGCTATCTACTACTACCGTATCATTACTAACAATGTAGAGACCTCACGATACTGGATTTTACAGATGATAAGTTTGAAAAATATCTCGATCACCTAGCAGTCCGTAAAATGAGTATATTTGAACTCCTCAAATAGCAGTAATGTTAGGCATACTAAGTCTTAAAACAGGACTCCCGAACGCCACATGTAAAATTTCACAAAAAGCGCTAAAACAAAACACTTTTTTTTACATTTTTTAACACCGCATTTTTGCTGACCTACGTCAGTGACGAATAATTGTTATCTCGATTGTATTCGTGAGCGTTGTTACTGGCGTCAAGTACTTACTTACGTCACTATATGAACTACTACGTAAACAGTCTGACGTACTATAGTCGAGGGTAATCGCTAGCACTTGTCGGATCCGTTCGTTTGTAACCACCATACTTGTTACCGCTCACAGCACACACGACTGAGTTACAGATGGTTGCCTAGCTGTAGCTTTGAGCCTCTGTAACAAAGAAAAATCTAATTTAAGTACAGGCCAAGGGGAACACCTCAAAGAAATACAGAGATATTTAGCGAGATAATTATTTACTATCAAAATGCTTTTGCCTTCCACACGTATGTAGTAGGACCAAATTAATTGGCCTTTGCTTAGTTACTGCCACCTGGAATTTTGAAAGAACAAAAAAAAAAAATCGGACATTTTTCTAAATAGTACAACCTAAAATTACAACCTAGTTATTAACATAAGCTGGTATAAAATTTAATTACTCTTTCTATCAATAACAAACAATTCTAGAACAGTAAGCACAACTTCGTGACATTTTAATAAATAATAGGTACAGTCGGATTCAAACTTTCGGCTCGGAACCCAATGACAGGTGACATGTCAGGGGGAGAGGTACTGCGCAGCGAGTGGCGCAATGTAGAACCGCCATACAGTTTGAATCGGGCTGTATCAGCCTATTACTGTCCTACTTTTAGGCAAAGGCTTCTTCTAAGACATCATTCGAAGTCATGAACATTTCAATATAAAAAAAAAAAAATAAGGAAAAGAAAACCCACACACAGATCACCCGTTTTGCTATCTTGGCCACACCGCAGTTGAAACAACATTCTGGAAAATAATTCAAATAAAGTACTATTTGTTGATGATCCGCCTTTAAAATATCCAGAAAAAAAAAATGCATTATTGGGACAAGACAACTATCACGTTTGAATAGGTTATGAAAACACTGGTAACAGGAGATGGTAAATTAACTGAATGGTCCTATACTGTTTGGAAAATTCGGTGACGCAATAACTTTTGAACAATAAGTTATCCAAAACTAAATTACGATGTAGTTGTAATGAAATCGAAACCTTTCACGTATTTAATACATCCCGTCGCGTCGTCCAGTCCGCTTGTATTTTTGTTGTTTAAATGAGTCCAACCTGTAATATTAACGAATTCTTGTTGAAGAAAGAAGGTCCTTGATTCGACGGCCAGTCGTCCAGGTCGTGTGCAGGCGGCGGGTCTGTGCTACACGCTACACTATCTACGTACAGTTGTGCAGGCGCACCGAGGGCCAGTCGTCCAGGTCGTGTGCAGGCGGCGGGTCTGTGCTACACGCTACACTATCTACGTACAGTTGTGCAGGCGCACCGAGGGCCAGTCGTCCAGGTCGTGTGCAGGCGGCGGGTCTGTGCTACACGCTACACTATCTACGTACAGTTGTGCAGGCGCACCGAGGGCCAGTCGTCCAGGTCGTGTGCAGGCGGCGGGTCTGTGCTACACGCTACACTATCTACGTACAGTTGTGCAGGCGCACCGAGGGCCAGTCGTCCAGGTCGTGTGCAGGCGGCGGGTCTGTGCTACACGCTACACTATCTACGTACAGTTGTGCAGGCGCACCGAGGGCCAGTCGTCCAGGTCGTGTGCAGGCGGCGGGTCTGTGCTACACGCTACACTATCTACGTACAGTTGTGCAGGCGCACCGAGGGCCAGTCGTCCAGGTCGTGTGCAGGCGGCGGGTCTGTGCTACACGCTACACTATCTACGTACAGTTGTGCAGGCGCACCGAGGGCCAGTCGTCCAGGTCGTGTGCAGGCGGCGGGTCTGTGCTACACGCTACACTATCTACGTACAATTGTGCAGGCGCACCGAGGGCCAGTCGTCCAGGTCGTGTGCAGGCGGCGGGTCTGTGCTACACGCTACACTATCTACGTACAGTTGTGCAGGCGCACCGAGGGCCAGTCGTCCAGGTCGTGTGCAGGCGGCGGGTCTGTGCTACACGCTACACTATCTACGTACAGTTGTGCAGGCGCACCGAGGGCCAGTCGTCCAGGTCGTGTGCAGGCGGCGGGTCTGTGCTACACGCTACACTATCTACGTACAGTTGTGCAGGCGCACCGAGGGCCAGTCGTCCAGGTCGTGTGCAGGCGGCGGGTCTGTGCTACACGCTACACTATCTACGTACAGTTGTGCAGGCGCACCGAGGGCCAGTCGTCCAGGTCGTGTGCAGGCGGCGGGTCTGTGCTACACGCTACACTATCTACGTACAGTTGTGCAGGCGCACCGAGGGCCAGTCGTCCAGGTCGTGTGCAGGCGGCGGGTCTGTGCTACACGCTACACTATCTACGTACAGTTGTGCAGGCGCACCGAGGGCCAGTCGTCCAGGTCGTGTGCAGGCGGCGGGTCTGTGCTACACGCTACACTATCTACGTACAGTTGTGCAGGCGCACCGAGGGCCAGTCGTCCAGGTCGTGTGCAGGCGGCGGGTCTGTGCTACACGCTACACTATCTACGTACAGTTGTGCAGGCGCACCGAGGGCCAGTCGTCCAGGTCGTGTGCAGGCGGCGGGTCTGTGCTACACGCTACACTATCTACGTACAGTTGTGCAGGCGCACCGAGGGCCAGTCGTCCAGGTCGTGTGCAGGCGGCGGGTCTGTGCTACACGCTACACTATCTACGTACAGTTGTGCAGGCGCACCGAGGGCCAGTCGTCCAGGTCGTGTGCAGGCGGCGGGTCTGTGCTACACGCTACACTATCTACGTACAGTTGTGCAGGCGCACCGAGGGCCAGTCGTCCAGGTCGTGTGCAGGCGGCGGGTCTGTGCTACACGCTACACTATCTACGTACAGTTGTGCAGGCGCACCGAGGGCCAGTCGTCCAGGTCGTGTGCAGGCGGCGGGTCTGTGCTACACGCTACACTATCTACGTACAGTTGTGCAGGCGCACCGAGGGCCAGTCGTCCAGGTCGTGTGCAGGCGGCGGGTCTGTGCTACACGCTACACTATCTACGTACAGTTGTGCAGGCGCACCGAGGGCCAGTCGTCCAGGTCGTGTGCAGGCGGGCGCGCGTCGGTGTGTTCTCTGCGGCGCGACACTTGTGGAGGCTCGGAGTTGATAACACAACCCTCGTGGATGTGTACTGTCGCGATGTCAGATCCGGGGATCTCGAACATGACTTCTAGGAGTAGGTTTTCCTGTAAAAGGAACGAAATGTTAGAGGAAATCGACTAAAAGTGGAATAGAAACTTGATCATCTGTCCACTGTTATTGACGTGTAAAAGTGTTTGTACAAACCTACTTACAAAAATAAAATCATTTATCATTTACTGCTAAGACCACCATTCAGCTTGTAAGTGTAAAAACTAAGCGTGAGAAAACATACTTATCGAAATAGGCTTATTAGATATGGCGTACCACAGGGCACTGTATTGGGCCCTTTATTGTTCTTAATTTATATTAACGACTTGCCACGACGCATAAAACATCCTATGGTCTTATTTGCTGACGATAGTACTGCCTTGATTAAATATACAGACCTAAAAACGTATGAACATGACGTAAATAATACTTTATCGGACATCATACACTGGCTTGATCAAAATAATTTGACGATTAATGTAGACTAATGTTATACATTTTTATCAACGGATACCACCGCAAACTTTAAATTTAACTCACAATGGGCAAAAAATAGACCAAGCACAAGTTGCAAAATTTTTGGGTATAATGACAGATAGCCAACTAACCTACCCCAGCAGTCTCGACATTCATAGCGATCGCTTTATGACCGAATTCGGTCGCAAAGTCCTGTCACTCCATACATGACACCTGTCAATCCGGGACTTTGGGACCGAATTCGGTCGTAAAGCGATCGCTATGAATGTCGAGACTGCAGGGGCTGGAAGCCACACGCAGAAGAAGTATGCAAAAAATTAAGAACAGCAGCGTATGTGCTATTTAATCTATCCCGGAAAGTGAATATGCCCACTAGAGTTGCTTACCATGGTTTGGTGACGCCAATTCTGAGATTCGGGATAATACATATTTTGGGGAAATTGTAGTCTAAGAGACCAGGTATTCAAGGCTCAAAAACGATGCATAAGGGAAATGTGTAACATGAAAGTAACAGATCGTTGCGTATCTGTATTCAAGTCCCTAAATTTGCTAACATTGCCATCACTATACATTTTCGGAATAGCTGTTTTTGTTAAATCAAATATTCATCTTTTTAATAAATCGTCTGACAATAGAACACGACCAGTTAGAAGCCAGTATACAAACATGCTACATGTTAGTGGTCATAACACTTCATTATTAAGGAAAAGTGTTATATGTATGTGCTCAATTATCTTTAACAAAATACCCGATGGAATAAAAAACGAGTCCATTCCACTGTTTAAAAAGAAATTGTCAGTCTTACTACTTAATTGATAAATGTTATTACTCCATTTGTGAATTTCTAAATAATAAAACTTTATAGTTACATAATGAATCCTGACATCTTTAGTTCTTTATTTTATTTTATGACCTTGACCATATTTTAGAATTTTTCATATTGACCGTGTAGTCTATTAAGCACTTGCACTAAATATTTGCATAATTTAAGGTAGAATGTACAGGGATTTTAATTATACATGCAACCTTGATAACATTTTTGTTTTTGTATATGTCGTCGATAGATGGCACCACGGTACAGCGGACAGCGCCATCTAACAATTTGATGGGTAAACGAGTAATCATATGATCGGAAACGCGAGCGAGCCCGTGAACCGCTTGGACACGATCGTCGGTGGCGTGGATGCAGCGAGGACTGGCGGAGAGACCGAGTGTTGCGACAGTAGAGGTTGGACCAGTGGTCTCGAAACCTACCGATTTTTCGGTATTTCTACCGATATGGGCTCTGTTCTACCGAAATATAACGATTTTTCTACGATTTCAGAGTATACATGGAAATTCTCTCGATTTTTCTACCGATTTTACACTTTTAAGTTGGCAACCCTTTTTTTATGTTTAATGTTACGGGAAAGCCATCAATACTAAGTATGGATGGACCTAGTGCAGAATGTTCCATATATTTTGGGGAATACCCTTGTGTCCTACAACTCGTAGGCTGTCTACTGAATCAATCACTGGTCTATTACATGCATAAACGACTCTTTAATACATCTAATTGTTATGATTTTGAAATTAATTCGAAGATGACCGCGGCTATGGCCAAAGAATATTGGTATAATTAAAAAAATAATTTTTCATACCACTTGCTCAAAAAAGTGACATTCTATGCCACAAAAAGCGAACATAACAATAGTCATTTTTAATCTGTTAAAAACAGGGAAAGAAAATTGTACTGAATTTCATTCATCCTCTAGGGGGAGAATGTGATTTAAATTTGGAATACTTACCGAAATTTATGCTGAACTGCATCTGTGTTTACACCATTGAGTTTGTATATAAAGCATTATACATCTTTTTGAAAAAGGAATACGCAATTATTATGCAGTTATGATTATTAAATAAAATTACGAAAACCGACGATGCCGTATCGCTTCGCTCGTGATTTAAGTTTTTAACACCCTCGCTACGCTCGGGAGTAAACCTCGAGTCCTTCGTTACGCTCGCGATTTAAATCGTCACCCGCGACAGAAGACACTGCTTTATCACCTTTTTTTTTTTTTTTTTGTCATGATGGGAAATCATCAAATGACTCCTCCCGCTCTGGGTGGAGCAGAAGGGAGTGTCAGACTCTTACTGACTAAAACCCACCCGTGTTCCTTCCTTAGCCCTTTATGTTCCAGGGCAGCGGTAACCCTTTCGGACGATCCCGCTACCCACTGCTTTATCCCCTTGGTTAATAATTTACTATTAAAGTAACTTTAATAAACTGGCGATTATCAACCAAAACGCACACTTGCCTCAGAAACAAACACGTGCGTACAGTACTGAGCGTTAGCCAAAACTGTCCAAGCCAGTGGTCTCGAACGTCATAGAGCGAGATCGGTAGAGTTGCCAGCTAAAATCGGTATATTTGTACCCAAAATCAGTATTTGACAAAAAAAAAGGACTCGAGGTTTACTCCCGAGCGTAGCGAGGGAGTTAAAAACTTAAATCACGAGCGAAGCGAGGGATTTAAGACGAGTCTGAGTGTAGCGAGGGATATAAGTTCACCCAAGACTAAGACAGCTTTATCACAGAGGAAAATACTCTACTTTTCGTACCATTTGCGAAAAAATAAACTTAACGTTTATGTATTTGCAGAAAACAAAAATGCGGCAAACCGTTGAAGCTACAAGAAAACGGTCTAAGGAAACAGCCTATAACTTTTTGAGGCATATTGAAAAAAAAAAAAATACAGTCAGTAACAAATTGGACCGTTTTCACAAAAACCATTTTTGGTGTCAATGTACTTATTCTGTTTCTTATCTATCTTATACGCCCTTATATGTTGATCGTTTTAATCCTTAAAAGGGGTCATTGTACTCATCATTATGAACAACTTTTACTACGAGACAAACTCTGAAATCGTGAAAAAAAAAATCAGTTGATCCATACATTATGTCGAGTTATGCGAACATACCTATGGATCAACTGATTTTTTTGTCTACCCCAGACGATGGGGTAGACGTGAGAAAAAAGAATGATCCCCATTTACGTGTAGGGGAGGTACCCCAAAAAAATCCATGCAAAGTTTCATCTTTCTAGCACTAACCGTTTAGAAGGTAAGCCGAGGACTTACGGACGGACGGACGGACATCACGAAACTAAACCTTAAACCGAACTAAAAATGAATCACCGAAATGTATGTACGCGCATAACTTCCAATCGACTGCACCAAATCCATTTTGTGTGTATAATTCAATGGGTCCCTGGATGATTTGAAAACACAATTGGACCCGGTAAGTGGCGCTGCTGTCGGTATATGATGACTCAACCGGGCAGGCGACGTCTGCTGGGTCCGCTAGTAAGGATTAAAAATACTATCGGACCAACTGGGGTTTGAGTACTAGAAAAGTCAGAAATCGCAAAAAACTTTTTCCACACCGCGCTGTTGACACCGGTCAAGAACGCATTCTCTCGTCGGCCGCACTGTCAGACCATTTCCTTGTACCGACAACGGTTAAGGTACCTGCTCTCACTGCCCTTTCTCAAAA
The DNA here is from genome assembly GCA_951799955.1 of Apamea anceps. Taxonomy (NCBI): domain Eukaryota; kingdom Metazoa; phylum Arthropoda; class Insecta; order Lepidoptera; family Noctuidae; genus Apamea; species Apamea anceps. The sequence goes on along the minus strand of OX637513.1, from coordinate 19,998,973 downwards.
ATCCACCCAGTACTTGTGTTTATGACTGTCTTTCTTTGTATAAAATTTTAAAACAAAATCACTTGAAAATAAAAAGTCATTTTTATATACAGACGCCAGCACATCAAGCTACTACAATCTGTCAAATTTCTTTAATAGATTTTCAACTTTATCGCAAAAGCATTAAGGTTCAAGGTTGATTGGGAAAATTTGACAGTTTCGGGTACCTTGACCTGCTGGCGTCTGTACGTACAAACATATTGTTTCTAAAATAAAACTAAGCTAAGCAATTGGGTTGAAAAAATAATATTGTTGCGCGCCACAATTAATGCCTGGGACATGGCGACATTATAAGTTACCACTAGCGCCATCTAGTATCAAGTAGTAGAACTAATTTACTACTAGCGCCATCTAGCATGGAGTAACAACTAATAGCTCCTTCTAGAAATTTCGATACCAGAACTATCGACATCTGGTCAGTCGGGGCCGATATGTACTCGAACATTCTAGATCTTTCTACAATATAAGGTTCTGGAACTATCTGCGGCACTATATTATAAGGGACTAGCCGCGACCAATCAGACTTGGTTCTGCGATAGAAGCGAATACATCGAAAGCGATCTTCAAGTGCGACTTAAGAGCGATTGTGTTTTATAATTAGTGTGTTTCGAGTTGTTATTAGTGTTGTTTAATTAAAGTGTAACTTTTGGTAATTTTTATCTGCAGTTTTTATTGTCACTAACCCGAAACTCGTAACAATATGTTGATAAATTGAGCTTATTCTACTTTTGAACGAGACGTAGCTTTTGGAATGTCATTAAAACCTGTCAATGATTGGCACAGTTGGCGGTTGTAGCAAACACTGGTTACCAATCATAATTCATATATTTTCATTCAACGAGGTAATCCTCGACGAGCTGAATGGCGTGCGCTTCGAAAGGCCTGCGCCTACTGTAGGTAGATGATGATGATTACGGCTTACCAACTAAATATGGGCAAACCTAAAAAGATATGGGCTTCGGTAATCTTCGAGTTTCTGAATTAGCACGAACGTCGCGCCACGGAGTAATCACACAGCTATGCTTATGTGGGGACAAAGGGAAAGCTTCCATGTTTTGTAATGCCGCGCTTTGTAGTAGTGCACCTATCAGCGCGTAGGTATAAAGTTTTGTTTCTGTCGAATTACCTACTCCGGTCGCAGATCGCCTTCTGTCACTCAAAAGTTTTGTGATCAGGATAATGCAAATTAGGCAAGTACTTTTATAGTTGTAACAGCTCTTAATATTAGTTCTCACTATGAGACGTTCGTATATCCGACGTCAGACGATTATTCCCGAAGTGCATACTTTTTTTTGGGAAATCTGTACATACACAGCATTAAACCATGTGTAAATCTCGCATGTGTGTCATTGAAACAATAGAAAGCTATGTGGGCTTTGTATTGCCCCAACGGCACGCAAGCCCACGCGTGGCCTCACCATGATGGCCCGCAGGCCGCGCGCGCCCGTCTTGCGCTCCATGGCGAGCGCGGACACCGCCTTCAGCGCGTCGTCGCTGAACGACAGCTCGCACTTGTCCATCGCGAACAGCAGCTTGTATTGCGATACCTGTAACAACGTATTGTGTATGACAAATAACACTTCTCAATCAAAACATTTTCCTCAATAAAACCATTTACAGGCACCACCATTTTCAACTGTCAAGCAGTTAGAAAGTTGAAGCCCGATACAAAACGTAATTTCAAAGGAGAAGAATCGACAAGAAACTGTATGGGTACTTTATTTAAATGAAGTTAGTAAAAATCGTGGTTACCCTTCATACTGTTTTTTTTTTGTCATGAGTGTTTTCTACACTACGGCACATACATGCCTGTTGTTGTCGGTATTAAAATGTGGTAATATTTTCTTCTTAGTCTATGGGTTTTTAGACATGTCTTCCTTTTTTTCACGACAATATTATTGTGTCTTGTCATGATACAAAATAACCAGGAAACAAGTTTCAACTTACCATAGCGTTTTTAGGTTCCGTTAGTATCCGTACGAGCAGGTCTTGATTGAGACTATGGAAAGGTACTAGCACGGGAAATCTGCCTACGAACTCCTGCGGAATAAAATAATTTCAGGTTAATAAAATTTTCGTCATTTTTTACTGATTTGTCTTCATCTCCACCTTCCGTTACCTATCACGCATCTTCATCCTTACTTCACCTACACATTCTGTACACCACTGCCAGTCCATCTCCATCTTTATCACATCTTGTAAATATATCTTTAATTGATTTGAACTTAAATTTTTTCTAATTTCTTAATTTAGGGTAGGTTAGAGTTAGGATTTTCTTGTCGCTTTCGAAAATAAAGAAAAAAAAATAGTAGTATTTAAATATACACATTATTAGTCATTTAATTTTATATGGAAAAACATTAATTTAGTATGTTTACCTAGTAAACATATGTATTTAGGAATTTTGTATTGTATTTCGATATCGAAAATGAATGTAGGGTTCAGTTTGTATAGGTCATAATTTGGCAGGTCATGCGAATTTGGATCTTTATTAGGTATTGTCACATTCGCAGGTGTTTGGAACGTATTCCCTCGACGTCGGACTGTAATTTAAGTAACATAGACTCACGATAATAGTAGTCACATTATTTTTCCGAGGAATAATTTTGTATTAGATCCCGAATCAATTGGGACACATCTTGTTTAATGTTTCTAGAACCGAAGGTGAGTATCACAGGCACTGACCGGGATCATGCCGAAGTCGATGAGGTCGCGCGCCTGCACCTTGCGCAGCCAGGCGTCGCGCTCGTCGTTCTCTGCGCGCGCCGAGTCCAGCGGCGACGCGTCCGACGCGGCGGCGGCCAGTGCGGCGCGCCGGCCCGAGCGCGGGTCCCACGCGCCGAAGCCGAGGTACTTCTCGTTGTTGCGGCGCTGCACCAGCCTGCGGCACGCGCCGGGGAGGGGCGTCAACGCGAGCGACGGAATCGCGCCGATATTATCGCCGTGCGGAGACACGTTCTAAGAGAACGTATAGAAATACGTGGCACAACGATACTATCGCCGCGATCGTCCATGAATGTCTCAAATGATTACTTAATTATACCTCATTTTTTTTTGGAACGAAATTCTTTAACGGAGCTTGCGGCAAGAATAAACTGAAGCAATCGTCACGTAACGAAAAAGTGTTATGCCCCCTCCATGCAACTTTTATTACATATAAAAAAGAGAGACATTGTTTTCCAGGGTACTGAAGCCAATAGTGAAGTCAAAATGAAAATCCAAAACGGCGCCAGCAAAAATTTTCAAATTTATTTTCATGTGTAGTTTTCAAGGGTGCTAAAGTCGATATTGTGATCAAAATGAAAGTCCACTATGATTGGCTGCAAAAATGTACTAATTTTCATCATTTTAAAATTTTCGCAGCCGTCATCTTGGATTTTTATTTTGAACTTCATTCCTGCCCCCGGTCCTCCGACCTCACACATTTTTATTTATTTCTAGACGTTGTTTTAAAAACAATTTTGTTTTCTTTGTGCATCTCACCTGTCGAGTCCATTGTACGCGCCGCTAGCTACAAACAGTATGTTGGTGGTGTCGACTTGTACGGCGTCACCACGCAGCTTGCGAGAGTTGCGCTCCGGGACCGACACTACCGCGCCTTCTAACATCTTCAGCATGCCTTGTTGAACGCCCTCGCCTAAAAAGATAAAAAAGAAGCGTTACTTTTGACACAGCCGAAAAAACAGGGCGAAATATGGATATTGCCGCCGAAAATAACGGAAAACTAAATTCGGTCAACAATCCGCTGGGAACAGTCTGAGGGAGCACGGCCCCATAGGCACGAGTGCCCACGATCCCAGAAGGAAGGGCGTGTACCACAAGGGTTGCATCGAGGTGGCCTTGGAAAAGGATGCTTGGAAGGATTTCGGAGAGGCCTTTGCTCAGCAGTAAGGATAGTATAAGCTGACATAATAAAAGTGCTCGAGCAACATTTACCAAAGCAATCATATTGTCAATAGACAGGACTATTAATATATCTATGCATTTATACAAATAAATAAAATTGAAGTGTCTATTACAGCTTTTTACAAAAAAAAAAACAATGTTTAAAAATGTTGCCTGACTGTTTCGGCTAATCTCCGAAACGGCTGAACCGATTTTGACGGGACTTGCACTGGCAGATAGCTGATGTTATAAGAAATAATTAAGGTAATGTGTTTTAGAAAAAGAATTAAGGGTCCGCGCAAAAAACAAATTGTTGTCCAACAAGCATGCGAACGAAGTCGCAGGCACAGCTAGAAATATTACTAATTGGGAATGTGTGGCTATATGGACATACAAGCTCTAACCTACACTTACGTTCCTATTAGATTAATTTTATGTAGGTAATGTTTCCGTCACTATAGTTCAGGAATCAAGAATGTTCTTACCTCCAACATCCCTAAGCTGGTGTATGCCCGGCACGGCGCCGATCTTATCGACCTCGTCTAGGAACACGATGCCCGTTTGTGCTCGCTCAACACTGTAAACAAAAATAAACAAGTTATTATTTTTACTCTGACTGCACCTTTTGGAACGAGGGTAAAGGTAAAAATAAGGATTAAGTTTATAGGAAGTAAAGTAAATAAAATATGGCATACTATGTCGTACACTAGTACATAATATTAATACATATTGCTTTTCGTGTCTGTCTGTGTGATCGCGTTGTTCTTCTAAACTCCGCAACGGGTTTTGATGCAGTTTTCACCATTGTTTAGAGATTTTATTCTGGAAGTATTATTTGTATAGACTACTTCATAAACATCTTACATTTCATTCATTCACTGACAGACAACGCACAACCTTTGCCGCTGTGTAGAAGCTTGAATTTTGCACAAAAGTTCCGACGAAAGTGAGCCATCCTTCCTGAGTAAGGATTTTTTAAAATTCATCCCCTAAAGGGGTTAAACAGGGGATGAAAGTTTGTATGGAAGTTCGTCTTTTTATCGATGGCACGTTTCATTGGGCACATAGCTTGTGTTTGTATAACTTACTTGAAGTTGGCGTCCTGCAACAACTTAGCGATGACACTCTCGATGTCCTCGCCGACGTAGCCGGCCTGCGTCAGCGTCGTACAGTCGCAGATCGCGAACGGCACGTCTAGACATTGTGCTATCGTTTGTGCTAGCAGAGTTTTACCTGTATACAACAAGAAAACTTGTTATATTAACCGGTTAAATGCCGTATTACAGAAACAATTAAAAGCCATTGTGTCTGGCGTGGATCCACGTTCATACGAAGGGTTATACTACGCCAATTCGTTACAAAGAATATAATTTATTTGGCATTAGATCGTGAAACAAAATAAGCGGCCAAGTGCGAGTCGGACTCGCCCATGAAGGGTTCCGTTGAGTTGATTGAATGAAAGGTAAATTGCGGTTTACGATTTATGACGTATTAAAAAAAAAAACTACTTACTAGATCTCGTTCAAACCAATTTTCGGTGGAAGTTTATATGGTAATGTACATCACATATTTTTTTTTAGCTTTATCATTCTCTTATTTTAGAAGTTACATAGCACACATTTTACCACTTTGGAAGTGTCTCTCGCGCAAACTATTCAGTTTAGAAAAAAATGATATTAGAAACCTCAATATCATTTTTGAAGACCTATCCATAGATATCCCACACGTATGGGATGAATAAAAAAAAAATTGAGTTTCTGCCTGTTAGGGTTAATGGAGGAACACCAAGAAAAGGCTGTCATAAGGATTTATATAATACGTTTATTATCCTTTTATATGTATATATTGGAAGGTGTGTTTACTTACAGTTCTCAGTTTACTACACTCCAAAATTTATTGTTTTTTTTTTTCTATTTTTGCGGTTCACAGAATACATCTACTTACCAACTTTAAACAGTATAGTTCTTATAGTTTCGGAAAAAAAACGTGGCTGTGACATACGGACGGACAGACAGACATGACGAATCCGGGTTCCGTTTTTTGCCATTTGGCTACGAAACCCTAAAATTCAAACCAACGTGAAATGTTTTAACAGTGTGTGCCTCACAGCGGTCCATTTCAACCCATTCATGCCAGGCAGACCGATGTTGCTTTTCCGAAACGTTAAATGTTGAACATAGGCTTTCAAACACTTGTAAACCAAGGAGTAATTGCATATTTGTTTTGATCATGTCTGGAAGACAAACCCGTGTGGGGACACGAATATACCACTATCTGGGGAGATAGGAGGACGATAACACGACGTAATAACCTCTAGTCGCATTACGCAACAAACATCAAACAAAACATCAAGGTTTCTCTACACACGGACACGGTCACGGTTTTATCAAAGAATGCCAAAAAGAGATCGCCATTCTCAATAAATTTGTTAGGTTAAAGTGAATTATTCTGCAATAATTATATTAACTAGGTTCCAGGAAAAAACTTGTAAGTATGTGCTTGTAAGTTGCAATGCCATGCTTCCAAATAAAGTAATTGTCGATTACATTAACTTTTAAATTAGCACACAATTTAATAAACAATACAAAATGCAAATAAATCCACAACCTTGCATTCAGCATTCATCTGAAGACAAAAAACCGGTCAAGTAAAGTATAAGACGTTGCTTCGGATCAAACAAGATTCTGAGTTCACGGGAAGTACCCTGTAGGTTTTGATTCCCTTGCGAGTGTCGAAAATTTGCGGCATAAACGGCTGTATCTTTTGATTGCATTGGCTTAGAAGTTTGGTTTTTTCATAGCTCCAAGGTCAGTACACCTGAGTATTTGATATAAATTCCAGCTTGATAGCTCCACGCGTTCCTGAGAAAATGGGTCTCGACAGACAGACAGACGGACGGACAACAAAGTGATCCTATAAGGGTTCCGTTTTTTCCTTTTGAGGTACGGAACCCTAAAAATCAAATAGAATATAAAAAAATATGTTGCTCAACATTTAGTATAAAAAATAGTGTTTTTTAAACAGGTAACACACGCTGGTCATACAGAAAGCTCATTATTTAGTGTAATTGCGGCGGGGCAGGACGTGCGTTGAATAATGTAGTGAGTTTGTTAACTGTTGAGATCGTGTTATGAAATTGTTGCAGACGAGAGTGCTTACTCATTTATTGTTTGTGTAACTTTACGAGTTCTTGTCTAACGACCCTTTTGTGTCGATTTGTTTTGTTCGTCTCGTTTTCTTGGCTAATAGCCAGGGCCCAGGTCAGGGGTAAGAATGTTATACAGGGTGGCAGGGACATCGACGCGCAAACTGTAACCATGGATTCAGCACATGAGTTTAGACCCCAGTGTCGAAATTTTTCGTCCGTTATTAAAAAAAAAAAATTGCTGTTCCATACATTATGACCGCGTGGGCACTTTTCTATGAAACAAATAACTTTTTTTTTTTATAACCGACTACGAAAAATTTCGACGCTATGGGGGTCTAAGCTAGTAGTCTATCGCAACCCACAGAAGGGCCATACTAAATACATAAAAGACGCCTTCTTACAAGTACCTTTTTTTTTTTTTTTTTTTTTTTTTTTTTTTTTTTTTTTTTTTTTTTTTTTTTTTTTTTTTTTTTTTTTTTTTTTTTGAGGATGGGAAATCATCAAATGACCCCTCCCGCTCTGGGTGGAGCAGAAGGGAGTGTCAGACTCTTACTGACTAAAACCCACCCGTGTTCCTTCCTTAGCCCTTTATGTTCCAGGGCAGCGGTAACCCTTTCGGACAATCCCGCTACCCTCTTACAAGTACCTTAGAGACCGATAAAGGCAAGCTTTGACTAATTTATTTTGTACTAACTCTAGTTACTAAATCTGTCTAGTAAAAACACCTTTGCCCAGCGGCTGAATTTCCCAATCATTGCAACCCGTCACAAAAAAACAAACCATTTCAAAACAATAAGAAATACTTACTTAAAAACTAAACACGACATAAACAAATCCATCTTCTATCTTTTGCAACATAACCGTCGCGGTGCAAACATAATGAGAATCCTTTAATTTGCACTTTTCGCTTTCGGCATGCGAAACAGTTTCGAGTTCGTTTAGCATTCTGATCTCGATTTTATGGTCATCCCACCCATGAGCGAATGGGTGAGTGAGGAATTAACGAGTTGAGTGTTGTAATAGTTGCTTTAGTGAATTTGGTTTAATTTCATTTAATAATATTTTTGGTATTAAAAATTGTGCTTAGCCTTGGCATCTATATTGAGTAAAACTGATTTGCAGCATTTTGCACGAGGACACCCTTAGTTTTTCAGGGATTGACGGTCCGATAGGTCTCAATGTATAACGAATGGTCAGCCGCCATCAGACAGACTTACTTGTAGCAACTGTGTAACCGTGCAGGGACCTAATTCACTATGAACACTTAACGATTCCTCACTTCGAAACCACGTCACGACATCTGAGGAGCAATTCTGGTAAATTTAAGAACGTTTTAAATTACGAGAATTGGCCTGCTGTTATCAACGTATTCTCTATGACACAATGTCGTGGTTTGAACTGTCAAAATACATGTTGTCCGTACGTTTGACATTTCATTTCCTTGCCGTAAACAAGACACGATATTGACGTGGTTAGCACGCGATAAGATTTCGCGGGGAATAATAAAGAATTGGGGCCCTGGGTAGCCGATTTGCGTGTTAGCTATTTTGCCAGCATTATTTCTACACCGAAGCAGTCAGTTATATGGGTATTTGGCTTTCTTATGCATTTACAAAATATAATATAACATTGGCCTGTTATATCACTGATCAATACTCTTTTACATAGTACAGGAAAGTAAACAATGACTTAAGTATATTTTTGCTCGATAATAATTCCATATTTTGACAGCCTTCGTGAGTGCTCTGCAAACATTTGTCTACACAAATAAGACATAAGCATGCGTCAGGTTAGTTTTATTATTTGATATCAATGTTTTTATTGGTGTCCTACTGATTGAGCCAATGTCTTTTGATAGATGCTGTAATGGTTTAGTAATATACAGGGGACATCGACGCACAGTCTATTGTGAATCCATAGGGATCATGTACTGAATCCGCATTTGAAATTTTTCGTCGGCTTTTAAAAAAAAAATATTTTTTCAATACATTTTGATCGCGTAGGTAAAATGCACTTTTTAGAATCATGTGCTGTATTCATTGTTACAGTTAGCGCGTCGATGTCCCTGCCACCTTGTGAGTTCTATTATACTTGTAGATAGTAGTATCCCCACACTTTATACAGTTAAGATTCTACAGTAAGTATATCTATTTCATCTGTTTGTGTGCGGAAGAGACTCGTTTCTTCGCAGAAGTCATAAAACGCAACTACCAAAGAGATTAGCTAAGGCATCAAGATGTATGCGGTTGCGCAGTAATATTGCGATTACTAATAACTATCTAATGAAGTAATTATAGAATTATTACTCGATTAACGAGGTAGAAAGGCACTTGTGTGCTAGCTAATGCAATAGATTATTCGAGAAATTTACAACCATTTAACTAAGGATTATTGCAGCGACGCGGCGAAGCCTAAATCGCCGGTGGCAAGATGGGCAGACGACATTGTTGTCATAGCGGGCAAAAACTGAATGAGGCTGGCCCTGGAGCGTGGGAATTGGCACAGGAAAAGAGATAATGTCAGGACTATTTCAATTTTAGACAAGCCTATGAGAACACAAAAGTCCCATAGTAACAATTAAGATGGAATAGCTAAATAAACTCTATTTACACGTGACTCAGATGTTATATAATAGTACATTGATACCACGATTCACCCATTGGGAAAGTCTATTGAGTCTTAATAAACATGAAGGCCGTTGACTTTTTACTTGTACTTCAATAATTAATGTATGAAATGTACATATTATACTGCACGGCCGCGGTATGCCATTGTACTGATGTTTATATTATTACTTCATAGAATTGTAATCGTGATAATAATTTACACTTGTCGCGGTAGGTCCGCGGATGGGTGAAAGCACGACCCGGCTATCGTTCGTACATCATTGATAGTCGTTACGTGAAGCCAGAAACCAGAAAGTCTGACAATCATTTTAACCAAAGGGTATAACTGGGTAACATACCTAGTAACTGGGTTGTGGAGGTTAGACAGGCAGTCGCTCCATGTAAAGTACTGGTATTTCCCTGAGGCCGATCCCAAAATAAGAAGTAACTGCTACTTGCAATTCAAACTCAACTCTTATATAATAATAACTCAAGCCTTTATTTAAATTAAACCAGGCACTTTAGAATTGTCATAGGAGTTGTTCAGATAGAAAGGTGAAGCCCATACCAAAGCGTAGTATGTTCCTATGGAGAAAAATGGACAAGAAACTCCATGGACACTGTTTGGTTACATTACTTACATCATTAAAATTTATGCCTTATGTGAGAACGAAGTAAAAAGGCAAGCACTTTAAAAGCATCCAGAGCATTAACAATTCAAAACTAAAATCAGCCGTGGTAGCTAAGCTCACGTTCACACGAGTGTACAAATATCGCGGCGGGAATTTATCGCGCACTGGATTTTCAACTATCGGCGTTGAGCCGAACGTTGACAATCTAACAGAGTGCAATCCAGCACGTCGAAAAACCACACTGTTGGATTTTTAACTCTCGGCGCTAAGGGAAGCAAAAATCCAGTGCGCGATGCCAGTCCCAAGTGTCGGTGCCCGTTCAGGAACATGGTTGCTAGGTACTCACCGCAGCCCGTGGGCCCCAGCAGCAGCACGTTGCTCTTGTCCAGGCGCAGCTCGTGATGTTGACGCTCCAGCACCTCGGCGCCGCCGGTGTTGTTGCCGTGACTTAAGTGGAGGAGATCTGGAATATTGGACGTAGCTTCGTCAATGACTTATCTAGCTTATGACTTCATAATGATGAGAGTACTGCTGAAGCGGCTAATGCTCTTCGCTTCGCTTTCCAAAAAAAGGCCAACCTAGTAGGGTTCTAGGGCTGCGAATTTTGTTATGTTAGTAAGGGTCCCCGAAATGATCAATATTAGTATTATTGTCAATCAATTCAATCGCATTTTGTAAACGATCATTTTATGCATTAATCACGTAAAAAATTACAATTGCACTTGATCACTTCGGGGACCCTTTTTAGAAAAGCGGAAATAACTGGTTTTGGGAGACAACTGTCCAATTACTGAATGCTTCTCCCCAGCTAGTATAAATCCAATTGGACTTTGTAGCCAATTCATATTTTTTATTAGTTATATTTATCGAAATTAGGATGCAGTGTATTTTGATTTATATGATTACAGGATACAATCGATGTATTTTTAAACAATAGGTTACCAACTTCTGGTCCAACGCAACAGTAAAATGTTTGCACTTGTCACATCCCTCCTATTTTACTGTATAATTGACAACTCATAGGTATAAGTCACCTCATCATTCTCCGTCATTCGCCCTTAATTTATTTGGTGTGGGCGCAACATGTCTATTTCTACTACACTTGTCTATTAGTCGTCATCTCGGTAGTCACTCCCTTTCAAGCCATATCATCTTTCACAGTCCATCCATCGTTCCTTTGTCAATATAAGTCACCTAAAAATTAATATATTCGACCTTTCTTAACGAGCAGGTCACATTTCCATCCTTCTGGTTCATCGTTACAACTGTTCAAACACATTCAATAACAGATAATTGCTAAGAGCTGTTTGATTAGGCCATGGGCTCATGTTGCGGGTTTCACAAGACAGGTGACGAACGACAATGATTTTAAGTGTGAAATGGTTTACTCATCGGTTGTTATTGATTCGTTACAGATCTTCAGTTTGTTGTTTTTATGCAAAGTTGGTACATTGCAAAATATCTAGGTCGATATTGTAAAATTCATTTGTATTTCTAAAAACATAGCATATGTTTGTATATTGTATGTTTCGGCACAACCGGGTGGCAAACATATAAGTATTCATTTTTACCGCCGGCCTGTGCCGAATCATGGCGATCGGACTCTTGTGTAGGACCAGCATAATCAGCCAACACCTAATGTCCCCACTGCTGGGACATAGGCCTGTTCTCTTCGAGAGGGAGTGGGCTATAATCTACCACTTGTGTAGCATCCCTAAGCACAATCAACCGCTCTGATTCTATCATCACATCGTCAACTAAACTTGCTGCCTAAATACTTTCCCAAAACCAAATTGAATCAACACGAACGAAATCAGGACCGTGAAAATCGTAACGAGAGGCATAGATTGTTCTAAGAAAAAATCTGTCATAAGGTCACCTGCCCACTGAGGCGGAGTGACCACGTTGTTCGGGCATTCGTCACACTTTCACGCTATTGACAATAGTTTTCAGTAAAAAGCATCTGCGCTTGCGACGCGCTTTTACGGTGATCTAGTCTAAATGACAATGAGGTTTCGCTTTCGACGCTTAAGTATTTCAATTTGCTACTACGACGTTACAGCTAGCGTTAGTTCTGAAAGTAAGTAAGTACATAAATTGCTGTAAAATCTCAAATCAGTTGCTGTAATCGGTTGAGCAAAGAAACCTCTAGCAATCATAAAAAGAAAACTTGACAGTTTAGATTTCATTGAATAAACATTCAAAAATCGGATGGAGCATTTTTTATTTTTATACTTTCCGTTAATTAGCAATACCGTGGAGTATAATTAAATTACAACATGCAATCAAATTGCACAACTTTTTTAAACGTTATGTGTTATGTAGGTATGAGCCAATACCTTCTTTTTGGAAGATAAAGATACAGGAACTTGCTTTGATCTATCAAAGTTAGCCGTATAGTCCGACAAAGATCTTTGGCGCTCAAATGACGTTGACAGAGAGACGCTGTTGGTAAACATTTGTGAAATGTATGGAAAAAAAACAAAAGGAATCTGCTGGATACGAGAAACACAGAACCATTCGAAGTCGCGTCGCTTGGTGGAGGCCTATGTCCAGCAGTGGACGTGTTTCAGCTGAGATGATGATTGAAAAAACAAGATAACGGCGTTAGTTCCAATTTTGGCCACGCGCCCAAAGATCCTTGTGCATCTACATATAGGTCCTACTGCTACGCTAACCTCTGTGTGTGTGATGTAGCGGATGGTGCGCATCCGCGGGCGCGCCGCTGGTGACGTTGTTGTAGATGCGCTTGTAGTGGTTGTACACGGCCACCGACAGCACCTTCTTAGCGTACTCTTGCCCCACGACGTGCTTGTTCAGGTATTCGAAGATTTTCTTAGGAGGAGGCGGAGGTTTTCTGGTGAGAAAAAGAAATATAACGTTAGAACATAATTTATTGCTTACGACGCGTCGAAGAAGTCGGAGAATCCTACTAATCACACTACGTAATATTATAAAGGCGAAAGTTTGTGAGAGAGTGAGTGTGTGTGTTTGTATGTTTGTTACTTCTTCACGCAAAACCGACTGAAGGGATTTGGATGAAATTTGGCACACAGTTTATAACCAGGATTAACTGATAAGATACTTTTTATCCCGATATTCCCACGGGATCGAAACTTATGCGGGTGAAACCGCGGGGCGCAGCTAGTAATATTATAAATGCCAAATTTTGTATGGATGGATGGATGTTTGTTACTCTTTCACACAAACAAATGAAAAAATAAATCAGTTGATCCATAGATTTATGTTCGCATAACTCATTTTCACACTTCAGGGTTGGTCCCGTAGTAAAAGTTGTTCATAATGATGAGTACAATGACCCCTTGTAAGGATTAAAACGATCAAAATTTAACGGTGTATAGGGACAATTTGAAAGTGAAAAAAAAAGTTGAGTGATAAAGAGATGCATGATTTTTTTAGACTGATCAAAGTTTTCAAATCATTTTCAAACTAGCATGGATGAATTTCAACAAGATGGAGAAACTCATTCATGACTGATACATCCCAAAAATAGTAACAAATCAAACAGTGATTTAGATATCATTGTCATGACCTATTCGTTATCAGATAACGACATAATTGTTTACAGTCTAAAGATACATGTATTAGGTCAGCGAGTACGTAACTTATAGATTGTATACTTGAGTGTATGAAACTTTTAAGCATTTCCTACATTTTATTAATAACAGTGAAACACATGGAACCGTCATCCTACAGAGTGGATAGTTATGGATGGGTGAGAGTGTCCGAAGATCAGGCTCAGTAGTATGAGGGTATTGGCGTATATCCAGCAGTACTGCGAGTTTTATGGAACTTCACGTTCACCCATCAGATTTTCTATATGAGCGATTCCATTTCTTAATTTTCTGAACAAGTGCCTTATTTTTGTTGCTACCATACTAGACAATTGTTAAGTCATTGACAGCCACCGCGGTCACACGGTGTCCGCCGACAATAGATTTTCTATTGTGTTCACACCACAACAAAAATGTATGACTTACGGTTAGTCAGAATCAAAAACCCAGATACATTTTTACGGGTCCAGTGACAAGGCCACCGGGCCCTACATTTAACGAGCGACAGTGAAAGTTTAATCCTTTTAACATGACACACGAGTGCCCACCAACAGCCAACGTCTCATTTTACGTCCTTCTTTAAAACAAAGAACTTGGAAAGCGAATGAGAAGAAATCATGTCAGATTTCGTTAACCACATCACAGTAAACAATAACAGCCTACGTGAGCTTGTGTATGAAGATTTGCAGAAGATCTTCTTAGGTTATGCTTATGATCCAGAGCGATTTTGACATTGCTAAGTAAGCATTTCATACGAATATGAACCTTATTCTTAGGCATAAAATAATGTTGTATTCATATAAGAAATTCTAATCTGTGAATCTTGACCTTACGTAAGCACAGTCGGTTAGTCGGTAGCATCAAAAATGGAAGTGTCAAGAGTGAGAGTCTCGTATGAATACTTGCAATTTTGGGTGTGGGTCTGCCATTAAGCAGTTAGCCTATTGTATTTTTTTACTCTGTAACCCCTGAGATAGGGAAAGTGTTACTTTAGTATTTATTATTCTTTTACTCAAAGATTATTTTTGTGATAGGACAAAGATATGGAAACGCGGTCGGTCGGATAAACATTAATATTTATAGTTTCTATGTTTACTATTACCTGTTACGTATTACTATTAACATAATACTCTTACAATGGGAAAATTTACATGTTGGTTTTGCAATTTTATTTGATAGCGTAGTAATGGAATATTAGACAAACTAATCAAAAGGGTAATTAATTATACATTCATGGCGTTCGTAACGAGCTCAAAAAGGTTTCCAGGGTAATCCCCGTCTGAAAACTAAGTCGGATGTCGTGATTTTTCCGGCGTGCTGTTTAGAATTTAAATAATGTAGGTACCTACTTATAAGGAATACTAAACCAAAATTACATCTTTTAAATGTCGACCCGAAAATTAACCGGCCAAGAAAAAAGGTACTATTTTCTTATGGGAAATAACACCTTGAGAATTTTCTACTATTACAGCGAAAGTCTAAAATTAACCCCCCGGCAGCTATTTGAGATTGAAAATGCCCAAAATCATATTTTTACAAGCGCTATTTTAATTTTTGGGTACGAAATTAATGATGACCTTTAGCATTTAAGAAAATTTACGGATAAGTTTCTTGAGATAAATCATGCTGTTTTTGAACTCTATAAAAATGTGATTTTTCTCCAGTGAAAAAAAATATACAAAGAAACGTTGCGTTCCTAATAAAACAAACAATTGCCAGTACTTATCTAGGTAGGGACAATGTCGCCAGGCCGATGCTTCAAACGAGAAGATTTACTTTGAGTGAAAAATTACTATGAACTCAATGTGACATTGAATCTACGTTGAAGTTAACTGCAGAAAAACAAGAAACTAATTTATTTAAAGCTTTTGAATAAATTATTTTTGTTGCATACTTCAAAGATACGGCAGCTTGTATGCTAATTATGCATTGCGCATTTTCCGCAGTAATTATGAAAAACTAGCAAGTATTACTTTTGTTTTATATTCACAACATGGGTAGGTTTATATTTGATTAACATAACTATTAATTGAGAGAGCAGTGATAGCCCAACGGTCACAGCCGCGACTTACGAGTTTTAGGTCGTAGGTTCGAACCCAGTCAGGCGCTTTACTTTGTGTAAATTAATCATCACCACTGCTCTCAAAACGGTGAAGGAAAACATCGTGTGGAAACCGGCATGTCCTAGAACCAAAAATTCGAAGACATGTGACATCTACCAACCCGCACTGGGCCCGCGTGGTAGATTACGGCACACTCCCTCTCACAGAGAGGAGGCCTGTGTCCCAGCAGTGGGAACAATATAGGCCGAGTATGTAACAATTAATTATAATGTACCTATTACCTAAAGCAGTTGTAATAACTTTTAAAATACAGCGTGACCCAAATTATCTCCAAACCAGCTGAATAACTCTGAAACAGAAGCCAAACAGAGAGAAACGGGGGAAAATGGAACACAAGTGTGACATTTGTCATAAAAATTTACTTTACATACCTACAGTTTGTTGAGATTTACATTTTCCTCAAAAATACGAGAGCAAAGACCTTTTTAGTAAAACATGCGTATCGCGGCAATCGGTTTCGAAAACCTTCGTTTTGATGAGTCAAGATAAGTGGGGACGTTCAATGAACCTATTTGTTTCAGAGCTGCGTAAACATGTTGTAATAGGGTTGTACGTGAGGTTTTTCACATTCGGAAATATGCGGAAAACTTCGGTCACATCATCTATATAACCTAGCCGTAGGCTTTTTAGGGTTCCGTAGCCAAATGGCAACGGAACCCTTATGGATTCGTCATGTCTGTCTGTCTGTCTGTCCGTCCGTATGTCACAGCCGCTTTTTTCCGAAACTATAAGAGCTATACTGTTGAAACTTGGTAAGTAGATGTATTCTGTGAACCGCATTAAGATTTTCACACAAAAATAGAAAAAAAAACAATAAATTTTGGGGGTCCCCATACTTAGAACTGAAACTCAAATTTTTTTTTTTCATCAAACCCATACGTGTGGGGTATCTATGGATAGGTCTTCAAAAATGATATTGAGGTTTCTAATATCATTTTTTTCTAAACTGAATAGTTTGCGCGAGAGACACTTCCAAAGTGGTAAAATGTGTGTCCCCCCCCCTGTAACTTCTAAAATAAGAGAATGATAAAACTAAAAAAAATATATGATGTACATTACCATATAAACTTCCACCGAAAATTGTTTTGAACGAGATCTAGTGAGTAGTTTTTTTTAATACGTCATAAATCGTAACGTAACGGAACCCTTCATGGGCGAGTCCGACTCGCACTTGGCCGGTTTTTTTATTAATCGAGGAAACGTTTGTAGCAATCTTGTTAGGCAAATGGATGATGAATGAGAGTATTATATGGGTTGGTTTCCCGCCTTTGTTTGCCCAAAAATAACAATTTTGTACGTGAAATTTCGACCCCCGACCCACCACCGCGTTCACGCGTTGCGCGTTTGACCTCTGAGTTTGTTCGGCCTTTCTGCTCAGAGTAGTCAGATAGGAAACGCCGACCTCATCTAGTTTATTGTTTTACTTTTTTGAAGTGTAAAAGTGATTCTTATATCCTATTTACAGAATAAAAAATTTCATTTAATTTCGTCGGATCCTATCCGGCCGCCCGCTTCGTTTTCCGTTTTTATCTTTTTGCTCGGCTCCTAAGGGTCGTGGCGTGATGTTAAATAGCCTACAACCTTGCTCAAGACATGGACTATCAGATGCAAAACAAATTAGACTATGCTTGCCTCAATATTTTTATTGTCGTCAGTCGTTGACTTGCCCCCGAATACGGTAGTCAACTGATTAGCGTCGATAAATTGTCGTCTATGCGCGTTGAAACAAAGTTTCTATTACACGGATATATCAACTAGTTTGGCCTTTGACGCATTTCCAGTTTAATTGACAGCTCTGTGTGACTCTTACATATTCAGCAACCCTAGTATAAAAAGTGTTCCGATGTAAAAGTAAGACAGATGAGTTTATTGCTTGGTCATTGTTGCCGCATGACAACGTATACATAATTCATGTGTATTTCACACCTCTGAGTGTGTTCTGGCAATTTTTATGTTCATTATTTGTAGCTAGCCAATTGTACGGCGGCAGTTTGTCTAGATTTGACTTTGACGCTATCAGTGTGCGTGTGTTCAATATTATGTGGATTTATTGAAGACAAATGCACATCTGTTGTCTAAAAATGTTTGTATTTCTGTCTAAGATGGTCTGTTTACAATTATTCTTGGATACCTACATAAATGATTACTTACTTAATTTTATGTTAATCGGATAATTTTATTCTTAAGCGAATTATTTGGTAAACCTGTTATTGTATAATGATGAAATGATAAATCATGTTTTTGCCAATCGTTGCTTGTCAAGTAAAAATTGTAAATTTATTTTTGGTACCCAGACAGGACACCTTTTTTTTGGAGTCAACGACCGCTGGTGTTACTTGAAGTATGACTTGAGAAAATCTGTTTACTTTTCTTAAATCGTGTTTAGATATACGTCTACGGAGTTTCGCTAGCTAATTTAACTTGACCCTGTATATAAGTAGTTCCAAAACAGCAAATTAATTATGAAAAAAATAAAATTATGATGCTTATTTACCGGAAAAACATAGAATCTAGTTTGAATCAGAATTGTCTTACTCTCCAAGGTTAGATCAGTGGAATTGACAAAACACGACGGTGTACGCGAGCAGTCACGATTCTGTGTCACTCCGGACGTGTTCTATGGTGGTGTTGCGAAATTTCTAAACGGATTAGCTATCTTATCTCGAAAACGTAGGTTTAATTTGAGTGGACTTGGTAAGAGGCATAGAAGGTAGTTAATTTATCTTGTGAACGTTTACCTTCTAAGTACTAACTTTTGCTCGCGGCTTCGCCTGCGTTGACGTTCGGAATTATCCCACAGGAACGTTCTACTGTAATAAAATAATCCTATGTCCTAAACCCAGACCGTCACTGACCTGTGAGGTGATAGCCTGTGGGCCAAATTTCATCTAAATCAGTTCATCCGTTATACGGTCACAGGTAGACCAAGTTACTTTCCCATTTATAATATATCTACACTAATAATAAAGCTGAAGAGTTTGTTTGTTTGTTTGAATGCGCTAATCTCTGAAACTACCAGTCGGATTTGAAAAATTATTCTTGCACTAGCTGCGCCCCGCGGTTTCACCCGCATAAGTTTCGACCCCGTGGGAATATCGGGATAAAAAGTATCCTATTATATGTCAATCCTGGTTATAAACCATCTGTGTGCCAAATTTCGTCCAAACCCGTTCAGTACTTTTTGCGTGAATGAGTAACAAACATCCATCCATCCATCCCTACATACAAACTTTCACGTTTATAATATATTAAGTAGGATTACAGATATGAATGATATTCACACTTAGATGTCATTCATTGCTACAAAACTAGACTGAACCAGTTTTGTTAATTCGTTCAAACTACTTTTATTTAGACAACTGTGGGGTAATTGCGTAACACACTAACAGTAGGAATGGCTTTCAATTTGAAAGTTCAACAAGATTCATTGTGTTATTGACGTTGTCAAGCAGACAAATTTTTCGAACTAATGAAGCAATGGGTTAGCAATATCCTTCAAAATGATTCAGATTGAGAATGATAGTTTGCGGTGTAATTAGGGTCTGCACCCTCGTGGGTCGTCGGGTTCGCATTTTCGTTGTTTGCCACCGACTTCCGAAATTAAAGTTATTTTTCACTTTGTAGTGTCGTTTTTGGAAGTCGGTTGTTTTTTTGAAATGAAAATGAAAGTTGTAATTTTTACCAGTAATTTAGGTTTAAAAACCAAACTACTGAACTGTTTTTGATGAAATTTCTATGGGACCACTTCAGAAGTATCTCCTTTCGAACAAAAAAAGAATTTTGAAAATCGGTCCACAATTGGCGGAGAAATCCCGTAACAAACACACAAAAAAAAAACATACCGTCGAATTGAGAACCTCCTCCTTTTTTAGAAGTCGGTTAAAAATAGATACTATTTTTCTTGTATACAGGCTGGCAGGGACATCGACGCGCAAACTGTGTCCATGGATTCAGTACATGATTGTGGGCTCGTCGGTTATTTAAAAAAAAAAAACTAGCTGTTCCAAACATTTTGCCGCGCAGGTGCAGTTTTCTATGAACCAGTTTTTTTTTTTTTGATAACCGTCAAAAAATGTCTACGCCAGGGTGTCTAGAATCATGTGCTGAATTCATGGGTTTGCGTTTGTCTACCATCCTGTATTTGTGGTTACCACATTTTCTAAAATAGAAGTAACTTGCCTTTCAAAAGAGCCTTATCCACCTTATCACCATAAACGACAGTTTTATGGTAGGTAATAACAGTAACTTCAACAGTGCCATTACTACCTTAGTGCTCAGACACAAGAGCGACACGCGTCAGCGGCAGATACATCTGCAGCAGTCGATGAATGTCGACGGCTGCCACGGCGATGACGTGCCGCTTGTGTATTTGAGTATGGTGCTCAAATACACGGCCGTCGACCAGTGTCGACAGCTGCCATCAACGCGTATCGAAGGCTGCGTGTATGAGATACCCTATACCTACCCCAAAGAAGCTATAAAAAATATAATGGACTCACCTGTAGAATCCGGACTTATTATCCGCATTGTCTTTAATGCTCTTCTTAGTGTCAACCTCACTGAGGACCACGAAGAAGTGGTGACACTTATCACACTTGACGAACCGTGTGGAGCTGACGAACGTCTCCACATGGGTGCAGGGATCCCCGCACTTGGGACACGTGAGGACGCCATTGTTGCCCGACCCTGACTTCTTGCCGCCTGATGTTGAGCCTGAGGAGTTACAGAGAATTATGATAGGTGAATAACGTAGTAATACCAGTGGTCATTTCTTATAGATGCTATCAATATAGGTTACGAACAGGTAGGGCAAAGTAAAGGGAAAACTCGTGGACTTTCTGTGTGTGTGAAGTGTGAACGTACAGCGATAGTACAGAATAAATAATAGTACTACGGAAAGTGTAGTGCAGCTTTCGCTAGAATACTATATGGAGACTAGTTCCAAGCCTCAGTTAGGGAAATGCTAAGAATAAACGAGAAGTTGCATAAACTTAGCCCATTACCAAGAAACCGCAGAACAAGGTAAAAACAAACGCATATAATTCAAATGCACAGTATTGCATAAAACATCATTAAATGGCAATGAACTATAAGATGATGATGTATAAATAATTTAGCGTGCAATCGCCTTGCCATCTAATGAGATGGCCATTGCAAGTATTGCACGGAACCCATTTCCGTCAATTACCGCCTGAAAACAACCTTCAGAAAGATAAGTAATCGATGCAGGCTTCCTTTCATTATAGTAACACTAAATTAATTTTAAGTGACCTTTGTCGGTCCAAATTAGTCGAACGTTGACCATTGTGTTGTAAGAAAGAGGACCTAAGTCACCTCTAGGTCACTGCAGTGAAGATTTGTAACGAAACTGATCACTTGATCATTGAAGTGTCATGTTGTTTTTTTTACGATGAGTTTAAATAACTCTGATAAATAAACATAAGCCTCGGTGAAGTAAAACCGAACGCACGTGAAAAACTGCCTATAAACGTGACCTTCGGGGTTAAGCATCTTGACTTGATAGGCACTGTATTGCCAATAATAAATAAGTTATGGATGCACGATGTTATGTGTGGCAGTTGTATTGTGCCACAGAAGACAGAGTAGCCAATTAATCAGTTGAAATAGCACTCACTAGTGCTTAGGCCGTAGCAGCACTGATGTAGCAGGATCGGCTGCAATAACAACATCATGATGGTCCAGTGAAGCTTTTGGCCCGGGCCGCCTTATTATGGTGATGAGTAATTGTACTAATGGGGAAGTTCCTTATAAATTATACCAGCATATTATTGCCCCATTGCATGGCAAATAACTCTTCTCATACAGAGAAGGTACGAACATTGATCACCACGCTTGCTCAAGGCGGGTTGGCGATTTGAGACTTATATTAATTAGTCCAGGGAGTCTACTCCGAAGTGGTAAATGTATCGTATCGGCCGAATGTTCGGCCGTTTCCTGCTACGAAGTTACTATTTGGTTCGGTCGATCCTACAATCTTTCGAATATTGACTATGGTCCCGACCCAACTGAGCCGATCCGAACTTTTTTTGCATTTTTCAATAATATTCGGTTTGGCCATGTGTCGGTCCGATCCGATCATTCGCACTTTGCACTTCGGAATAGACCCCCTGGTTTCCAACGATGTTTTCCTTCAAAATGTCAGTGATGTCAAAGAAAGCTCATAAAGAGTACAGTTATAAGCTGGTAGTATTCTCACCTGCAGCAGCAGCTTCTTTAGGTGGGTGTGGATGCGGCGGTCCGGGCGGCTGCTCGGTAGGGCTCTTGCACATCACCGAGCAGGTGCTGAGCCCGCGCGTCGGGCACGTCCGTCGAAGAGCGCGACATTGCGGTACACCTGCAGACAATTGAATACATCTTATGAGTATGTGGAAGAACAAGCAATGCGCGAAAGGTTAGAAGATGAAGATCTTTTTGAAAGCGAGTTTATAATTTTGGGTTAGTATCAATTTTGGGATCACCGGGAGAGGTATTGTGCTCGCGGATTCTCGGGCATAGTTATTATAAGGGTCACTATCGTGCTCAATTTTATTTCCACGCTTTATATTACCTCGACTTCAAAGTCTAGAATTGCAGTACACCTGAAGGTTAATTCTCGTAATTTAAAACGTTCAAAATCTAGTCGCAGTCTCATCTCGGCGACAATCAATGTCAAAAACTTGTCAAAAATATAGGGAAATTTTTGACAGATTGAGACCGAGATCGGCACCCTGATTGCGTAACACACAATCAATCAGAATCGGTTTCATTTTGACAGTTCAACAAAATTCATTGCGTTATTTAAGTGTTGAGCAGACAAATTTTTCGAACTTATGAAGCAATGGATTAGCAATTTGCTTCAAAATGATTCAGATTACGATTGATCGTGTGTTACGCAATTAGGGTGCAGACTGTTCTTAAAATTACGAGAATTGCCCCTCTGCTGAAAATACAACACATTTTATGATTTTGCGAAATAAGAAATATAGAGCGAAAAGCCTGATAATTAAGATGTTTTTGGAAGTGTATATCGATCGTAGGTAAGTATTGAGTTTACGACGATTTTGAGATCGACAAAAGAAGTATTGCTGTAATCTGTAACATTGTTCCCTCCCTACTACAGGATAAAGGCCACTATCGTGCTCGATTTGATTCCTACGCTTTATAATTTTAAATTCAAGTTCACGTTGCTTGCCGTTGGCATTGTTTAAGTGGCCTCACCATCTCAAGGTAGTTTTCAGATCGAAATGGGCGACTAAAAAGAGAACAAGTGATTTAGCAATTTGTTAAAAAAAAAAAAAACGAAGAGCTGTGGTTGCTACACTAGAAGAAACGCTATGCTAAGATTCCGCAAAAGCATTTTTTTGTTTCAATTTACACTTTTTACATGCAACTTTCGTAAAACAAAATATATAATTTGCAAATTGTTGTTTTCCTTTACAAAACTTTCACGCAAACATAAAATTGTTACAGATTACGCACAAACAAATATGTATGAAACTTTATCCAACTCTCCCCCAAGAAAGATTTTTTGTACAATTTTTTTTTTTTTGTAAGTTGGTACGTTTTTTTTATTTCTTCTTAAATAAATTTTGCAAATCATAGTATTACTAATACGTATGTAAGCTAAGTAATGAACTGACATATCATTTATTTATTAACAAAACCTATGGAGCCTGGTCGCCACAGCCTATCCAAACTGTACTTCAGGATACTAAGCCATAATTTATTAAAATTCAAACAAGCAAAAACAAAATAAATGATCAAGTATGACTCGAACATCAAATCACTAATGTTTAGGCTAGCAAGGTCAATAAATCGTAGCGGTAGGTCATTCGATTTTGCATAATCAAGGTCAATATCCAAAGTTAATTCCTATTAAATAAATGCATAATTATGTCAGCTTCATTAAACGCATTAGAAGATATTCATCCACTGAACTTGACAGTCAAAATCGTCAAAGCATACAATAATATTGACTTCGGAATAAACCTGTGTCCTAGAGAAGGCTTCTATGTATAGACAGGCGCGACGACGCGACAGTGCGACGCGAGTCCAGTAGAACAATTTCTATGAAACTTCATGAAAATTGTTTTACCAGAATCGCGTCGCACCGTTGCGTCACGCTCACGCCTATCTGCAGGAGCCTCTAACTGGCTGGCAAGTTCTTGCATTAAGACTGCTTTTAATGAGTTAAGTCTTCCTTTAGTACAGCAAACTTAGCTTATGTAGATTTAACGACACTTACGTAAGGTAATCACCATCAATCATTGTAAGATCTGAGAACTTGTATATAAAAGGAAGAAATCCCGGTTACACACCAGTGTGCAAGCGCTAAATATATTGAGACTCAGTATTTATTAAGCACCATTTTTTAAATTCTATAGTAACTTTTAATTCAACGCATGGCCCAATAATCAGACAACTAAATTATAAGATTGGCAATAAAAATGACTGCAACAGAATTACAGAATGACACAAGCTTGATATAAAGGTCTCTGCACACAGCGGGCGGGGCGGGGCTGAACGGTACAGCGACGCGGCGCTGGCGCGGCGGCAGTGTTCACACTGCGGGCGCGATCATGTCCCGTCCCACCGTGTAATATTACCGTGATCACGGTAATATTATCTATGTATACAGTATTCCAACTTCATACAAACGGACGAAGCGCGAGTCTCGATCTCGGTATGCGCTCGACACGCAGGCAGTCGCGACTGTGCCGCAGTGACGAACGGACGGTGTGTTGTTTTTGAAAAAATCCCGCGGTTATTCCGCGGGATTTTTTCACAAAAAATAAGTTCAAGGATATATTGTGCTGTTTTTGGTTGCATGAATTTTTAATTAAGCTTTATATTAGAATGCGGATTTTTTATACTTTGAAATTTAATAATAAAGCATTTCGTACATCTCAGTCGAGGCGCAAATATTTTTCGGTCGCAAATTTATAAGATATTTGTAAATATTTATATTTTATAAAAAATCGGTTGTTATAAAATATAAATATATACAAATATTTTTTATTCAAACATAAACATGGTTTTTTAATTAAATCTACCAAATAAAAAACAACACGCATTTTTTTTTATTGAACACCTATTCAATTCACAAAGTATTTTATTTGTTTATATAAAAAAAAAGTATATTTACAATCACATAACTAAATAGAAACACAAAGTAGGCAAATTTAATTAAAATGTTGGAGGCGGGCAGCCCTATCGCATGTTTACGTATCGCGCGGCTGTAGGCATTTATTTCCAAGATGCGGCCGAGTTACAATACTGTATAGATAATTATTACCGTGCCTTTATATTTCAAGGATCAAGCATTACTTGGCAACTTTCCATAAGGATAAATAGAGGCATATATCCAAGTAAAGCAAGCAAACAAGCAAGTTAGTAAGTAATTTTGAAATAAAGCTTTTAGCAAGTTCTATGTTACCTAAAGCTTACACGACTGGTACACTGTCAACATTCGGAATGGCGCCACCGCTGCACCGCAAGCCAGGACGTTGCGAAATCAGTTTATTCATATTGATGACTAATAACAATTAAAATATCGCGACTGATTACTTAATAGTCGTTTCGCAATATCCACTTTTGCTTTCTTTAAATGTATCAAATTGGTCGTTGATCGTTGTTTCGAAATAACAAATTACGAGAAAAAGTATGTCGTCTACATATTCTCAATTATAGTCTGGGCGCCTGGTGGCCAATTTTGTTGCGCATCTTGCTGACACTTT
The DNA here is from genome assembly GCA_951799955.1 of Apamea anceps. Taxonomy (NCBI): domain Eukaryota; kingdom Metazoa; phylum Arthropoda; class Insecta; order Lepidoptera; family Noctuidae; genus Apamea; species Apamea anceps. Next base: position 19,973,228 of record OX637513.1, on the reverse strand, counting down.
CATAAAAGAATGTTGGCTGTGCATGCAACACGGAGAAATGAATGTTGAACAAAGGATAAAGGCAACCGTCATTACAATAACTTTTCACTCTAATTATGCAAAGTTTACATGAGCGTGGATGACTATGGTCTCTGGGAACTTGTTATAACAATAGGCACTATTGTTCATGTTCATGTCATTTTACTTTCCTGCTTTATTAACATCAGCATTGTTGGCGCTTGAGTAGTGAAAACAGAATCTTTGCACAACTTTTCGAATGTAAATTATTATCTTAAACATATACACTACTGTATTTTTGAGAGGATCTGAGAGAAGTGTACAGCAGCCGGTATGGCAATTATAGCAAAACCGGTTTCAAAATATCATAAAGAAATTAGATAGGTTTATATAACCATGCCTAGAGGTAATAATACGTAAATTAATTCAGGAAACGAGCAACACGCAGTCGCCTTCGAAGCAGTTAAAAATATTAGCATTTTGCTTCCATATTACCTTCGATATGCGTCAATTTATTTATAATCATAGAACTGAACTTGAACTAAGAACCAGATTTGTAAAAAAAAAAAAACAAAATAAAGGTCTATAAATTGCAGCAAGGTCGGAACTTGATTTCGCAGAAGCAATATTGCTATCTTGCAGGCCATCGAAACAAGTTTGGTCGAATTCATCGTAAACAAAAGTGCCATGTAAAAGCAAATACCAAGAATATGTTTATGGATTTAAGTTTAGCAGAGTATTGGTTTTCATTTTGAATAAATTTTCTAAGGTATCAATTAGAACGCTTATAATGCTATGCTTTGGTCGCATGCGGTTCTGCTGAGCATGATGTCCTAGGTTCGATTCCCGGGTCGGGTGTGTTATTTTTATCATTAATATTAAATGAGAAAGCAAAAAATACATCCACATAGTCCTATTAGAACAGAAGTCCTATTAGAGCACTAAAAATAAATAACGAGTACTCGTGCTCAGCGAAACGTCCTCGAATGTTTTTAATAATAAATCAATATCTAACACGTAAACTGAAGGTCGTGCCACTAATTTTGATAATATAAAAAAAAATGTCAGCTATCATAAGTTATCTTTGGCAATTAGAAATATACACAAGTACCTACCCGAGACCTAGATGTCTTCGGTGATATAATCAAAGATGACCTGAGGACTTCCAAGGGTATTGATTTGCAAGACTTGGTTGATCGCAAGATTAAGTCGTATGTTGTCCCAGAGATAAATGGTGATGACACAAATGGGAAGCACCATGACATCTTATTAAAGCAGATACCACATTGTTATAAAACCACTTTATTAAGCTCCACCAAAACTTACTTAAGCTTGACAGGTGATTCGTTTGGACAAGGCAAAAAAGTAAACAGCCTTGACCCAATTCCAGGCGAGAATAACTGGCCACAAATCTTTGCCATATATGCAGATTTTCGGAATATTAATTAAGAAGTTACTAGCATTTCTGATGTTTTAAATGATCGAAAAGGAAATAATGGTCAATAAAATGAGCGTATCCATTAATTGCCATTGCTACTGCTTAATATTCTTCAGCGTGGTGTCAAGGTGATGATATTGTGTAAGTCCAAGTGGGTTAAACTCTTTCATACATATACCTTTTACGGACAAGGATTGAAGACTTATACTGATGGCCTTAACTGCCTACGGATTTTGTAATTTCGTATACTGAAGTTATTTTTAAAAATAAAATAAAAATATATTTTTATTTTGGCTCCATTACCGGCATTGTAAAGTGTTTTGGTTTCGACACAGACGGATTTACGGATTGGTAAATATGAAGAAGAGAAACACTAAAACTGGGTATTATTTGACTCATGCCGTCTTTGTGACAAAGCTAGCGTTTTACTCAAAGCTTCTTAGTACTTTATAATATTCTGAATTTCTGCTCAATCGTGAGAAATACAACCTAAGACATCATATTTTAAAACAGCAGAGACAACACACGATTCATAATGCCACCTAGTTATAACATGTCATTTAAACGATCTGGTGCCAGGTTTATCGCTAGTAAATATTTTTAAATAGTTAAATCTGTGCTGATAACTTCATTACAACGCTTGTTTATTAACTCAGGAAACTTGAGATTTACTTATCTAATTAGATAGCATTAGACTTTATTTAGGAGTCAAAGGGGAAAAACCTAGCATTTATGCAAGCGAGCTTCTTAATTACACAATAATCAGAATGCAATCAGCTATCGCAAGGCTGACATGGTAAGGTGATTCAATCCATCGTCATTATATTGACGTCTGCATTGTCAATTCAGCCTTAAACCCGGCAATACTAAAGAAACCGCTATATTGCACGGAGTAACAGTTACTAAGTGCTTAAGCTATGCGAATTCTAAACAAACCCGTACGTACTATGCATTTGTAGCGATAAAAGAAACAAACGCACTGTTGTTATCACCGGTCGTCTAACTCCTTACAAAGTAGCCAGAAAAGGCGTGTGTAAACATAACATTGCTTACATCTTTCGCTTGAATTGAGTAACACTTAAGGTGGATGCTCCAAGGTAGCCCGCGAAGTCAAATTTTCTTACGTTTTTTGCAATTTGCTGGTCAGTAGTTGTTGTTGTACGTTGATTAAAATATGATTCGCGGCCGTAACAAGTATGTATTTACAGAATTATAATCATTAGAATCAGTAATACAACTTGTTAAGTTAGCATAATCCTAAAATATCAAGATTTCATGAAATAGTCATTCAGTAGGATTACATGATCTTAGAGAGTTGTGACGATGACACCTTAAGCAGTTTTAATGAACCGTGTTTCTTTGAAGGTACCGTTAATGTCAAAATAAAAACCTAGGTACTATTTGGGCAAAGCAATTGAAGTCGTCCAATAATAGCATCTCATATGAGACTCTCCATCAATATATACATATTATGATCACTCCGAAGTGTATTATTTCCCACGGTGATTTCCGACCAAATCGCACGGATTCATCTGAACCTAGCCAATAATATATATTCACGTCATTTCCTGCAAACCAAAGAAGTTTCCCTTTCCATATCAGTACGAGAAATCACGAATAAAACTGCTACCTACATTACTTTCAGCTTATCACCACGATCAAACCGTTTAAATTCATAATTTAAGCAGTTATGAACGGGAAAGTAGATTCAGATCAAATATGCTTTAAAAAATTACGCAACAAAACGCAATTGCAAAAAACACAGGCGCTAAAAATTTCATACACCGATCGATTTATACGTAAAACAAGTTTCAATGAAACGAACCGAATCTGGTATAATAAAATATGTATAAAAGTTTGCATACAATGTTATAAAATTATAGGCATGACGTAACTACTTTCACTTTCCTAACATTCTAGATAATCTAGGTGAAGTTACAAATGTTATGTGCAGGTCGTCGACTATAAAACTTAACTATCAATAAGGTAAAATGGGCTTTTATGACTCACTTTAGAGTTGATATTTGCTTGTTAATTTTTCTTTGGCCGAGTTGTTTTTTTTCGGCTATGTCAATCATCTTTCACTGCCATTGCCTTCTCTCTTAAGTGTGATTCAAAGGCATATTGTTGAATTTATGCGGATATTTATCTCGTGAGATATTACGAGTTCGGATTGCTTGGGGCGGTGCGGTGTAATCACCAACCAATATATGCTAATTTCAATGCGTAAGTAAAAGTAATCTACCGTTCTTGTTCTTCAGGTTTGATAATACGAACAGGCTGGTGGGTAACTTTGGATTAGGAGGTTTCAGCATCATCGTCATCATTACAACAGAAAGTTTACTGCTGGGGGCAAGCTTCTTCCAGGGATCACAAGTATCTTCTTGTTCTAGAATGAACTATGTCCTCACTGTTTAGACGTGAAGATTTCCAACCCAAAATAGGCTACCTTCTTATTCTTGCCACTGGCACTGCAGACCACCAGGGCCCTCATTCACTATGACCACTCAATGATTCCTCACTTCGAAACCACGTCAATTCCTTAGCTAATCACGCCAACCTCGCGTTCATTTCGCGCGGTTTCGTTCATTGTGTCATAGAGAATACGGCCCCAATTAGGCTACCATGTTTAACGGATTTAACAAAGAGAGGATACATAGCAACAAAATTATATACCCTCACGAATACTGTGACCATCATCAATGCATTTGCCAAGCTTGGTAGCCATTTCCAATGAACAATTTCGATCTGAGTCGAAAGGAAGGGCTTATCGCTCATCCATCTGCAATCTAATAATGATCTTTAATCTCAAATACACGCGACGCATGCCGTTCGACTGATACTTTAGAATGCTATGACGCTGACGTAGTATTGACATCAGTAAGCGTCAGACACTATGTAACATCTAAACATAATCTCACAGAGGTCATCGCATGCTGTGATTATAATTATAATAGCGCTATGCAAGATGAACATGAATTTGTAGTAAGTCATGCAATAAAGGAAAGTTTTGATTGTCCGTTAGGTCCGCCTTCATCCTTTTGATATGACAATGCATTCGAAATAACTGTAAGGCAGGACTGCCTTGTTGGTCAAGTATTCGCAAGCGCTACTGCTGAGCATGAGGTCCTGGGTTCGATTACCAGGGTGGGCAATTTATTATTCGGTTTTTCTATCTGGAATTTCTCAGTAGTAGCCCGGACTTTGGATTTGTGCTTAGTTGATGACAATAGGCTCGTCCCCGATTACATGGGACTTAAACATAACTGGCGAAATGTGGGTGTACCTAGGTAGGTACACCTTTGCCCAACCCTTCCTGGAAACAATGCGTGATTATGCGCTATTTTTAGCAGGATCTTGGCTATAAACTTTTTTTTTTTTTTTGAGGATGGGAAATCATCAAATGACTCCTCCCGCTCTGGGTGGAGCAGGAGGGAGTGTTAGACTCTTACTGACTAAAACCCACCCGTGTTCCTTCCTTAGCCCTTTATGTTCCAGAGCAGCGGTAACCCTTTCGGACAATCCCGCTACCCTGGCAGGCTTCGTCTCTATGGGGCCCCGTCACTCATGCTGACATCTCTTTGAGGCGCGCGTGGAACACAACACGCCGTCCGGCTCGGGCCTGGTCCTGATCGGACGGTGAGTTACCCATTACTCACCGCCCGCAGGCCCGCGCCTACGGTGGCCGGGAGTCGTCACGCGGCTCCCGACGCCCGGAGCGTCTCCCGCGGCGGCTTGGCTATAAACTTCACTTTGACTTAAGACAAGATTGGTCGTTCAACAACACAGAAACTGCTCCCGATTGCTCCTTCGGGATTGAGGAGTTGTGGATTAGTAGCGTGACGGTCTTATACAATGCTCCACTAAATCAAGAGTTTAACAAACATCAATAGGAAAAAACGGGACAGGACGGGTATAAATGATATATTAATAAATAAATAATTATAGGAAACGATAGTAGTGAAGTAATTAACATAAGAGAGGCATATTTACGTTACGTAAGCTTTAGAAATACGGAATGAGCGGCGCCAGTGAATGTGAGACGAAAGCTATTATGTTATGCTTGGATTGGATCAAGGCGTTATTGGGTCCCGCAAAGTAGTTTATACTTATGCTGTAACTAGTCATTGTGTAATAGAGAGTGTCTAAAGGCGCATGAGAGATTTCAGCTTCGTCTCTGGGAGGGCGGTCTCTGGAAGGGCTTTTGCTTCTGGGCTCTGGCTGGCATTGTAGATTAGGATAGGCGGCTGTGTACATTAATTACGAGTATCAGATGGGTTACTTGCTGGCTGTCCGCACAATAAGAATGAGGAGAGAGAAGACCAAAGACAAAGAAACAGAAGTGAAAATAGAGCATAAACAATAGTGTCATCATTACGCAGAAGTTCACACTAAACCAGACAGCTCCACCCGAGATCATTTAACGAGACTTGCCCTCAGTGATATGCTCCGTGCAAAAACCTGTCGATATTGCTAACATCGAGAAACATAAGACCACTTTCATTTATCTAAAACGGAAGGAACTAGGAGTATTTGCAACAAAAACGCGAGCCATGGTAAATAAAGACCGCACTTGGCACCCGGATAGGCCATCGCAGACAGAGTGCCATTTCCTCCATCTAATATTACCCACACGTGTGTTTATCGACGCCCTCGGGAAAGTCTGCCCTATTAATAGTTTATCTTTAATATTTAATTATACGCTTTACAATCAATGGAGTGTATGAAACGATCGTTGTTTAAGAAAGTGTGAAAGAGTTACATAAGCAACAGGGTGTAGGAAACGTTCAATGTGTCCGAGTTTATTTACCGATTTTATAATGAGTTGTAATCATACAGTTGAATGAACATACACTGATTATTTGATTTAGGCTATTATACTTTTTTTGGGCTATTGGTAGCCTGATAGGTATTATACATGAGTATATTCCGTGCGCTCCCAGCCGATGGTACCAGGTGGATCATCGTGGGGTAGATTTGGGAAGCCATGAAAAGGGAAAAGGAGCGTCAACCGTCCAGAGGAGTACTTATGCTGTAAAGACTTCTGGGAGGCTTCAGTTTTAAATGGACGCAAGAACGCAAGTTTGGCATTCCCATGAAGGTCAATGTAGAAGTAGGGACTCACTAATTAGTTTCCTAAATGTGCGACATTCTCGCACTTAATTAAATTCGATTGTCTTTGAACTGCGTTATACAGTAGCCAGCCAGTAGCATTTTGAAGATGATGCGTAACAGCATGTAACAATTGTTGTTTTAGAAGGCACATTGCATGGCATAGAAAGTCATTGCCTGTAGTGTCTAGTTTCCCTTGACAAATTAAAAAGCAATTATAAACTTTTACATGAAACTATGCTAGCGACAAAGCGGAGTAATCTCGGGCAGTACATTAGAAATCTGTATACCTACTGTAAAATTAACACTTCGAGATAAAATTATAAGTTTGTTTGAAAAAAAAAAAAAACTGGAAAAGAAAACCTAGTTTTAATTGATTAATTTAATTTATCTTTGTTGTTTTGTTTCGGACGTATAGGTACTGGGGCAGAAAATTTATAACCGACATTTCTTCCTGATGTTTAGTGATCGCTATTGTCATTTTTCTCAGTGTGGTCTTCGCTTACAACATCCAGTTTGTTGCAGCCGCCTTTATAAGGTTGTTGGTCCATCGAGATTCGAGATTCTAGCTGGCGCGTTACGCTTGCCGAATCACAGTTTTCACTGTGTGGTGGAATTCGGATTTTCATACTGCTACTGGACTTCAGACTGTCGCGATTTAGATATAGTCCTTATCAGCATGAGTCAGCTTTTACTATGCCTTAATTCGTCTTTAACTGCGTGTAATAGGCATCTTTTTGGAAATCTTAAATTTAGCGGTAAATAGCCTTGCCACAGTTAGAATATTTTTTACCCATCATTAGGTATTAGGTACCTGTGCCACTGTCGGCGATTAACGACAGTGCTAGCAATTCATTGTGTTAGCGAGCAACGGCGACAAGCGATTACTCGCTGGTATGCGTGTGTACTGTGTACCCTTTGTTAGCTCTTGTCGCTACGACAAACAAGTCTATTTACACGGGGTCTACGAGAAAATCGTCGATAACTATAGGCCGGCCGTTTAACTGAGACGTTGCCTGAGGTAGCTGCGCGGTCCCCCCCGGTGGGTTCCCGCATTGTCGAGGCGTGGGGGCTCAGTAGCCGTGGCTTGGTTACCCACGGTGAAGCCAAGAGGAACCCAAAGAGGGGCCGCTCGTCAGGGCTTTGCCAGTAAGCCGACGACGCGGCGACGTAGCGGCCAACAAGTAGGTTGCGGTGCCGCTTGGGCGACATTGCCACTGAGGCGGGCTGCGATGTCGTATGGGAGGCATGACGGATGAGGGTTAGAGGCTGCGGCGGGAGAAGAGTGTCGATATTGCGGTGCGCCACTTTACCTACCTTCTGCGGCCTTGTCGGGGTCGCCACCTTCTGATGGCGGACGCGGCAGGGCCGCAGGGGAGGAGTGTTGGTTTGACGTTGGCCGCTCTCCCTATGCCCTGTGGCCGAAAATAGGCAGGCTGCGGGGCCAATGACCTGACCGGTCGCAGGGGGACCAAGGGTGCCCAGACACGGGGTTGTCTGGCGCCCATGTGCTGGTTTGGTCCCTGGGGTGGTCACGGCGTGCTATGTGTTCTGGTGCGCCGGTGATGGGGAGTACTCCCCAGAGGAGGGTCCGGCGACGGACAGCCGCGGCGGGTTCACGGATGAGTGCTAACGCGTGCCCGTGTTCCCGCCGTAAGCGGCAGAGGAGGACACCGTGGAGTTTTAGTGGGTTAAAGTCCCACATAGCTGCACTATCTCCCCGTGGTAGTGCAGAAGTCATGAGCATTTCTCCACGATAAAAAAAAAGTAGCTGCGCGGTGCGGGAGGGGTGACAGTTGTCACAAGTTGACGAATCACTGAGCTCTCGCATCACGTCACCACACCCCTCCCGCACCGCGCTGCTACCTCAGGCAACGTCACAGTTAAGCGGTTGGCCTATAGTTGCTTGATTGCTTCCTTAGCAATGTATTTTTATGGCCTTCGGCTACGATTCTTGTTGCTATTTTGGCTTAACAGTATTTAATTAACACATTGTCTTCTAATCAGATTAAATAGCAACGCCAGTGAACTTCTTATAGGTAAGGTCTAAGATGTACGATTAGTTTCCACCTACTACTGTTATAAATCTGATAAAATTGTTTTAGAAACTAGTTTTAATTACAAAGTTGTTATTTTTAATGTCTATGCAATAAGGATAAGATCAAAGATATAATTATTCTGTAGCGAAACTCGCGAGTTTGTTAGGGTTATTTAGACAATAGATAGAACCCAGGCTTCAGTAGGTTTAGGTTAAGCGTACGGAAGGCTAAGTTCTGTTTATCCACTCGCTTCCCAATGGCGGTTGCGACTTTTGTGATCACTCGTCATTTTTCCTAAGCGCTCATTGCAATGAGCTTCTATCACCTGTTCTGCCCGATCTAACGAGGATAATTCTGTATCCTTCCTCCGGGGATCCTCCGACCAGACGGGTGTTGTGTCTGGCGGGCAATTGCCCAACGATTGATGTTGGGAAGTTTGTATATGCTAATCCGACCAGACGGGTGTTGTGTCTGGCGGGCAATTGCCCAACGATTGATGTTGGGAAGTTTGCATATGCTAATTGCGCAGTAAACTCTGCTTGCCAGATGCAGGATTTGCGTGACCGTAGACCGTAGATACCGCTACATCATATACGGGCAATTGCCTGGCAGACACAACACCCGTCTGGTCGGAGGATCCTCCATTTTCTAAGGAGCATGAGTGAACTTTACACCCTGTTCCTCATGCCTCTATAGGCTTATAAAGTTGCCAATAACAGGTGATGAACATTCTCAAATACAGTGTTAACCTAAAGTATAAAAATTAAGAAAAAAAATATATCCTAATACATCAGTTGAATAAATAATTAATGCATGTTATTTTGTATTGTATTGAACTTTACAACCTTAGCGAGGAGCTTAGCGAATGGATCGGAAAAATGCGAAGACGAAAATGTCACTACACGTAATGGGAATCCATAAATTCTTCATCTATACATCAATACAAACAAATAAAATTGAAGTGTCTGTTTGTAATGTCAAAATAACAGCTGCGTATAAAAGTATATTTAGGGCTGATTTTTCAATCATCTGATAACTTTATTCGAGGCATAATTTTGAAATTTTGACAGTTATTTCATACAACTGAAACGTCAATTTTATTCCTCGAATAAAAGTTATCTGGCGTTGGAAAAATTAAAAAAAAAAAAACAGCCCTTAGAACAAAAAAACATTTTTTTTAATGTTGTCTGTTTGTTCCGACTAATTTCCAAAACGGCTGGATCGATTTGGCAGATAGCTGATGTTAAATGGAGTAACTTAGGCTTACTTTAATTTCAAAAAAATAATTTGGGTCCAAAAGTTATTTTTATGAAATTAAAGTAAAGCCATGGCAGGCAGTCATTCCATGTAAAATACTGGTATTCAGTTGAATCCGGTTAGACTGGAAGCCGACTCCAACATAGTTGGGAAAAGGCTAGGCAGATGATGATGAATTTGGGTCCAAAAATTAAAACCCATGAAATCCAATTTGTTTTCGAACATGCCGCGAACGAAGTCACGGGCACAGCTAATCTTTGCATAAGATAAATTACCAACGCACAAATCCAAACAAACATTGGTTTCTTTTGTTTTCATTTCAATGATAAAACTTATCAGTCGAGTCACGTGGTATCATCATTTAAAAGTTCATGTCAACGCACCTCGTACGGTACCTATGTAATCGTTTACGCCCGATAAGGAGGGCGGAGCCCTAGCAGGTTCAGACAATTCGGTCAGGGTCAAGTGGCAAAAAATCGCGGGCGGGCTTAGGGACTTGGGTCACGTTTTTATCAGTAGGTTTCATCTAGCCTTCCATTGGTTGCCAATATTATGTAAAGTTTTTAAGTGACCAGAATTTGCGATTTGGTTGTCAAACCAGTTGCTTTGTGTAAATAAATGCTTAAACAGTGGATCTTCTTTCTTTATTGAGCCTGGTCAATAGTAAGTCAGTTCTGGATCAGTCAATTCAGCATCAGATTTTTAAACTTGTGTGTCTTCCCCAAAGAGTATAGGAATTATTATTAAAAAAATAAAATCGCCATTAATGTCCCGCTGAAAGGCAAAGGTCTCCCTACGCTTTATCCACCTCTCTCCGTCCAGAGCTGCCAAGGATCGATCTTTATGAAAGAGTCCAGCTCATCCCGCCATCTCCGTCCATTATAAATTTAGTTACACTTTACTTTGAATTATTCTATAATTAATTAATATTTTATACTTCAACATATTAATTAAATATTAAGTAAAGAACTCAAATAAATGGAAATATACCCACAAGATACTTATTAATAACTACACACACATCATCATCTGCCTAGCCTTTTCCCAACTATGTTGGGGTCGGCTTCCAGTCTAACCGGATGCAGCTGAATACCAGTATTTTACATGGAGCGACTGCCTATCTGACCTCCACAACCCAGTTACTGGGTAATACGATACCCCTTGGTAAGACTGGTTGTCAGACTTTCGGGCATCTGACTACCCGTAACGACTGTCAAAGATCCACAAATGACAGCCAGGACCAACGGCTTAACGTGCTTTCCGAGGCACGAAGGGGTCTCGGTATGTAAAGATGGTCACCCATCCACAGACCAACCGCGGCAAGCGTAGCTTAACCTGACCGATCGACCTGTGCGGCTGTTATTATTTAGCCACGGGCCCCTCTACTAATAAATACAATCTAATAACTACACACACATATTCAACAAAATATTTTGGATGACATCATTACAGAAGGCAAAAAAAATATTGTCTCAATAAAAAGTTAAGACCATTGCTTGTAATATTTGAAAAGCAAGGTAATCATGGTATTGAAGTCAAATAAGACTGTAACAACTTCTCATTTGATTGTGCAAATATCCATTTTGTGACGGACTGATGGAAAATTTGGCAAATGTAATGTGTACAGCAAATAATGGTAGCTGAATCAACAATGTCAATGAGGCATAATTATTATTTAAATATCTTGAGTGATGGTAGTAACAAGCTGTTTGCAAAAAATATTGTTTACCTAAACTGTTTTTTAGGCAACAACAAAATTTTGTTTACGTTTTGATTTTCAGGTTGATGACCTCATAATACTTGACACAGCTGCAACAAAACTTGGCATGTCCGGCAGTCACAGTAATAACTTTGTGTATTTTTGATATCAATTTAATTCTCATTACTTGTGGTACTCTGATATCAGAGAGAACATGCAGAGCATAATTTACCTGAACAAATCAATTAGGTTCACCTCTGCACATTTAATATTCTATGAGCTTAAAAGATTAAATAAAATATAAATGCAGGCTGTAAAAAGGGATGAAGACGAGAATGAATAGTACTTCTTCTCTCATGCTAAATTTTTTTATTTTTTTTTTAATGTTCAAAAAGTATATCGCAGAGTTTAAATTATTATATGCTAAAAACCACAGAAGCCTTTGATGGCTTATATATGGCTAGTGAGTTCGGAAAAATATATCTAATATAGGTACTACAAAGAAACAATACCGATGCAGATACATTGGTAAAACATATTAGCAAGCCAACAAGGTGGCGCTTGCATCAGACATTCATTTAGTCATTGCAACTGTTATAGACACATGTACTCATTTACTCTTTAGTCTTTTCTTACATATTTATAGAAGTTCATATATAATTTATTTGTAGTATCTTTCAATAAAAATAAACAACTTTCAAGAAACTGGCGACATATACAAAGCCACTTGAAAGATTAAATATCAAGCAAGATATCTGGTCATTTGTTTTATTAAATAAACAACCAGTATTTCAAGTTAAATTAGTTCCCTGCAATTGTAGAGTAGAATTAAAAAGAAACAATACTTAAGAAGTTAGCCTTGCTACATTAACCGCTGATGTAAATTTTCTTTATAAAATTTTGCTCCACAAATACAGCAAATGCTGCAATTAAATACAACTTTATAAAGTCAATATCAAACAGGTTGTTTTGTTATGCAGAAGGTCATTTATAAAAATAATGACTAGTATTTGCCTTGAGGAAATAATTGGCTTATTTTCAGATTTGTTTTCAATAATGTCTAAAATATTATGTAAACAATTGAAGCAAATAGTTCCCATTTCATTGAGTGGAGACATTTGTTGAGAGATAATTTAAATTCTTATGGTCTTATCCGCTAGCTAGTAAAAGGCAACAATAATGCATGCCTAAAAACTTTCTTTTCTTATTCAATTATATATTTTGCTTGTGTGGTAACACTTTATCTTACAGTGCAGGGACATTCTAAAATAGTTATTTTTCAAATTGGAATGTGACTAGTCACAAGTGCTCAAGTTCAGGGAAGATCATTAATGTTTATCAATATTGTGTGCCAAGTTCCTATTAGAAATTACGAACTATAATACCAGTATCCACTAATTGTATGCGGCCAGTGTCATTCATACACGTGACTCCCTTGACCTTGCTTCTACATTCACCTTGATAGGGCCTGCTCACCGCAATCGAAGGAAAACAGCATCACTACCAATTAATTACTACGAGAATGTCCAGCCGCCAAACACGCGCCAGCACGCGTGTATCGAACGGGCACTACACCACGCAAGATAAGCAACAGAAAACATCACGTTTTGTTATCAAACACCTAATCGCGTACGCATTCGAACACAAAGAACATCGCCAGATACTGCGACACGAGCCTGGATCAACGCCAACCATCAAAGAACAACATTGTCTAAAGAAATTATAGACACTCACCTGATATTTGTGAATTTCTTCTCACTGCTATCCTTCCCACGGATACGAAACTCAATCTAACACTACTCATTATATAAACTTCGACAACGGTTCAGTAATAACATCAGCCCTCAACCGAACGACAGAAATGATAGACGAGCCAAATAGAAATTACAATAGGTCGCCGTAATAAGCGAGTCGCAATTTTTATTGTATTTGTTTGTCAGTGAGAGGTCTCTGTCATGACGCAACACTTTTAGTCAACATCAACACTTTTCGCAAATGTACAATTAGACGGTGTAAGTACGAAAACTGCACTTTACTATTTTTTTGTATGATTTTACAAAAACAATTTTATTTTTTAGTTATTGGAGCGGCCATACTGATGTTCACAGCTGATTTTGATGTGAAAGAAAATGAAATTTTTGTACCACGTTGTTTCGATGCCACCGCTCTCTAGCGAATAAATAAATAAACTTAGATACTGTTTTATCGTAAGAGTGTAGAGTTGCTTTATTTGTGGCACTAGATGGCGTAGATGATTTAAAGAAAACCGAAACAACAGAGCAATGAAAAACGAAAATAACAATTAAAAATGTTATTTTGCGAAAATAAGGTATCTAAATTTTATGTAACGTATTGAAAATTGCTTCGTGAAGCGTAAATATTTTTAATAATCTTGCTTCAGACATTCGAGAATATCAGTCAGTTTTACTTTTTTTGCGTTCAAAATAGAATCTGGTCACCCCCGACGTAAACGTCAACTTGTTATTTATCTTCTGTGATGAAAATTGTTCAAAATGGCTGAGACAGAAACCGATAATAACAGTATTATCAGAACCGATAGAAATAATAAGAGTACAGGGCCTGCTAATGGGCCCCGTCGCGTTACTATCTATAAAACTGAGACCGGATTTGGTTTCAACGTGCGCGGTCAAGTGTCTGAAGGTGGGCAGTTGAGATCGATTAACGGTGAACTTTATGCTCCTCTGCAGCATGTCAGCGCTGTTCTGGAGAACGGGGCGGCGGAGCAAGCTGGGATCAGAAAGGGGGACCGGATACTTGAAGTGTAAGTACTTAGAATAACATGTTTTCCACCGCCCAACATTCGGTTGAACGATCTTGGTTCCCATTGGATTTTCCCATAATTGTTTGTGTGACTTAACATAGCAACGCATTTCCCGCCGGTCCTTTGTGCTTAAATACTTCTGGGAATATTATTCTTCATAAGGAGCCAAAAGTTTACATGATATTTTTGTTCATACTCATTTACATAATATTTGAAGTGATTCATTCAAAGTTATTTGATTTTGCTAACGACAGTCGCTGAAGTATGGTAAATTGATTGTATCTGCGTACGACATCAGTACATGAGCCATTATTATTGTAATTTAGGTTCAAATATGTACATGTTTCAGTACACATTATGCCATTTGGTAATAATTCAGTAACTTTAGCTACACACCTACAAAGGTTGCTGTGAGTGACTGATCTCAACAGGGTCAGTGGTTTCAGTGACACATACAACTTACTATTAATAACACTAACTTAGCATAATAATTGCCCACCATGTCTGGCTGTCCATTTTAAACATTTATGACGGAAAAAAAGACGGTTTTAACGTTTTTTTTTTTCAGTTTTATTTATTTTATTTTTTATTATTTTTTTACTTTTAAACAGTTTAGTTAAACAAATAAGTATGCATTTGGCAAATTTTTTACCTTTTGTATTGTACAAGGACATTTTTTAATAATAAGATAAAAACTTGCAAAAAAAAAACGACAACTTCCAAAAATTCTTTTTTGGAAGTTGGTTGTTTTTTTTTTGTGAAAGTGAAAAATAAATTTAATTTCGGAAGTCGGAGTCGTTGGGTTCGGTTTTTCGTTGTTTGCCACCGACTTCCGAAATTACAACTCTAAAGTGAAAAAAAAAAAAACGACGACTTCCAAAAATTCTTTTTTGGAAGTCGGTTGTTTTTTTTTGTGAAAGTGAAAAATAAATTTAATTTCGGAAGTCGGAGTCGTTGGGTTCGGTTTTTCGTTGTTTGCCACCGACTTCCGAAATTACAACTCTAAAGTGAAAAATAAAAAAAAATGCAAAAAAACTTGTAATTTTTACCAGTAATTTTGGTTTAACAATCAAACTACTGAACCGTTTTTGATGAAATTTCTATGGGACCAATCTGAAAGTATATCCTTACAAATAAAAAATAATTTTGCAAATCAGCTTATAAATAATGGAGTTCTGAGGTAACAAACATAAAAAAAATACAGTTGAATTGAGAACCTCCTCCTTTTTTGAAGTCGGTTAAAAATGGATATGTTTTATGACTTAGCGCAATAAATATAATATCCTACAAAACAATTTTACTGTCAAAGTTTTAAATTTTAATGTAAGATAATTAAATGAAAATGAACAAACATTGAACATAGTTCATATTTAGCACAGACTAAAAGACAGTACACCAAAGACATACATCAGATAAAAACAAATAAAAAAGTGTAAAGCCAATGTAAGAAATTAGTAGGAAAGTGTGCCTCACAACTGCGCCAAAAAGGCCCAGTTCAGCAAATATGCCAGACAACTATACTCCATTTATAATAGCATTAGAAAAAAGAGGCTTGTAGAAGCAGGAATGCAAAACATTTTATTTCAAAATTATGATAAAACAATTTTAAGGGAGATGCTTAAATTCTAATTTTCTTGCGTTTTTTGCAATTTGCAGGTCAGTGTAAGGTTGTATCTTAATAAAAAATAATATGATGCGCAACAATAAGAAATATGTAGGCAATAATACAATTTTAACATTAAAAATCATCAATACATCCCTTTAAATTAGAATTGCTCTGAATTCGTCTGATTTCGCGGGCTACTGCTGCGCATCCACCTTAATTAAAATAAAATTCGGTAGAATTATAGTGAAACGAATAACGTTCCAAGTATTGTTCATCCCTGCTTCTTTTAGGTTTTTAGCATTGACACTGTAATTTAAAATTGGAGTTATATAATAAAAATAAATGAAAGCCACATAATTTCATAAGATAAATAGTTAAAATGGTTACATTAAGTGTGACAGCTGCTGTAAAAATAGATCATAATAAATTCGGCGTCTATCATAATGTAACAATGTTTATTGTATTTTTGTTACAAAGTGTGCATTAAAAATAACCTTTTTTAACTTCTTTCTAATGCTATTGTAAATAGACTATAGTGCCTGACGAAATGCTGTGGACGTAAAATTTTATCCATCATTCGCCCACCCATCAGTCACAGCAAAGCAGCAGCAGTAGCAGTAGGTAGGTACCTACCTACTTGCAATAATTGCTAAGCAACTTGACACCACTCCAATAAGTTTTGCAAGTTACCAAATGATCTGCTGAGACACCATAACTGTGTGACAAAAAATTAAATTAAAACCGCTACTGGACCGCTGCTATTTTAAACTTTAACAGAATGTTATGCTAATAATTAGAGCGGTCCCCCGACAGGACAACATTTAATCAAAAAAATTCATACGTACTTACGTAGGGTCATAATTGCAAGGTTATTTATTTCTTTTTATATGGTTTCACGCTTAATACCTTTTTTGTCCTATTTGTGGCTATTTTATCAATTGTTTTTTTTTTATTGTTTTAGGCTGTTTACATTCATACTATTTTTATTATTATTTTGTGTGGGGGGTTTTTTAAATTTTTAATTTAATTTTTTATTTCATCCTTATTATTCATTTCTTTTGTTTTAAGATTCAGGTAATTTTTGTGTTTAATCAGGTTTTATTTTAATTCGCCATTTCGTGGTGGTGGCCATCTTGGATTTGTAATTTATTTTTAATGTATAGTATTCTACTAGTCAAGCCCTTTCATTTGATACATATCTATACACATTTATATTGAGGGAGTTGTGAAAAAATATGTAATCCGCCATTTTGTTGCGGCGGCCATCTTGGACCGATTTTCATCAAACATAGCTAAGAACACTCCCGACAAATTCACCTTTCAAACAAAAAAAACAATCAAAATCGGTTCATCCGTTCGGGAGCTACGATGCCACAGCCAGAGATACACACACACACACACACACACACAGACACGTCAAACTTATAACATCCCGTCGTTTTTGCGTCGGGGGTTAAAAATAACCACAAGCATTTTTCTTTTAACATAGACACATACTTAGAAATTAACTTTTAGAATAAATTTTATACAAAATAATTAAATTATCATGCTGGAAAAATGTATTTTTAAATAAATAAAACTTATTGTTATGGTCAAAATAGGTCACCTTAAGTAAGGCCTACTCAAATACTCGTTGACATTGCTTGGATTAAAAAAAAAACATACTCTATGCTTACATTATGCTTGATCCCTTATCTCTGCATACAAAATTTATTTGCTTTTGAACTTTGGCCCTAAAAAGAATGTAATTTCATGATCAACGTTATAATGGTAATCATTTAAAAACCAGATCATTGTTTATGTTATAATTCTTTGAGAGGAAATACAAGCCTTTTTAAGAAACTACCACCAAAGTAAAAATTGAAGTTTTATCTCCTAAAAAATCTATGGTAAATGTGGGTATTGATTTGACTCGAGACTAGATTAAATAGCCTTATAAATGAATAATTTAATACAATATTTTAGAAATTTTGTCTATCACTAATTTCACATAGAATTTCTAGTCCTAGCATTCACTAGGATATACAAGAAACAGGGTAAAGATATGCGGAATACTAGGGATGGGCCGAAATTCGTTATACATTCGGTTTAATTGTTTAAATCGAACTTCGATTCAAATGAACATTCGGTACTAGAAAATAAATACTTACGTACGTGCAAAAACACCAAGGATTCTGCGTTATCTGGAGTCTGTTACATTTACATTTTTTTGTTGCCTCTGGGAGAAGTCTGAAACCATCAAATTAATTTCTTTTTGTTTTATCATGTTTAGATAATCACTATGAGTTTGGCTAGCTGATTTAATTTGACCCTGTATAGGTGATGTATTCACCAATCATTGAAGTTTCGACGTGTCACTCTCGAGAAAGCGCGGTGAAAGTTAAAGGATTTCTGCTAAACTTTTTATTTCCACCGAATATTCGGCAGAAGTTCGTATTCGGCTCTAACCACGTTAGGCCCAACCCTAGCGGAAACACAACTGAAAGTCTTTATTTATCTCAAATTAACATACCTACCTGAAGCTAAACCCGTTTCTTATTGTGTAATATAAATAGGATTCTGATCTTAACTGAGAGATAAGAAGCATTGATATAAAAGTGACAGTTAATCTATCTTGGTATTTAACTTCTGGTCTGAGATTGAAATAATACACCAGGATAAGACATATTTTTTTCTATAATATTGATCTCCTGCCATTTATTGATGATTTGATGAAGAAAAAAGCCCTAAAAACAGGGTTCGCTAATACAGTGCAACCATAATATGACGTACCTCAATATAACGAATTCCTCGATTTAACGAATTCATCGTAATCCCCTTGAATTGTCCCTATGAGTCGATGTAAAATATACCTTTACATTGGGAAGATTTTTTGCGAACAACCTCATTCGAACGAATTTTCAAATATCCAAAAAATGTGACGTTAATAACGTACCGTACGTAACGTATGTGTGTGTAACGAATTTTGTCAATCCAAAACCTTTATATAACGTTCCCAATAGTATGTGATTCAGTCGCGACAGGTTTCGACACGTTTTTACATCTTTATAACAAATTTTAGACCAACCTAACCTCAATATAACAAACCTCAGTTTAACGAATTACTTGATATTTAAACGAATATTTACTTGTTCCCTTCCGATTTCTTATGTCGAGGTTACACTGTAAATATCACGATATACATACGTATATCAATTGATATTTATTGTGAAAACTAGAAACTTTGAAGTCTCTAATTTTTTGTTTTACTTTTCCAGAAGTGGCAATCTAATCATAAGTTTCGAGGATTCACCAAATCAGCTTTTAATTGAAATCAAACCTTATATCCATAATATAGGGTTTATAGTAGGTTACGTTAATATAAAGTATCTAATGTTGTTTATAAATAAAAAATGATTAACTATAGATATTCCCCTATCTATAGCTTATCATTTTTAATTTTATAGGAATTCCCTCATGCATACCGTTCGAATGTTTTTACAACTGTTCATCAGTATAGTTTTTGACTTCGTTAAAAAAAATATCAGCCACAAAAAATAATGATATCATTTTAATTTCGTTGTTGATTTAAGAGTTATTATTCAACGATTCAATTTTTTGTTACTTTTGTAATAAGAACGATTAAAAACATGAAATAATCAAACAACCAAAATATAATCTATCTATATACAGGGTGTCCAGCGGTTTCAAAATTAAATTATAAACGAATAGGTTTAGAATTTTTATTTTATTTTTAACCGACTTCTAAAAAAGGAGGAGGTTCTCAATTCGGATGTTTGTATTTTTTTTTTTTTTATGTTTGTTCGGGCATAACTCCGTCGCTTGCCAACCGATTTGAAAAATTCTTTTTTTGTTGGAAAGGGTATACTTCCCAAATGGTCCCATAGAAATTTCATCAAAAACGGTTCAGTAGTTTGGTTTTTAAACCAAAATTACTGGTAAAAATTACAACTAAAAAGTGAAAAATAAAAACTTTTTTGCAAAAAAATACAACCGACTTCCAAAAACGACACTAGAAAGTGAAAAATAACTTTAATTTCGGAAGTCGGTGGCAAACAACGAATATGCGAACTCAACGACACCGACTTCCGAAATTAAAGTTATTTTTCACTTTCTAGTGTCGTTTTTGGAAGTCGGTTGTATTTTTTTGCAAAAAAGTTTTTATTTTTCACTTTTTAGTTGTAATTTTTACCAGTAATTTTGGTTTAAAAACCAAACTACTGAACCGTTTTTGATGAAATTTCTATGGGACCATTTGGGAAGTATACCCTTTCCAACAAAAAAAGATTTTTTCAAATCGGTTGGCAAGCGACGGAGTTATGCCCGAACAAACATAAAAAAAAAAAAAAAAAAAAAATACAAACATCCGAATTGAGAACCTCCTCCTTTTTTTTTAAATGTAGCAAGGGTTTGCAGATTTCACTTTTTAAAAATAATGTCTTCCAAGTGACGTCCATTTCTCGAAATACACTCTTGTAAGCGAAACCTCACTGGCAAGTACGCGCTAACAAAGCTCCGGGGGGATGGCAGCGATTTCACGCCGAATATTTTCTTGTAGGGCAGTTATGGTACGGGGATTATTGCAGTACACTTTAGACTTAAGGTAACCCCACAAGAAATCCGGCGATCGAGGTGGCCAGGGTATGTCTCTGTACTTGCTTATTAATTTTCCAGGGAAAATTTCCCTTAACTTCAACATTGAGGCTCTGGCAGTGTGTGGAGTTGCCCCATCTGGTTGACAATGAGTTCTATTGTTGCGTCTGTGAAACACTTGCAATTGCGGTACCAAAAACTCATCAATCATACGGCAGTATACCGATGAAGTGACAGTTTCTCTCTCATTAAAAATAATATGGTCCGATTATTCCATGAGCAGAAATCGCGCAACATACTGTCGTTTTAGGGTAATGCAAACTCTTTTGATGCCGTTACCTTGGATTGTTGGGGTTCCAGTAACGCATATTTTGTTTGTTCACATAGCTCCCGATGTGGAAATGAGCTTCATCGCTAAACAATATGTTTCCAAGTGTTCTGGGGGTCCGAAAACGTTCCAACATCGTTCGGGCATACGTTTCTCTTAAAACATAATCGCTGTCATTTAGTTTTTGGACGATTTGCAATTTATAGGGATGAAGCTTTAATTTTTTCTTCAAAATCACATGCACATTTGACTTCTTAATGCCTGTAGAGGCCGCAATCTTTCTCACCGATTTCCTTGGATTTCTGATGATTTCTTGTCGCACCTGTGCCAACCGTTCTGGCGTTGCTGCTAACGTAGACGGTCCTGTTGGCGGATTATTAACCACTGTCCATTCTTGTCGGAATCTTTGTACGCATGACCATATAAGCTGCTTGCTCGGACCATCGCTTAGTCGCCGAATATGGAAGTGGGAACCGAAAGCACGACGCGGGCGAACCAACGATTCACCACACTTTAAATAATTGCTCAACCGCAAACCCGCGGTGCACTCCCGACCAATGGCTCATGGTAACTGACAAATCCACAAAGATGACGCAACAAACGCTACCCCTCCCGCGCCTCTAGCCCCGCTAATAAATGAGTAACGATAATTAATAAAGTTGAAAAATTCCTGCTGGACACCTTTTATCTTCTATCTATCTATCTATACATATATATAAAAATCAATTGCTGTTTGTTTGAGTGGCTAAAACTCCAGAACGGCTGGGCCGATTTAGCTGATTTGGTTTTGAAATGTTTGTCGTAGTCCAGGGAAGGTTTTAACGGTGAGAAGATATGGAAAAATTGCGAGGAAGATAGTAAAAACAACAATTTCATTTTCCCATATAAACTATTCTACCTACTTTCCTGTCAAACATTTGACGATCGTCCCTCGGTACGGTAGACTCGGGTCCACTCGAATTGAAGTACGTATTAAATTAGTGGTTTTGAATAGTGTAGGAGTAGGGTAGGAGTAGGTTAGGAGTAGGGTAGGAGTAGGGTAGAAGTAGGGTAGGAGTAGGGTAGGGGGTAGGACACCGCGCGAACGAAGTAGCGCCGGGCAGCTAGAAATAATTTATATGGCAAAACAACGTTTGCCGGATCAGCTAGTATATAATAATAACTACTTACAGAAAACAATACACGATGTATGTCGAATATTTTAATATTTATTATAAATATCGTATTTTTACGAACCTTGCTTAAAAACGCTCAAGGTTTCACTTCTTGAAACTTTGACCATTTTTAATACCCATCTTTTATGACCATGACATTCAAAATGCACATTTTATAGGCCAATAATCTATTAATATATTGATAGCTATAGCATCGCACATAAGCATATACTGCCAGAGATAATGATAATGATTAGATAATGTTCCCACTTCTGGGACACAGGCCTCCTCGCTACGAGAGCGTTACAGATCCAACAAACATGAATTCTCTTACTAAATACGTTCACGCGCAAATTGGTTTGCGAGGTCTTCAATTACTACAGTCCTATCTTCTAAAGGTGTTCATTCATCTACAAGCGCCTCTGTGGATCAGTACCGTCAGTACCGTCGCCTCAACGAGGTCGGGTGGGCGTATCGTCGGCCTCGGTCCCTGTTGCTATATACGGATAGTATTAGAAGCCAGTCTTCCGTAATGCGTTTTTCGATTGCATTGATCAAAAGGTTGTTGGTCCATCTTCTCTTATGTCTGAGCGGGTTCTTCGAGAATAGGTCACTGCATACGGTAAAGGATTAGGTCCAGTCTGGGTGCGATAGACGTACTTTAGTAGCAAGCTCTTTTATTGCTAGATGTACAGTCACGAGCACCAATATGTCAACACTTGGCAACTTTCAATTGCAGTTTTTTCGTGAAATAACGAATGCAACGTTGAAATACGACACATTACAAAAACCTATGGGCTCGAAAATGCTATGTTCGTAACAACATACATTTTCATTAAAAATAAAAGAGTAAATCGCTTTTGAATAAAGCCGAGTGTAGGTATACATATTATGTACTTTTGCTTGTGACTGTACTGCGTATACTGCGTTCGTAATTTATTTTCCAAAAATGTAAACAAATATGTATGTGTAAATAGTAACAATACTATGTATAAGTAGGATAAGATTCAGTTTGTGCTACTCTCTAAAATCACAAATCATTCTAAAAATCAATTTAGAATTATATTAATAAAAGCCTGTGCTGTCCTCCTGCTGGGCAAAGGCCTCACTACTCCCTTTCCACTTCTCTCTGTTTAAAGCTTCTAATGAACAGTTCTCGTTGAAGGAGTCCAGCTCATCTCGTCATCAATTGGAAACAAAGATTTGAATAGACTTTAGATAGGTATTCACTGGTCTTCAGTGGCATCTTGAAAGCCGACCTACATCACATAACTTGAAACGAAGTAGTAGCATCCAAAACATGCCTATTGTTATAATATTCCATCTTACTGGTGCGCGTTACTTTCGCCTACACGTCTTTCCTGACATCCTGATCCCGAAATGATAGACTCAATAAAAAGGCTATAGGGATTTTGAAGCTCTCTACTACGAGTAGCTTCAGGGCACCGGGAGGAATAAATCACACCAAGGTTTATCTCGTATGTTCAATAATTATTCCTAGAAATCATTCTACGTATTTTACACCTTTTTCATTTGACTTGTCAGCCCAATCTGACGCCTACTCTCCTCTAATTAATTAAGTTAATGTTTGTCTCGTATTTCATACTAATAATATTTAACTGACTCGCGGAGCAGGTTGCATGTAAGCACCAAATAGGCTATAGTCTACATTACTTACCTACCAACGAGTGATGATGTTACATAATACATTCAACAGTTGTAGACCGATACTAATTTGTGCTAGTTAACAAGTACTAGCGAATAGTAAGTAGTGCAGGCATTCGTAAGGTTTCTCTCAATAAACCTTGACTCAGTTATCAGCATTTCTACTTACAAACAATCTTGTAGTAATGTCTTGTCGATAAAAAAATCGGTCATGTGCGAGCCGGTCCCCGGCGTTTTGTAACTGAAACTTTGTGATTTCTACTGTTAAGAGTAAGCTACATGTTTGAGTAAATTGCGATAAAGGCAGGGGGATGGCTTATCGCAATCTATTTGGGGTCGACGCAACATGTTTTTTTCTTCCATACTTCTCTATTAGTCGTCATCTCGACAGTCACCCCCTTTCTAATCATATCGTCATTCACACAGTCAATCCATCGTTTCTTTAGTCTTCCCCTCTTATAGCTATCGACCTTCACACTCGAAACTTTCCTCCCGACATTTTCCTCATTCTGTGGTCTCTCCTACCTATTTAAATAAAGTAATTTTCGCAGCTCCTCCTTCATTAATATTCCACAAGGAATCACGGAGTCCAAAAAGGTTGGATCAATGTTAAATCATTGTCGTCGATCCACTTTCGGCGACGCGTGAATTTGTGAAGTTAGAATTAATCTGTTACTAGAAGGTCCCTTTTCTACTACGGTACTACAATGATGAAAAATAACTTAATATTTTTCACTGATCAATAAATCATTTTATAGTAAACATAGATTGCATCAACTTATTCAATTCATTTCATCCACTAAATATTATTGGCTTGCTGATAAAGAGTTTACCGTTTTCCTTAGTAATTAATATTTTGTGCGTACATACAACTGCAGAATAAGCTCAATGTTTGACACAAACATTATTTAACAGTACTTACCTAAATTGACTATTAGCTACTGTGACTAAATATGACATAATATCACGCCGGTTCATCCCGTAGGGTTTGGCAGAGTTATACCACACACCATAGTTTCAATATTATAAATGCGAAAGTAACCGTCTGTTACCTTTCACGCCATAACGGCTGAACGGATTTCGATGAAATTTGGCACAGGTAGACCATGACCTGGGGTAGGACATAGGATAATATATTTTATCCCGATAGGACGTTTCCGTGGGATTATTTCCGACCTCTATGCGGGAAAAAGCTAGGTGTCTGTTAGGGGTTAAAAATTTGTAACAGAGGTCCCCTTTATTCCTTTACTAAGTACGGGCTGATTCCAAACGGAATAGATAAATACAAGTGTGCTTACATGCTTTGTAATTGTAACAGACAGGCAACCAATCGCTTTATATTGATCGTAATTGTCCATTACTGCAATGAATCCAACAAATTGATTCGTGGCGAATGTACCGACTTTTCCTTATCGTTTTGGTGTAAAAATAGTTGTAGGAACCAGCAATACAATGTTAGATGTTATTGTTTCCTGTCGAAAGGATTTATTATCACACACAGTTTATTGTAATTTATTAGGGAAACGATTTATTATATAAACCACAGGGAAAACATACAGGACTGAAAGTCATACGGGTCGTGTTTACTTGTCAACGGTCAATGTTTGTTCTGTACGGGATTTCGTCCCGCAAATACACTAACAAGGGCTCCGCTCTGCAAATTCCATCCATTATCCTAGCCTTTTCAGAGGAACTTGAGACTTGGGATGGACTAACCAGACCAACAGCTCGTATGTATGTACATGATATCTATAAAATCAAAATGTCTCATGCACCAAAATTCCAAAATAAGATAAAATAATATGGACGATTTCAACTGAACTTCTTCGGGAGCTCGGGACCAGAGACATTACAGAACATCAGTATCCATACGATGCTATTGGCTAGCGAATGATGTGTCAAATAGTTTAAATTGCAATGATATAGAAGGGAAGGGCATTATAATTAGTAATTGTTTTACAATGGACGGTATCATTCAATAAAACTGTTGCTGCACTGCACTTGCTAACTGGGGCATGTGTGTTCACGCCTGCATTTAGGCTTGCCAGTAAAAAAGTAATTTATGCAACGCTCTATATCTCACCAATATCGTAGACAATCTTAGCACACCTTTTGGGAAAGCTTAAACACGTCGTTAACGACTTTTTGACGATAAAACAAACTACCTAACTAACACTCGGGAGCAAAGCGAAAACTTCCCTGCTTTTTCAGGTCACCTGCCTTCTCTTTACTCGCACGGCGCAAACTAATAAGCCCACTTAGTTCAGTCCGCTTTCATTAGCAAGCGCTCCAACAACTTTGTTTAGTTTTCGGGAGTTGGCTTTTATGTGGATCGATCGATTAAGATCTTATTTCAACTCCACAGAGCTTATTTATACTAAGATCCCTAAGTATAAATACAATTTATATTATTATGGTTATCGAAACGTACTTCAGAGGTAACTTCAGATCATTTAATTTTCGTACAAGAAAACGCATTTAGGTCCTGTTTCTCCAAAACATACATAATGTAAACGACTTTGAGAGTCAAAAGAGAGTTATGCGGTTAAATGAATCAGCTTCGTGTAGTTCAACGAAGTTCAAGTTACATGATTGGCTCTGCATGCGTATATCGATATGGAATCCAGGACACCGACACAATCTGAGAAGCCATACTAAAAAGAAATGCAAGCGTCATTCTTTCGTCTGCACAATCGCCAATGCAGCAGCATAGTTTCACAATCATGTATTATGTTTTATTGCGTTATCAGCGACGTTCTAGTTTTAACACTCACTTGAATGAGAGTAGGCTAGAATGCCTGACTTCGTTTCAAGTACACGTTATATTTTTATATCAAACACAGTACAAAGGCACATTAGCGTTACGCTTTATGATCCCTAATATGCTGTGGAACACTTATTGTGTCAATCATTCACAACGATTTAGCTGTTTGTAGCTCCCATAATGTTGGAAGTATTTTGGTTGGCTCAAGTTACTTGTTACCTAGGGTTAAGAGTGCCATTCATCATCATCAGGAGTCATTAAGTTTCCTCTCCGTTCCGGGGTCTTAGCGACATCTTTCCTATCGATCTATGCTTTGAGTCTTTAGGTGCTACATTCCACCGAATCAAAGTCAGACAATGCAAAAGGAATTCAGTGTTTCGATATGCCAATATTATCGTGAAACAATAAAACAGCTATATATATAACACGGACCATTTCCGCAAGATGGCATTCCATTGATTACTCACATAGTTACAACATTTCTTCACAGTAACAATTACGTTTTATGTGACGACTGTAACTCCTTAATAAAATGTTATTACGAGAGAAAGACATTAAAAGAGAAGGGTAGTAAAATGACGTCAATGTAACAAAGAGCTGGCGTCCAATCCCTTTTTAGAGTTTAATAAGCATCTAAAATATAATTGCAACACAGACGTTGCTGCCTCTTGTTTTATTCGGCTGAAGAAACTGATTGATGATACTGGCGATTACTGTTAAGTTTCTGCTTAAAAAATGTCAAGATAATTAAGGCAGGCATTAAGTCCGCCTTTGTACCTTTTTGTGTGAAAAGAATAAATAAATAATTGAATCCCACAACTCTCAAGGAGAAGGATGAGCTTCGACATTTGGTAAAATTATCCCTACTAATTCAATCCTTAATTTAAAAATGGCGAAAAACAGAACTTTGCCTAGGTACTACTGTACTGCCTTAGGTACTTTAACAGTCCACAACTATGCATTTACTAGTAAGTAGTTATCATAACGATACGATACTGTGCTCGTCCTACAACTACTGATACTATGTAAGTTTCAAATTATAGGCGAGGACGCTGGCACCCTAAACACAAGTTAAATCTTACTTTGGGTGCCAGAGTTCATCGAAATCACTTTTCCTTTGTTGTAACGCTGCATAGTGTATAGATAAGTGTTTTGTGTACAACTGAAGTTAATAAAGATACTTTTTTTTTGCCAGTGCCAGGGAATTGTATTTATTAAAAAGCTCGTTGTTCCATTCCTTCCCAACCCACATCAAAGATAACAATTCAAAGTTGGTAGGTACAGACGCCAGCAAGTCAAGCTACCCGAAACTGTAAAAATTTTCCAATCAACTTTGAACCCTAATGCTTTAGCGATAAAGTTTTAAATCTATAAAATAAATTTGACAGATTGTAATAGCTTGATGTGCTGGCGTCTGTACATTAGTATCAACGTTCGTAGGAGGCACATTCTAGGGTGTGCCGTGGGAGGATCCTATATTTAAACCCAAAGTAGATAACAAACACAGCGCCTGTATTGTTAAACCATAAAACTTTTTGTATCAGTCAGTCTGCACGTCCATAACTCCAGAACACCTCGGCAGATTTTAATGTTGTTTATTTTAACGTCGGAAAGATTGATTGAGGATCCCTTTTAAGAATTTGCTATAAATAAAACCTACATAAATATAAAAGTCGTACGCACGATATTTTATATGACTGCTTCAGTTTAATTTCAGGAATGTTTATTAAACGGGCGATATGTAGGTTGTCCTGAAATATTTATGTTTTTGATGATAAGTTTGACATTTTACGTATCTCATCAACATCTGCCTAGCCTTTTCCCAACTATGTTGGGGTCGGCTTCCAGTCTAACCGGATGCAGCTGAATACCAGTATTTTACATGGAGCGACTGCCTATCTGACCTCCACAACCCAGACATTTTACGTATCTGTCCAGTAAAAATAACTGTCGCAGCGGTTGTTCAAACTACTCGAAAATTGCTCGATTTGTTACCTACTATCATCGTTTCCGAATGTATATACGAGTATACGGTGACTGCTTACCAGTTGCCACCCCAACCTCCTTCCAATCAACTTGATTTAAAAAGATTTCTGCGACCAATACTTCCAATGTCGAGATGTCTAGCATTTCGCAAACCTCTTTCTGGGCCTACCGCAACGTCTTCTGGCGTTATCTGGGCTCCACTCATATTTTTTTCCCCAAAGCTCATCCGACAGGCAGACGTGACCTGCTCCACTCCATGTAGAAAGAAATATTTAATCTATTTAATTCATTTAGTACTTCGAACCCTACAATGAACCACATGGTTTTGATTGGTGCCAATGCACTGTTGGCAATTGTTGGAATGGAATTCAAAATTCCACACTGCAATAGTGATTGCGGGGGTCATGGGTCATGAAGTACTGCATAATCCAACATATTATAAATGTATAATAATGAATAATTGATTATGATTATGTCTTTAGTTAGTCGTGAGAAAACGTCTTAGAAACAAAAAAAGAAATTGAAGACATGTGACATCCACCAACGCGCACTGGGCCCGCGTGGTGGAATATGGCATGGCCCACTCTCTCTCATAGAAAGAGGAGACCAGCACCCTAATTGCGTAACACACAATCAATCGGAATCGGTTTTATTTTGACAGTTCAACAACATTCATTGCGTTATTTACGTGTTGAGCAGACAAATTTTTCGAACTTATGAAGCAATGGATTAGCAATTTGCTTCAAAATGATTCAGATTACGATTGATTGTGTGTTACGCAATTAGGGTGCTGACTGCCTGAGTCCCAGTAGTAAGAACATTATAGACTTACTATGCTGTAATGCTGTCTTTAGTGTCCTTTACAATCATATTTTTGGGCATAATTTTTTTCCACGTGGCTTTCGTGATTGGATACTAGATATGCAGACTGTCTTTCTAAGGCAAAGGAACAGAATCATCAAAAGTAAATGGGGTTTACATTTTTATGCGGCGGCTTTAATGTGAACGACGCGGAGTAAAGAGTAATGGGTCCAGTAGGATACATTGGGATCTTTTAGAATTGCACAATCCTCGGTAAAAGGTTTTAATACCTGTCTATCGAAGGCTTTTATTGTCAACAGTTGCTCTCTATTTTTAAAGTGGACATGATATCATCGGACACTTGACACACATAATACACCAAGTAAATGCTAGCAGAAATAACTCAACTTTTATTGCAAAACACATCTATTAGTATTGAAAAACAATAGCTAGTGATAATGTTGAATAGTGCATTCCTATCAGTGGACACCACTGGTCACTTTCTCTGTTTAACGTCATAACCGTTTGTTGTGTTATTAATACCGTTTACAAATAGTTAATTAAATCAGTTTTGTTTGTTTACGTTTTCGTATTGATTCATTGTGAGTACTTTCACTAATCTTGGCGTTCTCTGGTTTGTTGGTATTATTACCTTTTACGTAGGAACGTGGCCACCATGCCAGTTTAGTCCTGTGACCCTACAAGCTCTTGCTGGCTGGTGATTTTAAGTCCGTTGGCTGTAAGATATTGTTTTTAGTTTCTCATTCATGAGATGCTGTTTTTGAAAATATTGTTTTTTCTCAAAATCGTTGTTGAGGTTGATGCTGCAAATTGATGATTTACAATTACTTACTCAGTCTAATTTCCTATTACGGCATCTATCTGAAGCGATGAAATCTTCGTGTCCTTTGTATTTTTTTCCATAATACCCTTTTCATTAGAAACAGTCAGTAAATAACAATATTCGCATGAAATTACATTGCCTAGGTACATCAATCGAGATAGGACAGTGTTGAAACTACATAGTAATTGAATGATAACACAAGAATGAAACTCTGTCATACTATTGCATAGTACTTCAACACGTGTTTCTATCTGTTACGAATAGAGTCCAGTTAATTGATTATTATTGAAAACTATATAATTGGTTCTCCTATCTACTATCACGCCGCTTTTACCACACATTGTGCAGTTCAAAGGTGCATTTCATAAATGTCTTTGGGATAGGGCTATTTTAAGACTTCATATGATTTGCTTGCAAGTCTTGTCTCTGCAAAATCTTCATCATTATCATCTGTAAAAGGGTAAGAACACTGCTCTCTTCGATCCTTACTAACTTTCGTATGAGAAGGGTCAAATGACCTCGTATGAACATCAAAATAATTTTATCAGCAATCCCTATGTATATCTTTTACTTCACGGTTATGTTTCGCTTCTGGGTTGAACCTCTTCACGGAGTAACTGACCTCCGTAATCGTCATCCTTTACAATATGTGATCCATTGTGATCCAATTATTTTAACAACGCTTCACGAAATACGAAAATTAAGAGTCCTTTTAGTCAAGTAGTTCGCGGTATCATTTACGAATTGCATATCTTAGAACTTACTGAGTATGTGGTCTTTCATTTTGTGTCTTCCTGTCCATCCCAAGGTATACTGGTCAGCGACAAGACTGAGAAGAAGACCATTATATCCGTCACTAAGTTTTTATACTCCTTTGGTTTACAATATCGAATATATTCCATCTTTGTAAATACCTAACTCAATGGGAGCAATCAATTAATGAAGCCAATCAATCAATGAAGCCGTCCTTATATCCGAGACTTTTGGGAAGTCAAACTCGAAGAACCTTGAAGGTTGTTTTCGATTTCGTTCTATATTCTTTCGTTGCTAAGTTTCCAGAAATTTTTATATTATATACCAAAGTACCGAACTTATTGATTGGGGCTTTATCCACCGTATTTCCGTATGTAATACTAATAACGGTAGACAAATTTGGAGCATAATTACTGCTAATTAAAGACTATTTTAGTTAATTGCTTATTTAATTTATACTAATAACGCTCGCTGAACAATTTGTTGTACTTCCTATTCAATATCCTGGTTATCAGGTAGCTAGTACCAGCACTGTAATTGCGTAACCCACGATCAATCGTAATCTAAATCATTTTGAAGGATATTGCTAATCCATTGCTTCGTATGTTCGATAAAACTGTTTGCTCAACAACGTAAATAACGCAATGAATATAATATTGTGGAACTGTTAAAATGAAAGCAATTCCTACTGATGTGTTACGCAATTCACACACAGATCAGTAATTAGCTATGAAAGGACCTTGACAGCAGTTTCATTAAGCGAAAAAGGACAATGAACAGCAGCTTATTGAAAGTTGACCCCAAAAAGTAGAGAAAATGCTAAATGATGGTAGAAAGCTTCTTGGGATTGGTGACAAAACGCAAAGTCGATGCTGTAATCACCAACAATTGTTGGTGATTACAGCATCGACTTTGCGTTTGCTAAGCTTGCTACTTAGCCCTCGTTCGTACTGACGAAAAAATATCGCGGCGGGATTTTATCGCGTATTGGATTTTCAACTCTCAGTGTTGAGCCGAGCATTGAGAATGCAACAGATCGCATTCCAGCGCGTCAATAAAACACTGTTGGATTTCCAACTCTCGGCGCTAAGCAGTGCGTTGAAAATACAGAGCGCAAAAAAAAAACGCCTCGGGAAAAACGCGCCTGCGCAGTACCTGGGCGTATACCCACGAATGTCCATTGTGTTTAAATACTCATTAAGCTACCATTTACAGTCTTTTGTTCATTTAAACACACATTTCACAACACTTAGTACGAAAACGCAACAACAATATAATTGTCGCCAGAGAAAGCGTTTCATGTGTGAAAGTGGTTCCGTATTACACGGTATCATGTGATCCACCCACGTTGTAAGTCAGAATTTCATTAGGACTTTTATGTTGGTATAAAGAGTCTGAGGGGCAATTCTCGTAATTTTAAGAACGTTCACAGTCTGATCTCAGTCTCAATCTGTCAAAAATACCTCTAATTTCCCTACATTTTGACCAGTTTTTGACGTTAGTTTGTCGCCGAGATGAGACTGCGACTAGATTTTGAACGTTTTCAAAGAATTTGCATACTATTGTTGTACACGAAGCTTGTTTTGAAGAATAGTCTCATTACATTTGGCGTTTTCTAGCGCAAGTCTTTCAGTTTGAGTTCTTTTTCTCAGTGTGGAACATGTTTTGGCGGTATCTCAACCTAAAAGGCTTGTTATTAAATCTTTAAACAAAAAAAAATTAAATTGCTCCTTCGGTCCAAAGTTGTCCTTTCGAGTTATTCTAATAGTATCTTCTGTCCGCGACTTCGTCCGCGTGAAATTTCTTGTTCCCCCTACCCATCCCATCACATCGCATCACCCGTCCACGTTATCACTTCTTTTTCGCTTAGCGTTCATTCTGGCTTTTTTTTATTTTTGTATGGCTTCTAAGGGTCATAGCGTGATGTTAAATGATGCAAAAAGAATTTATCAAATATGTCTGATAGTTCCAGTTCCCCTTACGAACAAACAAATTTTACTGCTTTATAATATTAGTACTTATAGATTAAAAGGCTTCACGCAAATCCAAACATAATGTGAACCTTTTTGTTTTTGAAAACATAATTACCCTTTCTGCCCGTCTTAAGCATGACCTTTGCTACTCCTAAGACAAATAGGACGACGCAAAAACACGTCAACACCTACACGGTATTACTAACTTTCTTTTATTTAATAATACACGCATGACGTGATAATCAAGTCAAGCGAGTCTCACGTTACATAAGTTTATTTTGTCCAAGTTTCAATAATTTGGACGCAGTACTAAAGTTGCTTTGACACCAGAACAAGACGCACCGCGAACTCGCTTGAATTCAGCTTATCAAAGTGTCCTGTGGTTCCAATCCTGCTTCAATTCAGCCTATCGGAATCGTTCTGTGATTCAATCTAACCAATCGCACTCCAGTGCTGGAATCTGCCGTAACGGGGTAATGCTGGTCGTCAGCGGAGGTTGTGATACAACATGTTTAACAACATGCATTGCTTATACGAGCCGAAGTTTCGACAGAATGGTGACGAGAAAGGAAGATACACTCTGCTGGATTCTAGGTATGTGTTTTACATTAGTACAACTTATAAAAGTCTCACAGATAGAGTGGACCTTCAATACACTAGTGCTCTCATACTGCAAGGGATCCTTTTAGTTACCATGTAGTTCAGTAAGCCCTTTGCAGACGACTTTCAAACCACTAAAAAACTGCTTCGCTGCTGTACAGAGTGCGGAGTAGTCGCCACTATGTATATTCTGAGACCTGTGGCGGAGACCTCTACTCCAAATATTAGGCATTTTGTGCGGAGAGGTTGAGTTGGTACAAAACATATTTTCCTGCCTGGTCATCCTTTGTTTTAATTATATTATTTTTATGCCAATGTTACTAACACTAGAATATAAGCTGTTTTTATACTAACAACATATGAATCACTGTTGTCCAAAATAAATGAATAGGTTAGTTTCCTGGGTAAAAAAATTATTATTATATTAAGTCCGTCAGTTAGATTATCGAAAAATATTGGACACGTATTTTTTTTTTTGTCAATCAAACAAAAAATGACAAAGATAAAGCGCGTCAAAATTTGGGAGTAGGGGGTCGTGACCTCACGCCATGCTAAAAAGTGTAGCAAGGCGTGACGTCACGCGGAACTTTAACGGGCGATATCTTCATCAGTTTTTATAGAATTGACAAAAATAAAAATACAGGTTTTTTGATAATCTAACTGACGGACTAATTAGATTTTTTTTAGGCAACTAGCCTGTTGTAATTAATTTTTTTTGCACTTCGTTCCTGACCAAACGCATACCAAATTTACGATTAGAATGGAATGGGGTAGACCAATTGATGTTCCTAAGTTTGTTGTTACTAGCAGATGGAAAAAAACTGATGTCCATCTCAGTCGCAAGGAAATCCCAGTTAAGAAGGAGAGATGAAACTGTTGCAGTTATTTGAAGCTACCGAATAGCTGTAATGCATCTTGCGTTAGGATTGCAGTCAGTGTACTACCAACGCTTATCTGCCACGATCAATTAGAAAGTACTCACGATGCTAACGTACCGGCAAGAAGCACCAAATCTTTAGCCCGATCATTAGGTAACTACGCGGATCTCACATTCCTTATGTGTAAGATTTCGTTTGCAAACGCCCACATTTTGATAATTCATTCCAAGAGTCGCCAGGTTCATTCTTTAATATTCCTGATCATTGCTTTATTTATGTTCAAAAAAATTGTTTCCTTAATAACGTCAATAACGCAATTAATGTTGTTGAACTGTCAAAATGAAAACCACATTTTCAATTTCCATGTATAGGGGACGCCTCATTGCAAACACTATCCCTAGATTCTTAAGCTGTTCGGGGCCGAGCCAGGGGCTCTACTCCGAAGTAGTATCGGCGGTTTCCTGCTACGAAGTTACTATTCGGTTCGGTCGGTTCCGATCCTACACTCCTACACTCTTTCGAATATTTATTATGGTCCCGACCCAACTGAGCCGATCAGAACTTTTTTCGTATTTTTCAATAATATTCGGTTCGGCCATGTGTCGTTCCGATCCTAACATTCGCACTTTGCACTTCGGAGTAGGCCCCCTGACCTTTTGGTTTAGTCTCCTTGCCCTAGTTTCTATAAGCCTAATTAAATCTGGGATCAGTATCTGTTATTATCAAGTTAATTTTGATCAACCTGCACACCTGCTGCTACCAGGAATTTGGGATCAGATTCATTATCCCAGACTTGGGTATTTATTTTGACATAGTTAGTTTTTTTAAAACTAACAGAACACTGTATGCGGCAATTAGTCGTCAAAGAAAGCGTAGGAAGTGACTTTAATCCTTTTATAATTACTGCCTGCGCCGCCGTTTAAATATAAGACAATTTAGTGATATTTGTTTGGCGCCGACTCAAAATGACTTAGGTATACATACATTAGTTTAAGAACTTAGTTCATCATCATCATCATCTGCCTAACCTTTTCCCAACTATGTTGGGGTCGGCTTCCAGTCTAACCGAATACAGCTGAATACCAGTATTTTACATGGAGCGACTGCCTATCTGACCTCCACAACACAGTTACATGGGTAATACGATACCCCTTGGTAAGACTGGTGGACTAGTTTAAGAATTTAGTTACTTATTAAGTTTAAATAAAAAAGGTTTATTATTTTTTGCTTTTCAGTTTTATCGGCGGTTTAATTTTTTTTTAATAACGGGAATTGGCCTTCTGTTATTATTTATTATCAGCGCTAGAACTCTACCTACCCAGTACTCGTGTACGCACAATCTAAAGTTCACGGCAGACACGGGTTATAACCGGTTGTCTAACAAAATAGATCATGACTGCATTAATACTCTAATAACCTATTTTATCGGTTATCTGGCGGACGAGAAATTTAACACTCCCGTTAATGTGACTGTGTTTGATTCCGTTTATTTTGTATAGAATAGAACACTCTTTGTAATGTACACCATATAAATTACAGATACAAATATTGAAATTATTATTATTCATTGTTTCGTTGGATTTCGGTACGGGAAAATGGTCCTGTTTTATGTTATTTTTATCCTTTTCAGCCTTTTGTTCCGCACCCCCGAACATGGATCAAACGCCCAAATTGAAAGGATAAGGTCAATGTCAGCTTTTAAAGGGTCAAAGTTCAAAACGCAAAGGTCAACACAATGGTGACACGCAAACCAAATAAAAACTATACATAATTATGTAGAGGTAAAATTCGTTTATCAGTGTTGTTAAGGGAATAAATAGTCTATCAACGTCAGAAGGTAAATTCAAGTAATCACTATCCTGATAAGCAGTAAGGAAATAGATTTCAATAAACCTTCTGTAATTAAAAGAGACAACTGAATGTCAAATATGTCAATGTCGTAACATCAATAAAACCTGACATAGCTCCATTTTCTAAGCTTACACTGAACCCCTTGGACTGATGAAACACACAAGAAAATTGCGTATTCAATTAATGATATATAATTCTACCATTAAACAGATACCTTATAACCTATTAATGTGTTAGAGGTCAGAACTGCATCTAATCGACTGTCATCAACGGACGTGACCCATATAATTCAACGTCGCAATTCAAATATTAATGTTTATTGTTTAAATGAATCTAATTAATGATCATTAGTAGTTTGTTAGTGTTTCTGTTCGCGCGTGTTAGATGAACACGTATAAATATAATACCTTTAATAGAGAAATAAACTTAGTATTTTTCCTAAATAATCTGGAATTTTATGGCAGCTAGCGAGTAGTGACAGGAGTTTGTGGGCCGCAGTATACTTAAAGTACAAGTGTTTGTGTTGTGTTAAAATCTATTATTCTTTTAGGAAAGAGCGAGGAATTTCAGAGGTTTCACTTAGAAACATTATACGTTACCTTTTGTCTCAACTTTTGCGGATCTCGCCCTTAAAAACTGGAAAAAACGTAATTCTTTTTAAACCCACGTGACTACTTTTTCTTCTTTTGTGGTGTGTGTCAATGTGCCAGTGTGTGTTACAATGTCGGTCCAAAGGGGCGGTGTGGGCGACTTTCGGTACTGTTTCTATTACTGTGCAAACACAGACTTCGAGATATATGATCTGGAAACTGAGGACTCTGCAAAGAATACTAGGTGAATGTTTTTTGGGATGGTTTTATGATCCGCGAAGGAGTTGACAGTATATTGAGCAGAATGAAAGTTCTTAGGTTCCTATCTACTATCCATATCAGCATCCTCGTCCTCCTGCCCCTATGCTATTTCCTTTGGGGTAAGCATGTCTTCATCTCAGCATGTCTCATCTGCATAAATATGTAAGCTGTCACGCCCTTTATGCCTGGAGGTTTTTATTTAGGTGTGAGTTTTTATTTTTATTTTAATTACTTACTTAATTATTTTTTAGCTTGAGTACGTATAGTTTTTATTATATTTGTTGGTATATTGGCGTGGCTAGCTGACATATGGCAAATAATTTAAACTTCTTGTAATGTTCATTACTGAACATAGGTTCCTAGTATTGTATACATGCAACTATATTCTAACTAAACAGACAGCTGTGCTGCTGGGGAGTTTGTTGCGCCACTTCTTCCCAGCGATAGCACTAGGAAGTGGTGAAGGGCAGGCGTTTTTGGGGGACTGTCTTTTGTAATTTTGACGTTCGAAAAGTGCTGATTCTCAGCATAATTTGAATTGAATAAATGACTTTTTGATCTAAATTCTTCTATCATCCATCATCTCAGTATTCACTCCCTTTTTCTACCCATACCATATTCCAAAATTCATGCATCTTTTCTTTAGTTTTCCTATATTCTTATATCCATCCACGTCCACTTTCCTAAGGGTGATTTATCTTCCATAATAAGGTGATAAGTAACTCTGTGGCCTTCTATTGAAGATCTGTTAGTGTTAATAGAGACACCAAAGGAAAGGCCGTTATAAGGATTTCAATAATACGTTTATTATCCTTATAAATTTATATACCTATTGGAAGGTTTGTTTATATTAATCTTCTTCAATAGAAGGCGACAGACTTACCTATCACCTTCACTGGGGCTTAAATACTGTTAATGGCTCCTTAGTCTTGCTCCTTATAAATTCTTTCCACACATTATGACCATTCACTAGGTCCTCTAACTCAATTGAGAACACAAGTTACATTTACTGTCTCCAGACTTATAAGGCGGCTTTTACCAGGTTTTTTTGTAACTAGTTCCGATTTCTAAACACTACTCGATGCGGCTTCACGCTGTTCCAACGTGTTAGTTCTAGATATCATATTGGTTGTGTATGAGTAATGATTTCCGTCAGTAGTTTATCCGCAAATTCTTTATGCGGGAAAAGCTTATCTCTCTGCGCCGAACGGATATTAAAATGATCTGTTATTATCATATTCATAACATTTTTAACGTCTTGACCTATGCTAACTTTCAGCTAATTAAAATTTGTATTTGATGTAGTTTTAATAGCTTCATGTAGATAAGGTCTATATCCGAATTATCGTTTCATTTCAGTCTTTTTTGTAATCTCTTCTATAATTTGAGTCTTATCTTTAAATTGTGTAATAATTTTGACTGTGCTATACCTAACTTGGCTACGTGCTATCCAGTCTTGAGCTCTTTATGAAACAGTTTGCCCGGGGATTTACTCCTGCATCTCCCCCATTTCTATTGCCAAACAACGCGTCCCGCTAAAATTTAGGGCTCATTTTCGGCTTGACCCAAAGGTCAGCGATTCCCTGGTTGATCTGGCAACCACTTTTCTAAAACGAGTCGATTTGCCAACCACACAAAAAGATAAACCTGCACGAACGTCCAATTTAATTTCTCTTATCAGTTTTTCCAGATAATTACAGAGAAACAATACAAATCCAATATAAACAGATATTGGTTTATACCAAGTTTTTTTTGGTATACATGTGTTGTTTACTCTGGCTGGTCGTGGCGCTATCTGTAAACAAACCGCCAGTGTATGATGTAATGTGTTGACTAAAAATACTGATACTACGTCGACGTATATACTGAAATGTGTTATTTTCTGGATATTTTCTGTTGGCTTTCGTCCTTAGCCTTAGTTTTCTTTTGATCTTTGCTAAAAGGAAAACAAATAGTCTTCAACACGAATAATTATATCGTTAATGCAGTGAAGGTTTATCGTTTTACAGATATGTTGGATTATATCTTCACATTGACCTCCGAGATTGCAAATTACCGATATTTATATATATTTTATACAAAAGTGAATACAGTACATGTAGTGTACGATTTAAACAACATCTGGGTTCGATACGGTGTCGATAACGAGTTGTTAAATACATAATGATTTATTAGCAAGTTAATAATAAAGTATTAAACGGCTGCTCTTTGTTGGTTTAAATAATTTTAACATCGTTACTATTAATATTGCTTTATCATGCTGCATTATAAAGTTCCTTACCTGCTTATTATTGCTCAATAATAACAAACCTTTGGTATGTTCGAAAATTAATACGCATATTAATAATGCGTAATAGGATCCATTATTTCAATTTCCAACGATAAATATAATGACTGCCTCCTTGGTTTAATGGTCGCAAGGTTTTTCCATCAGAAATCTCTATGTAGCAGCCAGGAGTCTGGATTTGTGCCAGGTGATGGCCATAGGCTTGCCCTCTATTAGATGGGACTTAAACATACCTGGCGAAATGTGGGAGTACTATAGGCTGGTACACCTCTGCCTAATCCTTCGCGGAAAAGCAGGCGTCAAGTTATGTACTCGTAGATATTGAAATGTATGAAAGATTTTACACGTTCAGGCATAATTTAGCCGGCTTATCATACAATTCACTGCCAGTTACTTGGGAATCCGGCAGCCTGAGCGCGTAAATAGGCGCTTATAACTTCCAGCAAACTTGCTGGCTTAAGGACCCTGTCGCCTTTCTGTGTTGGGTTCCACATTTTTCTGAATACGGATCTAGAATAGGACCTATAACTCTCTGCAACCATGTTGTTGTCTGCGTAATATTATTGACAGCTGCTCTTTTCAGTTCGTCACCTGTACTATTTCTGTAAGGTGATTAAAATGTTGTTTTGTTTGTTCCAGTAATGGCGTGAACGTAGAAGGCTCCACCCACAGACAGGTGGTAGACCTCATCAAGTCTGGGGGCGACTGTCTCACACTCACTGTTATCTCAGTTACACAAAGAGTAAGTCCTACTTCACTTAGGTATGAGCCCGCATCCGCCTTCTACTATAATTTGTTATCCTTGGTTAAAATAGCGCCGGGTGGTCGGAACTAATACTGGGGCTTGGCATAGTGATCGCAGTAGGTATGTTGTTTCCTATATATTCGGCATTATCTTTATTCATACACACCAACAAGAAGTGAAGAGTGATATCGCTTTTGATCTAAAACAACACTATTTATACAAGTTTATAAAACGAGCTGCAACCTGAGCGTAGGTTTAAAACTGATTAAATTAAATGTTCGATTATCCTTGAACCCGAAAAAGCTATTTACAAACAACTAAAAAGTGGTGGGCTGGCACTTTACCATTTTAATTATCTATTAGGCGTTTACGACTTTTCCAAGGCGACAACCAATTTGGTACTCATTTTGCAATCATGTTTTCTGAATAGTAGGAGCCGTTCACTATGCTGGACATCCATACTTCCATACTAATATTATAAAATGAAAGAAACCTCTGTCTTGTTGCCTTTCACGCCTTAACAACTAAACGGAATTCGATTAAATTTGGTAGACAGGTGGACCATGACCTCGGTTAGGACATATGATTTTACTTTTTGTCCCGACAGTACATTCCCGTGGAATAATTTCCGACCTTAACACGAGCGAAGCTCCGGGAAAAACTAGTAGATAATTAATGACAGTTTAATTTTGTTTGGTAGAAGCTATGTTAATCGTATTCTATCGGATATGACTATGTATAATTTTTTGTAACTGCATAGTCATAACTAGGAAGCCAGTAAGACGCCAGTAATAACGTCCTGCAGTGCGATTCTGTAATCATCTCACTGTGAAAACTTAGGTGAAGTGAGCGTGGAGTGAGCTGTCATTCCAAACTAAATGCTAGGGATTGACGCTATTGACAGCTCACTCTAAGCTCACTTCACCTAACTTTTCACGGTGAGATTTTTACAGAATCGATCGGCTGAAAGTAAAGTCCATAGTCAACACCTTTTTAAATGACTGTGAAAAATGTTGAGTGATTATTTTAGCATATCATTACTTTAACCCTCATCTCTTATACTTCTTATAGGAAGCAGAACGCCTAGAGCCATGCGACGACAGCTCAGCGCCTGTTGGCGTCATAGGCGGCGCGGCCAACTCCCGCGCAACCGTCTACCAACGTTACGACTACACCGACAAACGTTCCCTTCCCGTGTCCATACCGGACTACCGGATCGTGATGGAGAGGAATACCGGAAGGTCTTTTGTGGCCTTCAACGTTCATATGGCAGGGAGACACTTATGTAGCAGACGGTATAGAGAGTTTGCGGCGCTACATCATACCCTTAGGAAGGAGTTTCTAGGTTAGTAATAAAGCTGTTGTAAGTTAAGAATATAGAAGGGCCAAGAATTGAATCTTGTGGCACTCCCATTTTATTTCAAAAACCTAAACTTGACACCTACTTTTGCTGTTCTATAAGCAAATAGAAAGTTACAAGATCAAGGGTACGTCCATTCATTCCGTAGCGGTATACATTACAGTTGAGTTTATCATAGCCAACGCAATCAGAAGCCTTCGTGAGATCGGAAAGCATATATTTTTTTTTGTATATTATTCGTATTAATGTTTTAATCTAAGGAAGGAGTTTGTAATGGCCAATGTTACTTATTTCAGGCTTCAACTTCCCCAAGCTGCCTGGCAAGTGGCCGTTCACATTGAGCGAACAGCAGTTGGACGGAAGGAGGAGAGGTCTTGAACAGTATTTAGAAAAGGTTAGAATTCTTTTTATATTGACTATTTCTTGCTGGAAGTTTTCCTCTTCAGCGCATTTGCCAAAACATTTGTGATCTCAATATTACACCCCTCAATTTCTTACCAGGTATGCGCAGTCCGTGTAATAGCAGAATCAGACGCTGTCCAGGAGTTCCTGACAGACTCGGACGACTCCTCAAATCCCACGCCAGTAGACCTGAAGGTCTTACTCCCTGACAAGGAAGTGGTCACCGTCAGCGTGCTCAAGTCTACCAACGCTGATGATGTTTATAGAGCCGTGTGTGAAAAGATTGGGTTGTCCAAGTCGGTGCAGAAGTATTTCTATTTGTTCGAGATTGTGGAGTACAATTTTGGTGAGTGATTTATGTTTTTTAATTTTAATCTGTTAAGATAATAATTGAACATTGCTATGTGTTCATATTACGAAAAATAAGTTGCTTAGGATGACATTGCAATCGGTGGGATTATGGTCTATCGCGTGTGTGTGATAAATTCTAAATAAGAAGTTTATCGCTGTTAAATTAAACGCACATAAATCATTAAAA
Source organism: Apamea anceps (assembly GCA_951799955.1). Taxonomy (NCBI): domain Eukaryota; kingdom Metazoa; phylum Arthropoda; class Insecta; order Lepidoptera; family Noctuidae; genus Apamea; species Apamea anceps. The sequence goes on along the minus strand of OX637513.1, from coordinate 19,930,925 downwards.
GAGATGCCCAGAAAAAACAACACTGACACTGATTAGAGTTAACGAAACATTCTTTTCGATAGAAAACTTTCTGTGAAATACGAGGATTCTATTCCACAGCATTACTTCCAAGCGATGAATAAGAGTATCGCAGATATTCTATTATTAAATTTCAATATCTTTTTTCCAGAACGCAAACTCCAACCAAACGAGTGTCCTCACTCTCTTTACATACAGAACTACTCGACGGCATCCAGCAGTTGTCTGTCGATACGCAAGTGGTTGTTCAACCCGCGCACCGAGATATCCGTCGTCGCCGAGGACACTACCGCCGCTGCTTTTATATTCTGGCAGGTAAGATATCAAAGTAACCAGTGCAACTTTATCATCCTTCAGTCTTTATTCCAATGAATTTGAAAGCCGATTATGATTTTTCTTCCATACATCTTATTTTCTCTGTTAAGTGGTCGTCACTGTTGTTTATTTCCTTTCACATTTATGCGTAATAAATTAATACTAACGAATGTTAACACGAAATGTGTGGTGAGAGCTCATGGATTAGGCTGTAACCTGTGACAGCGAACAACGATGTGGTCGGTTTAAACTGCGTAAGTTTTTTCAGTCCTTCCTGATACGACACAGTTTTGCAGCATGAAAACTATTATTGCAGTGGAACTTGCCCATGATAATAATATTTTTTTCTTGTTGATCAGGCAGTAGAAGACGTAAACCGCGGCGTGTGCGTGGCGGGCGCGCGCCTGTACCAGCTGAAGGCGCTGCAGGACGTGCGGCGCGCGCCCGACTACCTGGGCCTGGCGCGCGCGCTGCCGGGCTACGGCCACGTGGCCTTCCCGCCCGCGCGCACGGACTGCCGGGCCACGCCGGCGCTGGCTATCACTATCGGTATGTATTTAAAACCTTAACATGACACCCTGATTCTCAGCGACCTTTTTAAAATTAGTGCAAGTCAGATCAATAGTAACAATATTTTTTTTTTCAATCGCGATCACAAAAAACCTGTCCGCAAAAAAAGCTTCCGTTTTGGATAGAAAATGCGACCAGGCGATATTTCGTTTTCGATTTGAACGTATAAAACCATTTTCAGTCGAACTCTAGTTATGTCATTGAGGACTATAAATAAAGTAATTTTCATCGTGACAGCCAGTGCACAGTGATCCACTAATCGAATTCTGTTGGGTCTTTAGAATCTATTACTATTAGACAAACAATTTTCATTCTTAAATTGATTACGAACCAAACCACAACTACAAAATGTGTGTCCTCGTGTGTACAAAGTAAACTGACCCATTGTTCCTGTTAGTTTCTAACTTCTATCTGTGTATTTTATCATCTGACTATACAGTTTATTTACTTATCTTCCTATCACAGGCTGGTCCGGTCTCAAGCTATCTACCTGGTGTGAAGGTGAAACTGGCGGAGCCTCAGCAGACGTGAGCTGGCGCGCTGTTCGTGAATGGAGAGCTGATGACGACGCGGCCGCGACCAGGCTTACTTACCTGAGACACGACAACCAGACGCGCACTGTCGCGCTGTTTACGCCATATGTGAGTATAAGATATGTGTTATAACCGCCAGGATCTATTATGACTTCACCCATAAGTTTTCTAAGAAGCTACTAAGTGATTATTCACTAATAACAATCAAGCTACGACTGAATAATTATGATCGTTACATTTCATTACAATTGAATATCAGTCGTAAGACTCATGATCAATGCTGTACATTTTCAGACGAATGTGATAATGATTAATGACACATGCACTGTAGCAGAACATGTAATTAAAATCAGTTCTACCAGAAACTAATTACTCCTTCTCCCCTCCATCATTATTGTTAGCATCCTTAATCAATTTGCTCGCCACTCCTGTGAGCCATGCCATTATTTCATACGAAAAACTTATTACAAATACTTTTTGTTTTAGTACCAATTCCTGTGCAACTGCATGGACAGAATAGCTGAAGAGGCGAACTGGGTGGACACCGGCGAATAAATGACGTCACAACTCTTCACCCACCATAGGAAGTAAGCCACGGAAACGGTATTATGCCATCTCAGTACCGCATTATTTGGTAGAAGAAATATTTTGGAACTGGCAACATTATTTCAAATGTTGCCCACGAAAATAGAATTTCTACCAAAATGGCGGCGCGGGAGTATTAGTTTGTTATTCTTATTCTAATATTAAATATTAATTATTTATCGTAAATCTTTTCAATACCTACCTTACCTTCTAGTGATAATTATCATTATTAAATCACTGTTTTTGGACAAATGTCACTATAAAGGTATTTTAGCAAAAAAATTGAGAGAACCAACATCCGGTTTCCGACACCCCTGATCAGTAACTAACAGTAACTCAAATCTATTGACAGATGTGTGTAGACATTCTAGACATTTTATTTTTCAAAAACCGAATCTTTGGTGGCATTTGTCAAGAAGCACAATCATTACTGGTTATTAGAAAAAGGTAGTATCATCTCTTCCGGAATTGGACGCAATATTGAAATGTAAACTGTAGAATAAAATTATAGTAAATTTTAAGCTATGCTTATCAAGGTTTATTTGTAGTGTTATAATAATTAAGTACCTCTATTTCAATTTCGTGAAATATATATTGGGAGATTCGATGATGGCATTTAGCATTTTATTAAAATAATACTACGAAAGTGTTGTCATTTATGTCCCTACGATTTCCCATTCCAGGTTGTACCTAAGAAATATTTTCTGTGAAAATCTAAATACAGCTTGCCTTAAAACTAAGGCATCACTGCCGATAGTTTGCTCCCACAAACCACAAAGAATAAATTAATAAAATGCCAATTTCAACCATAAGCAGCTTAAAAGGGAAGCCAGAACAGGAAGAAAGGTTAGTTTTGATTGATTACCATAAAAAATAAAAATAAAATATTTGCAACTTACCATTCATCGCATCTCCCAGGTGTCTCTAGTGTCGACTGTCCCTAAACTCAAGGTCTCTCTGCCTAAGTTAGGTTTTATGTACTTACAATATTATGATACGATTTTATTTAGATCTGCTTCATTTTATTTGCTCTACGCAAACTATTTAGTTCATTTTTTTTATTAATTAAAAATATTAGTAGCAAAATTAATATTCTTAAACGATAATCGATGTAGTCTAAAATTAAATATTTTATTAACAAATCCATTAATCGAGTAACTTTTGAATCGATTATTCGAAATAGTTTAATATCTAGAAATTCCTTTTTAAATTAATATACGCATCATAATAGCAGCTAAAAGCTCATTTTTTTTTATTATAAGACGATTTTATTTAGTTATATTTTTTTATGTATTCGTGTAGTGATCGTAGTACTGTGAATCATTAACGCATTTACCGTGATAATGTAAAATATACTACAAATTAACTTAAAATAATAATCTTCATTGTGTAGTAATATGTGTTTGTAAAAAATATTTAGTTAAGTGTCTGCGAAAATTGATAGATGGCGCCTCATGAAATTATATGGCTGATAAACAGAGCCGCTAGATGTCACTGTTACATGTCAAGCATTCCTGAATCGCGCAAATGAAATTCGCATAGTGAAAGATATGAAATAAATATTTTTTACAAAATAATCACGAATAATATCATGAATACGATGTAAGCAAAATCAATTATATAGTTTGTGAGGTGTATGTGTTAGGTATTCGAATAACCGCCTTTATACTATTATAATTTTTAGAGTTTATTTGTGGCTGTATAAGTGAGACAAGTATTTTTAACGACTAATCATCCTAAAATGGCCTCTAAATATTTAATAAAGTCTGTCTTCAAAGATGGAAGCTTATTTCCAGTTGAAAAGTTGTAGGTAAAATTGCAGTAATGGTAATAATAATAATATTCTTTATTGTTCTCTCATTATCACAAACACAGTACAAAGCCAAGGTAACACTTAATAGAGACTGGTGTCTGTTGTAGGTAAAACCTGTGTTACAGATCACCAGGCTTACCCTCTATCGGACACTCACTTACTGACCTACGAGCATGACTGTATTAAATGAACATACAGGTTATAAATAATAAAACATTATTATAAAAAACAAATGGAAAATTAAAATTAGAATAAAACAAGATAGCAAATTTTGATCTGGGGTAAATATGTGTGGGTGTGTGTCGTGTAAAAGCTTGTGTAGTCCACCTCGTAATTGCTTTATCACCTTAAGGTTAAATGTCACTTCACGTCTTAAAACGACAAGGTCAATTTGTCTATGTGACAGTTAGATAGTTTCACCCTTAGTGAAGTTTCAACTTAGAGCTACAAGGATCTTTTGGAGCCTGAACATTGCTGAGGGGGGTTGTTGGTAAACATTTGTTTGTGAGATTGTCGCAGTAATTGTATTCACAAAACAAGATGGCGGCGTTAGTTTCGATTCTGGCCACGGTCTAGAAGAACCTTGAAGCGTTGTACCTACAACTTTCATTTTGTCAAAAGTGGTAAAGCAATTACGAGGGCAACTTTACTACACAGAAAGCTGTTACGTGATTTTTTAACTATCGCTGCAATTTTACTGAATTCCCGTCTCTATCCCATTGAAGAAAAAGCTTTCAAAAGTTGGTTTCAATCAGCATAACTGGACGTAGTTTAGCAGAAAGGATTCAACCCACATTCTTCCCAATAATTCTAAAATTGCGTTAGTCTATGTAATACAACTTGACACATAAAAATATTGGTATATTTGCCCTTATGTGACAATATTTCAAAATATTCCATATACAATATCATTGCAGCAATACACACCTAAGCTTAAAACCTCGATAACTTAAAAATTACATTTTGTGGGTTGAATCCTTTCTGCTAAACTACGTCCTAACTGTGTTAATGTTTATTGCTGTTAAAAGCTAATTCTAATAGTTTAAGCCTTTCTTACATATCTATTATTATACCTTTATCTTACATTATATTAATAGATTTTATATGATCGTGTTTTTATATAATTATTGATTGATGGCAGCGAAATGTTTCATGAAGGTTTAGTACAAATGAGTGGGAAATAATAGACCGAATTTATTATCATGCTATTTAAATACATTGGAAGCACGAACGTGTTTCTTTTATGAAGATGTATCGATTTTATCGCCCAAGTATAGCATAGCATTCGCATGGCTATGTGACCGGGCTTAAAATCTATAATTGTTTGTCAGAAGTGCATTTCAGTATTAATTGTATGATATAACTGTTGGTGCCATAAAACGTTTAAATTGTATAGCTAGTGTTGTTAGGAAGGTATTAAAGATAAATTAAACACCAAAGGAATAGACGCTTCGATATTATAGCAGAAAGAAAGTGGTACGTTAATATTTATTAATTAATTAAAAATATCGACGGCATCTGCCTCCAATTTTAAAGTATCGACTAAATTAACAACACTAGCTTACAGCTAATTGAAACGTCAGAGATACACATTCGATTATACACATATCGATTCAAAGCAATATCAAATCGCACATAACATTATAACTGTCATTAAAAATCTGTTGTTGGGCGAATACGGTACGTCATACCGTATTAGCCCAGCAACAGATTTCTTTCTTACGGACTGTTACGGTATATCGCTATATACACACAATACTTGTGCAAATGTATGGTAGGACATAGTCTCTACATCAAAATTACTACAATTTGTAGTGAAATAAAATTATCTCTTGAAGTTGATGCACTTTAATAATGTAAAACGCATGATATCGTCTAAATGTTGCTAGAAATATAATGTATCGTTCTATTGTGATTGTAATCTTATGTTGTTTAAGCCGCGTTTTAAATATAAAGTATAATTATGTTTACAGGAAATTTTATCGTGTTACAGTGACGTGCAAAATGTTGGTTACACCTGGTTTATGAATAAAGTTAAACTTTTGGGATATTTTATCAAGCTAAATAACAAAGGAAGGTTAATGTTTCTGATCTCTTTGTTTCCTCCTATGAGGATAATTTAAGTGGAAATAAATAAAATTTAAAACATGCAGTGATTATTAGGCGAACACTTTTCTAGAAAACTTGCGGTGTTCCACTAGAAAATATGGGAATATTAGTCTGCAGTGTCGGGGATAGGTTATTTTGCACGTCAGTGTAATAATCTCAGTAGTGGTAATAGGTATTTAGCTCTCATGACAAGTTGGTAACTACTGACAAGTACTTATTTATCTCCTGTGTCGGGTGTGCGTGGGTTAAACTTTTAGGATGCGACGCAAGATAGAAGTTGCAGCTTGATGAACAAATAAATACTAAATTACATACATTCCGTATGAAACTTGTAAGCGCTTAGCGGTGTTGAGTGTATATTGTTGAGTTTCTAAGATGTAACTTCTATATTGTGTCTAAGAATAAGAATATGGAACTATAAAATGCAATAAGTGCTTTAAATTACGTTGGCCCTCAAGGTAGATGTTTTAAAATTGGTTTTATAAGTGTTACAAAACATGAAATAGTGTATATTTCGTTAAAAGAGCATAGTTGTTGGCTTGAAAAGGTGCCATTGCACGAAGGACTGAGAAAGAGGTTATATAGTCTGTGGTATTTGTTTAAAAAATATAAGTTGCTTTATGGCGAGACTCTATAGTTTTTGCTGTTTGCAAATTTTAATAAAAAGCGACGTAACATATTAAATATGCTATCTCGCATGCATGTTTCTGTTGACATGTCTAACTACAAATTAATAGAATATTATCCATATTAAATATAATTTTATTCTTAGTATTTTAATAATTTAGAACACTTTTAATTTTTGTTTATTTATATTTTTATAAGTGTCATAATTATTTTGGTCTGATGTGTAATTGTAAAAAGTCAATGTTAAAATGAAATTTTAGTTTTTTTTTTGTGACTAATTTTAAATCTTATCCAATTTTAACCAATTAGAGGTCATGAATTATCAAAAATTAAATTAACTAAATTTTTTTTATTGCACTCCAGTGTACTAGTATGGATAGTGGTATTATAGCGTAAGACTAAAATCTCATTTTTCTAATGTAACTACTTCTAGCGGCGTTTACAAACATTGGTAGGACTACATGACCAATATTTGAATGCAATGTCCAACGCTGTCTATGAAAGCGGTAAAGGCACGTTTGACGTAAAAGTTTGCGTTGGCCGGCGAATGTTTGTAGGTGTGGTTTACTGTATAATACATTCCAATCATAGCATAGATTCACTTCACATCGCTGTGTCCGATACTTAGTGATTGTTGGGCAACTTTTTAGTGGCTTAAGTGTTGTACATGATTGTCTTTCAAAAGAAAAATGAAAAATATTGTAATGAAGTGATGTAATTTATCGCAAAAACGTTGAAAGAGCGCTGTAAGTATTTTCAGATTCAGTTTTCGAGTGGACATTTTGTTGGATCTCGCTATATGTGACACTAATTATTGTTATTGCAACAACAATTTACAGTCAAGGGTGTCGCCCAACTGTTGGGCAACTGTTGCCCGATATTTAGTTGCGTTCTTGTACTATGGAATGACAAGGCTTAGAACTCTGTCTTCCACTCTCTTCCCTTCGCGCTGGCTATTATGACACATATCTAAAAAGTCGTCCAACTTCAGTTTAATTAATAAATGTAATTAATGTATGTTGTTCACAGTGTTGAGTGATAAAATCAGTATGTATAGATTTCGCTTAAATAAATAAAATTGTATTCAATTTTGGTTTTTTTTTAATATTCTTTACTTGCAACAGTTGCATCTTTATTTCTATGAAGTCACAAACATTATTTTTGTTGGACAGTGGTTAGTTTAATTGTTTTGTTAATTGGATACTTCACTTAATTTGCCTTTTCTTATCACTACTGGTCTGTGAAAACTTGAATTAGGAGTATCTAATTCAAGTAAGTATGATTACTCCCAGAAAATATCACGATATAGACCGACAGGAGCAATTACCAAATTACCCCGAAACGGCGATTAAGGCCAAACGGTAGTCTGATAAGAATCGAACCTGCGACCCTGGGCGTCAGTACCCAGCTGAACTCAGTGCACTATTTAGGTCAATTCCATAGCATGACTCCTCAAATATCCTTTTAATTCACACTTCCTTCCTAGACTGGATTGAAACGCAAGACAAACTCATTTGCTGGAAGTGCTTCAACCTTTCGTGAATTGGTAAATTACATAATACGCGTGTGAAATCCTGGACTATTTTGCTCTGCAGACGAGTGAATAACAGAATCTTTGGGAATGGAAGTGTTCGGGGTTGGGGTGAGATCAAGATAAACTAATATTAAAGATTAAAACTAATGAGGTGAATGAGATGAGATTGAGTCGCGCCCGCTATGCTATCGGAATACGTACTGAAATATGCATGAGATTGGTCACCAAAAGACAGCAAAGTCATATGATTATTATGGAACTCTGTAAAGTACGTGACACAGTTCACCTCAGACGAAAATCTGCCAAAACAAGCCTTATGACCTGGGCTGTTCGGGGTCAAATTAAATTAGTTAGCGAAACGCTACAAACGTAGCCATATACGTAACAAACCAAACGCATGAAAAAACGAAAAAAAAAAATGATTTATTGATAGTTTATTTGGACGACCACTGGGTAGTGAAGTAACAAAGTTTGAGTTAAGAAAATCGGTTTTTTTGTTTAGACCAATATCCGCCACTTACATATAATATACTATTATAAAACGTTTATTTTCTCTACACAAGTTATGAACATAATGCTAGAGTTTGACAGTAGTGCACGAACAAGGAGCTAACTTTGTGAGACAGAGCCTGAGATGGGTTTATATAAAAACCTGTATTACAGGTCACCAGGGCCCTCCCGTGGCTAGATGCCTGTTTTTTGGATACACGACATAAAACAATGCAGGATCCTTATCGAACTATAAATTAATAAACACAATAATATAAAATTTAGTAACAAGTATAAAAATAACAATAAGAAAATACTAAAAAAAAAAATATGGAAATACCAGAGTTTGTGGGAAGTGAGTAGCCGGAGAAAGTGTATGAAAAGATGTAAGAGTGTATGTACATACCTATGGGAAGATTACAAAAAAAAAAAACTGATTTCTAAAACTGATAATTCACCACCTGCAGTTGATATTATCCCTAGAGGGTTCAAAGAAGTCAATACATTGGCTAGAGCCAAATTAACCGTTACCTATATGCCTACCTAACTGATGCCGTTTGCACACCAAAAACCGCTAACAGACTTAGGTAATTTCAGTAAAATATTAGCAGTTTCATACAAAATGATGGCGCTAAACTAGCTCACGTGAGTGTGGACTGTGGCGCTAAGTAGTCAATCACGAACGCGGCTGCTAATTCTCGATCATAATTTATGATGACGGACTCTTCACGTAGGCATTCAATAATTTTGACTTTGATATCTAGGGGAGACAGACAGGAGGGTTGTATCAATTTTCACGCTAATGGAGATAAGTATCTCTGCCGAAAACAGACTTAGCTCTGTGCACGTTTTTGATACAAATATACTATGTAGTTCTATCCTCCATAGGAGTTTGATAGAAAATAGTAGATACAAAGATTTTTATCTGATCTATATAAGATCAGATAAAAAAGGAAATAGACTGAAACGAGTCGTTATGTCACAAAGTCACAACTCTCCTAGTATCGGTAGGTACTAACAGAAGAGGCTTGATGGCCACCCACCTCTGATATTTACATTTATTTGGCCATCCAGCCACCTCTGTCACAATCCATTTATTAAAGTTGATTTTTGATAATATTTGATAGGTATATTTTTTCTTTCAATAATATTTCTTTTTTACAAAATTCATATTATTTCAATACTTCAGTAATTTGAATGTATTAGAACAAAGTCGAGAGCAGCAGTTGCTTGTATAAATCACCTTAATAATAGATACGGACTTGCTGTACCTACCTAAGCAACTAAATACCCTGTACATTTAAACTGAAGCACACAGTAGGTACGAGTAGGTACTTTGTAATTCCTCGTTGCATCACGGGCAGCCAGTTAGCGCGGCGCCGGATCTTATTGTGGCGCTAATGTTTCCTTCCAGACTTGGAGACGACCCACGAAGTAACTAGAGCTACCTACTTGGAAGTACGGATGGGAATGTAGGGCAGAAGGTTTTAGGACGTATTACCGGTACCCAATTGACTTTGTTTTGTAACTTTGTTTAGATAGATACTATTTATTGTATAGAATCGGATTCTTCCAACTTAGGTAACAGACAGCTGTGCTGCTGGAGAGTTTATTGCGCCACTTCTTCTTCCCAGCTAAAGCACTATATGTATGTATGAGTACACTACTAGTGGTGACGGGCGAGCGTTTTGTGGGATTGTCTTTTGTTATTTTGATTTTCAAAAAGTGGTGATTCTCAGTACAATCTGAATAAATGGCTTTATTTTGCATAGGTTCAGCGGGTTAATTGAGTCACATAGTTAGTAGCAATAGGTTTCATTTTGACAGATCAACAACATTCGTTGCGCTGTTTACGTTGTTGAGCAGACACATTTTTCCCAACATATGAAGCAATGGATTAGTGATATCCTTCGAAATGATTCAGATTAAGATTGATAGTGTATTACGCAATTAGGTGAGAATAATTAATAGTTTGACGTTAATTGCTAGATATTCATATGGAAAGGATGCCCTATGATTGACTTTGTTTAATTTGACGTTCAAAAGTGCCTTTTATCCATGTGACTATTTGAAATAAATTATTTGACGGAAAGTCAAATCATTTATTTCCGCTATTATATATATATTATTTAACGCGATTCACGCACCTGAACTTGGCAGGATGGTCTGATGAAAATAGAAATAAGACCTACCTACTTATACCAGTAGGCTGTGGGTATACCTACCTAACATGCTGCCGTCTGTGTTAGCAACCCCAATCAACCGAGCGAGTAATACTAATTGTAGCAACATCGCTGAGTCAACTTATGTGAGCGACACGAGATATTCAGTGGAAAGTAATGATGACCTATAGATAACTCCTATCTATCAACTTTTGATCTGCAAGTTCACCGGGTGATAAAACAATGAGTAACACAATGTTTAATTTTAATTTAGTGTTGTTTTTACAATAATCAAATAACTTTTATCTGAGGAATAAATATTGCGGTTTGTCAGCTTTTGTAGGTACAGAAAATATGTCAAACTGTCATAATCATAATTATTCATCAGATAAAAGTTATCTGACTACTGAAAAATCAGCCCCAAACGTGTTAAATATTAAAATTTAATTTTATGTTGCGGTTGACTATGTGAACCTATTTTAAATTTAAGGTATTTTAGGTAGGTACTAATTTTAAATTCACATTTACTTAAGGAATAACATAGTATTAAGTGCTCCTAACACCTATTGTGGACCAAAGTACAGACGCCAGCAGGTCAAGCTACCCGAAACTGTCAAATTTTCCCAATCAACCTTGAACCTTAATGCTTTAGCTATAAAGTTGAAAATCTATTAAAGAAATTTGACAGATTGTAGTCGCTTGATGTGTTGGCGTCTGTACGTACTTAATTGACGAATATATAAATATATTATTTAGTTGGGTTGATGTAAATGTGAACAGAGATTTATTAAAGCCAAAAGTAGTGTTTTCGACAAAACCATATTAAAATCTGCTTATCCGTTTTGGAGATCCGATGTCAACGACAGATAGAAACGCAAATAATATAAAACAGCCATAGCATATTAAATAATTCCCTCAAGTAATCCTGCGCACGCTTGAATTACCTGCGTGGGCGCAACGTCTAATGCTAAATGATACGTTATAAATATAGCTGCCTAATTAAACACTACTGCTGTATCTGCCTACCCACATGGGACAAGTCGTGAGAAATCCTCACGTGTGTTTGTCGTCACTCATTACTCAGTTTGCCGGCACTCGGGTAAACGCAGATAATGAACAGTATACTTCGCGCCCCCGAACCGACTCCTGCGCATCCGTAGTGAGAACGCGTGTGATTGGTTGTTGATGAAGTGAAGTGGGCTTGAATTTTTGAATGTAGATTCTTTGGTGGCAGTGATTTTTTTGTTTTATTGTAAGTATGGATTGAAATATTTTTTAAATACCTTTTTTATTGTTTTGTTTTTAATGTAAGAAAGAAAGTAGGTGGGGCAAAGAAATAAATGAGACAGTAGATATTTTGACGTTTACAGTCGCGCTTATTGAAGGTAGGTAGATTTTTCTAACTGATAAATGAATAAGAATAGGTATACTGGTTGTGGGTGTAATAACATTTTATGATTATGAACGTCAAATCTATCACAGATTATAGCTGCTATAAGATTGTTACTAAAATTACAATGGATAATTAGTGAGGCTGTGATTAATAAAGTAGATACCTTAAATTATACCTACTATGATTTTATAAATTTTTGCCACACAACAGACCGGCTAGTAGGTACTATCCCCTAACAACTTTCATAGCAGTTTATTATCCTGCGAAATCACAGGGGTTAGTCATTAAATAAATTTTGGTACTATAGTGTAACTTAGCTGGTACTTGGTACTTTCCAGGGTTATACCTAGGTACATCTAAGCAGATTTTATAACTGAAAGACTTACAGGATTATTCCAATTTATTCAATACCTAGGGGTTGTTGTTACAATCATCAGGTAACTTTTATCTGAGAAATACTTATTGCGGTTTGAAAGTTTTGTAAGAACAAATAATGTCAAACTGTCATAATTATATGACTATTGATTGAGTAATCTGCCCTAAACCAAATTTTAACACTAATGTTATTTATATATATAAAAAAAACGTGTATTTCTTTCCTCTCATGTATTTATCGATTTAGGTAGGTGACGTATTTCTTGATCATTTAATCTATCGGAGGTACGGCTATTGCAGCTGGTTGCCGGTTACATTTTTTGTATAACTTAAAATTTATTTACCTGATACTTACGTATCTTATCAGTTTTCCTTATAGGAAGCCCTGACGGGACTGTCCCAGACCCCATCAGCAGTAAGTTAGGAAAGAAACTACAATAATTTATATATGTACAGTTAGGCATGGACTATTGATACTTATAACAAAATTTGATGTCTACTCAATCACTAAACAACTAGGTAAATCAATTACTGAACGAATCCTGCGTAGCTCTAGTACCGTCTTGCAGACAGCAGAAGCTTTAGGTACCCATCTACTAGATTATGCTTATGCAAAAAAATAGGACAGATTTAAGGCATAGCAGCACCACTTCTTCATGACAGGAGACCTGCGGGGTAAGTGGCAGATGGCTGGCCACATTTGTCGAAGGACCGATAGCCGGTGGAGCAGCCGAAGAGTAGGGACTGCGTATCGGGAAGTGTAGTGTGGAACACCCGCCAGCCCGACTTTGAGAAAGTGGCTGGGGTAGACTGGATGAGGAAGCTGGAAGGTGGAGGACAGGATGTTGTGGCACAGCTTATGGTATGTCCAGCAGTGGACTGCGATAGGCTGAGTTGATAGAGGATTAATTACTTGTTCACGTTTCCGATTTCTTCTATGTACAAAGGGACCGCCGCAAGTCTTAAAAACAATAATATATAGGTACATGTAAGTATCTAATCATAATATAATGCACATAGGTACAAATAACTTCGTTCAGCACACGTAATTTTCAATGGGAAGGAAAACCGTTATGCAGTTTCACCATCATAACTGTTTTATGGAGTCGTAAACCATGAATGAATAAGTTTTCATGTTTATCTTAGATATTCTCCATCCATGCGGACATTTAAAATTTGATTATGATTGTAACCGTAGATATATGTTTTACATTTCTTTATTATAACTTTTAGTTTAAGTTGTTGTTGGTTTGTTAACGCTCAGCTCAGCGCTATGTTGAAAACCGAACAGCGCGCTATTTTTTTGGTATTTCTTTTGGTATCGTCGCGTCGTCGTATGGAAAGCGCTACTGGGGGCGTAGCGCACTAGGAAAGACAGACAGATGCTCGCCCGCAGTAGAATCAAGGCAAAATATCCCGATGGTTTTTTTCCCGATGGGTTCAAGAGGGGTACCTAAGTATAGTAGTAAACTCCACAATTAGGTAACTTATCATATTATTACGAGTATTATGTACATTTTTAGGGTCCTGTACCTAACCCTATCACAAACTCTATGCCTTCTGTCTGTCTCTAACTGTAGGCAAAACTGGTGTAGGTATATTTAGTTATCCAAAACAGTATTTTTTCTCGGACCATAAAATAAAAACAATTCTCAATTGAAATGTAATCTATTTATGATTACGTCTCTATAATTATGAAAATTTGTGCAATTTTTAAATTACGTCGTAATGTCGTCCTTCCTACAAAATGAGTAAATTATTGTTATTTCAGTAATCGACTGTAGTTTTAAGCAATTTTAGAATTTATTGTCATTACCTAACATCCTATTTATTAAGTTGTCACGAACATAACTATGTTCGTGACAACTTAATAATACCTAATACCTACTATGCGAAATATAAGTAAAAATAATACTTACGAATGTTTTCTGAATATTTGTGATATCACATTCGTCCAAAATGTACCTAGTGACCATTTTAACAGTTAAGTGCTCCTACACACGAGCGACACGCGTCAACGGCAGAGACAACTGCAGCCGTCGACAACATACTTACGTCTCGTGTATTTGGGCACCTTACTCAAATATACCTACGATCGGCACGTTGTCGACGGCAGCCGCCGACGCGTCGACGGCGGATGTCGACGGCTGTAGTTGCCTCTGCCGTTGACGCGCGTCGCTCGTGTGTATGCAAACTAAGGAAGGTATCGGCAGAACTTGCGATTTGCATGTGACTGACCTGTGTCTTTAATAAATTGCTCGTCGAATTTAGATAGATTTTGGCTCTTAAACTGAGAAGGAAAGAAACGAGCAAGCCTTGCCACTGCAGGGTGTCGATGTTCCTATAATAATAATCTCTGACGAGAAGAGCTTTTGGTCATACAACCCGATTCAAACTTCATGACGGCTCTGAAGTGCGCCACTCGCTTCGCAGGTACCTCACCCTTCACCCCCGCGGACAGTTACTGCGCAGTGACTCGCCTCATGTTCCGAGGTGTTATAAAGTTTGAATCGGGCTGTACCAGTGAGAAAATTGCAGGCTGTCATTTTCTGTAACTACACAATTCGGTCTATGAAAGCTAAGTTTTCTTGTCAAATCATCAATGATTCTTTGAATCACTTAAGGTCAGTCGCATAAATCAGTAATACAACTTGTTAAGTTAGCATAATCCTAAAATGTCAAGATTTCATGAAGTAGTCATTCAGTAGGATTACTTGATCTTAGAGAGTTGTGTTGATGACTTTAATGATTATAATTCTGTAAATACATATTTGTTTCGTACAACTTACTGACCACCAAATTGCAAAAAACGTAAGAAAATTTGAATTTCGCGCATCCTTGGTGCATCCACCTTAACCTGAATAGATTTAAAATTTCAAGTGTCTTTATGTTTAAGTACGTACTTAAACTTACAATGCGTGTATGTACGTACCTATCTTCCCTATTTCATTGAGATAGCGGCTCAATGGACTGATTGTGATAACCTTTTATTCGAATTGATAAGTGACACAAGTGGCTAGTCGCGATTATCATCTAACAATAATGTAAATAATGTTTTTGTTGTTGTAGCGGACAAAAATGTAATGTTTTTACGCCGATATAGAATTACTGATAACTAAAACTCTTATAGAAGGTCTGTCTAGAACTACATATTTGAATAAAGCATTCAAAACCAAGCCTCATCGCATTGAAAGAAGTAGAGTGCTAGGATGCTGTAAAAGCGACAAGCGTTCTGAACCCCCTGTTTTTCATCGGTAATTAAAGAAACTGTTGCATACAATTTAGGCCGCGTTGGTATTTATCGATAACCGATGAAATATTTCTACGATAGAGGGTCTAGAATCGGGTTAGAAGCGTTATGATTACCTCTCGATAAGACTAAATAGCATATATGACTAGTTTGCTATAGGACTTAATCTCGAATCATGTGCTGAATTCATGGTTTCAGATTGCGCGGCGATGTCCCTGCCATCCGGTAAATGTAGGCTATACTTCTATAAAACTTTTTTTAAGCATTTGCATGATCTGTTGTAAGTTTTAGTGGGTTCTTGAGTTGAAGAGCCATAGACTTAAAGGTTTCGTGACCTCTTCATGTCCGTTTGTCTGTCTACCATTTTTGTCTGATACAAGGTTGAAAATGTTTTCGAACTCAAGGCTTATGTAGGCCAGTTATATCTAATCATATTTTCAGGCCTTGTTTTACAAATTACTGATACGGTAATCAATATTATCTGATAGTTGCCGACAAACGGCTTTCTAGATAAAAATGCATGTTTTCTAGTAATCTGACAGCGGGATTAGCTTTGATATCCCCGCTAGTAGCTAGTAGTAGGTCGAATTGCTGAAGGTCAATCAATCATTTACTAAAAGTGGCAATCACAAGGGTCTATAATTTTTGCACCCGTTCTTGTACCGGCTTTCCTTATGAAATCTTTTAACCCTCCGCAATAAATACATAACATAAATCACTGTATTCCCTAAAGGTGTGTTTATACATTCATCATCTCATCTGCCTAGTCTTTTCCCAATTATGTTAGGGTTGCCTTCCAGTCTAACCGGATGCAGCTGAGTACCAGTATTTTACATGGAGCGACTACCTATCTGACCTTCACAACCTAGTTACTGGGTAATAATAGGTACTTATACCTTGGTAAGACTGGCTGTCTTCCGACGACCCGTAATGACTGTAAAGAACTATACATTGCGCCACTTATTTTTAATTCCCCAATAACAGGGTATAGCGCCTATTGATATAACCTGGCACACATTAGAATTCAGGCTGCCACTGCGAAATTCCTATAGTGGAATGTCCAGGAACACATGCAGTTGATTCAGTATTCGAGTTCCGTTCAACGGGTAAAATCATTTAAATATCCTTCATAATTTTATTACAGCACATGCAGTTACATAGGGAACGCACTGCACATAACACGTATTATGTAAAGTACATGCAGCTGATGAATAGGGCCCATTGTTAGCACAAGGCCTAATTAGCATGTTAATTAAGATCATCCGTGATACACATCTTATTGCACGTGGTCACAGGGTTGCCGGTTTTGAATGAAGTTCTTTGATGACGTCATGGGTTTGTTGTTATTTATATGACATAGTATTTTCATAGTTGTGCATTGATTGATTTTGCACTCATAGTGGAATGGTTACTGAAGAAAATCAATGAAGTGGCTTTATATGAATAGCGTGACAAGGTTGTTACAGTTAAAGTTGCCATTAGTGAAATTAATTATGAATATTATTCAAAAAAAAAAAACATACGTAAGTATACCTACTCCGCACAGGTGAAAGTATTGTAAACCCGCATTTTGCCAGAAATGTATGTTTAAAAAAAATGCGATACCCGAAAATTATTTGATCGACATCTCCACAAATTGTTTTGGGAAAAGAAATCGATAATTCAATTGCACTTGATCCTGCAACTTTTTAGCTACCTTCGTCTTTTAGATTATTATCGATCCAAAACTTTTTGTAGCAAAAAGACTGGACAAAGCATTGTCAGGTGTGGGGTTCGAACCCACGCTCCCTCTCGGGAACCAGAGCTTAAATCTGGCGCCTTAGACCACTCGGCCAACCTGACGTGACTACTTAACACCAAATTACGGAGAGCTATCAGTCGCCTTGTATTATGTAGGAATTTCAACGTTTTATCAATTAAATAGCTTCAACAATATACTGCCAATGTAAAATGTAATATTGAAAAGTGTTTTGCAATCGGTACGTAAACATGCAGTATCCAAATTGCGTAATACACTATCCATCACAATCTGAATCAGAATGAAGTATATTGCGAATCCATTGCTTCAGTCTGCTCAACAACGTAAATAACGCAATGAATGTTGTTCAGCTGTCAAAATTAAAGCCATTAGTGTGTGAAGCATAACCCGCGGGTGCAAGTAAACTGACAGGCTCTGACTAGTCAGTATTGTATCAGTATAAAGGGTAATAGGTAATAGATACAGCGGGCTGGTGTCCGCAACTCCTCGACAATGCGCGTATTTTGCGTACGGCAGTATAAAAGGAACCGCCACATCTAAAGGTTATAGACAATCGGACTAAATATAAGTATACAGTAAAACAAACGAAAACCATTTTATCTTTTTTATTTTTATTTTATCGTGTTTAGTTATCAACACCCATCCCTTCTGGAGTGTTTCGCTAGATAATTTAATTTGAGCTTGTATAATATGTATATGTAGGCGGTGGTAAGTGGGCTTCTGTGGGGTGATTGCGAAACGCACTAACAGTAGGAATGGCTTTTTTTTTCTTTTTTTTTTTTTTTTTCCCCTCGCTCTGGGTGGAGCAGAAGGGAGTGTCAGACTCTTACTGACTAAAACCCACCCGTGTTCCTTCCTTAGCCCTTTATGTTCCAGGCAGCGGTAACCCTTTCGGACGATCCCGCTACCCTGGAGTAGCAATGGCTTTAATTTTGACAGCTGAACAAAATTCATTGCGTTATTTACGTTGTTGAGCAGGCGCATTTTTCAAACATATGGAGCAATGGATTAGCAATATCCTTCAAAATGATTCAGATTGAGATTGATAGTGTATTACGTAATAGGTAAGTAAGTAGGTACATCAATAGGTAACTAATGTGGCGCTTGTGTTGCCTCCCGGACAATCTTTTTTTCAGGCCTGGATTTCCAAAACAGCCTTACCTTCTATGGGGTTTATTTATAAACGTTGCTTAAAGGTGATTGATAAGCGACTTTTTAACCGTAAATTGTTAACGTTTAAACTTCACTTAACTTTAAGCAGCGTTTATAAATGGGGTTAATTACTAAGTGGTAGTATCAAACTAAATAGTCTAAGGAAGTCAGAGTTCAATCTGTACATCTGTACAAATAAATTATGTGTCTGTTTGTAATATCAATATAACAGCTTTTTACTAAATGCATGTAAATTTTTATAAGCCACATATAACAAAAAAGAAAAAAAAATTGTCTGTCTGTTTGTTCCGGCTAATCTCCGAAACGGCTGGACCGATTATGACGAAATTTGGTATGGGGATACTTTGAACCCTGGGGAAGGACATACTTTTTATCGACACACCTCACGGGGGAAGCCGCGGGCGGAAGTTGGTTCACGAATAAAACTGTTATCAATATAATTTTTCTCTCGTTTCTGAACTGAACTTGTACTGAACTGTCTTTAACTAGGTATCTTTAAATGTCAACATAGGTACATAAAGGGACTATGTCTTCGCCATGCCTGCGCGACATAATGTCTTTGTCCATCAGGACATGACAGCGTGTCATCATCCTCAAGGGACGACCTTTTCAATCAACTGTCTCATTACTGATGCAGACCTGGTAGCAGCGAATCCTTTTACAGTTAGATTGGTACCTAATTAGGTTTGGTTGTAACTAGAGGGCCTACTCATAAGATCACTGCACGACTTTGTCACGAGGATTATAAAACTTATAGCCGTTTTCAAGTGCTCATACACACGAGCGACATGTGTCAACGGCAAAGGTAACTGCAGCCTAACGTTGTATGCACACCAACACTACGTACGCCTAAATGTATTTGCCTGATAAAAGCGCACTGTTGAATTTTCAACACTCAACGCAGTGCCGAGAGGTTCGCTTTTGTTTGGGAGAGCAGTGGGCCCATAATTATAAATCTTTATTTAGCCAAAAACATACAAAGTTTAAACGACTGTTTAAAATACATTGAAAGCTTAAGTTGAAAGTTCTGTACAAGAAGTAGTACTCTACCTCCTAAGCTAGAGTATACCTGTATTTTAGGAGGTAGTTTACGGTTGAGGTTTACCTGATCAACAAAAAACTAATCTCAAGTGGACTGTGTCATATATGTATACAAAATTAAATAAAAGTAAGAAAAAAGAGTAAAAAACGCATGCATTATGTATAAGTGGGTGTGTTTTGGGTTGTTGTGTGTGCTTGTGCGTGGGGTGTGTGTATGTGGTGTGTGGGGGTGTGTAGGTTTGTGTATGTGTAGGTTGGGGTGTGTGTAGGTGTGTGTGTGAGGGTATGTTACACAAGATATGCAAGTAAAGACTCGGTATATGAGTAATCCTTAAGTAGCAACCACTCTGTTACTTTACAATAAGTCGTCAGTTCGAACCCAGAACTCTAAATTACCTGGTGTAAGTATTTAGTTTTATCACCACACTGCTTTCAAAACGGTGAATGAACAGATCGTGAGGAAACCGGCAAGTCCTAGAACCGAAAAAATTCGAAGACATCCACTAACCCGGACTGAGCCCGCGTGATTTAGTGTGGTCGATTATGGCCCACTCTCACAGAGTGGAGCCCTGTGTCCCAGTAGCAATAAAAGCATTATCAGATAATGTTCCCACATTATCTGATTATGCTTTTATTTAGGCACTAGAAGCGCCCCGCGGTTTCACCCGCATAAGTTTCGATCCCGCGGGAATATCGGAATAAAAGTGTCCTATACTTACAGGATAAATTTTTAACCAGTGCGCAAACTGTAACCGTGAATTCAGTACATGATTCTGAACACCCCATTGAAATTTTTGGTTGGTTATTTAAAAAAAAAAAATTGCTCTGCCATACATTTTCACCGCGTAGGTATTGCACTGTTCTATGAAACAGGGGTTTTTTTTAAAAAAAAAAAAAGTAAAGTTTCTACGCTAGGGGGTCTACAACCATGTGCTAAATGCATAGTTACAGTTTGCGCACTGGTTAAAAATTTATCCTGTATGTTAATCCTGGTTGTAAACCATCTGTGTGCCAAATTTCATCCAAATCCGTTCAGTAGTTTCGGCGTGAAAGAGTAACAAACATCCATCCATAAAAACTTTCGCGTTTATAATATTAGTAAGATAAGATAAGACGTAAGATTAATTAAGGTGTCGTCTTCTGTTATTGAAAATGGACATAATAAGTGGCATAGCTACAATGTACGTATTTGAATTATAGTGATATCTATTATATATTTTCATTGTTTAGGTACACTTCTACCACCCACACTGGGCCCGCGTGGTGGAATACAGCCCGCTCCTCTCACCGAGAGAAGGCCTGTGTCTTAGCAGAGGGAACATTGTAGGCTGAATAAGCTAGGTACTTTTGCCGTTTCATGGCATATAGGCAAAACCTTTGCATAATAAGTAGATTCTACTACAACTGCAAAGCCTGTTTTTGAATTCTCACCAAATTACTGAACATTTTTTATAATTTTTTTTGCTTATTTATAAATTGTATTTTCCGAAATTGCTATTTTTAGATTCTGCTATTTTTATTTTTTTGTTTAATTACTTAATGTTGTCTCTCATTTTGTAGCTTGCTGTAATGGTTACTAATATAAACATATTTATAATATACGTATTTAACACGTGCTGTTATAAATCAACCATTTATGACGGGGATCGGGACTGTTTCTCTTAAACACAGGTTATTTTGTAACCTATCTAGGAGAGCAGTGCGGCACCCACTAACTAGATTAAGAAACTTCATGCTCGTGCTTTATATTATTTACTTTGCCATGTAATCTAGTCCTAGTTAATCAATCACTCTTTATTATTATTATTTTTGAATATTGCCAGCTAACCAGAAACATAAGGGCCGGCGCCCACTGGCTGCACGGTACGGCAAGGGATTTTTATGCGACGTATAGAAAATATAATTTAAAAGTATGACTTTAAAATTGAAATTTCAACGGCAACGATTCCGCGGTATCCTTAGGCGTGCCGCGATGTCCTTTAGCATCATCACAGAAATTTGAAAATTTAAGTTTGAATTTGAATATTTAAGTTATATTTCTATTTGTCGCATAAAAACCCCTTCCCATACCGTGCCGCCACTGGGCGCCGGTCCTAAGTAGTTATAAAGTCTCATGACTGTTTCAGCTAATCCTCCTGAAACATCTCGGACAAGATAACATAGCGTCGCCGTAATTATTCACATTTAACCACACAGCTCTAGGTACCTAGTACCCTCTGTTAGTCAATTAAAATTCTTTTAACTCTCTGTAACTATCTGTCATATACATATTTAGATCTTTATCTAAACAACCGCAAACGACCACACTAACATACTTGTACTGTAAACTACGTACTAATGAAACTGTTTCAGGTGAAATAAAGAGGTGCAGAAACTCCACTGTAGAGAAGGTCTATATTTTTATTAACTTGAATTGGGTTCCCTGTGCTAGGCCTTTGGCAGTTCTTAGCAGTGCTTCCTCTGATGAAGTGAAGGGCGGTCGTTTTGGAAGACTATTTGCATGTAATTGTGACGTTCAAAAAGTTCTGATTCTTAGTCTAATTTGAATAAATGTTCTTTATTTTTTTGAATCGTCTTTGTCAACAATATGTAAAAATGAAAACTCCTCATTATGCCCTTGTACATTACATTTCACGAGGCAGCATATTAGGGACTTAATAAGTGGTCCCCATCAGTGTTCCCTATTAAGGTCCAAACACAAAACTGCTTAAAAGCTCTATCCAGCAGCTTACACCATAGCGCCCCGTGTTTGGCAAAATATATTATATTATATTTGCTGCATTACAATTTCAGTTTGATTTTAGCAAAAAGTAGCTCAGTACAAAAACCTTGATAATCATTCCGATGTCCGAGAGTGTGTATGTGTGTTTGGCCATTTCCATATTGCATAATCAACCTATATCAATCCACAGCTGGGACACAGGCCTCCTCTCTGTGAGAGGTTGTGGGCCGTAATTCACCACGTGGGCCCAATACGGGAGCACTGGTGGCCCAGTGGTAACAGCGACGACATACAAGTTGTAGGTCTTAGGTTCAAACCTAGATAGGCGCTTTACTATGTGTAAATTATTTCATCACCACTGCTCTCAAAACGGTGAAGGAAAACATCGTGAGGAAATCAGCATATCCGGGAACCAAAAATTCCATATGAGAAGGCACAATATAGCAGTGAACATTTAGCAAGACGAAACTTCTGAACCATACCATGTCATGTTATGTAGATAGAATACTTATGCTGAAACAGTTAGCACAAATGGTTGATCTATTGTTTTCAGTCGTTACTACTGCTGCTGTCTTTAGGACGGCCACTGTAATGATCAGCAATCATTTTGATGACTTCGCTCCACTTTTGTGTAGGATTTATTTTTATCGTTTTCCGACATTGTGCATAACTTGAGTCTTGTTTAAGTGGTCATAAATACGAAAAACATTGCGTACATATATTTTGTGGCCTCCTGCTGGCCAGTCCGAGCTGCAAGCTGGAACTGACTGCCCAGCAGGACTGCTGCAGCACCTAAGTAAAACTAATAATTGTTATTAGCAATGTAAATAAATTACTTATTATTATTGTCCCAAAACTTCGTCACTTCCACGGCGTCGTCGGTGGCAGGGGAGAGGTCACTATAAAGTCTTCCGTGATCATTTTCGATCTAGATTTCTTTGGTAAGTCTTTAGGCATAAATCCAGCTCCAAGTAGGATACTTCGACAAGTCTAAAACTTTAAATTCGACATAAGCATAGTTTTACAACCTGTACTATCCATACAGTAGTCATCTTCGAAATGGGGGCCCATTCTGAAAGGTGCCGAAAGTTTTTTTTTTAAAGGCCGTCACGTCTTGTGAAATGAATCCCTTCAGAGGAAATATTTGCCCCCTTGAGCGAAAACCTAGAACCGCGCCTGCCTTAGACACATGCGAACAAGATGGGGATAAAACGCAGAACCCCACGCCAGTCGCCTACACTGGCTACACTTTCTATCACCAAGGCAAATTCCGTATTGTATGCCCATATTTTCGACTTCCTGGATGTAAACGGCAAATTATGAACCTGTTCTCAAACCAACGTAGCAATTAACATAATTAACTCTGTTGTTTAACGGATTACCACGTCATTTAGCGCCATTCGGCCGCGTCAGGCTGGCAACCAAACTTAGAGCAAGAAAACTACTCAACCGAGTCACGCGGTAATCGTTAACCATTACTGGTTTTAAATATAAGTTCTAATTACATTCACAAGTGCTATCGTTTTAAATTGAAGTTCGTTTCCTCATTAGTGTGGTGTTAATTCGCCATTATTGGTTCTGCATTCCTCCAGTGAATATTTGATTAAGAGAGTGAATTGAAAAAAAAAAATAAGTGATCCGATGAATTTTTATTCTATATTTGATTCGCTGTCAAATAAAACTAGTTGGCATTTGAATTGTGTAAAGAATTCGATTGAAGTAAAGCAGGTTTTGATATAGTGACATTGTAAAAAGATGGCGACCCAGTGTCCTGCCCACATGAAAGTGTTCTGGCTGTGGTGCTTGGAGCACCTGGATTATCTGCTGTATGGGACGCTCGTTCTAATACTGCTAATAATATTTCTTTACTTTATGATTGCGTAGCTGGCCTGTTTGTGGAAGGTAAATATTGTTTAAACACAGACTTATCTGAAATTAAATAGCCGTTTAACTCCGAAATTGATTTAAGTTCACTTGTTCGCTGTAATTCGTTTTACGTGTAATTTTTTTTAACTAGCTGCGGTAAAAGGCTAGTTAAAAAAGGTCAAGCGCAAGCAGCAATCAATAAACAGTCTTCAGCAGATTTGAAAATAACAAAATTATTCGTTTATTACGTCTCTCTATTTTAAAACGTCCGAATACGGCTTGTCCGTTATCTGTATCTACGCACAGCGCGCTCGTCTAGGAGGGTAGAAGGGTATTGTATCTATCTCGTTACACAGCAACGAGATCCTTACAGCCTATTGAAGACTACCTATACGATGAATCTCCCATTGCAGTTCTTTAGCTCTATGTATACAGGGTGGGAGGGACATTGACGCACAACCTGATTTTTGGATTCAGTAAGTACATGGTTCTGAACCCCTATGCGTTGTATTTAGGTCGGTTATTAAAAGAAAATTTTGGTCTGCC
Organism: Apamea anceps; assembly: GCA_951799955.1. Taxonomy (NCBI): domain Eukaryota; kingdom Metazoa; phylum Arthropoda; class Insecta; order Lepidoptera; family Noctuidae; genus Apamea; species Apamea anceps. Next base: position 19,906,045 of record OX637513.1, on the reverse strand, counting down.
ATACATTTTGACCGCGTAGGTACATATTGCATTTTTTTTATGAAACAGCAGATTTTTATTTTGATAACCGACGTAAGTTTCTACTTTTAGGGTTCTAGCAGTACCCAATCAGGTGCTGAATACATGATTTCAGTTTGCGCGTCGATATTATAGTGTATGTACCTACCTGCCTCCCTATGTAGGCCTGCCCTCACTTAACATCACTTGCAGGGCGGCTAAGTTCACTTAGCACACACAGACTTGGAAGCGCAGCTTGCTTTACAGAATTGGGTGTTGTGTGGTGAACCGAAAGTGGGTTCTGTGTACGCTACCATGAGAGAAACAAAACGGGTTTTTAAAAGTAAACTAAGGTGGTGTCAGGAAAACAGAGAACAAATAAAAATGAATATTATAGCATCTTGTCACAGAGAGAAGGATTTTGGTAGGTTTTGGAAGCACACTAACAAACTGAGTAGCAAGTCGAGCCTTCCTGCTAGTGTGGAGGGTGTTAGTGAGTCTGCTTCAATAGCCGATCTCTTTAAAAATCACTTTGCAACGAAGTCCCCTCTAGGGTTAACGGAAGAGTCATTGACGGTAAGGAAACCAACAACGGAACCTTTGTTAAGGGTTATGGCTAAGAAATAGCTGCAGTGTTGAAAAACATGAAGCGCGGTAAATCACCTGGGCACGATTCTCTCAGCATAGAGCATTTACAAAACGCAGGTGTGCACATGCCCAGGGTACTGGCAATGTTTTTCAACTTCTGTTTCTAGCATACGTATCTGCCTGAAGATCTGATGAAAACTTTAGTTGTGCCGATTATAAAAAATCGATTGCCAAGGTGTTGGACAGTGTGCTTGACAAGCAGCTAGATAAACATCTGTCGCTTCACGATGCCCAATTTGGCTTCAGAGCTGGTCTTTCAACAGAGCACGCTGTTCTTTGTCTCAAGCACACTGTCAGATACTACACGGACAGGAGAACCCCTGTGTACGCGTGTTTTCTTGATCTTTCAAAAGCCTTCGATCTGGTGTCCTATGGTGCTTTATGGAAGAAGCTGTATGATGATACAACACTTCCGGCTGAGATGATTGAATTGTTTAGATATTGGTACGGCCACCAGTCTAATATGGTGAAATGGGCAGGCTCGCTATCCGATCCATATGGGCTGGAGTGCGGGGTCAGACAGGGAGGTCTGACTTCGCCGAAACTCTTCTGTTTGTACGTGGATCGGCTGATCCGTGAGCTCAGCGGCACTATGGTAGGCTGTTCCATTGACGGAACACTCGTCAACAACATAAGTTACGCTGATGACATGGTACTGCTGGCCCCATCGATCAGCGCCCTCAGGAGACTGGTGTCTGTTTGTGAGCGATATGCGGAGGCCCATGGCCTCAGATATAACGCAAAAAAGAGCGAGTGTCTGTTGTTCAAGGCAGGCACTAAAGAATATCGTGAAGTGCCGCCTGTCACACTCGGTGGGACTGCGTTAGAGTGGGTAACAGCGTTTAAATATCTGGGGCATTGGGTCACTGCAACGCAGGCGGATAATGTTGACATGGAGAGGGAGCGTAGGGCGCTGTCAGTGAGGAGCAATATGTTGATCCGTAGGTTTGCGAAGTGCTCGAGGTGTGTAAAAACCACTCTGTTTAGGGCATACTGCCAATCTTTCTACACCTGCAGTCTGTGGGTCGACTACACACAGAGGGCTTACAGCGCCTTACGGGTCCAGTACAACAATGCATTCAGGGCGCTGTTGAGGTTGCCACGACACTGTAGCGCATCAGGGATGTTCGCAGAGGCACATATAGACGACTTTTACGCAATCATGCGAAAGCGTGTCGCCTCCCTGATGCGGCGGGTTCGGGGCAGCACCAACAGCCTCTTGGTCACTGTGGCCGACAGGGCGGATGGACTTATACTCAGGCACTGGACAAAGACACAAGTATTGCCTTGTAATGCTTTGCGTGCTTTGAAATAGCTTTGCTTATCTTGTACCTATTGCGTTTTTTGATTATTGACGTTGTATTTATTGTATTTGATTATGGTATTGTATTGTTAATATTGTATTGGAAATATGTTGACATAATTAATGGTAGTTTTGACATTATCAATGGTGCTTTTGACATTTTTATTGATGATTTTGACATTGTTATTGGTTGTTTTGACATTATTAGTAGGTATTTCCATAATGTGCCAAATTTGCTCAAGTACTAACACTAGTGTTTAAGATGTGCATGTTACTACTAACAAATTGGATTGTATGATCTGGATGAATAAATGATTATTATTATTATCAGCCGCTTACACTGTTTGGAAAATCCGTCAATTAACGGACGTGGATACCGCGAGACTGGTTTAATTTAGTTACTTTCATAGCATCATGTCTTGCTGCATTTTTCTGTGAAGACGGGCTGCAGATATTGATTCCATCTTCTTTCTGCAAAAGAGGGCTGTCCGAGCCATCTACAACCTCAGCAGACGCGAATCTTTAAGGGAACTGTTTAAAAAAATTAACACCATGACGGTTCCTTCGCAATATATGTATATATGAATGTTCGTTCGAAAAAATCTACATCTTTTTATTATAAAATTCATGACTGGGCACAGAAATGGAGAATCAAATTAAATGAATCGAAGTCACTTCACGTTGACTTCACCAATAGTAATACCAGCCTATTATTGTCCCACTGCCGGGCAAGCGCTCTTCTTATGCAGAGAAGGCGCGAGCATTGATCACCACGCTTGCTGAAGACGGGTTGGCGATTTCAGACCTAAATGAACTATAAGAACGATATGAAATCGTGCCTCGGAAAGCACGTAAAGCCGTATGTCCTGCGCCCGATCTCTCCCCACTCCCCGGTCGTGTCGGATTGCCGCTCCATCGGACTATGAGAGTCATTGAGTGTACCTAAAGGAACAGAGACTGCACCCGTGTTTGCGCACACAATTGTATACTATACTATCTCCTGCGAACCTGGCTAATCTCCGTTGAGATTGGCCACCGTGACCGAAATCGGTCAGGGGGATTATTATTATATTATCTATTATGAAACGCGTTATTATCATCATGCATTCGTGTATCAGAGTTTCAAACCACCAAGCATTAAACTCTTTCTTATGCAATGTCAATGTCAGGCAATTTTATACGCATTTGTAATTATTATGTTTCAATCAGCTGTTCCGAATTATTACATTTACGTACTCTATAAGGCGTACGGAAGTTTCGTTCAGCAAGATGATATCGATAAATTAATCCAATAACATTAAATAGGTAATAAAGTAAGATAGATAAGCATTGCTATTGACAGGGGGTGTCTGTGGAATTGTGGAACCTGGAAAATCTGGTCGTTTCTTATTTTCATCTCTCGAATTTAATCAGCACGATATGAGAATAGCACCCTATTTGCGTAACACACTAAGTATAAATGGCAATCTGAACATTGAAGGATATTGCTTATACATTGCTTCATAATTATATATTCGAATAATTCGTCTGCCCAACAACGTAAACAACGCAACGAATGTTGTTGAACTGTCAAAATAAAAGTCATTGTTATTTATTTATTTATATGTACACCATAAAAATACATAGCTTATAAAATACATGACACACTACAAAATATACAATGGGCGGCCTTATCGCATTACTGCGATCTCTTCCAGGCAACCTTAGAATGGACAGTGATTTTCGTGGACATAAAATGGGACTGTCGTTGGTGCAAAAATTATGTATACTATAAACTAAAATAGATACACAAATATATAAATATCCAAAATTATAGATACATAAATACATCCATACTATATATACAATCTATTGACAGTGCGTTACGCATCTACCCCGCAGGTCATGCCGGGGTAGTCAGCTAGAGCGGGACCAGCTCAGAGTGCAATATCGTGAAATAGAAGCCATTTTGTAAAATGTGATAACTTAGCATCCAGGGGTCACATAACATCACGAATGCTTCCTCGAAGGGATTGGCAAATGTGTCTGGTGATTGAGGTAGCTTTAGTACACCCACATGTTGACATGTAATAGGGGGCAAGTTATTTTGATGTTTCCATATAATTACTAGAGTACTCTCGAACCCTAAATGAAACAGTTATCTATAGGTACCATGAGCATCTCGAATTGATAAATTTAAACCGATAAGGATGCAGTCAAACCTACATAGTTATTTTCTAAATCTTTGAGAGTAACCTCAACAGCTCTTAGACTTCACCCGATAAACCATCGATAAATTCCGATAACAGAGACAATCAAAATCTTGACCATTTTTCAGTAGTTTCAACTGACCGTCCTACTAGAATCTAGATGCGGTTCAAAGCTAGTGAAACCTTTTTTTTACTTGCATAACTTAACTATGTGAGACATACTGGCAGCCTACGTTGCTGACAAAAAAGTTATCTATTGAAATTAATTAATTAACCATTTTTTTTTGATCATGTTTTTCGATCTGGTTATGACGTCACAATATAAAAAGCAAGCATTGCTAATCACGCGATAATCTCATAGTAAACATGGACGTGTGAGTAACCTTGTGTCAGTGTGTGGCGAGCCTTACAGTGCGCAAGAGTGGATCCTCGAGCGGTCATAAGATTTCAAGTGTAAATATTGTAAATCTTAAAAGTTGTTTAGTGATTTTGATTTTATTGTGTAGTGATTATTCTCTAGTGGTAAATTTTATTGGTAATTTTTTTTTTAAACTTTGGCATTTTGTTCGTGGAAAAGCGTTAGGTACCTAGTCAATATTTTTTTTTTGTAAATTTAAAGGGAAGTTGGATGTTTTTAAATTAAGATTTGAAATATTGTTAAAATTCTTTAGACAGGCTGGTTGTTTTTTTACATAAAATATAATTTGTAAATATAACGAAAGCTTCAGGGTAGGTAGCCCGCGAAATAACTCTATTGATTGATATTTCATGAAATAGTTATCCAATAGGGTTATTATAAACTTAGAGGGTTGTATTGATGATTTTAATGATTATAATTCTTTAAATATGTACATACTTGTTACGGTCGTGGATCATATTTTGTTCAACATAGAACCCATATACAACCTGACACTGACCTACAAATTGCAAAAAACGTAAGTAAAATTGAATTTCGCGGGCTATCCCTAAGGGCGCTTCCCCTTAAGGTAAATCTCACTTTTTAATTTCTCTAAGGGCCGATTTTTTAATCGACCGATAATTTTTATTCGTGGAATAAACCTGACGTCAGACAGTTTTTGTATGGAAGAAATGTAAAAAAATCAAAATTATTCCTCCGATAAAGTTATCTGTTACTTTTATTCGAGGAAAATTAACATTTGACAGTTTTTGTATGAAACAACTGTCAAAACTTAAAAAATTATTCCTCGAATGAAGTTATCAGATTGTTGAAAAATCAGGCCTAAATCGATAAAAGCCTTAAAATATCCGAAAACAAATTCACTCGCGGAAGAATTTATAAAAATATCATTAAATAAACAAACCAAGAATGCCACTTATCATTAATTGATCAGCACTGTACATTATAATAGGATTTTTTTTAACCAGTGCGCAAACTGTATCCATTAATTCAGCATACGATTCTAGACTCTACCTAGCGTAGAAAAGTATCGTCAGTTATCATAAAAAAAAATCTGCTGTTTCATAGAAAAGTGCAATATCTACAGTCAAAATGTATGGAACAACTAATATTTTTTTTATAACCGACGAAGAATTTGTACGCTAGAGGGTCTAGAATCATATGCTGAATTCATTTTATTTGCAGCCAATAACAGATCCATTGGCAGCAAATACCAGCCAAATAAAAAGAAGATTAAATCCAAGTTTAAGACAGCACCTCTTTTACTTACCAAAATGTGTAAAAACTATACAAGTAAAACAGTATTCCCCTCACAGACAGGCAATAAATCAACGTTGTTTGACTCAGGCTTGGGAAGTCGAGACGTATACGGGAGGCTCTAATCACTTTGCGTCACTACTTTGTCTACATTAGACACCAAGTCACATAGCCTGGTTACACTTCCAAGAAATAGTCTACGTCATAATAATATAATTAGAAATTCACGCGGTTCTGTCCGTGTGTAAACTTAATTTCTGGGGATGAAAACTTTAGTTAATATCAGAGGGCCTAGACCAAGTAACATTCTGCCAGCGACAATAAAAAAAAAATTAAAAAATCAGAATCAAAAGTCATTTATTCAAATTAGGCTGAGAATAAACACTTTCCGAACGTCAAAATTACAAAAGACAGTCCCCCAAAAACGCCCGCCCTTCGCCACTTCCTAGTGCTATCGCTGGGAAGAAGAAGTGGCGCAACAAACTCCCCAGCAGCACAGCTGTCTGTTCAGTTAGAAAATACTTGATTGTATACAATACTAGGTACCTTTGTTCAGTAATTAACATTAGAAGACCAGAACATAAAATTAAATTATTTGCCTTATTTGCATATATGTCAGCCATGCCATAATATACCAACAAATATAATAAAAACTATACGTAATCAAGCTAAAAAATAATTAATTAAAATTAAAATGTAAATAAAAACTTACTACCCAAGTAAAAGCCTCCAGGCATAAAGGGCGTGACAGCTTACATATTTATGCATTACTGGGTTCTGTTCAATGAAGATGGAAAAGTCAACAATGTATTGGACTGACATAAGCTATTGAAAACTTAACTTCTTAGCGTATCGATGGCAATCTAAATGGACTCGGCCTAGAATTCAGCTACATGTTTGGCGCCATCATTATCGTCCATTGCTTGCAGACGATAGGACACACCGGACATGATATTAAGTGTCACATCGCTTGTAGAACAGCACCGCATTGGCGGAGTCGTCTATGAATCTCCACGAACAGGTTTTCCTTGCTTCGGCCAACCTGGGTCCGGAGTCGTTTTAAATTTTCTTCCCAAATGCTCCTTATTCCTCTGCATTTATACATACAGTCAGTAAAAAGCAAATAAATAAATGTCCATATTATTTTATACTATGGTGTCTCCTTGAAGTAAGTATATAAAAGTATTTTCCTAAAATCATTACCTGAAATAACTTCGGTAATTTAGCCATGACACGCAGTAAATAGACCATTTAACACAGTTGTGTGACATGCAACTTTTTATTGTGTTCAGTCCATGTAGTGTGTTGTATATCACATACTATTCTAAATAGTGAAATGAAATGTTTATTTCTGTAAGTAGATCTTTTAAGACACTTAGGACATTTGCGTAGGCTATATACATGCAAAATACTTAGAAGCCAGTTATAAAGTCATGTATTCAATCTAGCCCGCATGGTACTCACGTTCACAGTCAGTTCTCTCATTAATTGTCATCAAATATCAAAAGTTTGGTCACGTAAATCAATAAAAAAAAAAAAAATCGATACACTTAGTATAAATAAAATAGTTAGCCACCAGTCAGCATTAGCAACGGTCAGGCAACTATTGGAATGAAACGATAATTTTATTTAACATGTGACTCTCAGCTCCCATCTTTCGCTTCGAGTCAGCCCCAGTAGCCTTCTTGAGATCATCGATCTAACTGATTCGCCCCATACCGAAGTTTAGCAACTTACGGCCTTCGTCTATCGAAAAAAAGAGGCAAAGAAAACGCCATAATATACGTATAGGTACCTACCTACTAGGTACATACTATGACATAAGCAAATGGTTAATGAACCCTTTTTTACCAACTTATATATTTTAATTGCAACGTGTTCTTGCGGTTGTAACAAAAACAGTTCTCATTTTTGATGTGATATAAAAAACAAACGCAAGACACTTGAACAATTTGAAGATGACTTGATTGTACAAGCACATGATTTCATTTTGTCTCATAAATAAACGTAGCATCAGTCATTCTATGATTCAACATTATTTGCATTTCTATTTACAGATCTCTACTATGAAATAGAATAATGGAAAACAAGGACCAAGTCTCCAAAGATATAGAAAAAGGGCTAAACTCCCCGGAGCTGAAAAGAAACCAAGACATTCCTTATGTAGATGATTTCATCGAATTGAATCTAGTCAAGCCCGACGAACCTATACGTCCCAAGCGCACCAAAGATGAGAAAGAAGATGGCCGACCACCTGCGGCGGAAAAGGATAGAAAACTGCATGCCTCAGATTTGGGAGAAGTTCATTCTTCTCCTAATAATGATACGATAATAGTGAATACTCCAGAAGGGACTCTATACATTACTTTAGAGCCTGATTCTGGGAAATCTTCGAAGCCTACTAGTCCTATCACAGAGTCTACTGACTTGGAAGCTACTCCAACTATTTCGAAGAGTTTCGGAGCAGCGGAATCTGATGAGCTGATAAGGATGGAGAGAGAGGCTATGGAACAGAGGAAGATGAGCTTGAGAAGGAACTCGATATCAATGCCGACACTGCAAAACTTGGAGTTGGAAGTACTGAAGCAGCAGTATTTAAATAATCCGCAGGGTGAGGTGAGTTTAATGAATATTATTCAAACTAAAAATAATTTAGCGTAGAATTTAGAATAAGGTATTATAAGTTTAGGGTGCATTTAGCGTGATAGCTTTGCATTGTAGTTGTCACTGCTTGCACCCGCGCAAGCTATCATTACACGAGCGCCTGAATTATTCATGTTTTTCATTTCACAATCCCTCGACTATATCTTCCGGAGTTTTTATCGAATATGGGCAGCCAGCAGAATAGTTGTAGTTGCAGTTTTAATGAGTTTTGAAGTTAATGCTATTTGGCAAGTTGGCACATATTAAGTTACCATACATTTTGGCATCCTGTACAATAATATCAACTCTTATAATCGTGGCTTCTCGAAAGAAGTCGTAATAAAACAACCTAGTTCGATTGTATTATCGGAACAAACACAAGGAAGGCTTATCTCGTACCTACTTAATCTACACACGATGATACCAATTGTTTGAGCATTGGCAACCTTGCTCTGGTTAAAGAACAACCAACTATATCTGTGGTCATATTTGTTTACCTATCCTTATCCGAAACAGAACCGTTTACCTCAATCTAGATATTTCTATGTTTACTCAAATTCAATATTTTTTTTATGATAAACGAAAATAGACATGTTATTAATAAAATGCTCAATACTCTTGGTTTCTGTTAAAGTGAGGCTTTGTTAGTAGTATCATCGACATTTGCGAAGTCATAAATCATTTATTCATTTGTTTAACATAAGTGGTATATAAAGATAATAAAGAGTGCGCTATGTTATGCCAGAGGGTGTACAATTGTTTGTTATTAAAATAATCAAGCCAGCAATTACAAAGAAGAAGAAGAACATTTCATAATAACCAAGCTGAAGTGGTAATGGGCTGGCCATATTAGCCGTAGAACCGATGACCATTGGGGTAGACGTGTTCTTGAGTGGAGACCGCGAATCGGTAAACGTAAGGTAGATTGCCCTCAAGCTAGCTGGAGCGACGATCTTCGCAGGATAGCTGGTAGCAGCTGGATGAGGGTTGTCGAAAATCGAGTTGAATGGCTTGCAATAGGAGAGGCCTACATATGTCCAGCAGCGGACTGCTATGGGCTGATTGATGATGATGATAATTATATTTCATAAATTGATAATAAATGGCAATAGAAATCAATGCTAATAAAAAAACAAAAAGATCAAATGAAAAGCGGTTGGCACCATGTTGGTGCTTTTAAGGATGCTTTAACTGTCACTTAGAAACGTTATTATTATATTTAAAACGTGATGACTGTAGTAGGATTAGGGTTTTTTTTTATTTCGAAGGTCTGATAACTGTGAACTGTTATGTTGTTGGAGATGATACTTATTTATATGATACTGTTATATGCCCCGTTGGTCTCGTGGTTGCAAGCGCGACTGCTGACCGTGGGGTCTTGGGTTCAATTCCTGGGTCTGACAAAGTCTTATTGGGTTTTCTATTAGGAATTTCTTAGTAATAGTCCTGAGTTTCGAAGTTGGCGGTTTAATACCCCTGTGCCTCGGTAAGCACGTAAAGCCGATCTCTGGTCGTGTCGGATTGCCGTCCCATCGGACTATGAGAGTAAAGGAACAGAGAGTGCACCTGTGTTTACGCACACACTTGTGCACTATAATATCTCCTGCGTACCTACCTGCGTACCTCCGTTGAGATTGGCCACCGTGACTGAAATCGGTCGGGAGGCTATTATTGACTAACGATTAAACATAAAACCATCAAGATAAGCCCATCGCATCATCGGTGATCTAATATATCGGCAATAGATGACAATAAAAACCAAAACCTCATTAATATTCTACGAGCTATGCGATACCAATGCGACCATTGACATTTTGAAGAGGAAATACCCATACTTTATATCTTTGGAAAACGAATATTAAGAATTGAATTTATTGGCAAACTTTTGAATTGTGCAAGTAATAATTTATCATATTAGCAGATTAGAAACTGTTTTTATTGATGTTATGCTTATAAAACCTGATTTTAAAATTTAAAAGAAAAACAGTGGTTTGGTAAAACCCAGTTTTTTACACTTGGAGCTGATATTATCAGTGGACTGCGGCACGTTCAAGACAGTGCGTGTGAAGACACCAAGGATCCAATAAATCAAAAGTCTACAACCCTTAATCTGAGTGGAGGAGAATTTGATAAAGAAGGCTATGTTGTTAAGTTCCCGTCACAATCATCTAAATAAAAACAAAAAGAAGATATGGTTAACAGTATTACAAATTGGACGATATTTTTCGAATGGACATTATTTTGTAATGATCACTATTGTACTTAAATAATCAGAACACTATAGCAAATGATGGTTCCAAAAACACCTGCAAAATGGACTGTTGACCGATCATCTGATTTTGTCTAACCCGGATGATAAAATTCAAAACACACGTAAGATAACTAATCCGGTCATATGACAACAAAAAAAAAAAACAATCCGGTATTACGTGTTATTTATCTACATCGCTACTATTGGTGCGAATTTGATAATACAAAGCAAAGAAAAAGTCTTAGATAAAATTACCAAAATTATCTTATTATATACTGTTTTCCGTACAAGTCATAGTGAAAAACGAGGTTGTGCGATATATAAATCAAGGTACAGGACACGTTTTACAGGTGATAAATTAGATAATAGATGAGTATCTAAAATTAACAGTCTTTAATTATGTGCTTGTGTTAAAAATGTTAGAAATGTTTCATTGCCCTTGAATTAAGTATCTTATCAGTGAGTGAACGAACAAAGTGACAAAATGAGGACGCGGAAGAAACCAGATCTTCGGATTGACATATCGTCATATCCTAGTGACTATGTGGAAATGCCACCCGAAACCAGGAAGAAAATTGAAGAAGTGATTCGAAGTAGTGTCAGTCCGAGCATAGCTGATACAAATACTCCTACTACTAGCAATATTGGTGATCCTCATGATATTAGGGAAGGAACTAGGACTCCTGAAGTGAGATTCGTGGATCTTGAAGTCGTGAAAGTGAAAGATAAGAAAGTAGAGTCGAAGGGTGACACCTCTTTGGCTGAAAGTCCTGTAGTTTACAGGAAAGTAAATAGAGTAGAAGTTGAAGAAGGAAATGATCAGGATGATAGTGAAAAAGGAACAAAGAAGGATGCCTTAAATGTGAGTCATTTGTTGTGGTGATGTTGTTCAGAAAGGTCAGGTGCGTAGAACTCGCAACCAGCGTGCAGGTATAACCAGATATATGAACGTAAACGAGGCAGGAGTATGTAAGGATCGTAGCAGGTGACGTTCTGTAGTTTCTGCATAACCCCATGGGAAGGAGGAGTGAGTTTATATGCAGATTGTTATAGTAGCAGCGTTCTAGTTAGCTACTCTCCATTCCTACATTTATGAGTACCTACATACATACATTGATCTTTCAACTTTTAATGGAGAGATGAATGTATTCGGAAATGTTCAGTTTTCTTTTTACATGCAGTAACGAGCAACGATTGTTTAATTACGACTGGTTGATGGATTGATGGTTTATTATGCTAGTTATTTATGTTCCTTCATCAGTGACATGACTGCCCATAACTTAGAGGTTATTTCTATATCTTTTGTTCTAGCCTGCGCTGTCCCACTCGTGGGCAAAGGCCCCCCTCCACTCCTTCCATCTTCCGCGAGCCCGCGCGTCCTCCTTCCAGTTTTCGACAGAACCTATCCAGCTTGTCCCGCTATCTCCTACGTGGTCTGCCGCGACTCCGCCCCACTGTCTCAGGGCACCAATTCTGTGCTTTTTAAGCCCACAGTTTGTGGGGTGACCTGTGGTCCTGTCCAGTCACATTTAAGTTGGGCAGTCTTTTGAGCCACAAGATCCGATCTGCGCTCCGTTGCTCGAGGGTAGACTCTATAACTTTCTATATCTAACAAGTTTTCCATCTGCCAAAGATGACATAGACCAATGCACTATGAGTATCTTTTTTTTTCTTTTTTTCCCAGGTTGGAAAATCCTCATGGATGTCCGCGGCCCTGGGGTGGGCGGCGGGGTCTGTCAGATTCTTACTGACTAAAAACCACCCTGGGGTCGCAGGAACGTACGATCCTTCCACTATGAGTATCCAGGTCAACTTTCGTCTTTCCCACAATTTCTTCTGCCATCACTCCTCGCTGTAGGGGACACCGGGAGCCAGGACTATTACCATCACTTGATACGTTGCTACGTAGCAATCTACTGTGACACTGAAAGCCAAGAAGCGTCTAATAAATTGCGACGTCCTGCCGGGACGATCAATTTAGACCCACAGTTAGTGTTGGTATCAGTTTCATTTCGTAGGATTTGCTTGTTGTATGGGATTTTGTTCGAGGTCTGTGCTTGGAATTAGTTATGTATTTAACATTCACTGCGAAAACAAACCACCTACGTCCAACAGAATTATGAGACTTGTAACTTTTGACAAAAAATACCGACTGCCTTATTTGGTTACTACTACTTTTTGCAAAGAATTAAGTTTTCTAACTGAACAGACAGCTGTGCTGCTGGGGAGTTTCTTGCGCCACTTCTTCTTCCTAGCGATAGAACTAGGAAGTGCTGAAGGGCGGGCGGGTAATGTCTTACGAAATTTTGACGATCGAAAAGCGCTGATTCTTTGCCAAATTTAAATAAATGACTTTTGATTTTGAAGACTAAGCAGTGTGTGTAATGAATGAGTCATACAGAAAATTAAGATCATTTAGTCAAAGTAAGGCTATATTGTAAAACCCATGGTTTTATCCAAAATATGACCTATGACGTGACGTTACTGCGTCACGTGGTTACTTAGCTAATAAACTTTGTGTGAATTAATGTTATCTGAGATTAACGGCTTTAGATAATTTGGTAGGTTCGAGATAAAATTGAAGATAATCTACAAGACATTTAAACTGGTTTTATGATTGTTTAATAACATGTGAATTGTCTAAAAATTATAAAGACAAAGAGTTGAAAAAGCATGTAGGTGTTTTATAGGTTTGGTTTATATTTTTTTTGTAACTTTTTTCTTCCTTTGCGACCAACCAACATAATTACACCTAGCACATAAATAATAGGAACCTATTCAATGCGAATTCACGACTTGTCAAAATGAATTATGAAAGAAAAATTACTGTGGTGAAAACCCTCAAACAAGTAAGCCTTTTAAATTGTCAATTTCGTTTTCATTTAACAATTCATTACAAAAGAGGAAAGATCGGCCGTAACTTGCCGTCTCAACCTGCACGTCTCTCGACCCATTTGCCTACATTCAAATCGTCGGGATTTGTCCGTGATCTTACACACAGATTCGTCTCATACCCCTACCTATACAGACCATATTGCATCACAATATTAGTTTAAAGAACAAAAGTATTAGAAACCATTACTATCCCTATGTTTATTTTAGTTAAAGTGCCTTTAACAGTGTAACCATTTTCATTCGTTTAAGTTTATTTACATGTAAAATCGACACTAATGTTTTGTTGTTTTTAAACGTAGTACTTAAAGTCTTACAGTGAAAATTGGTTTAACTAAACGCCATTTAGATTTTATAAATAAAAGGGTTGTCCTCAAGGTTTATTAGCAACTGTGTAACAACTTACAATTCAACTCCATCTTACAAATTATATATTTTTTTAAACTCAGTTAATACCTATCATCACTATATCACATAACCTCATCACATAACTCCCCAAAAATGAACAACGAATCCAAGTTCAGTGCGTTCGCTCACAAGTTCAAATATCGATCACCGTTGTGGATCGAGTCGGACTCTGACGTCAGCAAGTCGAGTGACTCTCGTGATTCCCGTGATGGTGGTAACGGTGGCTTGTGCAACAGTGATGATAGCATCGGCTGCCACAGCAGTGATAGCTCTGGGAGTATCAACAACTTTCTGGATTCCAAGGTTGTGTTTTGTTTTTGCTTCATGACTTACCATTACTTAGTACTATTCGTTATTCTGTGCCATTACTTCTTCTTTGTTGTTGTCGATTTGCTCCGTGCACAGCATATTCTGTGTTCATACTATTTTTATAAGAGGGCCTAGACAATTGGCAGTCGCGGCAAAGCGTTTCGTATTTCTACAGCAATTTTCAACGGGATTGACGACATCTTTTCGGTAGTTTATTAGTCAGTCCCATACATATTTAACTTTTCCATCGTCGTGATCGCTGACAGAACGTCATTAATTCTAGGCCCCAAATATGTTAAAAAGCTGGACTATTTCCCAAAGCTGGACATGGGCTTCCTGATGACACTTCTTTCTTAACTATGAATGGTTAAAAGGGCGATAATCAACGAGATGGTAAACAAATTGTGCGGTGCAGAGTTAGAAAAATAATATCGTATTCGTACCCGAGACATCGCACTTCTCATTCGGTCTTGGATCATGAAGTCCTTCCTTTTGGTGAGATGGCTGTTAGGTTACGTTAGTGGCAAAAGAGATCTTGTGGATTCGTAGCAGCGTCCCCCTGTCTGCTAATAGCAACAAACCAAAACCACAACCATAATAGGTACAATAAGTTTAATGATATAGCAATTTTCTCTTCGAACGTTCATCTATCTCATTACTGATTGTTAAGAACGGCTTTACCACTCATAACCATTACAAATGAACATAATAATTAGTTCCTCACGCATTTTCAGCACGTTTCATTAGTATCTATTAAAACATGAAGAAAAGTAGTTGTGTTGCTTAGTAATTTGCAGTTTCCTTCAGGAAACCTTTTGCTGTCGGTATAGGTACACATAATAAGGTGTATGTACATATTTAGACTCGAGAAGTAATAATGTATTAAAAAAAATATTACAATTGCTACTTGTCTTGTTGAACAGCGGTGTATTTTCAAACCACTGTTTTAATATTATTCCTAGCAGCGCCATCTTGTAGGAGTAGTTTACACTACCAGTACGTTGTAGTAGTAACTGCAATTGTTAGATGGCGCTGTGTCCAATATAAGTAGGTATATAGTACTGGCCACGGTAAATAGATGTCGCTAGTCGCATATTCGTAAGATTTTTAATGAGATTCATAATATTTTGAATGGTTTACTTTTTCACAGTTATTGTTTTTTGAAGCCTCTTATTTATTTTATTTATTTATATATACTCTGTTGTACACCACAAAAATACTTAGCATAAAAAAATACATGACACACTACAAAATATACAATGGGCGGCCTTATCGCATTACTGCGATCTCTTTCAGGCAACCTTAGATTGGACAGTGATTTTCCTGGACATAAAATTACTAATTTAATTATTATAATGCTGAAGACAGACTGCCTTGTTGGTCTAGTAGTCGCAAGCGCTACTGCTGAGTATAAGGTCTTGGGTTCGATTCTTGGGCGGGGCAAAGTGTTGTTGGACTTTTCCACCTGGAACTTCTCCGTAGCAGCTTGGAGTCTGGATTTGCGCCTGGTTGATGGCAATACGCTCGCCTCCTAATACATGGCACTTACCTAAACATAACTGACGAAATCGGTGTGTACTATACGTACACCACTGCCTACCTCTTCGGAGATTACAGCTGTGATGTTATGTTTTTTTAAATTAATTTGTATTTTCTGAAGACCTTCACAGTCTTAAAATTAAAGTACTTACGAGGTCGACTCGTACTTTAATTTTTGTTTAGTAACGTATTCTATGAGGCATCCTTAAATCAGACGCTCCTCAGGCACCTCTGTGGTGATTAATGTGATAAATTAATTACAATTGAACTAATTAATGGCCTGACGCAGTCACCGGTGCACTTGCAGTAGTGCAGGATAAGTGAACATGCGAGGATCCAGGCGGAAAGTCGAGTTCGACTGCATACCTCTTACTCAGGTTTGCCCAGTTTATCGTAGACAATTTTCTGGAGTTTCATTTTTAAAGTTCCGTTAGGAATATCTTCCTAAAGGAGGGGCGGATAAGACGCAGCTTCTTCTTCAACCAACCAAACTAGCGTGTTAGCTTTTAAAACACGGGTGGCGACAGATTACCGTGCCTTAACTTGTACATCGATTAACAAAATATATAGTCACACATCACCACTTTATAGATTTCGGTCTAAGACCTACAGCGATCTCCAGTCGGCCCCTCGTATTGAATCGTTTACAGGTTCATGTACAATCCTGCTAGTTTCTGCGCGCGACTTCGTCTGTCTGCGTGAAATTTCATGTTCCCCCGACGCACCCATCGCATCGCAACTATTACTTACTTCGTAGAAAGACCTCTAAGCGAAAACCTAGAGTTTTTTCTTTTTCATCGGCTACTATAAGGTTCCTAACGTGCTGTTAAATAACCTATAATCTTCCTCAAGAATTTGGCTATCAAATCCAAAAATATTTTTTCAACACCGACTGGTTTTGTCAGAGATGAGCGCGTTCAAATTAACTCTTCTCAAATCAATCAAATCAAATCAAAAGTCATTTATTCAAATTAGGCTGAGAATCAGCACTTTTCGAAAGTCAAAATTACAAAAGACAGTCCCCCAAAAACGCCCGCCCTTCACCACTTCCTAGTGCTATCGCTGGGAAGAAGAAGTGGCGCAACAAACTCCCCAGCAGCACAGCTGTCTGTTCAGTTAGAATATAGTTGCATGTATACAATACTAGGAACCAATGTTCAGTAATTAACATTACAAGAAACTTAAATTATTTGCCATAATAGGTATGTCAGCTAGCCACGCCAATATACCAACAAATATAATAAAAACTATACGTACTCAAGCTGAAAAATAATTAATTAAAATGTAAATAAAAACTTACTACCTAAGTAAAAGCCTCCAGGCATAAAGGGCGTGACAGCTTACATATTTATGCATTGCTGGGTTCTGGTCACATAGCTGTCACAGATGAAAAACTAGGACCATCGAAGTAAAATAAAATAAATAAATAAGTTAATACTAACCTGTCAGTAAGCTAATGCTGGAGAAAGAACATGAACATTGTCTTGAGTTAGTCTTCAGCTTTATTATTAGTACTATTTTCTGTCCGTGCTTCGTCTGTGTGAAATTGTTTGTTCCCCAAACCAACTCGTCGCATCGCATTGCTCCGCGCTATTACATATTTCGTTTTCGCCTAGCGTTTTTTTCTGACTCTTTGCTCGGTTCCGAAGGGTCCTAGCGTGATCCTCACGATTGGGCTAT
The DNA here is from genome assembly GCA_951799955.1 of Apamea anceps. Classification (NCBI taxonomy): domain Eukaryota; kingdom Metazoa; phylum Arthropoda; class Insecta; order Lepidoptera; family Noctuidae; genus Apamea; species Apamea anceps. Next base: position 19,888,511 of record OX637513.1, on the reverse strand, counting down.
GAAATGCAAAGATATTTTTTCAATATTTAAAATACCAGGTAGTTCCAGAGGTTAACGCGTTCAATAGTAGATTATTAACCAAGGGGATAAAGCAGTGTCTTCTGTCGCGGGTGACGATTTAAATCGCGAGCGTAACGAAGGACTCGAGGTTTACTCCCGAGCGTAGCGAGGGTGTTAAAAACCTAAATCACGAGCGAAGCGAGGGATTTAAGACGAGTCCTGAGTGTAGCGAGGGATTTAAGTTCATCCAAGACTAAGACAGCTTTATCACCGAGGAAAATACTCTACTTTTCGTACCTACCATTTGCGAAAAAATAAACTTAACGTTTATGTATTTGAAGAAAACAAAAGCGCGGCAAATTCCTAGACTAATATTTTTTTGTCGGAAAAGCAAAGGCATCAAGCTCATACGGCCTCGTCGGTTTTCGTAGTTTTATTTAATAATCATAACTTAAGTATTCCAAATTTAAATCACATTCTCCCCCTAGAGGATGAATGAAATTCAGTACAATTTTCTTTCCCTGTTTTTAACAGATTAAAAATGACTATTGTTATGTTCGCTTTTTGTGGCATAGAATGTCACTTTTTTGAGCAAGTGGTATGAAAATACACAAACGCTTCAGCTTTATTATTACATAGTATACAGACAGAAGATAGGTAGATTATGATGACGAGATGATGAGAGCTCGTGTATAAGTAGGTACTTAACCGGAGTATGCTAGACGGAAACACAGTGCAATTTTCGTGTTGCTGTCAGCGTCTGCTTTGATATATTGAGTGGAGGTCTCACGTTATGAAGAAATTTCCTGTTACTCGCTAGTCATTATGTAACAGGTTAGTGACCGGCCATTGGCAAAGTATAAGTTTTTCCGTTGAATTCTGTCTTGTTTACTGGCTTTCGAGAGGATAGCAACAATTGAAAAAAATATTTTATTTCTGTAAGTAGATATGTGTTACAAACACTTTTCACTTGTCAATAAAATAGGTTGGCAACGCGCTATACGGTCTATGTATGTAGGTGTGTTTCATCATCAAAACTTATTGGTATGTGGTTTACTTCCAGATCCCAGAGCACCACCAGAGCTCGGGCTCAGGGTTCAGCGATGGTGACAACACTGCTGATGACCACACCGATGTGCTTTCAGACGATGACAGAGTCAAGTAAGTAAATATTCATTTGCTTGTGTAGTTATAAGTCGAATTATTCAGTCCTCCAAAAGTTTTAGTGAAAACTTCAAAGATAAATAAAGGTACTTGAAATGGGAGACGTGGTAAATAAATTTTATAATGGGGTCATTGGTCAATTGGGGTCTTTGTTCTTACGTCCAAATTGCAGGACATTGATCATTTATAATCATAAGCTTTGAACATGTTAGATTCAAGAGCCAAATTATGGGAAATTTACAGAAACCATACTCGCAAACCTCAATTAGGTAGATATGTCTATGCAAGTACTCATCAACTCTTCGACATTACCAACTACTCAAGTAGACATATTCTCAAGCTGATTTCCATTTCCTTCCTCCAAATGAGTCCACTTGAAATCTAGGTCCTCTTAGTGCGAGGGTTGCATCAAATCAGGAGTTAATAAGGAAGTACGGACGATGACCGATGCATTGCGAAACGTCGCCGTCGGCCTGTCAGCGCAGTCGCCGCTCATTGTGCGCGCTGCAATGAGGGCATAAGATGGATATGTGGCAAGGGAACCTGTTGAGAGCTCCTTGCGAAAGGATTTGGGCTGTTTGCTTGTGTTTTATTGTTGGGATTTAGGGTGAAGTCTACTCTTGTGTAGCTTAGTATCGTACTTTAAGATGGTAGGTCACGTAAACCTAACTGTGTGCCTAGCACAAGCGCGCGAAGTATAAATAACTTAAATTCGATAGACTTTTGAATCGAAAATACAACTATCCTATAGCATTTTGGACTTCAGGCACCATTAGTATCTACGTGTAACCCATAGATGTGAATAAAGTCTTTAAACTAAATAAATTTTATATGCGAATCGAGTATTTCCAACTCAAAAATCGTTCACGTTTGCTTCGCGCGTTCGTTCTAGGCCCACAGATACAATCTTGTTGATAAATTGAGCAAATACTTGCTACAACAACTTAATGCTGTTTTTTTTCTAGCATTTAAGTACATACCTTTGGTACTTCCCTAGAAGAAACCCATTACAAGGGACTCTGCCATAGATAACATTTATATAATATTTTTGTTTATGTTATTTGCGCAGATATAATGTGTTACTGTTTGTTTGTCCCAAATAAATAAATAAATAACATCTTGTTCTACTTAGGTACATACAATACAAAGTTACTTAAATAATCTCAGATTAACACCTTTGTAACCTTTTTTCGTGAGAGCAGAAATTCTAATAAACTAACAAGTGAACACAATTAGGACATTTTCATACCAGTGCTTCTCGGCTTAAGAATTTGTTGGTGAAAAGCTTTTATAGAGAAAAGTAATTGTTTGCGTCTGAATGATGTTTAGTTTGTATTCATCGATCGTGTTAGTTTGTTTCCTAATTTATGTTATATGTATTTTGTACCAACCTTTTTTGTTTTATTTTTTGTTTCAAATGTTTATCAGTGGAAACTTGTAAATGGCCTTCAAATGCATATTGTTTAAAAACTTTATATTAGCTGTAAGTTTCCCGAATAGAATAAAATAAGATAAGTAAATAAATAATTAATAAATAAAAAAATAAATAATCATTATGAGCATCTGATTCATATACTGGCACCAATATACATTTACATAATTATTATTATATCAGCTGCCATTCTTGGGCTAGATTTCAAGTAACCATGAGATGAATCATCAAGTAATCACTTAGTTAGGTACTGGTAACGCAAGGGACATTCATGCCAAATCCTATTCTAGAACAGGAAAGTTTATAGCATATTCAGTTTTGGTTTAAAATCAGTTTTTCCTCAATTCACTTACATCTACAACATTTTGTAGGAGAGGAAATGAGTCAGGACTCCATTTCACCTAGAATAGATCATCAATTATAGATGACGTATAACATATTGATGACGTAGTACTAACTACGTAAAGTACTAAGTTGGTATTATTTTTTTATTAGAGAAAGTATGCTAAGTTTATGATGATGGTAAAGAAATCCAAGGCAAGATTTCGAGGAATTAAGGAAAATATGTTGTCATGGTATGTTTTTCCCGGTTACGGTTATCAGATGTTATGTAAAACATGATACATTAAAGTGGTCCTGACTACTTCTGAATGAGGTAAATGAACAAGACGGCTATCGTTTGAGGAAAACGTGTGCGTACAGTATTTTTGCAAAGAAGAGGCAACCAGTTCCCGATTTGTTTTTGATAATACATTTAATTAGTCAATAACATAACATCACGCCTAGTATTCCCCAAAGAGGTAGGCACAGCTGTACCTACATATAGTACACGCACGTTTTGCCAGTTATATTAAGATAAGTCCCATGCAATAGGGAGCGAGCATATTGCCATCAACCGGGAACAGATATAGGCTCCGGGCTGCTATTGAGAAATTCCTAATGACACTGCCCGTCCTGGGAATCGAACCCAGGACGACCACTAGAACGACGAGGCAGTCACTAAGGTAGTTACTACTTGACAGTACTTATTAGTAAATAGCTTCTGCCCGCAACCCACCCCGTTGCATCGCATCGTCTATTCGCGTTAGTACTTCGTTTTGGCTTAGCGTACTTTTTGACTTTTTTTTCTTTTTGCTCGGCTCCTTAGGGCCTTAGCGTGATGTTAAAGGCCGGCAGCCTATAGCCTTCCTCAAAAATTAGGCTACGAAATGCAAAAATAATTTTTCAAATCCGATTGGTTCCAGTTCCAGAGATTAGCGCGTTCAAACAAACAAACAAAAAAAAATATACAAACTCTTCAGCTTTATTATTAGTATATCGATCTACGGCGTTATTGCGGAATACACTGTCAGTAGCAATGGCTTACATTTTGACAGTTCAACAACATTCATTGCGTTATTTACGTTGTTGAGCAAACACATTTTTCGAACATATGAAGCAATGGAATAGCAATATCCTTCAAAATGATTCAGATTGAGGTTGATTACGCAATCAGGGTGAAGGTTTGTCGAAACCACATCGGTGGGTCACAAATGCGTAAGTCCACCAATTTATAAGCCACAACTTTGGTGTCAAGATCTGAACCAGAATTTCCAATTTTTTAGGAACTGTTTGAGTTTTACTGCAGGACTGACAAACTGACAACAATATTGCGTCATTTGTTACAAAGTACCCAACTATATTGATTAGTAGTTCTATAACTCAGTTTGACTTAAGATGGATCATTTACAACAAAAACAATTAATATCTGACCTATGTTATTTACTCTACGTCGCAGATATATCAGTGTGGTTTTTACTGTTGTCCCATGCAGTACCTTCTAGTGGACTAATAATACTTTGATTAAAATTAATTCAATCTTACGTAGAGACAGTGTTTCCACGTTAATAAGATGACTTTACTGTTAATGTACGTATTTTGAAATGTTTATGAATGTTCTTTACTTTCAATTAGAGGTAGGTTTATTTGTTATGCTATATCGTGGAGTATAATTTCGTAAAATTAGGAGTAAGCGCAACTCGTACAGAAATTATAAAAGCTTGCATTGGAGTATTTGGAGTGGCTATTGTTTATTATGAGCAAGATTAATTACTTGATTAATTATTAATGAAGTGCAAGTTTTTTATAATCATTCTAATGAAAGTCCATCCTGATCCAAGAACAGTACAGCAGATGCATCTCCTGTAATGAAACCTTGAGATTTTCGTATTGTGACTAAAAGCATATTGTAAAATAGGCAGTGTTTTGAAAATAAAAAAATAAACGCAAATATAATAAATTAATTCCTTGTTAATGAAGCTGGTTAGTAAACTTGTGTCAATATTTTGATAAAACCGCTGTATATATGTATGTAGCCAGTCACGACTTCACGAGCGTTCGAGTCGACTGACGTGAAGTGCACAAATGGTCCGCAATAATAATAATAAATTAAAACATCTTAAACTTGTAAAATTATTGCAGAAACTGAGAATATAAACCAGGATATCAGTGTCCATAACTGTCATGTTGTTACTAAAAAGTGAAAAACATCGCATTGAACGGGTCGTTATCTCACGTTAGCGTCGAGTTACATGGTCTTCGTGTACTGTTTACTTACTCGACTGTTCACACACAGTGGGAACTTGTCTTGCTGACGCTTTACTTGGTAGGCAGATCTGGTGATAATTTTGCAGTACACTTAGTATTTTCTTTACTTCTTCAAATGTCTTGTTTTGTAAAGAAAATCTTATCTACTATGTATTTCTACGGCTTTCCTTGATATTTTACTAATTATGTACTTCCGTACCCAAAGGGTGCCTATGGAACCTTATTACTTGCCAGGGTAGCGGGATTGTCCGAAAGGGTTACCGCTGCCCTGGAACATAAAGGGCTAAGGAAGGAACACGGGTGGGTTTTAGTCAGTAAGAGTCTGACACTCCCTCCTGCTCCACCCAGAGCGGGAGGAGTCATTTGATGATTTCCCATCCACAAAAAAAAAAAACCTTATTACTGAGCCTTGTCTGTCTGTCCGCCTGTTTGTCAGCGGGTTGTATTTCATGAACCGTAATAGGTAAACAGTTGAAATTTTCAGTGTGTGTATTTTCATTGCCGCTATAACAACAAATAATAATAATAATAGAAAGAAAATTAAAGAGGGTCTCCATACAAGTAACGTGTTTTTTTCGGCGTTTATTGTCTTGTGGTACGGAACCCATCGTCGCACTTGGCCCGTTTAAAAAAATTAATAGCTCGGTTCCAAAGGTTTCCAACGTTACTTTCCGCCTTCAGTCTCAATTCTCCTTTTTTATTTTATTCTCTTCCAGCCAGCTATTATTAGCCAGCTCGAGCTCGTTTTCAAATTATTTAAAATGTTGCTATAAAGTAATAAGTTTTAAAATAAAGGTAAATTGGTAAATCAATTCAATTAGATACTAAATGTTATCAGTATGTTCGTTAGTCTAATATTTTAATTACCTTCGATACACTTGCATAATATTAATATTCATAGCTTTCCGTTGGCTAGTTAACACAAGTACCTAGCCGCATTACCTTTGATCGGTGTAAGAGTGCAGTACATTCGCTAAAAATGTGTGCGATATTCTATTTTTTTATTATTTTTGCTATGAAATTTTAACACATTGGTGCTCGAACTAATTTTGCACAGCGTCTAGTTTGAGGATGTCTTTTTTTTCTATACTACCTCGTTTTTAACTTATTGCTCTAAATCTACGTTCAGAAAAATACGATGAAAGAGATGCCACCATAAGTATTTGACTAATCGACCATAATCCAGGGTACAGTTGTATTAGCACCCAAAATTCAATGGATGGCCATTTTTTAATGTACGCTCACTAATTTTTCTAAGCCTCCATCACCCAACAAGGGATCGTTATCATCCACTTTTAGAAAACTTTAACAGAACTATTATTACGTAGTTCATCCTGATACCAAGGAGAAGAACAATCAAAATAAACGCGGGTTAATTGCGTAGTACACTAACAGTAGCGATGGCTTTCATTTTGACAGTTCAACAACATTCACTGCGTTATTTACGTTGTTGAGCAGACAAATTTTTCCAACATATGAGGCAGTGGAATCTGGATCATTTTTCGTGTCACGCAATTAGGGTGACGGTCTACATACGCGGGCTACTCGCGCATGGTGCACATTGACATGCGCGAATCTACGTAAGGCACTGGACCCACGCATTTATACAGCGTCAAATTAAATTAGCTAGCCAAACCCCGCAGACGTATCGATATCTAAACGATAAACCAAAAAGAATCTGATTCCGCTTTCGTGCTTAGACGTCGTGTTCATTACACCTGCAGAGTTTTGATAGCTAATTTATATTGTCCTTGTATTTACGCAATGCGCAGGTAGTCTTGTTACTTGCATCTTACACAAGTATTTAGGTATTTCAACACCGCATACAATTAACGTCACTAATTATAACATTCAACCGGTTTCCTTCTCGCTGCCTTTTCAAAGCGCGATGAGAATTAGTAACTAAATGAATAAATTGGTAAATCAATTCAATTAGTAATACAAATGTTATCAGTACTCGTATGTCTAGTACCTACTTTAATTACCTACGGTATACTTGCATAGTAGGTATATTAATACTCATAGCATTCCGATACATATCTTCATATTGATACTAGCAGCGCCCCGCGGTTTCACCCGCATAAGTTTCGATTCCATGGTAATATCGGGATAAAAAGTATTATAAATGTGTTAATCCTGGTTATAAACTATCTTGTGCCAAAATCCCTTTTTTTTTTCAGGATGGGAAATCATCAAATTACCCCTCCCGCTCTGGGTGGAGCGGAAGGGAGTGTCAGACTCTTACTGACTAAAACCCACCCGTGTTCCTTCCTTAGCCCTTTATGTTCCAGGGCAGCGGTAACCCTTTCGGACGATCCCGCTACCCGTGCCAAAATCCCTTCAGTCGTTTTTGTGTGAAAGAATAACAAACATCCATCCATCCATCCATCTATATAAACTTCCGCGTTTGTGATATTATAGTAGGATAAGATAAGTAGTAGGATCTATAGGATTTTAATATCTGTGATTTTCTACACCCAAGAAACCACAATTACCTGCAGGATGTAAATGGCAGTACGTAGTTTCATTAATGTAAAAAAAGAAAAAAAAATGTGTATGAGGAAAATATGTAGTTAGTTTAATGAAGATGTGTCTTAAATTATAAGACACATCTTCATTCACAGATTGGAGATCACCCTTGTGGTTTTGGGATCGTGAATAGAGCATTGGTTTAATAAGTGTGCACCTCATTAGTTCTTGCGTGCGTAACTAATTTGTTTTGTTCAATTTGAATTGGGAAACACTTAAAGGTTTGTAAAGTTGCACTTTACTAGAAAACTATAAAGTAACAATAAATATAATAGGTATTATGTTTTTTTTTTTCTCTTGTCCCTATGGTCCCGGACCTTTGGAAGGCGTACAAGGGGCCGAAGCCAATAGTCGCTGAGGCCCGTTAGACGTTTTTAATGAAATGAGGTACCAACCGATGATGCTCCCTGTTCGCATTATGAAAGTGCAGCAGGTCGTAAATTCTCTCAAAAGAGAATAAAAATAAAGAACTCATTATAATCCATATTATGTAGGTACTTAGGGCGACACAGGCCCATCTTAACCTAAACATACATATTTTTATTATAACATAAACTATTGCACACGAAGATATAAATGAGATAAGAGTTACAATTGCAATGACTATAACGAATGGTATATCATACTTTGATCGTGAATGTCCTACTTAAAGTTGGTGGGAAACTTGTGACATCATTTTATGTAAGTATATTAAAAATACTACTGCTATTTTTATTATGACTCCATCAGCCTCATCTTCAAGACAAGTTTCCCCATTAAAAACATCGACCATACATATTTCCAAACGCACGCACTCTACTTTGTCGCACGTAGTCGTCGCGCGCACATGAGTAACCACCGGTCAGTGTAACTCGTACGCGCTTCCGAGCGGCTCCTGCGCAACCCGATTTAAAGTCCATAGATCTTTAGTGAGTTTGAGAGCAAGACTGTCGTAGTGTTGTGAATTCCTGTCGTGAATTATTATTGGAGGATTTTTGGAAGGCAATAAAGGCAAAACGCAAACGCCCAACGTCATCGCGAAAGGTATTTCTTTTTTAATATAATATTTAAAACAACTATTAATTACACTAGGTACTAAATTAAATGACTAAGTAACTACAAATAAATAGAGAAACGAAAGGGCGCCTTTTGTGGTTTTGTAGAGATACGTAGGTACCTAAATGTAGTACACATACATGATGAATGAAATTAGTTTAAAAAAAATAATTTTAATGTTTTTATTAATATCATTAGTAAGTATAGTAGGTGTCGTGATTGTGGGATGTAATTTATTTTAGTCTATTGGCATGATTAATGCCCTTTTTTGTCAATATTCCTGAGCAGTTTTATACATAATATATTGCGTATTTTTTTTATTCCATGATCGTCTGCTTTGGCGTACAAACCCGCAAAACCCGTTTCTCTACTTTGCCTTTGCTGTAGTCAAGTCAACAACAATTCTGACCAAAATTTCAAAGTCCTTAATTTCGCAAACATCATACGGCAATGACAAGTAATTTGACTCTAAAGTTCCTTATTTTGCTTAAACACATGCTCATATTTCGTCACGACTAGCTGATAGTACAGTACACGACAAAACACGGCTACTTACTAGTAAAACATAGATAGCTAATTATAATAAGCTAATTGTTTCCATCGAAATAAGTTAATGATGTTGTTATTCAGGGTATCCCTTTATGTTAGTCTACGGAAATTGAGTTCTGATTGGTAGAAAATAAATGTAAATTTTATTATAATAATTATGAGCATTGCGTCGGTATATGAATAAATCTTGCGACGCGCGACGTAGAGTGTTTACACACTTTCTTTTTATTGCATACAATATATTTACTTGTCTTTCTTCTTGTTTCTAGAACGTCAATCAAAAATAACTGCGATAATTATTTCTTTTGTATTTATAGATAATTAAACACTGACCTGTGCGGTAATTGCGTAAACACTAATAGTAGCGATGGCTTTTATTTTGATAGATCAACAGCATTCATTGTGATAATTACGTTGTTGAGCAGACAAATTTTTCGATCATATGGAGCAATGAATTAGAAATATACTTCAAAATTGTTCAGGTTGGGATTGATAGTGTATTACGCAATCAGGCGGTTTGATAGTCTATAGAAATTGAGTTCTTATCAACAGAAAATAATTGTAAATTTTATTCGCCATAAATATTATATTACTAGCAACCCGCCCCTGCTTCGCGCGGTCATGACGACTTGACAAAACATTGAGATTTCATAATTACTTATATTTTATTTTAATATAAACGTATTATACACATAAACCTTCCAGAAAACATTCTCTAAATTATGGTGAAAACCGCATCGAAACTCGATGCGTAGTAGCGCTTAAAAAAGCATGAGGCATAAAGTGTGTACAAGCACTTTCAATTTTATTATATACTTAATTTTTATAGGGGCTTGTGGCTAAGTAATAACAGCCGCACGAGTCGATCAGCTTAAGCTATGCTTGTCGCGGTTGATCCGTGGATGGGTATCTTCACAGACCAAGACCCGTCCATGTCTCGGAAAGCACGTTAAGCCGCTGGTCCCGGCTGTCATTCGTCGATCAATGACAGTCGTTACGGGTCGTCAGTAGCCCGAAAGTCTAACAACCAGTACCAAGGGGTATCGTATTGCCCAGTAACTGGGATGCAGCGGTCAGATTGGCAGTCGCTTTATGTAATACTGGTATTCAGCTGCATTCGGTTAGACTAGTAGCCGACCCCAACATAGTTGGAGATGATGAAGACTTAATTTTTACTTGCTTTTCTTCCCTTTTCGGGATGTCCAGGTCGATTACAAATAACTGCGCTAATTACTTATTATTTACTATTAAACATTGCCCAGCTGTTATCTCATATTGTATTGCCGACATACTTTGCTTGTTGTGATATATATATTATCAGCTTTGATTTGTTTAGGGAAATAGGTGTTCATGAACTGTAATTGTTTCTCGTTCTTTAATTACAATTCGCTGTGCTATTACGCTATACATAATCAGTCTATGATGTTCCCACTGCTGGGACACAGGCCTCCTCTCGGTGAGAGGAAGTAGGCCGTAATCCACCACGCGGGCCCAGTCCGGGTTGGTAGATGTCACATGTCTTCAAATTTTTACGCCATAAGACATGCAAATATGTATGTCTTCTTATCTATTATTATTTATCTCTCTTGTATTCTTCGTGGTAGAGAAAGACTGGACTGCCTCGTTGGTGTAGTGGTTGTTAGCGCTACTGCTGAGCATGAGGTCCTGGGTTGAAATCCCAGGTCGGGCAAAGTGGTATTAAGGTTTTCCATCAGGATTTTCTCAGTCCGGAGTCTGAATTGTGCCTGATTGATGGCAGTAGGCTCGCCCCCTGTTACGTGGGACTTACACTTAACTGGCGAAATGCGGGTGAATAGCTAGGTATTCCCCTCCCTAACCCTTCGAAAATTACAGGGATGTTGGTATGTGTAGGTATTCTCCACGGTAGAGCCGTCTCTTTATAAAGTCAGCATAAACAGCCTATAATGTTCCCACTGCTGGGAGACAGGCCTCCTCTCTTCGAGAGGGTGCGGGCTATAATCTGCCACGAGGGCCCAGTGTGGGTCGGTACATACAACATGATGTTTGCCAATTGCTGCCTTACTGAGAAAAAGGTTCTCTAATATTTTACACGTGCTTTCCATATTTATAATGTGTTGTCCATTGTTTCCAAGAACTACCGACTGGACAGAGATACATTATACTACAGGCATTGATGCAGGTCAGTTTAATTAGATTAAGAATATCGTTTGTAACTACTCGTAAATGTCTTTACTAGTTTTAGCGAGGTCAAGGAAATCTTTAAACTCGTTCAGATAACTTTGTTTTGTATTCTCTTAGCTATTTACAGTTTTAAATGGAATCGACACTCTCAGATAAACTGAAAGGTTACTTACACTAAACCCTGAGGTGACAGATAATGCTGTGTATGTTGAGATTAGTTTTACAGCTTTAACGCGGATTGTGAGTGAGACTGACGCTAATTACTGTTTGAGTAGTAAATAGCATTAATGAGCGAATTAAGTGACGTTTATTGCATTTCTCTTGTTCGTGTTTGTGTGTTTTCTTCATAAGTAACATTTAAGTGCTAATTAAAGACTTCAAAAATCAATATTGTTATTGCTTTGAAATCGAATAAACCAAAGCTTCACACTCTTTCTTTTGACGTATAACATTAATTGGGTATAAAATGTGGAGATAAAAATATGGAAATACGTGAATGAAAACACTGACAATAATAGTGTATTTAGATTAAATAAACCTAACATTGAAATTAAGAAAGTGTTTTTTTTTTCTAATAAACTAAGGGCTGATTTTTCCAACGCCAGATAATTTTATCCGAGGAATAATTTCGATTTTTTGACAGGTCTTCCATGCAAAATCTGTCAGACGATAATTCTATTCCATGAATAAAAATTATCTGTCGATTGAACAATCAGCCCTAAATAGAAGTGAGGGGCAATGGTTTTGCCAATTTTTAACTATATATTAGATGGTGACTAAACTATTGGATATATTTGATAGTGTTTACGAATTTATTTATTTATATATTTACATAATTTCAAAATCTAACAGTCTTAAAATAATGTACATATTATTATATATTTGATTGAATTTTTATATATGCAGACTGCGAACGTCATACATATAGGTACGCAGTTTAATTTATGGTCGTCTCTACCTGGCATATCTTTCAGATCTTAACATTAACGAAATACGCCGAATGATCTAATATTGGATTAATTGACATTCGGAAGCATTTATCAAATCTACATATAAGTGGACCTAATTACCTTTTATATTATATATACCTATACATACATATAGTAATAGGTCATTAGGTACACTTATAAGTAGAATACCCTACAGATGATGTAGAAAAAGACGACGTTTCAAAGCGTTCAAATATGTGTTTAAAAATAGAGATTGTAAAAAAAAAGTCAGTTGGCAGTTTAGTTGTAGCCCTGGCCTACTTTGTAGATCAAATTGTGAAATTGGACGCGTCGTAAAACTGAGATAAAAGTAATCAAATGAAACGATTGTAATTAACATTCCTTTCATTTCTCAAATAACAATTAAACAGAAAAATATGCTGAATTTACGATCTCAGAGAGAGAAAGCGCAAAATAATATTTAAAAAAACATGTAGGTACACAAGTGAAAGACATATTCCGAAGAATTGCCAAACTTAAGTGGCGATGGGCAGGGCGCATTGCTTGCAGAACGGATGGCCGATGAGGCCAAAAGGTTCTACAGTGGCGGCCGCGTACCGGAAGACGAAGAGTTGGAAGGTGTCCCACAAAGTGGACCGATGACCTGTGAAGGCCGCAGGAATCTGCTGGATGCAGGCAGCGCAGAACTGGTCGAAGTGACAGTGCTTAGGGGTGGCCTATGTCCAGCATTGGAGGTCTTTCGGCTGAAATAATGACGATGATGATGACAATTGAACGCCGAACGGATCAAATAAAACTGTACCAGAATGAAATCTACTCCCCCTCTCTCTCTCTCCTCTTCTACCTTGTATGAAATACACACATGATACATAAACTCGCGCCTTTTTCCCATTGGAGTAGACAGAAACCACAGAAAAATAATAGCAACACAACAATAAACATATTGATATTTATTGCATAAACATATTGATTGATTGATTGAACACGTTAAAACAATATTTTGCATTATGTACGCTTATTTCAGTAGTAGCTTATGTCAGTACGAGGCTAAAATGAGGAAGATAGTAATAAAAACAAACGTTAATTTTTGAACAGTAAGAAACTGCTTTCCCGCTTCCGATACTTTAATTTCAGTGCACTCCTCCTACGTTTTGACATCAAGGATAAATCTTGAGTTCGCCTTGGTCATAAAGACTACTTAAGTCTCTTGGTAGACGTATGATCCGGCTAGATTATATCTGCCATTATGCATACTTGAGTCTCGTCGAATCTAGTGTTAGATAAGTAGTGGAGTAGGTAGTCAAGCTGTATAGTGGTCTGCATAGTGATGCAATTCAAAATGAGAGTATCATCCATCATCATCATTTCAGTCAGTACCCTTCTACAAATGAGTGTACATATCAGATAACGGCATAATTATCATCATTCACTATGGAATTCGAGCAGTGGCGTGGCGGCCAAGTGGTAACAGAGTTGTAGGCCGTAGGTTCGAACCCAGACAGGCGTTTTATTATGCGTAAATTATTTCATCACCATTGCTCTCAAAATGGTGACAGAAAATATTGTGAGGAATTTTTTGGTCTTAGAACCAAAAAATTCGAAGACACGTGACATCTACTAACCCGCACTGGGCCCCCGTGGTCACCGAGAGGAGGCCTGTGTCCCAGTAGTGGGAACATTATAGGTTTATATGCACTATGAAAATGATAATAGCAGTATGTCGATATAAACTATGTAAAGTATTCTATTATTTTAATTATTGTGAATGTGAAGACTATGTGGTTCATATTATTTTTTATTTTTCTCTCTGTTCTGTTAGTTTTTGTCATGGTCTGGCAGTTTGAGTAATTAATGTGGCCTACCCAAATGCCCTTTCTTTGGTATTGTTCGTCGAATCGTTGAGCTCCTTAAGTTTTGAGTTGAGCTGCACGATTTCTGACATATGCGTGCACTGACTGGACAGGTCCTCTCAATCTGTGTGATTCTTTCCTCAAAAGACCATCTCAGACATCGACCTACATGGTCTTCATATTATTATGATCTGACCAAGATTATGTCTGGACTTTAAAAGAGACTGTGACGTCTGAGTTTGTTTTGGCCTTTCTTCTCAGACTAGTCAGATAGGAAACGCCGACCTCATCTAGTTTTAAAATATGATTGACGTGTAAAAGTGTTTGTACAAACCTACTTACAAAATAAAACATTTGTCATTTATCACTTGTATGAGAATCTTATAATCATCTAGTGATATGCTACGGCTACATTGTCGCGATAACGCGAACTACACGTGCGATCTCTGTTGTACAGCGTGACGTCGAGCGGTGCGCCAGAGAGAATGCGCGAAGTGTAGTTCGTTATCGCGACAATGTAGCCGTATCAATAGAATTGTAAGTCTTTTTGTCCTCTCTTCCGTTCATCCGTTCGGTCTTGGCTATATGCGATTTTAAGCTATCCGCCACTTGCTACAATCCCATTGTTACATGTTACAAGACCGCACTTACTACATACATATTTCATGGTTAGCTGTTCTCTATCAAGCACTGCGTAGCTGTTTGATCTTACCTTTATTCCTACAAATTCTTGACCTCCAAAATCTTCAAACGAAGTGACCATTATGATAACCTCAAGTGATTGTCGGTGTCAACTGAATGATATACCTACGTAAATGAGTTCCTCATTACCACTCGGCATGCGACAGTTCTTTAACTCCATCTTGCTCTTGTCGGTCTGTCCGTTATCTTGGCTTGTTACGTCATGTTCAGGTACTTTTGTCAGTTTTATTTGTATTAAGATTTGTTCAAGTTTGAAATGTGTGGGAAGGACGGATTCTTTTAGCTGTATGAAAAATATTTACATTGTCTTGTGTTTTTGTATCTCTCTCATCATAAAAACATGCTACGATTATTTTGTTTTTCCTAGCGAGAACAGGTCCATAGACGACGTAAACGTAATTTAAATTATCTACTTATTGTATTTTATTTAAGTTTACGTCTGATGTTGAACATAATTTTGTACGAAAGTATGAAATCCCTTTTCTCACTTCTTAATTTTATTGTGGACTTAACCCCAACAGGAATATTATCATCTAAGAAAAGAACCATATGGGCATATTGACAGACATCTCCTAACATTTCTAAAAAAAATATAACTAATATAAGTTTCCTTTTCTTAATTCCAGGACTCCCCTCCGTTCCCCCCGCCGCAAATCCACGGCTCCCCGCAGGTTCGGCCGGTCGGAGTTCAGCATGGACGATGATGACTACTCGCCAAGCAACTCCGTCACTTCTGTCAACTCCCTCGCTAGTCTACTGCGGGAGAAACTACAGGTTTGTACTACTTCTTTGATGTTAACGATCTTAAATGAATTTAGTTTATAATTATGTTCATACGTAGTTCAAGTGTTAGCACTGGCTTGTGGTTTACCGTACCTACATTATACACAGTAAAAATACAACGTGTCAAGTCACATTATTCTTGAGTATATGTAAGTCATGAGATAGTTAAGCCCAGTTTTACAGCTCTTCAATTTAAAACGTTTTGCTGATAACTGAAATTAATTTTATCTTTACTATCTCTATAACTAACATCACGCCAATGTCTCACGTGTTTGATGCTCTACAATTGTCTCCACAATGCATCAATTTTGGGCCATTTTCAATATAGGGTCGATACAACTCATGGTATGATAGTAGATTGTTTACCAAAGGAGCAAACAACTATTTTGAAGGCGAGAGTGTTTCTTTAAGCGAATTTCTATCCAGAGCGCAGCGAGGGATTAGGTAAGGGTACGGAACCCTTCGTGCGCGAGTCGGACCCACACTTGGCTGGGTTTTTTTTATTTGGCTCGCGCGCGTTTTACTTTATCATACAGCCTGTTACTGTTCATACAATGTTCGTGAGTGATCTCTTTGGTGATTGGAACTTTTACTAACAATATCCACATTACAAATTCAAATCACTTTTAGTTCCTAAGGATTATAGAGCTAATTTAGTCCCTGTTTAATATTTTCTCACTTTTCAGAGCATCCCTCAAAAAATCCGTAAGAAACCGACAGACTACAAACTTCGTGCATTCGTGGGTCTCATGTTCCTCGCCATCGTGTTCTTCGTGGGATTCGCGTACGTCCTGTACCACCAGCAGGCGCTGACCAAGTCCTACTTTGACAACGTGCAGTTCAACGAGCCCAAGAGACTTATCAGGATCTATAATAAGGATGATGTTGAGATTCTGAGGGCTAGTTTAGGTAAGTGAATTAATACTTTATGTAAATTATCAAAAGGTCCTCACGGTCGAAACGGTCAAAGGCGATTGATATTTGAATTTCTATGATCACTACTGGCTGAATCTGATTATCGTTTACTTGTCACGTTAACCAGTATGTTTCTTCAGTATAACAGCTTTCGACTAAGGGTACCTTTGGTTGGATCTTTCTCTTTAAAACTTCAAGCAATTCTTAAAACTAACCGCAACATGAATCTTTCTAATTAGGGGAGTTCGTTTTTCGCCTCTTGCAGCATACTTCCATGAAATTCTTGTGTTTCATATATTGCTTCATATTTTTTCCAGCTGTCAACATCCAGGGCAAAGTTAACGCTTATCCATGTCTGCCTGAACATCGGCGCAAAGATGGTTCGGAGTGCTTAGAGTGGCTACACACCCTTCGTTTCTACCTCAAGTCTCTACCACATGACCCTGGCGTTGATAATACCACCTGCTATCATGTGCATTGGAAGGCGTTGAGATCTGGTAAGTAAATTCACGTACGATAAAGCTTTTTAGTATGTTCAAAGAAAACCGAGATAATTATGTTTTTGGTAATTCGCCAAATTCTTACGTCCACAACGTCTTTGTTTTAATTGTTTCATATTATCTTTGGCAGTGTTATTGTCAACAAATGAAAGCAGATTGAAGCTAATGTCTAAATACAATTAAAATTTTTGTTTACAGATGTCTATCCCAATGACTGCTTTGACTGGAGTGCAACGAAAGTTCACTGGTACGGAGGCGGCCAATCTTCCAACCTGACCTGGCCTTTAGATAGTGGGTCATTGGACTACACTCCGTTCATCACTGGAGATATGCAGAAGTCCCAATGGGGCAACGTCCTCACACGGTACTTCATCAATTCCAAAGGGGCTGCCATCATCATTGATGATGAAACACCTCTTCATGTCTCCGTCAACAAAGGAGGCAAACAAATCTGCCTGAAAGCTATGTACCATGAGTTTGCTTACCCGAACAAGCTGACTGAATTTCCTGAAATGAGGTATAATATTTGCACATCTGAAGATATGGCGTCATTGCATTCTTCAATTCACAGTCACCGTAGAGCCCCATTATGGGATGGTTTGAAACCCGCGGACATGCAAACATTAGAATCTCTAATATCAGAACCAGTTTGGCAAATAGCTCCTAGATTTAAACAGGAATTGCAAGCAGAAACTATTTCCAAATACACTGAAGACGTAATCAATCTAGGATTCTTAAAACAAGGACATGTCTTGATCAATGAGCATTGGCAGAATGAAATAGGTGATCTATCAGTTGATACGAGTCGATTTGAAACATTAAACACTACTGTAGATAAACTACATAGAAGAGGGTTTAAAGTAGCGTTTACTATCCAACCGTTTATAAGTACTGAGAGTAAAAACTTCGCAGAATGTGTTCAAAGAAGATTGCTTATTAGTGAAAGAAATAGTGATAGAAGAATACCAGCTTTGACTAGGTTCAAATCGTTAGCAAGCGCTGGAGTATTAGATATAACGAATAACAGATCGGTACCCTGGTTTTTGGAAAAGCTACAAGCAGTAATTGATGAGTACCATATAGACTCCTTCTTTTTAGATTTGGGAACTGCTTACGACATGCCTCATTACTTCCGCTGTGAAAATCTTTTGACCAACCCTGATCAATACAAGAAGATCTTTACCAAGACTTTTGAAAAACTGTTAAACATTATTGGAGTATCTTCAGCTGTGTCGTTGCCCCGTCCACCTATCTTTGTATCTCTGCCGCCTTTTGAGTCTACTTGGGAGGCATTGAGGCTGGTTATACCAACAATACTGACTTACGGAGTCAATGGTTTTCCGTTTATAATGCCGGGAGCTGTTGGAGGGGATATCTACTGGCCTGGAAGTGAGCAGTTCCTGCCGTCTTCCAAGGGATTAGTAGACACAACAAATGCAACTCAGGAGAATGGAATAGAGCTGCCAGAGAGGGAGTTGTACATGAGATGGCTGCAAATGGCGACTTTCCTGCCTGTTATGAAGTTCACTCACCTACCGAGCAAGTACAATGATGAAAGGGTTCTGGAGATGGCGAAGAACTTGACTTCGTTGAGACAGAGAATGGTAAGTGATAATAGAACAATATTGTGATTATTTTAACATTCCAAAGTTATGTTGCTCTTACTAAGTAGTTCTAATGAGCTAACTTTTGACGTAATTTATTTATACAATACTATGATATCTCTTCTTATAGTAAGAGTAGAGTAAATACTTTAACTAATACTTTTACTTTAAGAAAGTAAATACTTTCTTTGTACCTTACGAAACAATATTTCATTAAAGATTGTTTCTTTATTTTTTAATTATAGATTGTTCTGCAGTATTATTAATTTTATCTTAGTGGCCTAAATATGTCTACGTCTCATAACGTAATTACAGACATTAATACCCCATATTTCTTAATACCTTTTTATTTTTTTTATTATTCTTTTCCAGGTTACACCACTCCTCCTGAAATACAAACGCGAGGCCCTAGAAGAAGGCCTGCCTCTCATCCGTCCGCTGTGGCTACTGAGCGGAAGTGACACTGCGCCGATGCCCGTACAAGACGAGTTCGCGATTGGAGGAGAGATCGTCGTCGCGCCCGTGTTGGAACGGGGCCAGACTAGTAGAGATGGTATGTGTGACTTTCATTTGTTAATAAGGGTGTAGAGCTAAATGTGAAAGTGGAGTGACGTGTGTTCGGTACCGTAGTGAATGAATGAAAGTTCTATATCAAACAAACAAATCAAACAATATTTCAAATTCTTAATTCCCAATTTAATAAAAATTATAATATCAACATTATACTAAGCCGAAAGACGCCCACTGCACCCGCAACATGAATCTCCTGCTTGAGCCTGAGACAACCCGTAGAATTATGAGTTATGGACAAATTATTTTTATAGC
Source organism: Apamea anceps (assembly GCA_951799955.1). Classification (NCBI taxonomy): domain Eukaryota; kingdom Metazoa; phylum Arthropoda; class Insecta; order Lepidoptera; family Noctuidae; genus Apamea; species Apamea anceps. The sequence continues at coordinate 19,868,924 of OX637513.1, read as the reverse complement.
AATACTTTTCTTTATTTTTGACAAAGCGCCGTAGTAATCTTTTTACAATCAGTCATTTTGTCTACGCGTGCTGGACATAGGTATCTCTCAAGTATCGCCTTTCTCAATGATCATAAATGAATAACTATTGTTTTTTACTTTCAGTATACCTCCCAACTGGCCTATGGCAAGACGGTATAGACGGATCACTTCGCAAGGGAAACCGCTGGATGCACGAGTACAAAGTTCCTATCGACAAAGTGGCGTACTTTGTCAGAAAACCAGATGATATGAGATTTAAGTAGTTTCTTCTGAACAAACTATGAGTAAAATATTGGAAATATTTTATTTTCTCTTGAGTGAATGTAGGATTTTATCGAAAGTCTTCTTCAGTATCAAAGTCCCTCCAAAAACACAGGTTTTCGAGAAATTATTGACTAATTAGGAAACAAGAGTATGGTCATACAATGGTAGTTATTTAAATTAATTTTTAATACACAAACGTGTGTAATAAACATTCCTATAGTTTGTTTTACGTTCAAATTGAACATTAATATTATGCTTTATGTTGCTGTCATTTAAGTATAATTTTAAATATGAAAATAATTTAATATTAGTAGATGGCAGAAAAAAAACATATAAATTAGTTTTAGTTATCTACTAAAGATGGCTAAAACTAATTAATTATATAATTTTTTCTTCAATCGATTTTCATAGTCCTTCGTTCATCTTTTCAATTCTAGTCTTTAATAACAAAAATGCAATAGTTTTTAATGTAAAGAAATATATTGGTGAATTCTGATTTGAGTTGGTACTATAGTCCTTAAAATGTAATATACCGTACCGTATAAGTATTGAGCAAGTATTATCTAGAGTTGTTCAATTTTGTTATGTGACGATACTTTTATATTATATTTGATTCACTATTTTATGAGTTAAAGACGTAGCCGATTATTTATCACAAAGAAAAGTTTTAGGTCGACACTGCCTCGAAATAGAGTATTCAGAAATTATCCGGTGAATGTGCTCTGAACTGATGTTTATAGGCAACGAGTTATTAACATTTTGGCCAGTAAAAGATCTCGTATATATATATATATATATATTTTTCTGGTAACCGTTTGCCTAAAATACGACATCTGTTGCTTTAATAAATCTGTAAAGATATTATTACAGATTTATTAAAGCAACAGATGTCGTATTTTACCTAAATCACTGGAGATTTTCACTACTTCCTGCTATTCTGTAAAAATCTCACCGTGAAAACTTAGGTGAAGTGGAATAACAGCTCACTTCGAGCTCACTTCGCCTAAGTTTTCACAGACTGGTGAAATGGTTAAACCAGAATATTGTGCCCTACCTTTTAACATAATAAGTATCACAATTTATTATTTGTTGGACGTCCAACATCGACCATTGTATGAATGCCTTTAGTTTGTATTTTAACAATATCAATAATACTATTATTATCTGTATGTATGTATGGAGGTATGTGTCTAGAATGTAAGTGCTCGTAAGCTAATGTAGATACGTAATTAAGTACGTAAGTAATAAACGAACATTATTGTGATTACTATAACATTCCAAAGTTTAGTAGCTTTTTAGTAAGTAATTCTAACGAGTTTCGACATATATATTTTTAATAGGTAGTTGTATCTCTTGAAGAATAGTGATGCATAATCATCAGTAATTTACAAATTGAAATAATTATTTAATATTTTTATCTAATACAATAGTCATGTTTTTGAGTTCATTGAATACTACAAACCAGATTTGATGAAACATTAGATAACATTTAATTTGTTTTTTTTTTCTATTTGTTTTTATAAACAATCATATCACTTATTTTCTTCTTGGCTGTGCCGAATGGTTTGCGCGTTGTCTTTCTACAAAGTATACGTTTTTTTAGTAAATAGATAATTAAAAGTCATTCCAGATTAAGTCAATAGGTTTTATAAGCGTAACCATAAGTACAGTTTTTTTAAAAGCACTTGTTAGGACAAGCGGCATCCGAATGTTGGATTTTAAAATATGAAAATAAATATATGGCATGTTAAGTGCGTGTGCGGCTATTTCAGCCTCATTTAAGTGCATGAGCTCAGCAAATGTTCAAACATGCTGTCATTAAGTGTAATGCTACAAATTAAGTGCATCATGCCAATAATTTATAGAATCAAGAAAAAGGCCTTTTAATTTTTTATATTTAATTTATGCCTATTTAAATAGATGTTTTTTAGGTGGTTCTGTATATTTTTTGGTCTAAATAGTGCGATTTTGTAAGTTTGTATTACGTACTTTTGTCTGTATTCTTTACAGTTAGAAATAAGGAACCAAAAAGTATTCTATACGACTGTTTATTGTATAATGCATTTAAATTGTGAAAAATGTGCCGTTATTAAATGTTTTCAAATTTAATGCTTTAGTTATTGTTTCCTATTTTAATTTTCAATATACTCGTTTTACGAAGACATGATTATCGTGGACCAGTAAAGTGCGGCTTTAATTTGACTTGATTAATTAGTTGAAAGTATTTCTATCTTGTATACGGTAGATAAATAAATAAACGAAAAAATAAATAAGTAAAATATTATTTCATTATTATATATTTTGTTCGGCGAACCCTAACGCGTGGCCGCGTCTTCTGTCGACGCGATATGAACGCGACTACTGCGTATTCGGGCGAACGATTGGACGCGGGGTACGGTTTTCGGAAGGTCGTTTATATAAATTCGAAATAGGAGCCATACAATTACACTCCCTTGTGGACTTGTTACTCTCAGACCGAATAATTTGTATTTCTTCTGAATTTGTATTTTTTTAAAAATATTTTTCTAATATTTCGAAAAATCTATTTGTAAGGATTTTTGGAGGCATGAGGAACAGGGTGTAAAGTTCACTCATCCTCCATTGAAAAGGGAGGATCCTCCGACCAGACGGGTGTTGTGTCTGGCGGGCAATTGCCCAACGATTGATGTTGGGAAATTGTATCTATGCTAAGTGCGCGGTAAACTCTGCTTGCGAGATGCAGGATTTGCGTGACGTCAGTATGACGCGTTGTTCGCATGTGGCGTTGTAGATACCGCTACATCACTCCCCTCCGGAGACCGGAGGTCGATTGTGGGCTGAGTCTTGTATCTTGCGATGCTTGCCAGGCCAGCTGAGGTTCCAGTGAGTCGGAACCGGTTGCCGCATAGTTCACGGTGAGTCGGAACTGTCTGCGGAGATGTCCCCAGTGAGTCGGGGTGGCGCTGCGTTCCAGTGCGTCGGATGTCGTACAGCGCCGGGTTGAGGCTGGCTGCTGCGTCGACCAGGAGAGGGTGCTCTGCTTGTTGACCGGCCGAAGGTGCAGTGTGCTGTGCCAAGGTTGCTGATGAGGCTGAGGGTGATGACCAGGTATGCGCGGACGCTGCATGCTGGTGGTCAGGATACCCGTTGAAGCCGTGGATGCTGGCTGGCTGAGTGACTCGCTGCTGAAGCTTGCGGGAGTGATGATGATGACGTCACGCTGAAGTGTTTGCACGAAGGCTGCGCTGACGTTCATACTCGGGGTCACCAGTTTAGAGGCATGAGGAACAGGGTGTAAAGTTCACTCAACCTCCATTGAAAAGGGAGGATCCTCCGACCAGACGGGTGTTGTGTCTGGCGGGCAATTGCCCAACGATTGATGTTGGGAAATTGTATCTATGCTAAGTGCGCGGTAAACTCTGCTTGCGAGATGCAGGATTTGCGTGACGTCAGTATGACGCGTTGTTCGCATGTGGCGTTGTAGATACCGCTACAGATTCAAACCTAATAAATAGCCTATTAAATCTTAGAAATCTGCCCCGCTGCTCCGCAGGCTGCGTGGCAGTCCCAACACTATTCTGCAATCAATAAGTAGCCGCCCGGGCAGATAGCCCGCTAGTGTGGGCGATAAGCTATTTTTGTTACTAACACTATTAGACCATTGTAGTCTGAATGAATAAAGATTATTATTATTATTAAAAATATACACAAAAATGAAAAAAAAGTTCAAGTAAATAAATAAAAGGGATTAATAAAGTAAAAATAATAATCCAATAACGTTTTCAAACATTTTTATTACTCATAATGATTCATACGTTACCACCAAACACGCTGAATGGGTTATAGCGACGTGACTGATACAATGATAATTAATGAGTACTTTATATTACATACAATCATAAATATGCACCTAGTTGCCCTTAAGGGCTAAACATTATTTAAATTATTAAACATTTTTTAAAGTAGCAGGTTTGTTAGTTAAGCAAGCAGGTAATGTAAAAGATAATTTAAGTGCATACGATTAAGCCTTATAAGTGCAACTAGAGTGCGATCAATCGATGACATCGACCGTTTAGCATAAGTAGTAGCTGGGTTACATTCATCCATCATTCATGTTTTGAGGCGATCTACATCGACTGGTCGACCCACAATCACGTTGCACTTAGTTGATATTATTTTGCTTTTTAATATTTTTCATTTAATGATATTAAGAATTTCATATGCACCAAACTTCTTTTTTCTAATCCAACATTCCCGTAACAAATTCTTTAATAATAATTAATCATTTAGGCGTATACAGCGTTTACCTTGCAACAGATTGAAGCATTGACTTTAGCTGTTCAACAAATCTGATCAGTCTTACTTACCACTAAGCGTGTTACTTGCAACCCGACTAAACGATGACAGTGGAACTTTTCAAGTGAAAAAGACATACTACACAAACGTCACGCACTAAAACTCAGTAGGTATGTTTAAGTAAACGATTTACTGTGTTAGTGAAAAGGACAGGTCAGACACGCGTAACGCGGCGCATTTTATTTGCAGTCACGCAAAGCCGCGTCCCCAAGTTAATCAGATATGCCAACAACGCGTGACGTAATCTCACTGACTTACTTCGAGCAAGGTAATTTTAATTACTCAGTTTCAGTTGAGAAAATTTCGCTGCGTTGTCCTTTATTTAATGATTAAATAACGTAATCAGTGTAACTCGGAAATCTTAAACTTAAACAAGGTGTGTTTGTTTTTATAATGAGTTTCGTGTGAGATAAAGTTCTGTTATCAACTATGTTATTTCCACCCCCATCATTTACAGGGCACAAACATTCAATACTAATATTGTAACGCATCGGTTTCTAGCACCACTTAAACATTCATCTCGTTTAATAAAATAGAGCGTGCAAACTGTTACGTATCATGATTGGCTAAATAGCATATCAATAAGGTGAAATAATTATTGAATTCTGTTTGAAATGGCTTATAATGGACTGGTCAAGTTTGACTTGGATTTTGGACGCACATAAGCCACAATAAAGTTTGAAAAGTATCTTGACTAACAAGTTTTAAAACATGCTATTTTAACACGCTCTATTTTAAAACGACTATCCCACATTGATATCTACCTACAAATCCATCTATCCCATTTCCACTCCTTAAATCGATGTATTTTCTTGAGAGCTCTATTCATCAAACCATCTCAAGCCGAACTATTCGAACATTGCAATTCCTTCTCGTTTTATTATTAATGCATGAAGTTCTGAGTGATAACAAACAGTCATACGGTGTACCTGATCTTTGATTTAATGCTTCATGTCATCGTCAAAATTAATTTTCTTAATATATATTTAATCCTAGGCATCTATAGATGGCGTTGAGGTAAAGCAGGTTCTAAGTTGGCAAAATGATCAGTTTTATTTGATGTTTTGTTGAGGTAATATTGACAAGCTCACTCAGGTAAGCCGCATGGCTGTCTGCCAAACTTTGACAGTCATGATTATATTATATGTATAACGAAGACAGTAAATATTTTGTTAACTACAATTAAACATGTTAAAGTAACCCACAGTTGGAAGAATACAACATTTAATAATTTCAATAATGGTTTATTTCTCAGAGCTATTGATGTTCACTAAGCTGATACAATTCTTAATTTTAATAACATTTTTAATATTCCTAATAATATGCATTAATTAGAATTCTAGCTATAAAATACAATAGTAAACTTTAGGGTCAGGCTTTATAGCCAGCTAGACGTGGTGGCTGGCTGAAAATAACAAAGCCTATTTAAATAAAAAATACTCAAAATCTTTTTTGTTCGAAGCATTTGTAGTCGTCATCACCGATGCACTCGTGATGATTATGAATCGTAAATTTTAGCGAAAATCTTGTTATTTTGAGGTTGCTATGGTCAACTGTCCAAAAGCCATCACTACGATTTGAGTACCGCGACCTCAAAATAACTGTAGATTTTTTGCAACGTAGATGCAAAAGCGCTGCTTATTACTAAAATTGACTGTTGAAGCCAATAGTGGTCATAACGGCGTGGCATCGGTTCAGACCTCACCCACAAGGTATTCCTCACATCCCTGTTTAGTCCCATCCAAACTACCTAAAGCATAAACCACATAATGAAACAATATTGTGCTCACATCAATCCACACACAGTTACACATACTATATTAATTATGTATTTTAAACTATAAAATAAAAACTCATTCGTTGACATACATAAAAAATAAAATTAAAAAAAGTATTCTTTATGTATTCGTTTACAATTTTTATAAGATTTTTATATGTTTAATACATTGTGCTGGTGCGCTCAGAATACGAATTGTTCTCGCTATATTTTTTTTCTATATTAAGAAATGTTGGCGAAGTAAGCGATTGTTGTGTGACATTAATCCACTTATATCTATGGATGACTTAAAATTAATTGACTCAAACATTTTCATTGGATATTTGGCAAATAAGGATAACGTAACAGTGGAAATACGAGCAGGTGAGCTTTAACTAGTAGATGTTATAGTAATATTAGTCAAGAGGCAAACATGCTCGCTTCTGCCGGTGTATGGAGGAAAGCCTCGAAGACTGCTTACATACTAGATGCTGAATCATTTATGGATCATTATCACATTCGCTCACATCCGAACATAACATTTTGAAACAAATCGGTAATCTAATGGAGTAGGTATTTTTATCTATAATTACATGAGGATTTTATCTTCGACAAAAGAAATATTACAAAAACGTTTAAAAAAACAATTCATCTGAATAGGAACGAATTTTTAAAGACTATAACGATTTTTATAAGTATTTGGGTCGCCACGACTAGAAATTTCAAACAAAAATACAACAGACCGAAAAAATATATAGATGCCAACGTAATAAAAATAGAGATTCAATAATCTCGTTTCATCATTTAATAATTATCTTTTGGAAATGAGTAAATTTGTAAATAACACGTAATTATAACTATGTTATATTACTATACCTCGACGCAACAAGCAAGTATTAACTTAAACAGAGGTAAATATAATGAATTCTTTAATAATAGTTTTCTACTAAAACATTTATTATTTATAATGGTTAAGCTCTCTATCGTTTTAGGCTCACTGTTGGTCTAGAATAACACAGATGTCTTCAGTTGTATAGTTTCGATCGATCGTAGTATTAATATACTTTAATTGAATATAAGAACATTGGACACACATTCAATTAATATTGGAGTTGCAGGTTTATCCAATTATAATTGACTCTGTATCTAATGTCTTATATTTTTGTATTAATGTCGTCCAGAAAGGGTGTTACGAATATATGCAGATCAATGTTGCGTTAGCTTGTGATAGTATGCGCAACTTATTTTAAAATAGCCGAGAAGATAAATTTCGCTAGCGTGATGTAGAACCCGATCTCATAACAGCCCCATCTCTTGGAGCTATATAAAGTTACGTTAATTCCTACAATCGATCGCCACTATTGTCTATGTATAGGTAATCGCAGGGAAATAAGCTCGAGTTGAAAACAAATGTGGAAAACGTCACTCCTTACATCTAACTGAATTACTTACGAGGTACAGGCTGACACGAGAAGTCATCTTTGTCGTTCTAGAGTCGTAATAATAAGTCTCATCTAACAAATATGAATACATACTAGCGCACGTAGCACTAGCCCGACGAGCGACTTCACATTTAAGAACGTCTTTTTAAGACAATATTTTGTTTATAAGTATATCTTTATTTAAACCTTTAAAAAAGTACCATCAGGTTTTATGTTAACGTCAGTTATCATGACATTCAAGTGTTAATCACGTCCTTTCAAAGCGACTACGCTAAACAAAAGAATTGCCGCTAAGATATTTTGTACAATTTGTAAATTACAAATGGCGATAGCAAAATAAGTTATCTTCTCCCCCAAAAATTTTGATCGCAAAGCGGTGTTTTGGCTAAACAAAATGGACTGGTTACGCTAAATATCATGTATAAAAGCACTACAGTTTTGTATAAGACCAAATTTTTAAAACATCATCAGAAATATATTTTAAATGGCAAGCTACTAGAAAACAGTTGTTTTTAGAAAAAAATGGACGTCTCTGTTCTTAGGTCGAGAATAGGTTATTGACTTTACAATTGGATGTGGTTAGGACACTGTCAGTTTGGGAGTTACGAATGGCCGTGGTTTGCACAACACATTTTGACACCAGCACTTTCATTTTCGTTTTCATTATCGTTACTTTCATTATTAACTAAGATTTTATCAAACTCTTTAGCAGTCTGTTAATTGCATTCATATATCACAAAAACTCAGCATCTATTTGCAAACACTCTCATACGAAGGAGTGGCCTCAAGAGTCAAAGCTTACGAGCGTTTCTTTCATTATCACAGCCTTTTTTTTCTACAACAACAATTACACTTTTCTTTGGTTCATTCGGTTCGTAAGCGTCGACTCCGTGTAAGAAGCTCACTTCTTCGATGAGAAGGCTACAAATAGACCCGAAACCTAGAATTCGAGTCTATAGGCCGCACATGATGTCTCGTGGTCCTGAAGGTTGATGGTGCAGCGCGAGGCAGACGGCGACAGGTCAATCTTGTACTTCTCGAGAGCTTCCTCGTTCTCTGTCACCCAGTAGCCAAGCACGTCGGTGTCGTACGTGGGGATAATGGTGACTTCTGCAAGGACCAGAAAGAAAGGTTATTAATTAATAGTAATAATAAATTGTTTATTGATCAAGAAGGTACAGATGGTGAGAAAAATAAAATTTACAATAGTTACTAGAAAGATATACAAAGTTATGTAACTACATTATATGGTAGAACATGTTGATGTAAGTACATGGTACATCTGTTGACAATTATTTACGTTACCCTGTCTCTTAAACTAGGATATACCTGTATCTTAAGAGACAGTGGCCGGCCATAAGGTTGTTTTAATATTACCTATTATGTAATTGAGGACCCCGTCGATCTACCCACCATTAAACAATTATTAGAAAAGGGAAAGGTAAGTAAAATTGAAAAAAATTAAATTAAATAATGAACTTAATTCTAGTGAGTGTGTATGTATGTGTGTATTAGGGTGTGTGCATGAGTATGCATGTATTAGGTTATGAAGGTTAATAGAGATTCTGTGTGATCATAGTCCTGTTGAAGTAGCCACTCTGTAAGTTTGCGTTTAATTTTCCATTTTGTCAGATCAAAGTATGTTTAAGGGGTTGTGAATTTTTCTGTAAATGAGAGAGCTCAGAATAAGATACTGATGTTTGGCAAAAGCTGTTGTATGAGGAGTACTTAACTTTAAGTATAGCTCTCTGTGCTCTCTCTAGTTTGAGAAGGAATGTTTTTTCGCCCCTCCCCACACCGTAATGCAATATCCTAGTACTGATTGACATAGGCTAAAGTACACCATTGTTATAGTGTCGAGATCAGCTGATTCTCTCAGGGACTTAAAGATATGTAAGAGACGGAGGGTTCTAGTGGTGAGAGCATCAATTTGTTTATCCCATTTTAGTTCACTATCTATTTTTACACCTAGATATTTAACGCTAAGTGTTCTGGTAAGATTAGGACACTATGTGGTGGAAGTAGAAAGAACCTGACATGAGTGAGCAGTAATCGAGAAAGAGTCTGAAGGTGAGTTATTACGTCTTATAGCAAACGGTATGTAGCTGGATTTTAGTAAATTTAGAGTAAGTAGGTTTGAGTTTAGCCATGTCACTACTGTACTTAATGGAGACTCTGCTGCGGTTTTAACACTATCCCATGTACTATTAATGCCGTGTCGTCAGCGTAAGTAATTATTTTTTTTTATAAGACGTTGCCCCATACTAGGAATTTCTTCTGTATCGTGGGTGCGTTTACAAACATTTAAACTCACATGCACAAACAGCCAGACCCGGAACAACTTCTTGTAGGTCATACAAATATTTGTTCCGTGCGGGAATCGAACCCGCGACACACAACGCAGCAGTCAATCGCTTAGCCACTGCGCCAACCGTGCCGTCAAATTTACATTGTGGGAGCTTTAAATTGCATAGATCATTTATGTAAATTTGGAACAAACTAGGCCCCAAAACGCTACCCTGCGGGACGCTAAAGGCGCGACAAGTTCTTCGTCACTGAGGTAAGTATTGATCTTAACACGTTGAGTGCGGTTACTCAGGTAGTCTTTAAATATTTCTAGGGAAATTCCGGCCACGCCAAGCAATTCCAGCTTAGAGATAAGTAAGGAAACAGAAACTGTGTCAAAGGCCTAAGACAGATCTAGACATATGCCGAGGCATTTAGTTTTGCTATCCAGGTTCTCCACTACATGTTTGGTCAAATTAAGTACTACGTCTACAGTTGATATTCTTTTCCGGAAGCCGTACTGATTATCAGCGATTATTTTATACCTATCCAAAAAATCTTTGAGGCGGTTGTTCAGTATCCTTTCGAGAATTTTAGAAAGTACCGGTAGCATCGAAATGGGCCTGTAATTATTGACACAGTTTCTGTCTCCTCCCTTTTGAATTGGATGCACTATAGCTTTTTTTAAAGCTTCAGGAAAGACACCCTTTTGCAAACAGCAATTAAAAAGGTAAGTTATGTGAGGAACTAACACATTTTTGCAGTTCTTTAACAGTAAGGGTGAAATTCCATCCCTGCCAACAGCACTGTCATTATTTAATTAAAGCATAAGTGACTCTACTTCGGCTTCATCTACATCTAGCAGAGCCAGTGAATTGATAGTTGAGTTTGAGATATTAGAAGAGGATGAACGCTGTTCTGAGAGCAGGGGGGATTGTGCACCAGATTCGATCTTTGCCACCAGGTTTTTGCCAAGGTTAGCAAGAAATGGCATACCTCGTTAACGGAAAAATAAGGATTATCGCATAAACTTAGTAGCTCTTCAGGTATACTTCGAGTTATCGATGTATTTGTAATATTCTTTATGGTTTTCCATAACTCTTTAGGATTATTTCTCGTTCTCTCCAGTTCACTTTGTATGTCTAATCTTGTATGTTTTTTTTCTTCTTTGTACAATAAACTTATATTATTATTATTATTACTTTTTCCATAGGAAATTTTTAACTTTCGAAGCAAGGAATTGCAAAAATTTCTATAGCGAGTGTAGGTTAGCTTTAATTGTAGATTATCGGGTGCTTTTTTGGACTTATTTATGAAATTTATCGCGGTTTTTCATACATTTTAGAAGACCTGGAGTTATCCATAGTTTTATATTTCGTTTGCGTCTAGGGATTTTAATTTGAACTGAGTTATTAGATATTATAGATTCTATTATAGTGATAAATTTATTCATGGATAGATTTGGATCGGTGGTTTCAAAAATATCTGGTTTCCGTGCTCCTGGCATTCCAAGTCTCGTGTTTAGCTTATTTTCTTTCCCCTTTCCTTTGTTGTACGAGCGGACAGCTGACATAAGTGTTTGCTTCGTATTTACTGTGGTGAATTCAGCTAATATGGGACGCGGGTATTTGAGGTCGATGGCTTTCCTGGTAGACGGTGTATGTCGCGAAGATCAGATTCCGCTATGCCATATATATAATTAAGAGAGCTATGCTACTATTTTCAAGACATCGTTATGACGTCCCTTCCATTTTTTCTAATTTATTTATGTCCATTCCATTTAATTTGTAACATTACTGAACAAGTTTTTCGGTTATATGGGGTGAAAAAAATGGGTGAAATTATTTTAAAACAAATTGTGTAACTTACCTAAATCTTTATCTTCCCATGTCTTCTTGGCATCGAGCAGGGCGTTGTAGATCTCCTTCGATGGCTCAGTTCCGGAGAACACGTAGTAGCGTGCACGGACTCTCTTGAAGAATTCAATGGCGGAGTAGTACGAGTTGCCATGATGTGGCACGTAAGTCAGCTCCATGTACACTGGTGCAGGAGCTTTCTTCTTACTGGGAGACTCCGAGGCGCGACTCTTTGCTTCCTTGCTCTTCTCCTGGTTGATCTTATTTTTATTCAACACGGTTGAACTTGTTTGCTTTTTAGGAGTACTCTTCCCGTCTGCCTGAGTTGGCGCCCCGATCGGACTTGGCAGACCAAGTGGCTTTCCCCAAGACTCGATAGGATCTTTGGATGGTTTACGAGTTTCACTGGTAAGTTCAGATTTTTCGTACTTAGTTTCCTGTTTGCTTGATGGACTGCTTTCGGTCACTTTCTTTGACTCTGATTTAAGGTCTTTCAATGTAATTGTACTTTCTTCCTTCGAAGAATGACTGGAACTTGAATGGAATTTAGAATCAAGCTCGTATTTAGCTGTTATGTTTGAAATAACTTGAGATCCGCTAACCTTCTTGTGTTCTTCGATGGCTTTCTCAAAATGCTCGTCAGCTTCTTTCAAGAAGGTAGCATCACTGTGTTTGAAATGTTCAGATCTTTCTTTAGTTAAGAAGGCTTCCGTCATTTTTATTGTAGAGCCGGTAGGTACTTCAGTCGTACTTACTTCGGAATGTGATAATGATTTGTATGAATCATCTCCAGGGAGTTGTCCATAAACGGAGGTTGACATGACATCTTTGTCTAACATTGATTCATGTTTGTCGAATAGATCCTGTTGTGACTTTGCAGTGTCTAATTCAAAGCTAAGATTGGATCTCGGTGAGTGTGCGACTTGAGATTTGGTACTGCTAGGGCTGCCCTGACCGTCTTCATCACTATAATACATTCCGCTACCGCTTTCCGTACCCCAAACATGAGTAGCTGCCCTAGAACCCCTGGAGCTGATATCTGATGGTGGAGTAGAGATTCCAGGGTGATCTAGATCATCGCTAGCTGCTGACGAGCTTCGCATATCACCAGTCTTCGACGAGAGCTTGGAGAACGACTTTTCACTTTCGCCGGTGTCAACGGTCTCTTCAAATTCTTCTCTGAACTCTGATATAGTTGTTTTAGTAGATTTTGTAGTCTTAGTTACACCGTCAGTGCCCTTGCTAACTGTAGTAGTTTCGATAGTAATCTTAATTTTTTCTGGGCTAATTACCTCCTTGGTTGTTACCACAGTGATGGTTTGTGTGATTTCGTTGTCACCTTCTTTGATTACTTTCGTGTAAGTGTCCGTTTCTCTCGTTATTTCTCCCACTGGCGAGCGTTGCTTCTTTGGTTTCTGTTCTGGTTTGTCCTTTGATTCATGTGGTACTTGACTAACTGCAGGTCTATCATCTAGTACTTGTCTTTCTTCCTGTGCAACTGGTTGTTTTTCTATTTCGTCAAGTTCTTCAGGAGACCAATCGTCAAGGCCGGTTCCTGGAGGTAAATACGTGATTTGTGTGCGTACGTCTTTTGTTGTTTCGACTGTGCCATCATCTTTCGCGTTTTCAGTAACTGTTTCTGTAACCGTCTTAACCGCGACGTCATTCGTTTTACTATTGCTAAGTTCTTCTTTCGTCACGTTAGTTGTAATTGTCTGAGTAACTTTTTCGCCATGATCGGACTTAATTATGTTGGTTTTCTTATCAACGGAGGTCTTGATCTTCCCAGTGGAGACTAATCCCTGTAGCGCAGCTTGAAGATCACTGTCTGATGTCTTTTGGAATTCGGAAACAGTGATTTTTACATCTTTAGTTGTTTCTGTTGCTCCGTCAGGGAATTCATCCACAGTAGTTGTTTCGACCGTGGTTCGCACGCGTTTAATATTTACATCATTGCTAGTTAAGAACTCACGTTTTGTTGCAATTGTTATTTGGCGCTTAATAGTAATGGAACCTCGCTGTATTACTTCGTTTTTAACATCTAGATCCTCGGTCAAACTTTCTACAATTTCAGAGTCACCTATTTGTAATTCTTCAGGACGTGCAGGAACATCTTCCATTGATCTTTGCGGGTAACCAGCTATGTCAGTGATAGTGACTGTTTCTTTCTTCTTGGTAATCACAGTACCATCGGGGTGTTCATCTTCAGTCTCACACCTGACTATAGTTTTGACTTTCCTAGAATGTGTTGCCGTATTTTCGAACTCCTGTTTAATCGTTACTACTGTAGTTTTTCTATTGATTTGGATGCCATTTTCAATGACTAGATCTTCTTTAGTTTGCACTGATTCCTTTGGTTTATCGACTGCACTATATCCCGTAAGATTTTCATAAAATGTTTCTGTTTTATAATCATCTAGTGTCACTTTTTTGTCTCTTGTGATTTCTGTATTGCCGTCGGGCAATGCAATTTGACACTCGGTTTCTATAGTTGTCCTTACCTTCTTCTTCCCATCTACTTGTTGTGACTCAAGAACCTCTTTTGTTGTTTTAATTGTAATAATTTGTTCAAGTTCTTTGCCATCTCTAGTTATCACATTCTTTTTAGTTTCTACATTAATTTGCACATCTCCAATTTGCTCATAGCCTACCACTTGTTGGCAGACTTCTCGCTGTTCATCTTTTATGTCACAGACCGATGTACTGGTGTCCACAGTTGTTCTTGCAGCACCGTCAGGATATTCATCTGTTGTTGTTACCGTTTTAACTGTCTTTAATTTTCTTAATACGTGTTGACTATCAGCGTATTTAGTTTTAACTATTTTGGTATTGATAATTCTCCTGATGTGAACATCATTTTCTTTTATTTCTTTAATGTCTGTGTCCTCACTTACGTCAGGTTCTCCCGAAGGTAATAAGTCTTTGAGCGCAGCTTCTAATTTTCTTATTTCGGCTTGCTCTTCTGCAGTGGGCTCGACCGTCTTCAGACCCTCGTCTACCAACGAGATTTTTTCACTAGCTCTTGTAATAACTGACCCATCGGGATATTCATCTTCCGATACTGTCCTGACTGTCGTTTTAGTTCTCTTAATATTTTGGTCAGTGTTGGCATATTCTTGTACTGTTGTAGTAATGGTGATTTTTCTTTTGATGAGAATACCATCTTCAGTGAAGGTTTTAGTTTCAGTCGTCGTGTCTTCTATTGGGTCTCCGATAGCATCAAATCCTTCCTCACCTGCATCGGTCGTTTCAACTTCTATGTCTGTTACTGAAGTACTACTTTCAACAACGGTTCGCGCTGAGCCATCTGGGTAGAAATCGGTGGTGGTAAGAGTGGTTACAGTCTTCAGTTTTTTGAGTTTGCCTTGTTTGTCAGAATATTTCGTCTTGACAATTTTAGTAACGATAGTCCTCTTGATAGTAATACCTTTTTCCTTGATTTCTACGGTCTCACTGGATTCACTAACTTCTGGTTCTCCAACTGGAGTAAACTCTTTGAGAGCAGCATCTACTTTACCGCTTTCATCAGTTGACGGTAATCCATCTTCGACAATTTTATCATCAGTTTTTGTTTTGTCGTCTGTAACCCTGTCTTTCTCGGGATGTTCATGAACTCCATTGACAATTGGCAGTGAAGCTTTTTCTTTTGGGACTGGCATAGTACTTTCTTCCAAGTGTACTTTCTTCTTTGTTTGAATTTCTTCAATACTTATGTCAGTAATGGAGGTGTCCGTATCAACAGTAATTTTTGTAGTACCATCAGGATATTTATCACTTGTAGTGACTATCGTTACTGTTTTAAGTTTTTGTAACAATCCTCGACTGTCAGAATATTTAGTCTTAATGATCTTAGTAATAATAGTTCTAAAGATAGTAATTTTATTTTCTTTAATTTCTTCTGTTCGTACGTTTTCACTGACTTCTGGCTCGGATGGAACAAGTTCCTTTAGAATAGCTTCTATTTTTTCATTTTCAGCATCGACTTCTTTGTTTTCCATGTCCATAAGATTTTCATCTAAGAGTGATATTTTTTCGCTGGTCTTTTTTATTACAGAGCCATCTGGATGTTCATCTTCTACGACAGTTTTGACTGTTGTTTTAATTCGCTTAATGCTCTTGGAAGTATTAGTGTATTCTTGTATAGTAGTAGTTATTGTTGTTGTTCTGTTGATACTCTCACCGTCTTCCGTAACTGTTTCAATTTCTGTAGTTGTGTCTTCTTTGGGTTTGCCAATTGATTCAAATCCTTCGAGACTTTCATCTACAGCATCTATTCCGATGTCTGAAACAGATAGTTTAACGTCTTTAGTGACTTCTGTCATTCCGTTGGGAAGCATGGTCTCTGTAACAGTTTCCACAGTTGTTTTAACTTTTCTTTTACTCCTATCTATTGAGCTCAAGGTTTCCTTTGTTGTTGTGGTAGTTACAATTTGCAGAGCACTTTTCCCATTAATAATGACAGTTTTCTCATATTTATCGGTTTCAACTGCCTTGTCTTCCACAACTGTTAAATCTTGAAGTTCAGGGCTTTCTACAGATTCTACTTCAATATCTGTCAGAGATGTACTGCTATCAACTTTGGTGCGAGATGAACCGTCAGGGTAATCATCAGTTGTAGTGATGGTTGTGTCAGTCTTGAGTTTTTTCGGCACGCTTTGTTTATCAGCATACTTCGTTTTCACTGTTCTTGTAACAATTGTTCGCCTGATGATAAAGTTCTCCTGTTTGATTTCCTCTGTTGTAGTAGTAACACTTTCTTCAGGTTCACTACAAATTGTAAAATCACTGAGTATACTGTCTAAATTACTGCTAGAATCTAAAATAACTTCTTCAGTCTTAACTTCTACGTTCTTTTGTACATCTCTTGAACCGTCGGAGTGTTCTTTAGTGACATTTGTTTCAACTGTAGTTCGAATTATCTTTTTATGGTCACTGATTTTAATGGTTTCCTTTTTGGTTGTAGTTGTTACAGTTTCTACAATATCCTTGTTATTTTCCTTAATTATTCGTTTACTGACATCTGTATCGATGATCGTATCTTCAATATTATCATCTGATTCGTCAGTCTCACTTAAAAAGGATTTGAGGGATTCTACATCTTTAGGCACGGAAGACTCGCGTTTGTCAGTCAAGTCTTTAATTTCAAACTTTTCTTCACTTTCTAAATATTCCTTATCTGTTCTGTCTTTGGCGTACAAATCCATGGATGAGGTAGATCTAAGGCTGGAAGAACATTCTGATAGTAATGTTTGTGTGTCTTTTATTGTAGTTGTAGAACCGTCAGATCCTTTGCTAAGGGTGGTTGTTTCTATTGTAGTCTTAATATTTTGTGGTGTGCCATCTTCTCTTGATATTACTTCTTTAGTAGTGACAGTAGTTATAGTCTGAGTGACCACATTTTCACCTTCTTTAATGATTTTTGTAACGGTGTCAGTTTCTGTTTTAATCTTTCCTACATTTTGCATTAAAGATAAAAGATCCGATTCATCGTCTACAAGAGCAGTTGTCTTTTTAGGTACTTTCTCAGTTGATGTAGAAATTCTCTGAGTAAGAACGTCATCTCCAACGTGAACCACCTTAGTGATTGTTTCTTCACTGCCATCAGATTTATCGTAGGTAACTTCGCTTTGGACTCCATCACTGATTTTCACATCCTGGAAGCTACTACTAGGAGTCTTTGGAAGTGGACTGACTGGAACCGTTGGGGGAGTAGATACCCTGACCAAAGATTCTACGCTTTCTGTCTTAATACCTTGCTGTACAGTATCTTCTCCAAATGCTTTATGTATAGACTCCATAAGATGTACAGCACTATCTTTCATTGCTTGTGATACACTTTTGTCATCACCTGCTCCTAAATCAATAGGTATACTATGCACTCCCGAGTCTGATGTTTCAGAAAGAGGAATTTCATCTTTAGGTGATCCAAGTTCCTGCGTTTTGTCATCATAAACTTTTGTTAAATCTGTATCTTTCAACGTTGATGTAATTGAATCATCAATTGTTAGTGATTCAAGTTTTTGGCTAGTCGTATCATCAGAATATAGCTTATCTTTAAGTGATTTCTTTTCGGATTTTTCTGAGCCCTCAAAACTATATTTTTCTTCAAGACTGGTTTCCTTGGACACATCTTCGGAACTACTACCATGCGGTATGGGGGTAAGGCCATCTGTCCCGCTATCAAGAGAATCTTGAGTAGACTTATCATCTGGAATAGATCTCTTCTTAATGTCATGTGGCTTGCTGACAGTTTCTTTAAGGCTAGGTTCTAGTTTAGAAACAAACTGTGTTTCTTGTTTTAGCATTTCTTCTGTTTGACTCGATAAAGATTGTAATTTTGTAGCTGTAACTTGAATATGTGAGTCTTTTTTGACATCAACTCTTTCAATTACTTGACTATCTTCACTAACTGATTCACCGTCTTCATAAATGTCTTTTTCATCTATGTCTAAGTCTTGAAATTCGATTTTGTCTTCTGCAGGTTTTTTAAGGACTTCAGTTGCTACTGGACTCATTGATTTGCGGTCAACTTTGTCTTCGATGAGTGGCTGATCTTCTTTTTGTGTAGTTAGATCCTTTTCATGCGTTGCCTTTTCACTTGCAATAGACGTAGGCTCTTCATCAAAAGATTCCTTTTCATCAATGTCTTTTTCGTCATCTTTTGATTTGGTTTCAATTTCCTTTTTAGTTACTTCAGATTTTTCTATAATGTCTTTTTCAGTTGCATTAATAGGGCTTCCCATTTCTTCATCAGGTTTGCTGGGACCTGCAGGTTTTACTGAGCTAGGTTCTTGGTCACGAGGCTGTTCTGGTCTAAGTTCTTTTTCAGATTTTAATAGACTGGTGGTTTTTGCATCTGGTTTAGCTAAACTAGGCGCTATTTCTTTAGATTTTACTGGAGTGGATTCTATATCATCGTCTGATTTTTCTAGATCCAAATCAGCTTCATCTAGAACCTCAGGACTTCCTTTATCTAACATGGCAGAGCTAGGTACGTCTTTATCTGGCTCGTATGGAGAATGAACTTGTAAGTCTAGCAACATACTAGTAAGTTTTTCGTCTTGATTGCTAGGTGCCTTCTCATCAGGCTTGATTGGGCTAGCTGCCTTCTTATCAGGTTTGTCTGAGCTAGCTGGTGTTTCACTTGGCTTGTCTGCGCCAGGTCCCTTCTCGACAGGCTTGACTGGGGTAGCTGGTGTTTCAACTGAATTGTCTGAGATAGGTGCCTTCTCATCGGGCTTGATTGGGCTAGCTGCTTTCTCATCAGGCTTCTCTGGGCTAGTTTTAGTTGGCTTGTCTGAGCTAGGTGCCTTTTTATCGGGCTTGATTGGGCTATCTGCCTTCTCATAAGGCTTGTCTGGGCCAGCTGGCTTGTCTGCGCTAGGTGCCTTCTCATCAGGCTTGTCTGAGCTAGGTGCCTTATCATCGGACTTGATTGGGCTAGTTGCCTTCTCATCAGGCTTCTCTGGGCTACCTGGTGTTTCAGCTGGCTTGTCTGAGCTAGGTGCCTTCTCATCGGGCTTGATTGGGCTAGCTGCCTTCTCATCAGGCTTCTCTGGGCTAGTTGGTATTTCAGCTGGCTTGTCTGCACTAGTTGCCTTCTCATCAGGCTTGATTGGGCTAGCTGCTTCTTCATCAGGCTTCTCCGGGCTAGCTGGTGTTTCTGCTGGTTTGTCTAAGCTAGGTGCTTTCTCATCAGGCTTGATTTGACTAGCTGCCTTCTCATCAGGCTTGTCTGGGCAACCTGGTGTTTCAGCTCTCTTGTCTGCGCTAGGTGCTTTCTCGTCAGGCTTGATTGGGCTAGCTGGTTTTTCAGCTGGCTTGTCTGCACTAGTTGCTTTCTCAACACGCTTGATTGGGCTAGCTGCTTCTTCATCAGGCTTGTCTGGGCTAGCTGGTGCTTCTGCTGGCTTGTCTAAGCTAGGTACTTTCTCTTCAGGCTTGATTGGGCTTGCTGGTTTTTCAGCTGGCTTGTCTGCACTAGTTGCTTTCTGTTCAGGCTTGATTGGGCTAGCTGGTTTTTCAGCTGGCTTGTCTGCACTAGTTGCTTTCTCATCAGGCTTGATTGGGCTAGCTGCTTCTTCATCAGGCTTGTCTGGGATATCTGGTGTTTCTGCTGGCTTGTCTAAGCTAGGTACTTTCTCATCAGGCTTGATTGGGCTAGCTGGTGTTTCTGCTGGCTTGTCTGCGCTAGGTGCTTTCTCGTCAGGCTTAATTGGACTAGCTGGTTTTTCAGCTGGCTTGTCTGAGCTAGGTGCCTTCTCATCGGGCTTGATTGGGCTAGGTGCCTTCTCATCAGGCTTGTCTAGGCGGGCTGGTGTTTCAGCTGGTTTGCCTGCGCTAGGTGCCTTCTCATCAGGCTTGATTGGGCTAGCTGCCTTCTCATGACGCTTCTCCGGGCTAGCTGGTGTTTCAGCTGGCTTGTCTATGCTAGGTGCCTTCTTATCAGGCCTGATTGGGCTAGCTGCCTTCTCGACAGGTTTGATTGGGCTAACTGGTGTTTCAGCTGGCTTGTCTGCGCTAGGTGCCTTCTCATCAGGCTTGTCTGAGCTAGGTGCCTTCTCATCGGACTTGATTGGGCTAGTTGCCTTCTCATCAGGCTTCTCTGGGCTAGTTGGTGTTTCAGCTGGCTTGTCTACGCTAGGTGCCTTCTTATCAGGCTTGATTGGGCTAGCTACCTTCTCGACAGGTTTGATTGGGCTAACTGGTGTTTCAGCTGGCTTGTCTGCGCTAGGTTCCTTCACATCAGGCTTAATTGGGCTAGCTGCCTTCTCATCGGGCTTGATAGGGGTAGGTGCTTTCTCATCATGCTTCTCTGGGCTAGCTGGAGTCTCAGCTGGCTTGCCTGAGGTAAGTGCCTTCTCATCAGGCTTGATTGGGCTAGCTGCCTTCTCATCAAGCTTGTCGGGGCTAGCTGGTGTTTCAGCTGGCTTGTCTGAGCTAGGTGTCTTCTTATCAAGCTTGTCTTGGCAAGCTGGTATTTCAGAAGGTTTGTCTGCGCTAGGTGCCTTCTCATCGGGCTTGTTTGGGCTATCCGCTTTCTGGATAGGCTTGTGTGGCGTTTCATCATGATGCTCCACTAGACTTGGTACTTTTTTATCTGGTTTGGTAAACGCTGAAGAAACACCGAGTTCTAATGTTTTAGTTTCTTTTTTCTCAAGAATAGGTTGCATTTCTTTTTGATGCACTTCACCAGGCGTGTTAACATTACAAAGCTCCATTAGTTGCTCTAAGGTAGGTTTTGAGTCACTGAGTGAAGTTTTCGTGTAGGTTCTGCTGACTTTAGTACCATCTGGTAGTTCGTCTTCTTCGACAGTAACGATCACGATCTTATACATCACTGTTGTCCTCGTAATGCTATAGTACTTTTGAACAATCGTAGTGATAATAAATGTTCGCATAATAACGACTCCTTTTTCGGTAATAGTCACATATTGAGTAATAGTTTTTTCTTCAGATTCACCCATTGGTTTAAAACCCTTCAGTCTTTCTTCTATTTCTAGGTCATCGAAGAATGAAAAAGATTTATCTTGTGATGGGCTACTTGGACTGAGGTGTCCGTTGTCGAGCTTCTCTGGAATTGATGCATCCTCTTTAGACTTGATAGTGACTGGTGCCTTATCATCATTTGATTTGACGGGGCTATGTTCCTCATCATCTGGTTTAGTAAGTACAGATACAACATCTAGTTGCAACGGTTTTATTACTTTTTCTCCAAAAACGGAGTCAATTGCTTTGTCATCAGACTTAACAGGGCTTTTTATCTCCTTATCAAGTTCAGCAAGGCTAGACTCCTTGTCAACCAGCTCTACTGGGCTCGGTGCCTTCTCTTTTGTCTTGGCAGGGCTATGTTCCTTTTCTTGAGGCTTGACCAGGCTAAGTTCTTTTTCATCAGGCTTGACTAGGCCAGGGTCCTTTATTTCAGATTTGTCAGGGCTAGGCGCCTTTTCATCTAGCTTCACTGGGCTAGGTGCCTTGTCATGAGACTTGACTGGGCTAGGTTCTTTCTTATCGGTCGTAACAGGGCTAGTGGCTTTTTCATCAGATTTGACGGAAATAGTTTCTCTTTCATCACGCAAGGTTGGGCTGGGCAATTTCTCGTCAGTCTTGGCGGAAATTGGTTCTTTGTCATCAGGTTTTACGGGAATAGGCTCCTTCTCATCTGGTTTGACTGGGCTAGCTGCTTTCTCATCAGGCTTCACTAGGCCATGCTCCTTTACTTCAGGTTTGTCAGGGCTAGGCGCCTTTTCATCTAGCTTCACTGGGCTAGGTGCCTTGTCATCAGACTTGACTGGGCTATGCTCTTTCTCATCGGTCGTAACAGGGCTAGTGGCTTTTTCATCAAGTTTGACGAAAACAGATTCTTTTTCATCATCCAAGGTTGGACTGGGCAATTTTTCGTCAGGCTTGGCGGGAATTGGTTCTTTGTCATCAGGTTTTACGGGGCCAGGCTCCTTCTCATCTGATTTGAATGGGCTAGCTGCTTTTTCATCAGGCTTGACTAGGCTTAGCTCTTTGTCATCAGGTTTGATGGGGCTAGGATCCTTCACATCTGTTTTGAAAGGACTAGCAGTTTTTTCCTGAAGATCGACGGGACTAGGTTCTTTGTCGTCAGGTGTGATTAGGTCAGTCTCCTTGTCATCAGGCTTGATGGGGCTGGGTATCTTTTTGTCAGATTTTGCAACAATAGATACAATGGCCAGCTCCGAGGGCTTAGTTGGTTTTTCTTCAAGAATGGAGCTAATTGTTATTTCATCAGGTTTAACGGGGCTAGGCTCTTTCTCGTCAGGTTTGGCAGGCCTAGGCTCCTTTTCAGCAGGTTTAACAGTGCTAGGCTCTTTCTCGTCAGGTCTGACAGGGCTAGGCTGCTTTTCAGCAGGTTTGACAGGGCTAGGCTCCTTCTCATCAGGTTTGACTGGACTGGACTGCTTCTCTTCAGGTTTGACAGGGCTAGGCTCCTTTTCAGCAGGTTTGACAGGCCTAGGCTCCTGCTCATCAGGTTTGACTGGACTGGGCTGCTTCTCTTCGGGTTTGACAGTGCTAGGTTCTTTCTCGTCAGGTTTGACAGGGCTAGGCTCCTTTTCAGCAGGTTTGACAGGGCTGGGCAGCTTGTCATTAGGTTTGACAGGGCTAGGCTCCTTTTCGTCAGGTTTGATAGGGCTAGGCTTCTCATCAAGCTTAATAGGGCTAGGCTCTTTATCGTCAGGTTTAACAGCGCTGGGCTGTTTCTCATCAGGTTTGACAGGGCTAGGCGTCTTCTCATCAGGTTTGATAGGGCTATGCTTCTCATCAGGTTTAACAGGGCTAGGCTCTTTTTCGTCAGGTTTGACAGGGCTAGGCTCCTTTTCAGCAGGTTTGACAGGGCTTGACTCCTTCTCATCAGGTTTAACAAGGCTGGGCAGCTTCTCATCAGTTTTGACAGGGCTGGGCTGCTTCTCATCAGGACTGACAGGGCTAGGCTCCTTTTCAACAGGTTTGACAGGGCTATGCAGCTTCTCATCAGGTTTGACAGGGCTAGGCTCCTTTTCGTCAGGTTTAATAGGGCTAGGCTTCTCATCAAGTTTAATAGGGCTAGGCTCTTTCTCGTCAGGTTTGATAGCGCTGGGCTGTTTCTCATCAGGTTTGACAGGGCTAGGCGTCTTCTCATCAGGTTTGATAGGGCTATGCTTTTCATCAGGTTTAACAGGGCTAGGCTCTTTTTCGTCAGGTTTGATAGGGCTAAGCTCCTTTTCAGCAGGTTTGACAGGGCTTGACTCCTTCTCATCAGGTTTGACAGGGCTGGGCTGCTTCTCATCAGGACTGACAGGGCTAGGCTTCTTTTCAGCAGGTTTAACAGGGCTGTGCAGCTTCTCATCAGGTTTGACAGGGCTAGGCTCCTTTTCGTCAGGTTTGATAGGGCTAGGCTTCTCATCAGGCTTAATAGGGCTAGGCTCTTTCTCGTCAGGTTTCACAGGGCTAGGCTCCTTTTCAGCAGGTTTGACAGGGGTGGGCTGTTTCTCATCAGGTTTGACAGGGCTAGGCTCCTTCTCGTCAGATTTGATAGGGCTAGGCTCTTTCTCGTCAGGTTTGACAGGACTTGGCTGCTTCTCATCAGGTTTAACAGGGCTGGGCTGCTTCTCATCAGGACTGACAGGGCTAGGCTCCTTTTCAGCAGGTTTGACAGGGCTGTGCAGCTTCTCATCAGATTTGACAGGGCTAGGCTCCTTTTCGTCAGGTTTGATAGGGCTAGGCTTCTCATCAGGTTTAATAGGGCTAGGCTCTTTCTCGTCAGGTTTGACAGGGCTAGGCTCCTTTTCAGCAGGTTTGGCAGGGCTGGGCTGTTTCTCATCAGGTTTGACAGGGCTAGGCTCCTTCTCGTCAGGTTTGATAGGGCTAGGCTTCTCATCAGGTTTAATAGGGCTACGCTCTTTCTCGTCAGGTTTGACGGGGCTAGGCTCCTTTTCAGCAGGTTTGACAGGGCTTGGCTCCTTCTCATCAGGTTTAACGGGGCTGGGCTGCTTCTCATCAGGTTTGACAGGGCTAGGCTCCTCCACGTCAGATTTGATAGGGCTAGGCTTTTCATCAGGTTTGACAGGGCTAGATTCTTTCTGTTCGTAAGTTCTATCTGGCAGAGCTTTACTTAACGTTAATCCAAGACCCGTTGTTATATCCTCGTCCGTGACTGGAGTAGGTTCTTTAACTTCAATTTTCACTGTGCTTTTCTTGGGCCTCATATCAGCAATAGATACTTCTTTAAAAGTTCTACTGGATTTTGTACCATCTGTATGTTCGTCTGCCTCCATAGAGATTACAGTGATTTTATATTTAGTTATAGTTCTACTTATATTGGAGTATTCTTGAATTATTGTAGTTATTACTGTTTTTCTTTTGATGACGAGACCATATTCAGTAACAGTAACTATCTGAGTCGTTGTGTCTTCTTCTGTTTCGCCTACCGGTTCAAATCCTTGTAACTGCTTTTCAATTTCTAATTCATCCTGAGTTGGGCTTGGTGTTTCTTTGTCTAAAACTGATAAAGTCTTTTCATCAGCCTTGACAATTCTTAATTCTTTTTCATCTGGTTTTTCTGGACATGTAGCCTTCTCATCAGGTTTGGCAGGGCTAGGCGATTTCTCATCAAGGTGGACAGGGCTGGTTGCAGCGATATCAGGCTTGAGAGGACTGGCTACTTTTGTAACGGACTTGGCTGAGGATGGTTCTCTAACATCTGTAAGCTCAGTATCATCCATTAAAGCTGGACTGAGTATTTCTTCATCAGAGTCCTCTGGGCTTGGTGTCTTGAAACTGGAAATTAAATCAAGTTTAAGCACTTTTTCTTCTAGACTTTCCAATTTTTCAGTAGGCTTTTCAGGGCTTTGTGCCTTCCCATCAGGCTTGACTGCACTAAGTTCATCCTTCACAGATGATACTGGACTTTTTGCTTTCTCATCAGGCCTGGCTGAGCTTGGTTCTTTCTTCCCTGTTGTTACTGCATCTGGTTTGGCTGGGCTTAGTTCATCCTTCACAGAGAGTACCGGGCTAGGCACCTTCTTATCAGGCTTGGCTGGGATAAGTTCATCCTTCTCAGATGATACAGGGCTTGGTGCCTTCTCATCTGACTTGACTGGGCTTAGTTCTTCCTTTACAGATTGCACCGGGCTGGGCACCTTCTCATCAGACTTGACTAAGGTTTCGTCCTTCACAGATGGCACCGGACTAGGCACCTTCTCATCAAGCTTGGCTGGAGTAAGTTCACCCTTCACAGATGATACTGGGCTTGGTGCCTTCTCATCTGACTTGACTGGGCTTAGTTCTTCCTTTACAGATGGCACCGGGCTGGGCAACTTCTCATCAGACTTGACTAAGGTTTCATCCTTCACAGATGGCACCGGACTAGGCACCTTCTCATCAAGCTTGGCTGAACTAAGTTCACCCTTCACAGATGATACTGGGCTTGGTGCCTTCTCATCTGGCTTGGCTGAGCTAAGGTCTTCCTTTACAGATGGCGACGGGCTGGGCACCTTGTCATCAGGCTTCTTTTGACTTAGTTTGTCCTTCTTAAATGGCACTGAGCTGGGCATCTTCTCATCAGGTTTGGCTGGGCTTACTTCATCCTTCTCAGATGATACTGGGCTTGGTGCCTTCTCATAAGGCTTGGATGGGCTTAATACATCCTCCACAGATGGCACCGGGCTAGGCACTTTCTCATCAGGCTTGGCTGGGCTAAGTTCATCCTTCAAAGATGATACTGGGCTGGGCACCTTGTCATCGGGCTTGGCTGGACTAAGTTCCTCCTTCACAGATGGCACCGGGCTGAGCACTTTCTCATCAGGCTTAGTTGGGCTTAGTTCATCCTTTTCAGATGGCACCGGGCTAGGCACCTTCTCATCAGGCTTGGCTGGGCTAGCTACTTTTACAGCATGCTTGACGATGCCCGGCTCTTTGTCATCAGGCTTTACGGGGCTAGGCCCCTTTTCATCTGGCTTAGCTGGGCTAATTTCTTCCTTCATAGATGGCACCGGGCTGGGCACTTTGTCATCAGGCTTGGCTGGACTTACTTCATCCTTCTCAGATGGTACTGGAATGGGTACTTTCTCAACAGACTTGACTGTGGTTTCATCCTTCACAGATGGCACCGGGCTAGGCAACTTCTCATCAGGCTTGGCTGGGCTCAGTTCATCCTTCTCAGATGATATTGGGCTGGGCACCTTCTCATCGGGCCTGGCTGGACTAAGTTCCTCCTTCACAGATGGCACCGGGCTGAGCACTTTCTCATCAGGCTTAGTTGGGCTTAGTTCATCCTTTTCAGATTGCACCGGGCTAGGCACCTTCTCATTAGGCTTGGTTGGGCTAGCTACTTTTTCAGCAGGCTTGACGATGCCCGGTTCTTTGTCATCAGGTTTTACGGGGCTAGGCCCTTTTTCATCTGGCTTGGCTGGGCTAATTTCTTCCTTCTCAGAAGATACTGGGCTTGGCGCCTTCTCACCAAGCTTAACTGAAGTAAGTTCCTCCTTTACAGATGGCACCGGGCTGGGTGCCTTCTCATCAGGCTTAGCTGGGCTAAGTTCGTCTTTCACAGATGGCACTGGGCTGGGCACCTTCTCATCAGGCTTGGCTGGGCTCAGTTTATCCTTCTCAGATGATACTGGGCTTGGTGCCTTCTCACCTGGTTTGACTGAACTTAGTTCGTCCTTCACAAATGGCACCGGGCTGGGCACCTCATCAGGCTTAGTTGAAGTCAGTTCGTCCTTCACAGTCGATATTGGACTTGTGGCTTTGTCATCAGGTTTTACTGGGCTTGATGCTTGCTTATCAAGCTTGACTAGGCTTGGCTTCTTCTCATCGGTCTTGTCGGAGCTTAGCATCTTTTCATCAGGTTTAGTAAGTACAGATACAACGTCCAACTCTAACGGTTTTATTAACACTTCTTTAAGAGCGGAACTAATTGTTTTCTCATCAGGCTTGACTAGGCTAGCTGCTTCTTCATCAGGTTTAACTGGGCTAGCTGCTTCTTTATCTGGTTTGGCTGGGCTAGCTGCTTTTTCAGTAGGCTTGACGATGCTCGGTTCTTTGTCATCAGGTTGTACGAGGCTAGGCTCCTTTTCATCTGCCTTGGCTGGGCTAATTTGTTCCTTCTCAGAAGATACTGGGCTTGGTGTCTTTTCACCAAGTTTAACTGGGGTAAGTTCCTCCTTTACAGATGGCACCGGGCTGGGCACCTTCTCATCTGGTCTGGCTGGGCTAAGTTCTTCCTTTACAGATGGCACCAGGCTGGGCAACTTCTCAACAAGCTTGGCTGGACTAAGTTCATCCTTCACAGATGGCACCGGGCTGGGCACCTTCTCATCAAGCTTAGCTGGGCTTAGTTCATCCTTTTCAGATGGTACTTGGCTAGGCACCTTCTTATCAGGCTTGGCTGGGCTTAGTACATCCTTCACAGATGGCACCGGGCTGGGCACCTTGTCATCAGGCTTGGCTGGGCTAAGGTCATCCTTTACTGACGATACTGGGCTTGGGACCTTCTCATCTAGCTTGACTGGGCTCAGTTCATCCTTCTCAGATGATACTAGGCTGGGATCCTTCTCATCAGACTTGACTGAGGTTTCGTCCTTCACAGATGGCACCGGGCTAGGCACCTTCTCATCAGACTTGGCTGGACTAAGTTCATCTTTCTCAGATGGTACTGGGCTGGGCACCTTCTCAACAGACATGACTGTGGTTTCGTCCTTCACAGATGGCACCGGGCTAGGCAACTTCTCAGCAGGCTTGGCAGGGCTCAGTTCATCCTTCTCAGATGATACTGGGCTGGGCACCTTCTCATCAGACTTGGCTGGACTAAATTCATCCTTTAAAGTTGATATTGGGCTTGGTGCCTTCTCGTCTGGTTTGGCTGGGCTTAGTTCTTCCTTCAGAGATGGCACCGGGCTAGGCACCTTCTCATCAGGCTTGGCTGAGCTTAGTTCGTCTTTTTCAGATGGCATTGGGCTGGGCACCTTCTCATCAGGCTTGGCTGGGCTCAGTTCATCCTGCACAGATAGCACCGGGCTGGGCACCTTCTCATCAGGCTTTGCTGGGCTTAGTTCAACCTTTACCGATGATACTGGGCTGGAAAGCTTCTCATAAGGCTTGGTTGGGCTTAATTCATCCGTCACTGACGACACTGGGCTTGGTGCCTTCTCATCTGGTTTGATTGGTCTATGTTCTTCTTTTTCAGTTAAAATTTGACTTGGGTCTTTTTCATCATGTTCATCTGGGCTCAGTGGCTCTTCATCAGGCTTTGCTGCGCTAGGCGCCTTCTCGTCTGTCTTAGCCGGGGATGGTACCGTTTTGCCAGGCCTAATTGGAATAGATGGCTTATCATCAGGCTTGACTATGCCAAGTTCTTCTTCCATCAAGACTGGGCTTGGCGCCTTCTCGTCAGTATCAACTGAACTAGGTGCTTTTTCAGCAAGTTTGACTGGGCTGTGTGCCATCTCTTCAGTCTTTATTGGGCTTTGTGCCTTACCATCAGGTTTGAATTGGCTAAATTTCTGAACATCCAGCTTATCCATGCTAGGTTCCTCATCATATGGGTGAAGAGGGACCGAGCTAAGTTCTTCTTTTTCAGACGAGACTGGACTTGGTTCCTTCAATGTTTTCTTTTCAACTCCTTTTATTTCAACTGTCTCTAATTCTGGACTGAGTTCTTCCAGTTTTTCATGTTGAAGTAATTTATCGGATATAAATTCTTTTGTCTTGTCAATCGTTTCTTCAAATTTGCTCAATAGAGTTTTTGCGATTGACGCTTTTTCTACTGCTAATTCTTCAGATTTACTTAATAAATCTTCACCATCGATTTTCTTTTCCATTTTTTTGATGCCATGAATATCTTTTTCTAGACCAACTTGCTTGTCATCAAGTTTGTCAGAAATGATATCTTTTTTCGTGATTTCATCAAGTTTTTCTTTTAGTTTTAAGTCTTGTTCTGTGTCAATAAAATCGTCAGATCCGATTGTGGGTGGTTTGGCAATATCCTTGATTTCGATATCAAGTGATTTCAATGCAGCAATTGTTTTGTCTACGGTTGCTATTACTTTGTGAGTAATTTTTTCATCTACTTCTTTTTCGGAAATCAGTTTTTTCATATCTTCTTTGGCTGATAATGGGCTTGGAACTCGTTGTGAATCCGAGTCTTCAAAGTGACTATCTTTCATAGCGTCAAGAAGTTCTTTTTCAGTAATCAAGTCACGATCTGCACTTATGATATTTTGTGTTTCCTTCGTTACTTTGGCAAGACTCAGTTTTCTATCAGTATCTTTCACTGTGTCTAGCACAAGTTCAGGGCTTGGTATTTCATCTTCAGACTGATCTTGTGTGTCGGTGTATATAGTGAGTTCTTTTGTAATTTTTTCATGTGTAAGGTCGTCTTTGATTTTAATACCTTGATCCACTTCTTCCCTCTTCTGAGCCTCTTTCTCTGGACTAGGTTCTTTTACAGGAACTTTGCTGAGAACGGCGTCAGAAATTTTAAGGACTTGTGGTTTCTCATCGATGGTGATTTTTTGTTTCTCTACTTTATCTGCCTCCAAAATATGTGACAGTTTAGGTTCCTCCACTGGACTTTCTTTAGTATAGTCTACTTTTTCTTCTGTAGAAATAGTTTCAAGTTTTTCGTAAGCTTCACTAAGAAGATCTTTGTCAACGAGAACAAAGCCATCTTCGTCCAAGTGCTCTTCCTTTTTATCTTCATGTTTGTCGTCAACTTTAATTGGTATGCTTTCATCTTTTTCAATTGGGGTTACCGTTTCGTGTGGTTTAATTGGACTTGGTGTCTTCTCCTGAGTCTTCTCTTCAGTTGCAGGGGAACTGAGTTCCTTCTCTTCAGGTGTTACCGCGGCAGCTTTGACTGGGCTTGGCTCTTTTTCGCCAGCTTTAACTGGGCTTTCTGTCTTCACATCAGGCTTGACTGGACTGGGCTCTTTAACGTCAGCCTCGACTGGGCTTGCTGCCTTTTCAACAGGTTCGACCGGGCTAGTTACCTTCTCGTATAATTTTATTGGGCTTACTACCTTCTCAACAAGTTCAATTTGAGGTGCACTTGTATCGGTATCTTCAATATCTTGTTTCAGTACAGGTATTCCTTTCTCTGGGCTGAGTTTAGGCTTATTATCAGCAAGAGTAACAGTTCTAATCGTTCGGGTCTTAATAGTGCCATCGGGAAGTTCGTCTTCTTCAGTAGTCAGAACTATCGTTTTGTACCGTAGAACTGTTCTAGTTATATTGCTATATTCCTGGATGATCGTCATAATGATAGTTTTTCTTTTTATAACGATACCATTTTCGGTAATAGTTACAAAATGAGTGCTACTGTCTTCTTCTGGTTTTCCTACGGATTCGAAACCTTTAAGACTTTCGTCAATTTCTAATTCTTGGTCTTCATCAAAGATCAAGTAAGGTAACTTTTCTTTAGGAGTGACAAGCACATCTAAACTTGTTATTGTTTCTTTTTCTTTCTCATCTGGCGTGCGAGGACTAGGCGCCTGTTCATCAGGTTTAACCGGACTAGGTTCTTTTCCATCAGGTTTCACCGGGCTAGTCACCTTTTCACCAGGTTTGACCGGACTAGGTTCTTTCTCATCAGGTTTGACCAGGCTAGGTTCCTTCTCACTAGGTTTAACCAGGGAAGGTGCTTTTTCGTTTTCTTTAATCGGGCTAGGTTCTTTTTCATCAGGTTTGCTGGTAACAAAACTAAGATCAACTGGTTTTGTCACTTTCTCAACAGATGTTATACTTGAAACATCTTCATCAGTTTCTGAAAGACTTAATTCCTTTTCTTCAGGCTTAATAAGACTATCCTCTGGCGTGTCAAGGCTTGGCTTCTTTCCGACCGATTTTACTGGGCTAGGAGTTTTCTCGTCAGGTTTGACTGGGCTTGGCTCTTTCTCACCCGGCTTTACCAGGCTAGGCAACTTCTCATCAAGTTTGATTAGGCTGGTCTCCTTATCCTCAAGTTTATCTGGGCTAGGCATTTTTGCACAAAGTTCGACAGGGCTAGGCGCTTTTTCATCTGGCTTGATGGGACTTGTTTTGTGAACGTCAAGTTTAAAAGGACTAAGTTCTTTCTCATCAGGTTTGCTGGGAACAAAACTAAGATCAACTGGTTTTGTCACTTTCTCTACAGACGTTATACTCGAAATATCTTCATCGGTTTCTGAAAGACTTAATTCCTTTTCTTCAAGTTTAATTGGACTGTGTGTCTTCTCCTCTGGCGTGACAAGGCTTGACTTTCTTTCATCCTGCTTGACTGGGCTGGAAGTCTTCTCGTTAGGTTTGAGTGGACTAGGCTCTTTTTCGTCAAGATGTGTTGTAATTGGTGCTTTTCCTTCTAGCGTGATTAAGCTTGGCTTTCTTTCATCAGGTTTGATTGAACTTGGTTCTTTCTCGTCAAGGTGAACTGAGCTTGGTGCTTTCTCCTCTGGTGTGATAAGGCTTGGTTTCCTATCGTCAGGCTTGACTGGGCTTGGCTCTTTCTCGCCAAGATGTACTGGACTAGGTGCCTTCTCTTCTGGTATAATAGGGCTTGGTTTTCTTTCATCAGGCTTAACCGGGCTTGGCTCTTTCTCGTCAGGCTTGATTGGGCTTGGCTGTTTCTCGTCAGACTTGACTGGGCTTGGCTCTTTCTCGTCAAGATGTACTGGACTAGGTACTTTTTCTTCTGGTGTGATAAGGCTTGGTTTCCTTTCATCAGGCTTGACTGGGCTAAGCCCTTTCTCGTCAGGCTTGACTGGGCTTGACTCTTTCTCGTCAATATGTACTGGACTAGGGGCCTTCTCCTCTGGTGTGATAAGGCTTGGTTTTCTTCCGTCAGGCTTGACTGGGCTTGGCTCTTTCTCGCCAAGATGGACCGGGCTAGGTGCTTTTTCTTCTGGTGTGATAAGACTTGCTTTCCTTTCATCAGGCTTAATTGGGCTTGGCAGTTTCTCGTCAAACTTGATTGGGCATGGCTCTTTCTCGTCAGGCTTGACTAAGCTTGGCTCTTTCTCGTCAAGATGTTCTGGACTAGGGGCCTTTTCGTCTGGTGTGATAAGGCTTGGTTTCCTCTCGTCAAGCTTGACTGGGCTTGGTTCTTTTTCGCCAAGATGTACTGGACTAGGTGCCTTCTCCTCTGGCATAATAAGGCTTGGTTTTCTTTCATCAGGCTTAACCGGGCTTGGTTCTTTCTCGTCAGGCTTGATTGGGCTTGGCTGTTTCTCGTCACGCTTGACTGGGCTTGGCTCTTTCTCGTCAAGATGAACTGGACTAGGGGCCTTCTCCTCTGGTGTGATAAGGCTTGGTTTTCTCCCGTCAGGCTTGACTGGGCTTGGCTCTTTCTCGTCAGACTTGGCCGGGAGTGGCTCTTTCTCGCCAAGATGGACCGGGCTAGGTGCTTTTCCTTCTGGTGTGATAAGACTTGCTTTCCTTTCATCAGGCTTAACTGGGCTTGGCATTTTCTCGTCAAACTTGATTGGGCTTGGCTCTTTCTCGCCAGGCTTGACTGGGCTTGGCTCTTTCTCGTCAAGATGTCCTGGACTAGGGGCCTTCTCGTCTGGTGTGATAAGGCTTGGTTTCTTTTCATCAGGTTTAACTGGGCTTGGCTCTTTCCCATCAGGCTTGACTGGGCTTGGCTCTTTCTCATCAGACTTGACTGGGATTAAGTCTTTCTCATCAGGCTTAACTGGGCTTGGCTCTTTCTCGTCAAGATGAACTGGACTAGGGGCCTTCTCGTCTAGTGTGATAAGGCTTGGTTTCTTTTCATCAGGTTTAACTGGGCTTCGCTCTTTCCCATCAGGCTTGACTGGGCTTGGCTCTTTCTCATCAGGCTTGACTGGAATTAAGTCTCTCTCATCAGGCTTAACTGGGCTTGGCTCTTTCTCGTCAAGATGTACAGGGCTAGATGCCTTCTCACCTGGGGTTATAAGGCTTGGTTTCTTTTCATCAGGTTTAACTGGGCTTGGCTCTTTCCCATCAGGCTTGACTGGGCTTGGCTCTTTCTCATCAGACTTGACTGGGATTAAGTCTTTCTCATCAGGCTTAACTGGGCTTGGCTCTTTCTCGTCAAGATGTACAGGGCTAGGTGCCTTCTCATCTGAGATTATAAGGCTTGGTTTCCTTTCATCAGACTTGACTGGGCTTGGCTCTTTCTCGTCAAAATGAACTGGACTAGGGGCCTTCTCGTCTAGTGTGATAAGGCTTGGTTTCTTTTCATTAGGTTTAACTGGGCTTCGCTCTTTCCCATCAGGCTTGACTGGGCTTGGCTCTTTCTCATCAGGCTTGACTGGAATTAAGTCTCTCTCATCAGACTTGACTGGGCTTGGTTCTTTCTCGTCAAGATGAACTGGGCTTGGCGCCTTCTCATCTGTGGGGATTAGGCTTGGTTTCCTTTCATCAGCCTTGATCGGGCTTGGTTCTTTCTCATCAAGATGAACTGGGCTTGGTGCCTTCTCACCTGTGGGAATAAGGCTTGGTTTCCTTTCATCAAGCTTGATTGGGCTTGGTTCTTTCTCGTCAAGATGAACTGGGCTTGGCGCCTTCTTATCTAGGGTAATAAGGCTTGGTTTCCTTTCATCAGCCTTGATTGGGCTTGGTTCTTTCTCATCAAGATGAACTGGGCTTGGCACCTTCTCATCTGTGGGGATTAGACTTGGTTTTCTTTCATCAGGCTTGATTTGAATTGGGCTTGGCTCCTTCTCATCTGTGGGGATTAGACTTGGTTTTCTTTCATCAGGCTTGATTTGAATTGGGCTTGGCGCCTTTTCATCTGTGGGGCTTAGGCTTGTTTTCCTTTCATCAGGCTTTATTTGAACTGGGCTTGGCGCCTTCTCATCTGTGGGGATAAGGCTTGGTTTTCTTTCATCAGGCTTGATTGGGCTTGGTTCTTTCTCGTCAAGATGAACTGGGCTTGGCGCCTTCTCATCTGTGGGGATAAGGCTTGGCTTCCTTTCATCAGGCTTGATTGGGCTTGGTTCTTTCTCGTCAAGATGAACTGGGCTTGGCGCCTTCTCATCTGTGGGGATTAGGCTTGGTTTTCTTTCATCAGGCTTGACTGGACTTGGTTCTTTCTCGTCAAGAGGAACTGGGCTTGGTGCCTTCTCATCTGTGGGGATTAGGCTTGGTTTCCTTTCTTCAGCCTTGATTGGGCTTGGTTCTTTCTCGTCAAGATGAACTGGGCTTGGCGCCTTCTCATCTGTGGGAATTAGGCTTGGTTTCCTTTCATCAGGCTTTATTGGGCTTAGTTCTTTCCCGTCAAGATGAACTGGGCTTGGCACCTTCTCATCTGTGGGGATTAGACTTGGTTTTCTTTCATCAGGCTTGATTTGAATTGGGCTTGGCTCCTTCTCATCTGTGGGGCTTAGGCTTGGTTTTCTTTCATCAGGCTTTATTTGAACTGGGCTTGGCGCCTTGTCATCTGTGGGGATTAGGCTTGGTTTCCTTTCATCAGGCTTGATTGGGCTTGGCTTTGTTTCATCAGGCTTGATTTGAATTGGGCTTGGCTCCTTCTCATCTGTGGGGCTTAGGCTTGGTTTTCTTTCATCAGGCTTGACTTGGCTTGGTTCTTTCTCGTCAAGATGAACTGGACTTGGCGCCTTTTCATCTGTGGGGATTAGGCTTGGTTTCCTTTCATCAGCCGTGATTGGGCTTGGTTCTTTCTCGTCAAGATGAACTGGGCTTGGCGCCTTCTCATCTGTGGGGATAAGGCTTGGTTTCCTTTCATCAGCCTTGATCGGGCTTGGTTCTTTCTCATCAAGATGAACTGGGCTTGGTGCCTTCTCACTTGTGGGAATAAGGCTTGGTTTCCTTTCATCAAGCTTGATTGGGCTTGGTTCTTTCTCGTCAAGATGAACTGGGCTTGGCGCCTTCTCATCTGTGGGGATTAGGCTTGGTTTCCTTTCATCAGCCTTGATTGGGCTTGGTACTTTCTCGTCAAGATGAATTGGGCTTGGCGCCTTCTCATCTATGGGGATAAGGCTTGGTTTCCTTTCATCAGCCTTGATTGCGCTTGGTTCTTTCTCATCAATTTGAATTGGGCTTGGTGCCTTCTCACCTGTGGGAATAAGGCTTGGCTTCCTTTCATCAGCCGTGATTGGGCTTGATTCTTTCTCGTCAAGATGAACTGGGCTTGGCGCCTTTTCTTCTGTGGGGATTAGGCTTGGTTTCCTTTCATCAGCCGTGATTGGGCTTGGTTCTTTCTCGTCAAGATGAACTGGGCTTGGCGCCTTCTCAGCTGTGGGGATTAGGCTTGGTTTTCTTTCATCAGGCTTGATTGGGCTTGGTTCTTTCTCGTCAAGATGAACTGGGCTTGGCGCCTTCTCAGCTGTGGGGATTAGGCTTGGTTTTCTTTCATCAGGCTTGATTGGGCTTGGTTCTTTCTCGTCAAGATGAACTGGGCTTGGCGCCTTCTCATCTGTGGGGATTAGGCTTGGTTTCCTTTCATCAGGCTTGATTGGGCTTGGTTCTTTCTCGTCAAGATGAACTGGGCTTGGCGCCTTCTTATCTGTGGGGATGAGGTTTGGCTTCCTTTCATCAGCCGTGATTGGGCTTGGTTCTTTCTCATCAATTTGAATTGGGCTTGGTGCCTTCTCACCTGTGGGAATAAGGCTTGGCTTCCTTTCATCAGCCGTGATTGGGCTTGATTCTTTCTCGTCAAGATGAACTGGGCTTGGCGCCTTCTCATCTGTGGGGATTAGGCTTGGTTTCCTTTCATCAGGCTTGATTGGGCTTGGTTCTTTCTCGTCAAGATGAACTGGGCTTGGCGCCTTCTCATCTGTGGGGATTAGGCTTGGCTTCCTTTCATCAGGCTTGATTGCTCTTGGTTCTTTCTCGTCAAGTTGAACTAGGCTTGGCGCCTTTTCATCTTTGGGAATAAGGCTTGGTTTCCTTTCATCAGGCTTGATTGGGCTTGATTCTTTCTTTTCAAGATGAACTGGGCTTGGCGCCTTCTCAGCTGTGGGGATTAGGCTTGGTTTCCTTTCATCAGGCTTGATTGGGCTTGGTTCTTTCTCGTCAAGATGAACTGGGCTTGGCGCCTTCTCATCTGTGGGGATTAGGCTTGGTTTCCTTTCATCAGCTTTGATTGGGCTTGGTTCTTTTTCGTCAAGATGAACTGGTCTTGGCGCCTTCTCATCTATGGGGATTATGCTTGGTTTCCTTTCATCAGGCTTGATTGGGCTTGATTCTTTCTCGTCAAGATGAACTGGGCTTGGCGCCTTCTCATCTGTGGAGATTAGGCTTGGTTTATTTTCATCAGGCTGGATTGGGCTTGGTTCTTTCTCGTCAAGATGAACTGGGGTTGGCGCCATCTCATCTTTTGGGACAAGGCTTGGTTTCCTTTCATCAGCCTTGATTGCGCTTGGTTCTTTCTCATCAATTTGAATTGGGCTTGGTGCCTTCTCACCTGTGGGAATAAGGCTTGGTTTCCTTTCATCAGGCTTGATCAGGCTTGGTTCTTTTTCGTCAAGATGAGCAGGGCTTGGCGCTTTCTCATCTGGGGTGATAAGGCTTGGTTTTCTTTCATCAGGCTTGATTGGGCTTGGTTCTTTCTCGTCAAGATGAACTGGGCTTGGCGCCTTCTCATCTGTGGGGATTAGGCTTGGCTTCCTTTCATCAGCCTTGATTGCGCTTGGTTCTTTCTCATCAATATGAACTGGGCTTGGTGCCTTCTCACCTGTCGGAATAAGACTTGGTTTCCTTTCATCAGGCTTGATCGGGCTTGGTTCTTTCTCGTCAAGATGAGCAGGGCTTAGCGCCTTCTTATCTGGGGTGATAAGGCTTGGTTTCCTTTCATCAGGCTTGATTGGGCTTGGTTCTTTCTCGTCAAGGTGAACTGGGCTTGGCGCCTTCTCATCTGTGGGGATTAGGCTTGGCTTCCTTTCATCAGCCTTGATTGCGCTTGGTTCTTTCTCATCAATATGAACTGGGCTTGGTGCCTTCTCACCTGTGGGAATAAGACTTGGTTTCCGTTCATCAGGCTTGATCGGGCTTGGTTCTTTCTCGTCAAGATGAGCAGGACTTGGCGCCTTCTCATCTAGAGTTATAAGGCTTGGTTTCCTTTCATCAGCGTTGATTGGGCTTGGTTCTTTCTCGTCAAGATGAACTGGGCTTGGCGCCTTCTCATCTGTGGGGATTAGGCTTGGTTTCCTTTCATCAGCCTTGATTGGGCTTGGTACTTTCTCGTCAAGATGAATTGGGCTTGGCGCCTTCTCATCTATGGGGATAAGGCTTGGTTTCCTTTCATCAGCCTTGATTGCGCTTGGTTCTTTCTCATCAATATGAACTGGGCTTGGTGCCTTCTCACCTGTGGGAATAAGACTTGGTTTCCGTTCATCAGGCTTGATCGGGCTTGGTTCTTTCTCGTCAAGATGAGCAGGACTTGGCGCCTTCTCATCTAGGGTTATAAGGCTTGGTTTCCTTTCATCAGCGTTGATTGGGCTTGGTTCTTTCTCGTCAAGATGAACTGGGCTTGGCGCCTTCTCATCTGTGGGGATTAGGCTTGGTTTCCTTTCATCAGCCTTGATTGGGCTTGGTACTTTCTCGTCAAGATGAATTGGGCTTGGCGCCTTCTCATCTATGGGGATAAGGCTTGGTTTCCTTTCATCAGCCTTGATTGCGCTTGGTTCTTTCTCATCAATTTGAATTGGGCTTGGTGCCTTCTCACCTGTGGGAATAAGGCTTGGTTTCCTTTCATCAGGCTTGATCAGGCTTGGTTCTTTCTCGTCAAGATGAACTGGGCTTGGCGCCTTCTCATCTGTGGGGATTAGGCTTGGTTTCCTTTCATCAGCCTTGATTGGGCTTGGTACTTTCTCGTCAAGATGAATTGGGCTTGGCGCCTTCTCATCTATGGGGATAAGGCTTGGTTTCCTTTCATCAGCCTTGATTGCGCTTGGTTCTTTCTCATCAATTTGAATTGGGCTTGGTGCCTTCTCACCTGTGGGAATAAGGCTTGGTTTCCTTTCATCAGGCTTGATCAGGCTTGGTTCTTTCTCGTCAAGATGAACTGGGCTGGGCGCCATCTCATCTTTTGAGATAAGGCTTGGTTTCCTTTCATCAGCCTTGATTGGGCTTGGTTCTTTCTCGTCAAGATGAACTGGGCTTGGCGCCTTCTCATCTGTGGGGATTAGGCTTGTTTTCCTTTCATCAGGCTTGATTGAGCTTGGTTCTTTCTCGTCAAGATGAACTGGGCTTGGCGGCTTCTCATCTTTGGGAATAAGGCTTGTTTTCCTTTCATCAGTCTTGATTTGGCTAAGTTCTTTCTCGTCAAGATGAACTGGGCTTGGCGCCTTCTCATCTGTGGGAATAAGGCTTGGTTTCCTTTCATCAAGCTTGATTGGGCTTGGTTCTTTCTCGTCAAGATGAACTGGGCTTGGCGCCTTCTCATCTGTGGGGATTAGGCTTGGTTTCCTTTCATCAGCCTTGGTTGGGCTTGGTTCTTTCTCGTCAAGATGAACTGGGCTTGGCGCCTTCTTATCTGTGGGGATTAGGCTTGGTTTCCTTTCATCAGCCTTGATTGGGCTGGGTTCTTTCTCGTCAAGATGAACTGGGCTTGGCGCCTTCTCATCTGTGGGAATTAGGCTTGGTTTCCTTTCATCAGGCTTTATTGGGCTTAGTTCTTTCCCGTCAAGATGAACTGGGCTTGGCACCTTCTCATCTGTGGGAATTAGACTTGGTTTTCTTTCATCAGGCTTGATTTGAATTGGGCTTGGCTCCTTCTCATCTGTGGGGCTTAGGCTTGGTTTTCTTTCATCAGGCTTTATTTGAACTGGGCTTGGCGCCTTGTCATCTGTGGGGATTAGGCTTGGTTTCCTTTCATCAGGCTTGATTGGGCTTGGCTTTGTTTCATCAGGCTTGATTTGAATTGGGCTTGGCGCCTTCTCATCTGTGGGGATTAGGCTTGGTTTCCTTTCATCAGCCTTGATCGGGCTTGGTTCTTTCTCATCAAGATGAACTGGGCTTGGTGCCTTCTCACTTGTGGGAATAAGGCTTGGTTTCCTTTCATCAAGCTTGATTGGGCTTGGTTCTTTCTCGTCAAGATGAACTGGGCTTGGCGCCTTCTCATCTGTGGGGATTAGGCTTGGTTTCCTTTCATCAGCCTTGGTTGGGCTTGGTTCTTTCTCGTCAAGATGAATTGGGCTTGGCGCCTTCTCATCTATGGGGATAAGGCTTGGTTTCCTTTCATCAGCCTTGATTGCGCTTGGTTCTTTTTCATCAATTTTAATTGGGCTTGGTGCCTTCTCACCTGTGGGAATAAGGCTTGGTTTCCTTTCATCAGGCTTGATCAGGCTTGGTTCTTTCTCGTCAAGATGAACTGGGCTTAGCGCCTTCTCATCTGTGGAGATTAGGCTTGGTTTTGTTTCATCAGGCTGGATTGTGCTTGGTTCTTTCTCGTCAAGATGAACTGGGCTGGGCGCCATCTTATCTTTTGAGATAAGGCTTGGTTTCCTTTCATCAGCCTTGATTGGGCTTGGTTCTTTCTCGTCAAGATGAACTGGGCTTGGCGCCTTCTCATCTGTGGGGATTAGGCTTGTTTTCCTTTCATCAGGCTTGATTGAGCTTGGTTCTTTTTCGTCAAGATGAACTGGGCTTGGCGGCTTCTCATCTTTGGGAATAAGGCTTGTTTTCCTTTCATCAGCCTTGATTGGGCTTGGTTCTTTCTCGTCAAGATGAACTGGGCTTGGCGCCTTCTCATCTGTGGGGATTAGGCTTGTTTTCCTTTCATCAGGCTTGATTGAGCTTGGTTCTTTTTCGTCAAGATGAACTGGGCTTGGCGGCTTCTCATCTTTGGGAATAAGGCTTGTTTTCCTTTCATCAGCCTTGATTGGGCTTGGTTCTTTCTCGTCAAGATGAACTGGGCTTGGCGCCTTCTCATCTGTGGGGATTAGGCTTGGTTTCCTTTCATCAGACTTGACTAGGCTTGGCTCTTTCTCGTCAAGATGAATTGGGCTTGGCGCCTTCTCATCTGTGGAGATTAGGCTTGGTTTCTTTTCATCAGGCTTGATTGGGCTTGGTTCTTTTTCGTCAAGATGAAATGGGCTTGGCGCCTTCTCATCTGTGGGGATTAGGCTTGGTTTCCTTTCATCAGGCTTGATTGGGCTTGGTTCTTTTTCGTCAAGATGAGCAGGGCTTGGCGCTTTCTCATCTGGGGTGATAAGGCTTGGTTTTCTTTCATCAGGCTTGATTGGGCTTGGTTCTTTCTCGTCAAGATGAACTGGGCTTGGCGCCTTCTCATCTGTGGGGATTAGGCTTGTTTTCCTTTCATCAGGCTTGATTGAGCTTGGTTCTTTTTCGTCAAGATGAACTGGGCTTGGCGGCTTCTCATCTTTGGGAATAAGGCTTGTTTTCCTTTCATGAGCCTTGATTGGGCTTGGTTCTTTCTCGTCAAGATGAACTGGGCTTGGCGCCTTCTCATCTGTGGGGATTAGGCTTGGTTTCCTTTCATCAGACTTGACTGGGCTTGGCTCTTTCTCGTCAAGATGAATTGGGCTTGGCGCCTTCTCATCTGTGGAGATTAGGCTTGGTTTCTTTTCATCAGGCTTGATTGGGCTTGGTTCTTTTTCGTCAAGATGAACTGGGCTTGGCGCCTTCTCATCTGTGGGGATTAGGCTTGGTTTCCTTTCATCAGGCTTGATTGGGCTTGGTTCTTTTTCGTCAAGATGAGCAGGGCTTGGCGCTTTCTCATCTGGGGTGATAAGGCTTGGTTTTCTTTCATCAGGCTTGATTGGGCTTGGTTCTTTCTCGTCAAGATGAACTGGGCTTGGCGCCTTCTCATCTGTGGGGATTAGGCTTGGTTTCCTTTCATCAGACTTGACTGGGCTTGGCTCTTTCTCGTCAAGATGAATTGGGCTTGGCGCCTTCTCATCTGTGGAGATTAGGCTTGGTTTCTTTTCATCAGGCTTGATTGGGCTTGGTTCTTTTTCGTCAAGATGAACTGGGCTTGGCGCCTTCTCATCTGTGGGGATTAGGCTTGGTTTCCTTTCATCAGGCTTGATTGGGCTTGGTTCTTTCTCGTCAAGATGAACTGGGCTTGGCGCCTTCTCATCTGTGGGGATTAGGCTTGTTTTCCTTTCATCAGGCTTGATTGAGCTTGGTTCTTTCTCGTCAAGATGAACTGGGCTTGGCGCCTTCTCATCTGTGGGGATTAGGCTTGTTTTCCTTTCATCAGGCTTGATTGAGCTTGGTTCTTTTTCGTCAAGATGAACTGGGCTTGGCGGCTTCTCATCTTTGGGAATAAGGCTTGTTTTCCTTTCATCAGCCTTGATTGGGCTTGGTTCTTTCTCGTCAAGATGAACTGGGCTTGGCGCCTTCTCATCTGTGGGGATTAGGCTTGGTTTCCTTTTATCAGACTTGACTGGGCTTGGCTCTTTCTCGTCAAGATGAATTGGGCTTGGCGCCTTCTCATCTGTGGGGATTAGGCTTGGTTTCCTGTCATCAGGCTTGATTGGGCTTGGTTCTTTCTCGTCAAGATGAACTGGGCTTGGCGCCTTCTCATCTGTGGGGATTAGGCTTGGTTTCCTTTCATCAGGCTTGATTGGGCTTGGTTCTTTCTCGTCAAGATGAACTGGGCTTGGCGCCTTCTCATCTGTGGGGATTAGGCTTGTTTTCCTTTCATCAGGCTTGATTGAGCTTGGTTCTTTCTCGTCAAGATGAACTGGGCTTGGCGGCTTCTCATCTTTGGGAATAAGGCTTGTTTTCCTTTCATCAGGCTTGATTTGGCTAAGTTCTTTCTCGTCAAGATGAACCGGGCTGGGCACCTTCTCATCTGTGGGGATTAGGCTTGGTTTCCTTTCATCAGCCTTGAGTGGGCTTGGTTCTTTCTCGTCAAGATGAACTGGGCTTGGCGCCTTCTCATCTGTGAGGATTAGGCTTGGTTTCCTTTCATCAGCTTTGAGTGGGCTTGGTTCTTTCTCGTCAAGATGAACTGGGCGTGGCGTCTTCTCATCTTTTGGGATAAGGCTTGGTTTTCTTTCATCAGCTTTGATTGGGCTTGGTTCTTTCTCGTCAAGATGAACTGGGCTTGGCGCCTTCTTATCTGTGGTGATTAGGCTTGGTTTCCTTTCATCAGCCTTGATTGGGCTGGGTTCTTTCTCGTCAAGATGAACTGGGCTTGGCGCCGTCTTATCTGTGGGGATTAGGCTTGGTTTCCTTTCATCAGCCTTGATTGGGCTTGGTTCTTTCTCGTCAAGATGAACTTGGCTTGGCGCCTTCTCATCTGTGGGGATTAGGCTTGGTTTCTTTTCATCAGGCTTGATTGGACTTGGTTCTTTCTCGTCAAGATGAACTGGGCTTGGTGCCTTCTCATCTATGGGGATTAGACTTGGTTTCCGTTCATCAGGCTTGATTGGGCTTGGTTCTTTCTCGTCAAGATGAACTGGGCTTGGCGCCTTCTCATCTGTGGGGATTAGGCTTGTTTTCCTTTCATCAGGCTTGATTGAGCTTGGTTCTTTCTCGTCAAGATGAACTGGGCTTGGCGCCTTCTCATCTGCGGGGATTAGGCTTGGTTTCCTTTCATCAGACTTGACTGGGCTTGGCTCATTCTCGTCAAGATGAATTGGGCTTGGCGCCTTCTCATCTGTGGGGATTAGGCTTGGTTTCCTTTGATCAGGCTTGATTGGGCTTGGTTCTTTCTCATCAAGATGAACTGGGCTTGGCGCCTTCTCATCTGTGGGGATTAGGCTTGGTTTCCTTTCATCAGACTTGACTGGGCTTGACTCTTTCTCATCAAGATGAATTGGGCTTGGCACCTTCTCATCTGTGGGGATTAGGCTGGGTTTCCTTTCATCAGGCTTGATAGGGCTTAGTTCTTTCTCGTCAAGATGAACCGGGCTGGGCACCT
Organism: Apamea anceps; assembly: GCA_951799955.1. NCBI lineage: Eukaryota > Metazoa > Arthropoda > Insecta > Lepidoptera > Noctuidae > Apamea > Apamea anceps. The sequence continues at coordinate 19,825,643 of OX637513.1, read as the reverse complement.
TCTCATCTGTGGGGATTAGGCTTGGTTTCCTTTCATTAGCCTTGTTTGGGCTTGGTTCTTTCTCGTCAAGATGAACTGGGCTTGGCGCCTTCTCATCTGTGGGGATTAGGCTTGGTTTCCTTTCATCAGCCTTGATTGGGCTTGGTTCTTTCTCGTCAAGATGAACTGGGCTTGGCGCCTTTTCATCCGTGGGAATTAGGCTTGGTTTTCTTTCATCAGGCTTGATTGGGCTTGGTTCTTTTTCGTCAAGATGAACTGGGCTTGGCGCCTTATCTGGGGTGATAAGGCTTGGTTTCCTCTCGTCAGGCTTGACTGGGCTTGGCTCTTTCTCGTCAAGATGTACTGGACTAGTTACCTTCTCATCTGGTGTGATAAGGCTTGGTTTTCTTTCAACAGACGTGACAAAGCTTGCTTCTTTCTCGTCAAGATGAACTGGACTAGGTTCTTTCTCATCCAGATGTACTAGGCCAGGCGCCTTTTCTTCCAGAGTGATAAGACTTGGTTTCCTCTCATCAGTCTTGTCTGGAATTTGTTCATGTTCTTCTTCTTGTTTTATGATTTGTTTTGGCTTCTCATCATTAAGAGTAACATTTCTAAAAGTTCGACTAACTTTGGAGCCATCGGGAAGTTCGTCTTCTTCGATAGTTAAGATGGTTACTTTATATTTATATATTGTTCTTGTAATATTGCAATACTCTTGTATAATTGTTGTTATAGTAGACTTTCTCTGTATAGTTACGCCTTTTTCCGTAATAGTGACAGACGTTGTTATTGTTTGTTCTTCAGGTTTATCTTGTGGTTCAAAAGATTTAAGCGCCTCTTCAATTTCAATTTCTAGGCTTTCATCATATATCTGGCTGGGTAATTTTTCTTCTATAGTGCTTTGACTTACGTCTTCCGACTTAACTGGGCTAGCTGCTTCAGAATCAACCTTGCTTACTTCTGTGTCATCAATTTTGACAGGACTAGGTACTTTCTCCTCGATCGGCCTAGGCAATTCTTTTTCGGGTTTAGGCAATTTATCTTTGAATTCGAATGGAATGGGGTCCGGTTTATTGTCAAAAAGTTTCATCTGTCTTATAACTTGAGTATACCTTGAACCATCCGGATATTCATCCGCTTCATTGGTCATAATACAAATCTTGTATTTCACAATTTTCTTGGAAACGTGTTTATATTCTGTAATAACTGTTGTTATCAGAGATTTTCTCGTTATAACGACACCTTTTTCAGTAACGGTTTCTACCTTGCCAGTAGTATGTTCTTCTGACTTACCCAAAGGTTCGAATTCTTTCAGTAGCTCATTAATTTCTGATTCCTGATCTTCATCACAAATCAAGGTAGGTACCTCCCCATCAGGCTTTACGGTGGGACTTGGTGCCTTCTCTTTGGGCTGTAGTACTGGACTAGGAGCCTTGTCATCGGCTTTAGTTGGGCTAGCTGCCTTCTCATCAAGTTGAATGGGGCTTGGTGTCTTCTCTTCTGGCTTGACTGGGGTAGTTATCTTTTCTTCCGGGGTGACAAGGCTTGGTTTCTTTTCATCAGGTTTGATTGAGCTTGGCTCTTTCTCGTCAGGATGAACTGGCCTTGGCACCTCTTCGTCTGGCATGACTGGGCTTGGTTTTCTCTCATCTGTCTTGTCGGGGATAGGTACCTTCTCATCAATATGTATTCCCATCAATTCCTTTGCTAAACTAAGGGGTTTCTGTTCGGTCATTTGTTCCTCTGGGCTAAGCGATTTCTCATCTGTAGGAGAAATAAGCTTAGGTTTTTCATATGCGAGCGTGACTTTTCTGATGGTACGACTTACTTTAGAACCATCTGGCAGCTCGTCTTCTTCAACAGTTAAAACAGTAGTTTTATATCTAAATGCTGTTTTGGTCACATTGGTATATTCCTGGAGAATTGTTGTAATTATTGATTTCCTTTGTATTAAGATGCCTTTTTCAGGGATTGTTATGATTTGCATTGTGATAACTTCCTCAGGCTTTCCAGTTGGTTCAAAGCTCATAAGTCTTTCTTCAATTTCTAATTCTTCATCTTCATCGTAAATTAAACTTGGCTTATCGTCTGGTGTTTGACTTAAAGGCTTTGATACAGTTGGGCTAGGAATTTTTTCATCAAAATCAGTCAAACTTGACAGTTTCTCATCAGACTTCACAGGAGAAGCATCGAGTTTTACTGGGCTAGGTGCTTTTTCGTCTAGTTTGGTTAGGATTAGTGCTTTCTCGTCTGGAGTGACTGCACTGAGCTTTGGTCGTTCATGAGAAAGAAGTACCTTTCTGTAAGTTCTTCCAATTTTTTTACCATCAGGAAGTTCATCATCTTCAATTGTCAAAATAGTAGTTTTGTATCTAACGATCGTCCTAGAAATGTTACTATATTCCTGTAAGATAGTGGTAACTTTAGATTTCCTTTTTATGACAATACCTTTCTCGGTAATTGACAAAAACTGTGTAGTAGAGACTTCCTCCGGTTTTCCAATTGGTTCAAATCCAATTAGCCTTTCTTCAATGTCTAGCTCTTGATCTTCATCATAAATTAAGCTAGAGACCTTGTCTTCTGGTGTATCTTCAACAGGAGTAGTTTTTTCCTTTTCAGGCTGGGGCGAGCTAGGCACTTTCTCACTCAGACTGGCTTTTTCAGGACTGATTTCTTTCTCCGGACTTATTTTTTCTAATTTTAAGTCCAACTTGGTAAGAATATGTTTAGTAGTGTCGGTTATTTGATCCTTCATTTCGTCAAATATGGATACTTCATGTTGTTTATCAATAGGTAACTCTACTTCTACCTCTTCTGAAGGTACTTCCGAGATTGGGCTAGGTGTTTTAATATCGGCCTTTTCGGGAACCTTCTTTTCTAGAATCAGATCTGTTTCTTTTATTTCCTTTTCAGGACTTGGCTCTTTCTTGCTATCAGTTGGCTTTATTTGAGTTTCCTTTATTATGGCCTTTTCTGCGATTTCTTTCTCTGGGCTAGGTTCTTTCTTATCAGCTTTTTTGCCGAAGAATCCGAACACTTCATCTTTGAAAGCGGATACCTTTCCAGCTACTTTTTCTACTCTCGTTTCAGCTTTTTGTAGTAATGTTTTCTTGGGGAGCTCCTTTTCAGGACTTATTGGTTTCTCTCCAATGGGTGTTTTATCTTTAATAAATTTTTCAGGTTTTTCTGAAATTGTTTCCTTCTTCGGTTCTACAGGTGCGTCGTCTAAGCTGGCTGGCTTTTCAGAAACATCTGGTGTGATGTCTTCGAGTGATTTAGGTTCACTTACTTCGGATAGTTTTGTATCAATTTTTTCTTGTAGAATTTTCTCTTCTTTTCTCTTTAGATCAGCAATTTTTTCTTCAAGTTTTTCTAGTGTCTTAGCTGATTCTAATGTAGTGCTGACTCTTCTCTCAGATTTTACTTCATCAACATCTGCTGAGGCATGGTCAGTTATATCTGTACTGATTTGTACTTCCGTAACTCCAATTATATGATCTTCGTCTGAAATCTCTTTAATATCGTCTACTTTATCTTTCATCTTTTCTTCCAGAAGTTCTCGTTTTACTCGCTTACCTTCACTTAGTACAGTTTTGTCTGAAGTCTCACTGACATCTTCTGATGTGATTGATCGCACTGGTGACGCTTCTTTCTGTATAGTCTCCGCAATTTCATGACTGGGTTTTGCATCAAGAGTTTTAATTTCTTTAACATCTTCATGCAAATCATGTTTGATTTCTTGTTCACTTGACAAAAGCATCTTTGTAGCTTCAATAACACTAACAGTTTTATCCACACTTGGGAAGGCTTCAGGTGATTTACTTAATAAAGGCGACTTTTCCGCCATGATTTCTTCTAAGCTCTTTTCTGATTTTAGTACTTCAGCAACGTCAGCTACAATTTTTTCGACTTCTTTAGGACTTACGGGAGGCTTATCCATTTCTAACTTACGAGCCTCTTCAATTTCTTTTTCAACATCTTCGGGTATTGATGGGATTTTTTCGGGCATACATGGGATCTCTTCGATTACAATAATATCATCTTTAATTGGTGAATCAAGAGTCGTAATGTGAGTTTCTCTTAATTTTTCAGTGAACTGACCGTAATCATACTCAGCATCATCGTATTCTTTAACGGGTTTTAAGTCTTTATCAGGCATAGCTGAAACTTTCATTTGCTCGTGGTACATTGGAGACTCTGGTGCTGAACCAGGTGTCACAGTAACGAGTTCAGGATGCGACGCACCTTGAACAGTTTTAACTACCACGTCATCTTGGACTGCTTTCATTCCTTTGTAAGACATAGCCGCATCCTGGTCTGGAAGAGGTAGGTCTTTAGGAACTTTAATTTCTTCTGGTTTACGTTTAGTGAATTCTTCTTCTGGTGTTTTCTTTTCCACATAGGTTCTATAGTCTACTTCCTCGTGTAAAGGTAGATCGGCCACTTCGTCTGGTGTCTTGACAATTTCTCTAATAGGCACTGGTATGGACTCAAGCTTAGGACTTTTTTCAAGTGATAATGGTTTCGTATCGACTAAGCTTTGAGGTGGTATTACTTCTTTTGTTTCCTCTTGAATGTATTTTTCTTCGACTTGTTGATCTTCTTTGATATCATCAAGAGTTATTCGTTCATCTTCAGGCAGAGTTGGCGCAGTTGTAGCTCCAGATTCGATAGTAGTAGAAATTTTCTCATCCGGTTGAGACTCTTGAACCTGCATTTCAAGAGAATCTTTGGGTTTGGGAATACTCTTACTATCAGAAGTCTTCTTTTCACTGCTAATATCTTGTTTTTCTTCGACACTCACTGAGTGTTCTTTGGACTCAATTTGTTTTGCTTCCGTTTCGATAATCGCTTCAGTCTTTATTTGTGTTTCTTCTGGTATTTCCTTTTTCTGCTCTAATACTGGTAAATCTTTCTTTTTCTCTGATTCTTCTTTGTCTTTAGCGTGTTTTTGTAATTCATCTTCATGATCGTGGCTATCTTCTCGATCCAAAACGGAGTCCTCGGTATATTGTTCAACTTCTTCCTTTTCAATAATCAAATATTCTTCTTCAAATTCACCGTCGGCAGTCGTTTCAGTCTTGGTATCATCTAACAAGCAAGTAATTTTTTCGATATCCGATCGTCCTACAAACTCAATTTTTTCCTCAGCTTCGCTATCCCTGTTAAATACTGCTTCTATTTCTCGTACGATTTCTTGTTCTTCTCTTTCATCTAACTCTTGCTGTTTTATATCGTCGATGGACTTCGACGTTTCTTCGTCGGATTTCTTTGCATCTTTTAGAATATCTTCGTAGTTAACTCTTTGTAACCCCTTTAACTTTGAAGAATCAGCCTTAACTGACTTCACTGATTTAGTTGGGCTCTTCATAGCTTTTAATCCTTTCACGGGTGATGCTAGCGGTCTTGGTCGGCGCGATATAGGTTCTCGTTTAGCTTTAGTTTCTACCTTTCCAGGTGGTTTTGCTGTAACGTCTCGTTTAGGTGATGCTTGTTTATATTTTGATTCAACAACCATGCGATTTTTCGCTTCTTTGGTGCTTTTGGCTGGGGTGCTACCGGGGCTCAGTCTTCTGGTTTTGGCTTTAATTTTGTCTTTAGCCGCTGGTGCGGATGGAGTAGGTTTGGCTTCAACAATCTTTTTGGGTGTAGTTGGAGGTGATTTTTTGTCTTCAGGTGCTGTTTTTTTATCAGTGCTCACTGTTGTTTTCCTTTCTGAAATGGCCCGCGTGGCACGATGGCTGATTTTACTCCTACTCATTGATGACGTCATTTCAGATTTGCGAGTGTCTAGCCGTGTTTTCTTTTCTACTTTAGCTTTCGGTTCAGCGTGAACTTTTTTAGCGTCAGCCTTAACTACAGAGTCCTTAACTTCATCAGTCTTATCAGCGCGTTTCATTTTCTTATCCGCAGCCTTCTTTTTAACTTCTTTTTTTTTAGGCAGACCGTCTATCACAGTGCTCTCGTATTGAGCAATCTTATCATCTAGTTTAGTTTCTATTCTTGCAGTGATAGCATCGTGTAAGACGGAGTCCATTTTATCTTCTCTGTCTACGAGTTCACTAAGTAATTTATTGTCTATAATATTTTTTGTTTCTCCTTCTTTGAGGTCTCTTGGGGGAGGTTCTGGCTCTACGAGTTTTTCTTCTTTCGTCTTTTCAGTAATAATGCTTCTTTCTTTGCTAGATTTAGTTGTGGGTTTAGCACTAGTCTTTGTAGTAGTGACTGTAGTGGTCGTTATGGTGGCTGGTGGCGTTGTGGGAGCCATCTGCCTTCCCGTGCAAGTGGGGTGCTGTAGAAATTCTAAGTGTTTAAGCTTTTCTAAGCCTTCGAATATTTTGTGTTGCGGAGTCGATCCTGGGAACATTATCCTGGTAATCGTATCGTCAGGGTTGGCTGGACGCCACACTAGTAACGCGCATATCGATACTAAGTTTGGTATCGGGAAATTGAACTGTCCGGATACACTAGCGCCTTCGAATAGTTTTTGTTCACTGTTGTGCCAACGTTTTAGGAATTCACGAACGTATTTAGAGTCCTTGGACGGATTCAGTACGTACATGTCTAGGGTTCCTGAAATGAAACGAAAAACAGGTATTATAATTTGAGTACTTCAATATTATTTATTGATTGTCTAGGGTAATTGTAAGTGTTAACTAAGTGTTGTAATTGTTAGTGTGAATTAATTAAAATTAGCAACCTTCTTATAACAGTACTTAAAAGACATAAGATAACGTTATTGGATAGTGCTATTGGTTTGATGTTTAGTTTCTGAACACTCATAAAGAATACATTTTGCTTAAATTGTTTTGTTTTTCTTTGTCTAATTATTAAAATAATATGGAGGACCTCAGAAACCAGATCTTTTATATACCTTACACGAAAGAGTGGAATTGGTAATGTGAATTAAGAAGTGAACAAAGAACAAGTAATATAAACAGGCTTATTAGAAATAGAAGTACAGTTACAGTTAAACGTACCATGTCCAACTTTGTGGTACAGGTTGATAGGTTCGGGGTTTCTGTAGCAGTGCTGTGGCTTGAGGTTGATGTGGCGCAGATCGGCCATCATGTCGGAGCCCTCCTGCAGCAGTGACACCAGCAGCGGGTCCACGTCCTTGTCTCCGTCGGGGCTCGCGAGAGCGCGGCGTTCCTGGAAACACGAAAATTTCGGTTTTGAATGTGAACTGTCCTCCCATACCTATTAACAGTGTAATTTGAAAATATTTTAAATGCTAATTATTTTAAGAGTACCTTTGAGTTTTTTGCCGGCTCTTCTTCATAGGAAACGACCAATTGGAACTGTGCTTCTGACGTTTCTATGTGCGACAGTTATGTGAAATGAAATATTTTGAATTTGTATTTAAATATTGGTATTATAGGTACTACTCTTCTGTTTATCCTTACGGGGAAACCTGAGGGGCAATTCTCGTAATTTTAAGAACGTTCACAGTCTGATCTCAGTCTCAATCTGTCAAAAATACCTCTAATTTCCCTACATTTTGACAAGGTTTTGACATTTGTTTGTCGCCGAGATGAGACTGCGAATAGATTTTGAACGTTTTAAATTACGAGAATTGGCCTTCTGGTGTGATGTTATGTTTTTTTGGTTTTTCTCTCTATTAGTGGTAGGTACAAGAATCTGTAGAATCGGTATGAAATGGCTTTCTTCATGTTATATTATATTGATAGGGCAAACAGAGGTGGTGTATTTATTAATGTCACTTTCAAAGTATTATTTGGCCATGTAAACCGATATTAGACTAGGTATGTATATCGTCCGAACCTCGTATGAATAAAAAACATTTGAAAATTGAACCATTAATTTGCCATTCGTAGAATTTGATATTGCCACCGGTCTTTTGAAAAATTTATGTAACTGTAAATCTACCCTCTTCTAAAAGTTGATTAATAAAATGGAATGTACATAATTTTAATTTTACCAAAACAGTTTTAGTTTCTTAGAAAACGGGTTCCGTCATTTTATTTTACTGTGCCCGACAGGGTCCATATTGATCTTTTACCTTGTATATACCATCTATGTAACACATATGGAATGCAATAAAGATGTGAGTATTGAGTATAACGGCCGTCATGAAAATCTGTAATTTTCACGAGTATTTGACATTAAGGTGAGAGGGGCTTGTGGCTAAGTAATAGCAGCCGCACGGGTCGATCGGTCGATGGGTGACCATCTTTACATACCAAGGCCCCTCCGTGCCTCGGAAAGCACGTTAAGCTGTTAGTACTGGCCGTCATTCGTGGATCTTTGACAGTCGTTACGGGTAGTCAGAAACCCGAAAATCTGACAACTAGTCTTACCAAGGGGTATCGCATTACCCGGTAACGGGGTTGTAGAGGTCAGATAGGCAGGCGTTTCATATAAAATACTGGTATTCAGCTGCATCCGGTTAAACTGGAAGCCAACCCCAACATAGTTGGGAAAAGGCAGGCAGATGATGATGATGATTTGACATTTAGTTGTCAAAAAACTTTAGCTCTGTGTTTGTGATAGCCTTATTGTGTGGCTCTTCATAGCTTTCATAGGAAACCAAAGCTTTAGTCATTAGTAGGTAGCTATCCCTTAAGTGAATTTTTCTTTACATACCCCGGCACATCACATAATATCACTGGTTTTAGAACACTTTTAATAAACACAAAAAAACACTTTTAAGGTACTTTTTGTCAGTCGCACTGGGACACTACGACACTGCCGTACGTGGTATACGATCGCAACAAACTGATTGGAAGGTGATACTATACGCATCACTGATTGCCTTAGATTATAGAATAATGTGTTCAGACTTCATTGATTTTATTAATTTTATTAACATAGAAAATCTATCCTTTAGATATTTTAAATAATAATAACGCCTAAAAGATGGCCGATACGAGTACTTAGCGATCAGCGCATTTAGAGCCGTGCTACCAATCTGCTAACTGGCCAATATGTTTTCTATGGCATTAGCAATTCTAATAACGTAGCGATATGAGAAAATAAGAAGTTAAGTTAGTTTGTTTAATTAACTACGAGTATCACTAGTAGGGACGTATCCATACTTTAATAAAGCGAAAGTAATATGTCTTTCGGTTTATCTGATACCTTTTTTAAATTGAAATTGAAATTTTATTTTTGTTTGAAATTGACGTTATTTCAAGTTAGACAAATATCAACATTATTTTAATGGGAATTAAGTTCACAGTGACTCGTACTATTGAAAAAGTTATAAAAATGTTTGAAGTTGTAGCGTAAACTGAACTTTATTGTGTAAGAATTAAAGTTATTTTTCCAACTCATATTTGTTTACATTTTTGGCAAATATGTCGCGATTATATGTTAGGTGATCCATGATCTGGGTTAGGACATAGGATACTTTATATTCCGGTAATACGTTTCCGTGGCATCCTTCGAGCGGGCGACCCCGCATGGTACGTGGTTCAACGTTTCTGGCAAACAAACAAACAAACCCACAGGTACCGCTAGTTTACCGGAGTAACATTACTAAATCTGTTCTATAAGATTCTAAAGGGCACATAACCAGTAAGCAGTGTGTCCAATGAAGTGTATCTGCGCAGTGTCATGTGTCGGCCTTGTGAGGGCGTCTGTGTGGCGCCGGTACCCCTGCTTCCATTGTTGGAATAACTCAGTGACGACGTGGGGCATAGTGGGGCAGAAGGTAGGAAAAGTCTTGATATAATTCTAGTTGGTGACGAGACTAAGGTTGTTTTAAATGATGAGCAGCTTGCGGTATCAGAATAAGGTATGCGGATATCGATATTATACTTAGTAGACCAATACAACATCTTATGATTCGAAGAATTTGTTAAGAAAGAGCTCCGCCCCTAAGACGACCCACTGACCAGAGATTCAATTTCTTAGTATTAGTACCTTTTGTTTTTTTTTTCTAATTAGGGTAATGTCAGAATCAGAAATCTGTCATATTGGTACAATATCTAACGAACTTTTGTCTGATAAGAAATGACTTCTCAATTACTTACTCATTTATTTCCCAGTCAAATAGTTTATTCATTTATTTTGTCTAGAATGTGGGCGACTGCCGAGGTGACGGCTTATACAGATGTATGAAAAAGAAGACTAAAGTCTGGCCGTCGAGAGACTGCATTCCTGACACCAGTCAGTGTGACAATTCTAGTAGCTAATAAAGATTAAATTCGCAAAACACGTATTTGTATGTATGAAAGTGACAGGTGTCAAGAACGCATTCTCTCGTCGGCCGCATTGTAGCTGCGCTGACCCCGATTATGTAGAATGATAAACTAATTTTAATATTTCTCCCATGACCTAAGCAGCAAGTAATAGCAGGGGACGTCTTTCGGCTGAAATGAGGACTATGACGAAGCAATAAAACTAATCTCACCTCTAAATTACAGAAGAAATGTCCAATCTGAGGGTATACAGTAGCTCCGGCCTTCCTGCGCAGCACGGAGGCCATGCCGGACATGGAGCAGTTGTTGATCCTGGTGAATAGTACGGCATCGAGCCGGTCCAGGTGGCGCGCGAAGTCCCACCAGCATGCCTTGCGGGAGAAGCCTCCGTCAACTGGAAGGTGCAGCAGGTACTGGTTAGTATTTTTTTAGGTAAGTTTTGCTAGAGTTCAAATTCCTGTTAATTTTTAAAATTTCCCTAACTAAGACAATAACGAAGATGATTTAGTTTGGGAATCAGTTTCAGTACCTTAAGTCAAAATAAATTAATATTGTATCTGTGTACAGACGCCGGCAGGTCAAGATATCCGAAACTGCCAAATTTTCCCACTCAACCGTGAACCTTAATGCTTTAGCGATAAAGTTGAAAATCTATTAAAGAAATTTGACAGATTATAATAAACGGCTGGCGTCTGTACCAATTACCAAATTCTTGTACATGTTCTTATTTGCGACAGTAAACTTTTTACGTTTAAACTTTGGGCAGTTGCAGCTTTAATACTAAGAGACAGGGAGATGCTTCTGCCTATCCTCTTGACGTTTGTAAACCTTGCTTGGAACAACAAGCTATAATAATGACTGTAAATTAGCCGTATTGTACAAGGTTTTATTGTATTATATACTTGTATAAAATTGTATATAGTGTGTATTAGTGTTTCTTGATATTTGTTTAACTTGAAATAAAAAATGCGTTAACTAATAAATTCTAAGGTTTTATACATAGTATTTCCTTAATAAACCAAAACGTCTACATAGATAGAAGGTTCCATCTAACTAAAACCACATCCATTTTACGAGAGACTAAACCGCAATAGTTTTACGAGGTTGGATTAAACCCTGCGACCTTTTGATCGTCAGTCAGCGTAACAGTCGTTGCGCCATTTTCTGCTAACATCCCTTCGGCACGGAGATAGCGTGTTTCTAGAATGTTCTAGCATATTTATGTTGGTAGCTAAGTTTTCAACTGTACGGGGACTAAAGCTCGGGATTTGTCGTTTGTGATAACGAAGATTTATTAGATGGTTACCTAGATGCACAAAATTAGGATTTGTATGCAACGCATTCATAGATAGATATACAGATAAAACAGTATTCGTTGTGCACTGGAGATTGTGAGTTCTATTCTCACCCTTCGGAACAATCTAAGCTTACTTGAAAAGGCTTAATCAAATCGGAACCCTACCACGAAAAGAGCAGACCGTGATTCCGGTTAATAATAGGAGTTAATTAACCACAACTAACATGTATGTGGTTAAAGCACCGCAGTTCGCATAAATTCCAAAACCATATTCAAGTATTCACACCAAACAACCACCCCATTTAAATCTAATCACATGAATAAAGTTCACCTCCCTTTCATTCGGAAATCAGCATACAAATTACACAGAGTTTGCCGTCAATGTATGCCACATTGACGGCTCGCCATACAAACGCGTTCGCAAACACGTATCTAATCCGCAATACAATTCGAATAACCCCCAATAGTCACAGAAGCGAAACTCCAATTTCAAATGATGCTGCTCCTGGTAAACAATAATCAGCGGTGCATTGTTTCATATTGCTTTTAATTTATTTCTATAGGCACTGAACCAATGCGTTCTGCCAATGAGCTTTTGATTCGGGAAATGTAGTCGAATGAGGCCGAATGCTGATTTAAATAAAGAACGAAATGTTAAGTTTTTAATTGGTTGTCAGTTTGATGTGTGCTTGGCACTTGATGGACTTTAATGGAATTTGGGTACTGGCCATTTTATGCTTTTGTGTGTTTTGTGGCGGAGATACTTTGTTTGGCCATTTTTGCAAGAATTTATTTGTTGTCACTTATTTAAGGTGGTAAGTAACGTTAATGCAGGCGTGCAAGATGCGTGATGAAGACAAGTGTTTTAATTAATCCTGGTCCTCCAGAACCACCGTGCCTAAAAATTCCATAAATAGATACGATTTAATTCCCAACCAGCTTTACTCCAACATCATATAGCAAACTAATGTAATAGCCATAAGGCACTTCAACTAACAAATATTGACACAGTGGAACTCAAACAAGATAGATAAAATCGTCCGATGGACTCTTGATTGAAAAATAAATTGGAGAGGGAATGGGTGCCGATGTGCATTTTTGTTTGAACAAAGAATGACACTTCCACGCGCCATTTTGTTTGCAGATGCTGGGAAAAAATGTAGACCGACAGGTGTTGTGGAGTAAAACAGAATTGAGAGTGTTAGAAATAGGCAGGAATAGGAATTAGGTAAAAAAAAAAATTCAAGAAAAAAAAGAAGACAACCGACTTTCAAAAAACACTACATAACAACATCATCAATATAAACCAAGTGGAAAAAAGGAGAGTTTTTTTTATTGTAAAACTGATCTTACAACGTCACATTTCAATGATATTCTACTCAAAAACATGGTAATAATAAAGAAACATATTTTTTCTGTTATTCAGTTTTGTGCTTGTCCATATTTAATTAAAAGCAGCAAGATTAATAATCTTTATGGTCCATCAAAATATTCCGCAAACAGCAAAATAGGTATTCTACGTGACTACATTACTATTCTAAGGCTGTTACAACTAAGCCTACAGAAGCGTTCCTTGATTTACAATTCCAAATAAATTACAAACCTACTTATCAAAATTGTTATCAAAATATATTAAATCTTCCATTTGGGTTTTCCATTTAAAATGAATTCCAACATAATATAATATTTCCATTACAAAAAAGAAGTGTTGGTCTTAATAACTAACTACATCAAAAGGAAATACAAACACAACTAATAACACTCCGACATTATTATATTACACAGAGACTTAAGGCCAACGACGTGACACTTCCAGTAGTGAGCGTGTTTATACATGTGTGAGTTTACTTAGTAACACGACGCTGCACGCTCTCGACCGTGACGTGACACAAAAGGCTTAATGGGAAATGCTGTTTGTGGAGTATTTCTGTGTTTTTATCCGGAAAACGTCTACTACGGAGAATAAGCTTGACATTATTCGGTTTCAGGGATGTGTAGGATTAATTCACTTTTTGACTATTTTGCCTGGGATTGACAGCTAGGTTAATGATTTAGTTGGATTCAAACTCAATATCTTATTTTGATTCATAATTATTTAAGTTTAATTTTGTCAATATTTAAATCATAACCAATATTCTCCACATATCCTGCTATGAACAAGAGAAGGCAAAGCAAAACATCTCGCAACTTATGTTATACCGAAAGACAAAACTTCAATATTTTAATGTAAACCGTCTCGCTAGCGTGACAGTCACGTTTTCCTGCGGGTGTTTGTTCAACATAGCGTGGCGCTATCCCGCTGTTGGTTAGACGTGACATTGAAGGCATAGGATGTAATGGAAAATGTTGTTTGTGAAAGATCTGTTTTTATGTAATGTTACCTGAGAGCAGGTATGGCCAATAGTGAAGTAGGTGCCGTTGGTAAAATGAAGATGTTTTGTTTGGTCGGTCTATATTAGGTTTTGACCTCAAACACACTTGAATAGGAACTATTCATATTACTATGATGCATTATCTATCACCTAAAGCTTTTAGCACTCACAAAACAGCAACTAAATAATTAACATCAATATTATTTCCTTCTACCTCAGACAATTTCATTCTACTACAGCACCTCTTTCAATAAAACAACTCTACAATTACTTTTAAGAGCTCTATTCCTCCTGAAGTGAAAGCAGTGACGTCATGCAGATAAGCCAACAGCGTGACAGTAACGTGTTCCGGCGAGTTTACTTAGTAACACGATAGCACGCTCTTGGCTTGACGTGTGCGGTGGCTTAATGGAAACCGTTGTTTGTTGGGCAGACTTCATTTACCTTCACCTAGCAGCCTGCATCAGCTGTTAAATCTAGGTACCCTATATTTTACGTCGAACTAAGTGTATAAATATAACAACACTTTCTACGTGGTAATGTACGGAAAAGGGTATCTGTGTACTTAATGTTTTTGGCCTAAAGTGACAGTATTTCAGTTTGAATTCTGAAAATAATGTTGACCAACATTGTGTTAGTCTATGATGTCGCAAAAAGGCCCAGAACGTGACGGTCTCCACTTATCGTGCTGTCATTACAAAGCACCATCACGCTGACGACTTGACGTGACATATGGTGGCTTTAAGAAGTTGTAGTTTGTTGAACCTGAGATGATGTTTGCTTAGTAAATAAAAAAATAACATATTAAATTGTCATAATGTTGAGAGTAAATTGTAGCACTTGTATATAACAGTGGAGACCAAAAAAAACGTTCCTCTACTGTATCATTCCAAATGAAAACTCAATAAAACTACATAAGTTCAATTCAATAAACCAGCAATCTATTTCAAATCCAATATTGCTAGTTCAAGTAGCTGAAATATGCTTTATTCAAACTCAATATCTCATGTAAGAAATCAGAGAAATGGACACGGCGACTCAGCAAATGTTCGTTCAATGCAAAGTGGATAGGTCAACGGAAGAATACTGAGTTACGTAACTATCTCGAGTTCTATAGAACTCAACATTTTAAAATGTTGAGTTCAAACAACAAGATTCTTAGTATCTTCATTCTTGATAACAGTCAAGAATGAAGATACTAAGAATCTTGTTGTTTTGAGGAAAAATCTTATTGAAGGAGATAATTAACGTGTTAGAGAAGATGTAGGTAAATGTATTAGCAATACAGACTGTAGAAGTGAAGATACGACTTATAATAATAACGTTTTTTTAAGACTCGGAAAAATATTGAGATTTCTGTAAAGCTTAATATGAATGTTTTATACATATAAAACCTTTCGGAATAAAATCTCGAAATGATGTTGAAAACAGCATCAATATTCGCAAGCGCAACACTGTCACAGTCAGACACGAATAGCAACTTCAATATAGATGAACAAGAACCGTAAGCATAGTACGGTTAAGACCATTACCATCCTTTAACAAGGATCCAGAGCTGGCAGAGGGAAGAAGGCGTAATTTACTAAACGTAATTATTTTAACTTCATCAGACAAGCTCTTTGACACAATTTAACCTCAATTCATCCACAATTTTACGAGAATCTTAAACAAACAATAGTCAACGACAACAATGAACAAAACAATTATCTAAACACTCGTTTCGATCCAAAACTCCACAAACAATATAACATTGTGAATTTGACAGGTCATCAGCGAACGCTCGAACCCTTCTTTGTACCGGAGCCAGCCAATATTTCTTTGGCACAGTACCAACTTCGAAGTGGCTGTACTGTCTTTGATATTATGTCAAGGTTCGAGTTTTATAAGTCAATTGGTTGTGAAATTTTCTAGTAAATTGTGTTATTTTTCGTGGGAAACTATGTGGAAAATCTGATGTTGAAATGTGTAATATAGTCAGAGAATTCTTGGCCAAGGGTTTATGAACACTGTATTCAAGTTTTTGATGCCTTGGTTGTATCCATAGAACATTCTCTCATTTCTCAGTTGATAATACATTTAAGCCAAAAGAGGTCGTAAATCCTTCACAAGACTGGAACTGACTGAACTGACATACTGACTCTGGAACACTACCATTATTCAAGCCACAAAGCAGTAAATTATACTAAAACTCCAACCGTTTCTTTCAACAATTCCAACCCAAACACGAGTAAAACCATAAGCAGTCAGAACAACAAAAGAATCGTAAAACTAAATTGTAAAATGTTCAACATTGAACAAAGTACACAGAGTAATCTTGCCAATGTAACCAAGAGATGAGTTTTGGCAGCGCGCCAATGAAAAGAGAACAGCCGAAAAAATCCGCATCGAGAGCCTCAGGCGTGTCGGACTTACGTGGTAAACGGGGACACTGTATCTACCGAACCTTAGTCAGCTCGCTTATGTAAGTCTTTGGGGAAAAGAACTAAGTTATTTTTATTTTTGACTCGATTTTTCTCGGCTAAAGGTGGAGTCTCTGAGGAAACATTAGCGTCTTGCTGCACGCAATGGAATTTATCAATTAGATTAACGAGGAGCTTGGTAGCTGGAAGTTTTCTTACGTTGTGCTATTTGTGAAGGTACCTTTATATAGTAATCGAGTTAAGACGAAGTTACTTTGTTAGTAGTAGGTACTATTGAATTAAATGTAACTGAATGACACTTTGAGAGCAAAATAATATATTGTCACAAAATTGTGGCCACAGCACAGTTTTGTAATCCAGCTATGATTTGCCTTTCAAAAAATGTAAGTAACACATATCTTCGAATAAAAAATAGGCTTAAGCTATAATTACGCCAAGCTCTTTCTACTTTTAAGACTGTAATGTTGAGCAACCAACCGAATTTTCCCTTCGGTGTACGACAAGGTTCTATCCTCGGACCTCTACAAAATCGACTTACCTAGCATATTAAATCCATTGATGCCGAACAGCGCAGCATCGCCTTGTCCTCCTGGGAACACGTAGAGCGTCGGGTGGGTGAATCTGATGTTACCCACAACGTCGCTCGACACCAGGAGCTGGTCCAGGCTGGCTGGCACTACGTAGGGGTCCAGGTATGCTGTGGAGAAGAGATAACTTACATTAATTTTACTAAGCATGTCTATATGATTCTAATGAGTAGGGTTTGGCATTCTGTGGTATTAAACGAAACTATAGAGCTCGTAGCATATGAGGACGTTATTCGCAGGGTATGTTAGGGTAAGTCAAAGTGACTGTTTGCATGATATCTCACTGTTTCTAAAAGAGCGTGTGTTATCCATTGAGGAGTCTAATGTGGCAAAACGTTTTATTTTCAAAAGAAGAAACAGTAAACATGCTTGATTCAATTTCTTTTGAAAGGCATTGTTAATTATTATATCTTGGGTGGTTTTTATTTTTACAATGAGTATTGCAAGAATAGAAGTTACGTCACTTATAAATACGTGCATAGAATATTCTTGATGCGTTTGTATGAATATTCTTGTTTGTTTGTGTAGTGTGTTTGTTTAATTATAACTTCTCCCAAATAATTTAGTCCAACTTGAGCTAGCATAAGCATAATCAGCCTATAATGTTCCCACTGCTGGGACACAGGCCTCCTCTCGGTGAGAGGACACCTCATTAACTCCTTTATAAAAATGAAAACCCTCTTATATTACAAAAGAATTCAAACAACTTTTCTCTCAACATTTTTATTTTCGTACTACCTACCATTAAAAAACTAACTTGCTCGAATATTAAAAATTCTTGAAAAGAAACGGTTAGTAATTCTAACTGTATGCTATGAGACTTAATTAAACGAACACTTCATGCTGAAACTTCCGACAAATTGTTCCAAGTTCTAATTAGATTTTTATCACCAATTAACGAAGGATTAACGAGACAAATGTTTTGGAAGTTTACGAAGACTTTTGTCTCTTTAATTAGGAGGGATTATGAAATTGGTTAATCAATTTCTGTGTGAAATTGGTAAGATTTCTGATTTATTTTCCACAAAATATTTTGTGATAGGTTTTACAGTAACATTGTGACAACGATAATGGCGTCTTATGTTTTCTTTTAGTATCGTAAGAAAAGATTAAGAAATAATGTTATTTAGGTAAATGATTAAAAATGCTTGAAGACATCACGTCAGGAATAGATTCTCTTTTAAACCCATCTATGTTAGCGGCACATCAGCCGTAATATTTGTATACTAAAAATAATTGTATTTATTTTTTAGGATCATAACTATTTATTAAACCCCCAAAGCGTGCGACATTACAGCACCCACAAACTACCATTTACACCCAAAATATTTTAAAATGTAAAATAATTAACAGAAATATGGCCCATTTATCATCACGAACAAAGAGTCATAACCCGCGAACGGGCTCAGGGCATAATAAACCCTATTAACATTTATGCGCGCAGAGATTTGAGCTAAATCCTAGTATTCACTGGGTTTAAAAGCACAATACTGCAGTGCAGTGAATAGCCTGCTTTAGTATGAATGCTCTTTACAGCTATGGAAATAGGGAGTGAGGGTCGACAGGGTTATGCGATGCAATTGTCGACAGATCATTGTAGTATTTGTATAGAGAGGATTAAGTTCGGTCAGGTGGTTTTGATATGAATGGATTTGTATTTAATGTCTTTGAGAAACAACATTCAATGTAGCTAGCTCATAGTAATTAATAGATTAGCTACATTATTTTACATTTTGATGGAGATTATAGTATAATTCGTCGAACACCTACCAACTTTAAATAAACCTAAAACCTTACAAAACAATTGTCTTCTACTGTACTGTCTTTTCTCTTGGTAAACTACCTTAGGAGTTATTTACTAAGCTTTCATTTTCCCCTAGTAATTGCACTGAATATAGTTACATCTTAACTGTATCTTGTCAGAATAAATTAACCTACATTTTATACAACCATAGAAAAACCAAGGAGAACCTAACAAGCTGCCGTGACCTAGATCCTAGCCTAACAGCCTGCATCCGCCACTACGACCCAATCAATGACCTGGAACCTACCCGCCCTAATAACTTCCACACCTGAGCTCCTATCAACGCATTTAAAACTTTCAGTCCTGTATGATAAAGTTTAAAGTTGAACGACGGGGTTCTATTTGATGCTACCCTTGAGTGGACACGGTTAATTTCAAGGATGTCGCTAATTATTCCGTGTAGTAGATGCTCTTCTAATTAATGTCGAGCTAAGGTAAACAGGGCAGTGGGCCTTACCTTGGAAATGGTTATTTTGATATTGGTAAACTAGAGTTGAGATTTTTAAGCTTATGAATGCCGATTAAACCATGTTTGTCAAATTATTCGGAGGCCTTTGATGAGCAGTGTGTGTTCTAAAATAAACCAGAATATCTAAACAAAGACATGTTACGTCCATCAAGGTTTACTAAAGGATTACAAATTCCCAATTTCAATTTTCATCACATAGTGTCCCAAAATAATTAAAACCAGGCCTTAGTTTCGGGCCTACATTGTCCTGCCTCCAGTGTCAATAGATAGGCAGATTTTAATTTCGCCGGATCAAAGGTTAGGGCCAGAGCACACAGAATATGAGAACAAACAATAAAATGGCGGGGCTATTGTAAGGCCGGCACGGTATGCGCTTATTGAAAATTCCTAGGATGATGTGCCAATACTACACACTAATAATGATTTTATATATTTCAATATTGGGGCCGATATGGTTGGAGTTTTGGATCTTAAGATCGATTAGTTTGTTCATACATAATGAAACTAGTAGTGAATTGTATTTTTAATGAAAATCAAGCATCGTCTAAATGATGCCACAAATCCACAAATTACGGAGTACAAGTTATGTCCATTTTTTTCTCGTATTTAGTTTAACTGACCATAATTTGCTTAAAAACCCTATCTACAATTTCATATTCAACCACTGTATTCAAGATCTACACTAAAACTTTGATTTTTATAAGAACAACTTAAACCAATTCAAACGCAGAAAAATCCTGCCCAACTTTTCAAAGTCTTCCTTACAGCCAAGTGCACTTCATTGCCCACTTCAAGACACACTTAGAGGCTATTTCCCGAGTCGAGACCATTAGTACCCAGCCCAGACCAGACTGAACCCATTGTCCTGCAATGTACGAACCTTCTTGAAGATCTTATTATTTCGCCGAGAGCTTTAATGTATCTTATGTAATTTCTGTAATGAGGAGACTAAAACATCAGCTTAGTCTGGTAGTCAAGTTTGGGGTTTTATTGCTCGTAACTTTCTGTCTTTTTTCTCTGTTAATTACTGGTTTTTGATGAAGGAGATCTTAGAGAGAATGTAGGTCACATTCTCTCTAAGATCTCTTAACTTCAGATTTTGTAATTGGACTTTTATAAGGTTTGCTATGCTAGTTGTATATTTTGGGATGAGAAGGGACATTCTAAGAAAGGATATTTGGAGAAAAGGACATTTCGAGAAAAGGACATTGTGCGCTGCGACTGGCATCCCCTTTCTTTCTCGTGGATACCATAACACCTCTATTGCCATGTAACAAACAATAAATGATTTGAATTTGAATTTGATAAAATTGAAAATCTATTGGTGCTTGGTCTACCGTTATTGCACAAATTGCTTTATGACTTAAGATTAAGCCACACATCAGATACAATGCTGGGATGGGCTATTTTGTCCTGTAAACGGATTGTTGATGACAATATGTGGTTTAAAATCGTATTAGAAGACGCTATTGGACCATCCTACGTTGTTATTATAATTCTCTATTGTTACAATATACAGAGTTACGATTAGGTTATCACATTAAAGAGTAAATCGGTTATTAAACGTTGTTAAGTCTGTTAAAATTAAAAAAAACAATTTGACTAAAACCACAAAACTAAATTTTTTAAACAAAGTAAATAGCGTAAAAATTGTCACGAAATAAACCACCCTTGATAGCAAGGCACACGCGCGGGGCGATAGTATCTACAATTCAACACAAGCTTTGTTCTTGTTACCAAATAGTCACAAATTAAGTTCAAAGTTGTTAATAGTTATTAATTATTTTAATTGTGTATTTTAAAATACGTAAAGTGGCTTCAATTAATGTGTTAACCTAATCGACACACTGTGGATCCTCGCATTTCAACGCGAGGAGTAAGAAGCAAGCTACGTCTTTACAACTTCATGCTAAGATACTGCCCATCCTTATATCATCATTCTCTATTCTGATTTAGACGTTACCTCCAGAAAACTGAAGATATATATGTAAAAAAAATTCAGCTCAATCGGATACCAACAAATGTTCGAAAAACGGTTGGAAAGATGGGGAGATGGACAACTGACAAACATACATATTTACAGATGAACAGTGCAAGTTAAATACCAGCTTGTTCCAAAACATTTACTAAAATTAAACAGCAAAATGCTTAACGTTAAGCGTTTCAATACAACTTTAAACGGCTAACCGATAGGTGTAAGTTGTGAAAGCAATTTAAAGTTGTAACAAGTTGCGGATACAGCCGACACACGACTAAATATGTATAACTCGGGAGTAACAAGTTTGTTGCGCTGTTCAACATTATCGCTTTCATGTAGGAAATTATTTGCGTATTGGAGGAGTTGTGTTGAATTTAATGAGCTCATGAGTAATTGTGGCAAAGAGCTGGGAGTGAAGAGGGATGTATTTAAGGTAAGTGGAAATATATGACACGCTAAATGGAAGTCCATTTAGCGTGTCATATATTTCCACTTTGTGTTTGAGTTTTTTAAGTAAAAAACTCAACATAATTAGATTTGCAAACTAGTATGTAGTTGAGAGCAGAGGTGGCCCAGTGGCAACAGCCCGACTTACGAGTTGTAGGTCGTGGGTTCGAACCCAGGCAGGTGCTTTTTTAGGAGCTGGGAGTGAAGAGGGATGTATTTAAGGTAAGTGGAAATATATGACACGCTAAATGGAAGTCCATTTAGCGTGTCATATATTTCCACTTTGTGTTTGAGTTTTTTAAGTAAAAAACTCAACATAATTAGATTTGCAAACTAGTATGTGGTTGAGAGCAGAGGTGGCCCAGTGGCAACAGCCCGACTTACGAGTTGTAGGTCGTGGGTTCGAACCCAGGCAGGTGCTTTACTTAGTGTAAAGTAATCTAATCATCACTGCTCTCAAAATGGTGAAGGAAAACATCGTGAGGAAAACGGCATATCCTAGAATCAAAAATTCAAAGACATGTGACATCTACCAACCCGCACTGGGCCCGCGTGGTAGATTACAGCCCACTCTCTCTCAAAGAGAGGAGGCCTGTGTCCCAGCAGTGGGAACAATATAGGCATTATGCAAATAGTTGTGTAATTTATATTGTGATGCCAATGACACTGATTGTTGCTCCAAATTAAGAATGTCTCATCCAGTACCTACTAACTTGTTATCGCGTTTATTTTTATTACGTTACGTCCCCAGATGCGACATCTCAAATAGAAATCGCGTTTCCAATAAATAAAAAGATATTGCAGAGGTGAAGAAAATATTTCAAAGATAATCTATTCCTGTGAAGGCGACGTCAACAGGAAGACCTCGGTACGTTTTATATTTTATTTGTAAATCGAAGGTTCGAGATGTTTTGAAATAAAAGGAAAAGTGTAGGAGAAGAGATTTTATCGTTAAATCTGATTTCTTTGATGTAATTCTATTTGGGCCCCGGACTTTTATTGAGATTTAAAGATGAGAGAAAAATATTGAGTATTTACTGTTTTTATTATTATCAATTGAGGCAAATTGATACAGTTTTTTAAGTACAAATCTTGGTTGTCTATTGGAAATTAAGTATTTAATAGTGGATGTCAAGCGTATTATGGGCAGTCAACCCTTCTACCATCTTGCTAACTGGCTATTTCTTCACCACGTCATGAGCTAAATTACAGGTACCTACTTTATTTGTTATTTGGCGCTTTATCTATAATTTTGAAGAATAGGTATGCTTTAATAATTAATATAGTTTATTAATGAAATAGCTTACTCGCAGTGAGCAAGATTACTAGTTCTTCTCTATTTGCGAATAAGTGTTTGTCCTGCGCTTTTATATTAATGCTATCACTCAGCAGGTTACACCTACAAGCCCAATAATAAGACATTTTACAATATTTTCTCTGAGTCATCAATAAAACATACTGTTCATCCCCAAACCCATTCCAACAACCCTCGCTCCCGCTCCACTTAACCCTCACATAAACCCACCAGCAAACTTCAGTGTTAGGTACAAACAATTTCCAACTCGTGAACGTCAAATTAACTCCGCGCTCTATTTGTACAGCTTCCTACCGTGCCGACTGTACCGACTAACTTGGCGTATGACAACCGACCTCACTGTACGTCAACAAAAGAGTTTTTATTACCCCTTTTTGCAGCTGAAAGTGGGCAAAAATGAGTGTTGTTGCTCTAAAATGTAAATTGTGTGAGTAAATGAAAGTTTGTGTGTTTGGACGAAGTTTTTTTATGTTGTTGAAAGGATTCATTCGTGGGATTTGCTGTGTGTTTACGTTTTTGGTTGCGAATTAGAAATTGTTTACATGGTTGAATAATACTTAATATGCAAGTAGATATAGCATAATCAGCTTATACTATGCCTCCTCTCTTAGAGAGGGAGTGGGCCGTAATCTACCATGCGGGGCCAGTGCGGAAGGGTAGATGTCACATCATCATCTGCCTAGCCTTTTCCCAACTATGTTGGGGTCGGCTTCCAGATTCTTCCTTATTTTATATGGTTGGTAAATGTCACATGTCTTAAAAGTTTTGGTTTTAGGATATGCCAGTTTTCAATATGCAAGTATAATGACAGGCATATTTAGCACAAGTTTAATGATAAAGGGATGAGAAGAATAACAGATAACGTAAACCCACGGCTAAGGAACTTTAATGCTGGAAAATTTTGCAAGAATAAATAGTTTCCCCGAGTTTATAAATAAATTAGTTACCTTGATATCTTTTTGTCCTCATATTGTAGGTACATAAAGCAATATTTAAGTAAGTTCAGATTAAAGTAATAACTGAGTCATAAAATCTAATAAATAGTTAGTCACATAATTATCTAGAACTAGAACAAAACCTACAATTTGGACCTATTTCTACCTTCATTTAGGTTTAGATACGAGGTCGTAATAGTTCGGAACACGCAGCTTAGCTACTTTTATAGTTAAGAGGTAATAAACTAATGAAAGGAGTGTACTCAAATTTTAACGGTATAACTAAAATCCAGTAGCAGTAAAATTTAATAAGTTTAGTACCAATTTGTTACTACAGTAATCTTACTTAAGTACATTTTGATTATAGTTTAAAAAGGTTTTTAAATGCAATTTTTATTTTTCAATCTTGATAATGAAATATTATAGTAAAAGTTGGGTGGGTTATTTTTTAATGAGGATTTTTAATGTTCCTAATTATAACTACCGCTTTTTTCATTCGAAAATTTAAAAAAGTTATATTGTACCAATTAATGTTAACGTATTCATTCTAACTAATGAACATGAATGAATATTGTGTAATCAAACAACCAACAAAAGCCAATAACTAAAACAACAAAAGCAGTGTTGAAAGCTACGCCGTAGCTATTTCGTAGCGGGCGCAAAGCGGCGCGTAGCACTTGTCTACGTCGCTACGCAGATTTGCTTGCCGTTTACAAACCGCTTGTCATTGCCAGCATTGTGAGCGGTATACGATAGGGTAACTAACGTTTCAGGGAAATTATTGGAACTGTTTTGAATATTTATGATTATGCTATTTTGTTGTTTATTTTCGTCTAGTGTCATAGACACTATATTTTTACATTAGCTAGGCTGAATATTTTAACCTAACAAAACACACGAGCAAAAATGCCAAAAATAAATTACTCTCCCGTCTAAATAGAATACCTTTTCCAAAGCAAAAATAATCAAATAACTCAACAAAAACAAAATCAATCCGTTCGAAACCAGAACCCTCAACATTGAGCAAGGGAATCCTTCGTTAAATATTTACAAGGATTTACCGCTCGGTGTGAAACGCCGACAAAGGTAACACTCAGACACCTACCGTTAACACTTCAAACCTGTATAGTAAATTAAATTTACTGTAAGAGAGTTAATTGAGTTAATATTAAAGGTGTTAGAGCGAAAATGTGCTTCGTTTTTACGCTGGATTTTGAGGTTTAGTGAACTGTAAGCTCCTATTATGGCTCTAATGATTTTTATGTATAAGCGAGCCGAAATAAATTTGTAGCAGATATTTTGTTGAAATCCTCATGAAAGAATATCCCTTTTTTACTAGCCTACGCTGTCCCAATCCTGGGAAGAGGTCTCCCTCCACGCTTTCCATCTTTCGCGAGCCCGCGCGTCCTGCTTCCAGTTTTGACGGAACCTATCCAGCTCGTCCCGCCATCTCCTAAGTGGTTTGCCGCAACCCCACATCACCGTCACAGAGCACCAGTTCTGTGCTATTCGGGCCCACAGATTTCCCTTTTATTGCAATAAATAATTTATGAAAGCTTTAAGTAGACACTGAAAACAGTGGAAGTTATTGCTATTATTTTTTTGGCCACCTATTGTCTCCCATTTACTCTTTAGCACAGATTTATTCTGCACGATTTGACGTATTGCTCACTCCAGCCAGTCAACATTAAATATTCCAGGACTATTCCACCACAAATCAGGTGACCCTACACCATGCACGTGCCAGTAGCGCAGGTTCGCGCACAAACGGCATCGTTAGTACCGTGTGAATGGCACAAACTGAACGCAAACTTGTGCAAGTTGTTGCACAACTTTGTGCTGAAGCCAAATATCCGGAGCTTCAGTTGTAAAGTTTCATGGTTACTAATTAACGGATTATTAATGCTATTTTTTGTGATGGAAAAGGAAAGGTTTCTAGGCATTGTTAAAAAAAGTGGTGATGTACAGTCACTTGCACCAATATGTCAACACTTGGCAACTTTCAATTGCGATTTTTTCGTGAAATAACGAATGCAACGTTGAAATACGACACATTACATAAACCTATGGGTTCGAAAATGCTATGTTCGTAACAACATGAAATTTCATATAAAAATAAAGGAGTAAATCGCTTTTGAATAGCGTGACTTTACTCGTATGTTACTAGTTCAAGTCGGAATTAATAATTGACCGTGAAACATGATAGTAATTATTATACCTTGCGTTCTACCATGCTTTAATTTTTTAACTGTGAATTAACAGTTATTAAAATCTTTATGAAACCGGATAATTGCTGGATATAAGTTTGATGATAACATAGGTGTTTGAGCATGTTTTACCCTGTGCTTTGCTTAAAATATTATAATGATACTAAAAGTTTGGAAATGAGAGTTCAGTTGCTAGCAGTAATTGTTAGCAAAATTATTAAGGTACAATTTATTGATTAATAAATCTTCCGACGTTGTGACCCGTTGGATTTGGTTAGAAAAATTATGTTTTCATCTAACGCAAGTGTCCATACTATTGCTACTAATTGTTCAAATAAACTAAATAACAGTATTGCTCTTATAACATCCCCAGGGACAAGATAAATTCGACGCCTGACGTATAATATACTACATCCAATATGCTCTCTACAATGCAAACAGCTCCACTAGGTAAACAGCACTAAATTGCGTCGCATCGATAGCACTAGAAACTAACATAATTAGAGACACTATCACTACTACTAACTGGAGTGGGTTAGGTATAAGCCAGACCTATTGATTTAGTAATCTCTTTAATCTTACTTGATTACTTCAAGTCTAGACACACAATGCATTATTCAATATGGCGTTATTTTCTTTTGTTGAGCACATCGATGTAAGTGAAAGAAGCATAGAAATTGTCGAATTTACGAAATTTACGGAATTACTGCTCTCACAAACTGGGAGTGAAAAAATCGTGAGGATAACCGGCATGTCATAGCACCAAAAATTCGAAGAAATATGACATCTGACAACTCGCACTGGGCCCGCGTGGTGGATTACGAATTTACGACCCACTCCCTCTTACAGAGAGGAGGCCTGTATCCCAGCTGTGGGATCGTTATACGCTGATTATGCTTTACTTATAAATTTATTTCAAAGTCAAGAGAGTTAAGACAAATCAATGAAAAATCTTTGATTAGGGGAAGAAAACTGTAAATGATGGTATTCGGCTCTTTATTGGAATTAATGCGTAGGAAAGTATATTAAGTGAGTATCCTCTTTACTGGAATTTATTTTAAACTTATTTATTAAGCTTTCAGATAAAGATTAGTTATATCTGTTCTATCGATATTGTCTCGATCAAGGTATCCTAATAAATCCAATGCCAGATTAAACCGTAAATTCAATTTGGTTCCGCCTATTCCGTCCATCTTTACATACATTGAGGAAGATTACCGACTGACCTATTCCTGTATTTGGACAGATTATATTCAAGTAATTAAATCTTGTTTGGAAGAAATCGATCAACCTTGTTGACTTTGTTTTTTTTAAAGAAATACCGGTCCCAAATAATACAAGGTTTAAAAAAATACCTGAACATGCTTTTAAACTTAACACTGAAATATGAAAAATCCAATCCATACAAAAATGCAGTACTAACTAAATTGTTTATATTTTTCAGGGTTAGTCCCACAGTAAAAGTGGTTCATATTCATGAGTACTGATTTTGTCCAGGCATTTTATTTAACCCCAAAGAAACTAAACAAATAAAAAATAACTTACCAATAAAATCCTTAATGGCTTGAGAGCCAGAGTCGAGAATATCAGTAGGGTTGACCCTAATCTTGCAGTATTTGACGAAGGGCATCTCAGGGAGCTTGGCCCATTCTCCGCCACCGCTAGTGGAGCAGTGGACATCAATGGAGATCGAGTTCTCATAGGCGCGAATCACGCGCTGGACCTCGTTCTCTTGGTAAGCATCAGTGAAGTCAGCTAGGGAAAAGGTCCCGTCCTGGAACAAGGAAATACAGGTTAGCATGTTCAATTGTTCAAGATAATGGTGCAAGATGCAGGGCGATAGTTGTATGGGTATAAAATAAAGGTACAGTCACATCAGTCAGGTCAGTCTTTATTTTATACCCTACGAAAACCATCCTTGCTGTTATTACGTAACGTCAAATTGTTTACTGTTGTTGACTGTACAGGTAGTCTGAAGATATAGTTTCAAAGTGTTAAAGGAAATGATAGACTCGATACCAATTCAGATGACCCTAACAGGCATATCGTCAACCAAATTGCCATCTCAACTCAGTTCAGTTATTAGTTCGATTACTGTAGCACTAACTCAAACAGCACTAGTCCCTAGCTGTTGCTCCATTAGTATCATACAGATCAGTTGAAGTAGTTAGCGATCCATCCATCAAGTGTGACATGTGTCTACCGTGGGTCATCAGTATCGATATCTCTTGCTACAAGTAGCAGAGCAGATACGTGTCCAAAGAAAAACATCAGTGAGGTTTTCGAGTGGCGAATAGATCATCAGTTTCATCATTAAAATAATACTGCTTACATGCTTTTTATGCACCACAGAAGCATAAACATTTTTCTGTGTCTTGTAGAAATTCTTGGTCACATAGTATGTAGTAGCACAATATTATTTTCATCAGTTTCAACACTGTTTAGTTTTGTGTGCATTTGTTTTAAAGCATCATTTTCATTGCTTTTTATATTACTTGTTTTTCATTATAATACCATCTATAATATATTGTTTGTATTCTTTGCCGCCATTTTCTCATTCATTACCATCTTTATAACTTTTCATATTTCCACAAAACCTTCTAACATTAACCATGTCCTCATAATTCTTAGTATTTCTATTCACGGATCTTCATAATCCATTCTTTCAACAAAGGGTTACACTTTTTCATACAGTGCCTTACAATGGCAATTGTCCCAGAGCCAACATTTTTACGGTCCTCGCTTATTTAATTACCGTGCAGCAGTTCGCTTCGCTTTTTAAACTTCATTATCAGGACTTAATTTAAAATATTTGAAAGCTGTGCCAATATACTGGGTATGAATTAATTTTGAACACTGGCGAGTACCGTTTTCAGTACGTGATTCATTATGTGTTTTTTTTAAATGAAAAAATGAAAACGACCTTTTAAAAAAATAAAGGCAATCTTTATTTTTTTAAAAGTTCGTTTTCATTTGATAATCAATTTTTGTTTGTGTTATCTTTTGATGATTTTAACAAATTGTATAATCGTATGTTTGATGCTACTCTGCTTAACGTTTAAGGTATCATTTTGATATTTTATGCTCAATAGCTGCTAGGAAATGTTCTTTACAAATTATAGCCATAAGATATTTCAGCTGATCAAAATTCAGATACCCAGTAAACAGCAAATAGTATATCTAACGTCACATTTACTTCATTTTCCAATATATTTTGTATCCACCGACGTGATTTATCTGCACCTTCCGTCACGAAGCAATCCTATAATATGTAGCGATGAAATCCGGTTCCACGTTTGCCTGTAGTTTTAATTTCCGTCGACTCTGGTGAGGAAATGTCACTCAATGCACGTCCATTCGTAACATGTTTGCGAAAGAACCAGCTCAGGGGTTCGAAATCAATTTCGAAATTCGTTATTTCAATTGATATACTGAATGAA
The DNA here is from genome assembly GCA_951799955.1 of Apamea anceps. NCBI lineage: Eukaryota > Metazoa > Arthropoda > Insecta > Lepidoptera > Noctuidae > Apamea > Apamea anceps. The sequence goes on along the minus strand of OX637513.1, from coordinate 19,796,224 downwards.
AAAGATTTCTGTCCAAATGAAATTGAAATTCGAATCAGTTTCGCATTTCCATTCTAAATCAAACGGAGTAGTTTCGGAACTAGGTGAAGGTAATGAAATGTAGCTTAAATCCGGGAGAATGTGATAGGAAAGTAATCAAATACGACTGTTCGATGCAGCTGAAGAACATTTCGGATTTAACGAAAAAACCTTTTTGTTTTAGACACTGTTTTTGCAAATGTATTTCTTTTAGTATGTATATTTACAATTAATCTACTGATCGTACAGTCAACAGCAAAAGTAGATGATCAAAATCAGAAATTAAATACTAATGAACGGAGTTCGCAGCTATATGGCAGCTGTACTAGTAGTAAATGTTTGGTATAATTTATAATCACATACTTTTGAATTACTTCGACGCCACGCAGTCTGACGCGAACTCCGTTCATTAGTATTGAATTTCTGATTTTGATCATCTAGTTTTGCTGTTGACTGTACAAGGGGGCAGGGACATCTGAACTCCCCTGTGTTGAAATTTTTCATAGGTATTGCACTTTTCTATGAAACAGCAGATTTTTTTAATAATCCACGAACCATTTCTATGCTGGGGTGTTTACAATCAAGTGCTGAATTCATGGCAAAAGTTTGCGCTTCGATATCCCACCCTGTATTTTACGAACATTAAATTCAATCTAAATCTAAACGTCTTATGATTCGTGATGAGCAATTTCTAATCTCAACAAATTCTTAAAAATAACATGTTTGTCGTTTCACGTTGGCACTCGAACAAACAACAATACAGCGAATATTTTTTTAATCTTCAGTTTTACGAATTTTGATTTTCATCTGTTACGTTTCGTACCGCGAAAAATAAATAAAAACTTTATCCAATTAAGAAACTTGAGAGTTCAAATAACAGCGATATTAAATTACTTTGGGAGTGAAGAATTTTGCTCGCTATAGTTATACGGTCTTACGCAAGGTTTACTTTATATAAATTGTTTTCAGATAGCCGTTTTTAGTGCGTGATCAATTAAAATTCTGAAATGCGACGTAGCAGGCACATCTACTCGCAAACTTTTACTATAGATGTCAGATAGCAAGTCGGTTTTAAAAAAAATGATTTGCTGTTCCATATATTTTATACACTACACTTTTCTATGAAACAGCTGATTTGCGAAGAAAAAATTCTTTTTCTCTTATATCCTGCGCTGAATTCATGATTACAGTTTGCGCGCCGGTGTCCGTGCCCCCCTATATACTACTATAGTAATTATTGGATTTACTTTGCAGTTGTTTCATTTTCATATTTGAGTTGTTTGTTTTAAATTCCATACTCTTTACATAGTTCGTTGTGTACGCATATTAGCACTGCATGTATATGAACAGTTTATTTATTTATACATGATTTGACTTAATTTCATACTGCATGCCAGCTGTCTTTTATGGCTTTCAATAATCATGACACAAAGGTCTGTTGCGTATTTTCCAATACTCACGCTCCAACAAAACCCTCATGAATAAATAAAGGTTTGTAAGCCACCTGCTTCGAATTTAACCAAACCTCCAATTATTTTCAGTACATTTTCAATTCCAATTTAGTCAAACGTAATGGGAACAGGGTATTCTATTACATTACAGCCATTCCCCTGATAATGTACCTTAATTTGTCGCAAATGGCGTCCCATTTTGATTCAGATCCGTAGATTGGTGGTGACGTAAATACGGTAATTTCTCTTTGCTGACTTCGGCTTGTAGCTTGGAAGCTTTTAGTTCATAAAAGTTGATTCAGTTTGGCCTTTGCTTTATTTGTTTTAAGTGATGTTGACTTTTGTGCGTCTGTATTTAAGTTGGCATAATTGGTAAGGCCTTTTCCTGGATTGAATAGTCTAACTTAGTTTTCATGTTATTATATTCTGCGCTTTTAATGTTACCATCAGGCAGTTAACAACTTTGATTGTTAAATAATATTTTATTCTATTACAAGGTGGACCGATGACCGCGAGGGCCGCAGGGATTCGATGGATGCGAGAAGCACAGAACCGGTTGAAGTGGCGACGCTTGGGAGAGGCTTATGTCCAACAGTGGATGTCTTTCAGCTGCATGATGATGATGATGATTTTATTCTACTTGGATTTACTTATTTATCATTATCACCTTCTCCTCTATGACTAACTTCTATTTGAAGACTATTTCTTCGAAAGATCTTGGTTCGCTTTCCCATCGTCTAATATGCTTTTAGCTACTAATAAAGATGTATCGTTATAATTATAATTAACATCTATCTTTCTTACCTGCATGATCCAGGAGCCGTTCCCAGCGAATGTATATCCGGCGTGCACAAGGTGCCTGTGTCGTGTAAAGGAGCTGAGCAGATTGCGCATGCACTGCATCAGCGTGTTCATCTGTGGGTGAATCAGGATCTCTGTCACCAGGTTCTCTGACGCGAACTGGATGAGACGTTCGCCTGGAAAAGAAGGGAATCATTAGTTTAGACATATGTTGTTGGTGAAGCTTTGGGGTCTTTCGGCTTTAATTATTATGATTTGATTTATTAGAGTAAAAAGTTCAATACTATAGTTTATTGTGAGTCATTTATATTTATATTTTGGTTCCTAAACAGTAATATAAAAAAAAACGCAATGAAATTAATTGGTTTGCAGAAAGCTAACTATAGGATTATAGAGTTGATGTCGATAGTGCAACGGACAGAGACGACTATATTTGTACCGGATCTACAGCTGCTTTTGTACGTCACGACCGTTTTGTACGAGTATATTAGTATTTACGTAAAGAAATTTTCCTCGTTCTTAATATTCGTGCTTCGTGGTTAAGTAAAATATAGCGTGTTGTGAGCACATAAAATTACGCCTGTGACAATTCTTTACTTCTGACCCTATTTTTTGTTGGTTTAACAAATAGCTAAGCTTTCAGCGTAATACACTCTAACGATAACATTTTTTTTCTTTGATTAGGAGAAATATTAATGGACGTTTTATGTGTGAAAAGTGTTTTTAGTTATACTTTGTAATAATTTATACATGGTGTGCGATATACCTAAAGGTTATGACAACGGTAACTCGTAACGTTACCTCTGTTAAATATTTATAATTAAATTACCATAGTTACAAGATATTACCGCATAATGCACGCTTCAGTGCTTCGAAGTCAAGTCACATCCTCATGTAATTTTCAACTTCAACCCCTATTAGCTTTCAGCCGACACATACGTTCAACCTTGAACAACCCACAAAGCGTTCAAGAAAAAATATAAAATCCATGGTGACAAAAACGTTCCGCATTGCGCCATTTCACCAGCACAGTTATTCGCTATCGACGTCTCCATTCACCTCCATTCAGCCTTTATTCACCCCTATTCATCGCTATTCACCTCGCCGCGTTATGTACCAATTCTACGTCGTTTATTTGATTACCGTCTTAATATAATTCGTGTTTGGCTTTATCTGCGCCGTTTTAGTCGTGTGGGAGAATTAAGTGAGCAATTGACAAGGTGATAAAGTCTGCACTGTTAAGTGTTAACGGTGTTGCCAGCTGAACAAGGGGTGAAGTAGTTTTATGTGATTGTTATCCCTAGCAACAATTAGACGTACATTTGATAAGATCTGGGGTGCAATGTCGTTAGATTACTTGTTTTTAATAGTTATTGGTTTAGCTTCTTGATGACCAATTTTGGTATTGGAGCTAAGGACCTAAACCTAGGATGAAGAAGCTGCAGTCATAAGGAATGATTAGTAAGTTAAATGTGGCGATAATATTATCACACTTATATATGATTCTGATTTATTTATATGTATCCTTTGCAAGAAATATTCTGTACACCTAGCTAGAGGTCAACGAAGTGTCTGGCAGAATCACCCGTGTTCCGAATCTCTATACAAGATGAATTGCTATATTTTGGCAAGAGATGAAATTATCCCTATTAATCAGAACGCACATTTGCTTACTTGCCCAGTAATTGCGTAATACACTAGACCTTTTATTGCCTTTTATTTTGACTAATTTCCTTAAATTCAGCAACATTCATTGCGTGGTTTATGTCGCCGAACAGGCGAATTTGTCAAACATATGAAGCAATGGATTGGCAATTTCCTTCAAAACCCATAAGATTGTGATTGAATGCTAATAAGTATGTCCAAGAATCGCAAATTATTATAAAATGATGCCTAAATACTCTACTGTAATGATAAATTAAACATCACACCGACTTCAGTATTTGTCACTTTCAATTAGTGCCCAATTTGTATGCGATCGATATCGAATTAATAACATCGGCTATTGTTGCCTGAATGTCAAAGGCCCACAATTTTTTCGGTCGCCTCTCACTAATTGATGTTTCCAAACAAAAAGCTGGATTTTATTCATAGCCTTTAGATACGTCCTTTTTTAACTAGGTAGGTAGAATTTCGAAAGGTGATTAATTACATTTTCACCAATCAAAGCCTAGCCAACAGTGTAGCATTTAATATACTAAAAATCTTTTTGTCACCAAATGGTGCTGTTAATTGGTTTTAATATATATTTTTAACCATGAAACTATTCGGTAGACGGTAGAAGGAGCATTGGTAGACCAATGTCCAGGTAACTGGACGACCTATAGAAGGTCGCGGGGAAGACCTGGATAAGACTTGCACGGACCAGGGAAGTATATCACAAAAAGGAGGAGGCAGTGGGTGGAAAAAGGCTACCGATGATGGTGATTAACGTCATCCATGTAATTAAAACCAATACCGAAACTATCTTATGATGAGAGGTATCGTATTACCCAGTGACTGGGTTGTGGACGTCAGGTTGGCAGTCCCCCCATGTAAAATACCGGTATTCAGCTGCATCCGTTCAGACTGGAAGCCGACCCCAATATACATAGTTGGGAAAATGCTAGGCAGATGTTGGCCAAGACTATCCAATGATAACCAAAGACAAAATCTAGTTCATAGTGACGATGCATTTTCATTATTACCTTGAAAATTCAACCAAGAAAATAAAACTACCGCACATAAATAAGGAACCAAACCATATAGTTGCAAGTAATAAATAAAAGAATAAGTAAGAATGAAGCCAAGGAAGGCGAGATAGTAAAAAGAACATTTGTACAACAACAGGCAGTGTAGCGAACAAAGTTGTCGGTATAGATGTAAGTGTTTTTAATTAAGGATAGTTCTGAGTTACTCTAGCAGCTTCGAGCAATAGAGTATGGTACTTCGAAATGTGAGGTGCTTCGGGAATTCAATTTTGTAGGTACTGTTAGAATTTGATGACGTAATATTTAGTTGAGATGGGTACACCTTTTACGTGTGACCTTCACTCGACCTTTAGATGTTTCTCATATTTTTAGGTTCTCAGAATTTGTTTATTTATTCATGCTTTTTTTCTTGTGTTAGCTTCCTTAGTGAAAACTTATTGACCAATGTATTTCTCGGATCCTAACAAATGCCAGAAGAAGTTTTACAATTTTACAGGTAAATCCTTTTCATTAGCTAACATCAAGAAAATATTCTTCATTCTGAATAGTATGATCAGCCTATAATGTTCCCACTGCTGGGAGACAGGCCTCCTCTCGATGAGAGGGAGGCCATAATCCACCACGCGGGCTCAGTGCGGGTTGGTAGATGTCACATGTCTTCAAATTTTTGGTTCTAGGACATGCCGGTTTCCTCACAATGGTTTCCTTCACCGTTTTGAGAGCAGTGGTGATGAAATAACTTGCGCAAAGTAATGCCTATCTTGGTTCGAACCTACGACCTAGAAGTCGTAAGTCGCGGCCGTTACCACTGGGCCACCACCGCTCTTCATTATTATAATATTCTATTCTTATTTATTCTGAATAAAATTCCTAAAAGCCTTTTATGTACTTATTATCTCAAACAGAAACATCATTATTACTCTTCGCTGAAACAATTTTAAAACACCTAGGGCACTCCCAAATTTTCTCTTTACTAAACGAAATTAGAATTACAATCAACTCCGATTGTTTCAAACTTAAAAATGTCCTAATTTTGTTAAAAAACTCAAAGTGGAACAGTTCCCAGAAATTATATTAGAATTTTGAATAACGACCGGATATTTTAGAAATGGTATGGAAATAAATTAATTGGTGGTTCTACTTTCACTATTATATGCAAAGATCTTGATTAAGTACGGTTGCATCAACAAGTCTGCAATCTGTAACTTTAATATTATTTTGATAATTGAAATTCTTGGCAATTTCAAATATTTAGCTTTCACCGTGCTGAAAATTGAAGGGATCTTTAAGAAGTGTCTTCACCGTGACTTTGGAAGATAAATTGACAAAAGCTAATAAACTCTCATTTTCCGTGAAAAAATCCTAAACAGACGCTATCAAACAAAAAATACATAAACCCGAGTAAAAGCATTAACGCCAAAAAATCCTTCAGCGAAAAACATTCATCGTCAAATAACGCCTAAATGTCGCAGAGCTCAGAGGTGAAAGAGTGAAAAATAATGATATCAACGAACAAAGCGTTTTGTTCACATAAACACAAAGAAGAGAGGACTTGTGACAATGCCCCGGCTTTGACACCACACTAGAGATCTGACCTTCGGAATGTAGTTCACAGTAGTGGAAGCCACGCAGTAGGTTGATGTATAGTTAGAATTATGTTTTTTTGTGAATGAAAAGAATAGGTAAGGTAATATTTGAATATCGTATGATAAAAGTAAAACTTTGTTGAACGAAATTGTATTTGATGCTGATGAAAGTCTAGAAATTAACTTAATCTAATATTTCGACAATGGGGACGCGGTAAAAGAAATAAAGCAAATGAATCTGTGAATGTTGAAATCTGCACCTAATACCTATCAAAATCAGCCGATTATATTCCAATTCATTCGCCCAGCGCAAAAACTTCCGATTCCGACTCCACTAAATAAATCCTCGTCGAGATAAAAATATAAAAAGCCAGCAAATACTTGCTAAGGCTTTCGTATCTCGGTTCCACGATTTCAATAGCTCCGTTGAGATCACTCGAGGATCCATGAAGCTGCTGAGCAAATCCTCGGTCACTTGCAGCGAAGATAAACACCGGTGTATTGACTGAACCTACAATGTCTACCCGAGATAATTGGAGTCCGATTTCAGTTTGTGAATTGGTCTTGTTTATTTTTGAAGACGCTTGAAATGCTGGAGAGATTAAAGTTGGGAATAGGAGTGATAAAGACTGTTATTTTTCTTTATTAAGTATGCTTTCTTCTGATATTGTTCAGTACTTTATACCTCGTTCTATAAAGCGTTGATATTTTTGTACAGTCAGGGAAATTTGTTCTTTATCAAATTCACACGCTACGCCAATTTGCAGTGTTATATCCATTTCATACAACTGTCAATGAATGACAGTTATCATTCGAATATACGGACAGTTTATGTTGATAATCGATTTAATAAACTTAGATGAGATGATACGGTGACAAAGGGGGTAACTACCGAGATGAAGACTAATAGAGAAGTATGGATGATAAAGGCATGTTGCGTCGACCACAAATAAATTGGGATAAAAGCAAGAAAATGATGATACAATTTGATAAAAAAATAATTTTCCAGACTTAACGTATGTACAGCCAGCGTCAAAAATATCGGCACGAACAGACTGTTCAAAATGATCTCAACAACTAAGAAAATTAAACTTTGTCTCAATTGGATAAAGTTCTTGTCAGAATGACAGTTGTCGTGTACTGTCTTCATTCTGAAACATTTCTTGTGTCATTGAGTTAATATTTCTTTTTTATAGTTGCTTAGATCATTTTGAAAAGTCTCTTTGTCCCGATATTATTGACGCTGACTGTACATATTTTGTATATACCTACATAGCCAGGATACAATATATTATTTTGCTCACAAGAACCCAAATAAAATTATATAACCAGCAAACTAAATTGGTGTTCAAACCATATAGCACTCGTAGGTACGAGTATAACCCTGTCTAGTATCCTTATAATAACATGACCTTTGGATGTTAGAACAAAAATAAACTGGAGTAACTCTATATTTCAAAATAAAATTTAATAAACGTATATAACATCACAATTACTGAAGTTTACGGATTACTTTTGTACCAACTGGCTTTAAAAGGATTTCCTTTGACTAAAATATCCGAGAGAACAGATGCCGCCATTTTGGAATATGTTTCAATTTAATCGGATTATGCGAACCTTTGCTTTTACATTCCATTGGTCATACCAATTAGCAATTGATATGAAACCAGGTGGGATTACTGGATTGCTCATTATGCAAATTATAATTACGGTTTTATTTAACTTGGATGGGAAAAACCGATTATTATTAGAATTAATTTCAGGACAAAGGGGAAACAATACGGAAAAACCAAGGATGGAAGTCAAATAAGAAATAAACTAAAAGTAAGCACAAAAACAACGCTGTAAAAATCTGAGTGGCAATTATTCTCGTAATTTTAAGAACGTTCACCGACTGAGCTGTTTCAATCTGTCAAAAATACCTCTAATTTCCATCGATTTTTGACATTGATTGTCTGAGATGAGATTGCGACTACATTTTGAATTTTTTTAATCATTGGAATTGGTCTTCTGTCTAAAAATGTTATTCAGAATGATAATTATAACTAGCAAGCTATGTGGCGCTAATTTTCATTTGCATCTTCTACTGATTTGCCTAAGAATTCATTTAAAATAAATAGTAATAATCTATTCCCCTTTTAAAGTAGTCCTATTCAGCATATTACAATAATGTTAAAGTCACTAGCAAAGAATAGATCCATTAGAGTAGTTAGCAAAGCCTTCAAATAAGCCAACGTGGACTATTGTGAAGCAAAGCTTTTAAATACATTAGGTACACTTCTCTACTAAGTGCTCGAGACTTTCAATGATTCTTCTTTTCTAAGTATTTTATTTTTCTAGTATTTAATCAGGCCTTTTTTGGAGGGAAAATCGTACCTACTTCAGCCTTATTTACTCCGTTTTCCGTCAAAATAAAATGAAGCTTCAAGAATATTAAGGATAGCCAACTATTTACCAGTTATGTTTTAGACCCATGTTCAATGTCTATTCACAAATCCCGACAACGCTTTTATTGAGAAATTCCTGATGGAAAAACCGATAACACCCGATATTGTTGTATTGTCTCAAGATTTGTGATCCTTATTTCTCTCAAAACTGGAAGTTAATCGCACGCATCATTGAGAAAAGGGCTGCTATAAACTCTACTGCAGCTATTTATCACCCCACTAATAATTCACACTCTATAACCCAAAGTTCCTCATCGAAATATTTCGGTCCACAAAAAATAAATACATAAATCTGTTACCATTCGGTGCGCTCCTTCGATCGTGAACGAGCCAGTGGGCCAGAAACTCCGATAAACCGTCAACGCTTAAAAAACTTTCGCCCATTTCGTGCCCTACATTTGGTTAATAAAGCGCATTTAATGATTATATTTACGTTTCAGTGGGTGATAGACTTTTAAGGCTCAATATTTGTTGGGTTCATGTTTGTTTTGTATAATTAGAATTAGAAGTCTAAGAAGCGAGTATTTTGCGAATCAGTCGTTCTATGAATTAAGTATTCTGGGAAATCGGTGGTCCGCGAATGGGATGATTAGACTCTCTGGAAATTGGTATGACGTCAGTGTGCTACTGGCAATACCCTACAGGTATTATTCAGGGTACCTATTAAATTACCTTAGCGTAGGCCTTAGCGTGTGGCTCTATTTTAATTTCATCCCGGCATAAATGCATTATATTATAGGTATTCAAAATATTCTGGCAATAGACTCTCTTTTTCAAAGTGAGCTGAAAACTGAACGTGCTACTACCCTGCCTATGCTCCGTGGGACGATGCATGACGAGGTCATGTCAAAATTAAACTAACAACAGCTAAGCTTCTCAACGATAAATAAGTACAAATGAGAAGTACAGTAATAACCTCAAACATAACTAAACAATTTCCCTTCTAACTTTTTCTTGTAACACTATTTTTCTTGGCACGAACTAGCACATAATAAGAACATCACATAATACTATATTCCTTCGTTATCTAATGCTTGTGCCTGACTCATAAAAGTCAACTAATGGAAATATGTTCATACGCGATTGGACAAGAATCTAGTGCAAAGAAAATATCTTACATTTTCTTTTATAGAGCGTATGTTAGTTAATATTATGGGTGAAATAGGGGATTTTTCGATAGCACATACTACGCTTGGTTTGTTAGTTTTGTAAGGAAACAACCAGGGTTCTCATATTTACCCTGATTGATGTTCAGTGAGATTGGTGGTTTAAGAATGTCATTATTAGTTTACAGGGTATGGTGCTAGCTCGTTTTTAGATACAACCCTTACTTAAGTCAATTTAGGATATTCACAAAAAATAGTGACTATCTTGTGAACTGAATAGAACTTCACCTTTGATAAATGACAAATGCAGATTATTCTGTAAATTTATTTTAACTTCGTGGCTTTGAAGTTAAAAAAACAAAATCAACTAGGTTGCTCTATTTTTGAAGTAATGAAATAAATTCGTTTCCAATTCTTACTAAGGCTGCTATCTAGTTCTGTGCCCTAAAACCCATATAATTTTATTTCTGAAGCTTATGATGGAATGTAATAAATTAGTTCCCAGTGGTCACAAACGTCGCATGTTGTGTGAGATTAGCAACGCAGGCAGAATAATTAATTTTGGGCCTAACTGCGATATAGGTCAGAATTTAGATATTATATTTTAGGTTGCCTGACCTGGTCTAAAATTTTATTATGTTATCGTTGGGTGCGACTAAGCAGATAAAAAATTGGGGTCTTAAATAAATTAGAACAGTAGGTTGAAAAACTGATGTATTTTTTTTTAATCTTACTGAACTAGGGATTCTAAAAACCTCTAAGATCAATGCTTACAAGCTAATATTCCAATAAACTGTTTTTACGCCACCAATCGAGATTTTTTTACTCTATTTAAGTTAAATATTAATGTACGAGTATTATATTCTGACATAAACCTTCCGGAATAAATTCTGTAAATGTTGGTGAAAACCGCATCAAAATCAATTGCGAAGCTTAGAAGAACACGCGCTCCACAGACAGACACGAAAATAATTTATAATATGTTTAGATTTAGATTAATTTTGGACTATTGATCTACTTATATAATTATTAATGAAAAAAAAATCGAATGCTTTAAGCTTATAAAGCATTCTCTCCCATATCCAACTTTAGTCTAAAAATAATCTTCACGTTTCGTAAGTGGGTTGGCGTTCGTAGTACGTACCTTCGTTATTGTTAATTTACAAGATGACGAAACTGTCCTTAGCCTTTGACATTACCATAGTGACTCATAAGGACACCTTTATGAAAGAGGGAAGGTGACCTTTAATATATTTTTAGGTACTAAGTCAAACTAAATATCACCTTATATACGAGTACGAGTGCTTTGCCTATTTTTGGTTCACAAAAGGTAATATATGGTGTCTATTTCTTACGTTTAAACTTCATCCCATTTTATATGAGAAAGAAAATGAAAAATTTCTACCATTATCTTTTAAAACTATACTTCATCTCTTCCCCGCAAATCTAGCTTAACTTCAGTAATATTTCATCCGCAGCCGCTTATCTGATGTTTGCTTAAAATCTCAAGTTTACGAGGTTTTTTACTATCGCTCTTTGAAATTACGATGTAATACAACTAGGCACCCGTTTTGTAGAGTACAAAAATTGTATCTATCTAAAAGAATGTTGTTAACATTTTTCCTTGTCGTGACATTGAAAAAGGCGCAGAGGGGTAAATGTATTTATGTGGATAAACGACATTATCAATATGGACGTGGGTGCGAACGGATCGGTCTATTGACGCTTGTAAAAGGCTTTTTATATGGGGAGATGGGTGATCATTATTCGGAAAATTATCGAGAATGACTATGATCTAGGTTTTATCCGGTTGACAGAAAACTGACGGAACTTAAATTAATATTTATTGAAAACTGTTATTAGTAAATAAGTAATGTGTTTGGTTAATTTGTAATACGTAATCGTAGCCCCAATACATAACTAAGAAGTTTGTATAGCCTACCTGAATAATAAATAAGTCTGACTATCAATAATTTCACAGCTAACCCAATTCCCTCGTTCGATATTTAAAACTAGCGCGGGAACTCAAACAGCTGTCTAACCCTATTTTTTAATTTTCCGAGACTAAAAAAAGGAGAACATGAAAAGGAAAACCTCCTTCGTTCAGTCTGTTTTCTTTGCTTGGAGGAACAGAATCAACATGGAACGGGTTTTCTCTAGGGATATTAATTAAATTACGTATCCGAGTTTCCCGACATATTCGTGCGAGTATATGACGTCTTTTCCTAACCAACTTACATGTTTCATAATTAAATTAATCAGTTTCTGTAATAGGATTAATCGGTCCTCGCTTAATCCTGGTTTTTGCGGTGTAACCCAATTTTATATGTGCTGTAAAAGGATTGAAGACTTAATACATAGACTAAAAGATTGCAAATTGAACATCATGAGTGTCTGTGTGTGTGTCTGAGTCGAGATCATGCCACGACGGATAAACTCCGTGTATTAGAAGCAAAATGGTTTGTACGTATTCGTATGTGATTTGAGCACTTGATAGTTTCTCGTAATTTTAAGAACGTTCACAGTCTGATCTCAGTCTCAATCTGTCAAAAATACCTACATTTTTGACAAGTTTTTGACATTGATTGTCGCTGAGGTGAAATCGCGACTAGATTTTGAGCGTTTTTAACTACGGGAGTTAGCCTTCTGATGGGAGCAGTTTTATTGAAATGAAATGAAATGATATGATGTTTATTTCTGTAAGTAGATCTTTAAAGACCCTTTTACACGTTAATTTATGTGTCGATATTTTGAAACTAGATGGCACCTGCATTTTATAGCTTGTTAAATTATGAGGTACTGATTATGTAACCCCAGCTAGTATCGAGTAGCTGGCGTCAGGTGCGTCAATCGCTCACGTCATACCGTCATTTGTACCACGTCAAACTGATTGATTGCTTTTACTAACGTTACTATGACCTATAATAAGTACCTACTTACCTATTATCGATACATTGATGTGGGAGAGTAAAAGGAATATGTACTCGTCTATGGGATCTCGGCATATATACATCTGGATACTATGAAAGGTATATTGGATTAAAACTCCTATTGAAGGACGAAGTCCTCATCGTATACAGAGATAATTCAATTAAAGCTTTAGGAAGTGATGAAGGGCGGGCGTTTTGGGGGACTGTGAAAAGTGCTGATTCTCAGCCAACTTTTTAAATAAATGACTTTTGATTTTGATTATCACTACGCTTGCTCATAGTGGGTTAGTGAAATCAGAAGGCCAATTCTCGTAATTTAAAATGCTAAAAATCTAGTCGCAGTCTCATCTCGGCTACAAACAAATGTCAAAAACTTGTCAAAAATCCAAAATGTAGGGAAATTAGAGGTATTTTTGACAGATTGACACTGAGATCCGATTGTGAACGTTCCTAAAATTAGGAGAATTACCCCTCTGGTATATTATGACTATTTTGTATGAGAAAATTGGTACCTACATAGATTACCCTGATAAATGTTTTGTAGTTACTACTTGAAGTACGACTTGTTTTTAACCCCTTACTGCATAGCGTGACATATCGGGCATCAAGGGTTTTTGTCAAACAAATGAACAGGATGGTGTATTCTAATCTCATTCATTTGTCTCTTAGCGATTTTGGGACTGTGGACCCTATCCTAGGTGTTTTTTACATAGACGACATGGAATAAAGCGCTATTTCCGCCAACTGCAATATATTATTTAAATCAGTTTACCTAAAAACGCTGTAGTCATGCACCATACATATCCTACAGCCACAGTTAGCTACAGGTCGGTACAGCAATCAGTCACGTCAGCGCCTCGACCGAGCGTACTGATTGATTGCTCACCGCCTCGCGCCGCTGATGAATCGACCAGCAATTATTATTAGTGTCGATAGTGGTTACCAGATTGAGATGGGAACATACGGGCTTTCATTTATGAAAAATAATTACGTTCTGGAGATGCACTTTAGAAAGTAATCAAGTAAAATAAATCTTATTTTTTAAATAATTATCATAGCAAAAATATGTTTGCCCAAACACAGTCAGCAGCTGGTCCCGTTGTACCAGTAACTTAAGATAAGTACCTACTTATCTTGCCTTTTATTTTCAACACCCACCTAGTAATACTTACTCCATTTATTCGATCATTAGACTAATAACGGTTATCATCCTTTCGTTATTTCGATATAAACATATAATAAACTCCATTATTTCACTATATAAATACAAAGCAATGCTATGCTATTTACCATTTACATTAAAAAATGTCTCTAAAATTAATTAATAATAATAAGTAATTCAACAGTAATTTCAACAATATTACACAATAAGTATCGTTATTTAGCCGTTATTTTTGTAATGCTATAACTTGTTGATTTCCTTACAATGGCAAGCGGAAAATAATGCTTAAGTAAATGTGAAGTGAAAAATACTAAAATAAAAGGATGGTTAATGATACATTACAATGCAATCAAGAGATAAACCTTACAGGAACTAACCCTCAAAACACCCTCCAAGTGTAGACTTACAATACAAACCACTACAAAGAACAATCAAGGGGAGAGATGCCGCAAAGTGCGGTTTGCGGTCCGTTAGTGGTGTACAGACTAACAGACCACAGGTTGAGTAACAGACAATTTACCGTACCGTGTATATTTGGGTGCACCGCAATACAAAACAAATATATATCCTTGTAAAGGCCATAATAGTAAACTAAGGAATAGCGTCATTATGTCTTCTTTTCTCGAAGATATAACCACTGATTGACATGCCAAGACTAATATCAATAAGGGTTTTGTATACAGACGAGGCAGGGACATCGACGCGCAAAAACCACGAATTCATCACAAGATTCTAGACCCCAGTAGTAATGGTTCGGTTATTAAAAAAAATTGCTGTTCCATACATTTTGACCGCGTAGGTATTGCATACACTTTTCTATGAAACAGCAGATTTTGTTTTTTGATAACCGACGACTGACAACATGGCGACCCCTTCGGGGAACACAAGCAGGATCTTTTAATATAAGAAGAGAATAGAATCTCCCGTACATGTAGTAAACTATAATATTATAAAGAGAAACATTTGGATGAAATTTGGCACATGAGTAGACCATGAGCTGGATTAGAATATCCGATACTTTTTATCCCGATATTCCCACGGGATCAAGACTTAGGCGCCTTCCTCACCGGATCGGCGCGTTTTCGTTTCGGTACAGATTCTTTACCGAGCGCATACACGTCTCTGTACCGAGTACTATCGAACCATTCGACTGTACAGATTCGGTACAGAAACGAAAACAAAATGATCCG
The DNA here is from genome assembly GCA_951799955.1 of Apamea anceps. NCBI lineage: Eukaryota > Metazoa > Arthropoda > Insecta > Lepidoptera > Noctuidae > Apamea > Apamea anceps. The sequence continues at coordinate 19,780,843 of OX637513.1, read as the reverse complement.
GTGGGCGAACGCGAGGCAGCAGTATTTTTTGAGTTATATTAATATTGAATTATATGTGTTTATATGGGCCTTGATGCCTGAAATAAATGGATAAATAAATACACAAATAACAGTCATTTAAATTAATGCAGTTATAAAAGCTCTGCGAAAACAATTCGGGTATTAAATCAATTGTAGAAGGGTATATATTCCCACTGGCTGTTATGAAGGACATAAAACTGAGAGATTTCTCTAGAACGTAAATAAGTTGGTTACGACAGTTTGGGCTGCAGGAATAAACGCTATATAGCTTATGTAATCGTGCAGAAAATTACGAATGGGGAGATAAAATGTTGTATTAGTAAGACAAAGAAATATGTGGTGATAAAATAGGCTAAGGTTTTTTACCCGTGTGTGTTTTCGAAGACTCTGACAATACTTAGGTATACGTCAAATGGACCCTGATCAATAAGCCATGTTTCCATATTGCCAAGTGGTTAATATTTCCATGGCTTTTGCAATTCTTTTGAATATATTTATTTCGTGTTCATACAAGAAAAGAAGAATGTGATGAAAAGATCATCATCTGCCTAGCCTTTTCCCAACTATGTTGGGGTCGGCTTCCAGTCTAACCGGATGCAGCTGAATACCTGTATTTTACATGGGGCGACTGCCTATCTGACCTCCAATGTGATGAAAAGATATGGCCAAAAATATATTCTGAAAGCAGCCCTCCTCCAGTGTTGAATGAACTTTTGAGTTAAGCATTCCCAAAAAAAAAACAATTCGTTTGTAGACAACGTATGTACAAAAAAATAGGCATAAAATATTTTTCAAAATAGGCAAAATATTAACATCACAAGAAACCCATATTTCCTTCCAAATTGGAATCCTAACAATACCTGTTTCCAAGTGTAACAAAATAGGCGTGAATTTGTTTTGATATAAAACCTTGGGGCGAAGAAATACAATAAGCGCTTATTTCCCTCAAGTATTGTGCGTTATCGGCACCCGCACAATAACGAAACGAAAACGGTATTTATATAGGGATATTGCTTTCTTTTTCATGTTTATTATCTACCTACAATCTACATAGGCAATGGACTGGGTTTATATACATTTTCTAGAACATACGCTTTTCTTAAATAAGGTAGCTTCATGTTAGAGGTTGGTTCAAAGAATATGTTCTGGAAAAGTACCACCGATGAATCGAAGTAACAGTAAAGGAAATTACGTGTTTTGTGGTGGGAACATAGTGCGGATATGGGCAGAACTTCTGGTTAACAATGACCATTTAAAGAACTTTACATTAGTAGCCGATAACCTTAGAAAATCTAATAAAAAAAATCGATCGGATTCCTTTAGAGGAATCCGATCGATTTTTTAATAAAAAGACCACTATTCCATAGTATTTTGGCGTCATTTTCTTATATTATATTCTACCACCTAATACATTTTAAGTTCTGGTGAAATTAAAGCAAGAAGATTTCTTTCGCTTAGGTTAGCACAGTGTACTTAATGACCGATGTTAAGCAAAGCCTTTAACCAGTTTTACAATTTTTTTTAAAGTTACTGACGCCCGATTATCATTTCTGTTAATTTAGAAAATTCTCCAAACCAAAGAGAAACTTAGTGTTTGAAACTAAACTCCAACTTTTACTAGTATTTCGAATATTACGATGAAAATTAAATTTTCAAAGTTTCAAGCCCGACATTGTCTGCGGTTACAGACAACCACAAGGGTTAGAAGGGTTGTAGACGTACACTTGAGTTACATAAATTAAAATAGTAAGCAACGTTATAATATGTACGTATACAGCAGAAGTGTAAGATAATGTGAAATTTTAAATACTGTTCGGGAATTCATTTGCACTTTCCAAAAATCCAGAATTTTCCGTAATAAATTGTTGAATATGTAGAGCCAAGCCTATCGAGAATGTCAGCGGTCTTTTTTGATTGAGGTAAATTAAAAAAAACTGACCCTACTCAGTTTTTTTTATTAGCTAGTTTGTCTGCCCGTGTAAGTTATCTCTGTTGAGGATTAGTCTCTTGTTCTGCTAACAATTGGCATATTATCCTGTTAATATTATAAATGTGAAAGTTTGTATGTTTGGATGTTTGTTACACAATCACGCAAAAACTGCTAAATGGATTTGAATGAAGGCACACAGATAGTCTATAAACTGGATTAACAAATATACAGATACATTTGAACCCGGGCGTATGTTCCTGTGAGATTATTTCCATCCTCTACGCGGGCGAAGCCGCAGGTTAAATCTAATTTATTTATAACCTAACACTAATACCCAGATTTTAACTATCTGCATCGATTCATCTTTTCAGCCATTCTTAAACCCGGATTCTTCTTTAATGTCAATTAAAATTGATTATACAAAGTGTCGTTTGTCAGAACGTCATTTTACATTACATACCTATAGTCCTTTATTTTACTTCTGGTTTTGCATTACTGTCAAATCACAGTGATCCTTATTCTCGTCACAATAAGGTTGTTGTTGGGTTGCTGCCGCTGACAAGTCTAACAATATCAAAGTGATCTTTATTCCGGTTACAATAAGGTTGCTGCTGTCAGAGGTAAAATAACTCTGAACTGACTGTACATTATTACAGGTCTTACACATTACAGTAAAAGGGATAATAATATATTACGTGTCTCAATTCCTTGTGAGATTCAATAGTACTCGTATGTATTAATTTGTGTGACATATCTCTCGTCTTGTCAGGGTAATGCGTGTTAGGTCCCCTGTATTTTTTGCTACCTGTCAAAGCCAACCGCAATTATTTTAGCTGTCTTCCCGGAAAATGTATCCTAATAAAAAAATGTTCTTTATTATTTTGTCTTCATTAGAAAATTTGTCTTCATTAAATGAATCAGTATGAAGTATATTTAAATTAGTTATTAGCTCACTAAAAGTCTCTCAGTGTTTGATGAATAAATTATTAGTTTTCATTTGTCTGGATCGATTCTGTATTTTTGGCAGCTATGAATGTCATTTCAAGATTAATCTCTATTATAGCAATAGATAATTATTAGATACTAGCAGCGCCCCGCGGTGTCACCCGCATAAGTCTCAAACTCGTAGGAATATCGGGATTAAAAGTATTGCATGTCATAATTCAGGTCATGGTCTACCTACGTGCCAAATTTCATCCAAATCTGTTCAGCCGTTTTAGCGTGAAAGCATAACAAAAAAACATAGAATAGGATTTCTTATCGGCAAAGATGGCAAACTTTCATCCCCTATTTAAATTTTCTTTTATTCCAATCTTAGTGCTCACCTTCGTTGTATAAGGAAGTATTGTGCTAAATTGCATGTTTCTCCGTCTGACAGTGAATTTATGATTGTTATTTAGTAGGTTTACAACATAGGTAAAGTCAGCCATAATACAACCTGCTTGTCTAATCCCAACAGATTTTCTGAAAACTCATTAAATGTCGCTTAAGCTAGCAAGATCACTGATTACGTCATAATAAAATAGTGTTATGCCACAAGCTTTTACGCAGAATCCGTTAATTATATTGCGTTTTGGACAATGTTAATGACTATTAATATTTACGGTAGCAGAGTGTCATCGGAAACTGTTAACTGATGCATGGAAACACAATGTTAATAATTAATCAATTTCAACCGCTGATTATCATAAGGTACGAGTATACTGCGCGATGGGTATTCATTGATTTTTGTTTTCATTTAATTAAACCATTAATCAGGATTAAACGCCGGAAAATAATATATTATGTGTTAGGTACCTACCTATTCTGCTTTCATTGGTTTATTCTGCTTTCATTACTATCAACATTTCAGCCCGGAATCACCCACACCTGGGTATATTCCTCCCCTTACTTCTGCCATACTTCCCGGTTCCGTGCGTCCCTCATCCAGGTGTTTTCCTCAACAATGCTTTGGATTCTACATAAAATATGCTTTGTAAAGCGATAAAAAATACTATTCAATTCGGTGTCTTTTAGAAAAGTTTATTTTACTACCCTTTAACTTCAAATATACTGTCCCAATACTCGTTCCAATGAACGTTAATTTGTATTTAACTAGTGTTTCTGATTCTAAGTGAATACAATTTTATTCTGTTTTTAAGAAAAAATGCAATTGCCATTAGTGGAACTCCAATCAAACTAAGGTACCATAAATGTCCTATCTGCCTAGTCAAAAAAGAATTTTCCAGAAAATTATTACTGAACGGAAATCATATAAATCCAAATAAAAGTTAATTGTAAGTTAGTTAATCATAACATTTTCAACAAACAAGAGGGTACGTACCATATCGAGCTTCCTCCCCCTCGGGTGCCTGCGCCGTGAGGGTGGCTAGCTCCTTCTCCAAGTCGACCTGGTGCTCGCCAGAGTCCCATGATAGCAGCCCTGTAACAATGAAGCAATATATTAGGCTGTGGTTTGCAAAGACAAATCCTTTATTTCAAGTAGGCCGTTAAAGAGCACCTTTGAACGTTAAAATTTACAAGAAGACTGTTGATGAGCTTCGCATGGAGAAGAATGGGCATGAATCTCCTTAGTTACTCTTTCAAAATGTTTTGAGTACAGATTTTTGTATACATCAATGATAATTTATGTGTGAAGACGATGTACCTAGAATAAAATCACTATACCATACAAGGTTAACGTAAAGCTTCCGTACGCAGGTCGCCGTTGTCGATGCTGATTACTTATACGTACTTTTGAAGGTAGTGAGACATTGATCACGTCAAAGGGTGTCAAATGTGTCAATGGCACATTGGAACATTTCGCCTCTTGGGTAAAGTTGTCCAAGGAACTTTTGGCGGAAGTCAAAATCGTAACTAACGCCGCCATCTTGTTTTTTTCAATACAATTTCTGTCACATTTATTTCACAAAAGATTTGTTCTCCATAATTTCTTTTATGATTGTTTTATCGTTGTGTACAGACTTTTGACTTTTGTAAATATATGCTTAAAACGTCACGCACGTTTTAAGCATATATTTACAAAAGTCTGTCCCCACAAATTGTTCAAACCTTTACCGCATTAGGTGTGATAACTAATTTAGCTCAAAACTATCATCTGAAGATAAAATACAAGATAACTTTGTTCTTATCGCGTAAATAATTCCAGATAAAAACCCATTAAAAGTACCCCCCAGCTGCATTAACATCATATTCTTATACAAAATAACTTTACAACATTAATATGAAGAGAACATAAATATGCGAGAACTTAAAATTAAATACACGTGCGATGCTGCAACGCCCTAGAGGAAGCAATGAAGGAAATTATGCGCTCCGGTACATACGTACGTAGCACGTGTACGACGGGATGGGGTAGCATATAGGGGTGTGTAGCGAAATAAGGATGGGTAGCGTATTTATTGTGTTGCGAGAAATAATTTCTCGTAACTTGATGAAAAGGTGAACAGCACTAATTAGTGGATGCACCAATACAAGTAAACTTGGATGCGATAGTGTAGCCAACTAAGTTGTTATATTTCTAAGACCTACGTATAGTTCGAGCTTATTTTTTATAAATAGACAGTCATTAAGAAATAAAATGAACATTAAAATTGCTGGTGTTTCGAAAAAAACAAAACAAACAATTTCTTAATAAGATAAATCTAATTAAACAGATTTGGAAGAATAAACAAATGCTTAAATGAGGGATATTAAGAGGCTCAACATTTTTGTTGAGCCTCTTAATATTTCTCATTACCATTTAAAAGAAAGAACCGTTTTAGAACCGTTTTAAAGAAAGTAATCCGTTATTTTTTGACGGTGTTATCCATCTTGGATTAGAAGATTTACAGACTCATCTTAAATATTTAATGAATAATGAACATTTAGATTAAGATTTTTATTATAATGCTTTAAATATTAGGTTTTTTCAGTTTGTTCTTTATTGGAAATTGTTTTTAAAAAATAAAAATGACGAAGGATTTTTTTGGAGTTCTATAAGATTCACATAGATACATTAGCTCAAAAATTATGCACATAAACTATAATATAGACAAGGAGTAATTCTTAGTATACTTGCAATAATTATGCATGAAACTAAAGTAAAGTATATGCAATCATATCTACTTAACCTTTTCCCAACTATGTCGGGGTCGGCCTCCAGTCTAACCGGATGCAGCTGAAGACCAGTATTTCACATGGACCGACTGCCTATCTGACCTCTATAACCCAATTTCCCCGTTGGTAATACTGGTTGTCAGACTTTCAGGCTTGACTGCATAACAGCCGGGACCAACGGCTTAACGTGCTTTCCGAGGCAAAGAGGGGTTTTGGTATATAAAGATGGTCACCCATCCACGGACCAACGACAGCAAGCGTAGCTTAACCTGATCGATCGACCCGTGCGGATATTATTACTTAGCCACCTCACTGTGTATTTCTTCGTGTCAAATACTGAAATATTATTTTTTATCATTTTCTTGTATATTATAGGTGTTTGACAAGACAGGCCTGACAGACTAAGATAATATATTGTATGATTACTAAAACTGTAACTTATGAATTAATCATAAAAATCGAAGACACTTTGCAATTAATATCAGTCCAGCGCCATTTTCTCTCTCCTGTCCCTTTTCTCCTAAATTATTCAGACAATTGCGCCTTTTCTTCGGCAAGATGTTTTTTTTTATCTTTTATTCATCTGCCTATCTGGGACAAGTTTGTGTCTTTTTAGAGAGAGGTTTATCTTTGTACTTTCTTATTATACAAAGCTTGAAGATTGTTGAACGTGATTTTTTGAGTAATCTGTCCATTGACTGTCAATTAGATTGTAAATATATTTCTTCAGGTTTGTTAGTCAAATGTGACTGGATAGGAAAACCAGCGCCATCATTGCGTAACATAATATCAATAAAAATCTCAATCATTTTGAAGGATATTGCTAATCCATTGATAATAAATAAATGATAGGTAAATGATTTTATTTTGTAAGTAGGTTTGTACAAACAGTTTTACACGTCAATCATATTTTAAAAATTAGGTGAGGTCGGCGTTCCCTATCTGACTAGTCTGAGAAGAAAGGCCGAAACAAAATCAGAGGTCACAGTCTCTTTTAAAGCCCAGACATAATCTTGATCAGATCATTATGAAGACCATGTCGATCGATGTCTGAGATGATCTTTTGAGAAAAGAACCACACAGAATGAGAGGACCTGCCGATCGATTCTGTAAAAATCTCACCGTGAAAGGTTAGGTGAAGTGAGCTGTCAATAATGTCAATCCCCAGTATTAGTTGGAATGACAGCTCACTCCACGCTCACTTCATCAGAGTTTTCACGGTGAAATGGTTACAGAATAGCACTGCTGCCTGTCAGTGTACGCATTTGTCATTGCTTCAGTTGTGCGTCTACAGTTTGCGCGTCGACGTCCCGGCCACCCTCTATACGGGACGAATTGAGAACCTTCTCATTTTTTGATATCGTCTAATAAAACTGATGAATACTACAAATAAAGCCAGCTTAGCAGTTCACAAAAGTGTGCCAAACAAACACTTCCACACGATAGGCATAACGGACAGCCCCCTGTGCAAAGCTTGCATGGAGGCTGATGAAACCGTCGCGCACGTGCTCTTTGAGTGCACAGGCGTCACCCGGATTAGATCGGAACAGATGTTCTCAGCAGACCAGGAGACTTAATAAGCTTCTGGAGGGCGGTGGGCTGGTTGGAATAACCACCGACGGCTGCCATGGCCCACGCACAATGGTCTACCTGAAGGACTAAGTGCGGAAACCAAATCCGTAACATAGAACATAGGAGTGTCTCAAAATTACCACATCTATTTCCACGAGACCTAACTCCAGGCAATACACATTCGTATCGTAACCGGGCCATATCTCCAGGGGACACACATACAGACGGAGAAATAAAACAATAAACAGTTGGCACTAGGGTCGTGCCGCAATAGGTTTTAATTAAACCTCTGTGGATGGATCTATGTCAGAGAGATAGCTTCGTTTCTGGCGTTAGTTTTGCAGAAAAAAATGTTGGAATTTTATGTCTAGTGGCGAATTTATAGGATATATATATTATCGGCCTTAGCGAAAGCATGTTGGGGTTTAGAAGTCCTGTATCAAAGTCGAAATTGAAATAATTCATTGCAATAAGACCCTAAGGTACTTTTGATTTACAACTGAGTCACTAATTTAAGAAGATGTAGGTTGCAACGTTCATAAGTGTGGAAATATATGAAAGAAACCTAGCAAGAATCTTCATTAATAGAAAATTTATAAGGTGCAGGCGAGAAACTTACAAGATATTTGTTATGATATTTAAGCTGAAGCCAAGCAATTTAATTATGCTCATAGAGACCTATAAAACCTAAAGAAAGCCGGACTCTTTCCTAGACCACGACCTGATGTTTACACCTATGCACATATCACGAATATTTAGTATTTCAATTTTCACATCTAGCGCAAATAAATGTAAGAATTTTCTTTCTTTCTTTTATTTTTTTCGCCTTTCAACAGTTCTTGCACGGTTACAGTTTATATTCATCAACATGCCACTTAGCCTTTCAACACGCTAGGCAAAAGGCTCGAGTAATATAAAAGGCAATATCAAGTAGAAATAGAATAAACAGACACTGTAACACTAGGGTCGGCTGCAATACGTTTTCATTAAACGCGAGAGTGATGGATCTATGTTCCTCTCAGCCAGTAAACATTATACAGTATGATGAATGCTTAGTTTGTATTGTTGTTTAGATTGTTTATGAATATTAGTTTTTATTCTTTTGTTTTTATTATGATTGTCTTCAATGTTTTTATCAAGTAGGGGACTATGATTGGCTTACTTAAGTTTCTGAAGCTAGTACCTATTTTCTTTTTTGGTACAGAGGATTTATCACAATCACGATACAAGTAATTTGTAACATGATGATTAGGGTCAGCTTCTAGTGTAACCAAATGCAGCTAAATACCAGCATTTTACGTGGATCGACTACCCTCCACAATCCAGTTACCAGCCTATAATACGAGTATAATAGGTATACTCAATACAGTGAACGACAACAACTTGAGAGACGGTTTAGTGGTCACAAAAATGTCAATCACAATTTAACAAAATCAAGAGACCGTGAAATATTATCAAACGATTTTTCTAATACTAGGTACCCTATATCATTCTACGATCAAAAAGTACCCATTCTTCAGACTGAAATAAAAATAAAACTAAAAAAAAAATCCAATACTCAAAACTGAGATATAAAAGGCATAAAAATAACATTCTCTAAAGTAAAATATCGTTGAGAATATCCAAAAAGGTCGCAGATTGAAAGCCTGAGGGCTATTGAAGGAAAAGTTAACGGAAAACTATGAAGGGCTTCTAATGGGAATGTTTGAAGCACGGAATGCTGTTATGAAAATTGTTTTAGAAGGAATGGTTTTAATTATTAGCTAAGGTATTGTAGGCTATCGTTTTAATTTAAGTTACATGTTCTCCAAAATCACCTTATTTGGTTAGTTACTCTAACGCTTTTTAAATAATAATAATAAATAATAATAATAATAATATCCCTGGACATTTCACACAGCGCCATCTAGTCCCAAGCTAAGCAACCTAATGCTTGTGTTATGGTAACAAGATGGCTGATAAACTAAAAAAAAAAACTAACAAACTAACTAAAAAATATTAATATTATGTTCCGTTTGCTAAAGTGAGGTGTGTATATAAGCCTATTTTTTTATTTAAAAGTAGGCTGAGTTTGGAAATATTTTATCTAGGTTTAAAATTTTCGACGCTAGAGCGATCAATTTTTATTTTTGACAATGAGCCTTCAGTTACATTGCAATACTTACATATTTATGTAGTAGTTACTTCACTATGAAATTAAAACATTTCCAGTAGCTTCCTAATTAGTGACATTTCTTTGAATATGAAATTGAGTTCTTTAAAAAGTTGTGTACAATTATCTACTTTTACTTTTTATTAATACAAGGAACAATATCGGACCCATGTGGGAGCCTCTGGAGTCCCACAAGGCTCCCACATGGGTCCGATATTGTTCCTTGTATTCGTCAACGATATAGTGAACTGCATCAAGCACAGTGAGTGTTCACTCTTTGCAGACGATGTCAAGTTCTATAAGGAAATCAATTCAGTCAGAGATATATCCTTGCTCCAAGAGGACCTAAACTCAGTGCAAAACTGGTGTCTAGAGAACAGGATGACTCTTAACGCCGAAAAGTGTAAACAAATGACCTTCACAAAAAAGCGAAATTCCCTTTCATCCTCGTATTCGTTGAACGGTGAAATACTGCAGAAGGTTAACACAATTCGCGATCTTGGTGTCTGCCTCGACAGTCAGCTTACTTTCACTTCACACATAGACAATACTGTCAAAAAGGCAACCAAAATGTTAGGATTTCTGAAGCGTATCTGCCGCGACTTTACGTCTATTCGCACCCTCAAACTCCTTTACTTCACCCTCGTCAGAAGTGCACTCGATTACACATCGCAGGTGTGGAATCCTATCTACCGAGTTCATATCGATCGAGTCGAACGCGTCCAAAAAGGCTTCACTAGGTACCTGCGATATAAATCTATCAGCTGCCCCAACACATCTAATTACCCTGAAAGATTGAGTCACTTCAACCTTACATCTCTCGAAAACCGCAGGAAACTGATGGATCAAATTATGCTCTTCAAAATTATTAATGGTCTGATACATGCCCCAAAACTACTAGAAGGCATTAATGTATCTGTTCCCCGTAGTAGACAACCCAGGACCGAACGCAAATTAGATGTGTTCACACCATCTACAGTTCGAACCAACCTCGGGCGATCAGCACCACTGAACCGTTTGATGAGGACGTATAATGAAAGCCACTCTTGCACTGATACCATTGACATCTTCTCCAACACCCTGACTCAATTTCGCAAACATCTTTTACAGCAACTTACAGATTGCTGACATTCTTGTTTGAATTCCGTCGCTCATGTTTTGTTCTGTATTTCTTGTTACAATATTAACTTTTTTTAATCAATGTAATTATTTTATGTTATACATTTGATTTCTATCGTATTAAGTATTATTGATTTATTTGATTTTATTATTTTAACTTATTTAATTCATTATTATAACTTAATCGATTTTATTATTATTAACTTACTTAATCATATTGTTATTTTTATCACTACCTAGTAAATCAATTAGGCAAACTCTGTAAGTGCTGTGCACACCTTTAATTGATAAGTTCACTGTAGTACTTTTTGCAATAAGACGTAAGCTCTCTGTTAATGTGTAAGTGAATTAATCGTTGGAGTGCCATAATAATAATAATAAATAAATAAATAAATAATTAGTGACATTTCTTTGAATATGAAATTGAGTTCTTTAAAAAGTTGTGTACAATTATCTACTTTTACTTTTTGTTTTTATTTTATGTACCTTTTTAAGACCAGAATATTCTTTTCATCTTTGTAGTGCCAAAAGCTCCGAATACAAACTTAAATGTTAATTAGTCATTAGCTTGAGATTGTTTAAGAAATTTTATGTCATAATAACGAAGTTGAAGTTTTATAATTCGTCTTGTTTTATCATATGCTAAGTTCTTTGTTTATACTACCTACATTCTTTGATTTAGGAAGCTATACATCCAAACCGTGAGTTGTATATTAGGTGTATATATTAGTGAGTTTCGAACATCATTGCTTTGACTCGGGTAAAGAAGGCTAATAAAGTAATGGCTATATCTTGTTCTTTTTACTTCCTATAATTCCCTGCACCCTAATTGCACACTTTAAGACACACCATGAATATTTTTTATGGATATTGTTAACCCATTGCTTCATATGTTCGAAAAAATTTGTCTGCACAGCAACGTAAATAACGCAATTAATGCTGTTGAACTGTCAAAATGAAACCCATTGCTACTGATAGTGTTTATATTCGAGGGTCGACTTGGAGGGATAAGGAAATAAAACCACTGAATTACGTCACTACCCGTATATTTAATTAATTAGTTACACGTAATCCCGATAGGTGCGCTGCATTAACAATTAAAATAATCTATCAGATCTAACCAAATGCGCGGAACGAAACCATAGCGAAATCTAACTCGACGCCAACGCCATCTATCGAGCTATGAGAAAAACCAAAATATTATTTGAGTGATCTCGCTATGATTTCGTGTTTCGCTCAGACATAGTGTGTTACGCAATTACCTGGCAGGAGAAAGTCTGGCATGTTTTCCTAAGCCTAAAATCACACGACTACTTAACTAATTGTATCCCGGTCCTGCCCTTATCAATGTTGCCATAGATTGTATTATTCAGAAAGGTCACAAACTTCGCTAAAGTTAGAAACAAGTCGCTGATTGGTAGTCTTGGAATGTTGGATTGCGTTGTTGCTGTTATTTATATTCTTGCAAGTCTTGCTGTGTGTTTTGTATTCTGAATTGTAAGGAAATGATTTCGTTTATTCTGGTGTTCTTTGTAAGTTTTCATTTTGTTTGGTAGGGTATAAACTATGGAAGGATTTACATACCATAGATTTTATTTTTCTTGTAGCAACTTTCGCACAAGACCAAGACCTATTGGGCGATGATAAGCTTCCTGAAACTTTTAAGAATGGCAAAAAAGTATAATATAAAGGACATGGTTTGGCGTCTATATTATTATATTGTTCGCCTAAAAATCAATAGAGACGTGAATTTATTATGTTTGTAACTATAAACCTTATTCATAAATCCAGCACTGAGAGTGCTAAGTTTTGTAAATACGGTGCCCACTATACCGCTGCGCACTAAGATATGGCTGTATGAGCTTTGCCTTTTCATAACTTCAAATTGAAACAAAAAAAAAAATCGCGTAATATGACCGAAGAATGTTTTTGAAATTATGTAGTGTCTATTCTATTGTGGTAATTGTCATGACCATTATAAAACTCACTTGTCATTATTGTAAAGGTTTCATACTTGTTAATTCATATGCCATTTTTACAATGACTTTTGCCCTTGGCTTTCTACACGACAACTAAATCCTTTAAAAACGAATTCCAATTACAGTGTTAATCGTTATCTGTTCAGCTGTGAGTTTAGCAATCACAGCACATTTTCATTTTAATTAGTGGCACCCCACAAATTAATTCTATCTACACACTACCCAGGTACTATTATTTCCCCACCCCACACATGTGAACGGTTCTGTCCTCCCCTTCACCCCAAATGTGAACTAAATGTCGAAGGTGACCGGAACTAGGTTAATTGTAGGCAGCGAAGTGAACATGCTGTGAACTTGTTGCATCGCCACCGGATGCTGCGAGAATGTTCCTAACTGAGAGTTGAACCTATATAGAGATTGTATATCGAGAGTATTGTGGCGGAAATAGTTTGTGATGGAACGACGTAGTAGAATTCGAACACAAGATACACACAGTCAGCCTCAGGGTAAGTAATAGACATCTCATTGTAGCCTTGTCAATGTGATTGTAAGCTTTCTAAGTTACCCTAAGGCTACGTACGCACCGACAGGTGGCTTGCTTAGCGCCTAGAGCCTAGGGACTCATCTTGCGAACAGCGAAGTGAAACAAACGCTCTAGAATTTTCGCAACCGGCCGTACTGCGCGCTTGGTGCCTTCGCTAGTCACCTAGCGTGTATCGAAGGATGTTTAGTCACTTGGCTTTAGGCGCTAAGCAAGCCACCTGTCAGTGCGTACGTAGCCTTAGACAATACTAACATAATGTGAAGAAAAAATGCAGTGAAAACCAAGAAAACTATTTAATTTTCAGGTGTTTGATAAACTATAAAATTATATTCGAATTAAATTAAAATTCATTTATAACGGACAACAGTGATCCATATTTTGTTGGTATTTACAAACAGCTTATATTGTAGTGTTTGATATAAATTTATTGATATAAAAATAGTATAATTAAAACAAATGATGACCAAGTAGGAAAATATGTTTCCTACCTAATCAACTTCCGCACAAAATGCCTAATATTTGGAGTATAGCTCTCCGCCACAGCTCTCAGGATATGCTCATTTCTTTTCTGTTACAGGCGTTAACCTTTTAGGAGCTTTCTGGAGTTACATACTGGCTGGTGTGACTAAAATATAATATGAGCAGGTTTCATGCATGAAACTCACAACTTGAATAGACTACGAATGGCTGCATTTGTATTATAACTTCTAGAAGCTGCATGCAGCTTTGAAGTTTTGCAATTAAAACTCACATTTCTAGATGAAGATACATTAACCCAGAATTTTGTTAAGAATAACTAAATAGGAGATGCTGGGGAACTTTTTTATGAGAATTTAAGAACACCTAGTAGGTATTAATTCAAGAAGTAGGTAACCACTGTTGCATCTCATAATAATTATCTTTCGTCATCTTACGAAAATGTTGGTCACCTTTGAAGTAGGTATGTCATATTAAACTCGTTACTTGTCAATGACATATTTTCTACGTCACCATTTTCATCGTATAAGAAGACAAGATTCTAATTATGGTTAAGGTTTTTAGTCAACCATGAAATTGTGTCACCAATACAATTTTAATTCAATACTTCGAAATTAAAAGGGCACCTTTAAAAAAAATAATCAATTTTTTTTTAAAGATTTAATAAGAAAGGTTTTAAAGGCATAAGTATAAAATATGTAAAAGCGATTTCGTAGTTAATATTACTACGCGTTAGTTAGTGCCAGACTCCACTTTAAAAAGGCTCCTTTTAACAAAAAATAATCTGAATATTTTTCAAAAAGGGTGTAAAAGCATAATTAATAATTTATGCAAAAGCGATATCGTAGTTAATTTTATAACGCGTTAGTTAGTGCCAGGATGACACGTAATATTTCACAGAACATGCAGCGCTGGCCGTTTATTAAACCCCGGCTCATATATTAATTAACACGCTAACTAAGCTGCCCACATAACGCAGATTTTAGCTCAACTATGACCTACTTGTTGGAAAACAACGCTGACTCTAACATCAATTTTCCATAGAACAGAGAATTATGACGCAAATAAATTATGGTGGAATTTATTAACCCATAATAATAATCAGCCTATAACATTCTCACTGCTGGCACATGGGACACAGGCCTCCTATCTGTGAGAGGGAGTGGGCCATAACCCACCATCCATAACTTTGTTTTCGTTGTATATAATTTTTGACAAGTTTCTGCCTCAAAAATTGTTGACAATATATCGATTTTCACGCTAATTGAAGCCTATGAGTAATTCCAATTAAAAAGCTCATAAAAAGTATAATAAATACTGAACTTCCTAGTAGAACATTACATTTGCATATTCACACACGAAAACTATTGTTTTTGAGCATTTTACTTCAACTTCGCGTGACGAATGCTAAAGCAATAAAAAAATAATTAATTACTAAATTGTTATCAAGTAATAAACCTGTATCCTGAAATGTTCATCCATAACTTCCGAAAATGGCGAATAAAATTATCCTAAACTGACCGAATTATGCACAGTTAAGGAATAATAATAATTATGTTACGCATCATAAGGTTAATTTTTACGTGCACCTTATTACTTCGTCGATTACGACATTGTCTATAATTTGGATGAAAATTACAGTTCGAAAAACTATGCACACAATAGGTGGGAAAGGAATTTGCTTGGAAACTGCTTAACAATATCGCTCCTTAACCATGCCTATCACTAAACAAAAAATGTGGGTGTCATTGTATGGCTAATATGAATGATGTATTTACAGAAATACTGAACATTGCTTTACATGCCAATAACAGGACATTGAAATAATCATAATTATAGAATACAAGCAATTATTGGCCCTAACTTTGCTCTCAATATTTCTCAAAACAATATTTTGTACCACATTGTAACTTGTTTCCCCAAACACAATGCACTATTAAAACCTAGTTACTTAACCCAGTTTTCTTAATTAGTTCAATCGAAACCAAACATTGCTAATTCATGGTGTTTCCGAGAAAATTCAATCACTTTACATAACTAAACTACACAATTAATCAATTCGCGTGTACCAATCTGGTATTCGGATCCGGCCGATTACGTATGTACATATATGCACATAACAATGCTAGTTTTTTGTATGCTTTCATCAAACAATTAATGAATACTTAAGGAAAAAATTTAGCGTTAATAGAGTCGTTTAAAAATGAATGTGATTTATTTATTTTAGTATCGACATGACAGGCTTCGTAAAAACCTAACACGGTTCTTGAAAACGTGTTTGAAGTGTTGAAAGCAGTATTAAAAAGTCATTGGGTGTGAAGGAATGAACGGGGAAGCTGGAATTCCCTGTTCTGCAATAATCCACCACGCAGTTAGAGTGACGACTTTCTAAATTATTCAGGCAGCTAAAAGTTTTTAAAGAAGACACACTTCGAATAAAAATAAAAGATCTTGAACGAAAAAAAAAGAACGTTTGTTGCATGGAAATTCGTAAAATTCAAAATATTTGTTCATAACATGGCAGACCTTGACACTTAAATACTTAAGAAATTAAAACAAGGGCCTTCCCCATAAACTTATGTATTTAGATAAAAATAATATTGTATATAGAACTCATCCCAACACTCACGGGAACCTTTCCGAAAATCGAGAACACTGAACTAACTTTCCGAGCAATTAAATTAACATCTTCACTTCCAATTAAACCAACCAATTCCAGTCCCGAATTCCAAATGACAATTAAAACTAGCACTCTCATTGGTAGACGAATCTGTCTCATTGGTCGAGCCAAATAACAGTTTATTCATTAGTGGCTGCTGTCAATAGAACAAAGTTGTGGTAAAAAACGAAAAGAGGTCGTTTGGAGGGAGAGAGAGTGTATAAATAGGAGGGAGTCTCGACCTCTGACCGGGTTATCCCTAAACAAAGAGGGGGGGTCATCGCCCTTAGTGTCGGATCTCGTTTCGTTCTATTTTTCTAGAAACCTCTTGTGTTAAGTTGTTAAGTCAGTTTGTCCTCCTTCGTGTGTGGTTTTTAGAATGTGTGTGAAATTAAAATGGTAGTGTTGTTGGGGGTGGAAAGGAAATGGAGTTAAACAGCTGTTTCTGTAGTGCAATCTTGGAATATTTTTTGGACTCTTCATTTTCTTTGGACGTTGTAAATACCCATGTTACTATAATGTTACATTATGTATTATGAGAATGACTACAATTGTCTGTTTTTAAACATCTTTGAATGGATCTACCGAAATTCTGGATAAGTTTGTTCCAATGACTATAGGTACATAAGTAATAGTATCATCATACTAAGTAGGTACCTAATGCTTCTTATTCAAATATTAATAAGCCAACCTAGAATGACCTATGGTTACTGTAACAACATTGTCAATGCACTATCTCTTTCTAAACGGAAGGCCCTGTTTCCTGTGATACCTACAGTTTAATAGTAATAGGATACAGATCCTGATGAAATAGTAGTGTCATAGTTATTGATCAAAATAATCTGTAACACTGTTTTATGGAACCATAATCATTATAATCTAATAATAAACTTACATTGCTATGCTAAAGACAACAAAAATTTCCAACACTAAAGAAAATCATTATCTAGAACACTCAATGCCTAAAAATATACCTGCCTAAAAAGCCCAAAAAATCCCGCCCCCTTCACAAATATAATTGTTTTCTGAAGACAGCCTCCATTCCATTACCATCTGATTTGAATTCGCCAAATTTCTCAGCGCTGAAATATGGCGTCGGAGTAGTTCTGTATAATTTACTCCTTCGTTCTTGTTCGTAATGTTTTGTTGATTGCTAGGCGGTAGTTTGGTGGCGGCGCCCTTTTTGTTTCGATAAGAAATTGGTAATTAATGGAACCAGAACTTTTGTTCCGGTTTTGTGCTGGATAAGTTATGTCTTTCTCGCGGTGGAATGTTTTCTGGTGTGTTGATAAGGTTAGCTTAGTTTAATAGTACGAAAATCTGCTTTTATTTTTATATACTTACATAATAGGGTGAACAGCTATTCGCTATGTTATGAGATCGACTAAAGAATGCGAATGCAGCCCAAGACTAGGTCGTAAGTCGATTTTGAGTCAACAGTAAGAAAATGAAATAGCCTTACAACTCGTATTACCCTTTTTATCGTTATTCCCTTGTCAGAGGCAATGGCGCTCAAACCTGTTTTTTCTTAATAAGTTTTACTACCAATAATATTATGTAAAAGATAAATACGTTTTGTGTCAGAATGTTCATTACTGAATAGTAATGTTTACCTTTGTTATTTTTAATATAATTAAATCCATAACTGAACGCGTTCCCCCTGCTTACCCTAATCTACACCACTCATATTTTTGATCTATTAATCAACTTCATTCACCATTCCTGCTATGTGTTTATCAGTAGGTAGATGAAA
The DNA here is from genome assembly GCA_951799955.1 of Apamea anceps. Lineage (NCBI taxonomy): Eukaryota > Metazoa > Arthropoda > Insecta > Lepidoptera > Noctuidae > Apamea > Apamea anceps. Next base: position 19,762,539 of record OX637513.1, on the reverse strand, counting down.
ATAAAAGTATCTTTTGGTGTCTATCCATTAGAAACTGTGACGACACGGTTGGCGCAGTTGCTGAGCGATCGACGGCTGCGCTGCGTGTCGCGGGTTCAATTCCCGCACGGAACAAATATTTATTTGTATTGAGTTGTGTATGTGACTTTAAATGTTTGTAAGCGCACCCACGATACAGGAGTAATTCCTAGTTTGGGGCAACGTTTTTTTGTTAACAAAAAAACTTTCCTTATGCCAAAAGTTAAAGGAATAACTGGTATTGATCTGCTCTATCTAAATCCCATGCGTAACTGAGAAGACAACGACATACAACTTATCAAAAACCAAAGAGAACTTTAACCGTCGCTTTTCTTTACCCTACCCTTAAAACGCTTACATGACCTTAAACTCCTATCGATCGCAACAACTTAACACATTCCTTAATAACGAAGTGCTATTAATTATTCACGTAAGCGTTTAAAATCCCGCTTTCAAGCACTTAATGAAAACGTTGCTACATCGCTTACAGCCTCGTAAAGCGGAATATTTTACATGCGCATGAGTTTATAGGCTCTTAAGTCTTCGTTAAGAGGGTCTCGTTATTGTGATTCTTACGCGGAGAAACATTGTTAGACGTGTTAAGTCTTAACTGTGGAATTATGTGGTTAGTAGGGATTTTGCATGCTTTATAAGCTTGTATGTATAGGAATCTACACACATCAAAAGTGTCTAGGGATCAAGTACGTTTTAGAGTATCGCCGCAATCGAGGATTATTATTTTAACTTTTTTGGATCGTTATTGATTCTTTTTAGTTAATTTCACTATTCGAATAAAGAATTTTCTTTAAATATGTTTAAAAATAGAAAATCAACTGTCAATCAGGATTCCTATAAAAGTGTGTAATAGCGTTTTTACAAAACTATAACAATTTCCGCATCGGAACTGAAAAAAATTGCATCGATATGGAGCGCCGACATCAATTGATATATCATTTGATCATAGAAGAGATGATGAAAGCCGTCGGAATATTGCAAGCTTTCTCCAGGCAACGTACTGTCGCTCTTGGCACTACACAGAGCGTCATAAGCCGCCTCTGGACACGCTATCGTATCACGGGCAGCGTGGCTGACCGACATGGAGGACGATCTCGCATCACCGCTTGCAGAGAGGACCAGTACATCCAAAATACTGCTCGACGGAATCGTACTATGACCGCTATGATGTAGGCTACGAGGCTCCACAGCCCTTCAGGCTTGCTGATAAGCGACCAAACCATGCGAATTCGTTTACGTGAAGTGGATCTGCGTTCCGAAAGGCCACTGAGAGTTCCACCTATAGCACCCCGCAATCGTAGGGCCCGTTTACAATAGGCTCGCGAACACAGAAATTGGGAGGAAGAAGGCTGGCGTTGTGTTTGATTTTTCGATGAATCTCGTTTCGGTATGAGGCCGGATATAAGACGTACTCGAGTTCCTCCAACCTCTGGACATCAATAACGTTTGAAATTTTTTCAGGAAGATCATTCATATGGAGGGGGAACAATAATGATTTGGGCCGGTATTTGGATCGGTGGAAGAACCGATCTCATTTGGATCAGAGGCAACCTCAATGCTCAGATTTATGCAGAGAAGATTGTTCCAGGTGTGATCATCCCTTTGCGAAGCCGGCTGGTTAATTCGTGTCGACTAATGCACGACAATGCACGTCCACACACGGCTGGAGTCGTAACACACACTCTTGCCGATGGTCGCATCAACGTTCTGCCGTGGCCTGCTCAATCGCCAGACCTCAACCCAATTGAGCACGCATGGGATTTGCTCCAAAGAAAAGCTCTACCGAGTAGGATGCCGCGCATACCCCACAACAACTTTTTGACTTCTTAGAAAGAACGTGGGCGGCCATTCCTCGATTGAAAGATGATTTTGATGAACTGATTTCAAGCATGCCAAATCGCTGTGATTGTGTGATTCGTGTCAATGGTGGAAAGACAGATAATTTTTTTTTTGTCTTTACAAAATAAAAATAAAAAATCCAATTTTTTTGCCATTTAATTGACGACATTAACTTAGGTTAATTTCCCTTGATTTGCAAAATTGCAATTTTTCTTAATTTTTACAAAATATCGGGATAAGTTGTTAACTTAAACATAGGAATTAAAGTAACAAGCCAGTCTGGAAGACTAGATTTGGTAAATATTAATTGGATCATTTTTTAAAGTTAAAAACGTACTTGATCCCTAGAGACTTTTGATGTGTGTAGCTGCTTTTCGTCTGTCTTGTGAATGTCGGAACGACCTTTTCTGTATATATTCTGTTCAAAAATCTGGCGCGTACTGATTGCGTTTAAAGTACTTAAATGATCTTTAAATATTTGTGCGGCAAAAAGAGAGTGAGTAAGAGCTTTGCTTTACTTTTGCTTTCTGTTTGCTGGGACTTAAAATTTCTTTTCTTTGTTTGCGTGAGTTTCACTCATCCTAATATGGATCTGACCTCATCCACCTATTCTTCATAATAACTTTTTATTCTAGTATAAAAATACAATGATCAGTGGCTTCCACAGACGCTTCTTATTTGAAACACTTACTTGTGAAATATTCAACGTTTTGCCATACTCGCGTGACTCTAATTAATTTAGCACCATATTTACGATGAAATTTCACTTGAAAACCGCAGCTAACATTTTTTACCCACCGTTAAAATTTAATATCCCCACTGGCAACCCAGTCGCGTAATTTACTTTTTTGAAATTAAAACCGTCGAGCGCGACGTTTTGCATAATTCAATGTGAGAGAGAGTCGCGTCGCCTCTAATAAACTGACGTCAGTCCATACAGTGTTGCCAGCAATAAATGAAAAAAGTCCCGAGATTTTTATCCTTTTGTGCTACGACATTTTTTTATTGCCCACACTCTGTTAGCATGTTGGTGTACGTTGAATAATGTATTTAAAGGTAGATTGAATATCGGATGTGGTTATGAGCGGTAGTGTCGCCTGGAAAATGTAACGTAAAGCTCTGTTTATGGCTTTGCTTATCATTTACATTATTAATTGTCTATGCTTTTCACTGCGTAAGCTTTTGACTTTTACAATAAATATGACCTCCCATATGAGCCCATGTGAGCTATTCTTAACTGTGTAAGTATTATGTAAGTACACAATGTGGGTAGTTAAGAACAGCTCACTAGTTAAAGAGGTATACTGGCTGCGTTTGACAGTTTTTATAGTCGCTCAAATAGAATTTCTTTCAGCCTTTTTTGACGCTTTGGAAATGTTTCACAAAATCTATTCTTTATTCCACATATATAACAAAGATCCCGTGGACCATTTGCGGCGTATCCAGGACACATAGAGGTGGGAATTGTTCCAATAAAGAACTCTTACATCAAGGCAATGAATAAAAGACGAAGCCAGGGATATTTTATTTATCCCACCTCTAGCCGTGTGGGGCCATAAGACAGGATTTGGAGCGGTTTAAACGAGCATTAGATGCAATGAGAGAGGTTTAGAGTCAAGTGTGGTAGAAATCTTGTTCAATTTTAAGCTCCTATTTTTTATTGATTTGGTTTATTCTAGCGATAAGAAGTGAGAGAAATAGCTTACTTTACGACTTAGCTTGAGTACTTTACGTTTTGTTTTTGAGTTTTTTTACAAAGTGTCTCTTTTTATGAAATACATTCTGTATTTATAACTACAGTAAAAACCCTTTCAGAATCCAATACATTCGAAATTAATGCAAAGTAGGTATACCGACTGATACCTCGGACCTCAAATGGCTCAATGAAAATTAAAGCTTATCCCTTACACCCTCTGAACCGAAAGTTATCGATATGGCCAAAAGCAATTTAGTCATTGTAATACATTATGCAGACTTACCCTCTATCTATGAATATAACGTGACAAAACATATCGGTAAGAGCTACTAACATGCGAATGTAGACACAGCAACAAAAGTAACATCTCTAACTATTGTCTGCAAAAGGAATTTATATTTTATTTATTACAATTCATCATCTACCTAGCTTTTTCCAAACTGTGTCGGGATCGGCTTTCAGTCTAACCGGATCTAGCTACCAGTAATTTACATGGAGCGTCATGGTCTGACCTCCACAACCCAGTTACTGGGTAATACGATACCCCTGGGTAAGATTGGTTGTCAGAGTTTCTGACTACCCGTAACGACTGTCAAAGATCCACGTATGACAGCCGGGACCAAAGAGGTGTCGGTATGTAAAAATGGTCACTCACATCCACAGACCAACCGTGGCAAACGTAGCTTAACTTGATCGATCGACCTGTGCGGCTGTTATTATTTAACCACAGGCCCCTCCGCAATTTTATTTAGTACAAGTCTTTGTCATTAAATTCGTGTTATTCATAAAATGAAAATCATCGTAATGCTTGAATACTAAGTATTGTAGCACTTATATTGTGTACCAGGTGTTTTGTAGACAAATTTGATCGTAAAATAATACGTATATAACTGGTACTTACTTTAATGTTCCTAAACGAATAAAGGGAAAATGGTTGTGTTTTATTAAAGTTATTTTGAGGCGCCATTTCTTATTGACTGTCACCTGCCGCTCTTAAAACTACTTTGCGAGCATTAGATATTTTTGTTATATTTTATGCCAAACGTATCGCATTACTAGCGAAATGTGGGTGTAATTTACACTTCTCCCTAACCCTTTGGGAATTACAGGAGTGACATCATGTGTGTTATGTTACATTGCCTTTAATAGTAGTTAACTAGGTCTCTTCTTTATCTTCTTCGTAGTACTGTTGTCAGAGCTGTCGTGGTCCTCATGTAGTTTCTTGTATATGGGCTGATGTGAAGCGAAGTGAAGAAGGAAGTATTTATCTTTTAATGGGCCAGAATTCTCAAATCAAATTGCTTGAACCCAGAACAGTGAAAAACCTTTACGCCTTTATTAATTTAACTCGTACTAATCTAGCAATTAACGATTTTAAATAAATCTGTCATCCAGAGACATGCACAATTTACTGTGGTACATAATTTACTGTGGTACACAATTTTCTAAATAAATCAACAGGATTACCGTTTAAACCAATTACTTCAAGCCAAACATATAAATACCAAAACCACTTATATCGCAAACACAAATCTTCTGAAAGTCCTGACCGTCTTTCGACCTTTATTGCAGACAAAAAGAGCAATAAATACATAATTAGTATCGTCGGATCCAGACACACTAATCCCCCATCAGACCCCCAACTGTGGGTAGAATGGGGGATTTAATTTCCGCCCCCGAAGACGGGGTATTATTAGAGAGAAAGGTACGCCCTTGATACCCCTCGTATGGCTCACCAGAGTTTTATAATGGAACGTGGTCATGGGTGCTTTTATTAATTTATCTAATCTGCATTCACGACATATTTGCCAAAAATGTAAACAAATAAGAGTTTATGGAAAAATAACTTTAATTCCTACATATAATGTTCAGTTTACGCTACAACTTTAAACATTTTTATAACTTTTTCAATAGTGCTAGTCACTCTGAAATCAACTTAATATCAATTAAAATAAAGTTGATATTTGTTTAACTTGAAATAACATCAATTTCAAACATAAATAAAATGAAATTTAAAAAAAATCAGTTTATCCATACATTATGTCGAGTTATGCGAACATAAATCTATGGATAAACTGATTTTTTTTCACGATTTCAGGGTTGGTCCCGTAGTAAAAGTTGTTCATAATGATGAGTACAATGAACCCTTTTAAGGATTAAAGCGATCAAAATTTAACGGTGTATACAGTTTCTGTTACGAGAACTTTGACAATAAGTTCTTTGAAATTGTGAATTCAAGTAGCTTTGCTATTTTCGATCATTCTTAGAAGTACCGTTCGTTTTTCTATATTTTATTATTTTCTCGGAAATTGTTGTTTCACTTCACTTGAAGATCAATTTAATCACTAAAAGCAATCCCCGTGACTTCACTTCAGTGCCATATCAACTATACTTCAATTTTTTTTCAGTTGACCTATATTGACCCACTGCTGGGCAAAGGTCTCCCCCATATTTTTCCACTTTTCTTTGTGCTGTGCCTTCCCCGTCCAATCGGAGGGATGAGTTCAAATCGTTACTCCAGCATTTTAGGCCTGCCTCGGTGACGACGCCCGTCTTCAAGCACCCACTGTGTGACGACTCTGGCCCATGTGTATTATATGTATCTACAATCATGGAGATGTTTAAATTCAAGTTACATAATATCTTCATAACCTCTTCCCTAAAACTTTATTAATTCCAAACAGCCACATGTCCCCGAAAAATGTGCCGCAAACCGCCACCGCCGCTTTTCGCCACCCCAATATTTCGCCAAACTTTCTCCTCCGAGGCGTTAAAATTTCTTTACCTCAAAGGCACACTTATTACTCGTAATGGGGAAACAATTTAGGTATACCTACACATCTAAAAGGGTGTTATATTAACACTGTTGAGATTTCAAGGTATTCGCGTTTGTTTGAAGATCTTGTGTCCTTATTAGACTGACAAAGGAAAAGGGTGGTCGCTATTGTACAATTTGCTTTTCGTTAAAATTGGGATCTGGTTCTACTGTTGTTTTAGTATTTTTCTAATTTGCAAGAATAAACGGACTAGAAATCCATAGTACTATCAAATGTTTTAGATATAGAAGAAGAGGCTGCTGGAATGTAAAAGGAAACTGTTTTATGGGAAGTGGGCAGTAAGAAAATGACAAACTGAAACCTAAAAGTTAAGTGTTTGTCCGCATAATTCACCACAAAATGATCCTTGGTGGAAAATTAAGTGTCTGAGAAGTCCGCAATAATCGTTTTCTCCACTCGCCTCTTATTGTAACCTTTTCTCACCACAAAACGAGAAAAGGAATATACTTTTATGGATATTACTCCCAAATACTGTTTAGCCTTGAGCATCGATATTAAAAATCTAAAATGAAAATTCGGCTCCATTTTATTGTTGCCAGAAGCAATAAATTTTGTTTTCTTATTTATCTGTGGCAACACGAGTAATGAAATTGTTATTAAAATTACACCTATCCGGACCTAACAATTACACTTTAGGGACCTAAATTTTTGGTCCAAATTATTATTACCGAATGAAAAAACTATTGGCGTTTGTGGTTATTTCTCCGGTTTTATGACCCCAGGGAGGTCCAGAAGAGTGTTGTTATGAAGTGTCGTCATAACTGTTTGTGGAAGCTATTTGTGACCTTACGGACCTCGGGCGTAGTTGGCAGTTTTCATTTGTTTGATAACTTGTCATAACTGAGTTTTGTTGACGTGTGCTTTGTTTATGTTTTCCGTGTTGATGTGTTGTGGGGAGTTAGAGTTTTGTGATGGTAAAGTAAATGTTAATATTAACTCTCGCATAATGTATTTTTAAAGGACCATGATTGATATATTATACTATATTGACCATGATACAATGTCTGACTGGTAAATTGAATTTATAGTAATAATAAATAGGACGATCATTATCATTATTCATCGCCACTGCTCTCAAAACGGTGAAGGAAAACATCGTGAGGAAACCGCCATGTTCTAGAACCAAAAATTCGAAGACATGTGACATCTACCAACCCGCATTCCCGCGTGGTGGAGAGGAGGCCTGTATCCTAGCAGTTGGAACATTATTAGCATATTATTATGCTACATGAATAGGTCGATGTTGACATGAATAGGTTGAGGTTGTTTTTGTACAAAGTCAGTAACGTATCGTATACAAACTATGAAGTCAATTCAACAGCAGGTTTCTTGAACAAAGAAGTCCATTATATCCACATAATTTTAACAGAACGCAAAACAGTTTGTGTTCGAAGCACATTTTTCTTTCACTCACAAAACTCTTTATAGAGAAGAATTTTCTATAAAAGTTTTTCCTTTGAACGCCTGAAACACTGCTGAAGGCTCCAACTTCTAGGTTAGGTTAAGTTTTAAGCGCCTTTAACTTGACAGGTTTTATTTGAAAACCATTTCAAGCCAAGGCGAGGGTTACGGAAAAATTTACTAGTTCTTAGTTGCTAAGGAGTTTTTTGTTTGAGTTCGAAGTCGGTAAAAGGGTAAAATGTTTCAGTTCGTCAATAATCGATAGGGTGAAAATGTTTTTTTCTTGGTATCCGTACCCAGAGGGTGCTGACTTGGAGGAGGGAGGGGCCCTCTGACTTGGAGCGGTTCTGCACTGCATCCGATTCGAATCTGAATTAGGAGTGTTCTAAATTCGGACAGACAGAGTTCGAATCTAGTGTGGAGCCTCTCATACAAATAGTACTTACTACGGCTACTTTGGACCGACATTTCTCGGTTGCATTGTATTTATATTTATTCATCAATACTGCAATAAAAAAACAAACGCGGAAACCCTTTTAGGTAAGAAAGTACAAGATAACAAAGTGTAGGTACTTAGTATACATATTGTATTGCAGTAGCAAAGAAAAAAGTGTATTAAACGTCTTGTCTAGAGCAAGGCATGTAGCCAAGATGAAATTTGAATTTTAAAAACAAAGCAGTAAAAATAGCAACTTGATGCAAATCTCAGTACATAAATATGTGTTGCAGAATACGAGGTAGACGTGCAATTTTCTCACAAGAACAATATGCTGCGGGTATACCATGCCATGCGGGCATGCCATACCAATTGGAAGCGCCCTTAGATTCCCACGAAGATTGGCTTTAAGGTGAATGATCCAAGGTAGTTTCTTACGTTTTTTGCAATTTGCTGGTCGGTACTAAGTTGTATGTTAATTAAAATATGATTCGCGGCCGTAACAAATATGTATTTACAGAATTATAATCATTAAAGTCATCAACACAATTCTCTAAGATCAAGTAATCCTACTGAATGACTATTTCATGAAATCTTGATATTTTAGGATTATGCTAACTTAACAATTTGTATTACTGATTCTAATGATTATAATTGCAAAAAACTTAAGAAAATTTGAATTTCGCGGGCTACCTTGGAGCATCCACCTTAAGCAATTTGCATCCAACGGCTCCCCACAACAGTATCAAGTCGATTATCCATCTTCATCTATCATCAGGCCTAATGCATCGCTTTCTACAACAAAAAATAGTTCCATAGATGTCCCTGGTAACACTCAATTTTTGACCACCCAAGTCCAACTTATCAGTCAAATCATGACTCGAATACCGGACTGACACATAAACACGGCACGCAATCAAATTGACACGAAGTAAATATCGGAACGGCTGTAACGCCCTGCGTAACTGTGTGCTGTCCTTAATGACTCACTACTACCCGGCTCTGTTCGGAATTGCTTCAATGTATTTTGATGGACGCCCGGAACTGCGTTCAACGGAACCATTTCTTTTTTTGCCGGAAAATTTTCCGTATTTACCTGACAGTCCCCTTCTATTAGTCAAATCATCAAATCATTTGACACGAGGTTCTACAGAAATCTGGGGTAAGTCAACTAGGCTAACATTATTACGCAATCAATACTAAATATAATACTGAAGCTCAAGATGATATAATCCTTCAATTACGTCCATTTGTAGAGAAAGCGATGAGATTGAGTTCGGATAAGACGGCCCTAATCGGGATTTAATCCAGCAATGGAAGGAAAAGGTCACTGTTTCTACACTGTTTCTGATACTATTAGGAAAAACAGATTATAAAACTAATAAATATAATGATAACTATAGATAGAAATACAAATAATACTATAAAGATTTGTAAATATGATGATAATCAGAAATCTTTAAATGTTTTTACAAAAAAGTTGGCATCTAAAGGAAAGAGCGAACCTACCAATCGTCTTTGACGTATTGATTACTACTGAGACAAACTAAGACACGCTCATAGAAACTGCCAATACTGTCCATTACGTTAACGCAATGCTTAGAAATGAAACACGTAACGAATATATCAGAAATGTCCTAAAGATGGAGATGATCAGTTGGGAACGTGACTCGAAATATATCAAGATATTTTTCCGTTCCTCGTAACGGTGTTAACAATCTGATATATGCTGGAGAGGAAAGAGGGTTTGTTTCAAGAGTAGAATATTTATAAACTAGACCCAAACAATCTGTGGGCAAGGCCTATTCCGTGTTAGTTGTTGAGATACTAACCAAAGAACACGCTTAAGAGCAAAATGAGCTAAAAGTTCTCATATTTAAAAATTTAGTCCCAAATTCTGAGATGGCTGAGCTATTACCCGAACGCGAAAAGCGGTTAATTAATTAAAAACTCCCTAAAATCACTGAAAGGAAGTGTAAATTGCACAAAATTACACCTTGTGGTAGAACATGGGGCTTTACCCACGTAAACTAAAGAAACGCGAAGGAAGCTTTAAAAGTTAATTAAAGGACATTTGTTACGGCTTGCACAGGAAAAGGCGCAGCTATTTCTCACTTTTTATTACCGTTTGAAACCTCCAACCTCTTGCTTTGGCATTTATTTCGTTGGTGTTTCTTCCGTTGAGTTTTTGTAGGTGGTTTTTACTTGAAGTTGCATATGTTTGCTAAATTCTGGGTTTACTGTGAATGATATTATCTCCTCCAAACAAAAACATTCAGACCAGAAAATAATTGTAGGTACTATTCTATAATATTTTTATGAAACCAACAAATAGCGGCGCGGAAATTACTAAATTCCGTTCGGAAAAATTATCATCTTTTTACATCTAATCCGCCTATTGAAATCTGAAACGGCCAAAGGCCCAAAAGAAAGCCTCGAGCCAAACTACTTTAGGTCTAAAGAATATTATTTCTCATGCGGGTCGTATCCGACCCCAGGCATAAAAGGCAGACACTGCGCCAATTATGCCTAAGTCTAGACTTAGTATATTAAACGAATAATAAGGGCAGAACTGTCGAAATTTCTGGAATACCTAGTTATATATGATGACATTTGAAAGTTTTCTGTTGACCCTCAGAATTTATTGCGTCCTATTGAAAAAGGAATTGAATTTCTTGTTTTAATTCAAACTTTAACTTAGTCGGAATAAATCCGGAATTCTGGAGTTGAGAATGGATTATCTTGGTGCTAATGGAATAATAGAAAATAATTCGTCTTTTTTAAAAAAACCGGCCAAGTGCGAGTCGGACTCGCCCATGAAGGGTTCCGTTACGTTACGATTTATGACGTATTAAAAAAAAACTACTCACTAGATCTCGTTCAAACCAATTTTCGGTGGAAGTTTATATGGTAATGTACATCATATATTTTTTTTAGTTTTATCATTCTCTTATTTTAGAAGTTACAGGGGGGGGGACACACATTTTACCACTTTGGAAGTGTCTCTCGCGCAAACTATTCAGTTTAGAAAAAAATGATATTAGAAACCTCAATATCATTTTTGAAGACCTATCCATAGATACCCCACACGTATGGGTTTGATGAAAAAAAAAATTTTGAGTTTCAGTTCTAAGTATGGGGACCCCCAAAATTTATTGTTTTTTTTCTATTTTTGTGTGAAAATCTTAATGCGGTTCACAGAATACATCTACTTACCAAGTTTCAACAGTATAGCTCTTATAGTTTCGGAAAAAAGCGGCTGTGACATACGGACGGACAGACAGACAGACAGACAGACAGACAGACATGGCGAATCCATAAGGGTTCCGTTGCCATTTGGCTACGGAACCCTAAAAATGATAGGCTATTGGAAGAACTTTGCCTTTTAATTACCCAATAATAATGAAATCATAAATAATTTGCGTAAGTTATACCAGTTTACCTACACAGGAACAGGACCCTGAATTTTAGGTGATTCTTATCCCAGAAAAAGTTTACCTTAAGATAACATAATGGGAAGAAAATATGAGAAAATGCTATTTGTGTTCAACCCACAACGAAAAAACCATTTGTGTCCAACAAAACATTGTGTCCACACAAACGATACTTGATGTTGCGACAAACGCTGCCTTATTAGGCATTCAGCCCGTCGCGTCGCGCTTCGTTTTTACATTGAACACGACTTCAAATATCAAATTTGACGTTTGCCGACGTTTCAGTAGATCGTAAAATTGTCAATATTTGCACTATTTCTTCTTCTTTTTTAAAGGTTTCGTTGTCTAATACCTAATTTGTTTTGTCATTTATCCAAAATTGAATAAACAAAGAGAAATTTTACTGAAAATACTGAATCTAATTTCTGATCTCATGTTTACGTTATGTAGGTATAAATAAGGTTGATACGAAAATGATATTGTATTTTTTTCCTTCATCTCACTCGAACCATTATGGAAATTATTTCTTCTACAATATTCAGGACCAATTTGTATCACAAAATGTATTTCAATCATACATTCTACGAAACCCTCTTCTCCAGTTTGTGCTGTAAGAATTTTCCAAGTTTCATCATGAGTACCCACAATAACATTGAGTAGCCATAAAATTCCAGAAAAACTAGACAGTACTGCGGACTCACTGGCGGCGGTGACGTGGTCGCCGCGTATTGATCGCTCGTCTAGCCGCACCCTTACGGCCTGTCTAGAACAATGCCAACCTTCAAATTGTACGCTTTTATCAGGAACGTAAAAAGGGTTAAGTCTGGCTTATCTGCGTCGGTATGACGATAGTTAGGGGTTTTGTGACAACTTAGACGGATTTGTCTTTTTGTCATGCGATGCCAGAAATGTGAAACTATTTTTTTGTATCCGAGATATAGCACTTGAAAGACTCTTGGTAGACATTTTTGGTAATAAGTATAATGTCATACAGAAAACACACAGTCAGTCTTCTTATTATGGTAGTACTTAAAAAAAAAACTGTCAAGAACCTCATACAACCACTCAGATGGTCCACCTGTATAACATGAATAGAGCGATCAACGTTGAGTGCCCAACGTTGGCCATACAACCATAATACTAAAATTGAATGGAGTTGCAAATGTTATTGTGGTGTCAATAAGCGGTGCAAATGTTATACGGTGTAACAATATCATTATTATTGCAAGATGGTTCGGAGCCAAACACATAACACCTGTACTTACACGTGGTGGAGAATGCATACTACTTAACGATTTATAGGTACCCCTTGCAACTTGGGAATTGCACGAAGAAATGGTTGTAGCTATTAGAAAAATGAGTTGGTCTAAATGGCGTAATAATATTGCGGATATTAAAACTCTCTGCACAAAAATGGAATTTAAAAACAGATTTTTGAAACGAAACAATGTAACCGAATTCCAAAAACAAAATATAAACGACCGCAACCTCAAAATACAAAAAGTTCAAATTCAAAAACAATATTCTATTTGACGAATGTCACAATCAAGTAGGAACGTTACTGTGAACGTTTTAGGCCAGAATTTCGCGAGCCGAATGCTGAATGTCGAATCGCCTATGTTTGAACAAGTGGCCAGATTGAACGCTTTCCGTCCGACCTAAGCCGGCGAGCGGGGATGCGACGAATAATTTGAAGTTTATCTACGACGCCATTTGCTATTGGCCTCGTGTTGCAAACTAGAGCACAGTTTGTGTTGAACTTAAAATGATTTCATCTAGCTTTCTGGTAAATAGTGGTTTGGGGTTAAGGATTCTGTCTGTGTGCTAGTTCCAGTAAGCTTCTCAGCTAGAACGCGTATTGTCAGTGAGTGAAAACGACTCGTAAGCTACCTTTTCATGAGAAATCTCTCTGTTATAGTAAATAATTTGTACCTGGATTTATATAGAGCAAATACCGTAATTCCTTTGAAATGGACGCATGCAAAACATCTTAAAAACTAGACACAGATCCTTAAAAACGAGAAACAAACCCTTAAAAACCCAATGCTCTATGTAATTCTTCAATAATTTTATCCAAAAAACCACGACAGATTGATTCATGACAAGTTCTGGAAGAAAATATCTTGAAAGAGTTCCTTTTGGATTTTAAAGGGTTAAAAATTGTAGGCTGGGCCACACAATGAACGCCACAATGTATGACATCCACGAGATCACCCAGCCACTTTGCTCTAGGCCCCCTGACATAGGTACTCTTAGTACTTCATTCTTTCGTAAGCAGTATGAATGAGGTTTTTATCTAAGTCTGTTTGCAGGTTCACAGATTAGAATGTATCTACAAGGAAGAAGGTACAAGCTACAGACAAGCGTCTTGCGTTCCGTATCCTGTGTAAATTTGTCAAATACAGAGTTAATGAATCGCAGAACACAGAACGCAGAACACTAGCCCGCAACTTGGTAATAAGGAGGTTGTGACTTTTAAATATCTTTTAAATATTAAAAGGATATTTTTTAAACGGCCATTAGTGATGAAATATTCACTAAACACAATGGTTATGTAGAGTAACTATCTATGATATTAATACTTAAAAAATAAGTAATCATGCTAATCTGTTAGAGTGCTTAAAAATAACTTATATTTTATCATCATCGGTTACGCAAATGAGTCAAGCTTCTGAAATTCACAAAATTCAGTAAATATTTTAAATGAACTTGAAACTAGATAAGTGTGCTCTCAACAAAAGTTTTAAAATATTTTTTGAGCAAACTTATTATTCTTTCTTAAACTCTTTTTTTTTTTTTGTGTCAAAAGCAATTTTCTAAAGAAACTACTATACCCAGTTATTATATTTTTATATAAGAAACGATCGCTTTCAAAGATAAACGCTAAACGCTTTCTTAGCCACATCTTTAAGAGTTTTGAATTTTGATATACATCTCTGAAACTCGATATATAGTGAACTTTACAATTCCCAAACAGCACAATCTAGAAGTTTATTAATCGAGTGCTTGAGTAACTTAATTTTGTTTTGCTGATAAACGTTCTCGGAAAATTGCTTTAATTATTATTTTATATTTTGTTCAAGAAATTGAAGACTCACTTCGTACTCCCAATTAACTAAGCATAATCCTCGTAAACAAACAAAACAGTATAATACATAATGTAGAATGCAATAATCTGGAAAATTAATATTTTTTCAGCGTTTCGTGTCTTAAAGAAGCTCAACAAAATATTGATAGTATGCAGCAGTCCTAGTAAAACAAATAATATAGACGGTAGTTGCTCAAAATGAAACCAGAAACTACTCATAAAAAGATGGATAGAATGAATGATGATGGAAATGAATAAAACGAATAGAAATTGATCGTGTTCATACTGAACCCAATAGCCCCTTTAAAAATAAGGCAGACAGATCGCATAGTGTGAATAGTTCAGAATAGTGTGAAAAAATGCAAAGAAAAGATACACAAACACCTCTTTATTCATTATCGACTGTTTAACCATCCATTTTTAACGTTTAAATGTCACTTAACTTAAATCATTGTTTATAAATAAACCCCTAGATTCTGAACATGAATAATTAAGTACATCTACTCGTATATCAAAACATATTATAAGTCGCTTTTCGTGTCTATCTGTGTGACCTCATTGTTCTTCTAACTAAACTAAGCAACGGATTCTGATTCGGTTTTCAACAGTATTTGGAGAATTTATTCCGAAAGGTTTATGTGTAATAAATACATTGATATTAAACTAACATATAATAAAGGAATCTCAATGTTTTGTCAAGTTGTAACAACCGTACTAAGCAGGGGTGGGTCGCTAGCACGAAATAGTACTTTAAGTAAATATTTATGTTGTGTTTTTTTTTGTGTGTGTATTTGTGTAGTGTGTGTGCTAGTCTTGAAGTTCTTCTTACAATATCGTTAAAACGTCCAAACTTAATTCTTATTTACGGCCTGTTCGCCAAAAAGTTTTGTATATAAGATCAAAAAGAAAGCTCTCCAGAGATTGCTTATGACTTTGGCCCCAATAAAAATTTGACGGCCCCTGTTTTGTTTTATGCTCTAAAAACGAGAAACAGTGATAATCTTTGTGATTGTTGCAGATCATCTTGAGTTAAAAGTGGAGGTTTATTTTGTTTATCTAATGATTTGGTATTTGTTATTGCTCATTATCTGCTCCAGTTTATAATCTAGCCATGATTAAATTATAATGGGTGACAACGACGCCATATTTTAGTTTGTAGTTTATTAATAGTTTTAGTTAAATTAGGATATTATATTGTTATTTTTATTTATTAATTATGTATAAGTTGTTATTTGAGTTTCATTATATTAAATTTTGTATTAATTCTACGGAATGCTTTCTTGGCTGTCAACATTTTCCTATGGTTTGATGGGTGAAATCTATCTTAATATTTAAGCAAATAAGATCCACCTCTAAAATCCATGAGGTCCATAGTCACCTAAAAAGTCCATGATTTTCAGCATATCCGACATTGGAGTTTCAAATCAAAGGATTGTTTTTTTTGGAAAATTTCATGGGACAAGATTATAATTTAAACCTCTACAAGATACTGTCAAAACTATCACCCAAAATTATTTTCCTAGGGACAGGCAATTCACTAATTTAACCTACTTTTAAGCGAAATTTTCGCGAAAATTTGAAATGTCACGGATGTAATTAGATCAAGTAGCGCTCAACACTTCTGTCCCAGTCGACATGCGCTTATAAAATGTTGGCGTTTGACACAAGATGGGAGAACATGGCGGTTGGAATATGATACTACAGATAATAATACCTACTGGTAGAAAAAAGGGCTCGTAAAGGAGGCATGGTGAATGATATTGAACTTCTTCTTTGTCGATGATTACAATATTTAAGTTACTAATATTGAGGAAGAACTTGATTATAAAGAATGTTAAAAACAAGTTAGTATCGACTGTTGAAGACAGTAGCTTTTTAATCTAATGATAAACTAAAGCTGATGAAGAAAACCCCAACCAATAAAGATGCAGTACATAGTTTCAAAGAATTTCTTTTATATACCGTGACTTCAATGTATTGGGTTTCAACAAGGTTAACCCTTTTAGCTACGAGTTTATTTGTAAAACCTAAAACTGCTGTTTTTCATCTTTAACGAGATTGATTCTAAGAAAAGCTAATAGAAAATGTACCACAAGGCTTCTACAAAGGAAGATGCGAGTTTATATTATACAATTTTAATTAAAGTCTGCTGAACGCAGGTGGTTTGAAAGTAATTAACTTTGCGTACTGCTTAGGTAACATTAACATAAAGTTAAAATACTAAGTTGATATTTGACTACTTTGTGTACAAACAAAATCAAGATTTTTTGTTGGAATGGTAAAGCTAATAGCTTGTTCTTAAGCAAACTACCTCTACCACAGAATACGTACTCATTAGAAAACCTGTTATTTATTACTAGCAACCCGCCCCTGCTTCACATGAGTTCTACTGATTTTGTGAGATTTGTCAAAGTTAAATATTAATGTATTGAACACATAAACTATCCGAAATGATGGTGAACCCCGCATCAAAATCGATTGCGTAGTTTAGAAGAACTTAGCGCACTTTATTTTACACTATGATGTAGATGAGATACACATATCGATTTATAGTAGATATCTGATAATTTTGATGTGACCAAATTAAATGTCTCCATGTCACAAGTCGCTAACAAGTCAAACTTAGACCAAACCAGTCTTCGAACCAAAGTGGGGCGTCAGAAGAAAGTCTTAGTGTTTGCCCGACCTGAATACCTAGATCCAGGGCCTCAAATGAGGCTTTGAGTGTTCCAGCTGAAAGCAACTGGAATTAAGATGGATGAGAACATCTTCCTAGTAACACGTAATTGTGGGGAGAAATTCGCAAGAAACGTCGTACTATATTTTTCAGAGTAATTATTATTTATTGCTGTTTGTCGTGTCTTGTTTTGGCGAGGAAATAAGGTTAAGACCAGGTGGAAGGATTTTAGGAAGAAAAGTAATATTAATGTTTTTCTTTCTTTTATAAAGTATCACAATAGGTGATACTTTATTTACATTACAATCTTGCCTATTAGCTTATGAGTAATTTAAATATAACCTAAACTGCTAAGTAACTATATACTTAATATTAAGGATGTTAGGTAAAAATAAAGAAAAGCAGTTTTCTCACTAAAAAAAGATATTTTAGGCTCCTGAGGCGTGTTATTATGATTGACTGGAAAGAGGCAATCCATCACTTAGGATATAGTTCAGACAAATTATATTTTTGGCGTAACCTTTTCGGGATTATTCTTTTGCTGCTATTGTTCTACATTAACATGATTAATTATAGTAAAAGATTATTTAACTCACAAGAAATATGCAGCGAAATTGTGCCCGGAAATCTATTCTTTCAAACCGTGAAAAGCCAGGCAATTCTACGCCTAATGTGAGGGTGAATATAAAAATGTTTGCACTCCTCAACATGATAGATGACGGACGTCGTTTTGATGATGAATGGCTTTTATCACGGGAAGGGTCAGCTTTAAAAATGTTTGTTAAATCTCATGTTGTCTCTTGAATTAGGATAACCCTAACTTGGGAGCTTTATTTTGCATGTTTAGGAGTAAAAATTAAAACTGGAGAAAGAAAGAAAGAAAGAAAGAAAGAAAAATGCATTTATTGGCATTACACAAAATGACACCTTAAAACTACAAAAACATAAACAAAGATTATAATGCCAAAAGGGCCTCAGCTCAGCATAATGTCAGATGACAACACAAGTGTACCACCTGACGCTGATTTAAATTGGAGCTTAAATCAAGCTGAAAAATGATCTTGATGGTTGTATTAACATCAAAACTAATTAATAATACGTTTTTGAAACACTCAATGATGCTAGTAGGAACCGTTCTGAGGTTATTGGGAAAAACAATTTTTCCATAAAAAAAAAAACACGTCAAAACGAAGACGGAAAACACGATAAGAATAGAAACATACCCACATCACTCAACAATGATCCTATGGCAGATATGAAAATAAGGCGGTTCAAATATCCTTACAGTCCTGATCGCCCTATTCAAATAAGTTTTGATGGACAGGTCACTTAACCTCAAGAAGAATGGACAAACATATCCTTATAAGATTTAAGTTATGATAGGGAATCGAAAAATAATATATTCTCCTGTTCTTAGCGTATCGATAGCAATCTAAATGGACTCGGCCCAGAATTCGGCCACTTGTTTGGCACTATCACCAGCGTCCATCAGTTTCTGTAACGTGTAGCTGAGAGGACACACAGAGTACGATATTAAGTGTCCCATCGTTTGTGGAACAGCACCACATTTACACTCCAAGGTTGAGTCGTCTATGAATCTCCACCTGAACAGTTTTTCCTTGCTTCGGCCAACCTGGGTCCGGAGTTTATTTAAAGATATCCAGAAAAAAAATATGTTAGGAGAATTCAATGTAACAATAGCCGCACAGGTCGATCGGTCAGGTTAACCTGACCGATCGACCTGTGCGGCACAGACGGGATCAGATGGGTGATCATCTTTACATACCGAGACCCCTCCGTGCCTCGGATAGCACGTTAAGCCGTTGGTCCCGGCTGTCATTCGTGGATCTTTGACAGTCGTTACGGGTAGTCAAAAACCCGAAAGTCTGACAACCAGTCTTACCAAGGGGTATCGTATTACCCAGTAACTGGGTTGTGGAGGTCAGATAGGCAGTCGCTCCATGTAAAATACTGGTATTCAGCTGCATCCGGTTAGACTGGAAGCCGACCCCAACATAGTTGGGAAAAGGCTAGGCAGATGATGAATACCAAATGACGTAACCGAGTAAAAATTTTGGCTTATAAATGTATTGAATTTGCTTTTCTCCATGTTCAAGCCATAAAAAGGTGTTATTAGAAGCTAATATATCAGGGCATTGGATATCATCATCATCATAATTATTATCAGTTCATGAACCTCCTACAGCAGACATCATGTCAGCAGTACGTAGTCAGCCTATAATCTTCCCACTGCTGGGAGAAAGGCCTCCTCTCTTCAAGAGATGTCTTCGAATTTTTTGATCTAGGACATGCCGGTTTCTTCACGATGTTTTCCTTCGCCGTTTTGGGAGCAGGGGCAATACCTAGCAACTTTCGGTTCCTTGCAAACTGCAAAGTAACCATCAAAAAAAGAAGATCCCACACAAAATAATTTTCCTTCCCACTCCGTAAACCAGTTAACTAAATAATAAAGTGTTAAAACACATCGTCGCATAGCGCTTCATCACCACCTAATTGGCTCCTCGTACAATGTAATTTTAAACCGTTTTACGCGAGTATGCAAATTATAATTTAACTTTAACGTTGTCAAGGGAAAGTTTTGCAATGTGTAGCTCGTAGCGTTGAATTCAAGATGGTCGTGTAATACATACGGGATATGAAGCCCTTGTTAGTGCCTAATTTGTTAAGTGTGCGGTTTTTTTTGTGTATGTGACGTCATTTATATGTTTTGTACGTTGTAAATGTTTTGCTGTTTTGATCATTTTCTAGCTCTGGAAGCATTGTTGCTACTCTATGGTTTTGGTCTAAGACTACGGTCAGAGCAGCTTATCATTTCTTATATGTAGCACAAAAACATACTCCTACAGTATTAATTCATAACACTTTCTTATTTAAAGAAATTTGTCAAGTCATAAAAATTATATCTGACGGAAAAGAGAACTATATCTATAATAATTATATTGCATATTCACGATGTAGGAATCAATACCGATTATGATTACAGATATGGCTTCAAAAGGGTCTTAAGTACCTGCCTTGAGAAATCTCTTGCCATCCAAATTGAATCAGCTTAGAATCGCAAGAATAACCACGTATACAAAAATGATCCTTCAATGTCTAGCGAAGCAAAAGTTTTCTATTTGTATAACATATTTTGACTTTCATATATCTCCTTGGGGAGCCCCTCACCCACTATCGGATTAAAGAAGCTTAGTTTCTAATCCCATTTGAATAAATACACCATGTTTGGGTAGTATTCTATACCTATAAATTCAACCAAGAAAATATCCCGAATTTAGAACGTTGGACTGAATTTGATTAAGTTGCTTTGGCTGTCCCCTTTTTTACGATGTTAAGATAAAGTTAACCGGTTGAATGCCGTAATTACAGAAACAATTAAAAAGCCATTGTGTCTCGCGTTAATCCACGTTCCGTTTATACGAAGGGTTTAAGGTTGGCCATGAATAAACATTTAGACATGTTAGGGAATCAAAAGACCTTAAAACAACCTTTCAACCAAAAAATTGCTATCAGAATTTGATCCTCTGAATTTATTCCTACACCATCTGTCATGTGAGTAACCCTATCATTCAGTTGTATTTCTTCGTTTCCCATTCAATAAATTTTATCAAGTGCTTCTTCTTCAAGCATTATTCCCACTTCATCTTCAGCACATAAATCTTCAAGTTCAGCATTTCTATAGTCATCTCGAAGGCAGTGACCATCGTCCAATTCTCCTACAACCATTTATCTTTCACAATCATTTGTCTAGTTCTTGACAATCGGATTCAATCGGCCATAATTCAAGACCGCACGTCTTTGGATAAAGCTGAGTAATTGAAACCAGGGACTTTATAGATATTGTATAGGAGAACTATTTCTCAAGAAGTGGTTCGTTAGCCGATAATAAAGAACTGGAGGAAATGGATTAGGTCGTGGAAACTTTGTAGGAGGTATGGAGTAGGGGTAATAAAAGTGTTGTGTGGTGTGGTACTGTCGATAAGAAGCAGATAGATGTAGAAAGAAATGTGCTGCTATATAGGAATAAGTAATCGGTTCCAGACATTGCAAAGCAACGTTTTAGCTAAGATTGAAAACTAACCCGGAAAGAAGGCCAAGTCTGATGCAGTTTCAAGAAAGTATCATCATCATCATCATTCTCGTGCCCTTATCCCAATTTATTTCGGGTCGGCGCAACATGTCTTTTTCTTCCATACTTCTCTATTAGTCGTCATCTCGGTAGTCACCCCCTTTCTAACCATATCATCATTCACACATTCCATCCATTCTTTGGTCTTCCCCTACTCTTATAAGCCATTGACATTCATACTCAAAACTCTTCTGACGACATTTTCCTCATTTCTCCGTAACACATGCCCATACCATGACAACCGATTTCCACACAACTTTTCAGCTACCGGTGCCACTTTCAGACTTCCTCTTATGTACTCATTTCTTATTCTATCCATTCGTGTAACACCACACATCCCTCTTAGCATTCTCATCTCAGGTGCATGCGATTGCCTTTCATTTATCCCTTTTGTGGCCCAACATAAGTATGTTCTTTCAAATAAAAAAATTGGCAAATATTTTAACCATAGGAGTTTTTTTTTCTAGTGAGGCTCTTGATTAAGTAAAAATAGTCGTACGGGTGATCATAGGCTAAACTAGGTGCGCCCCGTATTGTCGAGGCGGGGGGGCTCAGTAGCCGTGGCTTGGTCACCCACGGTGAAGCCAAGAGGAACCCGAGGAGGGGCCGTTCGTCAGGGCTTTGCCAGTGAGCCGACGACGTAGTGGCCAACAAGTAGGTTGCGGTGCCGCTTGGGGGACATCGTAACTGAGGAGGGCCGCGATGTCGTATAGGAGGCATCACGGCTGAGGGTTGGAGGCCGCGGCGGGAGAGGAGTGCCGGTATTGCGGTGCACCGCTCTCCCTATCTTCCGCGGCCTTGACGGGGTTGCCACTGTCTGACGGCGGAAGCGGTGTGGCCACAGGGGAGGAGGAGTGTTGATATGACATTAGCCGCTCTCCATATCCTCTGCGGCCAAAAATAGGCAGGCGGCGGGGCCAATGACCTGACCCGTCGCAGGGGACCAAGGGTGCCCAGACACGGGGTTGGCTGACACCCATGTGCTGGTTTGGTCCCTGGGGTGGTCACGGCGTGCTATGTGTTCTGGTGCGCTGGTAATGGGGAGGAAGGTCCGGTGACGGACAGCCGCGGCGGGTTCACGGATGAGTGCTAGCGCGTGCCCGTGTTCCCGCCGTAAGCGGCAGAGGAGGACACCGTGGAGTTTTAGTGGGTTAGAGTCCCACATAACTGCACTATCTCCCCGTGGTAGTGCAGAATGCAACGGCATTCCTCCACGAATTAAAAAAAAAAAATGACAGGGTCGGGCCGGGTCCCTCGTGGCGGTTGCATTAAAAAATTACTGTGGAAAATGGATTGTTCCGCGCAACGTATAATGGCAACATTTTAATTCCTAGACTCTTGATGTAAGTCTACTTGTACTGCGAATACATAAATCTAGATAATGTCACCATTTTGTAGGATACATAAGAGTTGAGAAGCAATGACGATACCGCTATTACTGCGACAAAAATCTGAGAATCGAGATCGAAAATTCTTGACTATCCCTTGAGAATTCCAAGTTATAATAATATATTCAAAACAGAACAATATCTGTTGCGAACACTGCTGCATTTCATCACAACAACCTTGCCTTAATCCTTTGTGACAGGTGAGGTAAGCCCGTTACGTAAACCAAACAATACACCAATTCCTTCAGTATAATTCTGTTTAGTCAATACTCCACTAACCTACTTTAAATGCGTTGATCTATTAGCATTACAGTACTGTTACTAAACACAAGCTCAACTGTTTACACGAGTCCAAAATCTGCGATTCAAATATTGTCCTAAGGCGTTTATTCAATTAATGAATATTTATTTAAAGAGATCGTTTGCTGCAAGACAGTTCTTAGCAGCAATTTGACACTTGGAGATGAAGTAGTGGAAATTAGTAAGCACAACGTCTTGAAAGGCGAAGGAAAAGAACAAAAGAAAATTATTTTTTTGGTTACTGTGAAGATTAATGCTGAGATGTTTATAGGGGAGGCGAAATATTAATGCTGATAATAAAATTATGAATGATCCTAATATTTATGTCGAGTTCTTTCTCCTTGGTATGAAAATAATTAGATGCCTTCATTGATTATGCTGACATTGAGATTGGAAGCTTTGAGATTTTATATTATGATAAGGAATTTTTGTTCAAGCAATATTTCTTATATTAATTGAATAAAATTGAAGGACGATATTATATAATTTGTATAAATTATATAAATTGTTGATAGCCTACTTTATGAATCTTAGTTAAGCCCCATTCACACGGTGCAAGTTTAGACTGGCACTGTCAAATCTTGAATGGCAATAATTGAACGTGCTTTATGACGTGTATTATCGCTCTTGAACGTTCCAGAAACTTCACCGTGTAAATAGTAGACCCGTGTAGTAGTATACTTACTGTTTATTCAATGAAATTATCTTGAACAGTGTAAGTAGACTATAACTCATTTCCTTCCCCCTTTGAATCGCATGAGTTGTTAATCGCTTTGTCACCCATTCTTAATTGTCCACCATAGAACTAAGTCAATTTCCAAAAAACGAAATCGTCGCTAGCTATGACCTTGTTACGTCAGATAACGAACAATGAGGATCGAACTGTCTAATATCAGTTGATTTATGTCTGAACCCTCCACTTTTGTTCGGAAATCAAATGTCGATGCGCGAATTTATAGGATTTACCAACAAAAGGTCTGAATTAATATAAAATGTTTGGGTACTAAGGCTGTTAGAGTTAAAACATAAAATAAAATAAAACTGCTAGCGGAGACAAAGAGTAACAAATAAATTTAAAGGCAGAATTTTCCATTCTACACTTTGACGGTAATTAGAATGTTCATTGCATTGTGTTAAATAAATTACCATAATACTAAAAACTTTCAAGAACTATTATATTACTTGTACACTATGCTTTGTCACTATCCACGACACAACAGTGTCAATTACTTGTACTTCATAAAAAAAAACAGTATTTCGTGTTCACATTAGCTAATATTTCATTACTTATTCCCCACCGCGCCTACGTCACAAACTTACGGCCTCGTCAAAACAAAGTACTAGACCGAGCCCCTAACTACCTCTCCACATAGGTATCTATGTACAGACCGTAATAAAGTTATCAAGTTACTCTCGAAGAAGCTTCCCTTCCCCTCAACTTCAAGCTTCCAGATATCAGAAACTAGATCGGCCAAAAGTGCTCTACTTGAGTATGTGAGTACGTATATAAGTATATAAGAGAGCTATGTGCTGTGGGCGATCACTCAAAGAAGTTATTGGGCGAAGTTTGATCTCGTTTGTCTTACCGTAAAAGTTCTACTGATAGAACCAATTCTGTCGATACAAATGCCAAGAAGTCGACAGACTACTTAAATAATAAATAGTGTTCGCAGTTCTTCGGAGTTAGACATGTGACGGACGTCCTTTAAGCTTGTAATATAAACATAGTTAACTATTTGTTCTTATACCGAAAATAACTAACTTACTTTATATTAGAAAAGTTTTAACCACGACCTTTGTTTTGTCCAGTAGTTTGATAGTTGGTACGACCTAAAAATAAACAAATTTCCTCAACGTTTTCTGAAGTAGAAGAGTATATAACCATTTCCATCATTCTATAAAAGAAAATTGTGTTTGAATAGATCCGCATACAACTCAAATAATAAATAAATTGCACTATAACATAACATAACACACCCACGTCAACGACCAACTGCGCCGCAATAACAATATCATCCAAATAAATCAACCGCGACCACAATTCCTATCACCTAAATATGTTCTCGCAATAAATATGGCCGGGGCGCTTTCAGCTAGCCAGCTGGGACATTCTCGGGGCCCTAAAATGTTCACGTAATACTCTACAAATGAAGAAATCGAAGTAAAAAGCATTACATGGGTACTTGATGGTATCCGAGAGACTGCCCCGAGGCCGGACGATGGAATTGCGCGCAATTCCGACGGAATTCACCCGAAAGATTATTACGATTTCAATTTGTGTAATGTAATACATTCTTGGGCTCCAACATGATAGATGATTGCGTAAAAGTAACGCTTTTTCGTCTAAGTAAGATTTCATGTTGGGATTTTTTTTAATTTTTCAGAATAATGTGTAATGTGGCAGGCCGTGTACAATAAATTGATGCGAATATATTGTGAGCGTGTGTGTGATGTTAGCGCAAAAAATGATGGCGTTCAAATTATGCTTCGTGTAACCTTCGTAATATCAATTTTGAGCTTCTTTGTAAGTCTGCGATATTTTTATCAGTCGGTTGTGTAACGATGTGTATATATTTTCTTTCACACTTTCCTTTTCATCATTTTAAGCGTTAATGTTTCATTCTTTTTTTTACCTTTTACTTTCCTCAACGTCGTTAAGTTAACTCGTTTTATAAACAATAACAAGATCATATTATAGTTATTACACTAGAACAATACTAATAACAAGTTGCTATCAAAGAACCACAACTTCTATACAATCTGAATTTAAGAAAGTACTCCATTATATTCTAAGATATCCTTTACATTAACTTGTACAATAAACGAGCAGCGAACCTTGAACAATACAGCTATGCTTAATTTAAGCTTGCGTTACCTATTGTACGTGAACTTTCCATAGAAAACTGTTCAGAATTCAGTTCACTATGTAAATTGCTTATGTGGCTGCAAAGTTATTACAGGGCCTCTTGTGTTCGTTGAAAATTTTAGTCAAGTTCTACCTCGTAGTTGACGGGAATTCAATGGAACGGCGACAGGTTTGAAACTTTGAGATTTATTCATGAAAACAAAATTGTATTAAAAATTTTAAAAGCAAGTTTTCGTTGTTTACTTTTACGCTGCGATTTATTTTCTTTTGGTTTCGTATATTTTTGTTTTTTTATTCTTAGCTTTTTAATTTTAAAGATTCGTAAAATATTCAACAGAATTTCCTATTAACATTTCGCAATTTCCTTCACGACATTGTCATACCCAATCAAATTCCAATTGAAAACTTTGAATTCAACTAACTTCAGAACCAACAATGATAATTCAATACCACGATAATTAAAACCCTTGACTCCAAACGATTTCAAATCTATTCATAAACCAATCTAAAAATAAACATCGCCAATTATATTGCATTCACTTGAAAGTTTTCTCGTTTTGCCTACAGTACCTACGGAGCTCTTGAAAATGTCTCGAAAATCGTACAGACGAGAGTGGAAACCCCGTAGAGCTCTTCTGAATTATTGCTAGTCTGCCTAAGAGCTGCCGTGACTGCCTACCATTACGCTAATAACGTTGTTATAATAATGCCTTGAGGAGAATTATGATGGCTAAACCACCTGCAAGTAATAATATTGTCGTGGGTAATGGGAAATATATCGTGGATGTATATTGGATTGGTGGTTATTTTGGTAATAGATTATATTGTGTTAATAGTAACAGCTTTTTTATAATTATATGATTTACTTATACAGAGTGGCAGGGACATCGACGCGCAAATTGTAATTCAGCACATAATTCTAGACCTCCTAGCATAGACATTTTTCATCGGTCATCATCATCAATTTTTTTTTATTTTTATTTTTATATTATTAAATTATTTTTAAATTACTTACTGATAATTTTAAACACAAATATTTGCATGTCACATTATTATGACTAAGTGTTATGGATCTGTATTATATATGTTAAGACCTAAATTGTACCAACGCTTACAGCAAATAAATTGATTTGATTTTGATTTGAAAAAAAAAAAACTGTTGTTCCACCCCGTATGCAAGAGGTGACACTTCATTCATCTGTATCTGTATTCTTGTAGCTAGATGCTATTTGTTTTAATTAATTACAAGCAAATAAGACATTTATAAAGGAATAAGATATTTTTATTTGCGTGTTACCAAAACTTGGCATATACATTGCATGCGAAAATCTACAAGGCATAAAATTTTATTGTTTGCCCGACCTATATTGAAGACACACGCAACTACTTCAAGCCACATATACAGCCATAATGTATTATTTATTTACTTGTTTACTCCCTTGTAAAGTAAAGAACAAGTATATAACAATTGAACATAATCATTTTATTTGATTTAGGTTAGGCCACCATTACTTTCAGACTAAAGTAATTGCACAAAGATTTTTTCTATAGAATCAAGTTCATTTTCCCATGGCGATCTTGGCTGAGGATATGATAGGAAAATGGGCTTCTTAATGATACTCTTAATGTTATCTTGACACCTTTATTTTCGTTCTTCGCTTCCTGTTAAGCGTATAGGCTGGATTTTATTGTCTCCATTGAAGTTATTCCTAATAACATTCGAAGAAGTTTTGATGCTTAAGATTGTTTGCTTTTCAGACCTTCTATTAAAAATGGCTGGCTCGTCTTACTGAATGAATTCTCAGTTATGGAAATATTGAAAAAGAACCAAGCTAATATCAAGAGAAATGAGGTCTTGGAGAATAATAAGTATCACAACGAACCCAATTTTCATACTGCTGTAGATAGACATATATGTATATATCATGAATGGTTACGTAATGCTTTCGAGAATTCCTCCTTCAGCTTGAGGACCCTTGAAAACCAGAGGAGGCACTTACCTCGTTATAAAGTTGCAGCTCATTCTTAAGATAACAATGGTTGCTATAAATCACGATGAGTATTACCTGCAACAAAGACGAACATCGTAAATAACATGACATTTAGGGGAAACGTAAATAGGTGAGCAGGCAGGGGGAAAGGCTTACACATAAAAAAAAAACTTGCTTGCTTATAAATAAATTATAGATGGTAGGGAAACTTTTAATGCTAAGAAAGAGGCAGATAATATATTTATTAGCATCGAAAAGAAAAACATAGACGTTGAAGATGTTTTCACTATAAGTCAAGAGAGTCTTCTAAAAGTAATTACAGAGAATAGTCGCCGTATTTCAAATGCTAGTTTGGAAGTCAAGTTTGTCGTCTGAGTCTATTTAAATGGCAATTAAGAACGTCCGTTTTCCCTTTGCTCGAGATATTTGCTTCAATTTCTGCTTTGAGACAAATATTTGTTCATTTGAGTCTGGGTGCTCGTGTAAGTGATTCGTTTAGTGTATTTGTTGGTCTGTCACTGGCTACTACGGATAAATGTTATCCTGTATAGTAAGCAACTTATGAAGAATGTAAAATATCATAATATATGATATCTGATCTGTCTGTTTGCTTATAGGCGGGACATGGACGGATTCTGTTTAATTTTTATACCTAATTTAACATCTTGTAAAAATAAATAAATTTGAATGTATGACATTTCACGGAAACACAGTTTTTATTTTTGTTCATCAAACTGCACGTTCCATAAATTCGTAGATTGATATCGTTAGCCCGAAACAAAAAAAAAAAAAATAACGTACATAGTTCAGAAGACTAGGTGTAGGTATAATACAGTAGTTTAATGAGGAAGCACTCTGCTCGCATTTGTCACCGCTACATATTTGTGGCATGACTATGCCTACAATTATCTTATTGTCGCAGTAAAATAACCACTATCCTTAATTGGAAGGTGAGATTAATGATGCTATGACAGTTTGGATCATAAAAATTGGTACCAGTTGGATTTTAGACCCGTATATATGTACCAGGGATATTGCGGATGCAGATTTTTTTACATCCGCGGATGCGGATGCGGACTTTAAGAGACTCACATCCGCGGATGCAGATGCGGATGCGGATCTGTACAAAAAACTCAAGTGTGGGTAGGGTAAAAAAAGACACTTATATTTATCCTTTCACCAGTCAATTTGAATTAAAAAAGCAGCACTCACTTTACTTAACGTAATACGAAGTACTTACGTACGTAAACAATACCTACAGTTACATGTATGCGATGACACTTTTTAACAAAAAGCACAATAAAAGAGTAATACACTTATGATTGACTATTTACGACAAAACAACAAACGTGCGCGTCAGATCTTGTCACAATACAAACAATAGCGAGGCGCGTCACCGTCACCGATTCACCGAAGTCAAAAACAAAATTATCGCTTTCTTATTGGTCAATTAGCACGCATTGTCGACACGCGCCACTCACCGGGCCCGCCCCTTTCTTTCTTGTCGCGACCTGCTACACATCCGCATCCGCATCAGCTCCGCATCGATTTATGCGGATGCGGACGCAGATGCGGATGTCTAAATCGATACGGATGTTCCGCATATGCGGATTCGGATGCGAATATTCGCAACATCCCTGATGTGTATTAATGTTTGTATGTAGACGATGGACTAATAAAATTATTCTAAGCGTGATTTCATAAAATGTCACCCTGATTTTTAAAACGACTAAGCAAGAGTGTTTGAAAAATAGTGACTCAAATAAGTAAAAACCGGCAACGAATCTTGATCAGCAAGATCAAGATGATCAGCGAGATCATCTTACTATGTCGTAAATACAGCTTTACTCTATTAATACTTAGCATAATCAACCTATAATGTTCCTATATTCCTACTGGGTCATTGGCCTCCTGTCGGTGAGAGGGAGTGTGCCGTAATCCACCAAGTGGGCCCAGTGCGGTTTTAAGGTTTATTTTTTCTAATCCAGTCGAAAATAAAAAGGAAAAAGTGGAGGAAGTCCTTTGCCCAGCAGTAGGGATATCAAGCCAAGAAAATAACACAGAAAAAAAATCCGCTACCACACAAGTTACATTTGAACTGCCACAATACCTAGCTATTACTTAATGTCAACAAGTTACACCCACACACTACGTTATAAAATTTCCATGATAATAATTGTTCGTCCAAACTCAACAGCGGGGCTACTAATTAATAAAATAAAACCCAACCAGGCTGAAAAAGGGTCTAAAATTTGAATTTCTAGTTTAAATTTAGGTTATTATCATTCCAGAGGCTAACAACGAACATGAAGGCCTCGAAAACATGAAGAAAGGCACACATTACACGGTACGGCATCTATTTTATGTGAAAATACATAAATACGTTCATAATTTATTAATAGTTAAAAACATTAATGTCTTTTGTGTTGTCACGTACGATGAACGTGGAAGAATAAATTAATGTTCTTGTAATAGAAATTGAAATTATTTTCCTTTGTAATAATATTTTTGGTTTAGTTTCTAGACAGTTGCTTGATGCGTTGATTTACATGCAGATTCTAGTAATTAAATGCAACACACGCTCAACACAGCTTTCTAGTGATTGTTTTAAAACGCACGTTATAACCATTTACAACTAATTCTTTACATATGACATGTTTGTGGTATTCGTCGTTCAGAAGCTAAATCATATCGTCTAAATAATATGTAGACTGACATATAAAATAATACGTACTATACAAATTCACCAACTCGTCTATCACTCCCATTCCTCGTCAATAAAGCAGAGAAAAACAATACAAAATAACAAATAATATTTCCCAAATCCAGCAGGGCCTTACTAAAAATAAACGAAAATGTTATATCCCTAGAGCCAGAGACCAAAGATAATGCTAAAACAGTGGGAATAAAGCCTGATTCAGACTAGATATTTTTTGTTGTGGATGGGGAATAAAAAATGTATAGCCTTAGCCCCAGGGGACATCACGATAAAATGTTACGTAGAAAACTGTGTGGAAAATGGAGCGAGCTGGATCCATGATGGAGAAAATTAAATAGAGCTGGGCATTGTGGATTTTTACTGTGTTGATTACAGTCGATAAATTGTTCAGTTCTATGTTGGAGACGATTTGCTTCTTGATAAGATTTAACCTCTTACTTTATACTATCAAAAGAAGCACAATTAAATGAAAAAAATCATTTCTAGACCTTTTTCCTAACTGTCGTATAACCCCACATCAACAAGAACCTAGCCAGTCCCTTTGTCTTCAGATTCTAACCTCTTGGCTTATTCGATCATAATTTCATCCTTTTCTACATCAATTTACTTCACTTAATTAGAAATCCAAGGATGATACAGTCTATATTTTTCTCGCATTCCAGGAATAGAACACTTAAAGGAAATATTGTGAAGAAATCTAATATTCTTTAAGAAGTATAAAATATCTTCGTTAGGATAAGGTTCATATTTCATCTATAAAAACCAACAGAAAATGCTTCAAAAGAAGTAAACGAATAATACTCATATCGCGAGAGACTGTATGCGGACCTTAATCAGTTGAAGAACTTAACTTATCTCATATCAGAAACTAAGGACTAGATCTGGGAAATGTTACAATAGAAGATATATTATAAAGCCCATACATGAGCTTATACATACATATACATATAGACATAAGACGCCTGAGTATATCTTCTATACTTATAATAAATCTGTAGAAGTGAAAATTCTGTACATTGAAAATATCAAAAAAATAAATGGCAGGGGGTGTTACTAGACCGACACCGAACCCAAAAATGTGATTAAAAAAATTTTTGTCTGTCTGTCTGTCTGTCTGTCTGTCTGTCTGTCTGTCTGTCTGTTTGTTCAGGCATCACGCAAAAACTACCGGTTCGATTAGGATGAAACTTGGTATAATTATTCTTTAATATCCTGGGCACCACACTGGGTACTTTTTATCCCGGAAAAGTATATACAATAAAAAACAAACTTAATTTTGCGGTTCGATCCCTAGACCCGATTACTGTATCAACCGCAAATAATAAGTTTGTCGTAGGTTAGGTCGTCGTAGGGAGTTCATTTTTATTCCTTTTTTTTTTTTTAGAGTTATTTAGGTTTATTTTTATATAAGTCGTAGGTATAGATTTCAATTTTAAAGTATAGGTAGTATATTTGATAGTGTACGTAGTGACCGTAGGTTATTTTATAATACAGTTAGATAGGATTAGTCATTCGTAATTCGTATAGATATTAGTTTCTAGAGATTTTGCTTATTTATTGAGTTTAGATTGAGGGGCCCGTGGCTAAATAATAACAGCCGCACAGGTCGATAGGTCAGGTTAAGCTACGCTTGCCGCGGTCGGTCTGTGGATGGGTGACCATCTTTACATACCGAGACACCTCCGTGCCTCGGAAAGCACGTTAAGTCGTTGGTCCCGGCTGTCATTCGTGGATCTTTGACAGTCGTTACGGGTAGTCAGAAGCCCAAAAGTCTGACAACCAGTCGTACCAAGGGTATCGTATTATTACCCAGTAACTGGGTTGTGGAGGTCAGATAGGCAGTCGCTCCATGTAAAATACTGGTATTCAGCTGCATCCGGTTAGACTGGAAGCCGACCCCAACATAGCTGGGAAAAGGCTAGGCAGATGATGATTGAGTTTAGATTAGTTATCATCATAAATAGGTTTATTTAGGTAGGTAGGTATTTTATTTTCTGTTATTGAGTTTATTTATTTTTTTAATTAGGTAGGTACTTAGGTAAAGATATCATATAGGTACGCTCTTAATCACCATTAATGAGACACAATTGGTTTTCTATTGTAATTAGCCACAAAGGGCCCGCGAGATAGATCGCATCCTGGGGCATATACATTTTATCCTGTTAGCACGTTCCCGTGGGATAATTTCCGACATCCACGCGGGCGAAGCCGCGGGCAAAAGCTAGTATTTAATAAGATTCGGTCTATGCGAATGACGCCGCCACGTCTTACTTATATCACCTATGATTAAACGTCAGAACTGCGCAGCATAGTGTCACTAAATATCGCTGAGAGTCGCCTGCGAGTGTCGTACACCTTGGAACGACCCTTGACACACACTTGTAGAGCAATTTGCGCTTACGACAGGAAGGACGGGTGGAATTGGATTCTGAGAAATTGAAATTGTTGTGAAGAATGGAGAAAATCCGGTTGAATAGGATTTTCTCCATTCTTCCATAAGAATGATATAATGTGAAACAAAACCAAATTCGTTCTTAGAGGAAAGCTTAACTCTAAGAAACTATGAACAAAAAGGTATAATGTGATAGAGATTTGTAGATTTGGTGAGGAAGGAAGTCAATCAATCACGTATACTATAGCTAAATCTATTAATAATATGAATATAATCTTTGATATTTGAAATAAGCTCAATATGGTTCATGGTGTGTAAAACCAATTACGTCATTAGAAAGGAAGGAATGTTCTAAAAGCATGCTGTTTTCACAGATTTCACGAACGAGATCAAAAGGGAAATTATATTATAGTATAGTCACAGTTTATGTTATGTGCCAATTCAGTCTTCAGATTCTATAACGGGACAATCTTCAATAATTATAGACCTTTGATATTATTGATTTACCTTTTACATATGAAATAAAATCATGGGGAAATGAGATCTTTGTGGCTATGACAGACATTGGAATATCCTACAAAAAAGGTATATTAAATTGGGTACAGGAAATTGAGACGACCGAGTATAGGATGTGTTATAGATTGAGATCATAATTATAGTTAATCGAGCTGGACTTAGTAGAGTAAAATAAAGACGACGATACACTGAAAAAATATACTTAGAATCTCAGAAATATCAAAACCGAATAAACAAGTGCCTGTAAAAGCGTGCCCATTTACAAAATTCTACATTGTAAGTAACTTTATGTATTTACATAAAGATCTTTACTAAGCACCGATCTTCAAACTCCGCATAATAAACTTCGGTAATAAACTCCGAATCCATCGCAATTTCGCGCAGGATTCCAAAAAAATACTTCCAGTCCATTACGTTCCGTAGAATTCTTCTAAATTTCACCCGAGGACCCATTTCTCCTTACAAAGTTATACCAAGTTAAAGAGCTCATTGTAAAATCGCAATATGGAGGTCTTTGTGTATCAAAAGCTTTGTCGTTAGAAGGTTGGATTTCAATGATGAAATTCTAAACGGTAATAAGGTTCTAACAGACGAATGTAGTTTCCTGGATACCTTTAGAAGTCCGCAGATTATGGAATTATTGATTTTCTTTGTGAGTCTTTGACTTCGAGTCTAATTTAGCTTGGATGAGTGAGCCTGACTGGTGCTTTGACCTCTGTACCTAGTGGACTTGAAGTCGGAAAAAAGGCGTCTTCTTTTTTCTAAAAGTTAATAATGTAAGCTAACAAAAAAGGAAAAACTGTTTTAAAGATTGCCAAAATACATATACGTAGATTCGCGTATGGCCGGTATGCATAAATGTGAAACCACAACACCCTGGTATATCAATAATTAATTTCACTGGAAAATTCGATTGCAACGGCACGGGTGATTTAATTAAGATACGAACCACAGACATGATCATAAATAATGAAAATGTAAACAGATTGTGACGTTTTCGATGAATTCATAATTAGTTGCTATCATCTGCATGTAAAGACAGAGAAACAAATCAATTGGCTAATTAATAGCATTGAAGACAATTCTTTATAATATAACTTCTTTACTAAATGTCAGGTCAGCAAATTGTCACAAACCATCTAAACCAGAATCTTTAATCTCGTTAACCTGGAAAGGTTAGGTTAAGTTACCATTTATCTTATAAATAAACCAGTGGCATATAATTTTTTTTTAAATATAGAATGGGTAGGTATTGTGTTGGTTTGATTCAAGTGAAAACGAATATTTATTCGATTCAAGTATCATTGGTATCGATACTAGTGGTGAATCAAGTGGTATTGGATTATAATAAGTAGTTTTTAATGTAGGGGATTAGGGGATTACTATCCACTACTGATACTAATATCCATTGACATTATAGTGAACAACTATAATGATAGTAGTATGAGAAATAAAATCGACGAATTTCAAAAAGGACTTGCGGGATTATTTTACCCAAACATAGCTGGGAAAAAGCTGGTCAGATAATGAGCTTGAATCCTCTAAAAAAACTGGTAGGTACTTAGTCCCCACTTATAAAAAAGAGAAATGTGTAACTTAAAGAGAGTATAAGATTGATAAAATACTGGGATGGGAATATACTTAATATTATAATAATCTCAATGCAGGAATCGAATCAAAAACATATCCCAAGTATGTTTGAAGTTTAAATGCCGATATAAAACGAGAACCGATAGTAATAAGTTCCGATATTGATCCGTCATTTGTATCGAATAAACCCTACGGACAGATAGGTGTGCCATGTGAAGCAATTCTCGCTTCAAATTGAAACGTTGATTGTATCTCAAGGCAATCGCTCCGGGATGACACTACAGAATTGTACGTTCTATAGAACAGAAAGTAGTGAAAAGAGATGTTGGAAGTATGTTGACTGAATTTGTAAAGAAGTTGGCTTCTTTGGGTGACTTTTTTAAAGTTGATCAGTATTTTAGTGCAAATTTGTCTGTACAAGCAAAAATAGTTATTTGTTATACAAGAGTGCAAAGTTGCTTTTTAACCGCGTGTTCAATTTTGATGACCGAGCAAGCGAAGGATTCTAAAATTGAATCACGAGCGCAGCGAGTGATACAAAATTAGAATCCTGAGCGTTAGCGAGGGAATCAAAAGAGCACGAGGTGAAAAATCTTTGCACTCGAGTGCAACACGTAACTTTTCATTCCACCTCAGCGAGGAAATGACAAAATGCAAAGGCGTCAAGCAAACTTCCTCGTCGCTAGAATCACTCATTTTAGTTTTTTTACTTGTTTTCAAGTTTCTTGTTTTTAATATAAGGTTTAACAATGACGTGAAAAAATGCCGCGTAAAGAACCGCGTACAAAGCAAATTGAAAAAAGAACACCAAGAAGGTTCCGAGTCTGAGTTTTTAACAAATTAAAAAAAAGTTGTATGATATATTCGGCACCATAGAGGTAGCAGTAAATAGGTTTAATGTTTTTTTTAATTCACAAACTTAGTGCATACGATGTTCTAAATTCAATTTACTTACTTTATCCTCTAGAGAATAAAAACGGCTTTTCCACTCAGATATTGAAGATTAAAAATACTCTTTCCGAGATGGTGGGATGAAAAAGTTTTTTTCATACCACTTGCTCAAAAAAGTGACATTCTATGCCACAAAAAGCGAACATAACAATAGTCATTTTTAATCTGTTAAAAACAGGGAAAGAAAATTGTACTGAATTTCATTCATCCTCTAGGGGGAGAATGTGATTTAAATTTGGAATACTTACCGAAATTTATACTGAACTACATCTATGTTTACACCATTGAGTTTGTATATAAAGCATTATACATCTTTTTGAAAAAGGAATACGCATTTATTATGCAGTTATGATTATTAAATAAAGTTACGAAAACCGACGAGGCCGTATGAGCTTGATGCCTTTGCTTTTCCGACAAAAAAATATTAGTCTAGGAATTTACCGCGTTTTTGTTTTCATCAAATACATAAACGTTAAGTTTATTTTTTCGCAAATGGTACGAAAAGTAGAGTATTTTCCTCGGTGATAAAGCTGTCTTAGTCTTGGGTGACCTTAAATCCCTTGCTACACTCAGGACTCGTCTTAAATCCCTCGCTTCGCTCGTGATTTAAGCTTTTAACACCCTCGCTACGCTCGGGAGTAAACCTCGAGTCCTTCGTTACGCTCGCGATTTAAATCGTCACCCGCGACAGAAGACACTGCTTTATCCCCTTGGTTAATAATCTACTATTTACTCATACAACGACAGATTTTAGATAAATAGTGAGGTCAGGCTATGGATATGGAGTACCGATAGGGAAGTAATATAAAGTTTATTCATATCGTAATAGTTTATGTTACTTGACTAAATAATACTAGGACAAAATAAACACGAATGGCAAGGAAACTTATAAGAACCCCAGATAAAACTAAAAATTAGAACCCTTTGAATGAGCACGCTTAAAGATAAGCCGAGGAATATTCAGATTATCTTGTATTTGAACAAAGACGAGAACATTAGAACAAAACACATAGCTCTACTTACTTATATTCTTAACATAAGACCTCAATTGTAGCTTGACATTTAAATAATAACCAAGTTGCCAAAGAGATTTTACTAACATAAAAATGTATGAGCTTATCCTCTTACACATCCTCCAGGCCAAGTTCCTACATTTTTTTTTTAAAAAGGCTTTCGGCATTGCCTGTGTACGTTTCAGACTTCCCATAATTCGTAGGACAACGTCTGAATAAATCCAAAAGTGGCTGAAATATTTTTGTAAGGAAAGTGAAAAGAAAGTAATTCATTTTTAAGGTTTTGCGGTACTTTCGAAGGAGTATCGACCTTTCCGAAGCGTTTGATACGTTTGACCTTGTGAACCTTTTCTGTATATTTGTTCTTCTAGGTTTCTTTGGTCCTTATTTTCGGTACCAATTGTGAGAAACTTGTGTGGATCAGCTAAAGCTTTAATATTCATAAAATTATACTTTAGTGCTTATAATTTTTAGAACTTCAACAAAAAATTAAACAAGAGCAAAGGCTGAAACGGATAAAATTAATGCTAAAAAAGAATATTTTCATGCTAAAATTTAAAGTTAGAAAAGCCAGAAAGCCCATAAAAAGAGCACACATTTTTAAAAGCAAGCATAAAGCAATTCTCGCGAATTGTCACAATTATACGACAGATGTCGCCTCGTTACTAGAAACCGGGTCACCCGTGTGAATGTACGGTGCGGGCAAAGCGCACCTCGCTCTAGTGTCGACATATCTCTGGTACGCGGATTGATTTAACGATGTTAAGGCGACAGAGCGTGTGTTTTGCGGCATTGGCTGGTTGTTGTTGATAGAGAGGAATTGGAGTAATTGTACCGTTTGCAGAAGAGATCTGAGTCCAGGTTGCTGTCAAATTGGTGCAGGATTGGTGGAGCATGGATGTTGGGGCGACTCTTCGAAATTGCCTTATTATAGTTATAGCGGTGTTATGATGTTATATTGGTTAGTTTGGGGGTAACCGTCCACTCTATATTGTACTCTTATGATTTATTAAGTATGATTTGTTCACACTTTTCTTTCCGATTTAAATTATATTGTATGTTAAATCTCCACTTATTAAAAAGCACATCAACAGATTCTCAGTTTTAACAAAATTCTATGCCACAAAACGGCACAACATAGCAGAACGATTAGCCAAACCCCTAAAATTTCTATGAACCGTTGTAATACCGATAATGGTGTTGGAAATCATATCCGCCCTCATATTGCCCATAAGACTATTAAGTATTAACGTCTTTCAACAGGAGGGGAAGGGGCTTCGTGTACCAGATATGTTAAACGATTTAACGTTAAAAATGGCTCAGCAATTGATACGTTTTTAGGGTTTCTAAATAAGTTTTACGTAGTCGAATTATAAGTAATAAGGTCATGGTTTTAATGTTACGAATAATTGGAACAGGCGATATGTTGGTGTAGTTCACGAAGTATCAAATAGTTACTTAATTACGTAGGTACCTATATAACAAAGGTTTTTCTCCAATGGATTGGCTTTTCATGGGGTAGGCAGCTGTATCAGTCATTTGTATTTTTGGTCTTTTATAAGAATACTAAAAAACATAATTATAAGGTATATACCTCGTATCATACATCATATCATAATAAAAAGTGGGCTTGTGTTATTATGGTTTTTTTAGGATTCCGTACCAAAGAGTGCCAACTTGACCCTATTACTAAGCCTCCATTGTGCGGACGTCTGTCTGTCAGTCGGCTGTATCTTATTAACCGTGATAGGTAGACAGTTGAAATTTTCACAGAGTGTGTATTTCTATCACCGCTATAACAAAAAATAATAAAAATAAAATAAAGGTCCATATACGAAACATGACGTTTCGGCTTTTTTTGACTTGCACTTGGCCGGTTTTTCTACTAATTCCTTACTGATTTAGTCGGAATTTCATATTCTCCATCTGATACTTAATAATTCACGTGCAGGAAAATGGTGTTTCGTGCTTACTACCAAAACTCATAACATAATCATTCTTCAGAACATCCCCGGGAACTGCGCTCACATATCTTGACGCTTAAGAACAATAAACTTTTTCCTTTCCCCTTTTACGGAACTACATTGATCTGCTTTATTACTTCGAGTAACTCCGTCGAGAATCGTTCATGTGTAGCCGCAGTTTTTGCACATTTGTGAGGCTGTAAGATCGATGTCATATATCTTGTAAGATAAAGAAGTCTGGGAGTGGTGTGTGTCGCTGTTATAAATGGCAAATCGTTTGGTACGACGCGACGGTTTGGTGAATTTTTGTCTGTGCTGCAGAATGTGGAATATAGGGCGCACAAGCTTTAGTGTGGTACTTCATCTAAATAGGCAAGTACCCTATTTGTCATAGTCATGTGAATGGGTATTATTTTTATCTTTGAAAAATAGCAAGCTGACTAGATATTCGATATCTCCACTCTTCTTTAACCGACATAAAAAAGAAAGAGGTAGTCTATTCAAAATAAAATATACTCAAAGATTTATGTGGTGTCAATTCCTACGTAATTAATAAATAACACAACAATTGGTAACTTTAGCTCAAACTATTCATCAATCCCAAATTCATCACCGAAGTCTCAGAGCCAAAACTACAAACGGTGCTCATCACATATTTGCTTAGCGATATTCCTGTTACTATCTCACAACTGTCAAACTACAAGTGCAAGATGGAGACGGGAACATGTCTAAATCAAAGCACGAGCTAAGTAACTTTTACAGATCTCGGTCCAAGTAGTTGAAGTAATAGCCCAGATAATGACGTTCATTATATGGACCAATACACCACAAATAGGACAAAGACTAAACAAAAACTGGAAGGTAAGACACGACACTCAATTGATTAAGGCGGATCGACGCGCCGAAGTAATTGTCCCAGCCAGAAGACAATTAATATCAATTTGTTATGTAGCCCTGTTTATTGCTTCGTGAAGGAATAGGTTTTTTTTTATTTTCTTGGGGAATAAGGAAAATGCTTCATAGGATGGAATGGTAATGATTTTTAACCGACTTCTAAAAAAGGAGGAGGTTCTCAATTCGGATGAATGTATTTTTTTTTTTTTTATGTTTGTTCGCGCATAACTCCGTCGCTTGCCAACCGATTTGAAAAATTCTAAAATTCTAGAGAATTTTTTGTTGGAAAGAGTATACTTCCCAAATGGTCCCATAGAAATTTCATCAAAAACGGTTAAGTAGTTTGGTTTTGAAACCAAAATTACTGGTAAAAATTACAACTAAAAAGTGAAAAATAAAAACTTTTTTGCAAAAAAAAACAACCGACTTCCAAAAACGACACTACAAAGTGAAAAATAACTTTAATTTCGGAAGTCGGTGGCAAACAACGAAAATGCGAACCCAACGACACCGACTTCCGAAATTAAAGTTATTTTTCACTTTGTAGTGTCGTTTTTGGAATTCGGTTGTTTTTTTTTTTGGTAAAGCGTTAATGCTTAAGGGATTAATTACCATTGTGTTTTACTGTTAATAATGGAAAGAATATTATGCCATAGATTTCAACAGTACTTATCCTGTATCCCCTATATCGACTTTGACAAACTGGTCATCTTGTTGTAATCCTTATTACTATGACCTCAACACTATAAATCAACCTGCCAAGCCTTTCCCCCACTATACTGGGGTCGGCTTCCGGTCTAACCAGCTGCAGCTGGTTGCCATTATCTTACATGGAGCGACTGCCTATCTGACCTCTACAACTCAGTTACTGGGCAATACGATACCCCTTGATAAGACTGGTTGTCAGACTTTCGGGCTTCTGACTACCCGTAACGACTATCAAAGATCCACGAATGATAGCCAGGACCAAAGCACGGAGAGGTGTCGGTATGTAAAGATGGTCACTCATCCACAGTCCAACCGTGGCAAGCGTATATATATCTTTTTCGCATAGAACATGGCCTCTAGATTTCACGCGATATATCTATTCCTATTAACGTTGCTTTCTCTGGCATTGAAAAAGCTGTTAGTCTATTTTTAACGTGGGTTAGGCACCTGTATTAAAAATCAACAAAATTCAATACAAAATAAAAGAATATTCCTACCGCTTCCCGCTTTCCACTTGTACGTCTCGAATATCATAAACTTTACGATTATCAGCACCGACTGTTTTTACTGCCGGGTTTACAGTCCACCTGCTACAGCGATACAAACTTTATGTCAACGTGTTACAATGCTATTTCGATTGGTACCGATTTAGTGCTGGAGGTATATCGAAGAGTTCTTATGATTTTATCTGTTTTCATGAAAGTCTTGTACAAGTTCTGAAGTACTGATTTTAGTGGCGTGTTATTGTTTAAATAGGCTTAGGTTAGTATTGTTATTTTAGGATTAAAATACGACCTAGTATCATATCCAGACAAGAACGATGGTGATCGTTGTCAGACAAATGTAGGAACAGAATTTTTAGTGTCATTAGCAGGTACGGTCAGCAACAAAAGTCGGTTAACACTTCAGTTCTTTAAATCTTAATCATTGAGCAAAATATTCTTAAAAAACATGTAGTAATAGAATATTTAAGAATAATTAACTCTTTGCTATTACATGAAATGCTGAAAACCAATGTATCGCATCATTTTGTATCAATTTCGATGATTTGTAAAAGTAACAGAGTTAATTGATTTTTGTTGCTGACTGTACATGTAGGCTTTTACATACCGCAGTAGAAAGCTACTAAACCACAATCAATCTTTCGTTATTACTTTCCTCGCTATTATTGAGGCTATTAAAGAAAACTACTGCTTGTCGATTGTTTGTCGTTCAACAATAAAGAGGTAGTTAATTATAGGGTGTTGCAAAGAAAAAAATGAATGACAGGTTATTATTTTATAACACCTGTTTTCAGTTAAATAATAAAATTACCGTTATTGTCTTCCATATTATAATCCACTCGAGTCTAAGGGGTTTATTTATAAAAGACTAGCGGACCCAGCAGACGTCGTCCTGCCCGGTTGAGTCATCATATACCGACAGCCGCGCCACCTACCGGGTCCAATTATATTTTCAAACCATCCAGGAACCTGTTGAAATATACACACAAAATTTCATCCAAATCGGCCCAGCCGTTCTCGAGTTTTAGCGAGACAAACGAACAGCAATTGATTTTTATATATAAAGATAATTAAAGTTAAGTGACGTTCAAACGTCAAAATGTATCGTTAAGCAGTCGCTAATCATTCTTAACTTTAAGCAACGATTATGAAAAAAGGGGAAAGTGGTTAAGTAGGTGGAGATAAAGAAACCCAATCGACAAACTATCACTATATTTAGAGTTCGTTGATTGTAACAAACGCTGAAATATTTGAACAATACATAATAGCCGACGAAGATTACAAACAAGTATTTAAGTGTGTTCTGTTCCAAAAGTATCTGCTGAAAGTGTAAACAAACCCTGTTTCAACTGTATATCTACTACTGTTTGAAGAAAATTTAACTTAAAAATCATCGTCGAAAATTCAGGTTACCAAATAAATCTTAATAGTCAAATGAAAAACACCGTGAAGGTGATTTCAGATTGGAATCCCAAGTTTTTGTATCCAA
The DNA here is from genome assembly GCA_951799955.1 of Apamea anceps. NCBI lineage: Eukaryota > Metazoa > Arthropoda > Insecta > Lepidoptera > Noctuidae > Apamea > Apamea anceps. The sequence continues at coordinate 19,719,664 of OX637513.1, read as the reverse complement.
ATAATCAAATCAAAGCACTCGATTTGTAAGTGGCACTATAAATTGGCATCCACAGGCACATTTTCATAACCATTTGTTTACATTTTAATAACATAATTTTCGAACAGACCTAAGTACTAACACATAAAAGCCTTCAAACCGTGGCTATACTAATAACCCCCTCAGACAATAGCGTCTAAAAGTTGAGCCCCACATGGAGCCCCTTTGTCTGCTGATCCGACTATCAATGGCGGGTTTAAAGCCAGGCTTTCAACGATGAAATTTTAATTGAAAAGAAAACTTTCCTTTTTTGGTTTGAAGAGGATTTGTGCAATGTGCAGACTGGCTGTAGAGGTAATTGCATAAAAAGTCAAACCCACGAACATAGCTGTAGAATAGAATAGATTACCGTTTGTTGTCTCCAGCATTACAGCCAGTAATAATAAGTACAAACACAAAACAATACTGGAATCAAAAGGTTTAAGTGTCAGCATTATGCTCAGGTGCTAGGGGGCGGTGGTTTTCAGGTTAAACCCTTGACTACTGCTTATAAAAAAAAGAGAGGTACATTTTAGCAACAACGGTTTTATATACTAGGTATATGATAATTATATGATCATCATTATAGATAATAGATGATGGGTGTGATGTAAAACCATGGTTAGACTAAGTTTTTGTAACTCAGAACTCAAATTCACATATTCAAATTAGGATACCTATTTGTATTTTTGCAAAAGACACCAAAACGTGTTCCCAGTAGAAAAAACCTGAAATTACGCCATTCTAGTTCATCGCTTCGGGAAAACTGAGAACATTGGAATTTTACACACAATATTATCGTTTGAAATATTATGAAATTGCTGCAAATATTATAAAGGTACAAATTTGGAAAACTAAAGCTCAAGTAGCGAGCAAATATTTAAAATTGAGCAAACAAACTGATGTAGTTACTTAGGTAAGTATATGCCACAGTTTTTGTTGATTCAAAGTTAGGTTGGAAAGCATTAATAATATTACATTACACTGGAGTGTAGGTACTTTACTTACACGCATTTTCAATTTAGTTATCCAAATACGGTCTACATTTTGTTTCAGGGTATCCGTTTATCTGTTTGTCTGTCCGCTAATACTATTATTTGGTTTGTAACTTCCTAGGTGTGTTCTTATTTCTAAGTAGGTTTTATTGCCTTTATGTTATTATTATTTCTATCGGGCGGAGTCGTGGGTACAACAAATAAGTAATATCTTTCCTTAACCCTGTACACAGTTGCTAATGCCATCAGCCCGTGACGTCATTCCTATAAAGGTGAGACATCGTTCGAGAGCCTCTATTACAGACAAAAGGCTCGGCGGTTTACTTATGACGTCAAAAGGGGTGACTGTCTGATACAATCTCTTCGACGTAATTGAAATGCCGCAAAACCCCACCCTTATTTAAAGCACTTGAATTTAAACTATGATTATAGGTATTATTATAGATGTTAGATGATATTTAAAGGGTGTCTAAAGGTTTATTTTAATATAAAGGCATTTTCTTCAAGGTGCAACTGAAGGAGCGCCTGCAAGATAAATTGGGTCGATATCCCTCCTGCGTCTCGTGGCTCGTGCAATTTGTCAGGCGCTTGCTAGACTTCTCTGTAGTTTATGCAAGCGTGGCATGAATATTGATTTCAAATGGCTTACCGTAGCCGGTAGCAGGTTTCCCAAGATTATTAGTTGAGATAATTTTATTATACTCGTAAGTAAATGTTAATGGAAGTCATAATGTCTGGGCTGATTACTGGATAACATTGAAATATGAAAAAATCTTTGAATGTTTTTTTTGTATGATGCATTGTTGATAAATCGATTTAAACTTCAGTCTGTTGATTTGCCTCCATTTTGTTTATTCATTGAGTTACGAGGCGGAACGCAATTGGCTTATTTTTGCCTTACCATTCCTTTACCTAACCGAAATAATCTAATTTGCAATGAGCGCCTACAGGAAAACAGATAGCAATCACTGTAGCAACAATAATATAAATACATTCTTACAATGAAAGACCAAATCGATTGCACCCAAATAACTCTGAAGCCTTATTTCTTTCTTTCCATATAAACCATTTGTTTAGGCCATTCGGAGCTCACAGGAGCTCAAAGGTTTTACGTCTCGAAACAAAATGTGTCTAGCCAGTGTTCGACAAGTTTCTGTACGAATGTTTACAAAGACTGTCTTTCTCTATTTCTAGACGAAACGTTATTGCTTCGGCTGTTTGTTTTGGAGGACAGCATTTGGTATCGGTTTTCGATTTTTAAAAGAAAAGCTGTCGTAGACATGTTGGTGTGCATGCTTGTCTTTCTGTGTGTGCGCGAATTCCTTTTAACCGGTTGAAGCCGAGTGTGTCTCGCGTGGATCCACGTTCGAAGGGTTTAAAAACACAGTGGATTTTGATGTTGTTTTCACAAATTATTGAGGTTTAATAGTTTGTCGATATTTAATATATGTGGGGAAGGTTTATATGTATAACTATGCAGGTTGAGAAAAGCTCAAAAAGAAAACAAAGCATTCCAGAACTCGTTAAATTCTTGTTTAGTTAAAACAGGGCTTAGATACGTATTTATAATAAATGGAAAGGTCACGGTTTAAAACAGCCACCCGTAGATAATTAAAGAAAAAGGACCCCTTTGTTTTCTAGCACACATACAACAAGCTCTTATTTTCAAATCTATATTGTTTATCCTTTTACCATTCAGAATTCGACCCTCCTACACAGCCAGACAAACACAGGCTTTTAAAAATAATGTTCTTAGCGTAAAAAATCAGAAAATCCTATTTACCTTCTAAACAAAAGCACTTTAACCCTACCATACCAAATGTAACCCTTTCACAATAAAACCGTGAGCTGTGCCCATTAAAGCCGCAGGGCTATTTATTGCTCACTGCCCGTTTATTTGTACCGAGCAACGTTATTAGATGTTCGCTCACTATATAGAAGTAGCAAGGGTTAATTAAATAGTCAGTAGGTACTTCTTAGTTTTACTGTATTTTTTGCGAGAAAAATTGTCTACTTTAAAGATAAAAAACAAAGCAGTTTTTATAAGCATAACTATCTAAACTTTAAAAAGACTTAAGAAGAACTATTTTAAAAACTAAAGTTACGTAGCGCTTACATAGCAACAAAAAATGCCTAAATAGAGAATCCTCTCCAATTTGAGTGGACTAAAATATCGCATTTTTGATTGTATGCTTTCTACTTTTACAATTTCTTACAATGACATAAGAGATGAATCACGGAGAGTTCAAGTGCCATCGGAATTCACAGAATTATTTTCCGAAGCTAACAAATAATGAATCATTTAGGCATTGTTTCGCTCATATAGAAGCATCCACATCAATACGAGACGGACAAGCACAATGCACAAGATATAATTGAACTACCGAAGAAGAGTTTCAGTACAAACGCTGTAATTTCACTGCATTCTTCCATACGACAAGCCTCCGTACGTTCAGTAAGCGGAAACGCACGGTCGGTCATTTTACGATCTCCGGGAAACATCCGTCAGTTGTGTATTATTATGTGGAAGTACTAAGACTAGGTGAGCTGTTGTGCTTTTATAGAGGGACAACGACATGCATAGAAGAATAGGGAAAGATTAAAGTATGTATTCAATTAAAAATACATATATATTGGTATCATAATCTAACTATAGCCCTTACTCTAAGAACTCATTAAATAGTGTCTTCATCGGGCCTCAAAATCTAAACTAAATTATCAAGTGACTTTAAGGAGTGGCACACTAGCTAAGGACCGGTTATTTTTTTTTTTATAAAACTAACAAATTGATGACCGTTTTACGTTTTACAGTATGTTCAGCAAACAGGAATACCTTGCTGCTTATCTCTTAAGGGAGCTGCGGTGGCCCCGTGACAACGGTCACGACTCACGCCGAGAGTTCAAACCCAGGCAGGCGCTTTACTTTGTGTAAATAATTTCATCACCACTGCTCTCAAAACGGTGAAGAAAAACGTCGTGAGGAAACCAAAGACATGAGACTTCTTCCAACCCGTACTGGGCCCGTGTGGTAGATTACAGCCCACTTACTCTAGAAGAGGGGAGGCCCGTGTCCCAACAGTGGGAACATTACTAGGCTCTTAATAAATACATTAATCGCCTAGCTAGCTCTGCTTTCCCTGGTAAAGACACTCCACACAATATTACAAAATATGTTACCTCTTGTCAAACCCTAGGCAGTATAACATCCCTTTTCCCAATAATACAATTAATAATCTCGTAATCGCGTGTCCGTATGTCAAACAGAGTCGTTCCCATACAATTACATTCGAGCCCTTTATTGAGTTTTCGTGAATACAAATGAAGTAATCACGCGGCGTACGCAGCGTTCGATATGCAAATTATATCATATTGAAATCTTAATAATGGAACCGAATAAATGTTTGTTCCATAGAAATTCGTGAAGAAAATAAGTAATTTTAAACGTTGTATAAGTTTTTCATGCATTTTCTTACGGAATAAAGATGATAAGGCCCTTCACGGCACGGTTTCATTACGGCGTATGAACCTCAATAAGCTTCCATACTGATCCATACAACACTGATGACCGTGCCTACATGCAACTTATAAGCTGTGCCGTAGAAAAAATGTGTCCATGTACAATCTTCCATAGTCATCCGTACAAGACTGACGACTGCTTTCTCAATGTATTTCTCAACATCTCTTTTATTAGAGCCCCACAATTATTCAATAATTTACCTCACTATAAAATTATTAGGTAGGTACCTATACCATAATTGAAAGATGTAGGCACATACTTCAAATAGAGCCAACAATATTGTTTGTTGAAACCATAACCTGAACACACTCTAAAACACGGACGACTGAAACATCAAACATGGAAACTTTAATACCTCTACATATCCAAATAATATTACTCTGAAGCCCCCATAACGTATTACTCTAAAATCGCAATGTTAGCTGACGTAAAGGTGCAAAGTTCACCCTAGTTTCCCCAAACATTGGATCCGCCCTACCCCACCCCATTTAGGGCGGGGCTGAAACCTAGGCAATATAGATTCGTTAACATGAAATACAGCTGAAAATTGAACTTTCGAGCGCTTTCAGGATTCCGCTTCTTATTGATGTTTTGAATAAAAGCTACATTTCAATAAAAACTAACTATCTATGCTTTTATGTATTTGGTTTGTGTGTATACAGCTGTTGTGGGTTCAAATGAAACTTGAGTGAATTACGTTTTATTTATATTATTTTTTGCATGTTGTTTTTTGTGCTAAAATATTTGTTAATAGGTCAGTTTATGGAAGGTGGGCATTACAATAGTGCGTATTTAAAGTTTGAATACAAACTAAACAGATGTTTCTGGTAACAAAGACCGTAAAATTTGAATTGCAAAGTAAGCAAATACTTGCTTGCCAACCACCGAATTCCCTCAATAACCCTCATCAAAAAACCGACTTACAGACAAACACATTTACAAATTAACACCACATAAGCCTCTAGTCCCGGACCCCGGACTTCATCCTCGGAACCCGGGATCCGGAACCCGAGTTCCAACTAGCACTATCAATCAGACGCAAGCCTTTCAAATCTCAGCGCTCACTCCAAGTTAATCCAGTAAGGGCTGCAGTCCCTCCCTCACCCCTCGCTTCTTAAGGGAGGGAGAGGTGGAAGTTTTACAATTAAACAGATTATTTAATCCGTTAGGGGTGAAGGTATTGGAATGTACTTTGAGTAAGCCTGATGGATGAGATCGAGGGAAGGCACTTAAAGTCAAATAATAGATATTAGTATAGGTTACATTTTTTTTAAGTATCTTGTGTCTCAGTACTAAGTCATGGTAGTAATTCTTATGTAGTTTCTATTCCTTTTCATTTTCGGTGGCCTATAATTTTAAAATATAACTTATGATAATTGCACAAAATATCAGCAAGAAATAAATCAGTCAAAGGCAAATCTTTACTCTGTGAGAATAAAGGCTTTACTAAACATCTTTAATCGTCAGTCGAATTGAAAAACATTATCAGAAAACTTTAAGCTCGTGTCGCATTGCACTAACATTTTATTAATAAAAAAGTTATTCCTATTTTCGATTGTCGCGACACACAGTCGAAAAGTAAGTAATTAGATTTCACGTCATGTAGAGCCGATAACTACGGCACCGCGTATTTTTCGCCACAAAATAAAATAAAAGTAAAATTTTCAATAACTCTATGTGAAAGGCAGAAAATTTTCATTTCAGTATCGCCTCTCGTCCGCAATGAGTTCAAAATGAAATCTGCATACGATTTGTGACAGTGATACAAGTGATAGGCGCAAGCGGGCGAGGGAAATATTGGAAGAGTGATCAGTATTGCTTGCCGTGATAACGGTTAGATACGATCATGGCTCAATGCCTACTAGAGTGAATAGTCAAGCTAATCGCACAGGCACAATGGTCCACCTGAAGGATTAAGTGCGGAAACCAAACCCGTAACATAAAACATAGTCAAGGTAATAATTTTTAACCGACTTCTAAAAAAGGAGGAGGAGGTTCTCAATTCGGATGTTTGTATTTTTTTTTTTATGTTTGTTCGCGCATAACTCCGTCGCTTGCCAACTGATTTAAAAAAATTTTTTTTTGTTGGAAAGGGTATACTTCCCAAATAGTCCCATTGAAATTTTGACAAGATCTGATGATGAGTTTCGGAGACAGACAACGGAACTCTTCAATAAATGCCAGCAAATCAACGGCTATTGCTGCTATCGCTTATGTATGTATTGTTTACGCAACCACACAACATAACGTCACGCCTGTACCCTCTAAAGGGGTACGCAGATGTGTTCAGTATACCACGGTACACCCTCATTTCTGTCAAAGTTGTTATTGGGGTACCTCTAATCTTGTACGATACGACGAATACGAATTTGTGTGGGGTAGGTAGGTACAACTAAAAAGTGAAAAATAAAAACGTTTTGTTTTTAAAAAAAAAGAAAGGTGTCAAAAAACGAAAATGCGGAACCAGCGACACCGACTTCCGAAATTAAAGTTATTTTTCTCTTTGTAGTGTTTTTTTTTTGAAGTCGGTTGTTTTTTTTATCTTCTTTAGTTGCCAACTAACTACTAATCGCAGTTTATTTTTATTATTAAACAATAGAACAATGCTGTCCATCTGGTCACCTAAGGCCCATTAACTACAAGGCTACTCAACAGTAACATGTGACAAACTCAAATCATTAATGAGTAACCAGGATAATGAGTTACACCCTAACAGCAGGAATGGCTTTCATTTTGACAGTTCAACAACATTCATTGCGTTATTTACGTTGTTGGGCAGACATTTTTTTCGAATTAATGAAGCAGTGAATTAGCAATATCTTTCAAAATTATTCAGATTAAAACGCCACAGAACAAGTATTTCAAAGGCGACCCGTATGCGACGTGACTTATTAACCCGTTTGTAACTAATTTGCAATTTGTTGTGCGGTGAAGATACAGAGTTATAATTTTAACCAATAACGGTCCGTAAATTAGAGGAATGAATGAATAAGTAGACATTTTCTTCGAAAGCACCTGAGGCCTTCCGCCTTTGACTTGCACCATAGTACGTTCTCAATTCACGCGGGCGTTTAAATCCGTCTATTCAAAACTATATTGACTGCAAATTCATATGGAAATCATATTTCCTAGACTTGGGTCAAAGTCTGCCTCAGATCCTGGTAGCCTTTCATACGGGTTTATGAGTGGGAGATATTGAGAAACGCTAGTACCTTCAGCGTTTCAAATGTCATACGGATTTTAAATATTGTATGCTTTGCCTTTTACGTGTACTTTGTGACGACATACGTCTTTTCTTACTAATATTTTAAGTTCTTTGAAGCTAAGGTAGGTATACTTTGAAATAATTTTCATAAGCTTCACTTGCATTTTTTTGAGAATTTTATATAAGTAAAACGTTTCTTTTTTTACTTAGTGTGTTTTTATTATGAATAGTAAGTTTATATTTTTACTTTTTAAACTAGAATAGCTCTTTCATTTCATGCCAGCCAGTAATCAATTTCCAACAAATAGTTGTGATGACTAGATGGCGATGATCGGGGTGATTAAATCTGTATTCCATGTCATTATAAAATGGTAGTTGCTTCATTTAGTTTGAAAAGGCAACTGACGGAACTCACATTTTAAAGTATGCCAATATCAAGCGGTTCTACAATGAGTGTTATCGCGTATAAATTCGCCGCTAGAGGCGCTAGTGATGTGTGAGGTCTCCAAAATGTCGAATGCCACTGTTTGTGGGTCGGCCACGCCGGTTTATTTCTAATTACAATAATGAATATTATGCAATACTTGAGATTGATTATGGCAAATATGAGTTACGGATCAGTGAATGCCAGTGCTTTGAAGCAATTTTATCTTTCGGAAACTTATTTCCTTCATTTTTTTCGAACAAAACTGGGCTGCGCAACGCTGCGGCATGCTCGATATTTTTACGGTACGGTCTTAAGGTATTAAATATGATTTAGATGTAAACTTTGTTTTCACGCGTGTAATAACAAACTTTGAAAGCAGAACCTTACTCGACAGTGGCATCAACTAGTGAGCACGAAAACGGTAGCTCTAATGGAATCCTGACAAACTCTCGAATGGGTATTGCCTTTTACAACAGACTCGAAAATCCATGAAATTAATAAAACACAAAACCAATAAACAACAAGAACGAATAACATAAAATTGTTTCAGTACCCGAGGATTAATGATATTTTACCTATCAAAATATTTCCCCAACAAACAAACTGTAACTGGAAACCAACACAGGAATGAACAGAATTTACCTCGCCTCGTAACAACAACATACAAACACCTACATACATAGTACAAGTAGGTCTGTTGCATAGTCTGATGGACTGGAAATTGGATTGCGCGTCACACGCAGTGAACTGCAAATAATATAAGTTATAGAACTGAAGACTTTACTGTATACTGACACGGTTCAATCCTACTAATATTACATATAAACGCGAAAGGATTTGGATGAAATTTGGCACATAGATAGATTATAACCAGGATTAACATATAGGATACTTTCTATCCCGAAATTTCCACGGTATCGAAACTTATGTGGGTGAAGCTACGGGGCGTAGCTAGTAGGTTATAATGTTTGTTTGCATTTCGTGAGAAAGCTGTATGTCGTAAGAGCCTTTTTGTTTTGTTACGGAAGCATTTTTTTACGTGAAGACTGTACAGTTTGTTCCTCTCTGCTTGTATGTATTTCTGCGTAACGAATACCAACAAGATAAAAGCAGTACCTACTGCTCGGTTCTTATAAACAAAATCGAATCGTTATACTTACCAAGCAATGGTAGCATTTTATTGACAAACTGGGCATATACTTAAATAGATTCGTGAGCTAATTTTACCCGTGATAGTTAGTTCCATATGGGAGGGTTTTTGCTTCATTATTGGTAAAGATACAAGAGTCCTAATTTTAACCAATAACGGTCTGTAAATTATAGGAATGGGCCGTTAGTAGAAGTCATTTTAAATATTATAATCAACACGCGAAATAAAGACGAAATTTCATTGTAAAGGACGCCGTCGTGGTCTAAAACTCTCTATATAGAAAAGAATGCCATTTTCAATTCTTAAAATCATAATATTCTTAAGCAGGTTTCTATGTTATATCCCATTCTTAAACTAATCGTATCGGCAGTTATTGACAAAAAATACAACGTTTGTTATGCCTCCGTTCCGTACAAATTCATTCAAGTTTTCCATTCACTCAATCAAATTGTTATCATTTTACGGTTATCAACAAGTTCTGCCTATTGTCATTGAACGATACCTTTCACTATATTGTTGATGGTAGATATTTTTCCTTTTATAACTTATGTAGTTTTTATCAAAACATACAAACATTTAGGTCCTGAGTCACTCACCAAAAACGTACCGTGTTTTATTTTACAGTAACTTCCCCATACACATAATTGACCCTACGAGCTGTTTCTGCAGCGCTGGTGCCACGGTGAACTCGTGTTTGTCAAATGGCGCCAAAACAAATGAATCACAAACACACAAACCTGGACATTGAATTCCAAATCCATACATATGGATTTGGAATTCAAACGCCAGACATTGAGATCCAAATGGCCAGTTCGAAAAAACGCCAATTTCATATGTAAGGACCTAATATAAATGTTAGCAAATGAATGACTAATTAGTACACTATTCTAAACAAACCCTACGTGTCCCTTGCGATGGTCGTTGACATTGATACTCGGCGCGTACGTTGCACTCGGCGCCAAAATTAGCTTCGCCGGCGCACGCATTTAGATCGTCTAGATCCGTACGCGAAACTTAGGTACTTGCTGTTTCTAATGTTGGTAGTGAATGTGCCTATAAGTAAGTACTTATTTGTGGTGGTTGGGATTTGAAATTAGAAGCGTAGGAATATTTTTTAGAGGACGTCAAAGACGTATCTTGTTTTGAAGAACTTGTGAACAGCCAATCTATTCTGTAAAAATATCACCGTGAAAACTTAGGTGAAGTGGGTTTAAAGTGAGCTGTCACTAATGTTAATCCCTAGGATTAGATGGTCATGACACCTCACTTCACCCAAGTTTTCACGGTCAAATTTCGACAGACCAGACATGTTTTAAACCACTGAGCCTGCAGTGCTGACTTTCAGATATGTGACTGAACGTTTTAAACCTAAGGCGAATGTCTGACTGTGGGCAATGGGCATACTTAGTACATGTATTTTATTTTCGTGTAGGTAAGATACTTATGCATATCAATCGAATAAAATCACCCTAACATCGGCTCGTAAATGAATACCTGTGGTAATTAGTCCGCCATTGTTCCTACATTTAGTGCATACATAAAATACACAGATATTACCTAATTAGTCTCCTATTTGTATCTGCATAGCACTACATAACTAACACCGCACTGCACTCAACACCATTGATACAGAATATCGTTTGTAATCAAAGCTGATTGCATCCCCTTCGCAAGCCGACAGAGATAAACTAAGCTTACTATGTACTACCCACATGCTCTATAGGGTACCAACATATTCTATAGGCTACCAATATGTTCCAGCCTGTTTCTCTGTGATAATCTCATTGTGCGAGCACAAGATAAGATGATAATTAATAGGTATGGGAGTGCTACGGGATTCTACGTGTGTCGTGTGTGTGTGTGTGTGTGTTTCGCAATAGGATCAATTAGATGCAAGCTGGGATGCATTGATGTTCTTGGTAGGACGGTAGGTATGTCCGTGTGGTTTGGTATTTAGTTGGAAGTGACGTCAAAGGGATCTCTGTACCTATGTAATAAATGCGTTTCTAGCTAACCAAAGCCTTTGAGCCTCGGAATATACTCGTCTTACTGTTTGTGTGATATCTTTACTAAGCAAATCTTATCGGTACCTGTAGATAATAATGCTGGCAAATGGGCCTTAAAACCTTGTATCGTAAATATTTATAAGTTACCTCCTAAAAATATATTTTATGTTTATTTAGAGGCATAAAGGATTATTACTCATGAAAATCTTTAGTCAAATCTTAATACCCGCCTGTTTAATATTCAAAAATTAACATAAATCTTACTTAAGTTTAAATTACTTACTAAGTTGCTTCGTCAACAGACTTATGTAACACATCACAACTGTGCTCGGTGAAGTTGAAACTAATCCATCACGTAACAATTTTAGAGATTATACAGAACATGTCTGCGCTTATGAACTTTGTTTTATGTAGGTACATCTATTTGCTCCACAGCTCAAAAATAATTATATTCATTCTACACTATAATTTATTCTCTTTATTTCCTACTAACTTCTACCTGCGACTACGTCTGTGTGAAATTTCTCGTTTTGCTCAAACTCAAATCATTTATTTAAATTAAACCATTTCAGGCACTTTTGAATTGTCAAAATTAAATGGTCGGTCAGTTAGTCAGAAAGTTGAAGCTAATTGCCCATTCCAAAACGTAGATCTTTTTGGAGAAGAACGGGCAAGAAACTCCAAGGACATTCTTTTAAATCAAGATATTATTAAAAAATCCTGGGTACATTTTTCTTATTGCTTCTATATGTGAGAACAATGAAAAAAAGAAACAATTTAAAATATAAAATTAAAAATAAGCCCTGGCAGTAAAGAGATGACCAGTCTCACTCGTCTGATGTTTAACCCATCCCATTATTGCATACCATCGTCCGTTCGCGCTACTATTTCCTGTTTTCTTGTTAGCGTTCTTTGTAACTTTTATCTACTTGCTTGGCTTCTAAGAATTGGGCTATGAAATCATCTGCCTAACCTTTTCCCAACTATGTTGGGGTCGGTTTCCAGTCTAACCGGTTGCAGCTAAATACCAATATTTTACATGGAGCGACTGTCTATCTGACCTCCACAACCCAGTTACTGGTAAGGCTGGTTGTTAGACTTTCAGGCTTCTGACGACCCGTAACGACTGTCAAACATCCACGAATAACAGCCGGGCCCAACGCGGCAACGGCTTAACTTGCTTTGGGCTATGATATGCAAATATATTTTTTCAAATCCGAAAAATAACATAAGTAAATAAAATAAAAATATAAATAAATAATAAAACATATGTATATTTTTTCTGATCCAGTCCCGAGATTAGCGCGTTCAAATAAACTCTTTAGCTTTATTACTATTTTACTATATTATGGGAGTTCCTATAGAGATAACACCTCTGAGGAACCCTTTGGAGACTACGGGCGTGAGGTTGTTATGTTACTGTATTCAGGAAGAATAGTTGCCATTATGTTTCGTATATCTGACACCACCAGACAGCGGAAATGATTTGATTGACCTTTGTTGACGATCAATGCTATCATAAAATTTAACAGACGATTAAGTGATCACAGATCAAATTGTTAAACGGGTGTTAGCTATTTCTTTCCTGACTAAGATGACTTTACCTTAGTCAGGAAAGTGTTGACACTAGCCAGGACTTTGATCTTCACCCTAATTGCGTAACACACAATTAATCGGAATCGGTTTCATTTTGACAGTTCAACAACATTCATTGCGTTATTTACGTGCTGAGCAGACAAATTTTTCGAACTTATGAAGCAATGGATTAGTAATTTTCTTCAAAATTATTCAGATTACTATTGATTGTGTGTTACGCAATTAGGGTGCTGGACCTGCACCCTAATTGCGTTACACACTATCAATCTCAGTCTGAATCATTTTGAAGGACATTGCTAATCCATTGCTTCATATGTTCGAAAAATGTGTCTGCTCAACAACGTAATAACGCAATGAATGTTGTTGAATTGTCAAAATGAAACCCTTTGCTACTGATAGTGTGTTACGCAAATACCCCGCTGGTCTAACATAGTGGGGAATTTTAATGGAATAAGAGGCCATCTTATGCTGGTTTTGTTACCACTGACGTGCAGTCTACCAAACCTTAGTCAGGAATCTGGTACCTGTATTACTTAATATACAATAGAACCAACGAATTTAACGGTAAGTAATTGTCTACTTCTTTGTTGCTCGCGTGTTAGAAAATATTTTCACAAAAAGTCCCAAACTTGTTACGAATGTACTTTTACTAGGTATGTAACGTAAAACACAGTGGGCCGACTTGATATCGCTTGGGCAAAATCTTTTATTACCTTTGCCTATAATGTGTCACCACCTATTTCAGATATGGGTTACACAAGAAAGGGGTTTCTTGAGTAAATCATTTCTAAACTAGTTTCAGAGATAATAATAAGATGTGGACTTTTTCGGATGCTATGTTTTATTGGTAATAGATTACTTTTTCACTCGGGTTTCTTAAACTAGGTTGTGTATTTAAGTGTCAGCTGTAAGCAGTGATATAGGTCTTCAACTCGTACATTACTCTATGATGTATGGTGATGATGGTGATGTTTGTAACTCCCTAGTACCTGCAGAGTCCAACTTAGTAAGGAGCGGGTATTCCGATAGGCTTCAGTGCGACAGTGGAGCCACATCACAAACGATGCCTCACTTCTTGTCGTGCACTCTGTGCCAAAACACCTTCACTATTGAAGACCTTTGCAGGACCAACGAAGTGTTCGATTTCTGGTAGAGGCAGCACTAATAACCTTGGTTGAATAAAATATCACCTGGCTTTTTATGTATTTTTTTTTTATTGTCTTGTAAAATTTTTAAACCAAACAGTAGGAACTTTTACACTGCTGATACTAAACAAACAAAACTACCCAATTAACCAAATCAAGCAACCGCAAAGCCAATTAAAGACATCAATCCACACATCAGACGCTAATCAACAATAATTAAAGTATAAGCCAATCATTCGATAATTAGAGGTAAAGGGAAGATTAATGCACCAACAGGCTCGTCATGCTAAACATAGTATAAAATATTAACTGCACAGTGTACCGCCTCATCGCTTCGCAAAAACTTAGCGTGTGCTCTAATTGGGTTTCAGAAAGCAGCAACGCCGGTGGAACGTCATTTTTTACAATATTATTACAAAAATTATTTGCAAGCGTTTTATAAACAAACACAGTATGCGCTTAATGGTAGGCGTGGACAAAGTTATTGTTTAGAGGAGAAAAATGGTGATCAACTTTTTTATACTCGGAATTGGGTAGGTAAAGATACGTCACACCATTTCAATAACACACTGAAATAAACATTAAATAATTAAAAATCAAATACACCCGTTTAAAACCCAACATTCCATTCATAAAAATAAAACAAAGACAATTTCATAAACAAACAACAACAAATATTGTTGAACATAACAAACGGAATCATAATTTAGAATACTTGACATGAAATCCTGCACAACAGAACCTATTATAATTTCGTAGACATTTCAAAGCCAAGTAAGCAAGGCAAGACAAATGAAACGTATCAAAAGATGCGGAATCGTAATTACATTTGTATTTCAATTCAAATTACCTAAATTATTCTGGTTTGCTTCGTATCTGCGACATGTTTTGTATGTAAGAAATGTTTTATTATTGTACGAGTTACATTTACATTTACCTCACGTTAAGGTTGTATGTAGGTAAAAATTAAATCTTTATTGTAATTTTAAGGCAACTGTGTTTGTCTACATAAATCATCATTTTCCTAACTTTATGCCAATTTATTTGGCATCGGCGCAACATGTCTTTTTCATTCATACTTCTCTATTAGTCGTCATCTCGGTAGTCTCTCTCTTTCTAACCAAATCATCATGTATCTATCTACATAAATAAAATACTGATTATGTTGATTAAAAACAATTCTGTCAAAACCAGACACTGCCAATATCTTACAAAGAGTGCCAAGAAAACGTATTACTGTCGAAATGACAAACAAATCATTCTAAATTCAAGTGAACGAAATAATTAGCAATTTGTCCATTTCGGAATTGTCATGGTTAGTGATGATGGATCTAAGCTGAATGATGAAGTAGTGTGTGCAGTATGTGAGACTTTACGAGCTCTTGTAACTCATCTTATTATTGATTACAAACACGAGCACAATGAGGAATAGCTAGACTATTCTAGATTGTAAGGCTTAGTAATTGCTGGTAGAGTAGGGTTTTGAATGAGTAAATCTATTCGTTGGTTGTCTAGCTATCACAAGCGCTGCCTTTAAAGACGTGATTTCACGTGAGGCTCAAATCAAATGCGATCGTTGATGTACAAAGTATTGGCATTAGAAAGGGAGGGCTTAGAAGTCTCGCAGTAAGTTGACCTTGATGCTGATAGTCCATTCCATGAACTTTTATTGAAAGTTAGTACCTAAACGAAGCCTTAAATATTTAGGCACCGATCGAGCAAAGGATATTTAGATTGAGGGATCTTGTATCTTTTTTTAACTGTCAGTTATATTGTGTGTAATGTACTTCCCATTCTCGTGAGGAAACCGGCATGTCCTAAAACTAAATATTCAAAGACATCTGACATGGATTACGGTCCACTCACTCTCATAGAGAGAAGGCCTGTGTGCCAGCATCGGGAATATTATAGGCGGATTATGCTAATGCTGTACTTCCTATTTGATTTCATTTCTATATTTTCAAATTAGCACTGTTCTATTACTTACATCATCTGTGAAATCACCTTCACTCCAACTCTCACCTTTCCCAACAGCTTAGCAATAACCAACGTACCTGAAACGAACAGAACACTATTATTAGCACGATTGATCGAATAAAAATCGATATAACGCAATAATTATGCACATGCACGAGAATCGAGATCGAATCGATTGTTGCATGCGCTGTCAAAATTGTCGTGAACAAACGAACTGTGAACAATCGGTAACTTACAGGTTATGTTCGTAAATGAAGGTTATGTATTTTTTTTATGAGCGTAAGACTGGATACAGTTTTCAGTTTTTTTTTCTTCAGTATCATAAATGTCTTAGTTGCAGCCCGGAGTTTGAGTTTGTGCCCGGATGAGGTACACCTCTGTTTAATCCTTCGGGGAAATCAGGCGTGTTGTTATATTTTTTAACAATAGTTCCGCTTTCTTATATAATGCCCTAATTTTATATGAAGGAACTGAAAATTGCTAGTTCAACATTCAAGTCCTAAAAGTTGTAAGTATCTCAAATTGTAATACTGTGAGAGTGATTTTGAATCTGAACTTCGTTTTACAAACTTACTTAGTTTGTGTTTTTCTGCTTAAAACATGCCCGTTGCAAAAAGCATGCCTGGCGAACTTTTTTAATCAAGTTTTACCTACAAAATATTCACCAATACGTGGATCAATGGAAATGCCGAGCATGCCTGTATCTATCAATTTATTTTGTTAGCGACAATTTTGTTCGGTAAAATTCAAACATTTTTCGTTGGAAAATACAAATACTTATTGTTAAAGAGTTAGCTGACAATTTTTGTTCATGTTTTAACCCAACAGACACACTGTGCATTTTTCAACAAAAATATTGTTTTAATGAAGTTGTGTTGACATAAAATTTACAAGATGCAATTAAACCGTTTTTCGTTGCATTTGCTTCATGGGGAACTTTAATTAACAAGTAATCAATCAGATAGGATAGTTAATGATGCGTAACAAACAGAAAAATGTCTATTTTACACGATATAATCATTGTAACGTAGCGACTAATTTCTTTTTTAATCCAGTTTTGTGTTGCATCAGTCGATGACGAACTTGAATCACAATAACCTAGTTATATCAATCATCGATCCACTTTCAGAGGAATTTAATTTTTCGCTTTTATCGGACGGTGATTTATTATCGAAGATTGCAAAGAATGGCGATTTTTCTTCGTTGCCGGATTATTAGATTCTGATATTAAATCCAATATTACATAAAAAATGTGGAACTATTTCTCACAGACAAAAAAGGATTCAGCAATCAAACTTCGGATAGGTACTTCAGGTCAAATTGGTGGATTACCAATGAGAGTTGATTCAGTTTATTCCTTTGCCGACTATACCGTCCAATCTAATTCCAATAACACCACTGATTAAAATCAAAAGCTATCTACAAATTCCTTCAGTAAACCAGTACAGCCAACTGTACGCCACAAAACGTGGGTCTGAACTCCGACTAATAGTCTAAGCGTCTGAAGTAAAACAATCTCAACAGTGCTACCAACTTTACAGATAGAATGAGATAGAAGCAACTGGCACAAATCATCTCATTTTATCGCAACGCGATCGGAAACTATCGGACGTCTTCGTGACAGAATCGTGAGGAAGGGAATTGATTTTAAATGGCGTTTTGCACTTATGACAGGTTTTAGTTCTCAAGCGCTTTTTTATCTGCGATTGATTTTGTGAATGAGGCTTTTGTTAACAAAAGTGTTTGAATAAAAATTCTGACATTGTCTTCATGATAAATGGAAAAATGTTTTTCTCTGAAGAATTACCAGCAAACAAAATATCACCTACTTCCAATGCTAATGTTGCAGCAACAATAATATTTAGCTCATAAGTAGTTATACATGCCAAAGTTTATATTACATCGCTTAAGGTTTCTTGACCATATATGCACCAGAACTTTGTCCAAACATTCTCGTCACTTAAACCACAGTGTAGTCGGACATAATTTTCTGCCTAAAGTATGTATTAATATTCCGCGTGCGAGTCTGACAAAATTCTGAATACCTGTCTGAACATCTCAACTTTTCATAATTGAATTAAAAGTTACATTTTGTTAGGGATTAGTCCCGGGGATACATTTTCAACAGTATGGGAAGCATGAGATCGCTGGAAATCATTAGGTGAAAAAGTAACGAATTTTTAAGCTTATAAGTAGGTATCTTCAACTTTTGACAGCTACAGTCCGGATTTGGTCTTGTTTTTGGCAGTTTTATACACTTCAAATTGATGATGTGGGTTTATGGCAGTTTTGGCGTGCCCAAAAGAAATCCATAAATATGAAAACGACGAATATAGTCACCAGAACCCTCATTTTTCCTGCAAACTCAAGCAATTAGTTTGTACGTAGTCAGATTTTCCTAACACCAATCCTCTTTTATCCTTGTGGTAGGTGATGAGAAAACAAATACTACAATTCTTTTCAGTGGTAGGTACTAACATATTCCGCACAGTAGGCACCAACTCAACGTGTAGTTGATTATGTCAATGATGATATGACCAAACGATAATAAGAAGCAAATACTACTCCAGCAATGGATACCGGCTTCATAATATGACACAATCATAGCAAAAAAAGAGACAGACTCTTCCACAGCCACACCCCCTAGCCTTGCAAAGTTTCCACTCACAATAAACACCACCGTCCAACAACTGGTCCATTTCACAGCTACACAATAGTGATACGATCGCGACGTTTGCTTCCGAGGAGAAACAACAGCTCCTAGACAATAGTTAGGAAATACACTGACTCACCGCGTTCGCAATAACATGGCTATTTATACAGACATCGTGAAGATGGGTGGACTGTCGATAAAGACAGTGGCAAACAGGCCTTATGTATGAGAAAGGGGTGCATTAAAATAGCCTTCATGAGTGACTTAAACGTCCGGAACAAATTGTTGACTGTTTTACCACTGCCTGTGCTATTTCTTGAATAGTTCATGTCTATACGATAGAAGAAGACGCCATATCAGGCCTTGCGAAGATCTCATGACTTGTGTTCGCCTAAATAGTTTTATGAAACCAAAATATACAGAGGTTAACCTCTGGACAAGGAACGATCTTTATCTGAATTTACCAACTAAATTGGTAATTACAAAAACAAGAACAAGAAAAGTTGAAAATTATAAACCAAAGCATAGAAATTATGAAATAAAACTCACAATGCTTTTCACATTTTCAAAGAAACTAAAGAACCAACTAAAAGGAAAACTATAAATGTAGCAACAATGTGTAGTATATATATTTCTGTGCAATGAACACTTTCTCAAAGACTATCCTTAGTCCGCTCAAAGGCGCTAGAATTCTACGTTCTGTATTCAAGAGTGGAGGATTACCGTGTAGTATTCTGTTGGTTGTATTTCGCTGTATTTCGGAATAGGTTTTAAAAAGGAGCTTTTATTTTATTTCTACGAGTATATGCTTTTTATTTTTCTCTGCGTTTGTGTTTTTGATTTTAGATGTTATGAGACTTTGAGTCTATACAGTTTATTTCTCTCATAATTGTACGTTGTTACAATGACTATTGAAAATCATTTCGATAGTCATTGTAAAACTCTGGATCATATATGTATATACACACGTATATACATATATGATCCAGATTTTTACGATGACTATTGAAATGATTTTCTATTTATTTCTTTCCATGATTTTATCTTTTTGTGTCTATTTCGTCCAAAACAAAACGCCTAACACCATTTTATTTTCATTCTTGTGAGCTAGTAGAAGCACTGGCACACAAGAATGCTCATTTGAAAATGTTTTAAAATTCTTCCTACTAAATGATCAATAGAAACAAAAGAAATAACTTGCCTTGTTTCATCTCTAAGCTAAGACACTACCGGAATAAAAGCAAGTTTTCTTTTATCTTCTACCTCATTAACAACAACAACATAATCATAAAACAAGAACTGAAACAGCCTTATCTACCAGGCACTTTAGGTAGCGTTTAGTAAGGGGTACAGTCACGAGCACCAATATGTCAACACTTGGCAACGTTCAATTGCGATTTTTTCGAGAAATAACGAATGCAACGTTGAAATACGACACATTACATAAACCTATGGGTTCGAAAATGCTATGTTCATAACAACATAAAATTTCATTAAAAAATAAAGGAGTAAATCGCTTTTGAATAAAGCTGAGTGTATACATACTTTTGATCGTAACTTTACAAGTAATGTTACACAAATGAACAGAGATAAGCCTTTCTGATTCAGTAATTTTTACGAAATCTGCTGCGTAATGTAATGTAGAAAATCTGGGATATATCGTTCACGAATGACTTAATTTTTGTAGGAAAATTATTACATTTAAGCTTTTTTGGAATTGATAACGTAATGGCAGAAAATAAACTCATTGATAAGAATACTCAAGAATAGTAGACAGACAGCTGCATTCTGTTAGACTGAAAGCCGACCATGACTTGGGAAAAGGCTAGATGACGATGCTAAGGATAATACGAGAGACGGTGAAAACACGCTATATCTTCTTAACTGTCAAACTGCCGCCAAACATTAGTAAGAATTACATTTCACAGAATAGATAAGTCCATTAAATGTAGACATGGTCATCATCATTATTTATCAGACGGTTGATATCATCTCTGCTGATCACAGGACTACTAATGACAGTAATGATAAAAAGGCAGAGGCGAATAAAATAGCTAACAGCTAACAGAGCTTAGAAGAGGAATACCCAGATTCAGAGCTGAAGTAGGTGATTAAACCAACAATGGAACCTTATTTCTCCCTCACTTTAGCAGAAAGTACCAAATAATTGGAGCATAAAGGCTCGCAGTCGATCTCTTCACGATTGTATTAGGTAAACGTTAGTACTTCGAGTACTCGAAGTCTGTTTCAAAGTCAAGTAGTAAAACGTGTTGAAGTGGGGTTCCAGAAGAAATTGGTTTTGTTTTATATATTCGTGATTATATGGCTTGAAGATGAGGAATACATGAATATGTAATGCATAAGCAAAAATAAGCATAATCAGCCTATAGGTATTGTTCCCACTGCTAAGTCCTCGTCTCTTCGAGAAGGAGCGGGCTTTAATGTACATTAAAGCCCACTCTCACGCGGGCTCAGTACGGTTTGGCAGATGTCTGATGTCTTCGATTTTATTGGTTCTAGGACATCCTCACGGGTATCCTCACAATGTTTTCCTTCACCGTTTTGAGAGCAGTGGTGATGAAATTATTTATTCAAAGTAAAGCGCTTGCCTGGGTCGAACCTACAACTCATAACTCGGGGCCGTGATCACTGGGCCACCAGCGGAGAATAGCAAAAATTCCGTCTCGGCATAAAATGATGTTATAGATTGAATTAGGTTTATCAAGTTCATAAGACCCAGCCTAATGAGAGCTCATCTTTATTAATAACAGGCAATTGGAAGGAATTGGACACTTGATAGCACTTGTCTGAAAGTAATCTTTAATAGAATAAGTACGTGGAAATTAATACTTAACGAAAGAAATTATTGTAAGGGATGGGCTGACAGTTCCATAATTAACTTTATACTATTGCTTTCCAATGTTGTGGGGGCTAAAAAGATCTGAAGCATTTTTTCTGCAATAGACAAATATAACAAAGATGACTTAAAGGCGACGAACAAAATATATTTACAAGGCAAATGTGAGTAGGAAACGCCGTAAGGGGACGCCCTACAAGGACATTTCGTGAATTTATTGGTGATGATCTTCAGAAAGGTCAGGTGCATAGTCCTCCTAACTGGCGTGAGTGTATGACCAGATCTAAGAACGTAAACGAGGCAACAGGTATGTAAGGAAGAAGAAGAAGAAGGCGTTAGTTTATGTGTGTATGTGAATATAAAAAAAACCATAACATGAATCCAACACCCTTCAATACTGCTAAATATTCATCTATCTACTTCTACTGTGTCAAATCGGACAATCTGACATATTGTCTCAAAAATGTACACGAATTGAGCGTACAGTTTGAGTCCGTAATTTGCAAATTGACTGGTCCACAGTGACCTCGCAATCAGTCTCGAAACACAACCAAATAATATGGTCACTTTATGTCAAACAAACACGCCTTTTAACGAGCAGAGTGACCACGATTGGGGACTCATACGGGACTTCGGGGATTTTTGGACTGGATACGTAAAATAATACGGAATTGTATAAAAAATTATGTAAAATAAGGTTGACTAAAACAGCCAATGCAACTGATAACAACCACCAACCAATTATGAGTGTAAATTATTATTATTCTCTAGTTTAACATAACCAATAACATTGACATACCTACCTACTTATTTATATAAATATTGTACACCCCATGGGTATGTTACAGTGATTCATTAATACTATTGTAAGATCTGTTTATTTACCTGTGACAAACAATAAATAAATGAAATTATGAAATTAAAATCATGAAATTAAAAAAAATATGGACTGGTTTTTTTTAATAACATAATCATTGATCTGAAATGGTCTAAATAAATAGGTGTTTTATGTTTTTTCTTACCTACTAGGTAGGTATTCATTATTCAACTCAGCCTATCGCAGTCCACTGCTGGACATACGTCTCTCAGGCTGCGCCACAACAGTTATTCATGATGAAATGCTATACAATTTTGTACTACATGATTGATTGTTTATTAATGTGGGAGTTTTTTCAAATACTTTAATCGTTAGAAGATGTTTATACAGTTCAAAAACAAATCCCAAAGCTTAAATAATTTTGAGGATCTCGGCAAGACTCAAACGGCAAATGTTTTAATTGCAGATAAACTAATAACGCTTCTTGAAGATAAATGATTCATCTTAAAATCACAATCACTTACTACCCGCCTGTGCGTGTTGACGTGAAAAAGGTTAATAGAAGAGTTGTCGCTATAAATACTGATAATTACTTCATCAGCGACGACAATGGTGCTATTGTTCGGGTGAAGGAGACTCCGCTGTTATTGTAGACTGTTTGTTTGTTTGTAAAATAAGACTCTTGGGTTCATAGTGAAATAATTTGATTATTCATGGAGATTTTTTTCAGAATCACGTATTACCTATTATTATGGCGTGGTATTCTATTTTATTTATTATTTGGCCATTTTAGGAAAGAACCTTTTTCCCGTATGAAATTTCTTGATCCCCCGATCTACACATTACTTCTTTTTCTTTCTGCTCGGCTCCTAAGGTCCTTAGTGTGATGTTAAATAGCCTATATATAGACTTCCTCAACAATTGGGCTATGAAATATGTTTCTTCTTCAAATCCGACTGGTAGTTCCAGAGATACGTGCGTTCAAACAAACAAACTCCTCAGCTCATTGTTTTTTATGATGGTGAAAAAACACTAATAAGGCTTGAAATAGCCTCCCCCTTTTACCCTCTGTGATCGCATGGTTTTCTTTCGCTTTCTTTCAAAGAACGAGAGCTAAACTCAATTGAGTTCTCTACTTATCTCTAATCAATCACGAATATCTTTAATTCCTACCAGCTGTAATCATTCCATCCAACAAAAATACAAGACAAATCCGTTTATTCTCTCTCGGTCCCGAATCCTACATAAAACGGGTGACTTCACTAGCTGTAGGTATTCGCAGAAACTGTAACATTACCTCATCGTGTTGAAGGAATTAAGTTTATAACGCCATTTCTTCAATTGGAGAATATCTTGGATATTGTGTTTCTTGGTGAGCAAGACTTTGAATCAGAACAATCTTTGCCTACATTTATATATCTGGATACGACTCTGAGTATAAATGTACTGATGTGTTTTATATGAATTAATTATTTCGCAGAAGATCTTAGGCATCAGCAAACGACAATTACTGCCATTTTTATTTATTACGACCGCTTTACCTTGCGTTAATTATTTCATCACCACTGCTCTCAAAACTGTGAGTGAAACCATCGTGAGGAAACCGGCATGTCCTAGAACCAAAAATTCGAAGACATGTGACACTTTCCAACCCGCTCTGTGGCCGTGTGAATATGACACACTCCCTCTCACCGAGAGGAGGCCTGTGTACCAGCAATGGGAACATTAGAGGCTGATTATGTATAAGTGTTGATTTGTCCCTATGTACAAACGCCAGCAGGTCAAACTACCCGAAACTGTAACATTTTCCCAAATAACCTTGAACGTTAATGCTTTAGCGATAAAGTTAAAAATCTATAAAATAAATTTGACAGATTATAGTAGCTTGATGTACTGGCGTCTGTACGTCTATACAGGTTCAGGTTTCAGCAATTACCTACCATTCTCTAAATACAAGTAATATTTTTGTATTATCACATTATGTACATAAAAAAACGTATTACAGACACTAAGCTCGTTATTTTTGCAGATGACACTAATGCAATAGTGTCGGCAAATAACTTAAATAATTTAGAATTCAAAATTATTAACTTATTAAAAGCTTTTGAACACTGGTTTCGTACAAACAATCTTCAGCTCAACGCAAATTGAAGCTAAAGCTTTAAAACAAATTGAAGACATATTTATTGCGGAAGGGCTGTTACAGTGTCGATGAGTACCTAGATGATAACCGACAATCGTAATATTATCGTTCTGGAAATTAATTTATTAATTGGAATTAATTTTAAATGGCATGGTTGACTATTATTATTTTAAATTTTTTACACTTAATATTGTTTTTTTTTTTTATTAAGTCATTTTGTTTATATTATTGTATTACTCATTTGAAAAAAAACAAATGACATCTTATCTCTAGTAAAATTTCTACACAATGTATATTGTTTCGAAATAAATGACTTATGACTTTTGTCAAATAGAAAGACCCATCCATCTACCACGTAATGGTTCCATCCTTAAACACACGTATCACAACTATTTTTAGCATCAATCCCGACCCATATCTGTTGAATCTCAGCCGTGTCCCGAATCTGCGTCATGATGGCGACCCCAGCGCGTCACAAAATGGCGTACCTACCGACTGACAGCTTAAAATTAGATTTGCGACAATTTGACGCCAGCTTCGCAGATGCAGTACAATTTGAAACTTGTATGGATTTTGGGATTGGCTCCGGTTATGACATTTGCCTTTTACGGTGTTGTCCATGTATGGGGACTTAACTGCTTTTAATGCCAGCGATGAGGCACAAGCTACTGGCATTATGCAGGCGTTTTGTGGTTCAAGCGACCTCTGACTTCCACAAGATACATAGCTTTGCTTAGCAAGGAATATACTTTTTAACCGACTTCTAAAAAAGGAGGAGGTTCTCAATTCGGGTGTTTGTATTTTTTTTTTTTTATGTTTGTTCGCGCATAACTCCGTCGCTTGCCAACCGATTTGAAAAATTCTTTGTTGGAAAGAGTATACTTCCCAAATGGTCCCATAGAAATTTCATCAAAAACGGTTTAGTAGTTTGGTTTTTAAACCAAAATTACTGGTAAAAATTACAACTAAAAAGTGAAAAATAAAAACATTTTTGCAAAAAAAACAACCGACTTCCAAAAACGACACTACAAAATGAAAAATAACTTTAATTTCGGAAGTCGGTGGCAAACAACGAAAATGCGAACCCAACGACACCGACTTCCGAAATTAAAATTATTTTTCACTTTGTAGTGTCGTTTTTGGAAGTCGGTTGTTTTTTTTTTGCAAAAAAGTTTTAATCTTCATAATGGTTATCTTGTGATAGGCTTTGAGGTAGAGAATGTTTTTTTAATTTCGGTTGCATGACTACACATTAACAGATTTATAATTTTTTTTATCTTTCCAAGTTACTCATGCTTCACTAACAAAAACCACAGAAACCCTACAACCTGTGTACAGCCTATGCATCAATGCATTCAAACATATTTGACATAGTAGTCTGGCAAATAAGAAACATCCGCACAGAGTTTCAAAAAACATAATAAGAATTATCAGAACCACCCCTAAGGGGATAATACATACACTAAAACCCTTTTATGCATGAAAATCTCTTTACAGCTCAGAATAAAGCGCAAATCCGATGTATTCGGACCGAAAGGGCGCATAATTATTACTGTCAGTAACAGTGTTCCAAATGGGGGCGCTAGACAGGCTTGCACCTTCTGTTAGTATTAATAAACCCATAAACCCTTTTAGGTTTACCTCGCCTCGTGTTTCTGCACTCGTCAATTATGTTTACAAGGCCTGACCGTTCATTAGGGTGTTTTAGACCGACCAGTTGGTCGAAACCCCTTGAAAATGGCAGCCCCTTTGCATGAGTCATGTTGCAAAAAGGGGTGAAGTTAGGGTTGTTATTTCAGTACTATAATTTTAGCCTTGCCTGGATTTTTGCTTTGATGTAGTTTGATTTCCTGTTCTGAAGTTTGAGCGGATTTAATTAAGCTTTTGTTAAAAAAAGAACGTTGCAGTGTATGTTATATACTTTTAACTTAAGTTGACTATTACGAATTCCAACGTGGGCTGGGTATGTTGCCATTTGAATTACAGAGTTTTAAAAAACGACTCCCATATATGTTCTGGCAAAAAAGACAAAAATATTTCTGAACGCTAAATGGAACGGTTATTCAGATTCAATTCAATTGGAGGACCTTCGAGAAGCCCCTTTTATTACCTCTACCCAAACCTGGGTGCGGTAATAAGCCAAAGCCAAGCCTCTTAAAATAAGCCATAGGTACCATCGTACAATCACAAAAAGAAGCTCGCGAAAAAACCTGTACAACATTCATAAGACAGTTTGGTACAAAAATAACTGAGACATGAATTGGCCTTGACCATCTTATGTACCGAGATGACTGTACTCGTATACTTTAGGCAATAAAGAGCAGCGAATTCTCTCTTAATTCCGCTTGATTTTGTCCTGGTTTTTTATAAGATATCACCGCTATCTTAGTCACTTATTTTATGGAGTTCGGAAGTGACTATGTAGCTATGTGAGTTTTTTCTTTGGTTTGATTTTGTCCAGCATTTCGTCTCAGATTCTAAGAATTTGATTAATGCAAAGAGTATCAAACTACAGTGTATTACTTTGTAACCAATTAAGGATTTCTGAAACAGTTAATTATGCATTGTTTCCCTTTGTAGAATAAAGAGAAATGATATCATCGATGTCGTGTAGAATAAAGAGCACTTAGGCCTAAATCTGATGCCATGCGAATTCCAAAAGGAAGTGATGAGTAATCTCTTTCGTAATTAAACCCTGATTTAAGAATGCAAATACAAGTCACTGGATTTTTATTAGATTACTGCGTAATGTCTGCTCCTACCAACTCGCACTGGATGCACCCGCGTGGTGGATTACGGCCCACTTCCTCCCTCTAACTGAGAGGAGGCCTGTGTCCCAGCAGTGGGAACATTATAAGCCGGTTATGTTGTATATATGTATGTTATCTGCTTCTAAGCAAATAGATTTTTCAGTCTTAGATTGTTTTTTTCGTCTGAGCAACTCAAACCCTCTTCCTACTTTCGACCTTCAGCGTCATCCTCTTTTCAACTACAGTTCCTAACTAGTTCTATCACCCTAGTACCATCCACATGCTGGTACAACTATTCCACCTCACAAGAAGATGCCGTGATAGTACAAAATATGCAACTAATAGTCAGTTCGCATGTGCCAAAACATCAGACGCCACACATCGTTCGTTTAGAACACGGTCACCCAATTTGTTAGCAAATCATTTAATAGATTTATAAGGTCATGTCTACCAGACGAAGAAGACAGACTCGCGGATATAATCACACTTTCAATATAAATTACAAATCAAATGATTCCGGGTTTTGAGTATGAATGTCGATGGCTATAAAAGTAGGGGAAGACCAAAGAAACGATGGATGGACTGTGTGAATGATGATATGGTTAGAAAGGGAGTGACTACCGAGATGACGATTAATAGAGAAGTATGGAAGAAATAGACATGTTACGTCGACCCGAAATAAATTGAGATAAGGGCAGACGAATAATGATCATGAAATGATTCATCATAGAACACAGCTCAATGTAGTTTCTACCGAGTAACAAATCGACTAAAGATTACGTTAACTATCTGCTTGGCTAAATCACGTTTCGAGAGATTATGTGGTTAACCACTGCAAACGCGAATCATTTTACTAACATGCAAAGACATGTATCTGTTAAAAAAAGTTTTACTGTATAGATAGATAAAGAAGAGAGATTAGAAGAACATCTAAGCTTCCTCTTGGTTAGAACTGCATGCTAATACTTGTATGTTTGTGATCTATTTGTAAGTTTTAATAAATGAATTTGAATTTTTATGTATAGAAAACTATATTCTATACTAAGAAATGTGATTGCTTTGCGCAGTGACGACCGATGAGACGGTTTCAGCCAATGGTTTGATATTATAGTGACTAAATAAGGTGAGAATTCTTAAAACATAAATTACAATAAACTTATTTGAAGCTACACATTAGAATAGAATTGAAAACAATTCAATAAAAGTATTGAAACGCGCACGTGGTACGAATAATGATTTTATTGGTCGCAGGCCATAATTGGATGGGTCAATGAGATAATGCGCACATAATAAGTTCAGGAGTTTAATGTTTATGACTGCGAATTTTATTACGGCAGTTATTTCATCTTTGCGAGGTCGCTCCGAATGACGTGGTGAATTTCTTATGACTTACTCGACATGAACCAAGTTGACGATATTAAGACTTTAATTGGTGGATGTGGAACTAGATTTTTAAGTGTTAGATACCAATAGAACAATATATTTAGAAGTTTATATCTGACTGCCAAGATTATTTAGAGATTTTAAACGATTATTTAAAACATCTGATTTCAATCTAGAGGGCGCATTAGTAAATGCACAGGAAATCACAATACAAAAATTTAAAAAAACTCGTTTTACCAAACTTTATAAATGGAGGCCGCAAAAAGTTACACATGTAGCAACTCAGTTGCCTGCATCCATGGAACTTGTCCGGGATTCAATATCCCGGACTATGTGGAGCGAATTCCAATTGGAAAAGTTGTGCTTATTGCCTATCCCGGTTGGAGTGGTCAGCGGGAACTTGGCATTATATACGGGTCGTGGCTGGCCGTTGTGATACAGATATTGATGTCCCGAATTAAATTGGAGTATGAGCAACTCCCATGTAAGTTGCAAAGAGACGAATGGGCTTATATTGGAATGCTTTCAAAGGAGGAAAAGAAAGATTGATTGCTTTCTGATCTGAATTCGATGGAGTATTTTTAACGCAAACTACAGTAGGTGCCTTTCGATAGTCCCATTTTACAACACCCACGGAAAGAGATGAGATGCGATAGTATACATTAAAAAAAAATAAACATAGGTAAATATAGCGAAATGTAATCTACAGAATTATTCAATCTTCACCAAAATTAATCTTATGTTAAACAAGTTAAATGTCTAGAATCTTCGTAATACATTTCCTTTTGAAATACCTCACTTTTCAATGTACCACCAAATGACCAAAGACATTACTTTTGACGTATATTTGAAACCGGACTGTTCAACTGAAATATTTCGAATGCTAAACTGAAGTGGAGTAATTGGACATAATTTGTACAAAGGGTCAAGTTTCGGAGTTAGTTAGATCACAGAGACCTAACTAATTTGTGAAATTGGAACACGGTGACCGGTGCGTGTCGAAAATAATGTGTGTATTGAGTTTTTGCTCTGAACTAGTTATTAATTTTGTGTTATTAGTGTCCTGTACATTTTTTCAGCGAAACAAAAAAAATGGAAAAGTATTACAGTAACTAGAAGAACCCTCGTTATTTTCAATTTACCATATTATCAACCTTTTTCTCCTCCAATTCTCCTTATCCCTTGACATACTTGAAACTATCATACCAGTTATCGCACAAGGTATCGTTAAAGCTAATAGCGAGATCAATAGGACGTTTTGTTATTGGCAATGAACTAATTATGTCGTATTAAGTCCTAACATCAACATTTGCGCCAACGCTATAATGGATATGGCATCCGCCTTTCACCAAATGGCACTTCGAATGTCAAATTTTATCACTACGAGACATCAAGTATCGAAGACAACAAACATCACTATAGAACGAAGGTCGCGGCAGAGCGGAGACGTGCGTGAGACATGACCATTTAATGCAGAGCCCTATGATTCAATTGATTGCCCCTTGCTTATGTAGACGATGTTTTAATGCCAGGGGAGAAGGCGGGTCTACCTATAGCGGTCGTTTTTATGCGAATGACTCAGCGTTGAGTCAGAGCGCCAGTGCTTAACTTTGGGGCATTCCTGTATAGAAATTGGTTGCGATCGATTTTGAGAAGTTGTAAGTTTTCCTGATAGTTTTAGTTTGTTGTGACTTCCGTTTGATAAAGTTTTTTATTTATTGGTGAAGTTGGATTTTTACTTTTTAGCACTACGCTTCTGAATGGAGTTGGTTTTCTATTTTTAATCACAATATTAAAAGTTTTCGGTTTAGTTTTAGCGTTCTTGCAAAAAACTGTAGGGAATTAAATTGTAGGTACAATCTTAACCAATAAAAATAAGGTGCTAAATGTATGTGTTGTTAGTTGTTTACCGACTGTTATCTATATTTATAGCTCTATTAAAAACAGGTGTCACTTTTCCGTAGCAGACAATGTCCTATAAAATTCTCTGGTACTAGAAAAACATTTATGCACCATTCACGTCAGTAGCACAAGCCACCTTATTCTCTAAAACGTCTCAACACGAAGGCAATTACTCTCTTTTATAGGCAATAACGAAACGTGTCGTCTGCCGAGGT
Source organism: Apamea anceps (assembly GCA_951799955.1). Taxonomy (NCBI): domain Eukaryota; kingdom Metazoa; phylum Arthropoda; class Insecta; order Lepidoptera; family Noctuidae; genus Apamea; species Apamea anceps. The sequence continues at coordinate 19,688,908 of OX637513.1, read as the reverse complement.
AACTAGGTACTCGGTAGAATGTTTATATCAGTATAATTACTACCAATTAGACGTATATTTACGCCCTAACGATGACATCATTCACACTGAGGGACTGTCGGTTGTAGGCAATGTTACACTCGTTACATTTTGCATACATAGTGAATAATAGAAGTCACATGTGCGAAATGGAATGTTTTTTTATAACTATAATTATTATCTTGCAGATTTTTATGAGGTCCGTAAAAAAGACATCCTTCTGAGGAGAGATGCATAGTTACATACTGGTAACTTCGAGGAAATTGCTAATACGGTACCGATCTGAGAGACAAAGAAGAAAACAATAACTTACAACCCACATAATTCACAAAGCAGCTCTACTTGACTTAACACCAGACTTTAGACTGCATGTAGACAGTTACAGTCAATGTAGTGTGTCTTTTAATGTTGTTTTACATAACATAATCAACCTACAATGTTCCCACTGCTGGGACACAGGATAATATAATCTACCACGCGAGCCCAGTGCGGGTTGGTAGATGAAAAACGTCTTCGGGTTTTTGGTTATAGGGCATGCCGGTTTTGTCACGATATTTTCCTTCACCATTATGAGAGCAGAAAATAAAGAACTTTATTTTCTACTTCTGCTTATGTTGTTTTATTTCTGTGTAATTTGACACAAACAACTATATGCTACGTAGTCCTTTAGCCAGTCTATTTTCACGGTTGATGTCACAAGAAGTGACTAAGAACCAATTTAATTAGCATAGTCAACGAATTCACAAGCTAACCCCTGGTTAACATGATGCATTGCGACATTAGCAGCCACACCACATGAACCTAATTGCCACAGTTTTACAACCAGTAGCCGTTGCGAAAACAACTGCAACGCATGAGGTAACAAGAAAAAAATAGATTCGAAACACTAGAAAACTTAGGTACAGGAGCAACTATTAGGTACAATTTTAAGATAAGGCTAAGTTGTATACTAGTGCTAATTGAGGACAATTGGTAGTGCAGACTGTTGGGAATTTTGAGCAATACTTACTCGTAAGTTGATGTGTATTGTGTAAGGTGCAGCAGCATTTTAAAGGCTCTTCATATTAACCAGTGAAAGTGAATTCGGTTACTGACAGGTGTTGCATTACTGTGATGAATGGTAAGTCAATTGACGTTATTGTTTTCTAAAACCGATGAAATTATATTGATAAATAACTGAGGCAATTACGTAACACACTAACAGTAGGAATGGCTTACATTTTGACAGTTCAACAACATTCATAGCGTTATTTACATAGTTGAGCAGACAATTTTTCGAATATATGAAGCAATGGAAGAGCAATATAAATCAAAATGATTCAGATTTTTATTGATAGTGTGTTATGCAATTAGGGTGCTGGATAGCAGTGATGTGACACAGACAACACTTACAATAATTGTTTTATGTATTACACATAATTAATGGAATTTCAGTCACAATGAGTTATTGGTAAATGATTCAAAGAAATTATACATTGGTATCCGAGCTTCAAAAATAATAAAACTATATGTAAGTAGAGAAAGTTCCTACGTAGCGAAGTAGAATTTCAGATTCATAAACTTCAATAAAAAAATCTAGTCTCAATGAAAATACAATGAGATCATAAACACAAATATTATTTTCTTGTCCATAATAAAATTCTAGTTTAACACAACTCAACTGTTTTTTGTTCCGATTCAACAGACGGCGCTTGTTTTAAGACAATGCGAGAATGAACAAAAGAGTTGTGAATGAATGAACTGAATGATGAGTTCTTGCGCGAAAATGGCTTATCTGATTGTTATATTGTTACGCCATTACTTTTTTTGGGCCAATTTTTCGGGGGGACGTTCGACGCCATATTTGCGAATATAATAGTAGTCATGAGCTTATGAACATAATTATTTATATAATTAGTCTCGAGAATATTTTACTACTCCATAATAAGTTACGTAATTTGAAATCATAATCTAAAATCCTAGTTTACACAAAAATTCAAAATCACAATCCACATGAAAGTGAAATAATCATAAAAGTTTCACAACCCAATTAAAAGCAGAGATATTCAGAACCCGTTTGATTCCACGCAGCACATGTCTAAAAAAGGCAGCGTATTTAAAAATAAAAAGGAACAGTAACCAAAGACCTTGGCCGAGTGAAACGGAACGTTGACAGTTGCGACACACGACATGACAAGCTGAAACGCTTTCATACATTTTAAATGTAGGATTGACAAATTTTTGTTTTATTTCAATCAATCGTTTATTTTACGCCTAATTTGGTACAATAATTTATTTGTCGTGTTTTGTTTCCAAATCTGATAAACGGTTTTGGGCTTCTGTGTTAGGTATTAGTAATAAATTCGTATTTTCTTCGATTATGTAATAGTGGGAAGTTTCTTATTCGGTAGAAAATATGAATAATTCCAGGTTTTTATTCAGAACACCTATATATAAAAAACTTTTTTGCAAAAAAAAAGAACCGACTTCCAAAAACAACACTTCAAAGTGAAAAATAACTTTAATTTCGGAAGTCGGTGTCGTTGGGTTCGCATTTTCGTTGTTTGCCACCGACTTCCGAAACTAAAGTTATTTTTCACTTTGAAGTGTTGTTTTTGGAAGTCGGTTCTTTTTTTTTTTTGCAAAAAAGTTTTTATTTTTCACTTTTTAGTTGTAATTTTTACCAGTAATTTTGGTTTAAAAACCAAACTACTAAACCGATTTTGATGAAATTTCTATGGGACCATTTGGGAAGTATACCCTTTCCAACAAAAAAAGAATTTTTCAAATCGGTTGGCAAACGACGGAGTTATGCGCGAACAAACATAAAAAAAAAAAAAAAATACAAACATCCGAATTGAGAACCTCCTCCTTTTTTAGAAGTCGGTTAAAAATAAATAACTCGGTGCGACTCGAGAACCCAGAACATTACGCTCGGTGTCATTATGTTTTTAACCATTAAACTAATGAGTGTAAAAAGATAAATGAATCAAGTATATAATCGTCTACATTTAATTAAAAATATCACTCTCAATGTCTAATAGTGATACTTACAATAATATTAAATAATAATAAATAATAAAATACTTTCATCTCTCTCCGCGATTTGAACGTTCAAGAAAAATGAATCGTCCATTCACAACCAGACAGGAAAGTTAATTAGAAGAAAGTCATTATTAACATATATTTAGTACCTACACATATATAAAAAGACTAACTTAAAGCCGCTCCGTCGCGCGTCGCCTAGAAAAAGTTACCTTGTATTTATTTTTTATATCTTAAAATGTTCATTCTACGTGGAAAAGAAAATTATGAAATATGAATACATTATAGTAAATCCATTCTCCAACAGAGAAGCTCAGATTGTATCGAAAAAAAAGTTTGATTAGAAAACGTGAATAGAATATTAACTACCTTCATCAGTGTGATCAATATCTCCGTTATAAGTACAACGTTACAGGTATGAAATTAGGTATGAAATTGTTAGGTATACAAGGGAAGATTTTGTTCCAAAACAAAACCAAAAATCATTTACTCAAATTAGGCTGAGTATTAGCACTTTTCGAACGTCAAAATTACATAAGACAGTCCTCAAAAAAATCCCTTCACCACTTCCTAGTGCTTTCGTTGGGAAGAAGAAGCGGTGCAATATACTCCCCAGCAAGCACAGACAGTGAGGATCACTTTGATTTTTGTTTGTTAATGATATAATTAAAGAAAGAGATAGCGAGATGACCTGGACGCGTACCGCGAGGGCTGGCTCGAGGTGGCGCGGCAAAAGAGTTCCTGGAAGGATTTGGGAGAGACCTTTGCTCAGCAGTGGGGGATCAAAGGTTACCGAAAAAATTTTTGTAATTTCCACAGTGTATTTTAAGGAAGAAACAGTATGAGTGTCAAATATAGGAAATTCATATTGAAAGTCATGATTTTTAAGACAAGGGACAAACGACACTCAACAGTCAGACACAGAACAGTCTAGTTCAATCTTCATTTATTTATTTAACAATAATACCTTGGAGGAACTAGAACCTAAACGACATAGATATCAAATCAATAAGCTTGACTAGAATGAGGTATTTATCTATCCCAAAAATATTCAAATAATCTATCTAACATAGGGATGAAAAAGGGAAAAAGAATCGAGTGACTACGTTTGATTTCAACGTTCCATGTTCCATGTTTTTATTAGATCGTATCTAATCAGAGAATTCTTCCCCCTCGGAACCATGACTCACAGTAACTCAGTCATACATTTCACAAGCCGTCCCATATTCGCACGTCGTCGTCCAACATAATAAAGCGGATAGATGCGTCCGACTGCGATCTCAGACGACTGGCGGCGGCGCGATCGATCCGCTGATAGCCTGCCTGGTTCGTCTGTCTGTAATGTTAGTGTACTGCACGGTTCCTGATTTGTACTAGACTGTGATATAGCTACATGTTTCTGTGGAGTTTGTATTGATTTGAGGTAAAAGGGAAGTAGAGAATCTAAAGAAAAGAGACAGCATGGTGTGGGGTTGGAAAGTCTTTAAACGTTTTTTGAGGTGAAGGCCACCGCCATCATTTTGAATCAAAATGAATAACTCTTTTCTGGTTTATTCGCTTCGGGAAACTATGTAAGTTGTCACATTTAATATCATTAATAAGACTATAAACTTAATTTGTCACGCACTTTGTACAGACGCCAGCACATCAAGCTACTAAAATCTGTCAAATTTCTTTAATAGATTTTCTACTTTATCGCAAAGCAATAAGGTTCAAGGTTGATTGGGAAAATTTGACAGTTTCGGGTAGCTTGACCTGCTGTCGTCTGTACATACAACGCATATAAATCATAAAACATGCAACTCTCAACTTGTACTCAACCGTATACACCCTAATTGAAACCAAACAACAAATTAAAATTACAAACGCGTTTTACGAGGGTACGAGTAATAAATTACGAATTAGGTCAACAGTTTCCTCAAAAATGTAAGTAATTATTACCCGAAGAAAGTTTTTGGGCACGCTACATAGCGTCCTTCGGATTATGAGCTATAAGTCTGCAAACAGCCCATAAACAATAGCCGATGGGCTATTTGGGGCATAGCCGCCGTGATATAATTGTTATATGGGCTATTAAGACTGTATGTTCAGATTTACAGACTACTACAGATGTATGTCGTTTTGTTGGGACTCTTGAACATTCCAGCCCCAGCAGTCTCGACATTCATAGCGATCGCTTTACGACCCAATTTGGTCGCAAAGTCTCGAATTGACAGGTGAAATGTATGGAGGGACAGGACTTTGCGACCGAATTCGGTCGTAAAGCGATCGCTATGAATGTCGAGACTGCTGGGGCAGGGACTGGTTTTTATCGGTAAAGTTTCTGGTGAAGCAATTTTTGGTGATGTTATAGTGTAATTAAAATGATAAGGCCGCCTGTTGTTATAAACCTATTGTAATTTTTGCGGTATGCAATAAAGAGGTTTTATCTTATCTGAAATTCATTGAAATGAAAGCTATTTATCGGATAACCTCTTGCCAGCCAACTCAAAGTTAGGTATCAGTAAAAGTCCTACATTTGGTCCTGCAGTGCGATTCTGTAACCATCTCACCGTGAAAACTTAGGTGAAGTGAGCGTGGAGTGAGCTGTCATTCCAAATAATGCTAGGGATTGACACTACTGACAACTCACATCAAGCTCACTTCACTTGAGTTTTCACGGTGAGATTTTTACAGAATCGACCGGCTGTAATTATATTCATTCAAAAATAAGGTGTGTTGCCCATAGCAACTCCAAATAAACAATCCGACCATTAGGTTGGCATGAATGGACGAATACCCTAAAGTTTGAAATATATTGCAGGAATTAGCACTAGCTAGGTAATTAGGACTACAATTACTGAGAATTTACACAATGTAAGCTAATGAGAATATTCGCTGAGTACCAGTTGAACTTAAAATAACTAGCTACCGGAATCGACCCCTTTTCTAGGGTAGGCCGTAATATTAATACACATCGTACGTTATTGGTAAACGAAGGAAGCTGTCTGTTTCGGCCAATAAAATGGGAGGCTTATGGGAAAATAAGTGCGCAATAAATGGTGCAGAAATGATCATACATTTACTTTATTGGATAGAGGCAACAAATATTAGAACTCATTTCGAAAACCTTTGCAATGTTCGACACCCTAATTGCGTAACACACTATCAACAACAATCTGAAAGATTTTGAAGAATATTGCTAATCTATTGCTTCATATGTTCGAAAAATTTGTCTGCTCAACAACGTACATAAATAACGCAATGAATGTTGTTGAACTGTCAAACTGAAAGCCTACTGATAGTGCAGTCAAGTGAAGGTTTAATTCTAGTTCAATCTCACATCTATTTTCAGTAAATGAAAAAAATATAATAAAGCAGAAAATGACGTTTAACCTTTGCATCTCCTTCCACAAGATTAAAACTGGAAAACCTATAAAAATACAGCAAAAACGAAACCTGTTTTTAATCTAGACAGGAGACCGTAAAAATAAATTTATTACCGCCAACGCCAAGTTATCTATGAAACGGACGCCATATGCATCTGAATGCATTAAAATAAAATGTAAAATAGTCTGCAGTTGTGGCTGACGAATAGTCTGTGGTCGTAAAAATGTGCAAAAATCGACTCTTGCGTCACTTGAGCGAGCTGGATAGCTGTTATCTGTGGGACAAGTTACATGCTGAAGGCGATGTGAATAACTTTATGGAAAAGTTGGAGAAGGCACGTATACGTACGTACAAGCAAAAAGTAAGTAAATTTAGATCTTTTTGCATTAGATCAAATCCTTTTTAACGGATCATAATTGGCTTTAGTGCCGTCAAATGTACTGTATGGATAGTTGGATAGTAAAAAAAATATGCGTCGACTTAAGAAACTTCCTCTTTTTTAAAAACCACTTAGTTGTCGAGTGTATAGTGTAGCCTGAACTTATAACCGTTTGCTCTGAAACATTTTCAGGGATTAAACGAATATCCTAACAGTTTTCCCTTGTTTTTTCCTTTGATCGCAGGCGCAATTTTAACAGTTCCTCAAGAAAGCAAATAAAAGTTTCTCCAAACAATTTATTGCCCGTATAATCCTCAACCTTGGCCGTAAAAAACTAACATTAAATCAAACAAAATCGCTAATCGCTCGTAAATTCGGCCACAAAACGCACGGAGATATGAATCACGCCGAATTTAAGCACTTAGTCCGCTCCAAGGCCGCGCCATAGTTAAATGGTGTTCACAGAATACTGTTATAATACTTAAATATTTTTAGCATATTATATAATGGTAGTTTTATGGCTAAAAAGAGTGTGTCTGATCGATTTTAGTTGGTGATCGTTGGCGGTCAAGTTAAAAGTTATCTTCGTCTGCTTAAAATGTGTTTCAAGATACAGAAGTTATTACATACATAAACCCACGCCGTCCTCCCTGGGGGCAGGCAGAAATTACAGTACGCCACCTGCTGCGATCATACTCTTTTTGCTTCGTTTAAGTTCATAGCTTAATCATCCTATAATGTTCCCACTGCTGGGAAACAGAGAAGAGCTCGGTCCTCTCTGTTTCCAAGCAGTGGGAACAGACTGGGCCGTAATCCACCACGTGGGCTCAGTGCAGGTTGTTTTAAGTTCCAAAACATAATATATTTGTAAAAAAACATGAGTACTTGGCAAGGTAAGTTTTAAATCATGGCCACACATAATAGCGTACAAAGTAAAAGTTGCATAGATAGGTTAGATAACTTTTAAAAAGCGTGTCAACAAACCTGACAAACATTGTAAACATTAAGTAGGTGCCTATCTGATCTGTCATAACTCAAAAAAGAAAAGAAAGAAAAAGATTTCTGGTAACTGAGACCTTTCCTTTGAATCGTTCTTCAGGTCATTAAGAACTAGTGAAGTTCTTTCGTATACAAGATGACACTAAGGGTGGTTACCTGAAACTTAGGTGGCTATTACTGCAAATGGAATTTGAATACTTAGATATGTATTTTTTGCGTGGAAATACAAGCGCGATAGTTTTTGTACCAAATGGTGGCTCTGCGGCTCTGAAACTAGTTGTACAAAGATATTGTCGTTTCAAAATCAGAAGTTTTAAAATCCGCTCCCCATTACGCTTCCCTATTGATACGAATACTCCTATGACAAACATCAGCTCAGTTGGATTGGCTGTCAGATTAAAAATTATACCTACCTACAAAATCAAAATTACAGACAGAGCTGGGACAAATTTAATATAACTGACAATGTGATTGTCATCTGTCGCCTGTCGATTTTATGAAATAGGCTCCTGCAGATTGCGTAACACATTAACAATGAAAATTTTTTTGTTAGTCGTTTGTGATAAATAAATAAATTTTGCAAGCCTTTCATTTTGACAATTAAAAAACATTCATTGTGCGTATTACGTTGTCAAGCAAATAATTTTTCAGACTTATGAAGCAATGTATAGTAATATCCTTAAAAAAACCGTTGGATTGTGATTATAATAACAATAAATTTATAAGGGTACATAAAGGTTTTGTAAAACATGAGGGACTTAGAAAGTATGCTTTATTAATTACATGGCGTAGGTACAACGAATCGCTGCTGTCCTAGCTACGTTACTGAGTAATCTGTATTTAGGAGATTGAAACTATGATACGCTGTATGCTGGTCTTAATTCTAGAAAACCATAAAACCTAGAACCAGACTAGTCACGATTAATTCCAGTTTCCAGCACCTATCTTTCTTCACGACGTGCAAGTTTTTATCTCCGCGATATTTTCGTATTGTTTTCGTTTCACACGTAACTGGCCGACCTTGTAGCTCATCTGACGTTTGTTCGCACTGAAGGAGGCCATTGCATCAGATGATAGCATGTTTACTATGCAGTTTTGAGACGCAATTTTTTTCATAATTTTATGTTGGTTTGGTCAATATTTACTTGATAGGTGTAGATAAACATGTGTTGTGTGTTGGTTCTTGATTATTTTGCTGATTTTCTTTAAGAAGGCCATGGATTCTAAAACATGGGCAGTAGGTTTTTTCTACGATGTAATAACAATATACATAAATGCCTATTAAACCGCTCGACAACCATCATGACAAGCAGTTGTAAGTTACACAAATTATTATTGAAGTCAATCATGAGTAGCAAAAATCCAATTACAAGAAAAATCGTCTCATCATGCGGATGCTCGCTATAAAAGAATAATAAAACGTATTTATTACAAACTTCCGGTTACATTCCAAACCAAAAGGTCCGTTGTCATAAGATATGAATAAAATAGGTTAGTCTCCATTTTTTTTTTCAATTCTTTGATCCCTATTACGGTTAGACGATAGGACAGTCCTTCTCTTACTTGACAACTTATTACGTGCACAGAACTTATTTGCACTAAACACATTGTAATTCTAAGCACTACATAGCTTCACATTACTTATCACAATCTTTCCGGTGTCGAACAGTAACTCTCCTCAAAACTTATCACAATTCGTGCAAAAATCACGGAATTGCTATGGTTAATTCTACAATTACCTACTAACGAACAAACGATTTGTCTGTACATTTGTTTACATAAAGAGAAATTGACTAACAATGTCTTGGGAGAAAGTTAAAAACTGAAGCTCAAAACATCTATCTAGATTTTCAAAATGGCTGACAAACATCTTTCATTTGACGCAGTGTTGCGAACGTGTTTAAAAAAAGAATTGCTACTTTTTAATAGGCTGTCTGCGATGGTGTTTTTTTCTTTCTGGCTATGATTTTAAAAACATGGTGCCTCAACGCGATTTTACTAAAAGTGTACCTATTTAATTGAAGTATGGAATGTTTGACGATGTCATCTGTGTTTGTTTTAAATATCTATATCTATGTTGTTAGGTACTTCTGGACCACTAGAAATGAAATAGAGCCTAAAATTTCGCCATATTAAATTATCATTCAATTTAATTGAGTTTGTCATAGTTAAAAACTTTAATTAAAAAAGGTGTGTTTTCAATCAAATTTATTTATTTAACAGTCAAACAAGCAGACAAGCACGAATCAATCTCAATCGGCACACATTCGATTCGAATGCATCATCAATCGATTTGATTCCTGCTAAATCGATCGAGTATCGATACGTAATCGTTATGTAAACATCGCTGTTTACGTCTGGCAGCCGGCTTCCGCGTAATGTACCGTTAAAGATGCTGTTTTATATTTATTATTGAGGCACGTGTAATGACCTATCCCAATAAAAATATTTAGGTACTGTTGAGGAAGTAATATTTAAAAGAAAAGTTTTAATGAAATAGATAGCGACTGCCTCGTTAGTCTAGTCACAAGCGATACTATTGAGTGGTCTTGGGTTCGATGCCCAGGTCAGGCAATGTGTTGTTCCATCTGAAATTTCACAGAAGCAGCCCGGAGAAGCTCTGGATTTGTGTGAATAGGAAGGGACTGGAAGTTCGAAGAAAACATAAATGGATTGTGTGGGATATGAAAGAAAATTCAGGGAATGATAGCGTGACTGTTGACGGGGGAGAATGGGATAAGAAGACGTGTTGCGCCGACCACAAGTAACATAGGACAAGGGCAGGAGATAGATTGTTGCTTTAGAAAAGTTTGGGATTCTGCAAGTAATCTAGGTATTCCATTTTGTCTTAGTTTAATAACGAATGAAAGTGAGTCACTGATGACTGAGGTAGTAATTAGCCGTGAGAACTGGGTAACTGTCTCTTACAATAGCAGACGTAACACCTTACTGCTTGTCTAAATATCATGTACCTTTAATAGCTGTACTTAGATTTCTTGGAGCTTTAAATCCCGTTTATTGTGAGTCAATAAAATAACAGTTTTGATATAAGTAGTATAAATATAATCAGCCTATAATGTTCCAACTGCTGGGACACAGGCGTGCTCTCTTTTTAAGAGGAGGGAGCCGCGGGCCTTATGTAGGTTGGTATGTTACGTCTTCGAATTTTTGGTTCTAGGACATGCCGGTTTCCTCACGATGTTTTCCTTCACCGTTTTGAGAGCAGTGGTGATGAAATTATTTACAAAATCTAAAGCGCTGCCTGGGTTCGAAGCCACGACCTACACTCGTAAGTCGGGGCCGTCACCACTCGACCACCACTGCTCTTAAAGTAAGGCTCGAGTTTTACAAGTTGTCAACTTCAATTATTCGATTCAAAAAGCAGAGATAAATTAATAATCTCAGTAAATTCAAGCCAAATAATAAAAACGTAGGTAACTTAACTACCCTATCATAAAACAAAATATTTCTGGCGCATCCTCAAGCTCTGTACATTTCGCTTTCACAACACTAAATCACCACAACCAATAATGGACGGAAATGATCGAAAACGCGAACAAAGCACCATTTGCCACAGCCGAGAACTGAACCCGGAACACGCCGGTTGGCAGCCCGCCAACGATAAGCATGCCAGACTGGGTCGTAACCACTTTTATGAGTTGAGACATAACGCCAGTTAACTGCACTCATCGACGTATGTAAAGTAAAACTGATCATCCATTTTTGCAACTTTTAATGGGCTTTTTTTTATTTTTTAGGAGCTGCATGGCATCTTTAGGGTGTTCTACAGGGTGGCAGGGACATCAACGCGCAACCATAGATTCGGTACATGACTCTGAACCCCCTGTGTTGAAATTTTTCATGGGTTATAAAATTAAAATAAGCTGTTCAATACATTTTGATCGCGTAGGTATTGCATTTTAGAATAATTTGTTTTGATAACCGACGAATGATTTCTACGCTAGAGAGTCTAAAATCATGTGCTGAATTTATTTTTACAGTTTGCTCGTCGATGTCCCTCCCACCCTGTATAGCCTCCAGAAATTACTATAAATACACACGTCTGACTGGGTTAATCCCTTCACAGACTCACAGTCAGCCCCATAAACTAACTTTGCTGACTTTTTACAACGGTATCTACTACTAGCCTACACGACATAAGAATAACAGCCGATCTATTCTGTAAAAATCTCACCGTAAAGACTTAGGTGAAGTGAGCTGTCAAGAGTGTCAATCCCCAGCATGAGGTAAAAGTTTTCACGGTCAGATTTTTACAAAATAGACTGGCAGATGTTACGTTATTTTCTCAGCCCCATTATTTCATCGATTGGCTAACAGGCTACATATAACTGCTTACCCATCCCCCCTCAAATTCCTCAATTGCATCAGACATCCACAAGTGCTTTATATTTGGCTGGACCACACAACGTAACAGTTCTGAGCGAAATGGGTTTATAGGCATTGGAACTGGTCATCATTACATCAGATTATCGTGTAGGTGTTAAACTGAAATGAGCAGATGCACCTCTTCAAGCGTTAATTTCGATTTCGATTTCGTGATATTAATTGGCCTTAAAACCTGTAATTCTTATAGTCACAGGGTTAGTAGACGGTTTGATAACCGAACAAAGTTAAGTGGCCCATCCGTCGACTTTTTTTTATCAGAATCCAGAAAGGCTCGGTATACTTTTCACATTTTTCATCGTCATCATGAACCATGTACAGACGCCAGCAGGTGAACCAACCCTGAACCTTAATAATTTAACGATAAAGTTGAAAATCTATTAAAGTTTGACAGATTGTAGCAGCTTGATGTACATTACTTTTGGCGCCACATGAATTTTGGACATCTACACGTTCTGTATCTAGATCGAAATTTCAGTACGAAGCGTTGCTCCCTAATCTCATAAAACTTCTTGAAAGCAACCACAAAGTTGCCACAGGCTGAATACGAGGCAAACTAATCATTTAAATGGATTGCTGGCACTGCAGGCCACGTCTAAAGCCACGTCGAACAGCGCTGCAAAGTCCTATAGTCTGTAACTTTACGCATAAAAGCGGCAGGACCTCAAAGTTTGAGGTTTGGAAGCAACTTCTTGCTTGTGTTAGGTACCTACTTGGGAAATTACTCTATTGATGTTTTGGCAGACCGAGTTCGTTCGTTTACTAATGTTTGATGGCTGCTGACGTGCAGACACATTCCCACCTCTTTTTTAAAGAACTGAAAATATTTTAGGTGTTGTTGTTGTAACAATAGGTAACTTTAGAGATATTCCTTAAAAGTAAGAGTGAACAGGCATCTTCTGGGCATGCTCATTCCAACATAGACCTCATCCATCGCTTTCCATCAGGCGTGATCGAGGTCAAGAGCAGCCTTATTCAACATTTTTTTTTTATTGGCGGCAATTGCAGATTACTGATAACTTTGTATCTTGGAAATGTCTAAAATGACCGTTTCATTTTAGACATTTCCAAGATACAAAGTTGAATGATATGAATGATACAAAATGACTTTAGAGAAATACAAGAAACACCTCAGCACCAAATACAACAGAACGAACTACTTCACCCAATGAAATAACAACTTCCTACTGTTGAGTTCGACGAACAATAGAGAGTCAACACTTGTGACCTCAAATCATTCAAATCTAGGCAAACTTTAGCTCCGCCGAACGCCTAACAGTTCCAGTTTGGCAAATGACCGACTCACTCCGCTGCAAGTTGGGCGAAACTAATCATTACAATGAGTTCGGCTCTAACTTCGTGACGCGGTCATTGCTCTATAACCTTGTGGTTTTTGCTAGCTGTATAGAAGATTGGAACCTTCAAATAGCTACTTAGATTATGCCAGCTGACGGGTAAACAGGTGACTAAGGAAATTTACCAAATGGATGAAAATAACTTCACTTTGTGTAGCTGATAAAAGAAGGTCAAAAGAAAGATAAATCCTTTTAATTTTATTTATTTATCAGGTTCAGTCAACAACATAGTCAATTTTGTTAATAATTTAAAACTAGTGTTAGTAGAAAACAGCCAAGGATAAATAGAAACAAACAACAAAGTAGGTGTCTGAGGCAGAATGTGCAGAGAACGATAAAGTGAGGAATGAGCTACCTGACCATTTTGCCCACATAGAGCCTCGGAATAGGGGAGTACGGACTCTCCACAACTGTTGTCAGGATGCTATTGTCACTGTCCCGCGTTCTACGCATCAGTGATGCGACTTTTTTATGAATTTTAAGCTGAAGAGGAATTTAGAAATAGTAGTACTCGCAACCGCCGTTCGTGTACCAGATGTATGAACGTAAACGAGGCAAAAGGAGTATGGAAGGATCGTAGCAGCTGACCTTCTATAGTTTTTGCCTACCCCCATGGGAGGAAGGCGTGTCTTATGTAGATGTAGCCATTTAGAAGTCTTATCAATAGTAACTGATTTTTAGGTATGAAAATATCAGAGGAAACTTTTATTGGGTTTTTTCTTCAGCAATTCCTTAGCAGCAGCTCGTCGGATTTGTGTTCCGTTCATGGCAACAGGCTCGCCCCCTATCACAAAGGACTTAAACATAACTAACTGGTGAAATGTGGGTGTATTATAATATACACCACTTCCCAGCCCTTTCGGAGAAAACAGGTATGATGTTATGTTAATATCAGAGGACAACAGTTTCTTCATTCTTTACCTCAGCATTACAAATACTATAGATATAAGATACAACTTTTACTGGTGGAGATCATCTTAATAATAAATAGGTAATGTGTGATTCTGTATTTCAATTACAATTATTCCATTTTTATCTTTTACAAATTACAATGACGTAACATTTATCCTTTCATTTGTTTCAGGAACAATATAATTTCCACATTAGGGCCGAACACAAAAACTTGCAAGTCATCGAGGGCTGAAATGCGTGGGAAGTAACGTTTGTTGTCCATTTATCTTTCAGTAACATGTAAGTAAAGCCTTTACATCGTTTTCTATGTAAAATGACGCCGTTTTCAGACGAGGGCCTTATTCAAGGTTGTTCTAATGCCTTATGAAACATTAGGAATGTGTCTCCTTCATTGTTCATTTTGTTGTTTGACAATTAATTACATAATGGTAGAGAATTTTAAACCTTTAAATTTTAAGTGACCAGCTTTTCCCGAAAGCCTTCTTTTATCCCTGAAAAGGTCCCTTTCTTTAAAATATATTATGTCGTCTTATTACAAAACGAGTCCTAACTTTAGACCTAGACTAAACTTTGGAGCCAGTTACTGTATTTTGAACTTTATTCTGATAACCGTAAAGTTCTTAATTACAAACTCGGGTTTAACGTCAGTTTTTGCAATAAGAACTTTAAATTTGTCGGAATAAAGTTCGAAATTTAAAAATAGCTCGATGGTTTAAACCTGGGTCTAAAGATAAACCTTGTTATATAATAAAGCCGTAGTATGGGTTTATTTATAAACGTTGCTTATAGTATAATGATTAGCGAATGGTTTGGTTGGTTAATGGTTATTTTTGACGTTTAAACGTCTAATGATTAATAAAGGGGTTAGTGTTTAATTATTAAAAATGCAACATTGGCGCCGATTCCCTTGTTCACAAACTAAACTAAATTTAAGTTCAGTGCATCTTTTTCTTTCTATTTCATTAAGAAAAAGACAGAAGATAAAATATTATTTTAGTCTTGTCAAATTAAGATACTCCATAGACAGTTTAGATGTGTTTAAAAACATGGCTACTAAAAATACGTCAATTTACGTCAGGCGCTGACTAATTTGACAGAACTAAACTAATATTTATCTTCTGTTAAATATTAGTTTAGTTCTATTATTAGTTTAGTAGACTAAACTAATATTTATTTTCTGCCCTTTTCTTAATGAAATAGAAAGAAAAAGATGCACTGAACTTAAATTTAGTTTAGTTTGTGAACAAGGGAATCGGCGCCATTATCTTGAAAAATCTTGCAGTTTTAACGAAATATCTAATAAACTTTATACCTACATAAACGAATGCCACATAACCTAAATAATGTAAAACAAGTTGTCTGCGCTTTAGACTAGCATTAGTAATCGTTGCGCAGACAGAATATATCGCCAACCACAAGTCCCCTTTGCACGTAAATTGTTCAAAATGTTTTAACCAGAGGGTAAGCTGTGATACTATCCTGTGACGTCATTCAACCCTTTCTCTATGTTTATAAGTGTTACAAATTAAAAATTTGTCTGGATTTTGCCGTTTTATTTGACAGCTTTAAAACTGGCAAGGGTGTTTCAACTATAGGTAAATTGCGGTCCTTTCCATCTTGTATTATTTATTAACGTTTTATAAGTATCTCCTTTAGGTGAGGAGAGTTTTGAGTATAAATGTCGATGGCTATAAGAGTAGGGGAAAATCAAAGACACGGATGGAATGTATGAATGATGATAATTATGGTTAGAAAGGGGGTGAGTACCGAGATGACGATTAATAGAAAAGTATGGAAGAAACAGACATGTTGCGCCGACCACGAATAAATTAGGATAAGGGCTAAGGAGGGAGGGAAGGATAAGGATTGATGATCTTGATGTCTTTTAAGTTATATTAAATTCATGTATTCAGCTACATCCGGTTTGACCATAAGCCGACCCCAATAAAGTTGGGAAAAGGCAGATTTATTGATATTTATTTATTAGAAATTCCTGTTCACCAAGCCATCAGGAATTGATAGATTACACCAAAACAAGGCAACAAACAAGCGGTCAATACATCAAGCGAGTCATTTCATGGTCAATCTGAGGCGCGGAATGATTGCCCCACTATGCGCGAAATTATTGCTCACACGGCTACACCGCGCGTCGTGCCGGGTACACGATTGATCGCGGTGTGATCGTGCGCCGAATTTATAATAATCATCGTCCCGTTTTATGAGAAAGTATACAGTGCATGATTATGATTTAGGAGAAATGATTGATGAGATTGGGTAGGATATGTTTTGTGAAGTAGAATCCTTACTAATTAACACTACCTGAGGAAGTAAGACCCATCTTCTTGTTTAGTAGGAATTGAAAACATTTGGAATCGAAATAATTGATGAACGTGGTACCTAAAGAATTGTGCCCACGCCCACTCCCTCTCGAAGAGAGTCCCAGCAGTGGGAACAATATAGGCTGATTATACAAGCAAAATTCAGTTTTTAATATATATATTTTTTTTAAATACTTTGCCCCACACTAGGAATTTCTCCTGTATCGTGGGTGCGTTTACAAACATTTAAACTCACATACACAAACAGCCAGACCGGGAACAACTACTTGTAGGTCATACAAATATTTGTTCCGTGCGGGAATCGAACCCGCGACACGCAGCGCTGCAGTCAGTCGCTTAACCACTGCGCCAACCGTGCCGACACACGACGTGTCACGAGACTGGAACTAAGAAAGTTCACTGAATAGATTTTAATTCTGCACAATCGTGTCTTGCCAAATTGGAGGGCCTTACAGGATTACAGACCTACGCGTCTCAAGAATCCATACACATATCATTAATTTTTTTTCCACTAGCTATATTGTCCCACTGTTGGGCAAAGGCCTCCCCATATTCTTCCACCTTTTTTCTTTCCATCTAATTCTTATCTCACAATATTACAAAAAAAAACAATGAGCATCTATCTTTTAAACTCTCCCTGAAATTAAGCTTGCATACGATCATAAATTAATATTCAGCTTATCATTTCACAACAATACTCAGCATTACATTTCACAACAGATGCACTATACAAACATAAAAAACAAAAGAGCTTAAAAAGCCCGACCCTAAGGTCGACTGCACACGAACGCAGTGCATCGTCGTCAATCACTTCACATATAGGCCAGCGAGATAAGACCAGAACTGGCCTTGACTGGCCCAGTAAAAGTGCTTGGGCTGGTTTCGTATGTAGCTTTAAGATGTATGTATTTGTATGTACTAAGAAGTTGCATATAGGACCATGATTTTGGCTGATGCTAAGTATGGGAACCTACATAGTAGCATTAAGATCAAAATTATTTTTTGAGACAAGGATGATATTACATTTTGGTGCATAATATTACATTTGGAGTTACTAATTTATTTAATTTGGAACATATCTCTTTTATTTTTAGAATCTGAAGTCTTTGCATTCAGAGAAAAAGATCATAATACAACGAAAGAAAATGTACCGATTATCAAGAAAAACTCACTCTTTCTTGGCGACAGATTTTTTCAAAAGAAACACCAAAATGCCGGGATTATCACCAATTTAGTTCGTGACGTCACTACTCAGTATCCTCGAAGGATTTTGCTGGAGAAGTGCCAATGTTCGCAGACAGGCCAAAGAATCAGGATTGAATCACCAACGTAGCTATTTTAAAACTTCGCCGGAAATGACAAGATGCATTGCGCGAGAGTAACAAAAAATTTGTTGTTGATTTGTTGCCATGGTGATGGGTCTTACGGAAAATGGTAATGTTTTATTTTTACTGATATTTGTTTGGAGTGGTATTTGATTGGTATTTATTTCAGAGTAGATTACCAGTACCATGATTGAAAGTGGTGCCAATTCAAAGTTAATGATTCATAATTCATGTAAAATCTAAAAAGCATGAAGTTGAAAAAGTACCTTCAATTTTATTTGATCTTTTTTACAGAAAAACTATAGCACGGGGAGAACCCGAGGACCCATCTATTATGTAGTCGAAACTCAAACCCGAACTAAAATATGAACTAACTAAAATATGAACCCACTGAAAACTGCAATACATTTTAATATTCAAATCAAAATTCAAATTGCCCCAGTCGATCTAACGGCGTGCATTTGGGTAGAAACAAAACATCAATAATAAAATACTACTTTAGCCAACTACTGCAATGCAGGAGAATCTAATCTAGATTTAACATATAAAACATACACGGTACATAACTGTTCACTTTATTTCATACCTACATAATCTATTTAAAAGGTAATCATGTTTTTAAGAATTCAGTGTTAAAGTTACTGGCTGATTGGTGGATAAATATTCGATCCCAAAGTCGTTTTTTTCTATAAACAATCCAACCGTAGGTGATTCCTAAATAAAACAATGTAATGTACCTATGTATTTGCTTTATTTTCTACCTGTACCGTAATCTTTAAGCTTATCTAAAGGCAAATTCTTGTACTTTTTTTTTGCTTCTTTGGCAACTGAGGCGATGTCGGCTATTCTGCCAGAATTCTTGTACTTAATAAACGTACGAATTAAAGTCGCATCTCAACGACAATCACTGTCAAAAATTTGACAAAAATGCGGGTAAATATTAGAGGTAAATATTAAAGAAAAACATTCAATTAAACTAGAAACGTCCGGAAAATACTTGATTTACCCCTCTGGATGTTAGTTCATTTGAAGTCATTGTGACCTTTTGACATTTATAAACGCATCATAAAACAAAAGAAGACTTGCGCAACAACGTTTGAAATAAAGAAGCACTTAACCTGCCTATGAAACTCAAGTTTGACAGGCTTCATTGTACGGAATAATCTTTTGTAATTGACGAATATCGACGAATTTGTCCGAAGCCACACGACTGGCCTAATTGGCTTGAGGCTTTACGATTTGATCAATGTTGTAGCTCTAAGCTGATCTAAAAATGATAGAATAATAGGTCTAGACGGCAATTTTTAGGTTTTTAACCTTTGGCAACCGTGTCATCCGACCGCGTTGAATTTTATAAAAAGGTCTGCCAGACATATCTAGAACTACGCTTTACAGACAGGTTTATTGATCACAGTTTATTAATGGCGGTTGAAACTAGTCCTTACGTACATACTTTATCTGGTGTAGATAATATTATTGACACACAGGAAGATGCTGCTGAAAAAGAAGCTTATGAGTTGAAAGATAACAATAATATTAACTTTATTTCAGACAATCATACAAGACATTAGAAAAGGCTGTGGATAAGGATAAAGATCCTCTTTTACTGCTTGTGACATTGAAATTCAGAAGGGGAAGATATTTATGTATTGTCTGGCGGACAGGCACCGCATGACATAGCAAATATGTACTTATAATCACAGATTACCTGCTAGTTGAAGATCATGGAGAAGAAGAAAATGTCGGGAGCAAATTTGGGTTACTGACAAAGTGTGACTAGGTATGTAGCGTATACTAAGGCCTAAACGAATTCATTTTCTACAATTAGTAACACCGTGAATCAACAAAGTATCAAATGTAAGTATCTATGTGTGTTGACATTTAATCGAAAGGTTATGTGGTAGGCAAATGTCAAAACTGTTCATTTTTCCTTGAACAGGTCATTGGCGTCGCGAATTTGTAGAAAGTGTCTTTGTTTGTGACATTTTATTATAGAAAGGGAGTTCCTTGTTAAAAACTTCGCCTGGGACAGTAGTACCATTTTGCCAATTTCGGTCGCTATGTTAGCAGCATTTGATTGCCTTGTACACAAAGCATGACCACTTTTTATTATTTTTTCAATTTTGTAGGTTCTTCTTATACTAGATTGTAATTTAAAACTTTTATCTTATAATATCTTGACTGTAACCGTTGTATAAAGTAACATCTAAGAAGAGCCGGGTGATCTGTAACTCAGGACCCTCCTACCTCACACACCTTTCTCTATTTAAGATTGTGCATCAGTCTGTAATATGATGTAAAGATAAATAAAGATTTATGATTATGATAACTTCTACCTCTAGTCTACGAAGAATTGACTTAATATTTCTTCCTAAGCTTTTATCTAATTTATTAATTCTTGCCTTATTTTATTTTTTTACAATCTGTCAATTTGTTGTTTCGTTTCCTCTGTTTCTATAGTGGTCCTGTTTAGTATGCTTCGCGTGACGTACAGGCTTGAAGAGTACTGAGGTGTTCTGGTGAAAATACAGGCGAATGGGACATTTCAGCTTTGTATTATGGTAGTGTCATGCAATGACCATTTCTTACAGTTCTATGAGTATAAGGCAATAGTTAACAGAAAGAATTATCATAAGATGACTCTGCCAGTTCTATTCACAAAAAATAATAATATTTCATCAAAGAATCTCGTGAAAAATTCGCTTTCTTCAGCGAGAGTGATGTCGGCGTCGGTTTGATCAAAGTTATTATCCAGATGGTTCGTTAATTCCTGAAGACTTACTACTTCAGCAATGTGAATAAAAGTGCTTATTTGTAGATTTAATTAAAATGATAGTGTTTTAAAGAAGATTTTAATTGTGATTGTGATTTTATTATTTCTGTTTCAGATAGTAATGGACACGAGACGTTTGCTAACGAGTCGGCTTTTATTTCTTCAAGCAAATCATGCATCCGCCATGGCACGCGTACTTACTTTGCGTACTTTGCGTAAATACTTTCATCACCACTGCTCTCAAAACGGTGAATGAAAACATCATGAGGAAACCGGCATGTCCTAGAACCAAATATTCGAAGACATGTGACAACCACCAATCGGCACTAGGCCCGCGTGGTGGATTATGGCCCACTCCCTCACACAGAGAGGAGGCCTGTGTCCCAGCAGTGGGAATATTATAGGCTCCTATATACATAATAAATAATTTATGGAATGCCATCATGATTCCAGCCTGAACAAGGGATGGTGCTATCGGTCATGTATAGCTCCGTCTCTCTTACACTGGAATCATTGTGGCATTAAACCGTTATAATAAGACACCAGTATAGTTATAAAATTTCGAAAAAAAGTAAGCTAATCGACCAAGGCTGCCTGTCCAATTGATACACCTCGATTTGTTAGTTCATTTCCTAATAATAACGGCTTTTTGATCAGCAACACCGATAGCTTCCATTAAAGTCAGTTATACGTGTAATAGAAATCGAAAACTAGCTCATTGTTGTCTGAAAGTAGATGAAAGTAACAGCGCGAGGTCGCGGTCTTTTTGGTGTGAGCAGAAATTGTAGTGTCAATGTTTGATACGCAGATTTTTTTGTAGGGAAAAAGAGTTTTGGTTTTGTCACTTGTGAGCAACCTGAAATATAAAATTTTAAGAAAATACATAGATTATTTTTTATGATAAATCATAGTCAGCAAACACGTTACAGTGGAAAAGGGTCAAACATTTGGAACTAGAATTTTAAATCATAATGCACAGCTGAAGTGTAAAAATGTCAACTAACTTTTGAAGGGCACAGTATAAGTAATTAGGAGACATTCAGTAGCTACTTCGAACATTCTGAACCTAAGGAACTTTTGTTTGCAGGTGTAAAAATTAGACAGCATGCGTACGGAATAAACAGCGGTAACTTTTCAGATGCACTTAATTTATGGTCTTGATAAATCGTGGAAAAAGTGAATGAACAGCAAACAAAATCCAATTACCCGACTAGCACTTTCTACCCGCTAAGCAAACAGCTAAGTAATTACGAAAAAAAACAAAACACAACTTTATCAGATGGGCCTAAAAAAACCTACACACTTATGAATACTCTATAAGCTAATATTCTTTGCGATCAAGTGAAGCGGATACACGTGAGTAGCAAGCCTTAATTAGCTTTTTGTTTGTTATCGGTACATCGAGTGTTGAGGTCTATATGGTATCCAGACAATGGGGACTGACAATGGTGTTTGTCAGTAATTATTATGGTGTTTCGAGGGGTTAGTTTTTGGGTCAGACGTGGTCAGTTTGGCGGGGATTGTGTTGTATGTTGTCTGAGCGGAGAGGGATTGAACAATGTTTGTTTCAGTTTGAGATATTGTCCAGCGGGGAAATATCATGACACACTACTTATCAGTAGCAATGGGTTATATTTTGACAGTTCAACAATATTCATTGCGTTAGTTACGTTGTTGAGCAGACTCATTTTTCGTACATATGAAGTAATGGATTAGTAATATCCTTCAAAATTATTCAGATTGAGATTGGGTGCTGTACTTATTGATTATATATATAATATAGTGTTCTGTATCTTGTTATAAAAGTCTGGTAGGATATTAAAGAAATACTCTCAATGGTTTCGTATTCTTAATAGTTTAAAGAAGGCTGCATTTTTGCAATATCAATTAAGGAAGTATCGAATTAAATGCAATTCCAGCAACCAGTTTGACCATCCCTACTTATGCCACAACGGATAAGAAGCATGAATGTGTAACGGTAATCAAGACATAAAACTAAGAACAAAAGATTCACTTGAAACAACACACGAATAAAACGCTCACGTCACAAAACAAATGAAAATCGAACCCCGGGTTTTGTCAAGATGGAAGAAAATGGATCAAGAAGATAGAGATAGAAAATGTCAGGGCGAGTGCAGTATGAGGTTTGTATGTAATAATTACTAACAAATTGGATTTTATGAAGCGATTTGCCTTGATTTGAAAGGGTAGGTACACAATTACACATTTTCTGTTTAACAAGCTTTTATTTTTGTATTGGGCTGCTACATTTGAACGTAAAAATTGAGTGGCTCACTTAAAAGGAACTACAATGCCAATGTCTACTGTATGAATTTAATCCAGTAAATAGTCTATGGTTGTGACCTCGTAAGTCTCCGTTTTATTTCTCAAAATCTTTAATGTTATCCAAAATTACAATAAAAACGTGAAAGAAAATCGCTCATAAGCAAGAAAATAACGGTTTTCTTTTGTCTAGCCAGGATTATTAATTGAGTGGATATTCTGTCCGTACCTGTTCAGTGAGACAAGGGAGCTGAGATGTGGCGACTACTCATCCATACCGGACACAGGTATTCATTGTCGATTACAGCTGCATAGTAATTGTTTTTGATGCGGCTACATCTGGCTACATTGTATCTTCTAAATGTTTCAATACTCTAGGTACATCTAGATATTATAAGCACTATTCACACATGCTAAACTATGGAACCTAAAGCTAGGTACCTAGGCGTTATGTTCCAGCTAAATCAGCCACCATATTTCTTTTAAAATGAGAGTAAGTAGGTACACTCTCGAAGCTTAGATACCACTAAACGTTCAATAAAAATGTTCTTTAAAAATCATAATTATTGAACAAAATATTCATATTCAAATCTGAACTAATGTAACATGTAAGGAACATAAAGTCTAAACTATTATCTATCTATATCTATCTTCTATACTTATAATAAATCTGTAGAAGTGAAAATTCTGTACATTGAAAATATCAAAAAGATAAATGGCAGGGGGTGTTACTAGACCGACACCGAACCCAAAAATGTGATTAAAAAAATGTTTGTCTGTCTGTCTGTCTGTCTGTTTGTTCAGGCATCACGCAAAAACTACCGGTTCGATTACAATGAAACTTGGTATAATTATTCTTTAATATCCTGGGCACCACACTGGGTACTTTTTATCCCGGAAAAGTATATACAATAAAAAACAAACTTAATTTTGCGGTTCGATCCCTAGACCAGATTACTGCACCAACCGCAAATAATAAGTTTGTCGTAGGTTAAGTCACCCGCAATGGAGTTCATTTTTATTCCTTTTACTTTTTAGAGTTATTTAGGTTTATTTTTATATACATATGTCGTAGGTATAGATTTTAATTTTAAAGTATAGGTAGTATATTTGATAGTGTACGTAGTGACCGTAGGTTATTTTATAATACTGTTAGGTAGGATAGTCATTCGTATAGATACTTATTAGTTTTTAGAGATTTTGCTTATTTATTGAGTTTAGATTGAGGGGCCCGTGGCTAAATAATAACAGCCGCACAGGTCGATCGGTCAGGTTAAGCTATGCTTGCCGCGGTCGGTCTGTGGATGGGTGACCATCTTTACATACCGAGACACCTCCGTGCCTCGGAAAGCACGTTAAGCCGTTGGTCCCGGCTGTCATTCGTGGATCTTTGACAGTCGTTACGGGTAGTCAGAAGCCCGAAAGTCTGACAAACAGTCGTACCAAGGGTATCGTATTACCCAATAACTGGGTTGTGGAGGTCAGATAGGCAGTCGCTCCATGTAAAATACTGGTATTCAGCTGCATCCGGTTAGACTGGAAGCCGGCCCTGAACATAGTTGGGAAAAGGCTAGGCAGATGATGATTGAGTTTAGATTAGTTATCGTCATAAATAGGTTTATTTAGGTAGGTAGGTATTTTATTTTCTGTTATTGAGTTTATTTATTTTTTTAATCAGGTAGGTACTTAGGTAAAGATATCATATAGGTACCCTCTTAATCACCATTAATGAGACACAATTGGTTTTCTATTGTAATTAGCCACAAAGGGCCCGCGAAATAGATGGCATCCTGGTGCACATACATTTTATCCTGTTAGCACGTTCCCGTGGGAAAATTTCCGACATCCACGCGGGCGAAGCCGCGGGCAGAAGCTAGTATCATAATATATGCTGAAGAATAATGTATCGAATCATTTTGTATCAATTTTGATGATATGTAAAGGTGACAGTGTTAATAGACTTTATGGCGTCTGTACCTACCTGTCTTTTGAGAAGCTTAAGTTCAACCAGTTCAATAAAGGAGTGAAAATATTATTTTGATCAGGTTTATTAATTAAATACTAGCTGCGCACTGCAGTTTCACGCGCATAAGTCTCGATCTCGTGGAAATGTCGGGATAAAAAGTATCCGATATCCTAATCCAGGCCGTGGTCTACCAATATGCCAAATTTTATCCGAATCCGTTCAGCCATGAAAACGTAACAAAAAAAATATGCAAAAAATCAAATCTTTTCTCTTTATAATATTAGTTTAGACAACATTTTCTTTGAACTTTATATGAACAATAAAGGCAGCCCACCACAATTAAAAAGACTACCTACGCAGGAAGCAAAAAATGCAAGCGCCGCACCGACCATTACGGAAAAAAGTGTAAAAACAAGAAAAAACAGCTTTATAAATATTTAAATAGCGCATCAATCAGATAAATAGCTTATCTTTATGAAACAAATAAATTAAACGATCCATTTTACGATGAGCACACCGAGCACTGTTTATGGTACCTTTTACCTATAATTATGCATTGTACACTGAACGGTTAATTACTATATTAAGTACTAGCTGCACCCCGCGGTTTCACCCACATAAGTTTCGATCCCGTAGGCATATTGGTATAAAAAGTACACTATATGTTAATCCAGATTATAAACCATCTGTGTGCCAAATTTCATCCAAATTGGTTCAGCAGTTTTTGCGTGAAAGAGTAACAAACATCCATCCATACAAACTCACGTTTATCTATATAATATATAAAAATGAATCCCTATTTCCCCTGGTCACGCCATAACTTGAGAACGACTATATAATTTTTTTTTTTAAGTTTTCTAGTACTTTGTAGGAGGTTCTTACGGAAAAAAAAAGAAAGTTGCTTTACGCGGACGAAGTCGCGGGCAGAAGCTAGTAATACATATTAGTAGGACATATTAAGTACTTTATTAACAGTTGGAACATACCTACGGACCATAGGCCTAAATAAAAATGATCGACTTCTTCGACACGGATCGCAGGTTTAATTATAATTCCCAACAGCATAATCAGCCTATATTGTTCCCACTGCTGGGACACAGGCCTCCTCTCTTCGAGAGGGAGTGGGACTGTAATCTACCACGCGGGCCCAGTGCGGGTTGGTAGATGCCACAAATGTCATCGACGACACGGTTGGCGCAGTGGTTAAACCATTAACTGCTGCGCTGCGTGTCGCGCGTTCGATTTCCGCACGGAACAAATATTTGTATGACCTACAAGTAATTGTTACGGGTCTAAAAAAAAAGTCTTAGAATTGGTTTTTTACATGCCGCTTTCCTCACGATGTTTTCCTTTACCGTCTTAGGAGCAGTGCTGATGATATTATTTACACAAAGTAATGCCTAGATTCGAACCCTCGACCACAGCTCATAAGTTGGGACTGTTACCACTGGGCCAGAACTGCTAATTCCCAAAATAAAAGAACAACATAATTTCAGGATCTACTTAAAATGAGCTGTCTGGGAATCTGTGTATTGTGCATGTCAGGTTTGAATTCAGTAAGTAAATTTCACGAAATAGGAGTTAGTAATTACTATAGTACGTGCCTTCTTCTGCGGACGAGATTTATAGGTAACCATAAAATTTTAACCTATACTGCATTCGCGATTTATTTGCCAAAAATGTAAACAAATAAGAGTTTATGGAAAAATAACTTTAATTCCTACTACACAATAAAGTTCAGTTTTTCAATACCTAGCCATTAAAATAAATTTGATATTTGTTTACCTTTACCTTGAAATGACATCAATTTGAAACAAATTCGAATAGATTTTAGGTTAGGTATAACCTCGTGAATTAAAGAAAAAAAGAAAATTGCGTATATTGGCATTACAGCCAAATAAATACACCTTAAAACTATAAAAACAGAAAACAAAGATTATAATGCCAAGTAAGATAATATGACGTGTATTATTAACTAACCTCCCTGTTAGATCTGAACTGAAGTAAAACCAAGAAGACATGAACTTCGCAGACGACCTGTAAATCAACCAGCTAAGTTACAATTGTCCCACTAGATGGCGTTAAACGCAAATAATGTGGTTCTTCCTTGGTCCCAATTTAACTTGCGGTCACCGATCCTGAATGAGACGTCATATTATGGTCAGAGACCTTAATGGATAATAGCTTATTACTAGACTGGTTACCGCGGTATCAGGTTCGATTCTCAGATTAAATAGGTAATGCAATTTGCATAATGCATTGGCCAGAGAATTTTGCCATTGAACAAAACTGAATTAATAAATATGACTTTTATATAAATGGGATAGGTACGTACGTTAATAATAAAAGTTATTTTAATAAAGTGACCCCAATAAAGTTATGAGTAAATAGACATTATTGCATAAAATAAATTCTTACCTCATTGAATTCAAAACGGGTTCGAGATAATAATTATTATTTGTAATTAATTGATTCAAATTAGTTTGGTGAGTAAATAAATAAGTGATCTAGTTAATAACACTGTAATTATATCCATAATCAATTAAAAGCTTCACGGTTAGTACCTACTAATAGTTATTGGCATGCTACGGGTCGTGGGTTCAATTCCTATGTTGAGCAAGTAATATTTGTATGGATTGTTAATATTTTTTTCGTGGTGTGTTGGTAAAAGTGCATTATACGTTCAGAAAATTTTTCTTAAACATATGAAGCCCATTTCCATAGTTATAATTGTGGTATTTTAATGTAGGTACTTAAGTATGTGTCTACCGGAGATGGCGGGATTAGCTGGACTCCTTCAGCAAGAACTGGTCCTTAGCAGCTGCAGTAATCAGAGATACGTGGAAAGAGAGTAAATAGCCTTTGCCCTAAGGCGGGGAAAAAAACACAACTCCGCATTCAAACTTTTTTAGTTTTAATGATTACTTACAAATTAAAAATCACCAACACTAAACAATAGTAATCACTTGACACCGCAACATAACGGCAACCGAACCAATCAAAACCGCGGGTTACGAACCTAATTGCCCCCTATAAGTTATATAAGGAAGCGGGCGTTGTTTCCGGCGCGCGCGCAGCTACGTGATTCATAGTAGTGTGACTGTGAGTGACGGTGGACTGAGACAGTTTGGAGGTCAATGCCGGGAGGGTTTAGTAGTATTGTTTAGGGATTGAAATGAAACTACCCGGAGGTTTTTCAGCAGCTAGTTTTCAGGAGCAAAACTCGTTACGTAAAAAGGAGCAAACATGGAAAAAAGATCGACTTTTAAAATGGTATATTATTAGATAAATGGGACAGACTGGGTGCCGAACGTGGAGAACAGTGTGTTACGGCGCAGCATGGGACAGGCCCATGTCCAGCAGTGGACTATGATAGGCTGAGTCGATTGATTGATATTATAAAATAAGAGTTTTAATAATGTTAGTTGAATTTTCCAGGAAACATCTCTAGATAAGGGACAAACTTGTTGTGAGATTATAAGAAAGGAGCCCTATAGCCAGACTGTGGTGATTATAAGTATGGTGTATTTTCCGAGGTAGGAATGGCTGGTGTATTTTTTGAGGAAGGAAAATATTGCAAGGAAAAACCTATACTGCCGTATAGGGTTTTTCTTTGCAATATTTAACTATCACTCTTGCTAAAATATCGCAAGGAAAATCCATATTTTCCTTGCGATATTTTAGCAAGAGTGATAGTTAAAGGCTTATTTTCTGCCAGAAAAGCAGCGGTAGAATCAAATAGCATAAGTGGACGATGTTGTGTCTTTAATTTCTGTAATTGGTTTTAAACCGTTTTAATTAAAGAAATAAATTATGAAATACGATAACGATAATTATTGTAATAACTCTATAATAATATCGGCAATAAACAGTCAGCAAAAAAAATCCTACCTCAGGTAGTATCTAAACGATACGCTATCATAATGATGACAAGTAAACATAAAGATGTAGGTCATCATGAATAGGCAGCAACTTACCTACTCGCCTATTGCAAGTAAAATGTTTAAGTAGGTATGTTCTCTGAGAAACACGGACGTAAAAAAGACAAGGAGGCTAAACTTGGAGAATATAAGTCAAAATTTAATTATTCTGATAATTTTCTTTGAGTTTTTTCCAGGTACAGAAGCAATTTTCAGCACAAATGCGCCAAATCGTAACTGTAAATCACAGGAAACATAAAACTCTGTCAATTTGCTGAAGAATGGTCATCTAGTTCTCTTATATTGTCTCAAACAATGTATGAGAATAGCTCACGCTCTGACTGATAACAATCAGCCAGTGATCGAGGTGTTAGCGGGGCTGACTACCCAATTATTAATTAATGCACCATATCTGAAGCCTAATCGGATCATCATCATCTGGCTAGCTTTTTCCAAAATATATTGGGGTCGGTTTCTAGTCGAACCGGATGCAGCGAAATACCAGTATTTTGCGACTGCCTATCTGACCTGAAAGCCAATTCTCGTAATTTAAAACGTTCAAAATCTAATCGCAGTCCCATCTTGGCGACAAACAGATGTCAAAAACTTGTCAAAATGTACGGAAATCAGAGGTATTTTTGACAGATTGAGACTGAGATCAGACTGTAAACGTTCTTTAAATTACGAGAATTACCCCTTTGGTCTATCTGATTTTCAGACTTCCCGGCTTCTGACTACCTTACTGCTGTCATAGATCTGAAGGCGTATGTAATGCTCCCAAAAGAAGGTTAAATAGCGATCTTTATAATTATAATTTTAGAATGACATCACTGTAATTATTATGACATCGATGTGATAAATTGCAGATTGCAGATCGTGATGCAATGTTTACAATTTTGGAAGGTCATTGTCTAGACATTTCCGCTTTTATTCAAACTTGGTTTTAATAGGCAATGCATGGATTCGCAAAGTGTGTGTCATACGGGCAAATTTAACAGGTAACCTGTTTTTATGATCATATTTGAGTAAAAATTACGTATTTTATGCCTTACGATCCCGGGCAAAAAGAAATAAAAATGGTATATGTAATAAGGCGCACATCATAAAATAAAGATGAAACAATATTTTTATAACAGCCAACCAAAGAAAAAAAATGCAATAATATTCCATCATCATAATTTTAACCCTAGATGAAGTAGAACAGGGCCTTCTTCATTATTTTCTGAAGAAACTGTTGTACCGTACCTATAAATGAATTTCACGAGTTTTAGTGATGTGCTAAGTGTGAACTAAGAAGACTGCATTTCCATAGCAATAGTAAGGAAATAATCGTTATTTTTAGTATGTAAATTGCAGTGTGGGAGCGCATTGAAATCAGACGTGACGAATGGCACGTGTCAATTCGCACTTAGATAATATTTACTTGGTACAGAAATAGAAGTGAAGTAACTGTTTATTTTTTAAGACTTCTAAACTTATTGACCTAGTGGCTATAACTGCAAAGGCCGTTAGAGTCTTTGAGGTGATTACTTTTAGATTGGTTTAAGTTGAAACACAATAATATGCACTATCTTCGAGCAAAGTACATAAAGTCGTGATTTCAAAATCTAGCAAGCCGAGCTTTACAAATGGTGCAGCAATTTAATATAAATAATACTATATTTGCTCAATTGCATAGTCATACCTACAGCAGCATTCATTTATGTAATTTTACAATAAATAATGGTTGCAATTAAATAAACGATGAATCTGTAGATACACTTGATGCAGACCAAGTAGTCAATAATAAATCTTTACCCATCTTATCTAGAAACAAATTAAAATCTAGTGTTACAGTCGTCCGTCATTCTACAAACGACGATGGGAAATGGGTTAACGCCGACAATGCGCGAGCAACATGACATTATGTATTGTTACCATCTGTAGACCCAACAAGCCACAGGTTGGCTACAAGTGGTTTCAAATGACGGCTAATCTTGGAGCTTTCTGGGGTATTCTTAACTGGAATTTATATGTTCAATATAACACTTTGCGTTTTTTAATGCTATTTGATGAATACGTATTACACGTATTGAGAGACTATCTGAGAACCTCCAAAAAGGAACTTTTAGACCGATATTTTAAGGCTGCTATTGCTTAGATTATCTTTGTAAGATGAAACTAATATCTTTGGAACAATATAATTTAAAAGAATGTCCATGGAGTTACTTGCTCGCAAGTAACGTAAAAGCGTAGTAGGTACTACGCTTTGGAATGGGCAACTGGCGTCATATTTTTCACTAACCAACTCCTTGACAGTTGAAAAGTGCCTGTACATGGTTTAATTGAAATAAATGATTTGAGTATAACCAATCCTTTTGCCAAGTGTGGTGATGACGATGACTGACATAATGGTGAGGTAACAAATTCATTTGTTTTAAGAGTCTCGTAGAAGAACCGAGTACAAGTAGTGTTTGCTGCTAAGAAGGGTGAAGCTTGAGGATACGGAAACGGTCAGAATTAAAGAGGGGGCCGAAACAAGTTCAGGTATGCTGACTTAAAACTTCTCAGCAATGGGTTAGAGATGTAAATTAAATTGATGAGATATGATGATAAATAGAAGAACGCCAAAAATAGGTAATGACGTAATCAAAGCCTAGCA
Organism: Apamea anceps; assembly: GCA_951799955.1. Lineage (NCBI taxonomy): Eukaryota > Metazoa > Arthropoda > Insecta > Lepidoptera > Noctuidae > Apamea > Apamea anceps. The sequence goes on along the minus strand of OX637513.1, from coordinate 19,657,201 downwards.
TAGTCAGCCTTAAATGTTCCCAATAGTGAGCCGTAATCCACCACGCGGGCCCAGTGCGAGTTGGTAATCAAGAAAAGTGAAAATAAAAACAGTTAAACCTAAACTAAAGATGACTCTAAAAAACACACATTACATGAAATTGAAGTTGACATAATTCTCAAAACATTAAATTTGTAGCAACACGTTCCCAAAGTCCAATTTCCGCTTAAGAAAACTAGGTTTTCACAGCAATAAATCGAAATTGTCCAGAAAATACCGAATAAATGGTTAGCATAAACATCCCGTATCGATATTCGTAACAGTAATATTTATTATGGGCTCTTAAGATTTTATCGTCGTTTGAGAATCCATTTGAGCGCCGGGACTACATTTTCGATATTTATTATATCTTATTCTTATGACATGATTTTATCGGAGTCTTTCCTCTTTTTCATTTTTTATTAAAGTGCATTGTTTATTAGATTATAGTTTAGCTGTATTTACTGCTTTCATCTCTATTGTTTATGTGTGTACATCCGGTTAGACTGGAAGCCGACCCCAACATAGTTGGGAAAAGGCTAGGCAGATGATGATGTGTGTACTATGGATCACTACTAAGTTTTTTCTTCTGAAGAATAAAACTGCAACTAGGTAGGTACTGTCATTTTTTTTTTTATCGATTGAAGAAAAGCAACTAGACTGAATCGTCATAATTTTAATTGCACTTTTTAACGTTGTAAGTAACCTATTAAGCTAGGTAGTTTTACTAGGACATAAAAATTATTACAACTTTTTGTAAAGCCTATTTTATTGTTCATAATCCAAAAACTTGCACTTACTTGCTGGTGTTAATATTTCAACTCTAGTTTAACTTTGACACGCAAGCATCGCGTGCCGTGTTGCCTCACTAAAGATTTATGTTCAGTGTTGCCAACTGCGAAAATGGTAAAAATGAGTTTACGCTTAGAAGGTCGAATGGGACAATACTCCGAAGAGTTTAAGCTATATTTTTAGCAAACCTCATTGTACAGAATTGCTATAATAGTACCTACCTGGAATCATAATTCTTTATGTTGAAATACATTTATGGCTGGCTGTAAACGGCTCGGGTTTGTAATAAATGACTAGCTACGGCAACTAACTAATAATTTACAAAGTGTTACATTGTGTTGGAAATAGTATAGAAGAAAAACAAATACTTGCTTAATTAAATAGAAATTATGCAAAAGATTAGGTTACCTTTTGAATAATTTATTTTTATAAGAATTCTAAAATTTTTATAAACAAATACATAATTAATAATCCGGATTCAGGCAGAACTCTGGAGATAATTCTACCCTTTGAATAATTCACAATCAATAAGCTTAAATCATTAAAATAGAATAAACGACAATAAATCCTAATTCTGAATCACAATTCCAAACAACGACCATTTAAATTTCCGCATCTCGCTCCATAAATATTATCTACCTTAATATCTATTCTACCTTTTCAATTGTGTATAAACGACTATTATCCTATTCTCTAATTTCTAGATCGTAGAATCCGGTACTGTAAAGGTAAATCATATTTACCGGTAAAGGAACGTTCCCATTGTTTCTCTCATCCGGCATTCAGAAATTACCGGGCTGGAATTCGACCTTGAATTTGTGACCTTCGTTTATAACCTTGACATCGTTTATGTCTTCATAATCCGGTTTAATGTTAATTATAAGCCATGTGGTTGTGTAATGATTGGGGTAATTCTGGGATTTATGTCTGGGGTAAAGGTAAAAAAGAAAAAGCTGGAATAATATTCCTGAAGTAGGTATTTTCCCTGGAATTGTGCTGTTTTTACAGATGATAGAGTTTTGTTTTAATTTCTGCTAAGTGGTTACTGTCATAGGTAATCTAGTGAAATAGTTAGCCTTTTTCTGTTCTATAATCTCCAACACATTGTCTTCTGTTAAGGCTGTCCCTGTACATTTCTTACGTTTTATTTCGTCCCAATTTTTGTATGGAATTATCCTCCAATTTCCATTATACTTCAGCAACTTCTTCCTCCCTCAAGGTCCCTCCTCTTCCTCCCCCTTTCGTTGGAAGGCGTCCTACTAAGTGGACCGATGACCTGTTGAAGGCCGCAGGAATCCGCTGGATGCGAAAAGCACAGAAACGACCCAAGTGGCGGTGCTTGGAGGAGACCTACCTATGTCCAGCAGTGCTCGTCTTCGGCTGAAGTGAAGATGACGAACTTCTTCCTTTTTTATCTACTAATTAAAAGGATGGATCCTTTTAATATTCGTTCCATGGTTCATTGCTTTTACAAACATGCTCAGCCAGCTTCCATTAACGATGTTCTAACCAGCTTTCAACCCCGTATTCACTTTCATTTCACTAAACCAACTCAGTTTCAGCTTTTGATGATCCGACCAAATTGAAGCGAATATTAATTCAATTTACACAGAAAATAACACGTTTCCATATTATTTGTACTTAATTGGAAATTTTAATTTGATATGTTGATGACAAAATAACAGCGGTCTCTTGTTTGTGTATATGATTAATGTTTTCGCTCATTTCGTTTTTGATTATAACATTCCCTAGAGTTTTGACATAAGTATGGAAGACACGCATGTATCTCACACACGCACGTATGCACGTATGTATGTATCTATATATTTCAACTTCTTTGTATTGAGGCCCCATTTCAAACAGACCTTGTATTTGACTGTTGTGGGATAAGTTGGTCCATGTGAATCATATATTCAGGAATTTAAAAAACTGGGACGTAATTCTGACTGTTAGTATGACACTCATTCTTAATTCTCGATTCGTTTTAATAGCAGAGTCATGTATCTATACGAAATGTAGCCAACGTGTTAGTTTGGATGATTCAGAAACTAAAACTAATACTGTTACTAAACGAATAGCAATTTTCTTTGCAGATGATTTTAAAATACATACTGAAGGAAATGAAACGTTTTAAGGACAACAGACCGTTGATAGTTAGAGAATGAAAAACATTACATTCGTGTTTCTGTAAAAGCAGTGAAAAGAGTGAAACTATCTTCAAGATCATCACTTTCATGAAACTAGAACAAATACTGAAAGTATTTATCATTACTACAACTAGATTTCATTCAAGAGACTCACAAGAAAATGTAGACGAAAACAACAGTTTTATATCAAGTCTCAAAATCTTTCACAGATGATACAGGAACTACTACTGACAATAATGCAACTACCTGTCGTTACCACTGAGTACTCTAGTTCACCAAGTAGAATCCTATCAAAATGACGATGAAAACAGGAGTTGTGTATCAATCCTGAAATCTTTCATAGATGATACTAGAACAACAACTAAAAATAATGAAACTATCTCGAATACTCGAGTCGATAACAGATCTAGAATCGTTACAAAACGGAGACGCGCGCGCCGATAGCTGCGGCATGTGACGGACATAATTATAGTCTTACTCGCGTGCTTTCTTTTTGCATCGCTCGCTTAGGACTTGCGGACAGATCGCTTTGTTTAAACGATTTCAGAGATGAGGTTGCATTAGTATGTATGTTGCATTAATTGGCATACCAACATGGGAAAAGTGAATTTCTTATTTGATTACATTATGTCTATGTATGACAGAAAGGATTTTCAAGGAAAGATTCTCTATATTGGCCAAGTTAGAAATTCAAATACTTAGATTAACTGCGAAATTATATGTCATACTGATTTTAGACGGAGGCTTATGTACAGCAGTGGACTGCGATAGGCTGGGTTGAATAATTGGTTGATTTTCTCTTAGAATATCAATTGCCATAATATATTGGTGGAAGGAATATCTTTACTACCGATATAGTTTTTACGATGAGTATGAGCATTCAGTTGCAAATTCGCAAGATCTTTTGCCATTTATGTTTGTGTCTTTGTTTGAAAATACCATCCGGTTAACTCACAGGCCATCTTCCTATCTAGTTTCCAAGTATATTCAATTGGCTTCACGTCCTAGACTTAGTATATGCGAATAACATTTGCATATTAAATTGTGTGAAGTACTCGTATATTATATTAATTAAGATTCATAATAACTTTAATAGCATCAGATTCTAATCTTTTGCATGTGGATAAGGAACCTGTTATGAACAATGTCAAAATAATTAACTAAGCCAATAATTTGATGTTGATCCGATACGTCAGACCGTAATATATTGAGATCATAAAGTCGCACGACTGTGTCCAACGCACACGCGATTTGACCACCTAGGTTTTTAATCTTGGCAACATCATTATTGAAGATAGACCTACTCGATGAAAAATGGCTGCCTGGAATCGTCTAGAATTGTCACATTTTTACAATCTTCTTCATTTAGCGTATCGATGGCAAAATTTATAATAAATTCAGTTACACGAACTGCACTCACAGACGCAGCCATAAGGTCATCAAGGGCACAAGTAACAGCGCATGCGGCGCAATATAGAGGTTGATCTGCATATTGGAATGTTAAGAAACAAATAAGTATATGTCAGTAACTAATGAGAATTACTATTTTAAACCTAGTAAAGCCCTTTTCTGTCGTCACGTCATAGTAGCGGTGGCGCCATGGTTGACAGATTGTCTAGCCACAGCCAATCACCAATGTAGAGGGGCTAACTGTCTGGGATGCGTCAGACGTTTTGTAATTCGAACACTATTCTCTGTGTAGACTTGTAAAGCTTCATCCTTCATCTGTGTAAAGTTACAGATTATCTTAACGAAATTCATGCCCGTTCTAACTAGCACTAGGTGAGACCTACAAAAATGCCTTAATAAAAGCGCATTATTGCATTTCTAAGGCTCGGCTCAGCGCTGAGAGTCGAAACTCCAACAATGCAAAAAAAATTAAGCGTTCATTTAGGTGTTTGGTAGTGTTAGTGAAAACGGGCGTAAGTGTAAGTTGAAATCCCGTCTAAGTGCACTATATGTCAATGATTTTCTGCCTTGAAAACTTTGTCGACTGCCTTAGTAACTCTTATAACAACGTTTAGTCCGACTTACTCGTCCCTAAATGAACCAATCAAGTATTTTTAAATAATTACGTCATAAAAAGGAGCTGTGTGTGCAATTATAATCACCGTTGTGTAATTGAGCGCAAATTGATTCGTTTTTAAGGTATCCTACTGGTTTCTGAGTTAAACAATCGGTTGCATCATCCGTCAATGCTTGTCTATAAAACCGGAATATTTTTGGCTGTTATTCGTTGTTTAACGATGTTATTGTCTAACTGAGATTTAATAAAAAAGGCTAGACTTGTGATGGAAATTTGCTTTTCAATGTTATTTAAAGCCTTCAGTGCGTTCGTTTTAGAGTTCTCTATCTTATTATCAATTATTAATCATTTGCTACCGCATCAAAATACTTCATCACCTAGTTTAAAAGAAATAAATAATTGATCATTCTTATGTGTTTGACTTTAGTTCTCATCCATATAGAAATGCGTATCTATAGAAATGAAAAGGCTCTGTGTAATAATCTCCTTCCTTTTGCCGTTTTAGTAACCGATAGCGGGTCGCAGGAGGCGGGGAATATTGTAAAACAAAACTAACTTTACCTATTTCCCTATTACCACAACAATTAAACTACCATCCAAACACACAGACCGCTATAGTCTCTGCCTACCCATTTAACCTATTTAGCCTTCAACAAAGACCCAAAGACATCAAAGAAAACTAAAACGACACTAAAACTGAACAGCTCCTAAAGCTAAAACGGCACAAGTAAGGAACCGATAAAACGTAGGATAATGTAATAATATAGTGAATTCGAGCGTCCGCTCTTGGATTATTTTCCCAGAGCGCGGCGTAAGGCGTAATCTCATAATATGGCGCCCATCCCCCGGCCTTACTTGTCAGGCTTCGGTTATACGCCGCCGTTGTATCCACGTATCAAAATCTCCGAAATTGAGACTTGGAAAGTGATATTCTTCATTTATTATAATAGGTATTCCTTCTTGTTTTTAGCTACAGGAAAATTGTATCTATCTATGTACTGTATTCATATTATTATCACCACTTATTCTGCCCTCTGTGCTCCAAAAAAGGCAGACATAGAGACCTCTACGCTGCCATCGACGATGCCGTGGAAGTGGAGAAGTTTTGGGCCAACAAAACCTATTCACTGTCGTTTGCACATAATAATATTCGTCATCGACACGACGAAGAAGAATATTATTATGTGTAAATAACGATGTTCTACGGTCTCATTGATTTTTATACCCTTGAGAGGCTATTTTTTGTTTAAAATGTGTAAAAAATACTGTGTTTGCATTCCTTAATCTAGTTCATATAAGTTCATATTATTGCTGTTGATTCATTTTCGAATAAATGAATCAGTAAGCAAAATTATTATAATTTTTAGTTTGTATTAATCAGTCGTGTCCTAATTTATGTTATATGTATATTGTACCGACTTTATTTTTAGTGTTTATTAGTGGAAACGTCTAAATGGCCTTCATTCTCATGTTGTTCAAAAACACTGTATAAATTTGCTGTAAATTTCCCGAAGAGAGTAAAATAAAATAAATCAGATTACATGTATTTAAGTACGCGACACATTGACAACTGTTGGGTACCTACCTATATCTGTTTCTGAGATATTCATAGTAAGTTACTTTCCTATTTATTTTTACTGCATTTATTAAATAGACTAGTAAGGTCAGATCATCTTACAAGAGAACAGCTAGGTAAATAAAGTAAGGATGTAATGTTTCAATAACTACAAGAATTAATGGGAACATAAACGTTATTATTGATTTCTGATGTTAATGCAAATACTTTACATCGAAATGCGTCTATTTTTACTGAATTTACTACTTAAATCGCTTTTGATATGGCTTTTGCGAGTAAAATATTGTTTTTATGTATACTTAAGCAGAACTTTATTAAAACTGTCGATGAATGATCACACACTGAGGTAGATGTTAACCGTTTCAGCTTATTTCGTTAAAAAAAATTATAATAGCCACAAGAATGAATAAATTGTGCAAAAAGTCATCCATTTTTTTGTATGTTTTTTTTTCTCTTTATATTCTTTCTTTCTGGTTTATTAGTATCAAACTCAAAGCATTTATTACAATCAAACCATTTGCAGGCACTTTTGGTGGTCGAGGAGTCGATCAGAAATATGAAGCTAGTTGCCCATTCCAAAGCGTTAGAAGGACCCATAGAGAAGAAGATACTATCAAGTGAACAAACTATTAATACCTAAAAGCCTGCAGAATGCAGACTAGAGTTGCAGTGTGTCACCGAATTATCACAAGCTGTGTTATCATTCGTTTATCATTACATCATGCGAGATAACGCTGTGCTATATCTGTGCTCAATTTTCTACTTTCTCGTGCGAATTCGTTTAGATGGCCTTGAGATTTGGAGATATATAACTATATACATAACTTGTACATTTTTCATATGGGTTGTTGTTAAGTATATTTTCGTGGTCAGAAGCAATGCCATAGTATTTTTATTTTAATGGCATGTGTTCTATTTTCTTTTGTTTTTTTTTCTATAATTTTTTTCAAGTTCCTATTTGTAATTTCTTATGGGTGTATTCATAATATTTTGTCTAAGGGCTAATTTTTCCAACGTCAGATTATTTTATCTGAGAAATTATTTTAAATGTTTTACGAAATCTACATTTTTTTACGTTCAATATTATATGTATATCTTTAGTAGAATATGGGTTATATTCTACTAAAGATATACAGATTACAGAAACCCTCTTTAGTAATATAGTTCATCTTATCTTTCCATAATAATATACGGGTCTCGCCATCACTCTTTCGTGTAAGTAACATCAAGACCACCCCTTATCTTGCCACCGTTATGAAATATTAGAACTTTTCTCTTTTCTTTACCACTGGTATGAAAATACTAGTTGTATCTACTATATATTTTTTCTCTTTCTATTCAGAAATGACTCTGATAAAGCAAAATTAAGAAAATCATCTTACTATCCTACTAATACTTAATGAACGAATGAAATTCACCGATCCCAGCGTGGTTCAACCAGACTCGATTAATCGAATGAACCCCAAGATTCGCACTAGCTTCTGTAGCCTCATGTTCATGGTGCTACAGCGACCATTGCATATCAAGGAATAGACCGGAGGGCGCGGTAATTGTAGGGAAGACGTGCCCGTAGGAAAGGGTAGGATTTAAGAGCCTACCGGATATGCATCCCAATGTAAGCATTGGACTAGTGGAGAAATGGGTGATATTTGTCTATGGATAGGCATCTTTTGAATACTTCGCGGCCGGGTGCTTCAGGTCGAGCTTCGCCCGTGAATCTTTTGGCAGGATTTAAACTGGTTTCTCGTCTCGTTTTTATGTCCTTGCTCTGCTATGTTAAATGTTGATGTTCTCAATGTCTTCGTCATAGGTCTTGCTACTGTCAGCGTTTTACTGCCAGTGCTTTTTGTAAATCTCACTAGCAGGTTTCTTGATCCAATTTGATTTTTTTTTTTGATAATATTATAAACGTGATGTTTGTTATTCAATCACGCAAAAACGGCTGAACGGATTTAGATAAAATTTTGCACAAAGATAATTTATAAACTGCTGAATCGAGACTTATGAGGGTTAAACCGCAGGGCGCAGTTAGTTTACTATAAAAGAAAACTGTAAGAAAAAGAAAAATTATGTTCCATTTTTAAACAGTTTTCTTTTGCGGAAATTCTGTTTTTAAGTTGGTTTTATCAGTGTCGTTTCCTTTCTAACCCTTTATAATCCATGGGCTAATATCATGCAACTCCAAGCTTCGGAAGGGGTTAGCCATCATTTGGATCCACTGCGGTTAGTGTCTGAAAAGCCGTAAAATCTGCAAGATATCGGGACCTCCGGAAAGGTAAAGGTAGGCATTGAATACGGGAATGTTTGGTTAGTCATTTTGTAAGTTGGTTTGTTATCTTTTGTAATTAATTAATTATTGGTTTTATTGTTCCGCAAAGCTAAGAGAACAGAGGCTGTCTTTGGAATATAGTGTCAATGCACAGAACCTCAATACTTAGTACCTATTTGGTAGTATGGTCAAAAAATTTCGAAACTCAGCAAGCGAAATAGGCTAAATAGTTTTATTCTGGATCAATCTATTCGGTCAGGTACCTACCTATATTGTTTGCCACGTAAGTATCCCTTTTCATTCCGGAAAAACATTAGAAAACCAGCAAAGTCACCGATAATGCAAGTTAATCAATGTGTTACAAGAAGGAAACATACTACTTCATAATTAGTCATGATTTCAATTAAGTACTTGAGGTATCAACAACGCGTGGTGATACCACTCAACAACTACCTTTAGCAGTGTTCATAATCTCAGATAATTTACATTTCATCGCCACTTAATCGTTATCTACTTTAGTGAAATGTATTCTAAGTTGGTTTTTCAGTGACCATTTGTAACAAAAAGGTCCTAATAAGTTTTTGGTTGCAATGGAATTTGAACTATGTAGAGTATGACATTCAGTTTGTTGTTCCATGACTTGAAAATTATCTGAAATTCTTAATTCCAATATACTTACCTACTTCAAATTCAGTAGGTATTATTAGAATTATCAACATGTCCACTATCCACTATATTACAAGGAGTTTCAGAAACTAGAAGTAATTTATTTAGTTGGATATCATGTTTCATAGTTCTGTAGATCCTGAATTATTTTTGGTTCTTACCCCCACCTTTTCGATAAATAGTCCTGCATAATTCATGTATGACTGTCCCCAATTCGTAAAGGACTGCCTTTTTTGGTATTCAGAAATAGAGTTGTTACTTATTTATTTATGAAAATGTTTTGTGTTTGAAAAGTTATGGCTAAGCAACTATTGTGGGTAGTAAGTTATTACGGAAGTTTCCCAAACTAAACACATTCATTCTCATAAAATCACGAATGTTTCATAAACGTCTAATATTCCCCGGATTACATAAACACATAAGTTTCAATGTTTATAATATTATCAAGAAATGCTTTGTGGTACAAAAGAGAATGTATAATATTTTATAATAATTGACTCCTAACATTACTTTACGTAATATTGTTGTATTTCAGTATTTTATCTGACAGATTGGGATAGGTTTCGGACGGTTAAACATAACATATTGCGCATGTACTAATACGGGTTACACCCGTTTAGGTTGTTTGCAAACATGGCTCTAAGCAATGTTTTGTCTCTGTACTAATCAAATATGTATAAGCCTACATAAAAATAAAAGATAATACGTCAAGTCGACGAGCATTAACAATGACAGATGTCAATGTCAATTTCTTATAACAGTTTTAGTAATCGAAGTTCTTGTTTTAAAATGAAGGGTTGTACCTATTATAAAGCAAACTATTTTACTGATTGAAGGAATATCGCCTGTTAATAACCTATTGTAAGTTTGCAAGCTGGGTCAAACAAATGTACGAGTATTTTCCTTATTTTTTCTTTTAATTCTTTCAATGCTTGCTTCCAGTTTAACCAAATATAATCTGCTGTTATCTGCAAACCGCAAATTTAATTAGGTAACTGTAAAGATGAGATAGTCCCAAATTGTATATAGTGGAATACGTATCATCATATTTTTAATAAAAGCTGTTGCATAATGATGAACTACACACATAAGGCATTGTTTTGTTTGACAATTTCTAAAGTACATATGTCAATTCAACAACACCAGAAGGCCAATTCTCGTAATTTAAAACGTTCAAAATCTAGTCGCAGTCTCATCTTGGCGACAAATAAATGTCATAAACTTGTCAAAATGTAGGGAAATTAGAAGTATATTTGACAGATTGAGACTGAGATCGGACTGTGAACGTTCTTAAAATTACGTGAATTGCCCCTCTGATGTCATTTAATATTTCATGCGGAAAAACACTGCAGTGTACGTTTAGTGTGAATTATGAATTATGTCATAAATGCGGAAGAAAAACGCAAGTAGAAACCGCAAGTGCAGATTAGGCCTTATAAATTGTTTGCAGTCTTACTGACCGAAATTCCGATAACATCAAGATTATTTTCGCAATCAGGAATTGTTTATTTATTTTTCTGATAATGTTGATATGTGGATTTTATCTACCGTGCATCATTTTGTTATCTTTCGCGTAATTTGGGTGTTGCTTTCATTTGGTTTATTTACTGCCATTATTATTTTAAATCGTCGCCTTACGATAAATCGCCGTTTCTTGTAAAATAACGCTAGGATAACATATGAAATTGTTTCAATACTGCAATACCATTACTGAATACTGCCGCTGATATCCATTTATTACAGGAAATATAGTATTAAAACTACTTCAAACATGACACTCATGTTCTGACATGTCATGACCAGTGATAGGAATAGGTAGTGCCTATTTGCCTAAACTTCGAAGAACAGAGACAAGAAACGGAGACTTCCTTAGGACTAAATTTTTTCCGGGACACCTGTCTCGAAAAAAACACATATAATATTGTTGTAACTTACAACAATATTCTGTGTTTTATTTTTCCTTTAGAGCCCATAGAGGATAAGTTATTATTATGGAGTTATAAATTATAAATGTTATGTCTAGTCGCAAACTTTAGGTAAATATAGACGAATTACTTATTCCAAATAACATATTTTTTTGATGTATTCAAAAGTGTTGTCCCGAATTCCGGGACAGATGTCCCAGAAAAAATTTAGTCCTAAGGAAGTCTCCGTTTCTTGTCTCTGTTCTTCGAAGTTTAGGCAAATAGGCACTACCTATTCCTATCACTGGTCATGACACTCTAATTTTCCTTACTTAGAACTAAATCTCTAAGTAGGTACGGCCTATCTCCTATCGATAGATACTTGGGACTTGGGATACCAAGTAGGCAAGATATTGATCGCATAAAGTTTTTTACTGTCCATTTCTCAGGAAAAAAAAGGTTTAGATCCTTTTTCCTTTATTAACCTTAAGGTTTCCTATTATAATGCGGATGGCTGCCGGTTGACCTCTGCAACCCCGAGCTCATTGCATTGACCTTTCCGCCGGCGAAAAGCAGCTGCTTCACTATTTTTCTTTTTACCTAAGATCAGCAAGAAAATTGCGGTTGAAAAGATAACCTGTTTAAATATAGGCTATGTTGAGTAAAGGAAATAAGGTATGATGTCAGTCCATGCAGTAATTATTGACATAAGTCCTTATTGACTGAAAATGGCACAAGAGTCTTGTAAGTGCCATTTTGTGACCAACGAAATATTTCAGCGTACCGATTGATCATCGTTCTGTTTCGAAATTGAATCTATTGACTCATATTTTTAAAGATATCTTTGCGATAACTATCCTCCGCCGGTATCTTGCTTGGATTGTGATTTTGTAAAATGCCTCATGTAGGAGTTTGAAATGTAAAAGAAGTGACAAATGTTTCAGGGGAAAATTGCCTCATTTGTATTGATTACAGCCGGCTGTCTGCAAAAACAAAGTACCTACAAGGTGTGTTTGCCGCATGTTATATTACCGCTGCTTGCTGTAACTTTTCTCGATAACAGCTTCGGAAAATTAAGTAATTATAAGTTAAAAGAGTTTTCAGATACTAAATTGTTAATTATTTATAACGTAAAGAAAATTGTAACAACCGGCATTTCTTCGTTGTAAATAAATCATGCTCGTTTTGTGTTCAAGTAATTCGTACTTGAGTGTTATTGTAAACTTAGCTCATACATCAGCGAAAATAAAGTAAAAGTATTACGTAATATAAATAATGTGTCCTGCGGTCTGTTTGCCGCAGTATTTTCTTTTAATTATTTACCGACGTAATAGTTCGTAGCCCAAACTACGTCACCGGTGACGTAACAGGAAAAATGGACAACGCCGTAAGCGAAACCATCACCTACATAATTGCCGCATTACATCACATTTCTCCAAATTTCACACGGACATTGCTTTTTAAACGCACCGCAGATTATTTACCCAGTAATAACACAAAATAACCACGTTGTTTACGCTAAAAAATAAACACTGAGACAACATCGGAACTTTAATTTTTCATCGGAAAGAATCAATGGAGAAAGTGCGTGTTGTGATGCTAAAAAAATAACGTTTCTAATTCCACAATAGACGCTCGCCGGCAAATTGAATTTTCTCCCAATTTGACAGCTGTCACGTTGACAGATCCAATTTTTTCAGAGCAAAGGCGACAAAGTGTTCAGCTTACCTTTAACAAGCCGCTGCAGAATAATCTCCTTGTGCTCGTTAGTGTGGGGCTCCCCGATCACCGCGAGCAAATAACATCCCGTGAGAGGGCTCGGTGGGGGCACAGAGGCAGATACCTCCGTCCCCAGAGACAAGGACCTGTCCTCGTCGTGGTCCATCGCCGACGGCGGCGCCGGCGCGACTGCCGACGGTTCGCCCAGGGCTAGCGTATGAATCGACCGCTCGGCACGAGAACTCCGATCGGAATGGATTGGAACGGACTGTGTGGTAGACACTTGCGCGCGCAACGCTCCGGCATCGACCGCTGGATGTGCGCGACACGCAGACGCGTCGGCGACTCGACTCAACCCCAAAACCGTCTTTTCGTTCTAACTTAACATTTCTTTTATGTGAAAGATAGAGATGGAATATGTCGTAGGGCGTATACAGAAGCCGCTGTAGGTTTTTCAGCGCACACGTGATCTGCATTGCGTCTAAACAACCCGGCTAAATAACCTCAGACCGGTGGCTCAGCTGTTCAACAGAATGCCATGGTTGTTACAATCGATAATGATATAATCGGAATGACTTGACATTATGGCGTTTGGTCAATTGACTTTAGAGAAGGCTCTACTAACAGCCGGTTGCGGAGGCTGGTGTCCGGGGCTCTGGGCAATATGTCTGCGCAGGACTGCAGTGACATATCCCATTTGTTGTCCTGACAGTTATCACTTTTCTACGACCAACTTAATGATTAGCAGACTTAGCGGGGTTGTTTAATGTTTGCGTTTCTTTTATTTTTCGCCATTATTGTCATCTGCTGCTTCGGCTTGTTATAAAAATTAGAATGTTTTCCTTGTTCCATCTTTTATTAGAACTTTTTTTTGAGTTACTTAGCTCATTTTTATAACATTCATTTAAAAAATAGTGGCATATCGTTTCAGAGGCCCAATTCCCTATTCTATTATAATTTATCGCTTTTACGTGCGTATAATTTTATTCGATCGCGATTGTGTTTGTTTTATTTTTGGACATTAATCACTATGAATAAATTCTGGCTATCTCAAAAATTAAATGTAGGGACAGTTTTTTTTACAAATTGGTCCTTCGATAATTTTTATAAGTGCCTAAATTAATTAAATGGACCGAATTTTCACCTAAGTTTTGGCGCTTTTACATTTAGCTAGGTAACTTACTTTAAACTTAGAGAACCTAATTTTAAATTGGTCCTTCGGTGCTAGTGCTAGTTTCATAATTAAATTAATGATCCATTTGCCAAGCGTAGTGCAAACTAGAATATTTTCTGTATTAATGGGAGGTGGTGCAGAGAGCATTTGCAGCTTTGTAAGATAAATATGACTTACAAAACAAACAATACAATTTGCAAATAAGTCCTTCAACGCATTCATCAATGAGAACCATCGCTATATCGCCTCCAGCCGACTTTATTTAGAAGATGCAACATAAATATCTTGACGCATACTTTCACTATCGGCGCCGGCGCATTGAATCATCAAGCGTATTGTTCCGACTGCTCCGATTGCCTACATACGGAGAAAATGCTCTGTTGTTAATCAGCATAGTTATCTATGAACGGGTGCGTTTTGTTTACCTAGGGCGAATTGAACTGAATATGCAGGGTCGCTCAGCGCTAAGGAGCGTGCTATGCTCGGAGTTTCTTTGAAGAATAAAACCAAAACCGAAGTTATCCGGAAAATAACCGGAGTTACTGACATAGCTTGCAAGCTGAAGTGGCAGTGGGCTGGCCATGTTTGTCGAAGGACCGATGGCCGGTGGAGCAGACGAGTCCTGGAGTGGGGACCGTGTATCGGCAAGCGTAGTGTGGGATGCCCCCCAGCTAGGTGGACCCACGACCTCAGAAAGGTGGCTGGGGCAGACTGGATGCGGGAGGCGGAGAACAAGTTATTGTGGCGCAGCATGGGAGAGGCCTATGTCCAGCAGTGGACTGCGATAGGCTGAGTTGATTGATTGATACTGGGCAGAAACTTGAAGTCGATGTCATCAGCAGCACGATGGAAGGTTAAGCTACGTTTGCCGCGGTCGGTTCGTGGATGGGTGACCATCCATTACATATCGAGACCCCTCCGTGAACGCACGTTAAGCCGTTGGTCCCGACTGTCATTCGTAGATCTGACAGTCGATACGGGTTGTCAGAAGCCCAAAAGTCTGACCACCAGTCCTATCGTGGAGGCCGACGCCAACATCTGAAGGACTTATGTGTGTATTTTATGAGATTTTTTTGGAATGTTCGTTTTGTTTGTGCAGAATTAACAATTTTTCTTTCTTTTTTTTGGCTACAGAAAGATCACCCACCTGTGTGAAGTTTATAAATGCTTTTTATTTATAATAATTAGTCAGTGTCCTAGTAATACCGTTTGTGATTACGGTTAATGCGGTACCCATGTTCAGCGGTGGACAGTTGCGAGCTGGTATGATTAATGATACTATCTTGGAAGCTATCCTTTCAAATAATATTTGTGTCAACCCTTTACCGAAGTACAGCTTTACGACATTTCTGCAATGTAGCTTGATCATTTTACAACACTGACCGAAAATTTTTGCAACACCTGCAGTTGTTAATTGTTGTTGCTTGTTTTGATGTGTTTTAAAAGTGGAATGAAGTGTTCGATTCTAAACTGCATTCAATTGTTTTTAATCTTTTTGAGTCTTATGACACTAACAGTAGTGTCATAAGACCAAAAAAGATTCGATGTCCCTGCGACCCTGTATAGCTGGTCTGTACGCGCAAACTGTAATCATGAATTCAGCAAGTTTCTAGAAAAAAAATCAGCTGTTACATAGACAAGAGCAATACCTGTATGGTCAAAATGTATGTAACAGCATTTTTTTTTTAAAACCGACTATAAATTTCAATGCACATGTGCTGAATTCATAATTACAGTTTGCGCGTCAATGTTTCTGTTAACCTGTATAAATAAAAATGAAATGCTGTTCGTTGATAAGCGCATCACTTGAGAACGGCATAGACAGGTTTTTTTTACTGTTCCTCATTTTAGTCTGCATAAGGTTTTTATTAAAAGAAAAATTGAAAAAGTCGCCCGGAAAATTGGAAAAATTGAAAGTGCTTTTTATTACAAGATTATCGTATAAATTATTGAAATTAGGACAGGACAACGTTTGTTACGTGTATTACAATCGTAAGTTAATTAATTAAGGTTCCTTAGTGAGTGAAACTAATTGTTACTTGGGGTCCTTTTTTTACCGTTTTCTTCTTCCGTTCTCCCCTGTCCACCGTCACGCTATCATCTACTCCCTTCTCTTTCATATATTCTTCACACAATCCATCCTCCAAACGAATTATATCGTAATATTTTATAATTCACTTAACAAATTACTCATCTACTTAAAGTTACATAAAAAGCTAGTCTGCCTAATTTCTAAGTAATTTCAGACGAATTAGTAGTTAATGATTGGTTCTGCTAGACTCAAGCAGATAATTTTGCTTCGATTCTTACTTTAATTTTTCTCATGATGTTCTGTCGACACTGAAATTCAGGGGGCTCTCGAATATTCGCTGCTAAGTGATTGGATTACAAGTACTCTACTTGTTAGCGCTTTAATTTAATTTAAATACTTAAATAATTTTTTTTATACTTTTTCTAACGTAATTGGTGAAGTTATACAGGGTAATGACTTAGATGATGTAAGTACGTACTTGTGAAATAGGATATTTTAATCCCCATATCACAAAATTATTTTCTTAAATCCTATCTCTTGAGAAAGGATATTTCTTGAAGATTTGAAACTTTAATACAGGGTGGCAGAGACATCGACGCGCAAATTGAAACCATAAATTCAGTGCATGATTCTAGACCTTCTACGCTAGAGGTAGGGTAGAAATTTTACGTCGGTTATCCAAAAAAAATATGTTGTTTCATAGAAAAGTGCAACACGTACGCGGTCAAAATGTATGGAACAGCCAATTTTTTTTAATAGCCGACGAAATCCGCGAGCGCCGGCTGCCGCTGAAAACCAGCGCTGGGGCTCTGTCTCGTATAGGGTCTTAGCATTATGCTGAGCGATGGCCGTTTTGCGTGAATGTGACGCATGTTTACCCCCAACTTGTTATTTTTTGTGTGTTTATGTCCTTTTTTTTATGCGTCATGTTTGCCGCAAATAAATGCTTTTTCTTTCTTTCTTTCTTTAAATATTTCCGCTCAGGGTTTTCAGAATCATGTTCTGAATCTATGGTACTAGTTTTCGCGCCGATGTCGGGATCCCATCATGTATATTAAAGTTCTAAATCCTCTGTTGTGATAGAACTTAAAACTCTAATACGAGTATATGAACAGACTATTGTTGAAAAAATTAAACATCATTCATCTCTTAAGGAGGGCAGGAAAATAATGACGATGGAGTCTCTTGGAGAGTGATAACAAGAACACGAATGAGTTGAAAGGCACTATAAATATTTACAGAACACAAAAACAACTAGTATATAGGCTAATATCTAAGCCCAAATCTTCGTTAGCATAACAGACCCATTCATCTTTTGGGCTGCTTAACCGAAAAACAGCTTAATCGAGATCCAGATTATTATCAAAGGACCAGTTACGAATTAGGGCGAACCACGATATACTTATTTGGAAAAAGGGATTGCGTCCTTGATTTAGTGGTCGCAAACGCTACTGCTGACCTGAGGTCTTGGATTCGATTCCCAGGTGGGGAAAAGTGTTATTGGGTTTATCTATCTGGAATTTCTCAGTACCCCCTGGAGTCTGGATTTGTGCGTGGTTTATGGCAACAGGCTCGCCCCCTATTAATAATAATAATAATATCCCTGGACATTTCACACAGCGCGATCTAGTCCCAAGCTAAGCAACCTAATGCTTGTGTTATGGTAACAAGATGGCTGATAAACTACTTATATACATTTTTTTTTGTAAATACATACATATTATAGATAGAAAAACACCCAGACTCGGAACAAATACATGTAGGTCATACAAATATTTGTTCCGTGCGGGAATCGAACCCGCGACACGCAGCGCAGCAGTCAATCGCTTAACCACTGCGCCAACCGTGCCGTCAAATTGCGTGCCCTATTACCTACATGAGACCTAAAGATGAAATGGTGGTGTACTATAGGTACGGGTTTTTTTTTTGTCTGATGTGGGTACCTACTGTCTTTCAGTATGTGCTAAATAAATGTATTTTCATTCTTTCTTTATTTCTTACACCTCTACCCAACCCTTCGGGGAAACGAGGCGTCATAATATGTGTTATCTACCATCCTTGCTCTGATAGGGTACAAATGATTAGAATTCAAAATAATCTGCATTGTTTACTATCCCAATGTGTTTAGGTCCCGTACATTCTGGTCCACGTACACGGTAACAGTTCGACATTTACAGCGCCCTTATTACGTAGCAGTTAGGGCAGTTCTTCATCACATTAGTATGCGTCTCCTGTTGCCTGTGCGTGTTCGGGCGAGTCCTTAAAAAGTATAACATGTTGGGACGTTGTCCTTTCCCGGGTTTAACGCATGTTGTAGTATTACCCATTCTTCTCCAAACGAAAACTACCTTTTGGAAGTGGCGACTAGAATCAATTCTATTTTATTATAAATTTTTACGTTCAAAAGTGCTCTTTATGTTCCTACTAGCTGCGCCCCGCGGTTTCACCCATATAAGTTTCGATAACGTGGGAATATCGGGATAAAAAGTCTATGTATTAATCCTGGTTATAAACTATTTGTGTGCCAAATTTCACCGAAACTGGTCCAGCCGCTTGAGGGTAAAGAAGTAACAAACATACAAACACACACTCACTCACTAACTTTCGCCTTGCTAATATTAGTGTGATTTGAAATAAATGCTTTGACTTTGACTTTTCCTAAGAAACAGGCTCAAAGGACCAATAAACCACAAGGACCATCTATAACATCAGCATTTATGATACCGTCACTCCACAAAGCATTATAATAATTTGGGCCACATTATACATTACTTATCATTTTAAGTACTGGTGTAATTCGCGAGGGCATCATTAAGTACACTTGATAACGTTATGATAATATCCGTAATAAGAGTAAATGACGTAATTCACACGCCCACCTGGTTATTGTGGCGCCGTTTTAATTACATTTAAAATCAGGAGGGAATATTAGGCAACTAAAAACAGAATCTAAGATAATAACATTGAATTAAAAACTCCAAAATCCTTTTTTTATTTAGTCTGTACGGTCCCACTGCTGAGCAAAGGCCTCCCCCTTCCAGGAACTCTTTTCCCGCGCCACCTCGAACCAGGTACAACAACCTCTCACGGTACGCGTACAGATCATCTCGCCACCGCTTTCTGGGCGTATTGTGATCATTTCAATCCAAATTGAGAAATATATTGACACAATAATAATAATAATATCCCTGGACATTTCACACAGCGCCATCTAGTCCCAAGCTAAGCAACCTAATGCTTGTGTTATGGTAACAAGATGGCTGATAAACTACTTATATACATTTTTTTTTTGTAAATACATACATATTATAGATAGAAAAACACCCAGACTCGGAACAAATACATGTAGGTCATACAAATATTTGTTCCGTGCGGGAATCGAACCCGCGACACGCAGCGCAGCAGTCAATCGCTTAACCACTGCGCCAACCGTGCCGTCGACAATCAAATTACTGTGTTAATATCATACGAGGCTAGGTCACAAAGGACGTCTGATATTCAAAATTAGCTACAATCAGTCAACACAATTATTTCCGACCAAAATAAGACACTGGATTGGTTTGATCAGGACCAAGGACACTCGCAAAGCCTACAAAAGTTATCTTCTTCATAAATCATTAGTAATTAAGCCTGTATCTACCTCGTTGGTAGTAGTAATCTCAAGCGCTACTGCTAAGCCCGAGGTCCCGGGTTCGATTACCAGCGGGGCAATTGCGTAACACATTATGAATCGGAATCGGTTTCATTTTGACAGTTCAACAACATTCATTGCGTTATTTACGTGTTGAGCAGACAATTTTTTCGAACTTATGCAGCAATGGATTAGCAATTTGCTTCAAAATGATTCAGATTCCGATTGATCGTGTGTTACGCAATTAGGGTGCTGGTCGGATAAAGTGTTTTTCCATCAAGAATTTCTTAGTAGCAGCCCGGAATTTGTATTTGTGCCTGGTTTATAGGAAATAGGCTCGCCCTCTATTATATGGAACTTAAACACAACAGAAGGCCAATTCTCGTAACTTAAAACGTTCAAAATCTAGTCGCAGTCTCATCTGGGCGACAAACAAATAATAATAATGCTTTATTTCCATGTTTACAAGCACTCTGTAGAACAGACTTTAAAAAAAAAACCTAAAATTAATGTCAAAATTTAGGGAAATTAGAGGGATTTTTGACAGATTGAGACTGAGAACAGACTGTGAACGTTCTTAAAATTACGGGAATTACCCCCCTGATGAAATGTGGGTGTCACTATAGACACACGTACAGCTAAGCCTAACCTTCGTGGACTACGGGCGTGAAGTTACGAATAGTTACGTTAGTTAGAATAATCACCATACTTGGCAAAATGATTGGTAATCGTCATTTGTTTTATCAGACAGGACAACGATATAATATTTGTACCCCTTTAGCATATACAAAGGCTGTTTTTGCACTCTTCAAACCCATGTATCATCATTCACCATTTCCTCCTGCAGATAACCGATCTCCTGCCAATTCACCACCGAGCTATATCAGACTGTTTATTGAACGTTTGCTTATCTGCCCATAACTCCGCAGCCTGAACCTCCAGGATTCTTGGCTGAACGCCAGTTCATCTGTTATGCTGACCTATAAACAGGTCTTACAGTCAGTATTTTGATAAGTCATCTCGCAGTTCGATGACTTTTTAGTTGGCCGGGTCAAGATTTTGTCGATGAAGAAGGTTGATACCATGTTATGTGATTGTGTGGAGAGTTTTATGTTGTTTTGATCCTTAATAGGAATGTGGTGATAAGTATCTTTAGGGCCGATTTTGTAATCTTCAGGTAACTTTTATCTGACGAATAACAATGACAGCTTCTGTAAAGAAAATTATCTCAAATCACAATTTTGATCTTCAGATAAAAGTTAGGTACATAACTGACGACTGAAAAATCTCAGGCCACGGCCTCTAGTTGATTACTTACTAAGGAATGAGGCATACATCTCGAATAAAGTTCATTAACAATGATTGTTTATTTACATAACGCAATGTAAATTAGATCAAAAGTAGACAAAAGAATCAGGTTAATACAGCGTTTCATTATTTTCTTTACTAGACACAGAAATATATGTATGTATATTGTATAGTACTCGTATAAATCTACCAACACGCACTGGGCCCGCGTGTTGAATTACCGCCCACTCCCTCTCACAGAGAGGCCTATGTCCCAGTATTGGGAACATTATATGTTGATTATGCTACATAAATGTCTGCAGGTCATACAAATCCTTATCGTAGGAAAACTACTGTGACCTTAGAAAGCCAATCACCAGCCACAGCGTCGATGAAGCCGATAATCTCGCAGATATTCCCGTAGGCGTTAATAATACGCGATCAAAAGATTACGTACCTACATACACGTGGGACAGACTAAGCTGCGGCATATACGCAGGTCACTATTAATAAAATAGAGAGTGTTGTTGTTAAGAGACTGTAATTATTTTGTTGGAAGTATTTGAAATGCATTAAATAAACATTTCTTAATTTGGATTTAAGTGATTAAAAATTAAAAGGTTACCTAGTACTTGTCACTGCTCACCGTCATGATTTTTTTGAAGATTAAGAACGCTTATTATTTCCTCTAACTACCAGGTCGTTAGTCATTTTAGTACCAGGTGATTTTTTTTTGTCACAGAAAAATGGTCTTCTGAAAGAAAGAAAGAAAACACCTACGTTTATTTGCGGTAAACGTGACGCAGAGAAAGAACTCAAACACAAGAAAAGAACAAGTTGGGGGAAAATATGCGTCACATCCACGCAAAACGCCCATCGCGCAGCATAATGCTACGACCCGATGCGAGACAGAGCCCCAGCGCTAGTTTTCAGCGACAGCTGGCGTTGTCATGATGACGTCAACCGGTGCAGCACCCGAAAAGATGAAAGTAACAATATAAGAAATAAAATAAATACACAATACCCAGTGTATTTAATAATATAATAATAATAATTCATGACCTGATGGCCGAAAGCCTCGATCAACATCTATCGAAGCTCTCGTTAGGCGGTTGGATCAAGGGCCTGATTCAGAAGGCTGTACTCCTCGATACGGCTCGCATTGTGAGGAGGTTTCTATCTCTGGAGCCCTAACTACCGGTAGCTTGGACCCTACTCCCGCCATCGGTGGATTACTATTTTTTTATATTTTTAAATGTTTTTATACTAATATTTGAAAATATAATAAAATAAGACAATTAAATGAATAAACGAAATAATAATTCATTTATTTTCAGGACAACAAAAATCCCATCAAGAAATAAACACAATATTATTTATTTTAAATCCGTTATAAACGTTACGCAACCCTATCACTGACCGACTGAAAGCGACAGAATGATAAATATTACCTTTTACCTAGCAGAAACCTCACTAATATACTAACTTTAATATCACTTAGCGCCACAAAAAGGGCGTAAATACTGACATAACCATTAATGCTTGCCGGAGTTTGATCGCAAAAACTTGGCTTCCATTTCACGGGTCGTGTGACACTTGAAGACCACGGTCCACGCCTCTAATCCTGTATGTGACATGTCGGCAAAAAATATCTAGCCGCCGAACTATTAAGGTCGCAAACACTTGATAGGGATCCTACTATGAGTGTGGGAAGTCGGGAAATGGTCGCAGAAGCGAGCTTCGAGTGTCAAAACTTTTTGAGCTATATGTGTGTTTTTTTTTTTAATATTTTTGGGTACCCAGTAACTAGGTTGTGGAAGTTAAATAGGCAGTCGCTCCATATAAAATACTGGTATTCAGCTGCATCCAGTTAGACTGGAAGTCGACCCCGGCATAGTTGAGAAAAGGCTCGGTAGAGGATGTGACGGTTGACTTCTGATTAACGAATGATTCTAGTGACAGTATTGACTCAACAATCTTTACTGTCAATGATTTTGGTCAGAATAATGTCGTGTTATAAGTTCAACCGTCGCAGATTCTTCTCATCATCAGCACTCTCATCCAGCTGCTACCGCACCACGAAGATCCTCGCTCTCCTTATCCTGTATTTGTTGCTATGAAAGACAAAAATACGTTATTTCTTACTAGCTGCGCCCCGCAGTTTCACCCGCATCGAACCCGTGGGAACATCGAGATAAAAAGTATTCTATATCCTAATCCAGGTCATTGTCTATTCATGTGCCAAATTTCATCCAAATCCGATCAGCTGTTTTAGCGTGAAAACGTAACAAAAAACATATAAAATATCAAATCTTATCTCATCATAATATTAGTTTTGGTGTCGATTTTATTGTAATAAAACGTTCATCGCTACCAAACTGGAAATTAACTCCCGAAAATACACATTCTACGCTTAACCAATGAACTGTGACAGCGGTAGATGTACGATGTATGTATCTATAAAGTGGGCCTACGTAACGTTTGGGTGTATGTAACTCAGGAATACCTAGGAATTTACATAGGTACTACACAAGAAGCCCCAAGTAAAGACGGCACCTAGTAGTTAAACCAGCCATGCGTGCAGCCTCAGAGCTATTATTACAGGTAACCCTTGTGTTCATGAAGCCTGAATCTTTGAAATCGAAACTTTACCATGCATACGAGAAAGATAGCAACTTGCCAGTGTAAACTGTGTAGCAAGAACTATGAAGTGTAAATAATAAAAGAGGGTGTGCTTATGAGCCGAGTATGTGCGTTTCAGCGTCACCAACCGACTGGAGTCGAGTATACCCGGTTTAGCGTCACCGACCGGAGTGTTACGGTTCAGTTTCGTTTTCAATTCAAAATTCTTATACTTACTAGTTAATATCGGACGTAGCTCGCAGAAGTTTTCTTGTTTATGTGTGAGAATGCGGCCTTCGTGTGTAGCCTGACTATCTCTACTCTTTGAAGAATAGGCTTATTATCTCTTTCAAGTGACATTTTTGTTCATTTGTGACATCGCTTGGTGAAAATTTTTCTATCATTTTTTTTTTCTGTCATTTTATCTTTCGAGGCTAAGAAGTATATTAACTTGAAGTAAATGCTTTTAACAGCAAGCAAGGAATTATTTTTAAACATAAAAAATATTTTATAAACCCACAAAATTCAACCAGAAGGTTTACCCCGGAACGCGGACCAACTCACTTCTCCCTGTGAGTTCGTCAACACTAGTGTTTTAATAATAAAATAAAAATAAAAATTAGGCGCTCCTCAAAATAGAAGTAGGACTTCTAATACAAGCCGCTCCTAATTCAATCGGAATCAATCGACCCAGCTCCGAGTTTAGCACTACTAGTAGCACATAGGCACAAACAGACACTTCCAGGTCACCGCTCGACGTACAGACAGCAAACGAGTTAAGTATACGGGCTATAATAAGGCTTTCAATGGTGTTGATTCTATAGTGCAGAAACTAAACTAATTTGGGCTAGTGCCATTTTTTTCTCAGACTACAAGTCTTGCCAAACGGTATCGTGTTACCCAGTAACTGGTTTATGGAGATCAGATTGGAAGTTGCTCCATGTAAAATACTGGTATTCAACTGCATCCGATTTGACTGGTAGCCAACTCTAACATATGATATTATGCTATTATTGTCTCTGTAACAAAACAAGCAAGAGATAAACGTATAGACAAGATTTCTGTAATTTTAGTTTAGGTAGTAACCAAGTTAAAAAAAAAAACATTTTTATTTAAGTATATAGTTTGTAATAACCTTTTAAAACTGAGAACCTCCTTAAAGGAGCGTTGCCAAAAACTCGACTGTAGCACACGCATTATATTGTGTAAAGGTAGTTGCAAGCTAGCTGCCTGCACACTCATCTCTTGTATTCAATGTACTAGCTAGCTATTTCGAACTAGCGTGTCGCGAATATCGAGTAGGTACATTGACTTCTAACCATTAATGCTAACTGAAATAACTATAAACTGTCGTTTAATTGGAAACTATGGATATTGTTTTCGATAACTGAGAATGTATTTTGTCTTTAAACCTTATTAAGGAAAGGAGATGGGTAGAAGTTTAAGGCTCAGTCATGATTTGAGTCCAGCTTATTATCATACATACACATACTGTCAGTTTTACTCGTAGATCGAGATTTATTACTGAACATCGTTCAATAATACGATTCTAAGCATGATTTAGTGTCAATTTAATATAAGTAAGATGCACTGTCATGTGACAGTGTGTATGCACTCATAATCATCATAATGTAATGCCTGTAATGTTCCCACTGCTGGGACACAGGCCTCCTCTCTGTGAGAGGGAGTGGGCCGTAATCCACCACGGGGGCAGTGTGCGCGTTGGTGTCACAGATGTCACATGTCTTCGAATTTGTTCTAGGACATGCCGGTTTCCTCACGATGTTTTCCTTCACCGTTTTGAGAGTAGTGGTAATGGAATAATGTACAGTCAACAAAAGAGATAAGTATGCAGGGTCGTCGGATATAGTTGAAGTTTAGTAAAAAACCGATGGATGTTTTTGAATGAAAATTAGTTTGATAAATGAACTGTTTGTTTTCTATTAATTAAATAAAATGTTATCCGAAAACACCAATCCGTTTCTTACTAAACTTCAACTATATCCGACGACCTTGCATACTTATCTCTTTTGTACACATAATAAAATGTCTATCTGGGTTTGACCTACAAATCGTAAGTCGCTACCATTATCACTGGGCTACCACCATACACGCAACATGTATTTTTAAACCAATTTCCAGCCAACAAGTATGTACAAGTCCAGATTTTCTCATTATTTTATAAAAATACGATTTCAACCTGTAATTCCATTTATTAGGAAAAATCCTTACGATTTCAATATTATAATGTGTGAGATTTTTATTTCAATATGATATACGAACCAGCCGATCGATTCTGTAAAAATCTCACCGTGAAAAGTTAGGTTAGGTTAGGTTGAGAGTCCAATACAGCACATCCCAGCGCGTCAAAAAAACACCCTGTTGGATTTTCAACTCTGGGCGCTAAGCAGTGCGTTGAAAATCCAGTAGGTACATGAAAAAATGCGCCCTTGCAAACCTAGGTTCGTTGTACTCATAGATGTGCTGTGATAGTTAGTTATTCGATTATTGATTCTTTTAAGGATTAATTGATAACACTAACATAGCATATACGCACAATCTGTTACACATTCACTAATAACTTATGGTCTGTTAAGTCTGAAATAAAGAAATTTTTATTTTTAATAAAATTTTTGCCCGATTTTTCAATAGTCAGATAACTTTTATCTGAGGAATAAATATTGCGCTTTGGCAGCTTGTGTACACAAAATAATTTTGTCAAACTGTCATAATTATTCTTCTGATAAAAGTTATCTGACTATTCAAAAATCAGCCCTTAGTAAAATAAAAAAATACGTAATTGGCCATTTTTTATGTCAAAAAAATCAAACATCATCAAATGAACAGAGTATATAAAGACTACATTCAATCAGGCTCCAACACCCGCCCTATGCATTTTCACCAAAGTAGACTTAAAAAAAAAGTACGCTCACTTCGCGCACACCTGCAGAAAATCACTGACCCGTTTCCATTCACCTCCAATCAACATCCAACTGCATTTCTGATCACAATTAATTTAAATATTGGAAAAAGTCCATTTAAATCTGTTTGATAATACTCCCGCGCTGTCATCCGAATAATAAACGACCACAGATAACGGATCGCATATTTTCATTGGCTTAACTA
Organism: Apamea anceps; assembly: GCA_951799955.1. NCBI lineage: Eukaryota > Metazoa > Arthropoda > Insecta > Lepidoptera > Noctuidae > Apamea > Apamea anceps. Next base: position 19,630,212 of record OX637513.1, on the reverse strand, counting down.
TTTTTCTTTATAATCTGTGGTGGTGCCACAGATAATTAAACACGCGTTACGGCTGAGCGAGCGATGCGAATATGGAAATCTACGTTGGTGAGTGTAATGGTGCCTCTACAAGTTTGCCTAACGAGGTTGGTATTGCGGTAGGCTCGGGTCGGGTTGGGTTAGAGGCGGAAAAGGGAAAAGAGATTTCATCTTTCCTGTTTACCGTTCTTTCCAAAAAAAGTTCAGCTTAAATTGTATCACATTCCCCTGTGTTTTATAAAACAATTTGTTGATAAACGATTTTTTTTTAAGTTAAAATTGATTCCAGCATTAAAGGGATGTTCTTTTCTTCTCATTGAACCCTTAGATATTTCCTTTTCCCAGTTCTTCATTTGCTGTTATGTTGTCGATACATGCAGCCAATGTGTGGAGGGATACGTTATAATTACGTATGCACAAGCAAATGCTTTTTTAGAAATTGATAGAGAATGTTATCAGCTGAATATCATCATGTGGCGTGTGGCGGATTATTGTTATTTTGTTGCTACTTTTACGTACTAGAAAATATGTCAGGGAAAGTAGGACCTACCTACTTACTTCTTATCTAAATTATATTAATAAAAAACATATTTTCTAAGAGTTATTATTTATGTCAATACATAAAAATATAAAAAAACGACCCCCGCTTGCTACTTTAAAAATAGGAAGGTTGGTCGGTCATGATGTTAATCTTTTTGCTGATGCTTTATGTAGAATTACAACAGTCACTGGCCATTTGCGGTTAAAAAATTGTGTGATGCCATGAAAGTTTATTCTTAATTTTTTTTTCTTTGAATAAGTAAAGGGCTTTCCCATTTTTTTTTTCAAGCTGATCAGCCAGTTCATTGGAATTCAATTAAATGGAAACTTCTTAGTACCTAGATATGCAAATTCTTTCATCGTTGTACAATCTGTATAGAACAATGTGACAAGAACAATATTAAAACCACCTAGATTCACACATTCGGCTACAACACGCATGATTACACCAAATATGTGCTCAATTTCTAAATGATGTGGCCACTGACCATCCAATATACATCCACACTCATCCGTAAACATCCAACAATCAAATTACTGCCTCCATTTGATTTCGCCTCATCATCCGGGGCTTTCGAGTTCAATTCGATATGTATAATATTATACTTGGTTACTCATTTGAAAATTCACGCCTCTCGGATTGGACATGAATTAATTATTATCGATTTGAACGCTTTATTGGGGTGAGAATATTTGTCACTGTTTATTCCTATAGTGTTGTCGTATTTGGGTACAGGTTTTTTTTATTTATCTTTTCATTATAAAGGACTACTACTACTTTTGAAACGAAAGGTGACTCTGAGTTTGTATTCGAATAGTCGGATAGGAAACACCGACCTCATCTAGTTTTAAAATATACCGTCAAACGGGTTAAATAGGGATGCAGGGATGAACCAGGACGAAACATTAAAAGGGATTATAACATTCAAAAAAATTAGTTTGTTGCTAAAAACCGGACTCTTAAGTGTTTACTGTATTATTATTTACGATTAAGTGCCCTTGTTGGCAACAAACTATATTATTTCAACGTTCAAATCCATTTTATTGTTTCATCCCGATTCACCCCATTTGTAGGTAATTGATTTTTGACGTGTGAAAGTGTTAACACTAATATACAGAAATAAATATAATTTATGGTAGGTTATTTTCAAAGTATTTTATGAGTTTAAACAAATTAAAACTCCAGGAATGTAGAAATACAAGTCATACAGGTCTCCGCCTTAAAAGTAATTTAAGATTACCTCCTTACGAACTAAAATAATGTCCTGTGCGCGAATAAAAACATCCCACGATGCCACAGCCCAATTCACATCAATTCGGATCTACATACCTTAAATGCATCGCGTCACTCCAAACAATGCAAATACAGCGTTGTGTACCAGGGTTGCATAACCCTCTTGAAGCTAAACTAATTTCATAGAATACATTTTACTTTTTTAACATTTTTAGTACTTTGTACAGTTTATTTCCCCGGAGAGTGCATTCATTGCATAAAAACTATTTTGTTTTGTTAATGACACTTGTCATTATGACATTTGTAGGTTAAAGGTCAAACAACTGTCAATCTTCTGTTTTCAATTGTTTTGAAGTTACTTTTTAGAAACATCTTAATTATGTAAATAAATAAACAATATCTTTCTTAATATACAAAGTGGCAGGGGCACTGACGGGAAACCCCTGCGTTGACAGATATTCAGAAACCCCTGCGTTGACCATTTTCGTCGGTTATTAAAAAGCTATAGCTGTTCCGTACATTTCGACCGCGTAGGCATAGCACTTTTCCACGAATCAGTTAGTTTTTTTTATCACCGACAAAAAGTTCTACGCTACCCCTAGCGTCAAAAATCATGTGCTGAATTCATGGTTACAGTTTGTGCGTCGATGTCCTTGCCACCCTGTATATGTTCGTACAGGCTGACCTCTGAAACCACTTAGCTGAATTTAAAGAAATTTTGTGAATGTGTATGGTTGGTTTCAGCTTGAAAGATAGGATTGTTTTGGACCCGATAGGTAGCGCTGTTGTCGAATCTTAAAATTATCTTAAGAATCTCACGCGGACGCAGTCGCGGGCGAAGTGCTAGATTATTTATATATTTTAGCCTTTTTGGAACGAAGTTCTTTAACGGAGCTTGCGATTCTTCTCTTCTTGTTCTCATACGGTCTATATTCTTTTTTATTTCTACTTTCGCACATTGTTCTGCTAGAAGAATTTTCTCAAGAAAATTGTAGTCAAATAATATATCGATTTATGTATTTTACTGTTTGTAAATAAATAAATAAACAGCCTGTATTGTCCCACTGTAGGGCAAAGAACCCCCTTTCCTTTTTTCACTCAACTCGTCATAAATAATTAAATAAATAAAAAGATATTTAAAAAAAAAAAAACATAAAAATAACTAATCAACCGATCATTAAATTGACTTTTCTTACAATACCATCGTTATGACATCCACGGTTCAAGGTAGAACAACACCACAGACCGTAAAATTGCTGACAAAAAAGTGCAGACGGAAATCAAATAGAAATCGTACCCTTTTGAGGAAGGCATTTGATATGGGATCTGGCTTTCATTTTTAGGTTCCTTCATCGCTACAGAAAGAAAGCGAAACCGTTTAAAAAAAGAAGATACAAAAAATAAAAATGAAAACCTTTGCATGGTGATCCAATAAACCGCAAATAAATAAATAAAATATCGCTCAATATTAAAACATCTGTAAAACACAAACGTCACCTTTACTGCAAGAACATTAAGTAGGCATTATTGCTCGGTTACCAGTTACTGCTAAAGCAAAGCAAAATAAAAGACCAGTAACACTACAGTAATTTCATATAATCTTAATTCCACTGACATACGAACTCCGACCTCTAACTACCCCTGAAATAAGAACAAACCCAAAACCAAAAACAATAAAAGAAATATAAATTACAACCAAAAACAAACTAGAAACAATCGTTCCCTTATAAAGAGCCCAATTAACTTCCACCGCGCCAAGTCGCCATTCCGAGCGCCTTCCAAATTTGAATTTGTATGAGCCACAGATTATAAAATAAAACAGATAGGCCGAAACCGGTTGTTTGGCTGTTTCATACAGGAAGAACTTCGTAGAATCGGGAACAACAATGGACTCGAATATGTGAGTGTACACACGAGGCATGGAAAACTGAAAACAATTTTTGGGATTTTTCGGTGGCGGAATATTTTTGTGTTTTTGCACAAAAGGTTTTGGCAAATTATGGCAGGAGCCTTTGACCATTTAAATACCGTAATTACAGAAATAATTATAAAGCTATTGTGTCTCGCGTGGAACCATGGTATGAAGGGTTAAATACCATAACAGGTAAATTGACATTATTAAACCCAAATGTCCTTTAGGGTAGAAAACCAAAATTCAGTTACCTATATTTATAAACATGTATCAATCAGTACCATATACAATACATATAAGACTAAATTATATTCCATTTATCACAAAAATTACCATCAAGAAAATTAACACAGATTTTGAACTACAACAATCAAAGCTTCGTCAGATCTCTTCAGTTTCATCTAAGACATATAACCCGACCGATTTACGAAGGTAGCCGTATTCCTCTGTCCGTAATGGGCAGTGCGTGCAAGCGGCCGCGGTCGCGATCGATCGCCCGTCGCAGTGCGGCAACACGCGATTTCCTCAACAGCTGATTTCCAAACACGCTCATTGGCCGGCTTATGGGCCACCGCCATTATAATGCAATTTGTGGTCTATTCCTTTATTTTTTAAGTTTTTCAGCGCGCGAAGAATTTACGTGTTCGAACACATCTTTCTTATTGATGATTGATAAATAATATTTGTTGAGTTGTTTTCTAAATAAACCAGAAGGCTTTTTCTTGTAATTAAAAACGTTCAAAATCTAGTTACGATCTCATCTCAGCGACAATCAATGTCAAAACCTTATCAAAAATGTAGGAAGATTAGAGATATTTTTGACAGATTGAGAATGATAATATCAGACTGTGAACGTTCTTAATACTACGAGAATTGCCCCTCAGCTCATAGACAATTTAAAACTAATAGAGGTCTCTTGTCTCTATTGCTAAGTATCTTGGCAAGCTCGGTGACCAACACGCTAAGGCAAATAATTGATGTTGGCACTTAGCAAATTCAGCTGCCCAATTTTATTCACTTATCCATGTGACAACTACAAAAATACTTGTATTACAATAGGTAATATAGTTTTAAGTAGCTTTCACCCCTGGCCCATAGACAATATCATCATCTTCATCCCCATCTTCATCTTGACACTTGGGGTTGACGCAACATGTTTTCTTCTTCCATCCTCCCCTGTCACCCGTCCCTTGTAAAGTCCCATAATCATCTACATCTACATCTACCTAGCGTTTTCTCAACTATGTTGGGGTCGGCTTCCAGTCTAACCGGATGCAGCTGAATACCAGTACTTTACGTAGAGCGACTGCCTATCTGACCTCCACAACCCAGTTATTGGGTAATACGATGCCCCTTCGTAAGACTGGTTGTCAGATTTTCGGGCTACTGACGACCCGTAACGACTGTCAATGATCCACGAGTGACACATTTTACAACGGCTTAACGACCTTATAAAATCCCTTAAAGAGTAAAGTTGTCAGAACTATGTATAAAACTCCGACAAGTATATTGCATTTGGAAAACCTTCGCTCACACTGTTAACTGCGATTTAAAAATAGATGAAAAGAGTAAAATGCGTTTTCATCAAAACTCGCTCGCGACGGAATTCTAAAGAAATGAAATGTGTTTTTCAACGTGGTTTTATTTGAATGCGTCGCTCACAATTTTCCCTCCACAAACACTTTCGTTTGTGCACCAGAATTCTGTTTCACGTGTGTTTTTAGTCACACTAATCATAGATAGAAACATTCCTCATCATTTATTAGGTCTTTTTTTTCCACTACACTGCATGAGCCTCTTTTGACGCCGTCCTGCTATCCTGCTGTGTTTTGCCCGCATCCTAATTGCTTCAAACACTTTCAATAACAATTCGAATAATTTTGAAGGATATTTTAAATCCATTGCTTCTTAGGTTCGAAATATTTGTCTGCTCAACAACATAAATAACGCAGTGAATGTTGTTGAACTGTCAAAATGAAAGCCATTGCTCAATTTCCCTTTCGAAAACCTCCGTTATGTCAAAAACTCCTATTGCAATCAGAGTCCATATGCGCACTCTCAACCTCCATACAATCAGCGATTTACTCTACCTATGGTAGTCACCACAAATAAATAACTGCTATTCTGCCCAACGTCAATTCACCTGATGTCCTTAACTTTGGGTTTTGAACAACGATGAAGGTTGAATAATTTCTAGTGCTAGCCAAAAACTCTTTTACCAAAACCACATAATTTATGACCCTAAAGGTACATACTAGAGGCATTTTGCTTTATTACTTCTTTTCCACAAAAAATAGGTTATCCAATCGAACAAAATTTTTTTGGGAACCATTATCCTTTCCACGCCATTGGCTGATTAACTTTTGCGACATTACCTGCTACGCACTACATCTGTGTTTGACTAAAAAAGTAATAGTCCTCTTATGTAGGAGACAGGTAAGACCCCTTGTTATAAACGTTAATCTACTGGCATAACTTCAAATGTTAAGGCAGGTCGAGAATGAATAATGGAGATTGAAAGGAATAAGGTAAATTCGTCTGCCCAGTCTTTACCCAACGCTGTTGGGGTCGGCTTACAGTCTAACCAGATGTAGCTGTTTACCAGTATTTTACATGGAGCGACTGCCTATCTGAACTCCACAACCCAGTTACTAAATAACACGATACCTGAGTAAGACTGGTTGTTAGATTTTCGGGATTCTGTCGACCCGTAACGACTGTCAAATATTTACGAATGCCACGGCGCATAGAGGGGCTTCGGTATGTAATAGATGGTCACCCATCCATGGATTAACCTCGGCAAGCTTGAAGATCCATCCGTGTGGCTGTTATTATTTGACCACGAGCCCCCAGAAAGAAGTAGGTAAACTGTTTAACATTATTTTAATACATTGCTTACACACGCAAAATGGTTAATCTGGCATACGCAAGAATAGGAACTGACCCTGGTAATTACATAGTAATATTTTTTTCATGTACATAGGAATTTCTATTCGCAGCTAAGGGAACCTAACCCTAAAGCGCTAATGACATCAACCGCTACTTCACACAGCCGCTCCACTTTTTACGCCTCTAGGCAGAATCCCTCAGAATAAATGATAACGCTTCCTATTCAACTTAACGACTACTGTAAGTGTATGAACATTAAGGATTATTTAGAGGACTTTGAATTCACACATTTACACGTAAATCCAGTAGTAAGGGCTTTTGGAGCTAAGGATTGTTCCTTGATTACCAAGATCATTCTTCGGCAGACGTGTAAAATATCAAGGTCTGACACAGTCCTGCCACAGGCAACTGGTATACTGGTATGTTTATCTGTATTTAACTTCATCTTATGTATAGGTACGTAATGATGAAACGTTTGTTCAACATACATATCTTAATAAATAAACTGTCGTGAGGAAAGTTTTGAGTATTAATGTCGATGGCTATAAGAATGGGGAAAGACCAAAGAAACGATAGATGGACTGTGTGAATGATGTCATGGTTAGCAAGGAGATGACTACGGAGATGACGACATACAGAGAAGTATGGCCGAAAAAGACATGTTGCGCTGACCACAAGTAAATTGGGATAAGGACAGGAGAGTGATGACATACATACAGAAACCCACGCCCTCTTCCCATGGAGTAGACAGAAACTACAGACATCCATCTACAATCTAATCAAAATCAAATCAAATATTCATTTGCAAGCATAGGTAATTAGAATACATATAGATGTTTTATTTTTATAATAGTGCTCCATGTTCTACCGTCACATGGGCATGCAAATCGTATTATAATTTTAAGTAACAATTAAGAAATGATGATAATACAAAATACAAATTAATGTCCAATCGTCTGAACTACAGTAAAAATGTCATAATAATTCAGAAATGTGAAATCGTTCAAATTTCAATAGATATCAAATCGTTTGAAGTACACAAAAAAGTAAGTTTGATCAAATCATGAGTAAAAAGTATTACAGAGAAAAAAAAATGAAAAACTTATCAAGTGGATTTTAATCAGGCTTCGTTGATTCTAAAAACCTTTCGACACAACAATCTCATTCGAAGTTTACTTTTTTCGTCATCTATGTTTTTACGCCGTATTCGGTTGTACACCTGCGCCAAAAAGTTTGAAGCCTAATAAACGATGAGCTAAATGCTGCTAACTCGATGCTTACGGACCATTAGACAGCCGTTTCCCTCCATTGAGCCTCGTGGCGTGAGGAACGGGCTTTCTTGTGATAATGGACTTTACAAAGAAGATTCTTATATGATACTTAAAAAAATAAGAAACACATTTTACAATTATGTTTTTAGAAGTTGCCCGCAGTTATGATTTGTGAGAAACACTTCGAACTTATTTGAAACTAGCTGCGCCCCGCGGTTTCACCCGCATAAGTTTCGATCCCGATTTCGAATTAATTTTCTTCTATACAAACCTTGTCCTGACAATAACAAACACGAAAAAAAAGGATTATCCAATTTGGTGCAGTCGATCGGAAGTTATGCGCTTACATACATTTCGGTGATTCATTTTTATTTATATATAGATAATTTAAGTGTACGGATCTAGGGTAGCGGGATCATCCGAAAGGGTTACCGCTGCCCTGGAACATAACGGGCTAAGGAAGGAACACGGGTGGGTTTTAGTCGGTAAGAGTCTGACACTCCCTCCGCTCCACCCAGAGCGGGAGGGGTCATTTGATAAGTACCCAACCTCAAAAAAAAAAAAAAAATGTACGGATCTTGGATATACTCGCCGATGTCATTTTCCAAGTGTATATCTATACACACCGTTAAATTTTGATCGTTTTAATCCTTAAAAGGAGTCATTGTACTCATCATTATGAACAACTTTTACTTCGGGACCAACACTTTTTTTTTTTTTTGAGGATGGGAAATCATCAAATGACCCCTCCCGCTCTGGGTGGAGCGAAAGGGAGTGTCAGACTCTTACTGACGAAAACCCACCCGTGTTCCTTCCTTAGCCCTTTATGTTCCAGGGCAGCGGTAACCCTTTCGGACAATCCCGCTACCCTGGCAGGCTTCGGCCCTATCGGGCCCCGTCACTCATGCTGACATCTCTTTGAGGCGCGCGTGGAACACAAACACGCCGTCCGGCACGGGCCTGGTCCTGATCGGACGGTGAGTTGTCACGCGGCTCCCGACGCCCGGAGCGTCTCCCGCGGTGGCTGAGGCGTGAGGTGCGTTCTCTCGCCCACCCCGCCACCTCCTTCGCTAGCATGACTGCTTCGCAGAAGGAGGTGACTGCCTCCCACTCCCTCTCGCCCCGGACCATGGCTTGAACCAGGGCCGGACGCGAGAGGTCGCCGCCGCTGCCGATCGCCTCTACGAGGACACGGTGGTGCACAGGCGCGCGAGTACTATCGCCTCCAGATCCCATGGCGGCAGTCCGGCAAGGAGGCTTGCTGCCTCGCCCGAGATCGTGCGGTAGCCCCGGATCAGCCTTACGGCTACCACCTTTTGGGGCGCGTTCAGGTAGTGTGCGGCTCGTAGCCGCAGTGAACGCGCCCATACCGGGGCCCCATATAGGGCCATGGACCGCACGACCCCCGCGTAAAGCCTCCGGCAGGAGGCGTTTGGCCCCCTCAGGTTGGGCGGGAGCAAAACTTAAATCGGAAAAAAAAAAAAAAAAAAATCAGTTGATCCATAGTTTTATGTTCGCGTAACTCGACATAATGTATGGATCAACTGATTTTTTTTAGAAGCCAAACTTGTTTGTCAAACTTTAAGGCTTCTGACTACCCGTAACGTCTGTCAAAGATCTATGAATGTCAGCGGAGACTTCTAGCTACTAAAATGACACTGGCTCTCAACATTTTCGATAAGCAAAATAATCCCCAAACTCTGACACCAACTCGCAGTTTTGAAATAGAAAAAAAATCGCTAACATTTTTGCAAAACCTTTACTTAAGTAGGTACTATTCTAGGATGCCTACATTTAATTAGGGTGCGACCTAAAAAACAAGCCCCCTAAATCATAATTAACTATACTATCCCTACTAACTGACGACATTTCCCTTTTGCGAATTACATAGACGCGCCTACATAACCTTTTCTATCGTCGAAGTTATAAGCGAAGATTTTTTTCATTTAATTTGGAAACTAATATGAAAGTTCTTGAAGGTCACATTGCTCCCGAGTGCCTTTAACGTCACTGATTCATTCAGTCATCAAAACGTTACATAGCAATGCAATCAGAAGGGAAATTCACGTAATTTTAAGAACGTTCTCAGTCTCAATCTGTCAAAAATACCTATAATTTCCCTACATTTTTAACAAGTTGTTGGCATTGATTGTCGCTGAGATGAGATTGCGAACTAGATCTAGATTTTGAACGTTTTTAATTACGGGAATTCGCCTTCAGTTATAACATAGTGGTACAAAACTACGCTCGTTTATTTACAATTCGTGTTCGAACATAATCTCGCGCTTCTAACTTACACCAACACACTTCGCCCGAGGAAAATTTAGCACTCAAGAAGACTAGAGCGTAGGTACGGTAGGCAAGCAGAACATTATCATATTAAATATTAATAGAACCATTTCCAGATACTAACACTAGCCTAGCCTACCCCAGCCTGTTTATGACTTCATACTGCACTTCAATCTTAGATCTTTACCGGAAAACTTCGAAAACGTTTGCTTATTTTCTCCGCCGACCGGGCGTTTTAAGTCAGTATGTGCATTTGAAGAGATTATTTTAAATTGTTTGACAGTTACGTAATAAAATTTTATTTATTGGTCTATCTATGCTGTCCTCGGTGTGGTTAAGGGTAATAATATCGCATCTTTATTTTGTAACTGAACTCTGTAAGCACTTATACCACCGTACAGTTCACCGCTAGTTCTGACTACTGAGGTAGGCTTTCGAACAATTTGACTATCCGTCATATTTTACGGTATTTATTTATTTTTGTGTCATTAACAATTTATGTATTGTTTAGAAATGTATTAATAAAAAAAACAAAAACAACATGAACACATATTCTTAAAAAATACATATATCATGGTTACATGAGTGACAGGTTCAAAAATTGTAAACCAACTGCTACGTAGTTTTATCAAAAATAAAATTCAAGTAATGTTATGGTAGTACATAATCAGCCGTTAATGTTCCCACTGCTGGGACACAGACCTCCTCTCTGTAAGAGAGAGTGGGCTGTAATCCACCACGCGGGCCCAGTGCGGGTTGGTGGTTGTATTGTATGTAGGTAATAAGTAAGAGTACTAAGATACCTAAGAACTGCACCTTAATTGCGTAACACACGATCAATCGGAATCTGAATCATTTTAAAGCAAATTGCTAATCCATTGCTTCATAAGTTCGAAACATTTGTCTGTTCAACACGTAAATAACGCAATGAATGTTGTTGAACTGTCAAAATGAAACCGATTCCGATTGATCGTGTGTTACGCAATTAGGGTGCCGTTTTGAAACATTTGAAGACACATACGGAGGCAATTCACTACAAACTAAAAATTTGACGAAATAACACCCAGAAAGATACCTCCAATCTTTTTTCACAGCTTAAAATATACACGCAATAAACCTGTAAAACGCTGCCTAAGGATGGAGCTAATTTACACTTCATTTCATTAGTTTACAGCATAATATCCACAACAATTTCGTATCCCTAGATACAGCTTGTAAAACTGTCTACCGAGGGTCCACTAAACTTTAACCCCGCTTGTTTTACGACCTCGTCCGAAATCGGTTGGGATAAGTACTTACCCATTATACTTGTCAATATTTACCTAAATATACAGTTTGGACTTTTGAGATGGGGTAGTAAGGGCAGGTAAATGGTCTTAGGAGTGTCCTTAACTTTGTCAGATTTTTTTAACTGTTTTCACAGACTTGGACAAAATGCAAGAAAATGGGCAGTTTTCACAAACACTTTTTTTCATGCCTTTGGATCTTGGGCCGTAATTCTCTATGACACAATGAATGAAACCGGAATTGACTTGGTTTCGGTAATCATTAAGTGGCCATAGTGAATAAGGGCCCTGTTGTACTCAAACCTCATTTGGTTCGATAGAGTTTCTTGATGATTTTTTATTTCTTTTTTTTGTGTGGGAAATCGTCATATGATTTCTACCGCTCTGGGCGGAGCGGAAGGGCGTGTCGAACAACCCGCGGCCCTGGCAGGCATCGGCCCTAGCGGACCCCGTCACTTAGTGCTGACATATCTTTGAGGCGCGCGTGGAACTCGACGCGCTGTCGACCCAGGCCTGGTCCTCACCGGGCTGCGTGCTACCCAGTTTTTTTTTATCCTTAGATATAAGAAAAAAGTTCGATCATCAAAAAAGTTTTTTTCTGACCATTTTCTTGCTGACTGTACAATTTTATTCAAAATCTGTGAATGCAAATCGACATGTCGCAAAAAGTTAAAAACTGTCTCCTAAGACCGTTTTCGTGAGCTATAACGCGACAGTTAAAGTACCTGTCCTTACCAACCCGTCTCAAAAATTCACTCTATGAAGAAGGCTTGTTTTTGTGATACCGAAATCATTAAAAGTTATTTCATGGTGGACGAACAAAGATAAATTGGAATATTCATGCGTATTTGGATTTTGAAATAGGCTAGCTTGTGGAATCTATGGGTAAAGGATTTCGTATCCTCGGGAATGTAGTTTTAACAGATAAAAAAATCGGCCAAGTGCGAGTCGAACAACACAAAAAACGCCGAAAAAACACGTTTCTTGCATATCCTAATAACTTAAAGGGAGACCCTTTAATTTTGACTAGCTTTACATTATATTTATTATTTGTTGTTATAGTGGCAACAAAAATACACCCTGTGAAAATTTCAACTGTCTACCTATTCCGAATTATGAGATACAGCCCGCTGACACACACACGGACGGACAGCGGAGGCTTAGTAATGGGGTTCCCTTGGCACCCTTTAGGCACGGAACCCTAAAGAAATATTTTGCTAATAATGCCATACACTTAGGTAATATTTTTGTAACCCTTTTAAAGCCACACGACACAAAGAAACGACATAGATTTGTGAAAAAGGTTTTTCTTCATATTGATTTAGCACTTTTTAATAGAATTGTTGCCATAAATGTACACATTAGCTTCTTCGTCTGTAACTTTCCAGAGTAACTTCGTAACATTACAAGAAAATCTAACAACTTAGTTTTCACCCTCGACCCCGTACCGTACCCCGTAGGTACCTACATATCGATTCAAAACTTTATTTACTTAAAATTGAAGTTTATCTAAATACTAACTGACCCGGCGAACTTCGTACCGCCTCAGAATCAATAAATGTTGTGTTAACTTGTTCATCAAAAACGCCGTTCCATACAAAAAGTATGAAAAAATTGTTTTTCGTGATTTTTTCCCATGTTTTAATAGTTATTCAGCTATTCGGGGCGGAGACTAATCCAACAAATCAAAAATGTTAAAAATAGTTTTATATAGATAAACATACATAGCGTATTATTTCACAACGACATTCGTATGTTACAAAGAAGTCCTTGAAACTTTTAAGGCTAGACCAAACTGTAACCTAGGCATGTCTAGATTGTCGGGTACTAGGGTCTTCAGATCTTATCGGAAGGATTAATTAACTTCATGCTAAAATGGCGGGTGGTCCCACGCCTTAGGGGTCATAATGTAACCTCAATATAGAGTCATAACTCGCCCAAATGGTAGAACTTTACTAGCCTTGTTTAAGAAGTTTTGAAGTCGTTTAGAAGGTATATTATTAAGTAATTTGTGTAAGTAAGTGCATAGAAATCAACTATGTACCCAGCTGCACTGCAGATTTTACAGCTGGAATTGATCAGAAAGTTAAACGACACTGAGCATACTCGTACTACAGTATTTTAGAATTTTTAAATGACAAGGTGTAATGTTATGAATTGAACAAATATTTAATTACATTTTATAATTTTGACATTATTTATAATTAGATTATAGGACAATTTAATTCAAATGTATAATTTATTGTCTAAATTTAATTTTTAGTTTATGTGAAAACATAATAATGACTTTTTATCTTTATATTTGTATGCCAGAAAGGCCGAACATGACGGATCTTTTTTTGTTTATGAACAACCTGCATGCCTTGTATGTATACTCATATTCCTACAAATAAATAAATCAATCAAATCGATCAATCAATCAACTGATTTATAACTTGAGGCACTAATGAGAAAAACAAAGATTTAAAGAAAATTTAAGAAAGAAAAACAGTACCAAGCAATTATAATTTGAGCGTAATCAGGGACATAAGGCTAGCCTTCTATTACACACATGGAACTTAAACATAACCAAGACTCACTTTACTCCAAAGACATTGAAATATTATCTTTACTCCCAGTTTTTTACTCCACTGAAACTCTGATTAGTAGATACACACGGCTACATATAAGCAATACATTTCCAGTATAAGCTGACCTCGCTTTGGTTCGGATTGCGATGCAATAAGAGATCAGCTTGTACTAAAAATGTATAGCTTAATATGTCTGCTGTTAAATCTCATAATATATGTTAATATTTTTTGCCAGAAATAACAACAAATAATCAAATTGCCTTTCATCACATTTAGGAACCAGCACCCTTATTGCGTAACATGCAGAATCTGAATAATTTTGAAAGATATGGCTAAAAAGTATCTGCTCAACAACGTAAATAACGCAATGAATGTTGTTGAACTGTCGAAATGAAAGCCAATACTGTTAGTGTGTTACGCAATTAGCCCGCTGATTAATCAAAATAAGTTTTCAGAAACCAAAGACTTCGCAGTTGTTGGGTGTATTCAAATTGTTTATGTATTGATTTTCTAGTCTTAAGCTACAAGTTTAAGCAAAGTTCTGAGCTAAGTACTAAGCAGGTTAATCTAAGTTAAGCGATGAATAGCGATGGCGCGCTAGCCAGCGGGTTGCGTCAGGGACTTGTACCTAGCTATGCAGATTTTCCTAATTAATCAGTCCTTGCAAGTTGATTGGTCTTTGTCAGAGCAAAAAGAGGTGGATTCTTAGAAAGAAACTAATTTATAAGGATAAGTAAGGCATGAAATCTAGAATGTCTAAGAGGAAAATTAATAAAGTAAGCTATATAAAAATCTAGGTTTGTCAAGGATCATTCAGGGTTTAGCTTTATCATATCTTCATTTTAGACATTTAGTAGCTTATTTGTATTGTACTGCTTGATCTTAGGCGGATCTCACACGTGCTACGCGACGGGGTGCAGGAAACGGGCAAATTACCCCGCTCGAAAACACGTTATGCAGAAACGTATGCAGAAATCAGACGCGGGGGCGCGTGACCCGCGCACCGCAGCGTCGCGCGTGAAGTAGCAGTTTGATAGAGATAGGTACCTAGCTCCGTTTACTGAAAACATACTACAGGTAGTTACATACAACTGCAGTTAATTTTACTAATACCATGTTCGTCAAGTTCTGATTGATTGATCAAAACTACCAACAACAGACATCTAACAGTTGCTAAACAGAGATTGAAAAAGACAAGATAAATGCCACATTCGTATACAGCATGTCCCGGAATTAACGCACACCATCAGACACCCCAATTAGAATATTATGTTATAATCATAATACATACACTGAATTTTTATTATTATGTAAAAAACATTGTTTTTTTAATAAATTACTTATACTGATTGTGGGAGAAAATTATGGTCACATTACAAATTTACGCATACACACAGTCGCACTCGTATAAGGGTCTAGCTCAGTGTGTATTTCATCCATTTTGGTTTGTTTTGACTGCACAGCGGAAGTGTGACAGTAATTTACGTAGTTTTAATTATTTTTGGGATAAAATATTACCTATATTAAAAATTACAGAAATCGATTCAGTAAACGATTCTGAACAAACTACTTTCATAATGTGCATTAATTCAGTTACACATTGTATATCTCATAAACAATTAGATCACCTTACAAAATGTCAAAGAAAGCCGAATAAATTAAGCACTAACGACAGCCCACGCCCAAATTATGTGTAGCACAGTAATATTACCATGTAACTGTGTCACTCGTCTAATTACGACTCGGCTAGACGAAGGATATAATGAATTACATCTCGCTTCAGCAGAGCCGTGTTTGCAGATCTAGGAACAGATTTCTGGATGTCGGAAAGGTAGAGTATAAATTACAATGATTACATTAGACTTGCTTGGCAGGTTTTTATTTCAGTAAGACAAATAAAGATCTGTAGACTTCATCTGCCGATCGATTCTGTAAAAACCTCACCGTGAAAAAAGTTAGGTGAAGTGAGCTTAGAGTGAGCTGTCAATAGTGTCAATCCCTAATATTAGTTGGAATGACAGCTCACTCCACAGTCCACGCTCACTTCACCTGAGTTTTCACGGTGAGATGGTTACAGAATCGCTCTGCTGGTCTTTATAGAATAAAATAGGACGCTTTCCAAAAGGTTTGGCATTAGCATTATTCAACATCTTTTTGGATTCTCATTTCATCATGCATACTGTACTTACCAATCCGTTTACTAATCTATATTACTAAGGCTCTCGTTGGGCAGCTGGATCAAGGTCATGAAATGGAAGAAATTTCACGCGGACGAAGTCACGGACAGAAGCTAGCAATAATAACAGTCCTCCAGACCGTATTTCGGTCATGGCGGCCTTCCTCACGAGAATAATAACTTCCTTCTGGTAGTAAATATTGAGCAAACCGTATTTTGGAATTCCTTTTTTGTTCTTTACCTAATTACTTATTACTAAGGCAGGCGCCTAATGGGACAAATTCCTTACCAACTCACTTCGTTATCACTTGAACCAATAACTCCACATCAAGATCATGTTACTTACCCTCAAATTCAACTTGAACATAATTGAGAACTCGTAACCTACATCCTAAATCAAGCTAAGTATAAGTTATATTCCTGACGTGTTAAGTTCAACAGTTTATGTCGTAATATTCTAGGTTTAGCGTGTAATGTGATTAATTTGCGCGTTACTGCGTACATCCCTTGACAAGTAAGTAGATCAGGGGAAGTTCAGAAGAAATTGGTTTGACATTAATTATTTCAGTTCCGGTTTCCTCAATTGTTGGAGGTGCGTTTTAGCATAGCACTGCCACTAATGACACACAATTAATTTTTCTAATGTTACCGAAGTTAATAAGATTGCCTCACAGACAAGGGGATAAACATAATCAGCCTATAATGTGCCCACTGCTGGGACACAGACCTCCTCTCTGTGGGGGGCCCACGCGGGCCCAGTGTGGGGTCATATCGGTTTCCCCACGATGTTTTTCTTCACCGTTTTTTTAGAGCATTGGTGGTGGAATAATTTACACAAAGTAAAGTGCCCGGTAAAGTGAAGTATTTGGAGGAGGCCTTTGCCCAGCATTGGGACAATATGGGCTAGCAAAAAAAAAGGCCTCTCTGGGATCGAACTACAACTCGTGAGTCGCGGCCGTTTCTACTGGGTCACCGGTACCCACAGGTGCATTATAAAAGCCTCCAATGACACTAAAGTACGTACGGCACACCCTGGGCGGTCAGACTAGATGTTGCTTTTACAACGGCATGACATGTTTTTTTTTCATGTTTTAGTAGCTAAGTATATCTCGTAAAGAGAAAAAAAAAAAGATGTAAAAAAATCATTTTCTCACCCGCATCCTAATTGCGTAACACACAATCAATCGGAATCGGTTTCATTTTGACAGTTCAACAACATTCATTGCGTTGTTTACGTGTTCAGCAAACAAATTTTTCGAACTTATGAAGCAATGGATAAGCAATTTGCTTCAAAATGATTCAGATTACGATTGATCGTGTGTTACGCAATTAGGGTGCTGGTTCCCGAAAGTTTGATCCAGTCTGTGATCAGCAAATTACTGTCAAGTTAAAGTTTATTAAATCAAAATCACTCGACTTCAGAAACCAGTAAGTCACTTAATCTTGAATAATCTATCTACCTACACTTTTCCCAACTATTTTGGGAGCGACTACCTATCTGAACTTCATAACCCAGTTACTGTGTAACACGATATCCCCTGGTAAGACTGGTTGCCAGACTTTTAAGCTTCTGACTTTCGTAACGACTGTCAAAGATCTACGAATGACAGCCGGGACCAAACGTCTTTACGCACTTTCTGAGGCACGAAGGGGTCTCGATATGTAATGGATGGTCATTGGTCACCCATCCACGAACTGACCGCGGCAAGTGTAGCTTAACCTTCGATCAATCCGTGCGGCTGTTCTCATTTAGACTCGAGCCCCTAAAAAAAAGCAATCTTGAACTACAGCATTAAAATCTCAGTTATGTTTTGCTCAAAGTGTAAATTGATGTAAAGTGTACCTATCTTTGTTTTTATTTAAATCCTGAATAAACCCTAACCTTCACAAGCACAACCAGCAATAAATTGAAGTACAAGACAATGTTTTTCTTTTACTCTTTGTTAGCGTCATATTTCTTTGCTGACGGTACCGTTCAAGTAATAGCAACACTTGTTACGTAAACCGTACCTTTTTGCCGTGCACTTTATTAAATTAATTTTTCTTTGAGTTTTTTATAAAACGTTCACGTTTACGTTCGTTCGTTTTTTATACATCGTTTTAAAACTGTATTTTTCACAAACGTGGACCGTAACAATGGGGCCAAAAATACGTAATTACCATCGCTCAAAATGAGTAGCAGAATTTTCTTTCGACTTTTGTTATTATTATTATTTATTCAAGTATTAATGACTCATTTACAATGATCAATATATTACACATACAGACGCCCCCAAGGAATAAGTCGGTAATAGTAAAACTAAAAAAACTATGGATACGTAAAAATACTTTTCTCGTCATAATGTTGTTTGTTGTCCCCGTGGTGGATTATGGCCCACTCCCCCTCACAGAGAGGAGGCCTGTGTCCCAGCAGTGGGAATGTTATAGCCTGATTATGCCTTCCCCATCCTAACTTTACCTGCTCAGTAAATACCCGGTACAGCCACAAAGTCGGTCACTCCTGCGGCTAACCGCCTGCAACCATTACGGATTCCGCCCGCGCCTCCCTATTGCATACCAACGAGTTTATTATCCAAAGACGTGCTTTCGTATTGTACAAGAGATGCTTTTAAAATAAATAAACTCAGTTTAACTGCGTAGTTGATCGGAGATTCAGGGAATCTTTCAGTCAGGTAAAATAAAGGCCATTTAAATACTAACTTTTGCCGACATTGCCAAGTGGTTGGTCGACTCTTCACGTGACTGGGGCTGGTGTATTTTTTGGCCAAAGAATCAGCATTGCTATACAACGTGGCATTTGCCAGCCTTTTGGGCACTTTTTCTGTCGATAAAGATGTAGTGGACGAATTTTTTGATGCCCTATGATTCTTTCCTTTATTTTATATACTTTTACATATAAATAAGTTTTTATTGTAAGATTTAAAATTATGTCAATAGTTTAAGATAATAAATCAAAGTGGCATGCTATAAAAAACATACTTTTTGTTTTCAAATGGCTTTTCTAAATGACTAACTCACAGACATTTAGATTCTAAACGCGTCTTCTAGTCCTGTGCCTGTAATTTCTTCCGTTTAAAGAAGGAATGTAATGTCTTCAATCCGGCACAAAACATTGGTGCGAGGCAACGGATCCTCCTGATACGTTCCGTTTACCTTCCTGTCCGATAATTTCACAAAACCTAGTAGATAGTCCCACTGTAGCAATTTGGAAAAAGCTATTAAGGTGCAACCATAGAGCCATGCTAGGGATGTAACTTATACAACTATAAGTGTAGCGGCACTTCACCGCCACATCCGAACTACGCATCATACTGCCGTCACGCGAAATCCTGCATCGCGCAAACAGAGTTTACCGCGCAACTAGCATATATACAACGTCCCGATATCAATCTTTGGGCAGTTGCCCACCAGACACGACACCTGTCTGGTCAGAGGGGGAACTGCACTATGGGAAATGAGTGAACTTCACACCCTGTACCTCATGCCTCTATATAAGTACGAAACAAAGTATATTTTCATACCGATTGCAGTAGTTATGACATTGAATTCCCTAGAAATCAATGTTTCTACATTCCTCTTTACTTTTGTTCGTTCTGTGAGAATGTGTCATTTGGGACTTGTAAATTTCAGTACCTGCTGTGGTTTCATTGTTCTCCAATGAATATTATTCTAGGTAACAGGTCCTAACCCACATAAAGGCTAATGTAAAAACTGTAACATTTATATAATATAATGGCCTGCGGTTACATGCAAAAAGTTCTCAATTTTGAACTTTCTATATGTCACAAGATGACACTTTTCACACTGTTTCTACGTAGTTGAAAATGACATACATACACATACATAACCTCACCCCATCTTTCTATAGAGGTAGGCAAAAACTACAGAACACCACCTGCCAAGATCCTTATATCCTACTCCTTCTGCCACGTTTACGTTCATACATCTGGTCATACACGCACACCGTTTGCGAGTATACGCACCTGACCTTTCTGAAGAACATCACCAGTGAAGTCACTACATGTCCTCCTAGGGCATCCCTTTCGGCGTTCAGATTCAGATTCAGATGATTTATTTGTAAACATAGGTTACAGATACACAGGTGTGTGAGATGTTACATTTTTTAAAGTGCTCTATGCTTTGCCATTAGGCGTACAAATGTCAGTTAATACATAAGTTTATTTTAATTATTTCATTATTAATTTTACAATGTTAAATAGAATTATAAAGTGAGCGATAGTTAAAATACACAATTAATAAAATTTAAAAATTTCAACAACAAACAGCAATATCAAATCTGGTACAAAATTAATATATGTTTCTATAATGTTTCCACTCACATCATCATCATCAGCCTGTAGCAGTCCACTGCTGGACATAGGCCTCTCCTATTGCACGCCATTCAACTCGATTTTCGGTAACTCTCATCCAGCTGCTACCAGCCATCCTGCGAAGATCGTCGCTCCACCTAGCCTGAGGACGTCCCACCTTCCGTTTACCTTCTACACTCACATCTGCCTTGTAAAAAAATAAACAAGAAATAGTAGTAGAAAATTAACAACAACAACAAAGGCCGGTAAAAGGGAAAAAATTTGAGAGGTGTCAAGGGACACCCGGATGGAACGAAGTTCCTTTCGATTAATTAGTGAAGGAATTGTAATATTTTTTTTTAAGTTATAATAATATTTTTTTTATTATTAACAAATGAAAAAACACAGACAAAAAAAAAACTGGCTTACTTTCTATAAGAGAGAGAGAGACAGACAGAGAAACACGCGCACGCCGCACGGCTTACAACTATAGCAAAAAGTGTCGTTCCAACTTTTGGTCTTAATTTTTTCCGTCTAGTCCCCTTTCGCAACGCGCGATAAAGAACTTTGTTCCAATAATGACATTTAACATCAAATATGTCTTTCTTAATATCTGTTCGCTGTTCTGTTTTTGCGTCTTTGGCATTCTCAGTTACCGAGAACTTAAGAATTTCTAAAGAAAATCAGACCAATATTTAAGCTCTACAGTCTGACGGCGCGTAGTAAGAGCACCTTCGTGTTACCTTTCTCCGGCCACTTAGAAGGGTTGCCATAAATCTGCCAGCGCCATGATGGGCGCTCAATAACGGCACAATTCGGAATTTTCGCAAACCAACAGTTTTGCATCGTGACGACGCATATATTGGGGAATTATGGATTTGGGACCGATGGCACGATGTATTTATGATCTTTGTTTAGGAGGTTAAAACCTCATTTATTAACCTTTTAGGTCTGTATAGCAGATTTTGGACGCTTCACTATTGAGTTTATTCGGTATCTTTTACTCGAAGTTAAAGGCCTGAACAGAAAATGAAACAAAAATGAAAAATTGAGCTCATTAGTGAACCGATCCGTCGATGTTGTATTTCGGCAATCTGCTTCTAAGCCTGCCGAATCATGCGGATGAACGTTCATTCCTATGTTATTTTAACGATTTCGTGTGAACGTGGAATAAAACAACAAAAATGAACAATCACTCGAGTAAAGCATCTAAAATGATCAGCTTAACAGGCGACATGCAATTTTACTGCATTATTTTCGCACATGTAAATGGACATCACAAAATAATATGAGGAGTAAAATAAACAGTTGTGAAGGCGCAAAAAGAATGTCGAAAGTTAAAATTCTCCACCCATAAAAAGAATGCCATCTGTTAGAGACGTTAGTGACAATACCCATGGGAGTTGTTGGAATTTTTGTTAACCGAAGTTTACAACACAAATACGGTAAAGTTTTAACATTATTATGATACAAGATAATATTTTCTTGAAAGAAACTTCTCACAAGTTTTAAAGATATCAGAGTTCTGAACGAAAAAAACAAAAGAATATAAAAAATTTCTTAGTTTATCCCGTAAGACGCCATAAATCTAGCAATAGCTACAAACTATAGGTATGACGCAATAAATCTAGGAATACGCTACACTTATGAGTACATGACCCTGTTAGAGCGCAGCAAGTAGGAAAATTTATCTCATAGTTAGATTTCTACTAAAGCACATACCACAGAGAATGAGAGCAGTGGTGGCCCAGTGGTACTGCCGAGTTGTAGGCCGCAGGTTCGAACCCAGACAGGCGCTTTACTTTGAGTAAATTATTTCATCACCACCGATCTCAAAACGTTGAAGGAAAACATCGTGAGGAAACCGGCATGTCCTAGAACCAAAAATTCGAAGATGTGTGAGATCTACCAACACACACCGGGCACGCATGGTGGATTACGGCCCACCCTCTCTCGCTGAGAGGAGGTCTGTGTCCCAGCAGTGGGAACATTCTAGGCTGATTATGCTACATACCACAACCAGCCTAAGTTTAGCCTATTCATAGCTACTTACTGTGTGCATATCGTTTAACAACAAACCTCAATGTTCCAAGCTCTGTTCAGAACATCTAACCGATATGAAATCCTATCCTAGACATACTTCAAGCAAATATTTTCCGAGAGAACGAAGTAAGGCACCTCTCAGACGTGGGAGCCGGCAGCCGGCAGCCGGTGACACCCGACCACGGCAAACACATTAGAGATACTCCACACTGATGGAACAAGTGTACCGGTGTACTTGTATACCGGGGTATAAGTTGTATAATAGATGTGCTAAAAGTAGGACGAGATGCTGATTTTTTTTTTTGGTGTTTCTGCTCAAAATTCTTCCAAAGAACCACTTGTTTCTTCTAGATATCATATTGCGTGTAAGCCCCGTTGGTCTCGTGGTCACAAGCGCGACTGCTGAGTATGAGGTCCTTGGTTCGATTGCCAGGTACGGCTTGTGCAAAGTGTTATTAAGTTTTTCCATCAGGAATTTCTCAGTAACAGCCCGGGGTTTGGAAGTTGGCGGTGTGATACACCCGTACCTCGGAAAACATGCTAAGGCGTTGGCCTTGCGCCTGGGGGCCTAAAAAGGCCACTTTGGCAGAATCATAATAGGATAACAATATGAATCATATTAAAAATCGTAAAATGGTCACAAACTGACAATTCATAATATGATCTGTGTGCAATTCATATCACAATGAAATAACATTTAAACTGTAGAAATAATAAATAAAAAACCAATTTGATTAATAAAAACTGTAATGAAAAATTTACCGATAAAATTACGGTTTTAATTTTTTTCATGCGACAATGTTTACACCAAATATGAAATGCAATTTTACGAAAATTAGAGGAATTGCTAATGATCGGCTGGGAATTCAGGAAATTAATAGCTTTTAGAGGTATTGCTTAAAGTGGCCTTTTTAGGCCCCCTGATCTCTCTCTGGTCTCTCTAGTCGGGCGTGTCGTCCCGTCGGACCATGAGAGCGAGGGAAGAGAGAGTGCACCCGGGTCAGCGCACACACTTGTGCAGGTAGCAGTCTCCGTTGAAATTAGCCGCCATTGCTGGAATACGGTCTGGAAGATTATTTGTTTTTTTTTTTATTTTTAAGTTATGCTGTTTTGTTTACCAAAGCTATTTTTTATCATAAATTATAAGATGTACAAATTATTAATGGGGTTAAATATAATGACCACCATAAAATGCTTTGATACCCGTAATTCTTGCACTTCAAATTGTATTCGAACACCGAATGTAGTAAATGATCACTAAATCTTAGCGAGCAAATTAATGCGCTATTTCTGCCTAAATAAACCACTATGATTGCCATAAGATGTAGGTTTATTACCAGATAAAGTATTATGTTGCCATATTAAGTTATGTCTCCGGCTTGCTGAAAACTAGATAGACGAGGTTAATTTAAAAAAAAAATGGTTAGGTGTGGTTAGGTTAAAACTGTGACCTACTACGCACGAGCTGAGCGACCGAAACGAGCGGTGCCGCGGCAGCGGCCGGCGAGTGCCAGAAACGACTAGATTGTATAGAAAAAAAATATGGATAAAAAGAGATTATTTTTTGCAGCCTGTCGAGAACCGAACATGATTTATTTGGAGTCATTTTGCTTAAATAGGATAACGAGATGTTAAAACTTTGGTTATAAGTTTACACTAAAATGCGGGTTTAATTTTGGTGATCATTTACTATTTTTGTCTGATATATGTTACTATATCTGGTGGTAAGTTCAACATAAGCCATTATTAATACACAAATCTCCGGCCAAACTGCAGTACAATTTGAGATACGTACAGCTATATCAGGAAGGATAAACTTCACCATTTCGCACTTATTGGAATTCAATTAATAGTAAGTAGTCCTTGATTAAAAGAGGTTTATTCAATCAAGCTTTACTTAGGCAATCCATTGTTCAAACCATTCGGGCAAGGGATCTTACACTTAAGTAAGAAGTTACCCAACTCAGCGATTGATTAATTCAATTGGTGATCCATACAGGTCGCCACAAAGTTATAACGTCAGTACCAACGCACCTTTCATAGGTAATTAAAAACGTATAAATTAAACTAGCTTTTATATTAGTATATAAGCCAATCTGTTAAGAACGTGGCACTACTAAGTATTTATAAGTTTGTAAATGTATTACTTTGTAAAAGGACCTAAATAAATTTATATTTTTTTCATTTAGGTACAGTTTTAAATCGTTCAAGAAAATTTTAATTATTCCAAAGCAGAATTCTACATAGTTAGCTCCCCTTGAATTGTTAGAGTAGTTATAAAAATTACTCACTTTAACTTAATCATAAATTAGTAAAATTTTTATCCTGCTTATTTTTATTTAAAGAGTATAAATAAAAACAATAAAATATCATAACTTAACTAAACCTAAGAGCTACCTAACTAAAATACGGCGTCAAAAAATTAATTTTCATGCCTATTTTTCTTTATTTTAATTATTTATTTCATTGAAATATCATGCAATTTAAATTTTATGATAACAACGGACGAGTTTCTTCTAACTCTTTCAACACTACTCCTGGGAAATAACTTATAAAACACGGACCAATTAATTAAAGCATCCTCGACAACTTTCTACCAGTAAATAACCACACAACAACATATTCATGACTAGTGACCCGCCCCTCCTTGTCACGCTTTTATCACTTGACATTGAGATTTCTTTGTTACATATAAGTATAATAATATGTATTAGACACCCAAACTTTTTGGAATAAATTCCGTATTAAAATCCGTTGCGTAGTTTAGAAGATCAACACTGTCACACAGACAGACACGAAAAACGACTTTAATTTGTAATGAGTTATGTACTTTCTGAATTTATCTTGGACTGAAAATAAACATCATGAGAAAATCTTGACTTTTAGTTAATATAATTCTGAAATCGCCCACCCGTCTTGAGCAAGCGTGGTGATAAATGATCGCGCCTTCTCTGTACCTTTATTTTCTTCTGTGCCCTGCAGTGGCACAATAATAGTTTGGCATTATTATGGTTTAGATTATTATTATTTGTATTATTTTCAGTCGAAGTGGAGGTGCTTGGGGGAGGCCTATGTCCTGCAGTGGAGGTGCTTGGGGAGGCCTATATCCAGCTGTGGATGGCTTTCGGCTGAATGATTGTGAAGCAGTGGTAGCCCAGGGGCGAGCAGTGATGGCCCAGTGGTAACGGGCCTGACTTACGAGTTGTAGGTGGTGGGTTCGAATCCAGGTTTCTGTAAAGAAAGAAAGAAAAAGTATTTATTGCGACTCGCACAGGAAAATCATAAAAAAAAAATGAAAATGAAAAAAAAAACAAATAATAAACAATTACAAACAACAACAATACATAATCAATAATTTCATCATTACTGCACTCAAAACGGTGAAGGACAACATCGTGAGGATGCTTATTATTATTTCGATAAAGCGACACATTTAACACAACATAAACGTTTCTCCTTCTTCGTCAAATGCAAACATTCTGTACACAACCTACACAAACCCGACAGTAGACATCAAAGGGAACACAGTCCACTGGCTGCAGCCTCTCGCCAATACTCCGAGTATTTGATTCCGGAACCATTCAAGTATGCAGACTTGAAAGCTGAACGCAGACTTAATAAAATTTGTATTGGTTATTTGAAGTAGGAAACAGTGCATTTTGTGTTTTATGCAAAGTTGAAGTCATTGTGTAACTTTTGTTCTTTTAGGAAAGCTATTGTATCATGAAAACAGTCTGTATTTGCAGTCGTTATTGCTGTTATTCGTTCTTTAAAAGTTAAATCACTGTTATTAATAATAGCAGTCCGTAAAAAAAAGTTTACGACCCGTTTTGTACATCATAAATTACGGGCTACAAAAGATTGGATTGCGAATCTGCCTCAATTAACATGTTCCTCTTCGAGTTTGATGGTGATCACAGATTTACAACAGTTATACCATATAAAAATAACTACCTAAACACATTGTTGTCACCTTTTAAGAAAAAATTAACAGCCGGAGAGTCGATGGTAGTTGCCACTAAGAAATTATCTATGATCAGTATCTTTAAGTTTTTTGCCTAGAGAGAAAACAACTTTTTATAATACCTCCTTATTAAATCTCATCATCTTCAACTAAAATTAATCTCTTCATAACTATTTACATTGCATACCCCAGTAAAGCTTAACTTTCATAAAATATCATAATAACATAAAATGAGCGCTCGCAAAGGCTCGCAGTTATTCGTAGAGAGTGCTACGGCGTAGCTCGAAGCGCGTAGCTCGTAGCTCGTAGCGGGCTCAGGTTGCTACAGCCTTCATACGTCACATCTAGCAGGTAAGCACTAGAATAATATAAGGATTATGTACATAGTTTATATGCAGGAATAGTGTTAGTTTCTGTATAATGGGTTGGATACACGTGGATGAGGGTTACCGTTTAGCATGCGATTATGAACTGGAGTTTAACTGCATAAATAGGTATCATAGAAGTTATATAAATGATCTTAATAAAATATACTGAGTAAGTAAATAAATATACCATTACGTATTCTGTAACTTTACCTAAATAAAACGAGTGTCATGTACCAGTATGTAAACATAACAAAATATTTAAATTTTATTTATTTAATTTGTCTCATAGTGATAAAACATAGGCTAATTATTTTTCTCTACTTATCTTAAATTGTCAAAAAGTCCACATCAAAACCTAGTGCAGACAATTCATCGGAAACAATATTCAATAATCATCTATTTAAACACGCCTTTATCGACAGAAATCTTACCAAAAAGTTTATATTACCAAAATGAATATATATATAGGCCATAAAGAAAATCTAGTTCCAAATTGAAAACTGTCTGAAGCTCTGTTCCAATGTTGAAAAAAAATAAAAAGAACATCGAGGCATAGAGTTTTTAACATAAACTTTTTTTGTTGGTTTTTCGGTAGTTCGGCACAAACGTGTAAATCTCGTGTTGCCGTGCAATTAAAACTTTAGGGTTTTGTAAAAATACTAGCGGATTACTTTTTTATTCTGTATTGCGACGGACTTGGCAGTTTTCCAGGTAACATAGTAGGGTTTTAGCAACTGAATCAATACTTGCGGTGCTTTGAGTAGCTTTTTGACATAAAGTGCTATACAATATTGAACCTAATTAATATTATTCATCATCATCTTCGCATTCTCAGGAATTCTTTACCCAAGAGTCTAAGCGAACCAAGTAACAATTTTTAAAAATTCACTCGGGACACATAATTCGTTCCAAGACCAGAAATTCCGGAGTTCGGAACTCCGCAATATAAGCCATGCTGGAGTTCGGAACTCCAGAAGACTAAAACATGGTTTTCGAAGAGACAATTTTTCAAAGTGATATAATGTTTTATTTATATATTTTATTTGTGTATGCATACAGTCTTAATACATGCTATGTTATTACAAGCCGTGTACCAGATGGGATTTCCCATCGTGAAAAATGACGACCTTCTATACAAACTTTCATCCCCAGTAGGTGTGTAAATTTTCAAAAAATCTATTCACCTTCGTTATTAAAGAAATTCTAGATTCAGCGGCTTAGGCTGTGCGTTGTCTATCAGTAAGTGAATGAATAAATGAATTTAAGGTATTTAATAAATAAGATAGTAATAAAACCTATACTATCGTAGCATAGTGCTTTTATTCCAGGTTCATCGTCTTCACATATAATTATACAATATTGTAAGTATACAAATTATCGTAAAACATTTTAAAGAGTACCTATGGAGTTTCTTGTCCATTCTTCTCCATACCAAACTACGTTTCGGAAGGGGCATCTATAGTCAATTCTATATAATTTTCTTGTCGATTTTGACAACCAAAGGTGCCTTTTACTTGTAATAATTAGTTTTCAAAGTCAAATTATGACTTTGAAAACTAACATAATATTTAACACCCCTAGATACTGACTGTCAGCGGCCAGTCAAATTAAACCGCTACAAGTGAACCGTGAAGCTAATAATGATAATAATTATTGAAGATACCATTACACTCAGCGTCAGGAAAACGAATGATTAAGTCGTCTCGTCTTTCAGAAGCTTGGGAATGATAGACACTCATAAAATAAACACCGAATAAGTATCACAATTTCCTAGTCACATCCCATATTACCTAAAATCTCTCATCTCTCCACAACATCAGGGTGGAGTTGGCTCTCTGCCGCGCCACGATGTCTCGCCGTAACGACGTCTATGCGTCTCTTGTGCAACTCTTCCTGCATGAAAATATTTACACTAAATTAAGGTGTGTGTGTGTGTGTGTGTGTGTTAGGGTTAAGATTGAGGGGCCAGGACTCGTAGGCTGTGGTAGACGTAATTTATTGGTGACTTCGATAATACAGGCTGGCAGGGACATCGACGCGTAACCTGGTACCATGGATTAAGTACATGATTCTGAATGCTCCTGCGTTGACATTAAAGGTCGGTTATTAAAAAAAAAAATAGCTGTTCCTTACATTTTGACCGCGTATGTTTTGCATTTTTCTAAGAAACAACAGATTCTTTATTTGGGTCTAGAATCATAGCTACAAACGCTATGACTGTGTTTGTTAAGAATTCACATCACAATTTGCCATTCTTAAACAAGGACCTCCAAATAATCATCCATTAAATTATTCAATTATGCTTAGTTAATATCACACTTAGCAGACTGATAGGTCATTGTGGTAAATGCTACTGTGGGATAATCAATCACTAATAAATAATAATAATATCCCTGGACATTTCACACAGCGCCATCTAGTCCCAAGCTAAGCGACCTAATGCTTGTGTTATGGTAACAAGATGGCTGATAAACTACTTATTTACTTTTTTTTGTAAATACATACATATTATAGATAGAAAAACACCCACACTCGGAACAAATACATGTAGGACTTACAAATATTTGTTCTGTGCGGGAATCGAACCCGCGACACGCAGCGCAGCAGTCCGATCGCTCAGCCACTGCGCTAACCGTGTTGTCAAATTAAAAATTGTTAACTATTTTTAACTAATTAAACAATTGTTAACTATCTACATCATAATACAGGGTGGCATGACGCGAAACTTGTTACCATGGATTCAGTACATGATTCCGAATCGTTGAAATTTTTTGGAGGTTATTAAAAAAAATAGCTGTTCCATACATTTTGATCGCATATGTATTGCACTTTTGTAGGAAACCGCAGATTATTTTTATTATCGAAGAAAAATTTCTACCCTAGTAGGGAGTCTAGAAGCATGTGCTGAATTCATATTTACAAATACTTACACCAGTTGGCAGCAGCTTTGGCTTGGCATAAAATAGGACCAATAAAAGTTTGGCATTATGTATGAGTAACTTCCCTCCGTAGCAACTGGACAGATTCTCAGCTGGACAGATTCTCAGCTGGACAGATTCTCAGCTGGACAGATTCTCAGCTGGACAGATTCTCAGCTGGACAGATTCTCAGCTGGACAGATTCTCAGCTGGACAGATTCTCAACTGGACAGATTCTCAGCTGGACAGAATAGTAACTTATGCTTGTTTATAAAAACATAAGCCATGCCTTTCAAAACAAAAATAAAACTTGGACGCACGTAGAATCCAATAAAATACTAGCTGTGCGCCTCCATAGCCGGCCGGCAATTTTCCGTGTTATAGCTATTTCTTAACCCTTTCTTTACATCCGAAAAAAATTGTTGCAATTATTAAAAAAAAAAGATAGTTGTCAAAGAATGACAGCTGTGATTTGAAGATACTTCATTTGGTGGTCATATACAGATAAAATTCATTTCCCTAACGTTCATATGCCAATTAAGAACCTGATGATCACACTCGACAAAAAAAAATTGTTTATTTGCACCTTCAAGTGGAAAATATGGTTTACAATAAAAATAGGTCTAAAAGTAAATAATTTAATGTCTTTGGTCTAAGGTAAGTAAAGTTGTCTGATAGAGTTGTAGCCGTCAATCGAAGGTCTTAATCAATAAGTCCTCTACTAAACGCCCAGCTGTTACAACTGTTACAAATGAATAAATAAAGATGGCCGCTCAGTTCAAGGCTCTAGTTCGCTGCAGTGAACTACACACTACTAACATATTCCTCGTGTGTTGGAGTTCAAAGCTCTGCCTTGCGGTTTGATTACGTCATAATGAACGAACTATTACCGTGTGACTTCGGTAAAGAAGTCGCTAGTATTCGTGCCGTGTTTGATTGCCTAAGGGTATGTCTAAAGCTTTGTAACTAGAGGACTAGCATTCATTTTCACAAGTGCATGTACGGCGACTTTAAAAAAATAGCACTTTGCTATGTTTGAATTTTGAGCTTTCTTTTTTTTTAAGTTTTTACGTCCATTATAAAATACAAACAAAAAGCCTTAATTGCAATATTCAAGCTTACACTAAAACATATATATTATGTGCAAGTATATAATAAAAAAGGGAGGAGCTCATTGGGTGTCAAAAAATTCGTCCGTATCGCTGTCAATGGGAGTGCCCAAAAGGGTGGCAGCATTACCACGTTGTACGGCAATGCTGTTCCTTTGCTAAAAATAGGCCAGCCCCCTGGTCAAGTGAAAAGTAGACCAACCGCTTGGCGATGCCCTGAAATACTCGATGACCACTCGGACTCTAAGGTTCTAGTGTATCAACCCCAACCGGCACAAACATTATAGCTCACGATAAGGTTGTTATAATTGCGCCGTTTGAGGTTTTCTGCTCCTGCAGCAACCGCCCCAACACAGGCGACCGGGCTAGGAAAACGGGATGGCGCGAGCTTTCTTAGTTTATGGTAAAGCTTGGTTTGAGGTAATATGTCTGATGCACAATATCCACTAGCATTTATAACAAAAGTTGCCCGCAACCTAATTTGCCTACTGCTTCATGTAGGTACATGGCCATACTATTTTTTTGTTTTGAAGAGAACAATGTTAAAGTAGGTACAGACGCCAGCACATCAAGCTACTACAATCTGTCAAATTTCTTTAACAGATTGTTGACTTTATCGCTAAAGCATTAAAGGTTGATTGGAAAAAATTTACAGTTTCGGGTAGC
Source organism: Apamea anceps (assembly GCA_951799955.1). NCBI lineage: Eukaryota > Metazoa > Arthropoda > Insecta > Lepidoptera > Noctuidae > Apamea > Apamea anceps. Next base: position 19,598,649 of record OX637513.1, on the reverse strand, counting down.
TTGACCTGCTGGCGTCTGTACTGTGTGTGTGTATTGATGTTTTAAATTTTGAAAAACAAATACTTACTTATTTTATTATTGATTCGTGTCGAGAATTAGTAGCATAGTTACCTCCTTAAATTTGACGAGGATGCAAAACGACATCTTGTATTTTTGTTTCATGCTAAGAGCATATCGTATTTCATGTCAAGCGATGACGCGGTCGACGATGATTCTCGCAACCTATTCTCTTGTAGCTTGAAGATAGCCTGCTGATAGATTTATATCAATATATGCAGAATCTGGAAAGAACTTCCTCTCCTATTATATTTACTTACAGATATTCCTTACGATATTCCAGTCACAGCACAGGGCAACCAGTGCGGTAACATGTGACAACAACTGCACCAAGTAAAGCAACAAATTGTTCGGTCAACCGTACTCTAGGAACGTTTACAAATTGTTGCTGCTTCGTTAAATTCAACTATGAGAGTATAACTGGGTCTAACGGTCCTGTGTCTTGCTTGCAGTGAAGTGATAACATTTTTCTCGAGTCATTTGTTTTGTTGCGTAACTACGTAGAAAGGACAGGCTAGGAAAAACTGAAAAGGAGTAGGTACCTAAGTTCTAAGGCTTTATTTTATGAAGTGTACAGAACTCAGAATAGTCAACTGTATACTGAAGATATTATTTGGTAATGAGGAACAGTGTTCATAAAGGGATAAATCTATGCTATAAACAACAAGCGAACGGAAGCTTCCTTGCGCGTATTAGTTTGGAATCAACCCAAGGCGATCCGTTGAATATAGGAATTAGTCATGTCCGTGTCGGACATGACATCGCCAAAAGTGTCTGATACCGTACCCGTCTCATCAACATTTGCAATTCTGACCGTACATGTAACAAACATAGATAAATAATAAATCGTTTATTTATAAAAAAGGGGATACATTTACAATTAATACCTTTACAATTAAAATAGCGCACAGTTACTAATTTGCCTGGACTAGGTTGAACCTGTGCTTCAGGCTAGAAAAGGCATAAATAGCATGTTAGCTGTTCTATTTGCAGACAATAAGTAGGTATTCTGTCTGTGCATAGTCGATGGTTAGTAAATAATTAAGTATATTTTTTTTACAGCTATAGTAATTTAGTTTATAGATACTTAGTTTTCTATTTAGTCTACTGTTCAGGAATGGACCTAAGAATGTTAAAAAAATTCTACAAAGACATGTTTTGAGGCTGCATTAGACATGCATACTAGATCATTCCGTCTCTTGTTACTATTGTCGGCATTGTAGGCGAACATGGTGTGCTGTTTTAATACTAAGTGCATAATGAAAAGCAACAGTTAGTACATTGCAGGATTTATATAGCAGATCTGTGGGAAAATAGAAAATGTAATTACAAATTCAATCAAAACCAATATAGCTAGTCGAATCATACCCACTTCGTAGTTACAACTGACACAGCATGGAGTTCTACTTACCCATTTCAGCAACAACCTTCATTATACACTAACCCTACAGCCCAGCTAAGCCTAGTCCATACAAATGCGTAACTTAGCTGTAGATAATGCTGTCCATCGCGCGCTGGTCACGCGCGGTTCAACACCACCCCTAGCCGGCCCGTAATGAAATGTAAACAACTACAGATGGACTACTGTGTGTATTGTTAAATGTATTGATATAATATACAGGGTGGCGATTAGGTTATCACATTAAATTGTACAGCAGGTATTACAAGTTGTTATCAATCCGTTGAAATAATAAAATAAATAATTTTACTAAAATGAAGAAAATGCATTTTTCAAACAAAATAAATGGCGTTATAGTTGGTCAAAAATAAATCATCCTTTATAATATTAGTTTACTGACCTGTAAAAGCGGCAACGCCGCAGCGTCGCGCCGGCGGAGCACGCGCCGTACCTACGCGAGGTACGAGTACGAGTACCTACTTGTGGATGTAGGCACGCGCGCGTGGTGCGTGCGACAGTAATTCAACATTTTCACAACATACTTACGATATTGTTTTATGAAATAATGACAAATTAACTTTAAAAATCTCCACTTAAATGCTCAATTATTACGTATTTTAATTTTTACGTTTTCAAAATGTCCACCGTGCTTCTGAACACACAAATGACATCGTCTTACGATATTATTTCGGACTCTTCAGAGTAGCCTGAGTAGGTTTCGCGACTAAAATTTTTAAATTGTCGAAGGCCCGAATTATTCGAGATTTTAAATCGTCCATAGTCGTCACTTCAGTAGCGTATACCTCATTCTTTAAACGTCCATTGCCCGAACTCCAAATCATATCGGTGTACTCCGGCGCGGCGATGCGAAATTGATTCGAGGCATCTTGTTGGAAACAATAACACAATGAAAATAGCTACCTAACAATAATTATTATTTAAGCGTTTGATTTCGCATAAACTGTCACACACACCACCTTCACTAACCTATCCTATTCCTATTACTAAAATAAAGTTAACACAAAACAATGTCCACAAAATAAAAACAATAACAATACTACGAAGGGCGCGTGCGCCAATCGTCAACTATCCCTCAAGTATTTTGGCGGCGGACTATGTGACTCATTCGTCGCACGCGCCAAAGAAATGCCTACAAGCACACCCCCGTACCCCGTAGCATTTCGCGCATAGAAATTTATACCTTAAGTCGTCAACAGTAAGAATATTTTTGCATATTTTTTTCATACCTCTCATGCGGTCCCTTTTCATCTTTTAATTTTGCGCACAAAAAACGCCTTCAACTACTAGCCGTAAGAAGGCGGTAAGGACATTTTTCGCTTGAATTTTTTACGTTTCTTGTAATAATAGTTTGTAAAATGGTAGTTTAGTAGTGCTTGTAGGTAATTCGGAATGGCAACGTTTAAAGTTTTGAACTATCTTCACCGGCCACGGGTCTTTGACCTACTTTTATTGGTCAGCTGATTATGTTTATGCAATACATGATGTTGTGAAATATTAAAATGAAAAAAAGGGTCCTGCGGCTATAATATTGTTTATTATTAAATTATTTTAATTGAATATGATAAAATACCTAATATAGAGTACGTGGTTTCAATTAATGTGATAACCTAATCGCCACCCTGTATATCGTAGGCGAGATTGGAATTAAGGCCTAGAATACAAATAAATGCTACTATCCTGCTAATATTATAAACGCGAATGTTTGTATGGATGGATGGATGTTTGTTACTCTTTCACGCAAAAAATAATGAACGGATTTAGATGACATTTTAAATGGCACAGAGATAGTTTATAACCAGAATTAACACATAGGATACTTTTTATCCCGATATTCCCACGGGATCGAAACTTATGCGGGTGAAACCGCGGGGCGCTGCTAGTATTCCATATATCAATCCTCTTCGATCTGCACCCTAATTGCGTAACACACGACAATCGGAATCGGTTTCATTTTGACAGTTCAACAACATTCAATGCGTTATTTACCGTCGTATGCGTTATTTGACGGCACGGTTGGCGCAGTGGTTAAGTGATTGACTGCTGCGCTGCGTGTCGCGGGTTCGATTCCCGCACGGAACAAATATTTGTATGACCTACATGTATTTGTTCCGAGTCAGGGTGTTTTTCTATCTATAATATGTATGTATTTACAAAAAAAAAATGTATATAAGTAGTTTATCAGCCATCTTGTTACCATAACACAAGCATTAGGTTGCTTAGCTTGGGACTAGATGGCGCTGTGTGAAATGTCCAGGGATATTATTATTATTATTATTATTATTTACGTGCTGAGCAGACAAATTTTTCGAACTTATGAAGCAATGGATTAGCAATTTGCTTCAAAATGATTCGGATTCCGATTGATCGTGTGTTACACAATTAGGGTGCGGCTTAGTTTTTTTCCATTATCAGTCTAATTAGAAATGGCGATTAGTACATTTATTCAAGCGGCTATTGCTTAGAGAATATAACGCACGTAAGTCATCATCATCTGAGCCTTTTCCCAACTTCGTTGGGGTCGGCTTCCAGTCTGACCAGATGCAGCTGAATACCAGTATTTTCCATGGAGCAACCTATCGGACCTCCACAATCCAGTTACTAGGTAATACGATACCCCTTGGTAAGACTGGTTGTCAGACTTTCTCGCTTCTGACGACCCGTAACGACTGTCAAATAGCCAAGAATGACAGCCGGGAGCAACGGCTTAACGTGCTTTCCGAGGCACGGAGGGGTCTCGGTATGTAAAGACGGTCACCCATCTACGGACCGACCGTGGCAAGCGTAGCTTAACCGAATCGATCGACCCGTGGGGCTGTAATACTTAGCCACGAGCCCCTTTATAAAATAACGCACGTTCTTATATTAAAATTAAAACTTAGCTATTTTATGCATCAACCGTTTTATTTCATGATTCAGTCAAAATTCCGAATAAATATCAATATCGATAAAAAAAAATCGATGGTGCCGACTTCCCTTTCAAGGCGAGCGGCTTTTGTTTTTTCCAAAAGTGACAGACTTTTTTGTTCAGAATACTGCGCTTATGCCTTATCTATTGTGAACTACCCTGACGCGATCAGCTTATATAAAACGCGTTCGAGAGCTGTCACTTTCTTCATTGTTGTGGATTATTGACACTGACAGCTCTTGGATGCGGTTTAGACGTTTTGATCGCATGCAGTTGCATTGGTGAGATTTGTCCTTAGACATTAGGCGGTGTTGAGATTCTAAATATAGACCAGTTTTATGACTAGGGCCGATTTTGTGAACCATGTAGTATTTTTTAAAACGGTTAAAAGTGCTTTTCAAAAAAACTAATCCCATGTGGTTAATGCTCGGTTCCTATAAAAAAACGACTCGTTTTGCTTGCCAAGTACAGCATTTTTTATTGCCAAACTGGGCATATAAATAGATTCTTAAGCTAATTTTACCTGTGATAGCTACTTCCATATGGGAGGGTCTACTATACAAAGCTATGTGGCCGTTGCTTAATTATTAGTAAAGATACAAGTGACTTAATTTTAACCAAGATCGGTCTGTAACCGGCCGTAAATAATGCAGCTGAACTAAACAAATCTTCATGCGAATTAACCTGCAAAGTAAAGAAGACTACAAACACCACACAAAAATCACTTACTCAACACTGTCTCATAAAGAAAATTCCCCGTAAAAATAAAATAAGCAATTCTACGTCCAAATATTAATCACAGCAAGAAGCTCACGCTCCCTGCTAGATTACCTGACTACTACATTTTAACGTGCTGCAGAAAATACTGAAATAATCCGGGATTATACATCTCTGTCATACTCATAAATGGAGGGTAGTTCTAGAAAAAGCCGGCTGTATTCTTAAAAGAAGTTTGTAGAGTTTATTTTTGTTATTACTTTACGCGACTGCGGCATAGTGCGAAGTTTTTATCATTTTGGTAGTTAGTTTGTTAGTTGGAAATGGCGATTGGACTATGCAGGGAAGCATGATGCAGCTACGAAGATACAGATTTGCATAGCGTTATAATAGGTTACCGAGTCACAATCATAATTAAAATATTTTATAAAAATTAAAATGAGATGCGGAGGAATATTTCGACGCCATATTTTAGTTTGGTAATAGTTTTAGTTAGGTTAGGATATTACATTTATGTTTTAATAGTTGTTAGTTTATTTCGTAGTAGTCATTATTATGCCATGGGACTAAATAACCCACCATTCTAGGGAATATCGGCCTTGTCCTACCTACACTTCTATTATTGGTTTAACCATAATTCTGCCTGCCCACCTTGAAATGAACTGAACCTGAAACGTAGATTGTCACCTTATTTCATAATGATTGAAACCATTAATTTCCGGTTTCCAAAGCTTAGCTTTAATGCCTAACTTTGCGCGCGCCCCTGGTCTATAATAAGCCCAATTAAATATAGGTAGGTAACACAATACCTGAAAAGCCACCAATGCTAAAAATAATCAAAAGTTGTTACTAAGATTCAGTAAGACCCTCTACATACTCTCAATGTGTAGGAAAGAACTTTCAGAAAAGCTCATCCCAAAATAATCGCACGTCAACGACGAGATATCGAAGACTGTCCAAGGTGTGCTTGACGTACATTGATTAGTACCGCTACTTGTGGAGGCCATTGCACCCAGAGATGAGCCTTCTCAATTCATTACATTCCTTAGCAGAATAAGCAGAAATTTCAGCTGAAACTCGACGCGGTATCGCTTGGCACTGTAGCATCCATGTCGTCGCTTCATTTAGCCTTAAGTAAACTCCGTCGGTGCCAAAAGGTAGACTCAAACTATGCCGCAGTGTTACTATGTGGAACGGAACTTTGTCCGTGCGGTAATGTACGTATTTTTATTGGTTTAACTTTGTAGTGTCGATCAATTCATTGCTTTAGTCATTTATTGCAGATTTGCTTTGGAATGTTAACGTTTTATTACATTTTCATGATCATCATAGCAATTTTTAGATTTGCAAATTTTTAATGGTCTTCAAATCGATTTTTAAATCGCGTGCAAATTGCTCTGAGGGAGGACTTTTTATTCAACGTATTCTGCAACCAGGCTGAAAAGGTGATCATTAATAAGCTAGTTCGTGGTGCATTGAAGCCCAATTGGTTAATCGGAGATCACGTTAAACCGACAGTCCTGATCGTCAAACGAACTACTACTGCAACGAGTCTTCTTAAGTTCATTCGGTCGTGTCGGTTTGCGTGCCCTCTCATCGGACTATAAGAGTGAGTACTCCTGTACCTGCGCACACACTTGTGCACTAATACCTCCCGCGCCGAAGGCTTTATATTTATAGATTTGGCTGAGATTGACTGCCATGGCCGAAACACGATTTGAAGGACTATTATGAACTTCTTAGTCCGAAGATTGCTTATATTTTATGGAAGTGGATACCACGCTATAACTAGGTGTAATTCCATGTTCTAAATCTAACTTTCTAATTATACTTATTTACATTTACAAGACATAATGTGCCTCTGCCCTGGATACACCTGTAACCTCAATTAGAAATTAAACATTTATAAAACAAGCCTCAGCCGTTAACCCAGGTGACAATTATTGTGAAATAGATCGCCAGTTCAAACAGCAGGCTTGTCTGACACCTAATAACCTAAATATTGCGTCCCAGGCGTGCGGTGGTGGCGTTATACGACGCTCGCGTGCTACGCCGCCATATCAAATCAAATATTATTGTGGGGCTCGGAGAACAGGGAACCTTTCCACCAGAATAGGTACCAGCAATTTCCGCAGGTAATAACTTGTTTTGTCACCGTAAAAGGAAAGACGCATGCCTAAGTCGAGGTCGGCGGGAGCTGCCTCCCATTTCCCGCCGACGGATAGGTAAAGTAGGCTAGAGTATGAATCACCATCTGCCTAGCATTTTCCCAACTATGTCGGGGCGGCTTCCAGTCTCACCGGATACAGTTGAATACCAGTATTTTACATGAAGCCATGGCCTATCTGACCTCCACAACCCAAATCTAGAGTGTGAATGTGTGCATGAAAATAGTTGGTAGCCAGACTTATTTAGCATCAACAAAGAATAAGCATATGATGCAAAAGATCGTTCAAAAATTGAATAATATTTTACCTAAAGATAATTTTTTATTTCTATTCCTCAGTTCTCATGGCCCCACGCTGGCGTCCACTAGCTATCGTCCACTGTACGAGCAGTAGCGTCCGTTACCATGAACTGTGACCTTATGGGCCGAGACCTGGCCGTTTTCGCCACATCCACCCCAGTTATAATGAATTACGTAATCACATCGATTTGTTAAAAGGTATAATTTACTTTACTTTTAGGGTCATTTTATGTAGGGCTTGCGATAAATTTCTTCGAGCGTGTATTTCTGGTTGTTCCATGAAATGGGCAGGGCACATTGCTCGCGGAACAGATGACCGATGGGAGCGAAAGGTTTGGCGACCGCGTACCGGAAGATGTAGCGTTGGAAGGCCTCCCTCGAGGTGGACCGATGACCTTGTGAAGGTCGCAGGAATCCGCTGGATGCGACAATGCCTATGTCGAGCAGTGGACGTTTGCTGATGATGTGAAATAAATACAACTGTTTTCTAACTTACAGAAGCTGGCACTGCTGTATTAATTATGTGGATGGCAAAGGATTGCTTCAACAAGATGTGCAAGAATGCTTCCTATTTTGGTACAAATTCCTGCAAATTGGTTAATTTGCAGGAATTCATTAGTATTGGCGGTTACCAATGCTAATTAATCACCGATTTAATTGAGCGTGACGGAAATATTTCGATACAGCCTTTTAACTTTACGTCTATGTCCAGTGGATTTTCATGCACTGAACAATTAGTAAGATTTTTTTTTTTTAAATAAAAACATTTCCCCACACTAGGAATTTCTCCTGTATCAAAATCAAAAGTCATTTATTCAAATTAGGCTGAGAATTAGCACTTTTCGAACGTCAAAATTACAAAAGACAGTCCTACAAAAACGCCCGCCCTTCACCACTTCCTAGTGCTATCGCTGGGAAGAAGAAGTGGCGCACTGAACTTCTGACTTGGCAAAGAGATAGATGGCATCCTGGGGAAGGACATACTTTTTATCCTGGTAGCATGTTCCCGTGGGATAATTTCCGACATCCACGCGGGCGAAGCCGCGGACAGAAGCTAGTTTCACATAAACCTACATAGCCACTTATGAAACGTCAGAAGCTAGGTGCACGGTTCCAATTGGTCGTTTTCTATGGAGAAGAGCAGGAAAGAAACTCCACGGTTACTCTTTCAAAAATAATTAGCTTTTTCAATGTTTCCAAATTACAGTAAGTATGAGAGGACAGCGTAGGCCTGTCAACAAGCACCAATTACTTGATAAAATAATAAATGGTCTTGTTCGGGGTTGGGGTCAGATCAAGATAAACTAATATTAAAGATTATAAAGATAGGTATATTTCAGTAATACAAATGGGATAAAGATTAAAACTAATGAGGTGAATGAGATGAGATTGAGTCGCGCCCGATATGCTATCCGAATACGTACTGACTGTTTTACTTAATAACATAAAATATTCAAGGCATAAAACGCGGTGTCGCAATTACGCTGACATGTTTATTATTGTTCGGTGATTGACCCGAACAGGTCTACAGATCTAAAGTCTACAAGGCCTCCAAAGTGTAGGCCTTGTAACCTACAAAGTCCTCAAATTTACAAAATATAAAAGAATCTATCAAAAGGATAAATAAAATATTAAAACCAAGTGATATGATTGCCATTACTATAATATTAAAATCAGCAACAAGCTAACAAAACTTTTTTAATGAACAACACACCTCTTAACAAAACTAAAATATTTACTCGTACTTAAATAACTAATTTAAAACTTGTACAAAGAAAAGTTAATCCATTTAAAGTCGTTATTATTTCAATGAAAGCAGTCCGGTGAAGCCTGCGGTGGCCAGAGGCTTTGAAAAGGCTATTTGTAAAACTTTTATTACCCACAATACGACAGGAAAAGCATTTAAAGTGAGCTGGAAGATGTATTTGCTGGAGAAATGAGGTTTTCTTCACCTTGAGTGCATTTTATATTATTATGGTACTGACAGTAAGAGAAATAATCATATTTGCCCCTCTATTATGTAGTTGCGTCGCTACAGGACTTTTTAAATATGGTACTACTTTAAAAGGAATAAGTAGATTGAGCATGCATCTTCATGCTTGCTTGCTCACTGTGTGTGTCTCATGTCTTGCTCGGTTCTTATAAACAAAAACGAATCATTTTGCTTATCAAGGGTATCATTTTTATTGCCAAACTGGGCATTTAAATAGATTCCTAACTAAATTTTACCTGTGATAAATACTCCTTAAAGCTTTTGCTTCATTATTGGTACAGATACAAGAGTCTTAATTTAATCCAATATCGGTCGGTAAATTATAGGAATCGGCCATCAGACGGTGATAGTAAAGTTCCTTCATTATGTCGTACAGTCAACAGCAAAAGTAGATGATCAAAATCAGAAATTCAATACTAATGAGCGGAGTTCGCGTCAGAACTGTGTGGCGTCGAAGTGATTCAAACGTATGTGATTGTAAATTACACCAAACACTTACTACTAGTACAGCTGCCATATAGCTGCGAACTCCGTTCATTAGTATTGAATTTCTGATTTTGATCATCTACTTTTGCTGTTGACTGTACCTATTTGCCTTTTAAAGTCAGTTTAATTATGATAGAACATCACAGAGACTGAACGTTATTTCCAGACTATCAGACCAGACATATTTAGGCTGACTCTTATTTTACTGATTTAACGCCATGAGACTGACATGCAGACACATTCACTTCCCATTCCATTCCATTTTCACTGTTGATCTGCGGAACTCTAAAAATCGATACAAAAATGTCAGCACTCAAAATCTCATAGCAATCTTTCAATTTATTCAGAAAGCGTAGCTAGTAACAACAAAATATCGGAAAGCCATTTTTGTCCCCGATATCGATTCCCGTCCATTAGCTATCCACAAGCGTCATATAATGAGTTATAGCAGTTTGCCGATCCGCTACTTTTACGCAAACCATAAATTTTCTTAATCGCGGTTTTAGGGTTTTGGAAACAAGTTTTTTTTCGGCAATTAATTAATATTGAAGCGGTTTGGCTCGCGATAAAGTAAGTTTGATGGAAATGGGGGTTATTTTAGAGACTAGCCCGCGGCGTCGCCCGCGTGGATGTCGGAAATTATCCCACGGGAACGTGCTAACAGGATAAAATGTATGCGCTTCCCGAGGATTCCATCTAGGTATCTCGCGGGCCCTTTGTGGCTAATTACAATAGAAAACCAATTGTGTCTCATTAGTGGTGATTAAGAGGGTACCTATATGATATCTTTACCTAAGTACCTACCTAATTAAAAAAAAAACTCAATAACAGAAAATAAAATACCTACCTACCTAAATAAACCTATTTCTGATGATAACTAATCTAAACTCAATAAATAAGCAAAATCCCTAAAAACCAATATCTAGGTATACGAATGACTAATCCTACCTAACCCTATTATAAAATAACCTACGGTCACTACGTACACTATCAAATATACTACCTACCTATACTTTAAAATTAAAATCTATCCCTACGACTTATAAAAATAAACCTAAATAACTCTAAAAACTAAAAGGAATAAAAAGGTCGCACTGAAAAGCACGGTTTAGAATTGCACGTAGCAGTTAAAATAAGAATAAGAACGAACGCTTGCCACTCGACACGTCCGTTCAAATCAAAGTTCAAAAAATGTAATGCCATAGGTAAGGATAAGTACTAACGTAATGCGCGCGCGGCCGCGCGCCACGCGTGTGCTGCGAACGGTGCAAGCCAAATTCAACCTTCAGCACTACATTTAGAGCATAACTTAGGGACACTGCACACGGCTAAGATACTGTGACGTAACCTACGACAAACTTATTATTTGCGGTTGGTACAGTAATCGGGTCTAGGGATCGAACCGCAAAATTAAGTTTGTTTTTTATTGTATATACTTTTCCGGGATAAAAAGTACCCAATGTTGTGCCCAGGATATTAAAGAATAATTATACCAAGTTTCATCGTAATCGAACCGGTAGTTTTTGCGTGATGCCTGAACAAACAGACAGACAGACAGACAGACCGACAGACAGACAGACAGACAAAAATTTTTTTAATCACATTTTTGGGTTCGGTGTCGGTCTAGTAACACCCCCTGCTATTTATTTTTTTTATATTTTCAATGTACAGAATTTTCACTTCTACAGATTTATTATAAGTATATAGATGATTGATACGAAGAGGGACGGTTATTTCGATCAGGGTCGCCCTAAGCACAGTGAGGTAGACCAACAGACTAAGTTTGTATGCAATTAAGTATTTGATAAACATATTTATATGGGGTGCATGCCTTTACGAGTGACTCCGTATACATATATAAATTTACGTTCGGCAAACACTGCGGGGTAATCACATAACACACATAAAAACCATTTTATGTGTGAGTGCCAACTCAATCGCAATTAATGCCTTCCATTTTGACAGTTCAGCCACATTCATTGCGTTATTTACGTTAAGCTGACGAATCTTCCAAACTTATGAAGCAATGGACTGGGAATTTCCTTCGAAACTGTCAGATTGACATTTCAAGTACATACGTCTGGCATTAATGCTGAAATGAACCTTTTTGGCGCAGCCGTGAGGCACACACTATTGTTGTCTGACACATTATTATTTATTTTTATTAATTTTGTATTTTGTGTTTCACGAACTGTGTCCAAATAAACTTTTTTTCTTTCTTTCTTTCTTTCATACGTTACGCATTATGGGTGCTGGGCAGTCAGCACATGAACTGTGTTCTTAATGATAGTTCGTGGCAATAAGACGCTCAGTGGCTAGGGCCTCGCCTGTCATACACGAGGTTGTAGGTACAAATCCAGACAATTTTTTTTTTTACTAACCTACGCTGTCCCGCTCCTGGACAAAGGCCTTCCTCTACTCCTGCCATCTTTTTGTACTTTCTGAGTTTACCTTAAACATTATTGAAATCGGTGAAGGAAAACATCGTGAAGAAACCTGGGTGTCTACTCCGAAGTAGTATCGGCCGAATGTTCGGCCGTTTCCTGCTACAAAGTTACTATTTGGTTCGGTCGGTCCTGATCCTACACTCTTTCGAATATTGACTATGGTCCCGACCCAACTGAGCCGATCCGAACTTTTTTCGCATTTTTCATTAATATTCGGTTCGGCCATGTGTCGGTCCGATCCGAACATTCGCACTTTGCACTTCGGAGTAGGCCCTCAGGATTTATAGTCAACTATAAGTCACAAATCACCAACCCGTCTTAAGCTAGCGTGGTGATCAGTGCTCGTGCCTTCTGTGTATGAGAAGAGACGTTTGCCCTGCAGTAAAACAGTAACAGGGTGGTATTATATTATCATTGTTAACACGAGCAAAGCCCGTGGCTAAATTATAACAGCGGCATTGGTCGATCGATCAGGTTAAGCTACGTTTGCCGCGGTTGGTCTGTGGATGGGTGACCATCTTTACATTCCGAGACTCCTCCGTGTCTCGGAAAGCACGTTAAACCGTTGGCCCCGGCTGTCATTCGTGGATCTTTGACAGTCGTTGCGGGGAGAAGGAGGTATCGTATTACCCAGTAACTGGGTTGTGAAGATCAGATAGGCAGTCGCTCCATATACTCGTAAAATACTGGTATTCAGCTACATCCAGTTAGAATGAAAGCTGACCCCAATATAGTTGGGAAAAGGCAGGCAGATGCAGATGACGAGTAAAGAACAAATAGAACATTATTGAACGTAAGTATAGGTACACAACGCAGGCAATCTTACAATAATATAACAAATAATATATAATAATCTTATACATATATAAAATTCTCGTGTCACAATGTTAGTTACCATACACATCCGAAACGGCTTGACCGATTTTTATGAAATTTTATATGCATATTCAGTAGGTCTGAGAATCGGCTACTATCTATTTTTCATTTTTCATACCCCTAAGTGATAAGGGTTGTCCACCCCTAAAATTTTTTTTTGGACAACTTTCTTTTTTATAATGTGTCATTAAAAAATACATACAACCCTAAATTTTCACCCTTCTATCACCAACCCCTATTTTTTCATCGCAATTTTTATATTATTCTGTTCCGTCCACCTCCACAGATCCGCAAGATAGCAATCGATTATAATAATTCATGTACTTGTATAGTTCCTTCAATCAATCAGCGTTTTACTTATAGGAGTAGGGTAGGATCAGTGTAGAAGTAGATTAGGAGTAAGGTAGGAGTAGGGTGGAAGTAGGGTAGGTGTAGGGTAGGAGTAGGGTAGGAGCAGTGTAGGAGTAGGGTAGGAGTAGGGTAAGAGTAGAGTAGGGGTAGGGTAGGGGGTAGGACACCACGCGAACGAAGTAGCGCCGGGCAGCTAGAAATAATTTATATGGCAAAACAACAGTTGCCGGGTCAGCTAGTAATACCTATATAATAATATAACAAACTTAATATTACAATCACTAAACCAACAAAGCTTTACTCTAGGTATATCGAATTACAAAGTTACAGATCAAACGTACTTTAAACTCTTAACAGTATCAATTATCTTCCTGAATGTAAAGTCCACAGCTAATTTGAGCAGCTTAACGAACCCGCCCTACTTTTAACTTGTTAAATATTTAACGCCTTTAAATATAGATATTGTTAACTCCTATTCAGTTTATTTTCTGTTCTAAGAGAAGGGATCGTTAAAGTTTGTTAAGAAACTGGTAACTTTAAGTATTTGTTCATGGGGACGTTGTGATAAAAGTTTTCAGTAAGTACCTACTGTCGATCGGTCTTGAAAAGCGTTGAAGTATTTTACACAGGTGAGTTCTGCAGTAGCACGTGCTTTTTCATGCTTGACGGTGCAGGATAACCTTTACCAGAAGTGGTCATCGTATTAATGGTTCAGCAGCATCAATACCATCAGGATTGTGCCGAAATATAGCAGTTCGTCGTAGACAGTCGTGGTCGTGATACGACATCATCTGTCATCAGAAGACAGCCGCCATGCCACCATCGATGCGACCTCCGTTAGAGTGACTGTCACCAGCCAGTGTCACTCTTGTCTAACCTTTTCCGTGATTCCAGTACCTTCGAAACAAAACTAGAGAGCACCTTGCTTAGTAGCTATACTGAAAGTAAATAACAAGAATCTTATGGTAATCTTTATGATAAAATTGTGCCGAAATGACAGCTGATTGACGTATTTAAGAGGACAAGCTGCGACATTACATAAATTGAGATAGAGACGGGTAAACTCTGATGACGATCGAACTATAATTTCTTCAAATATTTCAATGTCCTTTTGAGGAGTTGCCTTGGTTTACCTGGAAGTCTTTAAATAGACTTCGGACTTAGGTAGGCTGAAGCAAAGAAAACCCGCCCAGATGAAGATTTACAGACGTCTCCACTTTGGAGTGTAAATGTGGTGCTGTCCCACAGCAATGAGACAATCACTATCGTGGCTGGACACGAGCTACAGGAGCTGATAGACACTGATACTACTGAAGGTGCTAAGCTCGTAGCCAAATGCCTTGCTGACTGTATATATAGATTTCCATTGACACACTAAGACGAAGAAGGTCACATGAAGGACAAATTTTATCTCTCAAATTTAAGCACCACTCATAACGAATTCTATGTTCATGTAGGTACATCTGGTACATAGCGTGTACCGTCTGTATCATTTATAATTTGGACAATAAACTACAAATAACACACACACACACTGTAAGTCGTGTCTTATTTCTATGATTTACGACCGAACCCCAGTTTATTTCATTTTGTACGGGACCTTTCTCGCCCGAGTTGTAAAGGCCATCTGTTGACAACAATTATTGTTGTTGTTGTTTACAAGAAAAAAAACCTTAATATTCTCTGTTCAACTTTTGAATTGTGTTCTAGCTTGAATTGAAAAACTCTTGGAGTTTTGTTGGTACGAGTATCTACTGCTTTTATTGAAACTTGCCGCGAAAAATGTTTATTTTGTTTTATATTTGCATCTCGTTGAAGTAGCTAAGTAATCGAAAGACAATGTTATGGAAGGAATACAATTTAAGGCCATTTAAAAGCTATCACATTGATTGAACCTATCGTTTTCTTACAATGTTATGTTTTTAAAACATGGTTTATACAGGGTGGCAGGTTCATCGACGTGCCTGTTACCATGGTTTCAGTACGTGATTTTGAAACCCTGATTTTTTTTTTTTTTGGTAACCGACTAAAAGTTTCTACGCTGGGAGGTTTAGAATCATGTACTGAATTCATGGTTACATTTACGAGTCGATATCCCTGCCACCTTGTATACCAGCAGCCTTTAACAGAATATCTATTGATACTTACGTATCACGCCACTTATGTAGATAATTTATGCACAACTTTACCGTAATTATTTAGTCAAGCTAGCACCTTATAAAATAATACAATAACTTGGTTTCAACTCCTCCATCCGATACTGTATATAAAAATTCTTCTACCATCGTTCTAATGTACCTACTATCCTGCAAGTAAATTATGAATTATGAGCACACCGCATCGAAGCCCGCCAGCACGTTATTAGGCAAATATCTGGAAGTACAACACTGAAGTATGGCACACAAATTTATTATGAGCTCAACTTTGACGTCACAACACTCATAACGTAACCTTTAAATATTATATTGATGTAGAAATTAAAAGGACAATAAATAGTTACCTAACTAGCATTTGCCCGCTGCTTCGCCTGCGTGGAGTTCGGAAATTAATAATAATAATAATTTATTGAAACCGAAACTCAGTTTACAGAAACTCTGTGTTCGATAACAACTGCATTAGTATAATACTGTGTCGCAGTCATTAACGCCCACCTTCGAACAGTCGAGACAAAAGTAAACCTAAAAGACTAAAAATTAAAACTAAACAAAATATTAAAATTAAAGTAACAATATTTCCACTATGTATTTTTATGGAGATTGTGTGTTTGTATGGAAGGATTGTTTATGATTTGTGCGTGAGGTGTGCGGTGTGTGTGTGTGGGTTTGTGTGTCTGTTAGGGTGTGTGTAAGTGTCTGGGAGTGGGGTGTCCGTTTGTGCAGGGGGTGTGTGTTGCATGTTATACATATAAAGGGTAATTGATTAAGTTTTTACATATGATTCTAATTCTTCATAAAAGAGTGTATGAAGCCATTTATCCGTGATCCTTCGACATTCCTGCAAGGTCAGTGGAAAATTATCCCTAATATGTGTTAATCCAGATTATAGTAAACTATCTGTGTGCCAAATTTTATCCAAATCCTATTAAAGCATACTAATCATTTAAATATTATCGTGAATTCATGCAAGCCTAGAACTTTTTGTTAAAATACTGCTCAGAAATTCGGGTCATATTTCAATCATAATTCAAAAGACACGTAGCTCCATCTAGCGCCCTAAAGTAATTGTAACCGTCGAAAGTTACTGTTCTTTTCCTCGGGAACAGTATTTTTTCTGGATGTAACGTTCCCATGTCCTTTACCCTATACCCCATTTATTCATTAATTCATAATAATAAGTTTATTATGAATTAATGAATAAATTAAATTAATTAAATTTAATTGAATAATAATTTAATTTAAATTCAATTTATTTATTATGGTTCCTCTCTCTGGAGCCCTGACCGCCGGTAGCTTGGACCCTGTTCCCGATACCGGTGGGCTACTATTATTTCATATTTTTTTAATCTTTTTGTTTATAAAATATTTAAAAATGTAATTTATATGTACTTAGTTGAAATAAAGATAATAATAATAGTTTATTATAATAAATACACTTGTTATTATAATGCCCGATGCATTATAATAACAAGTACATAGACTCGGGTATTGCATACGTCTATAGGGGGCTCTGACATGGCCTGCTTGCTTGTTTGTTTGCCAAAAAATATGTAAATATATTGTATGCATTCATATTCATCCACCAAGGCAGAAACTTGCACGGTACGGCCGTCCAAGTTTCTGCCTTGTAAAAAAATGCAGCTTTCATAATTCCAGAAACATTAAGGTCCTAAAAACTGACCTACACTACACAATCTGTTCATTTATGAATACAGGACCTACAACTTCAAGACCTATAAAATAAAACTATGAAACTGCACAAAGCGGAGTGAGCAGAAAAACCTCCTGAATACTTGATGTGACGTCACAGGAGAGCTGGCGAGAGCGCGGCTTACATTCCCAGAAATATTACTAAGTAAATGCAGGAAGATCCATAAGGATATTATTCATTGTAGCTTCCGTACTGAAGTGAGTTCTAAAACTATCTTTTGTTTGACCTTGGGACCAAGGGAAGAGCGCAAAGTTTATAACTTTTTAGTAGTAAGTACGTAAGGGTTCAAAAAGCCAATTAAGGTTAAGATTAGGGACAGTAACAAGGTCAGAAATCTCCCCAAGAATTCTAGGCACGAAGGTCTGAGCTACGTCAGATCCTAGTAGCTGAATGTCGACTTGTGCAACCCAGGTGGGGGCTGGCAGGCCTCTTCTGGAGGAATGGCTGAAGGAACAGCATGGTGCCCTCAGTTTCCGGCTAGCAAAAAAAGTTTCCAGAAATGGAGTAAGTAGATAGAGTAAGGTTATTGTCTTCACTAGAATCTGAAATAATTCATGCAAAAGACTTATGTTTCACATTTGAGGAGCACAGTCAGCCCAAAAACTTTTTTGAAAAAAAAAAAACAACCGACTTCCAAAACCAACACTACAAAGTGAAAAATAACTTTAATTTCGGAAGTTGGTGTCGTTGGGTTCGCATTTTCGTTGTTTGCCACCGACTTCCGTTTATTATTAAAGTTATTTTTCACTTTGTAGTTTTGGTTTTGGAAGTCGGTTGTCTTTTTTTTTCAAAAAGTTTTTATTTTTCATTTTTAAGTTGTAATTTTTACCAGTGATTTTGGTGCAAAAACCAAACTACTGAACAGTTTTTGATGAAATTTTTATAGGACCATTTGGGAAGTATACCTACCCTTTGCAACAAAAAAAGAATTTTTCAAATCGGTTGGCAAGCGACGGAGTTATGCGCAAACAAACATAAAAAAAAATACAAACATCCGAATTCGAGAACCTCCTCTTTTTTAGAAGTCAGTTAAAAACGATGATCGCCAACAATTTAATTAATTGTCTACAATCTTTGTTTCATAATATTGTATCAATGTGTACCAACAAATCATATTATGAGGAGGTACTTAACTGTAGCTACAAATTGATAAAGTATCATCATCATTCACAATCACATCAACAATTTATTTGGGGTCAGCGTAACATGTATTTTTCTTCCATACTTCTCTATTAGTCGTCATCTCGGTAGTCACCCCCTTTATAACCAATTGATACAGTATATGGAACACACATTGTGTACAGTCAAATGATTTTTTGTCGATGTACATATATGTCAGTACAACTACTACTAATAATTAGTAGTAGTAGGTAATTATACGGTCACGTACCTACGGACAGTCATCCTTTTGAGGCTGACTGTAGTATAATAAACTAATAATAAAGTATTCCATCCCACAGAAAGGAGGTCTGTGTCCCAACAGTGAGAAAATTATGGGCTGATTATGCAAAGTATGCTTTATGAAAAACGCTATATTCCCACGCTGCTTTTTCTCCTTACTGGCATTACCTAGAACACAAGAAAATGAATTCCAGGAAACAACAGAATTTACACAAGATTATTAATGGAAAATAATAATTCATTAAAATTAAATTACAAAAGCATCTAGATGAAATTCCTGAAAATGTTTACTAAGCAGACGACTCGTCTTGTCTAATGGATGTTATGCATATCCTGGGAATGCAATTTTGTATTTTATCATAGTGAAGAGCACACTTAACTGAGGGACTTGAAAACTAATAAGATCAAGTTTACAATATGAATATTATAAATAGCTGAAAAATATCAGGTCATGATGAAGAAAATCAAAGAATATATTTTTTTTTTTAAATTGTACCTAAATGAAAGAAAGGAATAAAATACTTGAATTACTGAGAAAACTGAGCTCGAGATCTATAGAAGTAACTTAGCTCATGCTTTGACTAAGATTTGTTTCCGTCTCTGTCTTGCAATTGTAGTTTTATAATCGTGTGATAGTGACGGGAATAACATTTAGCCCAAGTAGGTACTAAGTAAAGATAAAGATTATTTTATTTTGCAAATATGGGTAAGATAGAACGATGACAAAAAAAAACTTATAATAGTACAGTCAACAGCAAAAGTAGATGATCAAAATCAGAAATTCAATACTAATGAACGGAGTTCGCGTCAGAACTATGTGGCGTACTAGTAGTAAATGTTTGGTATAATTTACGATCACATACTTTTGAATCACTTCAACGCCACACAGTTCTGACGCGAACTCCGTTCATTACTATTGAATTTCTGATTTCGATCATCTACTTTTGCTGTTGACTGTACAGCCATATTTTACCACGTAGGCATGCAAAGGATTTAACATCGACTTATAACTAAATACAATTTTAAAATATTACACACAAAATACTTTTAAAATTTTAATTAATTATACATCATGATTATGCATTCATGATTATAACGTTTATAGATCTCGGCCTAAGAGGCTCAGCTGCATTCTTCCAGTTTTATACATACAAATATACTTACATAAGCTAGATGTAGGGGTAGGTAAAAACTACAGAACGTGACCTGCTGCGATCCTTTTACTCCTTTTGCCACGTTTACGTTCATACAAAGAGATCTCAGATAGGTACAAAGCAAATAATTTAATGTCTTTTTCATACATCTGGTTATACACGCACGCCGGTTGCGAACACTACGCTCCTGACCTTTCTGAAGACCATCACCAATAAGGTCACTATAGTATATAGTGTGTCCCGTCACGGCGTTTCCAGTCACATCTGCCTTCTAACAACTAGAACATATCAATCAACTAAGTCCATCTAAGGGCTCCTATACCCCTACATGAATCATTAGAGATAATCACCACGATTTACAGATGTCACTTTAGGCGCGTGGCCTTGTGACGCGGGCTTGTGGCTAAGTAATAACCAGTGATAGGAATAGGTAGTGCCTATTTGCCTAAACTTCAAAGAACAGAGACAAGAAACGGAGACTTCCTTAGGACTTAATTTTTTCCGGGACATCCCGGACTCCTTATATAAACATTGTGATTCATAGTATCAAGATCAACAAGTCATTTACAAAATGATCTCCAAAAAAAAAATTTCAGAAAATTTTATGGTTGTAACGACTGTGAATTTTATTTATTACTAGCTTCTGCCCGCGGCTTCGCCCGCGTGGATGTCGGAAATTATCCCACGGGAACGTGCTAACAGGATAAAATGTATGTGCTTCCCCAGGATGCCATCCATCTCGCGGGCCCTTTGTGGCTAATTACAATAGAAAACCAATTGTGTCTCATTAGTGGTGATTAAGAGGGTACCTATATGATATCTTTACCTAAGTACCTACCTAATTTAAAAAAAATACCCTACCTAAATAAACCTATTTCTGATGATAACTAATCTAAACTCAATAAATAAGCAAAATCCCTAAAAACTAATATCTATACGAATGACTAATCCTACCTAACAGTATTATAAAATAACCTACGGTCACTACGTACACTAACAAATATACTACCTATACTATAAAATTAAAATCTATACCTACGACTTATAAAATTAAACCTAAATAACTCTAAACACTAAAAGGAATAAAAAGGTCGCACAGATAATACTGCGGGTGACGTAACCTTCGACAAACTTATTATTTGCGGTTGGTACAGTAATCGGTCTAGGGATCGAACCGCAAAATGAAGTTTGTTTTTTATTGTATATACTTTCCCGGGATAAAAAGTACCCAGTGTGGTGCCCAGGATATTAAAGAATAATTATACCAAGTTTCATCGTAATCGAACCGGCAGTTTTTGCGTGATGCCTGAACAAACAGACAGACAGACAGACAGACAGACCGACAGACAGACAGACAGACAAAAATTTTTGTAATCACATTTTTGGGTTCGGTGTCGGTCTAGTAACACCCCCTGCCATTTATTTTTTTGATATTTTCAATGTACAGAATTTTCACTTCTACAGATTTATTATAAGTATATAGATATAGATAGATGTTATGTCTAGTCGCAAACTTTAGGTAAATATAGACGAATTACTTATTCCAAATAACATATTTTTTTAATGTATTTAATAGTGTTGTCCCGAATTTCGGGATAGACATCTTGGAAAAAATTTAGTCCTAAGGAAATCTCCGTTTCTTGTCTCTGTTCTTCGAAGTTTAGGCAAATAGGCACTACCTATTCCTATCACTGGTATTAACAGCCGCACGGGTTGATCGATCAGGCGAAGCTCCGCTTGCCGCGGTTGGTCCGTGGATGGGTGACCATCTTTACATACCAAAACCCCTCCGTGCCTCGGAAAGCAAGTAAAGCCGTTGGTCCCAGCTGTCATTCGTGGATCTTTGACCGTCGTTACGGGTTGTCAGGGGCCCGAAAGTCTGACAACCAGTCTTACCAAGGAGTTTCGTATTACCCAGTAACTGGGTTGTGGAGGTCAGATAAGCAGTCGCTCCATGGAAAATACTGGTATTCAGCTGCATCCGGTTAGACTGCAAGCCGACCCCAACATAGTAGTGAAAAAGCTAGGCAGATGATGACTTTAGGCGCGCGGCCAAAAATTAAACTAACAGATCCATCTTGTTTTTTTTAATACAATTTTACGAAACCATTTCACAAATGTTTACCAACAACGCCCCCTGTCTATATCATTGAAACGCCAAATGTTCTTTGTAGCCAAAGTACTCGTACATACCAATTTTATGCTTGCAGCAATGTCGTTGAAAACAAACAGCAAGACACCACAAAGTCAGCAGTACAATTGTTTTATTTTAATGACAAGAACGGACTTCATACAAAACTTAAAGTACTAAAATCTAAAACTATCAACAGTAACATTTCTAATCCCATACAGCTGTAAACCTCAACTTTGATAGTAGCGAATGCTATTCCAGACCATTACTTGCGGAGTAACGGCGCAGTGAGTGGGAGTACACCGTAGTAATGTGACTCAGCTCACTTCACGTACGTGTATTGTCGATATTTACTCGCTTTTATATCCTCTGCCGTTTCGACGTGATACAGAGAGTTTCTTGGCGTTCTTGAACATCTTAAGAGATTTCAAATGTTGATGACTTAATGTTAGATTGCGATACAAAATCTTGTATAACCTACCTTACATAATGCATGCCATTAGTAACTATACAGCATCTCATTTTTAAGGTTCCATACCAAAATGGTAAAGGAACCCTCATGGTGCGACTCAGTACCTATGTCTGTCTATCCGTCTGTCACAGCTGGATATCTTGAGAACTACTAATGCTATCAACTTGTTTGGAATAGTTTTAGATGACGTTTGCCCAACTAGTTTGCAAATAAAAAACTTTTTACAAAAAAAAAACCGCCTTCAAAAAAAGACAAACAAAAACGTTCCTGCACTAAAAAGTAAAAAATAAAAAATTGAATTCCTGTAAAGAAACTTAATTTAAAGGTAAACTTATTTGACATTAATATTTTGCAAATATTCAAAATTGTTTACTTCTTTTTGGAGTCGGTGCCAGCAGTTGTATCCTGTGCCATTTATTTTTTCAATTCACGATTATAAAATTTTAAAACAGATGCTTACAAACTTAATGCTTCAAAAATTTCAAAGTACTTAAAAAGTGACAGGGGATTTTTATACGTATGTATAATTATTATTATTTAAAAGAAATTATTGTGAAAATTGTGTCAATTTGTTTTAGAGTACAGTCTAGTCTGTATTTGTGTTTTAATTATTCTAGGTATGCAATAGGTATCTTGGTAGTTTTATAGTAAATGTTAGAGGTCGTTTTTCGAGGTATTGTTGCCCATACGTATTTCCTTGCCTTGGCTGGCACCGACTCCAAAAAGAAGTAAACAATTTTGAATATTTGCAAAATATTAATGTCAAATAAGTTTACCTTTAAATTAAGTTTCTTTACAGGAATTCAATTTTTTATTTTTTACTTTTTAGTGCAGGAACGTTTTTGTTTGTCTTTTTTTGAAGGCGGTTTTTTTTTGTAAAAAGTTTTTTTATTTCTAACCGTTTAGTGTATTTTTTATTATAATATAATGGCAACGTAGTTAATATCTTTTCTACATAGAATATTATTTTGAAGAAGTACCAATATCATGCAAGTAGGTACATATTACTGTCTACTTTCTGATCTTTAATTTGATCCCGTAGAGAGATGATAATATGACGCATGAAATACTGTCGATTCTTATGCGTCGTATGCTGCCTCTAATATTGAGCTGGGCGGTAACAGTCCATAAACTACAAGGGACCACCCTCGAGAGAGCTGTGATCGACCTTGGTAAAAAAAACTTTGCAAAAGGACAAATATATGTCGCGCTAAGTCGTGTCAGAAGTTTGGAAGGCATAGTGTTATCAGATTTAGACGCCAATAAATTATTGAATCGACCACACGATGATCGAGCGATGACAGAGATAACAAGGTTGCGGAATCTGCCATCTGATAATCAAGACAACACATAACGTGCCATGGAATAGGCCTACCGGGGAAACCACATTAAAAAAAACGCGCCCAGCACTCTACCTCATAGGTGGCGTGGAAACGTGTGCATACTACCAAGAATACAATTTTATTTTAGTAAATAATAGAAGCGATTTTTTTCTAAACATTGTAAGCAAAATGCCTTTAATATTTCAGAAGTTGTTTTGTGGACACATTGATGATAACATCAAAACTAGATTTTCAATGGCACCTTGTATTCAGAGTGCATCTCATGACAGTTCTAAGCTCAAATATTGCTAGGATACATTGTTTTATTTTGAAGTTCTCATGCCAACCTTCCACCTTCCAGCTCCATCATCAGATCAGTTCGATACTAACTTATAGCCAAAGTGCATTTCATGACAATTCTAATAAGCCCAAACACGGCTAGAATACGTTGATTAATTACGGAGTTCCGGTACCTGTCTTCCGGCTCCATCATGATCATCAGATCAGTTCAATGATAACATTCTCAATATAACTATTCAGGATTGTATGTTTATTTGTATTGTCATAGTTGCTTAACTATCTTGATTGTGATATCTATGCGAGTGACAAGTTCCGTTAGCCATATCTGATCTTCTTCACCAGTTCCACTTCATCAAATGTTACTTTTTGACTGTAAACGCTTGATTTCTCGATGAAAATATTAAAATTACTATATAGTTGCCTATAATATTTGAGGAATTCCCTCGATTCCTCATGGATCCCATCATCAGAACTGGATTTTGAAAAAAATGGGACCAATCTGGAAGCATATCCTTTAAAGTTAAAAAAAAAATTTGCAAATCGATCCATAAACAACGGAGTTCTGAGGTAACAAACATAAAAAAAAAAAAAAAAAAAATACAACTGAATTGAGAACCTCCTCCTTTTTTTGAAGTCGGTTAAAAAGAACTTTTTTTTGCCACTGGACTGAAAGGGTGATGTGTGGCTAATGTGGGGAATCATACGAAAGAGCGCCGAGTTCGACTCGCTCTTGCTGTTTATAATAATAATTTATCAAAAAAGATTGTACAAAAACAACTTAAAAACTAGTAAGCTATTCAATCAAAATCAAAATCAAAAGTCATTTATTCAAATTAGGCTGAGAATCAGCACTTTTCGAACGTCAAAATTACAAAAGACAGTCCCCCAAAAACGCCCGCCCTTCGCCACTTCCTAGTGCTATCGCTGGGAAGAAGAAGTGGCGGAACAAACTCCCCAGCAGCACAGCTGTCTGTTTAGTTAAAATATAGTTGCTTGTATACAATACTAGGAACCTATGTTCAGTAATGAACATTACAAGAAGCTTAAATTATTTGCCATACTATGTAAGCTAGCCACGCCAATATACCAACAAATATAATAAAAACTATACGTACTCAAGCTAAAAAATAATTAGTTAAAATAAAAATAAAACCCCACTACCTAAATAAAAGCCTCCAGGCATAAAGGGCGTGACAGCTTACATATTTATGCATTGCTGGGTTCGTCACATAGCTGTCACTTGCAGTCATAGATGATGAACTAGGACCATCGATGCGAAATAAATGAGTTAATACTAATAACAGTAACCTGTCAGTATCTAAGCTAATTCTGGAGAAAGAACATGAACATTGTCTTGCGTTAATTAGGGCGACCAACTATTCTTATCGTGTAAGTAGTCGTTGATGGAATAGTAAGCCTTTGAACAAAGGTTGGATTTTACTTGAGCTTTAAACACATTAAAAGGCAAGTCTAGCAAAGAAGACGGTATCTTGTTATAAAAGGTTATACCAAGCCCAACAAATGAGTTATGAACCTTATGAAGCCGGTGAAAGGGGGCACGTAGTATTATAAATACAATACAAAATAGGAGCATCTGCAACCGAACTAGGTGACACCTGTATCTCGGCGACAGCGCCAAACCTCTCAGTATGTTATTTGTGTAAGAAATTCAACTAACGAGTACAGCCTTATGTAGATTAAAGAAAAACAAGTAAAAATAAAATAAAGTAAACTAAGCTAAAAACTAAGTGAGTTGGTGTGTATGTATGGAGAGGGGTAAGTGATCGTGTAAGGGGCGGTGAGTGTCGGGGTGTGTGTGCGCGTGTGGTGACGTATGGAATGATGAGTGTAAGCAGATCTATGGATCAACTGACTTTTTTTTTCACGATTTCTGGGTTGGTCCCGTAGTAAAACTTGTTCATAATGATGAGTACAATGACCCCTTTTAAGGATTAAAACGATCAAAATTTAACGAGTGTGTGTGTTTGAGTGATATGTAAATGAAGTTAAAACATAAAATTATGTTTCCCCTGTAAAAATAATCTAAGGAGTAGTTTATTTGTACTTAGTTATAAGGAAATGTATGAACACTATTTGGTCAATAAACGATTTATTATTATTTATTAAAAAAAAAAAAAAAAAAGAATTATGGGTCTTTGTCATATTCCCTGTAAATTGTGAGGTCTGGCTCTTGTGATACAGGAGCTCCTGCTAGAAGAGCTAGGGCTACACTGATGTTTGTGTGTTGAAGTGAAAATAAACAAAATATTAATTATCATAATGACATCTTTCTGATGCAGTCAGGTAAAAAGAAAGCAGACTGTAGTGAATTTCAACACAAGCATTTAACGTGTAAGAAATGTCGAAGGGATTTTGACTACGACATATTAGTAATGCGTGGCCTACGCCGTAGCACGGCGCGTAGCACGGCGCGTAGCACGGCGCGTAGCACGGCGCGTAGCACGGTACGTAGCACAGTCAGTCCTACGAAACTACGCCGCGCAGATTTCTACTTTTTTCTGAACTAAGGGAACTTTGTGTAGGTATTAAATTAACCTAAAAATTCCACAACTATTAGTTAGACTTAGAGAGATTCTTGTTTCGTTTAAAGTCTAAGCAAATGTTAAAAAGTATGTTTTCACGTATTTTCGGCATATGGAAAATATCGAAATAAATCGCAAGATTCGTAAACTAAATTGTACGCAGAACTTTACCTCCTTTTTGATCAAAGTCGGGATCTCATACACATGTAAGTTTTTCACATAAATCTCCCGAATAGTTCCACCTATAGAACGAATGCGGAAGGTCTCATGCAGTGCCACACAAGTTTTGACTTCGAAAACTCATAAAGAAATGTGAAGAGGTTTTTCTGTATGTTTGTGTATGTAGATTTATCGCGAAACTGAAAGATGAAGTAATGGTAACTCGATCCCATATCATATATAAGTAGTATGCAGATAATTTTTTACGAGTTTGGATACCGCAGATAGTCTTGCTAATAACATTCAAATGAGTTTTAGTAAAAGAAGTGGTGATTTTCTGCCACAGAGCTAGTACATTAAAACTATTTAACTTTGACGATTTAACACCTTTAAATAAACATCAAAACTTCTTAAAATTGAGTTCTAAGACTTAAGACTTTATCCCTCTGACTTAATTGATATGAAAATAACAAGGACAAATTAAAGGCAGACAGGCGCGACGCGACTCTAGTAGAACAATTTCTATGAACCTTTCCTGGAAATTGTTCTACTAAAATCGCGTCGCACCGTCGCGTCTGCGGGAGCCTTAATAGTACTTAGAAACCCTTGTCAAATGTCAAGTTTGTCTTTAAGTATGTAAATCAACCATCAATTTATTTCTGTATAGATTCTGTTCTCTCACACGTAAATAAATCATTAAATCGACACCCCCTATCGTTTTTCTATCTAATGAGCCGAGGTCCGGTAAATCCGCAAGCCGACACCATGACAAAGGGACACATCTCTATGGCACACATGTTATCTATTATCCCTTAAAGGTCTGCTGCCATGGTGGGGGAGGGGGGAGAAACAAAAGACATCGATTAATTGTACGGGTGAAGGCCGAAGTTGAGGATATAATAATGTATATTATTTTTGGAAATGCTTTGGCGCTTGTGTTGCGTAGAAGTTACTCTTAAGATACTTAGCAAAGTATAGACTTCTTGGTTTGAGGGAATGTTGATTAAAATTGGTGCTTTTTCTACCTTAGCACAGCCTACAATTTTGTCACTACTGGGACACACGACCCCTCTCGAGTGGGCCATAGTCCACCATGCGGGCCCATTGCGGGTTAATAGGTGTCACATGTCTTCGATTTTTTTAACTCTAGGACATGCCGGTTACTTACAATTTTCTTACAATCACAACTAAACGTATTTATATAACAAGGTTCTTATTTAAAGATGATTATTAAAAAAAAAAATTTTTTTTGGCCTCTATTTGGTCCCAGTGCTGGGCAATGGCCCCCTCCTTTTTTTTCCAAACCTTCATGTCTTAACCAATCTCTGGCTATCAAACAATATACAAATGTTTTATAGTTACACAATTATCTTACTTTATTAATTAATAATCAATAGTTAAGCCATTGTGTTTGCGACTGGACGTTATCATAAAACTTTTATTGAATGTCTAATAGGTCAACTGTACTTTTCAATATCGTGCATTGTTATAAACCTATACAGTAAAGTAAACGGTTTAAAAGTTGAAGTGAGCTGTGGTAGTGACTTTACTTCGCCATGGCACGGGTGCGGCCATGGTGGTCTGTATAGTTTCAACCTTCATGCTTGGGGTTGAATAACATTCGTGAGACAAATAGATATAAATAGACGTAGAAAGGTTTTTGTAAATTATTGGTGTAATATGGTGCAATATTTTACGTAACGAGAAAATGGTGTGAATATATTATGTTTTGGCGTAGCGGAATTCGGAGTGAGAATCGGCTGAAGCTTAGAAGTAATTATTGGCAGAACATGGGAAAAAATAATTAACAAGCAACACTAATGGATTCTTAGGACTGAAACCTTTGAATTGGATGAAGAGAGGTTCCTACATCTTAAGGCTCCATAAGGTTCATTTCTTTGAGTAAAACTAGAGCAATTGAGATAGAGTTTTAATCATTTATTTCCATAAATGACAAGAAATCAATGCTTCAGTTGTTCTCGTAAGACATAAGTTATAAACATAATTCCTACCTATCAAAAGTAAACGTAGCAGAAATCAACAGCATAAATATCGCAAAATCTGAATTTTTCCAACATAAAAAACATAACACTCCTATTTTTTGACAGTCGTGTAAAAATCCTTTCTAACTTCAATTCAAAACAGAATCCCTGCACTTCCTTCACGAAGAAACCGTTGGCGTACGTCCGTGCCCTTTGCCAACTACCCTACGACCTACTTCAGAGGCTGTTGACCCCGCAAGGTCGCCAGCTGATCGATGACGCCGTGCGCCACCCTTAACGCATGGTGTACATACCTAGATATACTTACACCTTTCTTCGTAGATTTAGAACGGCGATAAAAATGGTAAAATTATAGCGGTTATGTAATAATTGGGCTAGTTTTAAATGTGGTGTAATATTAGGTGCTGCGCAACGGAATGTTCTAGATCGAAATAATTTGTCGTGAAAGTGGGGTGTGACCGTTTCGAAAACCTGGCACTGATGAGTTTATTTCCCATGGGTTGTAATGTTACATTCGGCTAAAGATGTGTCATTGTACAACTTTCTAGTTTAGTCCGATTAATAAGTAGATAACTTATGGATATGGTTTAATCATTGATCTAATGGATTTAATAGTCTAAACTCACATTTTTAATTTGCTGGACTAAAATTACAGCTCAACCTTTTATTGTCAACATGACATTATTTTTAGTATTTATAATAACCGTCATTTTGGTCTAGCAAATTTAAATCAGAGTATAGCTAGGTATTGTGATTACGTAGATAACTACCCTACATCATTTTATCGTTTTGCAGACGTGAGTATTTGATGTTCAAAAAAGCATGGACATGTGACGAGCTCTCCATATATATGGATAGGATAGAAAATAAAAACAAAAAGTAACAATCCACTAAAACAAACATGGACGAAAATCCTTCCTAATTTAAACTTTATCCGCGAATCGTGACAATTCATTCGACCCCGGCCGAACGGCAAACAAACAAGCAATAATAATGTTGCGATAACCGTAAAATTCCGATAAAAACCGTTCTTTACTCTTTAGTGCGCAACAAAACCGTTTGTATTTCAGTGTTGTCAGTATTAACGAATTACTTTTATCTAATGTTCGAGGTTTGGCGCTGTTTCGTTATATTATAATGACTCGCTTCCTTGTTTTGAGTGTTTAAATGGAGGGAATGGGAGGAAAACTACACATTCAAAATATTTTGGTTGTACACAAGTCTACTAAAATAACATTTTCATACTGAACTGTATTGAAAATGTCCATAGGACTTCAGGTATGATCTCATCTCTTCTTCAGAAAAAGCTAATATAAGCAGGGACCTAAGTACTTTTCGCAGTAAATACAAAAACTAATTTCAAAAAGAAAATTCTTAATAAAATTATGTAAATCATCTAACAAATTCTCGGTACTAACTAAATGGGAATTGCGTCTATCTATCTTGTAGAAAATTTTCGACAGACTTACATGAAAGAAGTCCCTCAAGGCCTGTCCAAACTTTACTGAAAATATACCCGTTAGAAATAATAAAAACTTTTCAAAGTGTAAGAGGAAAGATAATGTAGATAATACAACTCAACTCTTAAGTATTTTAATTGAAACTGGTAACTCTGTGGGTAGTTAACTGTAAAGAAACCGCTGAGTTTGTAACTGCTTAACATTACTCGCCTCAGTGTCACGTTTCTTATACAAACCGTTTGAAAAGGGTAGATAATAAAACTTTAAATTTTTCGGCTTTATCTTTCTGCTTTGAACCTGTAATTAAGTGAAATTAGAACTAGCACGGAAGAAAGCATTCAGTTTCAAAATATCATTATCATTTGCCTAGCCTTTCCCATTTCCATTCTATGTTCGGGTCAGCTTCCAGCCTAACCGGATGCAGCTGAATACCAGTATTTTATATGGAGCAACTGCCTATCTGACCTACACAACTCAGTTACTGGTTAATACGATACCCCTTGGTAAGACTGGTTGTTAGACTTTCGGGCTTCTGACGACCCGTAACGACTGTCAAAGGTCCACGAATGACAGCCGGGACCAGCGGCTTAACGTGCTTTCCGAAGCATGGAGGGGTCTTGGTATGTGACGGACCAACCGTGGCAAGCGTAGCTTAACCTGAGGGGCAATTCTCGTAATTTTAAGAAGGTTCACAGTCTGATCTCAGTCTCAATCTGTCAAAAAATACTTCTAGTTACATTTTGACAAGTTTTTGACATTTGTTTGTCGCCGCGATGAGACTGCGACTAAATTTTGAACGTTTTAAATTACGAGAATTGGCCTTGTGATCAATCGACCCGTGCTGCTGTTACTACTTAGCCACAAGCCCCATTCAGTTTAAAAATATGTTGAAAGTAATTACATGCCGAAGATGTGTCACCTATGAATGCATGCTATTAGACACGCACGCACACGCCAGGTAACGAGGTTAACCCCAAGCAGCCCGCGATGTATTCAGTGAGGTATCCTCTATTAGCATGCATTTGTTTTACATGGAGGTGAGGTTTTACATCGAGGTGGCGAGCTAAACTGCGATCGCAGGGTATCGCATCTTCGGCATGTAATTACCCTAACAACGAGGTTTCTTTGATTCGACATTTGTATAGCTAGTAAAATTGGTGACTCTTTGAGGTAACCCTATATTAGGATATACCGTTATTTTATTTTATTTTGGGAAAACAAACAATCGTATATTGTATATTATATCCAGATACACCGTATCCTATAAGTAAATGTACAATCCACTACGTTATCTTAAAGAGTCACAAATTCTACTAAAGCCATCATTCATTTTTTCATTCATCAGCATTCTAGCTAAGGTATTGACAAATTACAAAGAATTAGGATTCTTTGTAATTTGTCAATAGCTGGGCTACAAAAAAGTTCTTTCTAAATGTTAATGAAGACAATATGCCTAGAATAACAACTTTTGACATGAAAAATGGACGATAAATGGGTCCTCATTGCAGAAAGGTGACTAAATTAGGCACAAAAACACTTCACCACACTCGTATTTTTACGACAAAAGCGCTTACAAAACTGTCCTAGCCCTCCAATACAGAAGTTTATGTTGTTTTCTTACGCCTTCTCAGGTGGGACACCTCTTTACTATTCCTGAAAATACACATAAAACTTTATGATTATGTTCGGGACATAATGAATACTTATTCTGTGATTATTTACTGGCGAGGTAGAAAGGTTGTACATTTGGTCAACAAATTCTTTCACTCAATGTATCTTAAAGTAATAACAGCCGTACGGGTCGATCGATCAGGTTAAGCTACGCTTGCCGCGGTTGATCCGTGGATGGGTGACCATCTTCACATACCAAGACTCCTCCATGGCTCGGAAAGCACGTTAAGCCGTTGGTCTTTTTTTTTGTGGATGGGAAATCATCAAATGACCCCTCCCGCTCTGGGTGGAGCGGAAGGCAGACTCTTACTGACCAAAACCCACCCGTGTTCCTTCCTTAGCCCTTTATGTTCCAGGGCAGCGGTAACCCTTTCGGACGATCCCGCTACCCTGGAAGCCGTTGGTCTCGGCTGTCATTCGAGTCGTTACGGGTCGTCAGAAGCCCGAAAGTCTGACAACCAGTCTTACCAAGGGGTATTGTATTACCCAGTAACTGGGCTGTGGAGGTCAGATAGGCAGTCACTCCATGTAAAAGACTGGTATTCAGCTGCATCTGGATAGACTAGAAGCCGACCCTAACATAGTTGGGAAAAGGCTAGGCAGATGATGTATCTTACGAACCTGAATTTTATCGTAGTTTATTAAACTCGTTTCCATCCATATGTGTATATCTATGTATCATGTTACACATGTTTATACAAATAAATGCATCTTTATTTTTATTTGAAACTATGGCTTTACTGTGAGAGCGCGTTTCCGGTACCTGTGGACACCTGCAACACGAAAGATATAGCCGATACGTTGCTGACCTAAGAGATAAAGTTGGGACGCATGTGTCAGTAATTTCCTCTGCAATGTTTCAAACCGGAACAAAAAAACGCTGTTGTTTGAAAATATACGATGAATTTATTACGAGTGGCTCTACTGTATTTAACAACTTTGACGAACTTCATTTTTAAAATCAAATGATAGATGATTTTATTTTGTAAGTAGGTTTGTACAAACACTTTTACACGTCAATCATATTTTAAAACTAGATGAGGTCGGCGTTTCCTATCTGACTAGTCTGAGAAGAAAGGCCGAAACAAACTCAGACGTCACAGTCTCTTTTAAAGTCCAGACATAATCTTGGTCAGATCATATGAAGACCAAGTAGGTCGATGTCTGAGATGGTCTTTTGAGGAAAGAACCACACAGATTGAGAGGACCTGTCCAGTCAGTGCACGCATATGTCAGAAATCGTGCAGCTCAACTCAAAACTTAAGGAGCTCAACGATTCGACGAACAGTACCAAAGAAAGGACCTTTGGGTAGGCCACATTAATTACTCAAACTGCCAGACCATGACAAAAACTAACAGAACAGAGAGAAAAATAAAAAATAAAATGACCCACATAGTCTTCACATTCACAATAATTAAAATAATAGAATACTTTACAAAGTAAGCAAATGTCATAGATCAAATTCATTAATGTCAAAGTGTATATAAAAAAAAGCAACAAAACGAAAAAAAAATAAAAACATTCAATATGTCAAAATTGGAAGCAGCTTAATCCCAAGCCTTTTTGTCCTCGATATAAGCCTTAACGGTATAAAAGGCTTTCTGGCACAACTTACGTTTAATGAATGATTTGAATTTATTAAGGCTTAGATCTTGAACGAGGCTTGGAACTTTATTGTAGAAGCGTATACATTGGCATCTGAACGAGCCAACTATTTTCTTGAGCCTTGTTGTAGGTACAGACGCCAGCAGGTCAAGCTACCCGAAACTGTCAAATTTTCCCAATCAACCCTGAACCTTAATGCTTTAGCGATAAAGTTGAAAATCTATTAAAGAAATCTGACAGATTGTAGTAGCTTGATGTGCTGGCGTCTGTACAACAAATTTGTGTTTGTTCCTAGTATTTATATCATGGATATCACTGTATTTTTTAAACAATTTTATATTTTTATGGGCATATAAAAGTTTTTCATAAATATACTGAGAAGGCACAGTCATAACATTAATTTCTTTAAATTTGTCTCTGAGTGAGTGTCTTGGACTTAATTTATAAATTGATCGAACAGCCCGCTTCTGCAAAACAAAGATAGTCTGAATATCAGCGGCATTCCCCACAATAGAATACCGTACGACATTACACTATGAAAATAGCTAAAGTACACTAAACGGGCAGTCTCTATATCAGTTAAATTACGAATTTTTCTAACAGCGTATGTTGCGGAACTTAGCTTTTTTGACAATTTGTCTATATGTGGACCCCACTGTAGCTTGGCATCCAAAGTTATGCCCAAGAATACTGTGCTGTCTTCAGGATTCAATTCTTCGCCCTTTATCAACACATTAGTTTTCACCTGTCTAACGTGAGGTAACGTAAACTTAATGCATTTGGTTTTTTTCTCGTTTAGAAGTAAATTATTAACATTGAACCAGTGGACTACTATAGAGATCGCTTTATTTACATCGTCAGTAACCTGCTGCTGACGTTTAAGTTTAAACAAAAGTGAAGTGTCATTTGCAAACAACACTATATCATGATTATCCTTTATGAGGTACGGCAAGTCATTAATATAAATAAGAAACAAGAAGGGACCAAGAATTGAGTCCTGTAGGACTCCCAATCACTTGACTTTATATTATAACTAGCTGTTGCCCGCGACTTCGTCTGCGATCCAGGATAAAAAGTAGCCTATGTCCTTCTCCAGGTCATGATCTATACCCATGTGCCAAATCTTATTTAAATGCGTTCAGCCGTTTTAACGTGAAACCTACTTTTGCATTTATAATATGCTAGCGGCCCGTCCCGGCTTCGCATGGGTGGACATAAGATTTTTTTTTATATTTTTACAATAAATATAGCATATTCCACTCAGGGTGAATGTAGCTTTCCAATGGTGAAAGAATTTTTGAAATCAGCACAGTAGTTTTTGAGTTTATTCATTACAAACTCAACTCATTACAAAGAGGAAAGATTTGTGTTTTTATGTGTATGTTACACATAAAAACACAAATCTTTCCTCTTTATAATATTAGTATATATATAGATTAATATACTCGTAGTTAGGATTCGTATTAGAATTTTAATGTGTAATCTTATTTTGTCAATTATAATAATTTTTTTAATGTTTATTATTCTGTATGTGCAATTATCTAAAGTTCGAACACAATATGAATTGTTTTCTAAAGAAATATATGAAATTAAAGAACTGTGTAGAAAAATTCTACCCTAACAGGTAAGCTCTTTTAAAATAAGCGTAGCGCAAAGAAAGGGTACAAAAATATCTCCGAGGTCCTAAACCACACAGCAGGAGTTAGGGTAAGAACCGCAAGTCTATATATATAAAACGTCGTCACAATCCCCAGTGGTTTCAGCTACAATATAAGGTACATATTTGTACTGTGGCAGGCTTGAACGAGTTTATTTTATATCTGATTCTGAGCGGAAAGCTTCAGACTTGGTAGCTACGTACCTACGTATGCTTTTGTATTGTTTTATACGGAGTACAAATACCGCGATGGACCTTGTTCGGGACCAATTTTTATTTTGTATGTTGAGGAAAACCATTATTTTTCTATCAAATACATTACGAAAATATTTTGGCTTTTTCCTCTCAAAAGATAGTCAAAAACTATAACATATTCTCTAGTCTTCTACGTTAACATACATCTGCTAAGCACTATAATATTAAATACTAGCCGCGCCCCGCGGTTTCACCCGCATAAGTTTCGATCCCGTGGGAATATCGGATTAAAAGTATCCTATGTGTTAAATGATAAATGATTTTATTTTGTAAGTAGGTTTGTACAAACACTTTTACACGTCAAAATGTTAATACTGTTAAACTAACAAAACTATCTCTGTGTCAAGTTTCATCCAAATTCTTTCAGTAGTTTTGGCGTGAAAGAGTAACAAACATCCATCCATCCATCCTGACAAACTATCGCGTTTATAATATTAGTAGGATTAATCATTATTAGTAATCTCGAAAAAATAAAAAACCGCCCCATACATTTGGGTCGAGAAGCTGTTGAAGTTTTGTATTTGACAATTGGTAATTTTTTCGCGATTTAATGTTGGTCCCATAGAGAAAGAGTTCAGTTTAATGGTCTGTGTCTACCACACCCTCAAACTCAAACTCAAACTCAAAATTGCCCACTCATTTCTGATACTGTGTAGCAGTTTTGTTTTTGTTTTTTCGTCGCTGAAATACTCGTAGTCATATTTAATTAAAACTCTATATTTGGCAATTAACTTTTGTGAACCTTATTTTTTTATTAATTTTAGGACCGAAATAGAGCGGTATAATAATAAAAGGAAATCGGCCAATTACCTTACCTTGCCTAAAATAGGAGTCATGTGGGCGTAGCAGCAGGATCACTTTGTAGATTAGTGACCGCAGGGCAACGTACTGCTATTATCTAATGTACAATAACTATCTAAAATTAGATGTTGTTATAAAATAGGTTAGTTTAGTGACCTCCTCCGCAGTTCGTTCTACCATTTTTGGGAGATGGAACACTAAACACTAGACTTGTTACACCGAGTGATATAGGGGGACCTTTCTTCCTATAGAGGTATGAGGAACAGGGTGTAAAGTTTACTCATCCTCTATAGAAAAGAGAGGATCCTCCGACCAGACGTGTGTTGTGTCTGGCGGGCTACTGCACGACGATGAATATCGGGACATTGTATGTGCTAGTGGCGCGGTAAACGCTGCTTGCGCGATGCAGGATTTAACGTGACGTCAGTATGATGCGTAGTTCGCATGTGGCGATGTAGATGCCGCCACATTCTAACTGAAAAGACAGCTGTGCTGCCGAGGTGTTTGTTGCGCCAGTTCTTCTTCCTAGCTAAAGCACTAGGAAGTAGCGAAGTGCGAGTGTTTTGAGGGACTGTCTCATGTAATTTTTGACATTCAAATAGAGTCTCAGCCTAGTTTGAATAAATAACTTTTGATTTTGAACAGTTTTCCAGTTAAGAATCAGCTCTGGCAACTAACTGAACGGCATAGTTATTTATTTATTTATTTAATCACTTACAACTATTATTACAGGTACAACCCAATGCAATAGTGAAGCAAACCTAATAATATTACTAACTTACTTTCTAAAACTTATTACATGTAATGTTATCCTTGTGAATTCACTCAGTGCACAGGCAAAAATGTCCATCTCTTCTGCTACAAGGTTAAGAGTGCGAAGCGCCCGCGTCAGGGGCGCCTCATTCAATAGATTAGTGCGGCCACGAGGTACAGCCAGCAGCTGAGGCCGCCGGCGCCGCCACACATATCTATCGGGCACACTCAAACACACCAACTCTAATATGTTGGCGTTATGTATCTTGCCTCTAATTAATTTAAATAAATATGAGACAAGCGCGAACTCACGCCTAACTCTCAGTTCGTTGTATCCAATCATGCCTAATATAAACAGGGTTGGATACATGAGCGGGTAAAAAGGATATACTCCATAGATTCTCAAATATAAAAATCTAACAAATTTATTTTGTATTCGCTTCAACATGAGACTATATTTAGTCTCATGTGGGGCCCAGATGACTGCGTTGCATTCTAATTGGCTTCTCACCAAAGTGTTGTATAAAGCGATAATCGCCCTAATATTTGTGAAACTACGGACAGTACGTAAGATAAACCCTAAATTTCTGTAGGCCTTTTTACAGCACTTGACTGTATGATCACGAAACGCAAGCCCCGCGTTAAGACTAACTCCTAAATCCCTAACCTCTGTGACCCTGATCGTCGATATCCCATCAATGTTGTAATCATGTACAATAGGACTACGTGCACGCGAGAATGTGATTGTGACACATTTTTGGGCATTGAATTGCAGAAGGTTTTCCTTGCTCCAAGTAACTACGCTATCTATGGCCTTCTGTAAGCGTTCACAGTCATCATCACAGCTCACTGCCAGGGATAACTTAAGATCGTCTGCAAATAATAAACAATTTGCATCCTTGATGACTTTGGGCAAATCGTTTACCATAATTATAAATTGCAGAGGTCCGAGGTTACTGCCTTGACTTACACCAGACCACGTAAAGTACGGCTCTGACTGGTGTCCCTCGTACTCTACGTATTGCTGCCTATCCCTAATATAACTGGCGAAGAAACGGAGTAGGTGTGGAGTGAAACCAACAGCTGCTAACTTCTTCAGCAACACGTCATTATCGACTAGGTCGAATGCTTTTTTGGAGTCGAAGTAAGCATAGCATTTATGTATACCATAAGGTAATGATTGACTGCTGATTGTGTTGAAGAGGCTTCAAGTAGAAGCCTACACTGTACTTAAAGCGTATCTCTGATTTTGAATTAGAAAAGACACAACCAATAAGAATTTCCACAACCATTCATGCGTTGGTACCCGTCAAAGGTGTTTCAATCCGTAAGTCCGACTCACACTAACCCCCCTTTTTTTTGGGGTTGCCCAAAAAGAAAAAGCGGCCAAGTATGAGTCGGACTCGCACACGAAGGGTTTCGTACCACCATACTATATTTAACAATATTTTCTAAAACGCCGAAAAATCACGTTTCTTGTATGGTAAAGTTAAAAATTATAGGGGGCCCCCGATAATTTTTAACTTTATTTTATTTTAATTATTTGTTGTAGCTGTCATAGTAGTACACACTTTATGAATTTCAAGTGGCTACCTATTACGGTTCAAATATACAGCCCTGCGACAGGCGGCTTAAGGTTGCCTGGAAGAGATCGCAGTGATCCCATTGTATATTTTGTAGTGTTTTATGTATTTTTATGCTATGTATTTTTATGGTGTACAATAAAGTATATATAAATAAATAAATAAACAGACGGACGGACAGCGCAGGCTTAGTAAAGAGTTCCGTTAGCATCCTTTGGATACGGAACCCTAGAAACAAGAAATCTTAAGAGATACAGTCATGTTGTATGTTGACAATACATACGTATTTACTATCTGACTTGGTCTATTTGCTAAGGCACAAGGACACATTAATATTATATTAATATTCGTGGAGACCTGTTTTCTCGATAAACGAAACACGGATTTATTTCGGCTTTCATAATATAAATGTGGCGAGGCTGTTCGAAGTCAACCGTAAAGATTTCATACTGTAGGTATATAATATTTTCGAGATATGTAACAAGAATTCTTTGTGTTATATATAAAATATAATATGGTACAGTTTCTTTATTTCTCATAAATCTAAACAAATAAATAAAATTGAAGTGTCCGTTTGTAATGTCAAGATAACTAAGGTTTTTTATTAAATTCATATAAATTTAAATCAGGTTTTATTTTTTTTGTCTGACTGTTCGTTCCGGCTAATCTTCAAAACGGCTAGCCCGATTTGAACGAGACTTTGACTGGCAGATAGCTGATGTTATAAGGTATAACTTAGATTTGAGTTATTTTAGAAAATCACTTAAGGTTCCGCGCAAAAACATTAAAACCTATGTGTTAGGGTTTGTGAATTTTGATTTTGGTAATTAATTATTTTAATTGATATTCGTCTTAATATTTTACACTGGCCACTTTATCTTTTTACTATATTCATGGTCGCTCTGTGATTGGTTGCCGCAAATCGCGGGAACCAATCGGAGAATTCGCTACTTCCCGCGAAAAATGAAAAACGCGGGTTTAGAAGGAACGCTTGGCGGTCGCACGGTTTGGGGTTTAGAGACTAGACACGATACCGATAGGATATAAGAGAATTAATAGGTACCTAGTGCTAAGTATTGACTCTTGTATGTGCAGTTCAACTGAAATATAAGTCAGTTACGTATAATCGTTGTATCGTTATTTGACTACGTCCCGTTCCTATTGGTGTTGTTCTACATATGTAAGAAATCAAAATCGTGATGAGATTTCTTGATAAATAGTACAAGTCTCTATCCAACCGTTGGAAAATAATAACATACCATAGCATGGTGCTTATCCCATTCCAAATGACTCCTGTAAATCATAAGGATGATTACAAACTTATGGAAATTATAAACTTGGCATACCTACTCAATAAGGATGTGTAAAATATTTTAATGTAAAAGTATGTTAAATTAATAAATAAATAGTAAAAGCGTTTATCCAAATCTACTTACAGAAAATAAATCATTTATCGTTTATTATTAAGCGTGAAAGTGATTAGTCTTAGTATAGATTAGTTAGTCAGCTGGGACCTGCTAGGCTACGGTTAGGAAAGCGATTCCATCATATTATAACAGCTGTCATAAAAATCTGAGGAACAGTGGTGGCCTAGTGGTTAAGGTCGTGATTTACGAGTTTGTAGGTCGTGGGTTCGAACCCAAGCATGCGCTTTACTTTGTGTAAATTATTTCATCACCACTGCTCTCAAAACGGTGGAGGAAAACATTGCGAGGAAACCGGCATATTCTAGAACCACAAATTCGACGATATCATCTACAAACCTGCACTCACTGCGTCACTGGGTGACGGCACGGTTGGCGCAGTGGTTAAGCGATTGACTGCTGCCTGCGTGTCGCGGGTTCGATTCCCGCACGGAACAAATATTTGTATGACCTACATGTATTTGTTCCGAGTCTGGGTGTTTTTCTATCTATAATATGTATGTATTTACAACAAAAAAAAATGTATATAAGTAGTTTATCAGCCATCTTGTTACCATAACACAAGCATTAGGTTGCTTAGCTTGGGACTAGATGGCGCTGTGTGAAATGTCCAGGGATATTATTATTATTACTGGGCCCACGTATTGCCTTACGGCCCACTCTCACACTGAGAACAGCTCTGTGTCCCAGTAGTTGGGAATATTATAGGCTGAACAAGCTGTTTTGCATAAAAATCTGTCATTTGACATTTAAGTGTCATAAAATGCTCTGTCTTTGTATCCGTTACTGTGTGACCGTAGACGGTTTTCTTAGGAAACCAGAGCTTAAAGTTAAAAACTGTTTTAATTTCCAAGCAGATCGCTGTCGTACCTACATTTTTTCAAGTATTCGTGACATACGTACGTAAAGAGGCAGACCTAAGCTAAGATGGATGAGTACCGTTTGCGAACACTTGAAACGTTGCCAACGGACTGAAGAAGGTGTGTCGTGTCAGGTGCCAGAGCAGGTCAAATTGGAATCAATAAAGTTGGGAAGAGAACCTCTTTGCAAACTGGATGTTTAAAAAAGTTCCACAGTATGCTAATCACCCAGTGTCGTTGCTGCTTATACAGCAGGTACCTACGTACTCTGCAAAATTGAATTCTGGGAGTTGGAGTAAACTTTTTTAGACCATCGACTGTGTGTCTGAATACAGCAATGAACTCTTCCAAGTTTTGCGTAAAATTATCCGCAAAAAAATGGTGATGTTAAACTGATAACTACCCACAACGAAATGTACTTAATTCTAAATTTCCATTTCAGCGTAGGTACAATCTCCATGAAATATTCCCCAAGAAATAGGTATTCTAAATGTATCCTGATAATAATTTGAATAATTCTTCCATTTAAATGCGACATAAGGTAGGTTCATAAAACCTACATCACAACCGAACTTAAACATACCTAATTAATGTCATTTTCATTGTCCAATTACACAAAAGGCCAAACTTTACTGATCAACTTTATTCCCTATTATAACTTTCATACGTTTTCATTTAGCATCTGAAAGGAATGTCCTTTTTGGCGTATCGCCAAAGTACTGACGCCGCTGTGTCCCGAACACGATTATAATACAAAACACACAGAAACTGGTCAGAATTAAGGTATAATGGCGGCGCTAAACAAATGTTTGTATGAAAGGAAGGATGATTATGCTTCTGAAAGCTGCAGCTCATAGGTAGTTGTTGTTTAAGCTTAAGATTAGCTTGTTAACGTAGTCCTATTTATAAACATTATCGAATCAACATTAACGAAATCTTTTTATATTTTTTCTTAATATCACACCGCGGCTGTAAGTATGATTAGGTATAATTTCATGAAGGTACTTGGACTCTAATGAAAGTGGGACAGAATTATGGTTAGTTAATAAAATAATTAATGCTTTAAAAGAATATAAAGTGTCTTTCTGAAACGTATAAAAATTGGATAGGATTTTTATTGAAAATTTGATGAAAATCATTATTCTTTCGGGGGTAGTCAGGTAAAAATAAATAACAATGCCAGCAGAAATAGGCAGTCACGTGCAAAACATGAGAAAAAACTTAATGTTGCCAAGATTACAAAACTTAAGACCGAAAATAGAATAACAGCAACAGATAAAAAAACCGATATTTACCGATAATATAATTATTGTCTAACAAAATGTAGGCAAGCTGAAACCTTAGTTTGAGTCAGCAAATTATACTTTTCGCGATCGTCTGGCTAGCTTCCAATGACAAGAGCTGGCGGCTAGAGGGATGTAGCCAATATTTTGAGCGCCTACAAGATATACTTTAAAATTAAAGTGGAAGAGGTCAACGTGAAGTTGAACGAAGTGAATAGGCTCATAATAATTTGGTGCACTTTAGCATCAACGATTGCATCACTGCTTTCCATCAGGCGGGATTGCAGCCAAGCACTAGATTATATCATTAAAAAAAAAATGTACTACATTTTCGCCAACGAATAGTTTTTTGGCCACAATTTATTAAAGGCACTAAGGTCAGGGATTGATTGATCGCAATTAGACTCACCTTGAATCTTATTTATGTACTGTATAAAATATGAATTTACTGTAACTGACTTTACCTGACGCCCACCGTGACTGTTGTTCCCCAAATGTTTCCAAAAGCACACATAAGTTGCGTGACCACTTTAAGGACAGACTATCAAATCTAATTGTTAGAAAACAATCACCTATTTTATATTCTGTAGTAATTAGGTACAAGGACGCGTAAAAGCCCAAACCTAACAACAGTAAAACAGCTTTGACGAAATATGGATGGCAGAAGAATGCAATTCAAAATATTCTAGGCTGGATTTATTAAATACTGTGAGTATACTCCTTCTTAGATATCATCATAGAGCAGTGGTGGTCCAGTGTGGTATCTGCCCCGGCTTACAAGTTCTTTGTCGTGAGTTCGAACCCAGCCAGGCACTTTACTTTGTGTATTTAATTTCATCACGACTGGTCTCAAAACGGTGAAGGAAAACATCTTAAGGAAACCGGCATGTCCGGCATGGCCCGCGTGGTAGGTTACAACAGCCCACTCCCTCTCTGAGAGAGGAGGCCTGTGTCCCAGCAGTAGGAACATTACGGGCTGATTATAGTTATAGCACTTAGCTATCATTGACACACGTTCAGCACTTGATACGATACGATAGTCTTGATCTTAATTATTTTAATATTTCAGCCATCCGAACAATCTAAATAACAACTACTTAATGATGTGCCATATT
This sequence comes from Apamea anceps, assembly GCA_951799955.1. Classification (NCBI taxonomy): domain Eukaryota; kingdom Metazoa; phylum Arthropoda; class Insecta; order Lepidoptera; family Noctuidae; genus Apamea; species Apamea anceps. Next base: position 19,555,110 of record OX637513.1, on the reverse strand, counting down.
CTGCAAAATTAAAGCAGACGTCCCATTAGCGCCAAACAATCACTATTAACAAAGATTCCAACTTTCGCTGCAATTAAAAACTAATCAGTCAATTTCCAAGAACTTAGAATGCCGACACCAATATCAGTAGCGCCATCTATGAATCAACGCTGAAGTTTGCACTATTTGCTTTGTTATGTAGGGTAATTTTACTGTTTTGTTAAAATTAAGGGGCAATTTAGAGCACAGGTTATATTACTCAGCTTTGAGTTTAACCCCGTAATACACTGAATATTAATTCATTATCTACCTTTAGGAATAAAGCTAAGAGGCGTTTATATGAAAAATACAGAGGAAATGAAATTCAAGTACTTACCTAATGATAGAACGAAATAGAAGTGCCTAGGTAAGTACAGTTCTCCGGGAACCTTTTCCATTAGGTATAATTTCGGAGAAAATCATTTTTTACGTACCTAATATTGTTTTTCAAGAAAATACAAACATAAGTACCTTTCAAAAAGAGATGACTAATAACTGACGTAAACTAGTACGTAATAACCTTCGTCGTTTCCTTTTCGAATAAAAATTTAAAAAAATAATAATACTCAGTACAGCGAATTACCCATTAACACTAGCATGATAAGCCTATAATGTTCCCACTGTTGGGACACAGGCCTCTCGGTGCGAGAAAGTAGGCGGGCCCAGTGCGGGTTGTATGTAGATGTCACAAGTCTTGAATTTTTGGTTCTAGGACTTGCCGGTTTCGTCACGATGTTTTCCTTCACCGTTTTGAGAGCAGTGGTGATAAACAATTTACACAAAGTAAAGCCATTAACAATAAATTAAGTTAATCCTATCACTATGTCTTCTCACGGAACCGCAAACATTCTAACGTTATCGTCTTCCATTCACCTGCAAAAACAAGGATGGATTTGAGTGCTAAAAACCAATCGATACATTACCTACTAACGCGAATAAATGTTCCGATCGTAAGTAGGTACTGTACTAAAAAAATGTACATACCTATTGAATATTCGCAGTGCGCAAGTCTTAAAATGACATTAGTGCTCACTCAGGTGGATGGGTATCTCTGGTTCGCCACTGACATCTATTTTTAGATCTCTAATTAAAAGGAATGTTTCGGAGGCACTCCGGCTGGAGACTACTTATTGGGGCCCTATTTTGGCTCGGTAGGTAGGTAATTCAATTTATAATTCTATCAATGGGCTATCTATCTATCTTAGGGTACGTAAAGCCGACCCCAAATAAGAAAGAAAGAAAGAAATACATTTATTTGCGGCAAACATGACGCATAAAAAAGGACACAAACATCCAAAAAAGAACTACCAAGTTGGGAGTAAACATGCGTCACATTCACACAAAACGGTCATTGCTCAGCATAATGCTAAGACCCTACACGAGACGAGCCCCAGCGGCGCTGGTTTTAAGCAGCAGCCGGCGTTGACGTGATGAATATGACGTCAACCAGTGCATCATACAATTAGACATAAATAAAAATAACAAATAGTTAGGAAAAGGTTTTAAGCTAGGCTACACTTGGTTAGTTAGGATGATAATGATGGTTTCAAATGCATGTTCCTTTGAAATAAATGCCTGTACCTACAAGAAGTGCTTCATTTCAAAATATCGTACGTTAGGATAAAATGCAGACACCCGACTTTAAATACAAATAAATAAAATTGTATAATAATGTCAAAATAACAGCTTTTTACTAAATGCATGTGAAAGAGTATACGGTACTTAAAACAAAAAAACAATTTTTTAAATGTTTGTCTGTCTATCTGTATGTTTGTTCAGGCTAATCTCCGATACGGCTGGACTGATTTTGCCGGGACTTTCACTGGCAGATAGCTGATATTGTAAGGAGTAACTTAGGCTTTTTTATTTTAGAAAAAGATATAGGGTTCTGCTCTATAAAAATAAAACCCATGAAATTTCCGACATAGACGCGGGCGAAGCCGCAGGCAGAAGCTAGTTAAAAATAAATGCAGAATCTCGTATTTAAATACAAAATAAACCATAAAATGTCTGCAGCTTTGCAGTAAGTTTTATTATCTCGTAAAAGTTGATTGAACGAAAAGATTGCAGTTAAACTTCTGGCAACCTGTCTTGCATAGTGCAGTATGTCAAGCATAAAAACGAATAGGAACTAATCATAAAATTAAGTATACATTCTCTTTAGAGTTATGCATAGAAACCGCAATATAAGAAAGATACACGTACATACATAGTATAAGTATTTAAAAAAAACGGGTTTGGAATGCGGTCTACTCTCCCTTCGTCTTACGAATTTTCGATCAGGTCATGTGTCCTGACGCAAGTTTAACATTTTTAATCTATCATAAAAAAGTGCACAACGCCGCTAAAGAAGTTTTCACTTCAAAAAATGCAATAACCGTATTTTTTTTTCGTAACCGATTAGTATAATGAATTAATGTGTAGTTATTACCTGTTCAAAATTTAAATATTTAGTTCCCCCGCGCTCAATGCATTGGCCGCATAGAATACCTACATATTTCGCGCTAAAACATTTTTTATTCGCGGAAATCGTCGGTTTTGTTGGGCACAGCGGTTTCCTTTCCAACCGCATAGCAGTATGCCAATGACCTCATGAAAATACCTACAACAGGGTGGTGGCATGCAGTTGGAATAAAATTTATTGTTCCACCGCATTACCGGCAAATAATACCTACCAATTATCGAACATCACTATCAATAATGCATAACAAACTTCAGGCCTGCAATCCCCGCAGGGTTAGGCAGAGGAGTGCCTTTAGTAAGGTTCATTTCGCCAGTTATACTCTAGCCTTCGAAGAGATTAGCATTGCACCTACACCTGCAGTTTCACATTCACATAGGTCACCACCACCCATTCACTTAGTTTAATCTCGTTTAGATTTTTTAAAGTCGGATGCCTATGATAGCATTTCACTTACAGGTTTATTTGATCACTAGCTGCGCCCCGCGGTTTCACCCGCATAAGTTTCGATCCCGTGGGAATATCGGGATAAAATGTATCCTATATGTTAATCCTGGTTATAAACCATCTGTGTGCCAAATTTCATCCAAATCCGTTCAGTAGTTTTTGCATGAAAGAGCAGCAAACATCCATCCATCCATCCTTCCATAAAAACTTTCACGTTTAAAATATTAGTAGGATTAGTTAAGAAAGAGAGGGATCTGGGGGGGGGATCTCGGGGGGGGGGGATCTTTAAGTCCCATGTAATGGGTCCTTGGGCGCTCTGGACAGAGTGAGGTGGAAATATAGCAGGGAGGCCTTTGCCCAGCAGTGGGATCATTAATGGCTAATAAAAAATTGGGGGCAAGCCTTAAAATGGTGTGTTATTTAAAAGTAAAAGAAGAAGGCAGGTAGAGATAAATAAAGTTATACAGCTGAACTCATTGCGCAATAGAAATGACATGGTTATGGGCACAAAACTACCAACTACAGAACTTTGAACCCCCTTGCGTTATAAACAATAGGTACTATTATTGCTTGCAGTTGTTTATTTATAATAGTACCTACCTATCTAAATGTCAGAAAGCAATCATAATGATAGTTTTCGATCGTTAGATTCTTGTTTTCAGGGTAGGTAGGTACAAACCCTGTGACTTAGAACTATGAGGTCATGACTTCATGAGCTTGAGTTTCCACTCTTTTCCTGGATCATCTTGACTTACGACCAATCAATACACTAATCGTCTCCCGATTTACAATAGTGTGTATAACTCCAGCTTCCTTATATGTGATAGAATAATTCTACCTATGCCAATATTTAAGGCATAATAGCTGCAATCAAAGTTCCCAGTCTTAATTTAGCTGCCACACAAACTTCGTTAATATGAGTCGTTTAGTGTGTGTTAGCTGGAGTGAAGTCTCCCCAGCTTCCTCATTCGATACAGGCAAACCAGTGAGGTTAGGGTTTTGGACTATAATCAGAAAAATAAGGCCTAAAATAGCTGCACAAGGAGGGAAAAAACTGAACGATAATACTTAAAAAGTGTTGAAACAACGATCAAAAACGAGTGTGTAAGCTGGAGTGACGTCACCCCAGCTGCTCATTCATATCTTCCAAACGAAAGAAAACATAATCATATCTTCTGACCATAGCCCAAAATCCTAATCTCACTGGTTTGCCTGTATCGAATGAGGAAGCTGGGGTGACGTCACTCCAGCTAACACACACTAATCGACTCATATTAACGAAGTTTTTGTGGCAGCTAAATTAAGACTGGGAACCTTGATTGCAGCTATTATGCCTTAAATATTGGCATAGGTAGAATAATTCTACTCTACGTTATTATTCTATCACATATGAGGAAGCTGGAGTTATACACACTTTACAATACAAAACTTGCTTACCTATACATTTTCTGTTTGATAAGGATTTGAAGTGGCCATCGTTGCTATGCCTAACAACAATTTAGGCATCATTTATTTATTAGGCAGAGGCGTAAGTAGGTGCGAGTACCTTATATCTGTAGTACACTCACATTTCGCCAATTATGTCTAAGTCCCATGTCATGGGGCATGCATAGTGCCTTCAACGGGGCATAAATCCAGACTCCAGGCTAATAAGAAAAAATCCTAATAGAAAAACCCAATATCACTTTGTCGGTCCTGGGAATCGAACCCAGGACCTCATGCTCCAAGGCTGTCAATATTTACTGATGTCACTTATTATCTGTTAACGTAATATGACAACCTAGAGTTTGATATTTCTCTCATTCGCATCACAAACGGTATTCACAAAACGTATTTCCCGCATCACGTATAAAAGATTCTTGCACAGTTCCACCTGAGCCAGTGTAACATTCCCGGCTTACACTTAGAGCTCCGAGGCTAAAGTTCTTACTGAACAATTGGTTTAAAGATTTCTCCCGATACTCATTTCCTCTGGGATGACAACAGTTTAAGTGGTCATTACATTAAGTGCTGTGCTTCAAGAGTTGGAGCTGCTGTTAGCGCAATGCTGATAGCTAGACTGAGAAGCTTCGTGAATAAGAACGTTTGTGAGGGACTGTTAAGGGTTAAAGTGTTCCTTAAGTTCTTACTCTTTTTTACTGTACTTACCACAGGTATCACCTCAATCGATAACACAGTTTCGAAACTTCGAAATTGTCTTTTTCTACTTGTTCTGCTATCCTTTTAAGGGATGGTAGGTAGGTATGTATCAATGAATTATTATTTCGTAGATAATTATTGCAAATAATACCTAATGATGGTAACGTTCAATTCCCAAAAAAACACTCATTTAACTAGCGCACGGTTTCTGAAAAGCTTAGGTAAGCTTTTTTATTATTATTATTTATTTAGAATTAATTCAAACGGTCAAATTTCATTAGTTAACATGGAAACAAAACACAGGTAGGTATCCTAGGTGGTAGGTATCCTAGTCCTACAGAGTAGGTACTTCTTATGAAGTCAAACATTAGCTTACAGATTGTCAAACTCATGTCTAAATGGATTGTCTATTACTATTTCAGACAGCCAATCATAGCAGCACCCGAATTGCCTAGTACGTTATCAATGAATCTAAATCATTTTGAAGGATATTGCTACTCGAAAAATCTGTCTGCCAAACAACGTACAGACGCCAGCAGGTCAAGCTACCCGAAACTGTCAAATTTTCCCAATCAACCTTCAACCTTAATGCTTTAGCGATAAAGTTGAAAATCTATTATAAAAATTTGACAGATTGTAGTAGCTTGATGTGCTGGCGTCTGTACCTAAATAATGCAATGAATGTTGTTGAACTGTCAAAATTAAAGCTTAGGCTGTTAGTGTGTTACGCAACTACCCCGCAGTTCAACCAACCTAACGTTTGTTTCTGAAAAACCCATTTGCATATCTTATAGTACTCTTTGCCCATTTGGCCAAAAACACCACATAACAGAATACTGTAACAATGCATATTGAATTATATTGATAGCGGAAGCCCGATGCCCGATACAAACCCACCACTTATGCTAAGAAGCCTTCCTTGGAACGTCAGGATTGCGCGTTCACTTCTCGAATGTCAGATTATGTAAATGGAGACATAGCGAAATGCATTCTCATGATAACATTAAATTCTGATTTTGTGAGCACTTCCACTATAATACTGCTGAATATTTATCTACTCCAGTATTTCAGTTATGTTGGCATTCAACTAAAGTGAACTGATTTAAATAGGGATATTTTATTTTTATTTGTGGTGCCGTGTGGTCTCTGGTCACGAATACAAATTAATAACTTTGTGCGGATCTTAAAGAAAATCCAAAAGTATTATGTTGGTATGTTTATTTATGGCAGAAATATCTATCTATATTTTGGACCATGGCTATCACGAAATTCAATTGACGTAAAGCTGTAGTAGATCCCTAATGATCCTTCTCCTACGTATCGTTTCCTAACCCCTAATTAGGCATGGGTTCGATATATCAAAACGTAACTTATATCGGATATGTTTTTATTATCATACCATATCGATATCTAAATATACATAACCGTTTTCACAAAAACTTCATCGAGCTATGGTTTATCCAAAGCGCAACAACGAGAACGAACTACGAAAACGCAAACTTCACATCACGAGCCGATAAGACATCGACGGTTTTTATTCGCTTTGTCTTTGTCTTACCATTCAATGTTTTACTGGCGTAAAAGTGATGAAGCGAATATTACGTAACTTCGGCTAGCGATTGGTTATTTGGTTAATTATAGTGCGTGCGTAATATCTATATCCTAACGCGCTAGCAATAAGGTCTAGTTTCTATTTATTTAGTTACAACAAAGATTCCCTAAGTTAGCAACTTATGGCTACTCGATATCAGGGAGAAATTTATTCTTTAAACTAGACCTACGTTCAATAGATTTAAGGTTGAATTTATGTTGTTGGATTGCATCGAATTGAAGTGTGAGTTTGCGTTTGTCGTTAGTTTGCGTTTCGTTTGTTTCAGTTAGTTGTGCAAATCGTACATACTACTGATATCGATATCTGAAAACGGTTTTCGATATCGATATGAAAACTGAATATCGGTTACATATCCGTTAGCAATTAAATACGAAAACGCCCATGTCTACCCCTAATATTTTCTTGCAGAATTTTGCTTTGTTTAAATTACTATCCGGTCATTGATCTTATTATCCCAAGGGAAAAAACGAAAATTGGCCATATTCTAAATAAAAAAAATACTGTGTAGCTATCCAAAACGGCCGTTCCAATCTGAATAAGAGTTAATGTGGTCTAGGGTCAATGTGCATTTCCCTTACTACTGAACTACAATAGGTACCTACTACGTTAAAAATAAAAATAAATATTTTATTGTTTGTCATATTATTAACCATCGGTTTGAATGTAAAAACTTAATTATCGGTTTTTGTAAAACCGATACAAGCATCAAACATTATTTTTAATAATTAATCTGTGGTAGGTAAAACCTGGCAACACAAATGACAGCCAGCTTTCCGTCAGCGTAGTATTATTTTCTAAAAAATATCTAAAATAAAGTTATTAATGTATTTCTAGAGTTTATACATAGTGTATTTTTATATTAAAACTACAACTAACATGTTTAGTAGTGTACAAAGCGTTAACGTGTGAATAAAAGTGAATGTGAATGTTTGGACTCCATTCTACAATGAAAGATGTCTTATTACTGGTGTGTGTACAGCCGAACAAAACGAAAGTGACTAGTTGACCGTGTGCTATACGGTGGTTATTGAAACACTCGACTGGCATTAAAATGGCGCAGACGGTGAGACGAGCGATTGAGGGCAGATACCCGTCCTGTTACATACCTAGTAGGATAAAAGAGAGGAGAGCTAAGGCTAGGGCATTGAGGTAAATATTACTTTTCTCAGGGCATTGGCACTTCGCAACAACGCCTGGTGCCTTGTTTTTTTTTTCTTGGTGTTATTTTTCAATCGATTTTTGCGTGTACAGCAATGTAAACACACATTCAAGATCACAGTTGGGAAATAATTGTCTGACACTGCACTATGCAACTTTGATGTTAGTGTTATTGATCATTATTTCTTCATTGTTTTTCATAATAATGGCAGGATGTAATCAAGTGTGTGAATTGAGCACTGCCTTTGAATATTACCACTTAATTGAAATTGTGTTTCAATTCTGGTAATTAAAAAATGTATTGACATAAAAAAATATGCATAGTTGCACAATTTTTAGCACATACTGCCTAATTTTAACACAAAAGCCAATATTAACTGCATTCCTTGACCTACTTTGTCATTGTTTTTTCAGGTTAGAACAGCAAAGAAAACCAGACAAACCAGAAGATTTTGTATGCTACTCTGACAGTGACAGTGAAGAAGAAACACCAACGCAACAACATAGGATATTATCAACGTCTTATAACTTTGTTGATTATGTACGGTCGCGAGAAATGCAGACCGCTGAGGTATTCGTTTATATTTTTGTATATCAATATTACTTAGAACTTGAATTTCTTTCTTTCTTAGGGGTTTGGCCAAGGAATGCATGTTGCATCTACCATATTAAACTGATAATCATATCAACAATTATTCAGCAAAAGATAAATAAATAAATGTTATTGTCTCATCTGATGATAAAATATGGATTAAAGTCCTTCGCGTCACACTGGGATTCACGATGTTGTGGGATGGCTCTTTTATAGATATGACCTTAATTATAATCTATAAATACCTACTTCCAAAATAATATACTTTTTCACTCATATTATACTAAGGGCAGATTTTTCCAACGTCAGATAATTTTATCCGAGGAATAATTTTGAATCTTTGACAATTCTTCCATACTACGTTCTTCATTTTTGTGTGAAGTAGTTAATTGTAGTTCAGTCTATGTCCTAGCCAGGGCCATGGGTTACCTGCGTGCCAAATATCATGGAAATATATTCAGTCTTTACAACATAGAAAGGGAACAGACAGACAGGGTTAATTTTGCATTTACAATATTAAGTATAGTATTAATTAAGTCTAAAATAAAATAATAAATTAGTAATCTTTAGTTAAACTAGAATGACAAAAGGTTCCTCAATGAAACATTGTTGCATGTTTACTTCGAGTTGTTATCATAAGTGTCAAAACATTTGCATCATACATATTATAAGTTAAAGTTGCATCTCATGTCTGTGTTGTTCTTCTAAACTATACCAGGGATTTTGATGTGGTTTTCATCACTTAGATAATTCATACTGGAATGTTTATGTGTATAATATGTGAATATTAAACAAACATATAATAAAGATTCTTGATGTTCTGCCATGTCATAAAAACCATGCGAAGCAAGGGCAGGTTGCTTGTATGGCTATAATCTTATCTTGTTGCATTTGGCTTAGATGCCCTTGACTCTATATAAGGTACCTACCAGGAATTTTTATTGTTAATATTACTAGATTATACTGAATTTTTTGGGTTTATTTACTTACTAGCTGCGCACTGTGGTTTCACCTGCAAAAGTCTCAATCCCGCGGATATATTGGGATAAAAAGTGACATATGTCCTAATCTAGGCCATGGTCTACCCATGTGTCAAATTTCATCCATATCTGTTTAGCTGTTTTAGTGTGAAAGTGTAACAAACAAACATACAAAATCATCAAATCTTAGTTTATAGTTAATTAATCTTATCTTCTCTTTATAACATTATTAAATGAAATACTAAAATGAATTTACCTAAAATGTTTTTCATCATCATCTGGGGATCTAAAAACATTTTAGGTAAATACACAAAACAATATTTAAAATTCCTTTTAGGGAAAACAATTACCAACATGACTCATATGTTTCAGGCATTGGTTCCGGGTTAGTGTGATAAATAAAAATATGACTACCTACATGAATATTAAAACTTTTCTGAATATTAAAGCATGTTGTTAATAACTGTACAGTCACAAGCACTAATATGTCAACACTTGAAACTTTCAATAGCGATTTTTCCGTGAAATAACGAAAACAACAATGAAATACAACACATTGCAAAAACCTATGGGTTCGAAAATACTATGTTCGTAGCTACACAAAATGTCATCTATACTAATATTATAAAGAGGAAAGATTTGTATTTTTGTGTGTATGTTTGTAATGAATAAACTCAAAAACTGCTGTCCCAATTTTAAAAATTCTTTCACCATTGGAAAGCTACATTCACCCTGAGTGACATAGGCTATATTTATTGTAAAAATATTAAAAAAAATGTTATGTCCACCCGTGCGGTGCCGGGACGGGCCGCTAGTTAAAAATAAAGGAGTAAATCGCTTTTGAATAAAGCCAAGTAGTAAAATAATAGTTTATTTCTCACCAACATAGCAACAGGATTACATATAAAAAAATAAAATAAAATAAAAAATACTTATTAAGTATACTACTGTCATATATACATTGTACAGTAATAATCCCACAGCATTTGTAGTGGTAAAGAGAGGTTTACTTCTGGTATTGACTATATCTTCTGAACTAGGCGAGGCCTGTTAGTATCTCAGAAGATAGCGCTCAGCTGACAATTTCATTATTTTATAACCTAAAAACATTGTGTGCTACTGTTTTAATTTATTAATAAAGAATGTAAGTAGTGAATAAAAGTGTGTGAGAGGGTGTGTGTTTAATTAATTAATTAATATGTTTATGAAGACAAAAGATATTCGGTATTTAAGTAGTCTTAATTGTAACAACCGACTCTTCACTGAGACCTTAGCATCACATTTGCTTAAATGTACTATATTAAGTTTTTTTTTATATTTGTTATAATTATAAAATACTAAACTTGTACATAATACTGTTTTCTCGCAAATGTGTGATGTGAAGAAGCATGACAAACTAGTTTCTGTTTACGTCTGGTAGTATCAGGAGGGGGAACTGATCGATGCCTCCTCAAGATGGATTCAAGCACAATTTTTTTGTCCAGGTTAAGTGTGAGAAGGTTGAAGTTGAGCCATTTTATAACTTCCCCAAAACAATCTTTCGCTTTTAATTTGACTTCGTCCCAGGTAGGAGCGTTTATCACAATAGCTGTGTCATCAGCGTAGGTATATATTTTTGCGTTAGGCATTGATATTGTGCAAAGGTCATTAATATATATTTTAAATAACGCTGGGCCTAAAACGCTCCCCTGGGGCACTCCGTAAGAAACTAATTTCTCGTCACTCAGGTTGGAATCAATTTTAACTTGTTGAGTTCGGTTGCTTAGATAATCTTTGAACAAATGTAAAGGTGTACCCCTGATGCCCATGTTGTCCAGCTTGGTCAAGAGGTTGGAAACAGAGACTGTGTCAAAGGCTTTTGCCATATCCAAGAAAATGCCGAGACATTTATTTTTATTGTCAAGTTGTTTTACAATGTATTAGGTTAGATCTAACACTGCATCTTAGTAGAAACTCTGTTTCGAAAACCATATTCGTTACTGGCATCTATAATATACACACACATATATTTATTGAATCTTGTGTTTAATATTTTCTCGAACACTTTTGATAGCGCTGATAGCACTGAAATTGGCCTGTAGTTATTTACACAGTCTCTGTCTCCTCTCTTATACACTGGGTGGACTAAAGCTTTATTAAAAGAAAAGTATATGTATAAATATTTAAGCTCGTAACTACTTAAAATTAAAATAGTTTTTATCCTAGCATTAGACTGTAGTCTCCATAGTGTCCATATTTGGTTTAGCGGTTGTTATCGCGCTTAGGAAGTATGTGCTAATCCTTGAATATTATAACAACTAAGCTAGGTCTGCGTAAACAATATTAGCGCGCTCCTTTTCGCGTTTCGCGGGACTAGTGGACGCCCTAAAACTTCTAACATCTTTGGCCCAAAATTTAGCCGCGCGAACTCCGCTCACTGACGTAGTCATAAGATCATGTCCCTGTCACTCTATCACCTGTGCACTTGGCACAGGTGATAATGCGGCGCAGGATGGAAGGTGAGCCTTTGTCATTGGTTTGACCGCATACGCACCTGAGATCTGAGCAGTCCGTGAATCTCATTCTAACCCAATGTTGTTTTATCCCCCATTTCCGAATTGCAATTTGTCAAAAAATAACTAACCTCTTTCTTTCCAGCCTCGCTCAGTGGAACCATCCTACGCAACAAAACACATGCTCACCCACGACATGTTCCGGGAGACGGCCATCAACCTGGGTAACATGAACAAAGTGTTCTGTTCACAGTGGCTGTCTGACAGACAAGTCGTGTTCGGCACTAAATGTAACAAGGTATAACACTAGGAACTTAGTTAATTTAATGATTGCTTTATTTGTAATTCTTTTTACATGTTGTGGTATAATAATTTTAATATAGGTGCATCGCCTTCCGTCACATATAAATTACACAATAAATATATACAAAAGAAAGTGAGATAGAAAAAAAAAGCCCTTTCTTAGTAGAATAGAGACAGAAATGTTGAAGGCCCGTAACATAAACCATGAATGTGGCATGTGGCGCGCAGCTGATGGTGTACGACGTGCGGCGCCGCACGCTGGACGCCATCCCCACGCTGCGGCCGCGCGCGCCCTGGCCCGGCGCCGACCACCAGACCGGCATCCACGCGCTGCAGATCAACCCCTCCAGGTGAGCTCGCGTGCCCAAACACTAGCCCGGCGCCGACCACCAGACCGGCATCCACGCGCTGCAGATCAACCCCTCCAGGTGAGCTCGCGTGCCCAAACACTAGCCCGGCGCCGACCACCAGACCGGCATCCACGCGCTGCAGATCAACCCCTCCAGGTGAGCTCGCGTGCCCAAACACTAGCCCGGCGCCGACCACCAGACCGGCATCCACGCGCTGCAGATCAACCCCTCCAGGTGAGCTCGCGTGCCCAAACACTAGCCCGGCGCCGACCACCAGACCGGCATCCACGCGCTGCAGATCAACCCCTCCAGGTGAGCTCGCGTGCCCAAACACTAGCCCGGCGCCGACCACCAGACCGGCATCCACGCGCTGCAGATCAACCCCTCCAGGTGAGCTCGCGTGCCCAAACACTAGCCCGGCGCCGACCACCAGACCGGCATCCACGCGCTGCAGATCAACCCCTCCAGGTGAGCTCGCGTGCCCAAACACTAGCCCGGCGCCGACCACCAGACCGGCATCCACGCGCTGCAGATCAACCCCTCCAGGTGAGCTCGCGTGCCCAAACACTAGCCCGGCGCCGACCACCAGACCGGCATCCACGCGCTGCAGATCAACCCCTCCAGGTGAGCTCGCGTGCCCAAACACTAGCCCGGCGCCGACCACCAGACCGGCATCCACGCGCTGCAGATCAACCCCTCCAGGTGAGCTCGCGTGCCCAAACACTAGCCCGGCGCCGACCACCAGACCGGCATCCACGCGCTGCAGATCAACCCCTCCAGGTGAGCTCGCGTGCCCAAACACTAGCCCGGCGCCGACCACCAGACCGGCATCCACGCGCTGCAGATCAACCCCTCCAGGTGAGCTCGCGTGCCCAAACACTAGCCCGGCGCCGACCACCAGACCGGCATCCACGCGCTGCAGATCAACCCCTCCAGGTGAGCTCGCGTGCCCAAACACTAGCCCGGCGCCGACCACCAGACCGGCATCCACGCGCTGCAGATCAACCCCTCCAGGTGAGCTCGCGTGCCCAAACACTAGCCCGGCGCCGACCACCAGACCGGCATCCACGCGCTGCAGATCAACCCCTCCAGGTGAGCTCGCGTGCCCAAACACTAGCCCGGCGCCGACCACCAGACCGGCATCCACGCGCTGCAGATCAACCCCTCCAGGTGAGCTCGCGTGCCCAAACACTAGCCCGGCGCCGACCACCAGACCGGCATCCACGCGCTGCAGATCAACCCCTCCAGGTGAGCTCGCGTGCCCAAACACTAGCCCGGCGCCGACCACCAGACCGGCATCCACGCGCTGCAGATCAACCCCTCCAGGTGAGCTCGCGTGCCCAAACACTAGCCCGGCGCCGACCACCAGACCGGCATCCACGCGCTGCAGATCAACCCCTCCAGGTGAGCTCGCGTGCCCAAACACTAGCCCGGCGCCGACCACCAGACCGGCATCCACGCGCTGCAGATCAACCCCTCCAGGTGAGCTCGCGTGCCCAAACACTAGCCCGGCGCCGACCACCAGACCGGCATCCACGCGCTGCAGATCAACCCCTCCAGGTGAGCTCGCGTGCCCAAACACTAGCCCGGCGCCGACCACCAGACCGGCATCCACGCGCTGCAGATCAACCCCTCCAGGTGAGCTCGCGTGCCCAAACACTAGCCCGGCGCCGACCACCAGACCGGCATCCACGCGCTGCAGATCAACCCCTCCAGGTGAGCTCGCGTGCCCAAACACTAGCCCGGCGCCGACCACCAGACCGGCATCCACGCGCTGCAGATCAACCCCTCCAGGTGAGCTCGCGTGCCCAAACACTAGCCCGGCGCCGATCACCAGACCGGCATCCACGCGCTGCAGATCAACCCCTCCAGGTGAGCTCGCGTGCCCAAACACTAGCCCGGCGCCGACCACCAGACCGGCATCCACGCGCTGCAGATCAACCCCTCCAGGTGAGCTCGCGTGCCCAAACACTAGCCCGGCGCCGACCACCAGACCGGCATCCACGCGCTGCAGATCAACCCCTCCAGGTGAGCTCGCGTGCCCAAACACTAGCCCGGCGCCGACCACCAGACCGGCATCCACGCGCTGCAGATCAACCCCTCCAGGTGAGCTCGCGTGCCCAAACACTAGCCCGGCGCCGACCACCAGACCGGCATCCACGCGCTGCAGATCAACCCCTCCAGGTGAGCTCGCGTGCCCAAACACTAGCCCGGCGCCGACCACCAGACCGGCATCCACGCGCTGCAGATCAACCCCTCCAGGTGAGCTCGCGTGCCCAAACACTAGCCCGGCGCCGACCACCAGACCGGCATCCACGCGCTGCAGATCAACCCCTCCAGGTGAGCTCGCGTGCCCAAACACTAGCCCGGCGCCGACCACCAGACCGGCATCCACGCGCTGCAGATCAACCCCTCCAGGTGAGCTCGCGTGCCCAAACACTAGCCCGGCGCCGACCACCAGACCGGCATCCACGCGCTGCAGATCAACCCCTCCAGGTGAGCTCGCGTGCCCAAACACTAGCCCGGCGCCGACCACCAGACCGGCATCCACGCGCTGCAGATCAACCCCTCCAGGTGAGCTCGCGTGCCCAAACACTAGCCCGGCGCCGACCACCAGACCGGCATCCACGCGCTGCAGATCAACCCCTCCAGGTGAGCTCGCGTGCCCAAACACTAGCCCGGCGCCGACCACCAGACCGGCATCCACGCGCTGCAGATCAACCCCTCCAGGTGAGCTCGCGTGCCCAAACACTAGCCCGGCGCCGACCACCAGACCGGCATCCACGCGCTGCAGATCAACCCCTCCAGGTGAGCTCGCGTGCCCAAACACTAGCCCGGCGCCGACCACCAGACCGGCATCCACGCGCTGCAGATCAACCCCTCCAGGTGAGCTCGCGTGCCCAAACACTAGCCCGGCGCCGACCACCAGACCGGCATCCACGCGCTGCAGATCAACCCCTCCAGGTGAGCTCGCGTGCCCAAACACTAGCCCGGCGCCGACCACCAGACCGGCATCCACGCGCTGCAGATCAACCCCTCCAGGTGAGCTCGCGTGCCCAAACACTAGCCCGGCGCCGACCACCAGACCGGCATCCACGCGCTGCAGATCAACCCCTCCAGGTGAGCTCGCGTGCCCAAACACTAGCCCGGCGCCGATCACCAGACCGGCATCCACGCGCTGCAGATCAACCCCTCCAGGTGAGCTCGCGTGCCCAAACACTAGCCCGGCGCCGACCACCAGACCGGCATCCACGCGCTGCAGATCAACCCCTCCAGGTGAGCTCGCGTGCCCAAACACTAGCCCGGCGCCGACCACCAGACCGGCATCCACGCGCTGCAGATCAACCCCTCCAGGTGAGCTCGCGTGCCCAAACACTAGCCCGGCGCCGACCACCAGACCGGCATCCACGCGCTGCAGATCAACCCCTCCAGGTGAGCTCGCGTGCCCAAACACTAGCCCGGCGCCGACCACCAGACCGGCATCCACGCGCTGCAGATCAACCCCTCCAGGTGAGCTCGCGTGCCCAAACACTAGCCCGGCGCCGACCACCAGACCGGCATCCACGCGCTGCAGATCAACCCCTCCAGGTGAGCTCGCGTGCCCAAACACTAGCCCGGCGCCGACCACCAGACCGGCATCCACGCGCTGCAGATCAACCCCTCCAGGTGAGCTCGCGTGCCCAAACACTAGCCCGGCGCCGACCACCAGACCGGCATCCACGCGCTGCAGATCAACCCCTCCAGGTGAGCTCACGTGCCCAAACACTAGCTTTGGCTGGATTCAACAGAGAAGCAATACTGTGGTGTGCCATCTACATATACAATAACTACATCAAGCATATACGAGGGTGAATCAAAACATTCTTGGAATCAATATTAAAAAAATTAAATTAAAAATTTAAAAAAACCCCCGACTAGGTACGTGAAACCCTATAAAAAGAAAAAAATAACCTTGAAATTATGACCCTACGTAAGTACGTATGAAATTTTTTGATTAAATGTTGTCCCGTCGGGGGACCGCTCTAATTATTAGCGTAACGTTCTGTTAAAGTTTAAAATAGTAGCGGTCCCCCGACAGGACAATATTTAATCAAAAAATTTCATACGTACTTACGTAGGGTCATAATTTCAAGGTTATTTTTTTCTTTTTATAGGGTTTCACGTACCTAGTCGGGGGTTTTTTTAAATTTTTAATTTAATTTTTTATTTCATGCTTTTTGTAGGGACTCCTTATTATTTCTTTTCTTTTATTTTCTTGCATTTTAAGATTCAGGTACTTAATTTGGTATTTAATCAGGTTTTTTGTAATTCGCCATTTTGTGGTGGTGGCCATCTTGGATTTGAAATTTGTCATAGTGTATAGTATTCTACTAGCCAAGCCCTTTCATTTGATACCCATATTGAGGGAGTTGTGAAAAAAAAAAATGTAATTTGCCATTTTGTGGTGGCGGCCATCTTGGATTTGAAATTTATCATAGTGTATAGTATTCTACTAGTCAAGCCCTTTCATTTGATACCCATATTGAGGGAGTTGTGAAAAAATATGCAATCCGCCATTTTGTAGCGGCGGCCATCTTGGACCGATTTTCATCAAACATAGCTAAGAACACTCCCGACAAATTCACCTTTCAAACAAAAAAAACAAAATTAAAATCGGTTCATCCGTTCGGGAGCTACGATGCCACAGACAGACATACACACACACACACACACACAGACACGTCAAACTTATAACACCCCGTCGTTTTTGCGTCGGGGGTTAAAAAATGCAAAGATTTAAACAAAAATATTTTATTTTACAAGCTTTTATTTAGTTTCACCTGTCCCGTTGTCTGTCTGTCTGTAATCATATCTTGCAAGTTAAAGATCCACTTCCCGGTTTCCAATTAAGCTGAAATTTTGTATGCATGTATAAATCGGATGACAGTGCAATATTATTATGACATAGAGCTGATCTGATGATGGAGCTGGAAGGTGGCCATAGGAACTCCGTAATTAAACGACGCAACTCTATCGAATTTGGGCTCGTTTGATTCGTCTTGACGAGTACTTTGATACTACATGGTAACCAGGGTCTGATGATGGAGCTGGAAGGTGGCCATAGGAACTCTGTAATTAAACGACGCAACCCCATCGAGTTTGGGCTCGTTTGATTCGTCTTGACGAGTACTTTGATACTACATGGTAACCAGGTTCTGATGATGGAGCTGGGAGGTGGCCATAGGAACTCCGTAATTAAACGACGCAACCCCATCGAGTTTGGGCTCGTTTGATTCGTCTTGACGAGTACTTTGATACTACATGGTAACCAGGGTCTGATGATGGAACTGGAAGGTGGCCATAGGAACTCTTTAATACAACGACGCAATCCCATCGAGTTTGGACTCGTTTGATTCGTCTTGACGAGTACTTTGATACTACATGATAACCAGGGTCTGATGATGGAGCTGGGAGGTGGCTATAGGAACTCCGTAATTAAACGACGCAATCCCATCGAGTTTGGGCTCGTTTGATTCGTCTTGACGAGTACTTGCGAGCGTGTTACATTTTGATGGAACATAAAAGAACATTTAGAACACAATGTAACACGCTTTTATTTATTACTTATCAGGTTTAAATTATTTTTAACATTTTAGTCCTTTTTTTATTAATAAGTAATAAAAGCTTGTTTTTAAAAAGGTTATTTTTCTACATAATCTCCCTCCAGTGCAATGCATTTAGATTAACGCATTTCTAACTTCCTTATTCATTGTGAAAAAAATAGTTTTTTGACTCTCGAAAAACTCCTCTACGGCAGCCATAACCGCGTCATTATCGTAAAATTTTATTCCACGAATGTCCTCTTTTAATTTTGGGAATAAGTGAAAATCACTTGGGGCTAAGTCCGGAGTATATGGTAGGTGGTCAAGGAGATTGAAGCCAGCACAGCGGATTGCGATGAGCAGGAGCGTTATCTTGAAGAAACAACACGCCCAACGATAGTTTTCCACGACGTTTTTCTTTAATCGCTTCACGCACTTTCGGGATTAAATTTGCATAATAGGGTCCAGTATTCGTCTGGCCTTTTGGCATGTAATCAATAAAAAGGATTCCTTCACTATCCCAGAACACTGAGGCCATAACTTTGCCAGCGGTAAGAGCAACTCGAAATTTCTTAATGGATGGAGAGGATGGTCGTTTCCAAGACATGCTTTGTCTCTTAGTTTCAGGATCGAAATGGTGGACCCACGTTTCATCCATGGTGACAAGGCGATGGCAAAAATTATCCGAATCACGCTGAAACATTTCGAGATTACGCTTAGAAATTTCCAAACGTCGCTTTTTGTTTTCGTCGTTTAACATTCGTGGCACCCATCTTGCGGACACTTTTTTAAACCGATAGCGTTCAATCCATTTTAATTGAGTGAATCAATTAAAATGGATTGAACGCTATCAAGTGATATCTTTAGGGTCTCAGCTATATGTTTTATAGTTATTCTTCTGTCTTCCAAAACCAGATTCTCAACCTTTTTGACATTTTCTTCCGTAACGGAGGTTGAAGGCTGCCCAGAACGCGGGTCATCTTTACAGCTTGATCTACCTCTTTTAAATTCAGCCACCCAGTACGCAACCGTAGAATAGGGTACAGCATCATCCCCTAATGTCTGCTGAATGTCCGAAAAAATTTCCTTCGTAAACATTTTTTTCAAACTTAAGATATTTTATCACCGCACGTAACTCACTTTTATCCATAAGTTTGGGTTTCAGCAACTCTTTGCACAAAACAAAATATTTATGCAAACTTTCACTTATTTTTGTCAGTTCGTTCGCACGTAATACATTGTGATTGACACTCTTTAATTTGAATATCGAACTTCTCCCAAAAAGGTTTTATATATATGCAATTCTAAGAACTTTTTGATTCACTCTCGTAAGTATAAAGTTTAAATAATAATTTCGACAGTAAATAATTTATAATTAATTAACACATATATTCTCGTTGCAGAACGTTACTAGCGACTGGCGCGCGCAACTCTTGTGAGCTGGCGATATACAGTCTACCTACGTTAGACCCCGTTTGTGTGGGCGAGGCGCATAAAGACTGGGTAAGACAAATAAACGTAAACTACACGCCTTCTTCCCATGATTAGGGGTAGGCAGAAACTACAGAACCTGCTCCAATCCTTACATACTCCTTGTGTTTCGTTTACGTTCATACATCTAGTGGTAAATACAATTTCTTTAACTTTTAACTAACTAAAAAGTGTTAAAATTTTGGTGCCTTTCGTTGAATACTATGCAGTAATTTTCATGTTTACGTAGAGTTTATGTTGATTTAGTAATAACAAAATCCACATATTAGGCTTGTTTTAATCGATATATAATGTTGGCCTATTTAAAACAAAACTATTTAAAACACTTAAAAGAATAGGCATGCAAATTATGACACTTGATAAAAAAAACCCCAAACTCACCCGAAATTATACCAAACTAAAGAACCGAATTTTGTTTCAAAACTCCTAAAGGTCTGAAAAAACGAGTTACATTCCGTTTAGTAATACTGACGTCACGTCAAAATCCTGCATCGTGCAAGCAGAGTTTACCGCGCAACTAGCATATACAACGTCCCTACATCAATCGTCGGGCAGTTCCCCACCAGACACAACACCTTTTCTATAGAGGTTGAGTGAACTTTACATCACCTCTATAATAGTTATTTATCTTTGTTTAGATCCTCGACATGTGTTGGCTGGACGACGAGTTCGTGGTGACAGGATCTCGAGACTCCAAGCTCGCGCTGTGGAGGGCCCCGGCCACGCCCACCACGCAGACCATGCACCACTATGTGTCGCCTGTGTGTGTCAAGGAGTGTCGCTCAGGTATGTCATATTGAACGTTGTAATCCAGAATTCTAGATTAAAGAATAAAACCTACAAAAAAAAGGTCTGTCCGAGTTATCTGCATTGGTATACATTTGGTAACCAAATGTATACCAAAAATGACTTTTTTTTTAACAAAAATATTTCGGACTATAATGACAGTTTTTGCTGAAGCAGCGTGCATTTGAAGTAATTTGAATCGCAGCACCACTCATGATCAGCCTATAACGTTCCCACTGCTGGGAAACAGGCCTCGTCAGGGAGTGGGCCGTAATCCACCACGCGGACCCAGTGTGGGTTGGTAGATGTCACATGTTTCGATTTTTTTTTCAGCACCACTCAGTGGACGGTAAAATAAATCGTGTTAATCTATCTAAGACATGGTTTGTAGTAGTATACCCTTTCGTTCGGCCGCTTATGCGTTAAAAGAAAGGCCTCGTTCACTCGGCACTGATCAGTCCAATATTTGACTATATAATTTTGGGATCACCTTGCAGTTTTATACTGCACTATTTTAAACCGTATTAACAGTGGAAACTTGAAGTATAATATGAACTTTTTACCGCAATATATAGTACAGACGCCAGCAGGTCAAACTACCCGAAACTGTCAAATTTTCCCAATCAACCTTGAACCTTAATGCTTTAGCGATAAAGTTGAAAATCGATTAAAGAAATTTGACAGATGGTAGTAGGTCTGTACAAGACAGAGCCGTGTGAACGGACGGAAATACTTACAACGGGTTGAAGTAAATTGTCACATAACATTTATGTAATACACATTATACACTAACATCACATGTGTCCTTAGGTCAGAAGGTCCGCGCGCTGACGTTCAACCAGCGCTGGCGCGAGATCGCGGCGCTGACGCTGAACGGCTACATCCACGTGTTCAACGCGGAGACCTTCCGGCAGACTCTGTCCAGGAAGCTACCTTCGTGTCAGGACCTCGTGTGCCTGGCCACGCAGGTATGTAACACTTGTCTGAATAACACTAAGACCCATTTGAAACATAAATCACTAATAAGTGTATAGATATATTTTGTTTTTTTTTTTTCCTTATTATTAGAATTAATTACCTTTTTGTATGCACGTGTTTCTGTGACAAATACATCAATTTTTCTTTCTTTCTAAATGCATTTAACGCTAAACGTATTTAACTCTGTCTCAGTCATCTTTAAACAATTGGCAGACATAGAACCGTGTCTTAAGCTCGTGGCGAAGTTTTAGTACGAAGTTCCCTAACGAAGCTTGCGGTAGGAGTTCACTGATAGAAATCGTCACGTAAGGAAAAAGCTTTATCCATGCTCCATGCGACTCTCTCTTTCTCTCTCTCTCTCTGTGTGTCTCTTTCTCTCTGTGTGTGTGTGTCTCTTTCTCTCTCTGTGTGTGTCTCTTTCTCTCTCTGTGTCTGTCTCGACGCGAGAGTTATGTTGAAATTTTTCGTTGATTATTAAAAAAAAGTTCTAGGATCATGTGCTGAATTCATGCTTTCATATTGCGCGTCGATGTCCCTGCCACCCTGTACACGAGTGTGTGTGTGCAAGAATCGCGTTAGGAACTTAGTTTTTTTTTAATATTGTATCTTCTAATCCAGGAAAGCGGTGTGTACGCGATAGGCTGCAAGTCATACACGTTACTGCTGGACTGTCGCACGCTGCAGTCTGTCAAGAAGATCACGTCGCGGTACAACGGCTGCGGCATCCGCTCCGCCAGCTTTAGAGGCAACATGCTCACCATTGGCACCGGACTTGGTAAGTAGAAGCTTTCAGGATCATTGTCAAGTTCTTAAGGCAAAAGTATCAGAGTTTTTACAATTTGCAGGTCAGTATAAATGTATGTATGTTAATCTAAGGGCTGATTGTCCAATCATCTGATAACTTTATTTGAGGAATAATTTTGATGACAGTCATTTCATACAAAAACTGTCAAACCTCAATTTTATTCCCCGAATAAAAGTTATCTGGCGATGGAAATTTCAGCCCTAAATATGATTTGTGATCGGAACAAATATTTATTTACAGAATTATAATCATAAAAATCATCAATACTAGGATCAATTTATGGTTGATGCTCCAAGGTAGCCCGCGAAATTAATAATAATAACTTTATTTCCAATTTTACAATTTAAATCATTACTTTATTAATAATTTTACAATTAAAATAATAATCATTAAAGTCATCAACACAGCTGTCTAAGATCAAGTAATCCTACTGAATGACTATTTCATGAAATCTTGACATTTTAGGATTATGCTAACTTAACAAGTTGTATTACTGATTCTAATGATTATAATTCTGTAAATACATATTTGTTACGGCCGCGAATCATATTTTAATCAACGTACAACTTAGTACTGACAAGCAAATTGCAAAAAACGTAAGAAAATTTGAATTTCGTGGGCTACCTTGGAGCATCCACCTGAGGAGATAGTGCTTACTCTACCTCTCTGATTCGGTTTTTACATGTGTTTTTCTTTCGACAGGCTTGCTGATGTTCTACGACCTGCGCGCGGGCAAATACTTAGAAAGTAGTATTCATTCAACCAAAACTGTGACACTGAAGGCTTCCAGAGGCTATGTGGTGAGATTTTATTATAGTACTTGTACGGTCCAACCATACGATTCATATTGTTTTATGTAAAATAAGCAGTTTTGTACCGCGTGCGCAATTTACTTCAGTTCGCGTTCGGTCTTCACCGCGTGTACTCATTATCCATGCATTATCGTAGCAGTTCGATATCCTAAAATCATCCTAACATTACTGATCACTGTATCAATTAGCTATAGCATTATATCAATAAGATTATAATTATAACTCTATCACACTTTATCATTTAAAGTTGTCCCGTACAGTACTCACTCCGGCGCGCGACTTCGTCCGCGTGAAATTTCTTGTTCCCCGCTTTCACACTTTTAGCTCAGCGTTCTTTCTGACTTTTTTCTTTTTGCTCGGCTCCTACGGGTACATAGCGTGATGTTAAATAGCCTATAGCCTTCCTCAAGAATTGGTTTATCAAATGCAAAAAGATTATTTCAAATCCGACATGTAGTTTCAGAGATTACCCCCTACATACATGCAAACAAACAAACAAATTTTACTTCTTTATAATATTAGTATTTAGATTACCTTTAATATCAAACTGAATTGTGGAATACATATTGAGATAACGATAAATTTTCTTATTTAGACATTAATAACTCAGAAATACACATCGCAATTAAATTCTAGAAAATGGCTCTTAAAATTATTTATTTCATTAAACTAACTACGACAGTGTTTTAACTCACGAAGCGACGCGCGCTTTACTTGTGTTAACCAAGTGTACAAACACGCTGTGAATGTGTGCGTAAATACGAGAAGCGTCAGCTCATCATAACACACACATGCAGACACAGACATTTGTCAGTCGTAGCCTGGAGTCTGCATTTGTGCCCGATTGATGACAATCGCCTTGCCCCTGTTACACGGGGCTTTAACATAACTCGCGAAATGTATTTTTACTATAAGTACGACCCTGCCTAACCCTTTAGATATTACAGGCGTGATATTATATAATATAAAACCGATAAGATCCATTTTCTTAGCGATAATAAATTTTATTAAAACCTCTTTCTCTTAAAGTTCCCCGACGAAGAAGCCGACGGCTTCAACCAAGTGAAGCACGTGCCGGCCATCTACACGCACTGCTACGACGACAGCGGCACGCGCATCTTCACGGCGGGAGGCCCACTGCCCGCTCCGCTCATCGGGAACTACGCGGGGCTGTGGCAGTAGCGCGGCCGGCTACGTGCGGGCTACTCGCCGTACCCGTACAGCAGTCGTCAGTGTGGAGCACAGCCCATCGGGAACTACGCGGGGCTGTGGCAGTAGCGCGGCCGGCTACGTGCGGGCTACTCGCCGTACTCGTACTGCAGTCGTCAGTGTGGAGCACAGCCCATCGGGAACTACGCGGGGCTGTGGCAGTAGCGCGGCCGGCTACGTGCGGGCTACTCGCCGTACCCGTACAGCAGTCGTCAGTGTGGAGCACAGCCCATCGGGAACTACGCGGGGCTGTGGCAGTAGCGCGGCCGGCTACGTGCGGGCTACTCGCCGTACTCGTACAGCAGTCGTCAGTGTGGAGCACAGCCCCGTGCCCGCTCCGCTTGTAGACTACGCCGGTCTTTACCAGTAGCCTTAGCGCAGTGTCAGAAGCCTTACCTCAATTGGTCGGGCAACATTCGTTATTTCTGGACATCGATCCGCTTATAGGAAACTACGCTGGTCTGTGGCAGCCTAAGAACAGCAGTTCATTGCATGGAGAATACTCATCAGTTATGGTGGATCTACAACGCCACACGCTACACACGTGACGTCACACAAAATCCTACGTCGAGCAAGCAGAGCTATCCGCGCGATTGGCCGATTAGCATATAAACAGAAACCATAAATCGTCGTCCAATAGCCCACTAGACACGACACCCGTCTGGTCGGAAGATCCTCCCTTTTCTATGGAGGATGAGGAGCATTCCACACTGTTCCTCATACCTCTCTAATGGATTAGAGACGTAAAACTACCGTCATTATGGGTTACAACCCGCTGCCCTCTCCGTGTAGATAACTACTCCGCTTTGTGGCAGTAGCTCTATCATCAGCAGTTCATTACACGGAGAATACTAGTTAGTTATGGGTTATAAAAGTAGAACAATCGTCTTTATGGGATCCGCTGGAAACGAAGAAGTTAGTTATGTCAACCCAATCCCATTGCAAGCTGGGCAAAAGCCTCTAGGTCCAGAAACGTGAACCATTACTTTTGTGCAGAATATCGACACAGGATATGGGCATTGTTGCGTATATTTCTCCTGGGGAAAAAAATAAACAACTGAATCTACTAATATTAGTTGATATTAGTAGATGTAGTTGTTTATTTTTCTATAATCAGCATAATTATAATAAATTCTATATTGATTATGGTCACTCAAAAATGTAGCGTGGCGCTAGCAGCAAAAGAACAGCTGCGACATAGGTCTCCTCTCTGTGAGAGGGAGTGGGTCGTAATCCACCACGCAGGCCCAGTGCGGGTTGTTAGATGTCACATATCTTAAAATTTTTGGTTCTAGGACATGCCGGTTTCCTCACAATGTTTTTTTTTTCACCCTTTTGAGAGCAGTGGTGATGAAATTATTTACACAAAGTAATGTGTCTGCTTGGGGTTCGAACCCACGACCTACGACTCGCAAGTCGCGGCCGTCTCCACTGGACCACGACTGCTCTGACCGGGGGCGCTGGTGGAAAACATTGTGCAATCGGTTGTGAGATATATTGAAAAACCAAGATGGCGGCGTTAGTTCCGATTCTGACCACACGCCAAACGATCCACATACAGTAACCGGCCGTAAATAAGGTATACCGGGATTTGTAGTCCGTTCAGTTACTTTACCTACACCACAGTGATCTTTATTGTCGTGGCTATAAGGTTGATATTAAATTGCTGCCATTGCCAAGTCTGTCAAAATGACAATGATCTTTATTTTTGTTACAATAAGGTTACTATTTGGTTGCTGCTGTCAGAGGTAAAATAAATGTGAAAGGGCTGTAGAGCATCGTATCTGTTACTCAATTTGTCACATTTACGCCTGAGTACTGTATGTTGTGATCATAATTTCGTTACAATATTTTTCATGGTTGGACAACCCCTGTATGATGGTAGAATGTTAAAATGTTTTAACATGTACTGGACAAGTTATTTTGCCATCAACAGCTACATAATTATTTGTGATGTATAAGTTGTATCAATGAAAATACTTAGTTAATTTTTCTACTTTAGTCTACAATATTTTCGGGTTATATCGCGTGTGAAGGCAAACAAATAACGGGAGAAATGTGAGTACACTTCAATTCTGCCTAACCCTTTGGGACATAATGGCGTGATGTTATGTTAAATGAAGACGGTCAGAAAATTATTACCAATCGACTGCGGGATAGAAAACTTATGTATAAAAATTGACGCGTGATTTTTTTTTTTAATTTATCTGTGGTATGTAAATTGAAAAGAGTTTGGTAATGTTAGTTAAAACTTCCTGGTGACAGCTGATTCTAGTGTTCTTCGAGGACCAAGGTAATAAGCTAACTGCATGGAATGCAGCCTCCCCGGCCGGACCTTCAGATGGGGTCCGAATGACGTCACGTCAGTTTTCGAATTACCTTGGTCGGCTAGTAACTATTAGTAAAAAATGTTAGTATTTATAATAAAATGGTTTATCGCATAAAAGTGTACGGAATTGTGTAATTGACATAGAAATATTAAGAGGAAAGAAAGTGCAAAATTATCAGATCTGTTTATATTGATGTGTAAAAGAATGCATTAGAAAATTCATCATAAAAGATTACATAGGGGTTTAAAAAGATAGATACTCCTGGTCAAAATGACCATAGTTCACAAGTACAGTCGGAATATTACGGAATCTTGTATCTTTTTAAACGCCCTGTAGGTTTGGTATATATTAAGTAAAAGATCTATTAAAAATGATCATTGCTACAACACTGACAAGAATTACTGCGGTAAAAAGTCTCACAAAACTAAAGTTTATTACGGTAAACTTAAATAAAACGCTTGAACTTTGTGACCATATCATACGTGATATGGTCACAAAGTTCAAGCGTTTTAAAGGAATTTGCCGCGGTAAATCTAATAGCTGGATATTGAAGTGAAACAGTGAACGATCCTTTATTTTTTAGCCAAGAATGTAAATTATGAACATTATTCCTGAAAAAATAAAAAACTGTCATCTAAATCTAAAACATCTGCACCGTGGCATTTCAAATTGTACCTATGTTCATGCTAAAACTGTATGAAAGCGTCCCCTGAAGCTTTCATTAAGTTTTTAGCACCAGAATATGATCCGCGACCGCAACAAATATGTCTACAGAATTTTAATAATTAAATTCACCTATACCTCTACTTGTATTGATGAACATAATGATTATAATCATGTATTTACACATTTGTTACGGTCGCAGATATTGTTCAGGCTACCTTAGCATCTCCCTTAACGTAATGAAAATCAGCGTCAGGTGGTACACTTGTGTTGTCATCTGACATTATGCTGAGCTGAGGCCCTTTTGGCATTATAATCTTTGTTTATGTTTTTGTAGTTTTAAGGTGTCATTTTGTGTAATGCCAATAAATGCATTTTTCTTTCTTTCTTTCTAATGTTAACTTAGGTAATCCACTTAGGGCTGATTCCAACGCCAGATAATTTTAACGGAGGAATAATTTTGATTTTTTTGACAATTATTCCTTACGAAACCTGTCAGACGTCAATTTTATTCCACGAAAAAAAAAATATCTGTCGATTGAAATATCAGCCCTAACGAGCAGATTTTTCAATCTTCAGAAAAATTATCTGAGGAATAAATAATATGACACAGTTTTTGAGTAGAAAGTGTGTCAAACCACAATTTTTATTCTTTAGATAAAGGTTATATGGAGATTAAAAAATCGACCCTTAAAAAAGCTATAACTATTTATTTTCTTGGCTATAAAACAAAATCGTGTGCAGATTGGTTTCGGGTCGACTCGGTCTTGGTAATGCCTTGTTCTTAAAAACTATTATTATAATAATTGTCACTTCGCGATTCTATACCGCATTTACCTCAGTAATGTTGTAGACGAAACGGGACGCTTATGTCTGAAACTGTATATAATTTAGATATATTTTATTAATGTACTATTACTTCATTCATGTATACATTATTTTCATATAAATTGTAGATTAGTTGTAAGTCTGAACTACTTCGTTCAATATTAGGTCGTCACAGTCTTTACTTTTTTAATTAAATGTTTCAGTATGCTTTAGGGGCTTTATTTAAATTAGTAAGTCGTCCCGTTTTCACGGATACATAGTTACAAAGTATTCATAGTAAATATGTCTTAGAATGGGCCCTACACAGCACGTATCCTTGAAAAAATATGAAAAAAAATAATGCGGCATGTGAGGTCAGAAGACATAAGTACTATGGAGTAATTAGTTAATACTAATTTAATAGTTACACAATATCCATAATATTAGTGTATAATTAATGGACTGTGTCCGTGTGTTTTTAAATATAATTTCTTACTAAATAATCCATAAAAGTGGAAATTGTGAGGAGTAAAAGACTTGAGTATGCTGATTATTGTGTTTTATTGAAACTATGATACCTTCCTGTCTATCAAGGTTCGTGTATAAAGCGGTGTCCTAAACTAAAGCGATCGTCGCCCTCTTTTATATGAATACGTGTGGTGTATGTATGTATAGCGTGCGGCACTTGGCCCGCGACGCACGCGCCCCACGCCCTTGAGTAGTAATAATAATAAACCAGCTTGGACGCCACACGGTCGTTTCATT
Source organism: Apamea anceps (assembly GCA_951799955.1). NCBI lineage: Eukaryota > Metazoa > Arthropoda > Insecta > Lepidoptera > Noctuidae > Apamea > Apamea anceps. Next base: position 19,526,330 of record OX637513.1, on the reverse strand, counting down.
ACTTCCCAAACATAATAATATGACATACTCGCGAACATTTGTCACGAACACCAGAAGGCGCCTGTTGGCTGGTTCTTTTTTCAATTTTCTACCCTTAGGGCCACCCCAACCATGCCATCTGGCGGATTAGCATACCTTTATCTTATCAGAGCCACGTTGGGGCAACTAAACTATCAATACTCGTACCTATCTGACACGCAGTATTTCCAAGTAATTGTATTATTTTACATTTTTTTAAACCTGTAAACGCTTCCCCACCTCTGAAAGGGGGTTTATAATCTTTTATTTTGTAACGAATTTTTCTTATCATCTAATTTTCAAAATCCAATAGGTTCACACGACGCCGACGCTTACAGTACATCCCCATTTACCATCACGGGCTCCCCTACTATAACCCGCCTATAATGCTACCACTACCAGAACACAGATCTACTCTCGTTAAAGGCCGTAATCCACCACGCGGGCCCAGTGCCGGTTGGTAATGTCACATACGTCGATTTTTTTTTATGTTCTAGAACCTGACGGTTTCCTCTCCTGTGCATGGTTTTATGTACAGTGCTACAAAACCGCAATTTCACGGAACCGGCACCCTGATTGTGTAACACACTTTCAACCACAATCTAAATCGTTTTGAAAGATATTAATTATCAAGGCTTATCCATTACTTCATGTTTGAAAAATTTGTCTGGTCAACAACATAAATAATGCTGTCAAAATGAAAGCCATCTTTACTGTCAGGGCGATGCCACACAGGCGTTGCCAATGCGTTGCAACGCTTGAGCGGTGACGTCATCGCAGCGCTCGTGTAGCAGTTGGCACTCACTCACACTGCGTCGCAGTCGAAATCACTGCATTGCGACGACGCAACACCCGTGTGGCGTCGCTCTTAGTGTGTTACGAAACTACCCCGCTGGTCTCGATTACCGTTTGATCTTATTTAAAAATTATGCGTGGACAATAAAACAAAGCTTATCGTACATGCATACTATAATCATTATAAAAAGCATTGCTATTAATGCCACATAAGTGCAAATAAATATTAGATTTCATTTATATTCCAAATACTGGTATTTAAAAAAGCACATTCATCACGCAGGGTTGTCTTCAGTCCTTGGGGCAGGGGGGACCCAACCTATGGGCAGGGCAGTACCTTCACTGCTAATGTAGCGGTCCCACTGCGATCTAGAAAGGACGAAAAGCCATTTTATTGATACTGGTTTGTAAGTCTTATTTATTAAGTGTGAAGGTGAAGAGGACAGTCATATGTAATTTTGACGATGGACAAGTGCCGATTCTTAGCCTAATTTGAATAAATGACGTTTCATTTTTTTAACTGCTTGGTTTTCTGTTCACTAGGTTCATAATTTAGTAAATAATAATATTGGTCAGTGTTAGGAAATAAAAACTTTGTGGTTGGGAGATCCGCGGGCCGTGGAATGTGTGGAGTAAACTTAAAATTGAAAATACTCGTTTCGTATATTACTTAGTTTTAAGACTTTATTCCTATCCATAGCATAGAATATGAACCAACACGCATATTGTATTGTTTTCAATTAAAAAAATCGTTCGAATTTACGTTACGTTTACGTCGCCCGTTCGTGCTAGGACCTGTGAACCAGACCTTTGAGTATGTCTTCTTACCTAAATGTGTACCCTAAGTATTTAAATAAAGTATAATTCCTGGAAGTATTTGGTCCCGAGGTCTTTGCTCAGCAGTGGGATAGTGTTGGTTAAATTAAAAAAAAGTTCTTGCTTTCCAGTTTAAAAATGTTCAGCTGATCATTTACCTGACTCCAATGAATTTAACGACATCGCCACCAAAGTCAACCTGCGGCAATGGACCACCGAACAGCGTTTCCCTCCACTTCGCCAAGTTAGAAGCTATGTTTTGCTCCATCTCAGCCTGCAGTGAGCTCATCTGTGAGTCTGCCTTTAGTTGAGCACGGAGCACCCCTTCCTCCGTCTCGTAGAGAATGAGCTTTCGAGCCCATAAGGATTTCAGTTTGTCTGTAAATAAGGAAAGTTAATGAGATATGAATGGACATAATTAAAATCTAACAAACAAATTTTATAACTTAAATCAAGTTGTAAACTCTCACACCAACACTTTATGAGTAATGTAGGATAGCAACAACAAAAGCTTTACAAAATCCGTCTTAAAGTTAAGTGCCGTTTTAGAATGCAGGGCTAGCTTGGTTAAGGATTTATTATACCTGGAAGAAAAACAGTATCCTTCTTTGTGGAAAAAGGAAAGTTTATGGTGAGTATATCACGTGTCCTCCCATACTATTTGGAAACATTGTAAAAGCCAATTATTTTTAAAAGAGTAACCGTGGAGTTTCTTGCCGAATCTTCTCCATAGGAAACAACCAATTGGAACCGTGCACCTAGCCTCTGACGTTTCATAAGTGCCCATGTAGGTTTATGTGAAATAAAATATCTTGATTTTAAATTCTTGCCAAGCGGCGTATTTGGCAGTACCTCTAACAACCACTTTATTTCTAACCTATTCATGCTGTGTTAAGGATTCCCATGTTCAAATGTCTGGCTTGGGAAATAAAGTATTCCCGATTCTTGTTTCCAATGGATGTTATTTCCCCTTCAACAAATATTAACTTTCCAATAGAGTAAATTAAGTTGATTCCAGAATGACTAGTACTATTTTATTTTTCCAAAAAAAAATTTTTGTTCACATTTTTAAAAACTAAATTGGAAACGTAGGATAGATAAATTATCTTGCTTACCAATATGAGTGTTAAAAGCAGCAGCTTCAATATCAGAAACACTCTCCCCTCTGCCCGTGGCTGTGTTCTGTCTGGCTTTGCGCAATTTTTGTACTGCATCTAGTTTGGTCAGACATTTCTTTGCATCACTTTTCTTGCGAAGAACTTCTTTCAGTACCACATCCGCTTGGAGTTTTTCTTCTGCTTCCTGTTATATTAAAAAATCATAAATCTATTGTTTAATATTAAATTACAATTAATAAAGAACAATGAAGGGCCAGAAGACATAATATAGAAGGCATAGGTTCTCAACGTTGGCGATAACACCCCCTCGTAGGCGTTTGAGACTTTTAGGAGGGCAGTAGAGGACCCAGAGATAATTATAGGGTAGTGGGCAAATAAGGTTGAGAACCTATGCCCTAAAGGTTCTAATAAAAGTTAAGTATTCAAGTTACCTGTTTAGCTTTATTAATATCATCTTTTATTTTTTGCAAGTTCTCATCAATTTTCCTAGATTTCTCCTTCAGCTCTTTAATTCTTTCCTCCTTTTCTCTCTTCTTCTCCAAACGAAGTCTTTTTAAACGCAATCTCTTTGCTAACCTTTTTGTTCGCAGCTTCTGATAAATTTCTAAGTGAGGACCAGTGATAAGAGAAACTATTTTTCCAATTTGAGCTTTATATTCTTCAACTTGCTTCATGTGAGAACTCCATTCTTCTTCAGTTAGTGTACTCATGTTCTCTGTTAGATGAACCTTTTTCTCTGTCAAGTCCAGCACAGCAAGAAACAGCTTACGAATTTCATGAACGACATCCGTTAACATTGGGCGTTTGACATCGATCTGTGCATCTTTTCTCACAGGTACTCTGTTGTCAAAAGTTGACAAAAAGTCTTGATCTGCCTTTTCTCTTTTAGCTGCAGGGGTAGTGGAAGGAATGAAGAATGGGGGAGGCTGTGGTGGGGGTGGTACACAATGTTGATGCTGTGGTGAAAAATGTGGGTGAGGTTGTGCTGGGGTTGGTACAAAATGTGGTGGTGGCGGTATATGTTGGGGAGGCGGTGTCAGGGGCGGTACAAAATACGGTGGCATATGTTGGAATGTAGAATTATTTCCGCCAAAATTATTATAAAAATTAGGATTATAAGACATGATTGTTGTAATTTTAAATTAGTAGAAAAATAATATGTTAAATTATAAAGCAACAGTCTCAGCGAGCTGACTCTCAGCTTCTTTAAGCACTTGTTCTGCGGCGATGTAGTCTGCGTTTTCTTTGAGATCCTGTTCAGTTTCTAATGTAGTCTTGAGATCATTGAATGCCTTCACCAGTCTGGGAAAAGGAAAATTATAAGCATCAGATGTGATTTCGCCTGTTTACTACATGGTACTTTTCCCGATACCCTCCAGGTGGCTAGGGTCGGTCCTATTTACAAATCTGGAAATAGAACTGATCCAAGCAACTACAGACCAGTGTCAGTGTTACCTGTCCAAAATATTTGAACGCGTATTATACAGCGTGGCGGTTTAATGGCGACATTAATTTAACACACGTATACGGTTTTGCGTTGTAGTTTTATGAATATATTTTAATTTAATTAAACATTAATATTTATTTATTGACAATTTTATAAAATAGCATCTTAGAGCAACCTGACTTAAAGAACTGTAGCGCAGGGGTCATTTGCCTGGTAGCGGGATTGTCCGAAAGGGTTACCGCTGCCCTGGAACATAAAGGGCTAAGGAAGGAACACGGGTGGGTTTTAGTCAGTAAGAGTCTGACACTCCCTTCTGCTCCACCCAGAGCGGGAGGGGTCATTTGATGATTTCCCATCCTCAAAAAAAAAAAAAAGGGGTCATTTGCCGGGGTCACGGATCGTAACATCGCATTAATGTAATTAAAACAATTAACGAGCAAAGAGAAGGCGAATTGAAGGAAAGAGAGAGCCCTATGTCGGCGCGCGGCGCAGGTGGATGTTTTCAAGATACGATTTTTTTTTATGTTGTTATAATTTTTATGATTACTGGCCACTAGCCCTACCCGTGTGTTAAATTAATGTCGCCATTGTAGCGCCACGTTGTATAGTCGCCTAAATAACTAGGTATTCGACACATAAAAAATTTCTAATAGACAAACAGTATGGCTTTCGCTTTAAATCACGTACTCAATTTCAATCAAGTACTCTCTCGGCTGCAACAGATCGAGTCACCACAATCAAAACCTATACTATAGATCAAGGGAGCTGTCACCTTAGGCATATTCATCGATTTAAAAAAAGCGTTCGATACCGTGAGTCATCAAAAACTGCTACAGAAGCTAGATTACATAGGTGTTACAGATACAGCACATAAAATGTTCAAATCGTATTTGGAGAACAGGCGTCTAGTTGTTAAAATAGGAAATATTCACACTAGCTTGGTCCAAAATATTTCATATTTTTTCTAATTTATGCAGGGTGGGCAAATAAGAGACTGACTTACTTCTGACTTTATTTCTTAAATTTTATTTTATGAAATATGTCCCTTTAAATAGCCCCACAAAAAAAGTCAGGAGCTGTTAAAGCTCCCATCTTGTCACCATTTCTCGAAATTAATCGACTCGCAAACATTCTTTTCAATGTCTCGATTGTGGCTCGTGCGGTCGTGCCGTATGACATGTGGCCCCGTCTTGTGGAACCACATGTTTCCTAAGCCCTTGATGGAAGAAAATTGCTTTATCTGTTACAATGCCATGCTGCTCAAATTTAATCACTAAACGTCGTAAATAAATACAGGGTGGCAGGGACATTGACGCGCACACTGTAACCATGGATTCAGCACATGAGTTCAGACCCCATAGGGTCGAAATTATTCGTCCGTTATTAAAAAAAAAAAATTGCTGTTCAATACATTTTGACCGCGTAGGTAGGTAGGTATTGCACTTTTCTATGAAACAGAAGATTTTTTTTTTGATAACCGACGAAAAATTTCAACGCTATGGGGTCTAGACTCATGTGCTGAATCCATGCTTACACTTTGCGCGTCGATGTCCCCGCCACCCTGTATTAGACAGCTATACATTTACTACACTTGCATTCTTATTAAAAAATTCGTAATTTAACTGATATAGAGACAGCCCGTTTAGTGTACTTTAGCTATTTTCATAGTGTAATGTCGCACGGTATTCTATTGTGGGGAAATGCCGCTGATATTCAGACTATCTTTGTTTTGCAGAAGCAAGCTGTTTGATCAATTTATAAATTAAGTCCGAGACACTCGCTCAGAGACTAATTTAAAGAAATTAATGTTATGAGTGTGCCTTCTCAGTATATTTATGAAAATCTTTTATATGCCCATAAAAATATAAAATTGTTTAAAAAATACAGTGATATCCATGATATAAATACTAGGAACAAACACAAATTTGTTGTACCAACAACAAGGCTCAAGAAAATAGGTGGCTCGTTCAGATGCCAATGTATACGCTTCTACAATAAAGTTCCAAGCCTCGTTCAAGATCTAAGCCTTAATAAATTCAAATCATTCATTAAATGTAAGTTGTGCCAGAAAACCAAATAAGCTTTATAAACATGTATGTAGGTACATTGTAGCTTCTAATACTCTGGAGGAAATTGAATTGTATTGTAAGTACTGTATTATCATACTTACTACTCTATATCTCATTCTAAGCGGACTATAAGTTCTTATGAGAAATAAATTTCTTTAAACTGAAACTGATTTTCCCTAGATCTTACTAAACTAGAACTTCAATCAGTCAAAGGCTTTGACTGATTGAAGTTCTAGTTTTAGTAAGTTTTATGTGAAAGTAACCATGGTAAGTATGACTCACACCAAACATCATAATCACAACTTACTAACACATCAACTAACATAATACTTACAATAATCACATAGATACTGATCTATAATAATTACTAATCGCAATATTTAAGAAGATATTGGCAGTTTTTTGTTTATCGATTATCCATAATTCTTATGCAAGGCAAACCTAAAAAATGATGCATACCTACATAAAGGTAAAAAATTACAAGGATAAGTAGGTAATAGCTAGTGATGCATACAAAAGATCATAAATATGAATCATCACGCTTCAGTGAGTAAGGACGCCAACAAAGAACAGATGTCGCGCAACGGATCCTAACCTCTATGCACACCTGTGATTTTACAAGAAAATTACGATGAAACTACGCCGACCAAATCTTCGGAACACCAATTTATGATGATTTTTAAGTCTTATTAGCAGTTTTAGTGCTAAACTCACCGTCTTTGACAATCTGGGACCATCATCAGCGACTCCTGCAAAACTTCCTCCTGCTTTCGGATATTGTGCTCGTCCTGGCCCTCGTCTTTTATCCTCTGTATTCTATCCTTCTGCTGTTCTGCCTCTTTTTCGTACACGACTTTCTCTTTGGCTATGCGTTTCACAACGCCAGTCTTTATTTTTATTTGACGAATTCTGGGATCTGCCATTGTTCAAAGCTCGCCTGTCGACTATTGTTTTTCTATGTCAAACTCAAAATGACAACTGAACTGACTAACTACTACGGATACGGAGTACGGCGCTACTGTAGGTAGGCAATTCGTGAACTTGACAATGAAAGGGTGCATTCCCACGACATAATATTTACAATTTTGAGCATGATAATATGCACAGCACAGGTAAGTCTGTGTTGATGAAGATATAAGATATTTATGTTGTGAAGATGTTTATGAATACTACACTACTCCTCTACACCCCTGCCCCCTCTTCCCTTGTTCACTACTACTCTAGGGATCAAGCAGTTAAGGCAGAAATAAGCAGAACTAATATTATCGTACAAATATATATTCTTAGAAACACAAACAATATTTAAATTTTATTAGTAACAGAATTCTTTTTCTAAGTCAAAAGGTATATCAACATGACACAACACTTTTCTTCTTTTTACAAGGTGTCACATTGATCTAAAAAGAGTTTTTACTCTAACACCTTCTCTCAATGTGAAGACCTTGTAATTTTGCAAGCTTCACCAATCTTGGCCTAGCCATCGGTTTAGTTAGTAGATCTGCCAGCTGAAGCTCACTGCAGATTCTATTTATCTGTAGCTCTCCATTCGTAACAAGTTCTCTCACAAAGAAGTGCCTGGTCCTAATGTGTTTAGTTCTGCGATGGAACTCGGGGTTTTCTGCCAGTCTTACAGCTGCTTCGTTGTCTACGTTTAGCACAGGCAAATCGCTCAAATTTGTTATATCCCGTAGAAGACGAGCAAGCCAAATACTCTCTCTCGCTGCCTCGCTGGCTGCAACAATTTCAGCTTCTGTTGTTGAAATAGCTACGCTTTGCTGTCTCTTGCTTAGCCATGATACAGCACCTCCAGCATACAGACATAAAACTCCCGTCGTTGACCTTCCTGTTGCTACATCCCCACCATGGTCCGCATCACTGTAGCACTCCAAAATTCCTTTTTTGTAGCTTCTTTTATATATGATGCTCATATCTGGTGTATATTGTAAGTACCTAAGTATGCGCTTCAATCGCACGCAATCAGTTAGAGTTGGATTCTCTAAGCTTCTTGATACTACACTCACTGCGTACGCGATATCAGGTCGGGTACCGACCATCAGATATGCAAGTGCTCCGACTACTTGTCGGTAGTTACTCAGGAAGTAATCGTCGTTGTTTTCAGCTTTCTCAGATCCAAAACTTTCCTTCACAACCGGCGTACTTACAGGTCTGCAATCCTGCATTCCAAATCTCCTTAAGATTTTCTGCACATATGAGGTCTGATGTACTCTTATGTCGCCTTCTCTGACATTAATCTCCAAACCCAAATAATAGGAGATTGGCTTGGTTGTTATTTCAAACCTTCCTTTTAATTCATTGATAAACTCATCAATAAGCTCCTGATTTGTCCCAGCCAAGAGCCCATCATCCACATACAAGGCTATTACAAGTTTTCCCGTTGACTTCTCTCTAGTGAACAGACATGGGTCTGCATCACTAACCTTAAAGCCTATATTCTTGAAAAAATCCAAAATGCATTTGTTCCAACAGCGAGGAGCTTGTTTTAAGCCGTATAGACTTTTCTTTAAAAGACATACTCGATCTGTTCCGTCATCATAGCCCTCTGGCTGTCTCAAATAAATTTCTTCATCAGATAAAGACCCATACAAGAAAGCTGTTGATACATCAAACTGACTCAACTTCATGCCTTCACTAGCTGCTACACTGAGTACAGCTCGAACCGTTGTCATTCTGGCTACAGGACTAAAGGTCTGATCATAGTCCTGACCCTTCTTCTGGCGAAAGCCCTTTGCCACTAGACGAGCCTTAAACTTGTCTACTGTCCCGTCAGGGTTTAACTTCACCTTATAGACCCATTTACACGGAATGGCTTTGCGATGTTTGGGCAATTTCTCAAGAACCCACGTTCCATTTTCTTCCAGAGATTTTATCTCCTTATTCATAGCTTTGCGCCACAAATCCTTATCAGAGCAAGAAACTGCGTCCTTATAAGTCACTGGTTCTGTGTGACAGTCAACGCTTGTATCGACATGAGTTACATAATCGTTGAATTTTACCGGGCGTTTGAGGAGTGATCGATCTCTGAGTTGCATGGCACTTCTTGCCAACTCTTCTACGACCTCACTCTCATTTTCCTCATTCTCCCCCCCTAATTCAACAGATTCTTGGTCAGACAGGTCTAGCCGCGCATCTTCAAACTCGGCATCATCACTACTATTTACAAAAGGAGTATTTATAACATCTTGACTTCTGTCTAAAAGTGACTCCTCGTGTGTTTCAGTGACAGGCGTAGTATGTGTCTCCTTAAATGTCTTTCTCACATACAAAGGTACTTCTAGTTCTTGTACCTCTTTGATTGTGCCTTCATCTTCTAAACTAGAGTCCAGTGGTCTTTCATCAAAAGTGATATCTCTGGACCTCATTAGAGAATTTGATTCTTTATGCCAAAACCTATACCCATCATCGTTGTCATAGCCTATCAATATGCACTTATTTGCCTTCTTCTGCATCTTTTTCCTTCTCTGTTTAGGAACATGCACGTAGCAAGTTGAGCCTATTATCCTTAAATGCTTAATTTGTGGTTTCTTCCCAAACCACAACTCAAACGGCGATTTGAGGTCAACAGTAGTTGGTCCCGTTCTATTTAAAATATAAGTAGCTGTATTTACCAACTCTGCCCACAGCACTTGAGGAAGCTCCTGATGAGCATGCATCATTGCTCTGGCCATCTCAACGATTGTCCGGTTATCCCTTTCACTACACCCATTCTGTTCAGGCGTGTAAGGCATAATTAATCGCTGTTGAGTACCATATTTCTTCAACTCTTTTCTGACTTTCTCGTTATCAAACTCGCCTCCGTTATCACTTAAAATCTCTTTGATGGTATGTCCAGCTGACTTCGCTTCAGCTAACATTTGACTCATCTTCTCAGGGACTTCTGATTTCTGTTTCATGCAATAGACGTAACGATACCGAGTGAATTCATCCTTAAAGAGTACGAAATATCGATATCCTGAGATACTTGAAGGGAAGGGACCACAGACGTCAGAGTGTATGCGCTCACCAGGTTTCGTAGCTTTTTCGCGAACACCAAATGGTTGTCTGTGCGCTTTCCCAAAGATACAACCTTCGCATAGTTCTCCACTATTTGGCGTCTCTATTCCTAGCTCCTTCTTTATCAATCGTTTGACATGTTTCTTATCTTGATGTCCCATACGTTCATGATATAGTTGCAGCATATCTCCATGCTCAATTAAGTTTACTGAAACAGCAGGGCGTACGACTTTGCAATCTATCTTGTACAGACCGCCACATCTTTGCCTTGTTCCTGTTACAACAATCCTACCATTGATCTTCATGGAACAATTTGTAACCCGAGACTCAAATACGCTCGTTGGGTTTTTGTCCTGTGAACTAAGCACAGAGAAAAGATTCTTGCTAATCTGGGGAACATACCAAACATCTCGCAAATAGAGGTTCTCAATTCGTCCTTTAACATTGGCTTCTAGATGGACTGTGCCATTTCCAACAGCCTGAATAACATTCCCATCCGCCGTCGTTACCGTGTGAGCTTCACCAAAACGTTCAAAATTTTGAAACAGATCTCCTCGCATAGTGACATGGTGAGTGGCCCCGTTATCCACATACCAATCATCACGATCATTGTTAGAATCTGTTGAATTCACCGTCAGCAACATCATGTTAGAACCTTGAGCTTTGTTTTCCTTCTCCTTTATCCCAACTCTTGGGCAATCCTTTTTGAGATGACCCCGTTCCTTGCAAATAAAGCATTTGTACTTTTTCAGTGTTCCTTGGTCTCTATAGTCATATCCCTTAGCAACCTTTTTATTTACCTTCACATAAAGCGCTGTCTCACTTGATTCAGCATCAGCCATCTTAGCATTAAGCGCTTTTTCATGTGAACACAATTGGCTTGTAATGTTTTCTACAGTCCTTTCCTTCTTTGACATTAACAGCCAACTCGACTTGAACGAGAAATAGACTTCCGGTAGCGTATCAAGGATCTTACAAATCAAGAGAACTTCAGGTAACTCTACCTTCTCTTTTTTTAATAACTCTTCCTTCAAACTGTGCCACAGGTTTTTCAATTTCGATACATGAGTCGACATGTCATCTGACGGATCCCTCCTAAGCTTGAAGAAATCCAAACATATATCATAGAGTCGGCCCTCATTAGGTCCCTCATATAATCTATGGAGTTCGTCCCAAACTTCTTTCGGTGTGGACAATCTAATTACTTTGCCAAGTGTCTCATCTGTCACATTATTAGTTATCAAGAGCAAGGCTGTACTCTCTAACTTCACAAAATTACGTAAGTTAAGGCAGAAATAAGCAGAACTAATATTTTAATTTTATTAGTAACAGAATTCTTTTTCTAAGTCAAAAGGTATATCAACATGACACAACACTTTTCTTCTTTTTACAAGGTGTCACATTGATCTAAAAAGAGTTTTTACTCTAACACAAGCCACAAAACAAGACTTTATAAAAGAAGTAATCGCCACAAAATAGTGCTATAATGTTGGTTGGATCTACATAATAAGTAACGGTTCGAAAAAAAAATAAAAGCTATAGCATTTTCGAATAAGGAGGGAAAACTTCACTTGGTCGCAGCGTACGGTGTGTTGAAACGTAATAATAACATAGTCGGTTTTTTTGTTGTTACTGGGATAATATTGCTGAACGTCACCGAGAAAGATACAGGGTCACTGCTCAGAGACAAAACCGCTGGCTCGCAGGGTAGGAAGACTCCCGTCTTAGCACCAAGAGGTCATCAGTTACGAAACTGCCTGGAGATTAGTTGATCTTGACGCTCGCAGACCGGTTGGAGTTCCAGCTCTTCGAAACGGAAAACGAGGATCTCGATTATGTGGGCTAACGCACATTTGTACTTGATCTACACTCAGTGTTCTTTATTCTGATGAGTCGCGCTTTGGATTTAGTCCCATTTCAAGAAGAGTGCGTGTTTAGCGAGTTCCTGGTCACCGGAGTCGACTCTAGAATCCACAGGAAATCCTTCTGTACCAGGGCGGAACGATCATGGTGTGGACTGAAATTCGCCTGGGTGGAACAATAGACAACCAGCTCAGCATGGCCGCCGATGTAGTGCCGTCGCTAATGCCTTGGAAGGACCAACAGTTTTATTTTATTTAATGTTATCTGGGCGTTTATCGTGTAGATTTTGGATTTTTATCATATTTTTTATTTTTTCATAAACAACCGTTTTATTTAATCAAAAAATGAAAGTCTGTAATGTATTGAATTACGCTTCCATTTGTATAAATTATGTTACATAAAAAAGTGTTGAAATAAAACAATTACTATGAATACCCTTGTTCCCTAGACTTTGTTGAGTAGGTAATTATATAAAGTGTGGGTTAGTTTATGGGGCTGGCAAATGCCCAAGATTCCGCACATCCAACAGGATTGACATTGCGTTAATGCAGCAAAACGAAGGCTTTAAATTTAGAGGCTATATATATATCGGGGTCGGCTTCTAGTCTAACAGGATGCAGCTGAGTACCTACCAGTATTTTACATGGAGTGACTGCCTATCTGACCTCCACAACCCAGTTACTGGGTAATACGATACCCCTTGGTAAGACTGGTTGTCAGACTTTCGGACTTCGGGCGACCCGTAACGACAGCCGGGACCAACGGCTTAACATGCTTTCCGAGGCACGAAGGGGTCTTAGTATGTAGAGATGGCCACTCATCCACGGATAACTGCGGCAAGCATAGCTTAACCTGATAAATCGACCCGTGTGGCTGGTATTACTTAGCCACAACCCCTTAGGAACCGTGAATAATCTGAAGTGAAATACGTTACATAACTATTACCTACAAACAAGACACTTGAATCACAAAAATCGGAGATAAGATTTCGTGCATGAGTACCTAATATGACTCACGTTCCTGGTAACTCTAGAGGAAAACAATGTCTGTTTGAATGAATGAAAACAAATACAGACTGATCTAAAAAAACCTATGAAAAATTAAAATGTTTTAATCATTATGTAGAGACGAATAGATAATCGGACACATTGTGGTTAGTATCCACAGTATCTAGTCCCTATTTGTGAACTACTAAATGAACTTTGACAAAAAAGTATACCTGCGGAGTAATTGCGTAACACACAATAACAGTAGGAATGACTTTCATTTTGACAGTTCAACAAGATTCACTGCGTTATTTACGTTGTTGAGCAAATAAATTTTAAGAACACCCTATATCACAACCGTATGCCGCGTGAACCATAGGGGGGATTTGATCTCATCGGTTATCTGACAAGCTTCTCTTCAACCGTTCAGATATGCCCCTAGAGATACGGGTTGAGGAAACTAATAAATATATTTTACTTTGCGTGATCATCGTCAGTACCACTGAACAAGATGAAGGTGATACTCCTGTTGGCAGGTAAAATATTTTTGTTGCTATATCGTAAGAATCAACCTATAATTTCCCCACTGCAGGCTAGGATTAATTGTGTATAGACGCCAGCACATCAAGCTACTACAATATGTCAAATTTCTTTAATCGATTTTCAGCTTTATCGCTAAAGCATTAAGGTTCAAGGTTGATTGAGAAAATTTGACAGTTTCGGGTAGCTTGGCCTGCTGGCGTCTGTACCTAACACACTGACAATGGCAAATATTTTGACAATTCAACATCATTCATTGCATTATTTACGTTGTTGAGCAAACTAACTTTTCAAAGATATGAAGTAGCAAGTTGCTTTAAAATTTTTCGGATCGTAACGGAAAGTGTGTTACGGAAATAGGGTGCATGCCTCTTCTCCGTAAGCGGAACTGACGATGTGAGTGCACACCGCCTTGCATCTGTACGCTATCTATATTCGACGGGATCATTTTCATTTGAAGAGGAAGGCACCACCTCTAAACTTGTAGATATTACCCACCCAATTAATGAACTTGTTTTACAGGAGTGACAGTGGCGCTATGCGCTGTGCCCAACACCCAACAGGCCCGCAGGCTCCACGCACACAAGAATGACGACGGCAGCTTCTTCTTGACGAATGAAGGACGTAAGTTATACTAAAAAGCGCTTCATTATTAACCGACTTCAAAAAAACACTACAAATTGATAAATAAATATTTGAGAAGTCGGTGGCAAAAAACTAAAATACAAATCCCGGTTGTTATTTACTGTAAAAAAAAATTCTAAACGAAAAATGTTTTTGATTTGTAACGACCTTGTCTATTGTTTCGCTTCGTCGTCCTAAATCCCTTTAGGGTATAAACCCAGCCAACACATAAGCCAGATAGTAGCGAAAATATACCACAATAAGCAGTGTCAAGCTTTATTACTTTTGTATAACAGCTGATGTTATGGCTTTATTTTGAATAAGAGAGTTCTTAAATTAAAATAATGTTGTAAGCTTACTAAATTCTGCATAAAGTTCGCGGTATTTTTTTAAGCTGAATAGTAATCAAGAGTAGAATCTGCTAAACAAGCGATATTCAAATAAAAGTAATTGAAACAGCTATTATCTGCACAGTAGCTAAAGTTTTTGCATTGTCCTGTATAACATATTTAAGCAAAGCAGTTAAACAGCAAAACGCTGAATATTAGACGAAATATTTTCTTTGAGCTGCATAGTGTACGAAATGGTACTAATTTATTCAGATGCTGAATATTTTGGATTTTTTCTTCTTTACACAGCTGACTTCTGCATAATTGAAAATAAACTCCTTGTTTTACCTAACTTATAGCGCTATAAGCGTACAATTGTCTTTATGTTCAGCTTAAAACGATATCAGTTACAAATGTGGGTATCTTAAGCAGCAAATAACTGATTAGTTGAAGATATCGTATGTTTATATCCAGATATTTCACCATTTCATGACAAAACTGATAAATGCTGCATAAACAATATGCCTCCTCAGAAAAATAATAACAAAAGCGTAAATGATTCATGGAAAAAAGAAAGAGAACGGGAGGAATAAGAAGAAAGTGTTCACGAGAGTATGTAAAGATAAAAATAGTATCTGTGCAGTAATAGAAAAGGGTTTGACAACTGATACAAAGGCCCGGGTCAAGTGCGACCAATACAGTTGAAGAGGGTTCTGTACACGATGATTGTGCATCACCATGCCATCGAATTAAAATCTTTCAAACTCAAACTCAAAAACTCAAACTCAAAATATTTATTTCAATTAAACCATTACAGGCACTTTTGAATTATCAAGGGGTCGGTCAGTCAGAAAAATGAAGCTAGTTGCCCATTCCAAAGCGTAGGTACCTATGGAGAAGAACGGGCAAGAAACTCCATGGACACGCTTTTAAATCAATATAATATGGTTACAAAGTATTGGGTTACATCATTCATGTTAGAAATTATGCATGTGAGAACGATGCAGAACGTTAATAGCGTCCGTAATGAAAAGTTTAAAAAAATAAAAATAAGAACAATTCAAATATTAAATTAAATTAAAATAAGCCATGACAGCAAAGAGATGACCAGTCCCTACTGACGGCGCCCGTTCACGAACATGACGCATGGATTAGCACCATTCAGCTCAACCATTTTGAAGGGAGCCAAATGATCCAACACATGCGCCACCAACAGCGAGACATTTGAGTGAGCATGACATACTCTCTGCTGCCAGGGCACCTTCAAGTCAATGAAAGACGTACCCAGTAAATGGTAGCTTTATAGTATGTACATAGTACTCACTCATGTGCTATACAATTATACAATACTAGGAGATTTATTTTGTGAAATACGAGAAGATGTATTAACGCGTGGATCTTGTTGTTGTTCGTAATCCGTAGGTATCAGTTCTATTCAATATTTGAGATAATTCTTCCTCAGCTTCTTCAAAAGTTTTGAAATGATTGCCATTTTTTTTTGGCCAGTATAACTTTCCATTATTCTCCCAAGAAGCGGGCACTGTTGATAATTCAACCCGGCCTTTTTTGCGAGTCGAAACGAATTTTGAACATGTTTCTGAAAAAAATATATAATTTTTATATAACACTTCAAAAATACTACAACACTATTACAAACAACAACAACACTATTATAAATACTAACTTTATATAATAAATCTCGATGTTTACGTTTGTATCTTACTTATTGACTACACGAGCGCGACAAGGAAGCTACGATAACGGGGACCTCTCTATTTAAAGTTACAATTTCGAATGAGCAACAACGCAGCGAGCGTGGCCAAGCGCAAACCGATCGTAAGCCGAGTTTAGCCGAGCGCCCATTTGAAGTGTTGTGGTGGGAAAGGAAGCGCGATACTTTTGGTTGCGACTACCTACAAAGTGCTGTGTATCTAAATGTATATTTTAGTTGGTAATATAAACAATTGTCAAATTGTCAAACAACTAAATATTACGCAATGCGTCATTCATAGTAGTACTGTAGATAACTTTAAAAACCTAATAGTGGGTCCTACCTACATTAGTATAGGTCCAATCAACCTCAAATATTCATGGATTTATTTTATATAAAAAAGAACCCTAAAAAGCTGAATAAGAGTATACTGCATTATGTCATTTAAGACCTTTCTCTGAGAAATGTATAATTATTGTACTTTAAACCAAATAATTTCTGGACATGTAGACGTATGTGAACTATTAAGCAGAAATAAGCAAAATAATCACTGAAATAGACACTTTTATTCAAATTGGCCGTCCGCCATTAACTAACGTTCCACATAACCTCTTTTTATAAAAATCCTCAACATTTATCTTATGAAACACTTTGTTTAGTGAGTAGGAAACATTAGCAGTTATACAAAATTTGATTCTCATTATTTTCTGGGACTGAAATTTGATAAAAAGTAAAGATAATTTAATTTAAATATTATTTCACATTTGTTTACCTTTTAAATTGTAGCTTTATCTTAAGGCGCTCAAAAAATGTATAATAATCATATTGATAATTCACAGTAAAGTGCCATGCGTTTATATAATTCACCTTAAACTTACTTAAAATGTATGAAACAATTTACTTACCAAATTTTTGAAGACGTGATCAGCGACCATTACAATTTTTTGAACACAAAATAATTTCGTCACAATGAAAAATACATTTATACTTTTTTTACTTGCATAATTTCTTTGTAAAACTAGTCCTGAGATCGGAATTTTGAATATCATTTGAATATCTGAACTCACAAATTAACAACTGCATAAAATATGTATAATTTCTGGACTAAAGAAAAATCAGAATTTATGCAGAAGATATTCAGTGTGTTGTACATTTATTCAGCTGCTATGTGGCTATTAATCAAATGTTATCCAAATTGAAGCAAGATATTTTGTGCCCAAATTGCTTGAATATCATCTGTATAAGCGCTTACACAGAAGTTATACAAATACTTTATCCAGCTTAAAGTCAAAAGAATTGCTTTTACGCAAAATTTATTCAGCTAATCTGTGTTGGCTGGGAATGTTCTGTGTCCTAAATAGCATCAGTTGGTAGTTTCAAATATGACTACGATGATATTTAGAAACTCATGAAATCGTTTCATTGCTGCGCCTCTTTCAGAGCTTTATTAACTTAGCTTATTTTTTCTATTATATCTCATCAAGTCTATGGTGATTTTATTTATTTTTTTCATTATTTCTACTTTCGTATGTCGCTTATAACTCCCTCTTTGTATGCCATTAGGTGCCGGCCCCCATTACTTGGGTCACATCGGCCGTAATGCGGCCGTCCAAGACAGCCGGGTGAATTTCGACATGGATGCCTCTGGAGAGACCTGGAGAGGCGGGTTCAAGGTCAGCATCACCTGGACTGGCCCCAGCGACATCGTTTTCCAAGACTGCTTCGATTTTGGTAAGCAGCCTTAACTTTTCAGGTCATTTGAAGGAGTGAGGTTTCAAAATTACCTTAAAAGAGATGCAAAAAATGCGTTACCTTTGTGCAAGAATATTTTTTGCACTCTTTAAGAACATTTTTCGTAGCACTTGAGTCGGTATCTTGCACGAGCTGCCTACTACTTTTGTGCTTATCTAAAAATATTGTATAGAATCATCCATCATAACAAGCTTATCGGAATTGATAAAAGTGCTCGAAAGCGAAGCGAAACCTGTCATTAATTCTTATCAATAGAATCTCATCGACATGAATTGGTAGCTCAACAAAAGATTTACGGAATAAAATGCCCAGTATACCTAAGGAGATTTAAACTGCAGCTATGTGTAAGTTTATTCTGTTACGTTACTAACAATAGCACTCTTTGTCAGGTTCCAGTCAATGGTTCGCCGGCCCCGAACAGAAACAGCAGTACTGGCCCATACAGAACGCCGAACTTGAGAAGTACTCCATCGTGTCCAAGGAGGAAGACAACGCGGCTGTCAGCGAGCGCTACTGGCTCAACTCCGACGGCATGTACATCTACGTCGCTCCCGAAGTACCACTCTTCGTCGACTACCACAACGTCATGGAGAACCATATCTGTCTAATCGCCGAAGTCACCGACCCGTACAGCACACAGCGTACAGAAAACATACTTAAATACGACATCTGGTTCTTTGACAACCCTAAAGTCGCTCATCAACATGCCGTCGACACATATCTCGGCAAGCCCTCTGGCATCCCTGACTACAGAATGATTCAGTATCCAATCTGGTCGACCTGGGCGCGGTACTCGAGAGAAATCGATCAGGAATCGCTTTGGGCTTTCGCCAATGAGATCAAGGACAGTGGCTTCCCCAACTCTCAGTTTGAAATCGACGATCTTTGGGAAGTCTGCTACGGATCGCTATTTGTGGATGTGAGGAAGCTCCCTGACTTAAAACAGCTGGTACAGGACATCAAGAGTCTTGGCTTCAGGGTTGCTATTTGGGTGCATCCCTTCATCAACAAAGACTGTGAGCCCTGGTACTCTGAGGCTCTAGGAAAGGGGTGAGTTGAAAAACATACGACCTTATTTACGTTTCCTTATCGTACTCAAATCCTATACTTTCAGCCTTTGATTTAGCCCTAAAACTTTGACTGGTTTCGTCTTTTTATACAATCATCCCTTCTTTCTTCAGCTACCTGGTTCTCAACGAACAGGGCAGCGCCGATACGAGCTGGTGGAACAACAACGGCTCTGTGCCCGGTTACATCGACTTCACCAACCCTGACGCCGCCAACTGGTTCTCCGAGAGAGTTCAAAACGTCATCGACACTTATGACATTGACACCGTCAAGTTTGATGCTGGAGAGTCCAGCTGGTCTCCTCAAGTAAGTCTTTGTAATGAAGTACCTACCTTTATACCTTACCGTTTTTAAATGCATACTTACCTTGCAACCACGATTGATGATTAGTGGCGAAACTGGTAGCCGAAGATTGAACGGTCCTCATTTGCAAGTCGCTCATCAGCTCATCTCGCAATCATATTAATTACACTGCGAGGACTACGGGGTAACTAACACACTAACAGTAGGAATGGCTTTCATGTTAACAGTTCAACAACATTCATTGCATTATTTACATTGTTGAGCAGCGAAATTTTTCGAATATATGAAGCAATGGATTGGCAATATATACTTCAAAATTATTTAGAAGGACATTGATAGTATGTTACGCAATTTCAGTGATGCTTGTCAGGTGCCAGTAACCACTTATTTAGTTCCCACTTCACCATTTCTTCTTCTACAGATCCCAGTTCAAAAAGGGCTGGACATCAATCTGCACCCCGGCCACATCGTCCAAGCTTACGTGCGCACCGTCGCCAAGTTCGGACCCGCTATTGAAGTCAGATCCGGAATGAGGTGGGATTTTTCTCTGTTGCATAGGAGAATTTTATAAACAGCATTAAAGTAATATCCAAAAGGTTAACATGTCAGCTTCACAAAAAAAAAAATCGTTACTTACCTACTCCTCTTACCAATCAAATTACGAACGGTAATTAAATGAACGATATAACGCGAACGAAATAGATTTTTGACAGGAGTCGTGTGATGTCCGTCAACTGCCAGTCGATTCTGTAAAAATCTCAATCACACATTTAACTAGTTATGTAATAGGCGAAGAGAGTTTGTCATCATCCGGACATGAAACAAGAATCCGAGCGGCTAATGAAAAAATGAGAAAACCTTCATATTTACACACTAGCCGGATAGGGGATCGAAAGGGGGTCGATTCTGTAAAAATCTGACCGTGAAAACTCAAGTGAAGTGAGCTTGATGTGAGTTGTCACTAGCGTCAATCCCTAGCATTATTTGGAATGACAGCTCACTCCACGCTCACTTCACCTAAGTTGTCACGGTGAGATGGTTACAGAATCGCACTGCTGGGAGCTGCGCACCGAAAGCGTATATATTTTATTAATCTGTATCTTCACCCCAAAACCCTATTGTTTATAACAGGTACCTATCATTGTGTGTATCTTAAAACGATCACATTTTCCTATGTCATGGGATAATATAGCTTCGGTATTCTATGCTGAGAGTTCCTATATGCTATGAAAATTGATATAAATAAACGAAGATATGCTGATAGTTTTTCCATTAACAACCCGTATGGTAGTCATTAGGAATCAGGCCTATTAGTTTTTCTCATTCGAAACCGGCTCTACTCTTCCAGGACCCAAGACCTCCCCGTATTCATCCGCATGGTAGACAAGGACACACTCTGGAACTTCAACAACGGCTTGCAGTCTTTGATCACCACCCTTCTGGCCATGAATCTCAACGGCTACACATTGGTCCTGCCTGACATGATTGGAGGCAATGGGTACAATGAGAGTCCAAGCAAGGAACTGTTCATCAGGTGGCTCCAGGCTAACGTGTTCATGCCGACGCTGCAGTACTCTTTCGTACCTTGGGATCATGATGATGAGGTAGGTGCTTTAAAATAGTAAGATTACCATTTTTGTAATTAAAATTGCTTACTTATACCTTCTTGGCAAATGACTTAAACGATTCGATATTTATTCGATAAACGGGATTAAAGATTTTTATATAGAGCCTGGCATGCTTACAGTGTCCACCATTTTGTTTCTTTTTTTTCAAAATGGCGGCCGACCAAATATGTGAGGCTTTAAAGAGTTAGGTCATATTATATTTTCTGTTTGCATTTATGTCAGCTGTGGATTTATATTGGTTTCATGCGTGGCCACCATTAAAAAAAATCTGAATAAATGCTGTGAATAATACAGACTTTGTGATCTCATATGCAGTGAGAAACAGAGAAAAGAAAGTTAGCTACAATCCGTTTTAGATTCAATAAAAGCATTTCTATAAAGCGTTAAGTGGGACCTGGGTAAGTGAGAAACCTCCACACTTAACTGGAACTCGTGCTGAGTTTCCAACACTTTGGCACTGAATTACCTCTGTTAGTGGGACGAAGCAAACCTCTATATATCTGGGATTCGTTCTTTCGATTTTATCGTCATAGTTACCTCTATAACTGAGACAGCGAGTGAATTTTATATGCATTAACCTCTATAACTGAGATAACGTCGTTTTATTTGTTTACTTACTTCTTATTATACCCGCAAATTCCGCACTTATCTAATTTTAAACCTAGCCACCAGCAACAACAATAATCAACAGCCAACATTCAAAGATTTTATAAACGTCGACGACGATTTAATAGTTTCAGGAGAACTTACTGAAAGCGACATTGTTCATGCGAAATGGGCTCGGAAGTAAATTTTGTAAAAAATTCTAAACACGAAGCAGTAAAAACACTAGAAACTTTTTACAGTTATTTTGAAATGACATCAATTGGTGACCAAAGCATATTTGATAAAAATAACATCGAAAAACCTGATGGCTGATACTTCCAAAAAAGAAACTAAAATGACAGATTTTTATAATTGATACATTCTGTTTACATTTTTGTACTATTTATAAAAAAACGTGCTTGAATATTTTTGTTTATTACATTTATTATCTTTTTTTGATTCCCAATAAAGATTAAAACTCACGTATAATGTTTACATAATAGTACGTTATTTTATTTAATAATCGCACCTATAAAACTGAAATAAACTGTATTCTGACCTCTATTAATGGAACCCTCTGTAAATGAGATAGATATTTATTTATACCTGGATATCTGAGACACTGGGTAACTGGAATACCTCTTTATGTGATACAAATTTGCAGGTCCCTTGATGTGTCACTTAACCAGGTTTCACTGTGACTACTTGAAAAGCCCTGTGGTTGAAGGGGTTTTACTTATGTAAATATGTATGCATGTAACTCATGTATTTGTGAACTTTTTTATCTACAGACCGTAGAAATCAGCCGTAAGTACACCGACCTGCACGCCGACTACGCCGACACGATCGTGGCCGCCATGGAGAAATCAGTGGAACACGGCACGCCTGTCAACCCGCCCATCTGGTGGCTCGACCCTTACGACCAGGACGCGCTCGCTGTTAATGACGGTAAGAAAGATAGGTTTATTTGTCACAAAAACACGTGCATATAAAAAAGATAAGTTAACTCAAACAAGAAACAAACAAACAGATCAAAAAACGAGCACAGGACAGAAATAAAAAAGATAAAGGATAATCGTCTTCTCCTTCAATTAAATCAGTAGGTAAACACAGATCGATCTTCAGGCTAGTCATAATTCTGGTGCAGTCCGACCTCCTGTCATCAATAGCTTTAGAAGATTTGATCTTGCTGCGAAACCCCTAGACTCTCCTCGAGGTATGATGCTTTAAGTATCGAAAATTATAAAATTATACTTCTTATCTGCGTAAATTGTTCATAAATAAAAATGAAAAGAACGATTCCTGTAAATTTTCAATTTTCTGCAATAAAATCCTACTATACTGTACAGTGCGCTGGCAATTGGCTTGCTTAGCGCCTAGAGCCTAGCAAGTCACCTTGCGAGTAGCGAAGTGAAACGAACGTTCTAGAACTTTGGCAACCGGCCGCACTGCGCGCTTGGCGCCTTCGTTAGCCGCCTAGCGTGTATCGAACAGATGTTAAGTCATAGTCACTAAGACCTAGAGCCCAGTAGGCCAATCGCTTTGCAAGCCACCTGTCAGTGCGAACGCAGCCTTATATTTGCTAGGGACCTTCAAACTAACGCTCAAATATCAGCATATCATGAAAGCCATGCCAATACCCAGTGATTAATCTCTCTGTGTCTCTCTTCTCTTCTTCTAGAATTCCTTCTCGGCGAGCACATCCTAGCTGCGCCGGTGGTCAAGGAAGGCGCCGTCTCCCGCGACGTGTACCTTCCGATAGGAAACTGGCGCGATGGCAACACTGGTGAACTCGTCCAGGGTCCCGTGTGGCTGAGAGACTACCCCGCGCCTCTGGATGTGTTGCCATACTTCACGCTCGAGGAATGATTTGAGCGTTGAATGGTTTTTTTGTTTAATACTCGAATGTTGTGTTAATAAATATTAATGTTAAGTTTTAAAGGATGTTTTTTATTTTATTTTGTACCTTTGGAGTAGATAGAGAGACCTGACCTGACCTGTGGATAGTGTGATTAAACATAACGGCGGTCATGTCATTCCCTCACATGAATTTCTCAAGGCTAGCTTATTTATAGCGTGTCGGACGTCTGAATTTGGGAAGTGATTTGGATACCCTGATATCCACTCAAGCTTAGCTTAAATTTAAAAAAATATCATAATCACAGCCTACAACTATGCAATCAGGAGACCAATCAAGGAGATCAACGTAACACACAATCAATCGTAATCTGAATCATTTTGAAGCAAATTGCTAATCCATTGCTTCATAAGTTCGAAAAATTTGTCTGCTCAACACGTAAATAACGCAATGAATGTTGTTGAACTCTCAAAATGAAACCGATTCCGATTGATTGGGTGTTACGCAATTAGGGTGCAGGACCTAGCTCTTGTGGGGCAAGGACCTTTATCGAATGATCAGTTAGATGTAGACTATATCTTATGGACTATAAAACGTATTAGGTACAAAATTGACACATGTAGGTATACTCCAAATTGGGAGTATTGGGACTTATCGTTCTTGAAGATCTTGTTATTAATAAAAGGCTTTGCTCTACTTTTTCACAAAAGAACGCACATCAGTGGTAACACTTTAACTTTGAGCTGGCCTAGCTTTGAGCGGAGTTTCAATTACTTTCAATAAATTATATGAGGCCAGCATTATACTGGTTTTGTTACCTCTGATTTGCGCGCCTACTACTGCTTCTGACATGACCCTACCATGAAAACAACCCCTTGTGACCGTTACCAAGACTTCATAGAAACCTCCGAGTTCGCTTTGGCGTTTTTTTTTTTTAATTTTCTCAGAAAGTTACTGTTACGCGGTGAGCAAGTCAATATAAAAAGAAACCGGTCAAGTGCGAGTCGGACTCGCACACCGAGGGTTCTGTACAAATTTGTAGGTAACTACAAACACTGTTTCAAGGGATTTGATATTAATTTCAACTTGATAACTCCACTCCTTGCATTCTTGAGAAAAAGGGTCTTGACAGACGGACAGATAGACGGACAACGAAGCGATTTAATAAGGGTTTCTTTTTTCCTTTTGAGGTACGGAACACTAAAAACCCAGTTACTAAGATTGCTTAGCACCAGGACAGGCTACTTGAAATGAGATAAAATATAAAATTGATAAGAAACACGGCAAAATAAGAAAAGGTGACGACATCGATGATATCTAAATCCAAAACAAATAAATAAGTTATCTCAATAAAAGATTGGCACAAATTAGGAAATTTAAACAATACGTCCTACGTCCATAAGTTTTATGCTTGGCAGAGTCAATTTCGACGCCCAAATGTTGTGTCTTTTTTTTTGTAGAGATAAACCATTTTAAAAATGAACGCTCTTCTACTGCTTGTTGCATACACATGTCAAATGTTTGTATAGACATTTTATTGGACGGGCGTGCAGTTTTATAATAATAATAATAATGTATTACGATCGCGCCACACTTACAGATAGGAGCATCCATTAAGTATAATAGACCAGACATAACCTTACAGGATAAAATAAGAAAAATCACTTACCTTATACACATTGCAGTTCTCAACGCCCATAACGTACAAAAAACAATCGCTGAAAAAATAAGCAAATACGCTGAGAAGAAGTTACAAGAATTTGGAGACAAGATAAAGTTGATGTTGTTCCTGTCATTCTCTCCACGACAGGCTTTATCTCCAACCATCTCCTCCGTAGCCTGAAATTAATAGATCAAGAAGAATCCCTTAAAATCAATCTGCCGAAAGCAGCCATCCTAAACACATGCAGAATCGTTAGGAAATTCATGTAGTTAGACGAAAGTACACTATCACCATAAATTCACCACACGCTGCATTTACTTGGCTTTGGCCCGCAAATGTAGCTAAAACAGCCTTAGAGCTGAGAAAAAAGAACACTCGACGAGAGTCAGACAGTACTCGGTCAGATAACTTGGCCAGAGATAATAATAATATTTATTGACAAAAAAGTATGTTACATTTATATAATATGGAACCCTGACTCCTGCGCGCTAGGTTATAACCTGTGTTACAGGAATCAGTCAGAATAATGGTTTATCTCTACCTACATAGCTATTTACTGTTACTGTGGGAACATTAAACCGACGAAAAAAGTGAAACACAAAAAATAAATAAACCTTTTTTATTTAACCTTAATAACTAAGTTCATAAACTAATGTATACCTGACCCGACAGTCGTTGTGCCGTAACGTTGACAGCTGGCTCAAGCACCTGAAAAAAAGAGAGCATCCGAACACGGTACCTACGCGGTCAGATTGTTTCCCCCCTCTGTAGCCCCATAGTATGAGCGCATGACATTTTCATTGATGGATCGTGTCCATCTCATGCGCTGCACACTTCCGCCGAGAGCTGGGACCATATCACGACGGGAATGGCGGCCGGCGCCCGCCCCGTCGACGAGCAGGTGTATATATACCTAAGTAATTTTGAGTCGGCGCCAAACAATCAATAAACAAAAATCACTAAATTGCCGGCGCCGACTCAAAATTATTTTGGTATACTTAGTTTAAGAACTTAGTTATTAAGGTTAAATAAAAAAGGTTTATTATTTTTTGTTAAAAAGTTTTTATTTTATATTTTTTTGTGGCTATAGGTAATCTACTAATTGTTTGCCAAAGGGCAGGCATATGTGGCACTGAGTAGAGTAATAATACACAACTCAGCATTCAAATATGTGAGTAAACAATAAATCACCCCTATTTTCCCACCCTTAGGTTTGAAATTTATATGGGACCAACTTTGAGGTATACCCTTTCCAATAAAAAAAGAATTATCAAAATCGGACTACCCTGTAAAAAGTTATGCGTGGTCATACATAAAATATATCTATACATATAATAAAATCGTAGGAAAGTCAAAACTGTACATTAAATATTTTTTTAAAAGAATACTTGGGGCGTGATCTACAATCGATATCGAAGCCAAAAATATAGTTTTTAGAATTTTTGTCTGTTTGTCTGTTTGTCTGTATGTATGTCCGGGGTAAACTCAAAAAGTACTGCATGGATTTACTTCAAAGGACATGGCTAAATGACTGCCCCAAGCATGAATAGTAACCTCACATTAACTCGTAATATTTAAATATTCGTTCATGAATTATGAAGCGTTTAATAATTTCCTAGAACTTTCGTGAACTGTTAGACATAAAAAAGTATCTTAGTTGCTTTTTTGATTGACATGACAAGTTCAAAGAGAATAATAATACAGTACTACAAACTAGGGACGGGTCATGTCGCTTTTCTAGAATGTCAAATCAAAACTATACTTATATCGATTTTTGATAACAGGTATCAAAACGATTTATTTTCTGAAACTAAGACGTAGTTGCTTGCAGACTGGTTGCTTTATTTATTATAAATAATTCATGTGGGTACTAAGGTAATTAAGTTTGTTGTAGGTTCCAAGGAATGCCAACATTTGTCATCCTTGTTATGAACTGCTGAATTCAGAAGCAACGTGATGTACGTTTATTTGGCCATACAATGGTGCGCATAACTTGTGGCCGTTCTGTGAGAATTAAACAATGCAGTGGAAAGAAACGATTCAATGTTACAGAATTTACCAACGTCACATCCAGCTTTCCATCAAGTAAATAAATTGTTTTTTAAATACAGTGTGTTCTTTTATATTTACATGCCCATCCGGTAGCATTATGGATCATCTTCCTTTTCAGATATTCAGTTTCTCGGCCTATAAATCGTCAGAACTACTGTCCCTGACCTCTCTCTCTCTGGTTGTGTTAATGGGCTAGCATCCAATCTGAATGATTTGATCAAACGGACAGATAACCTAAACTAACTTTTTTAGATAATGTTCTTATAAGATTCACAGAATAAATAAATAAATCGTATTTTTGTTGTTTTATTTCAATATCTTTTATGTCCTCCCAGGATTTAACAATCACCACATACTAATTAAACTAAGTCCCCCAGGTGCATTTGTTGGTCAGTCTGTCTATACGGATGTATTGACAAACAGATTTTAATGGGGTTGTCACTAGTAGGTAGATTGGTTCTTCCGGAAGGTTTAGGTATACATTCGCGTAGGTTGTATTGACCAATGTAATTCAAGTCAGAAAAATCCTGCCGCCTGAGTGTTATTCTTGCGCTCGTTGCCCCAATCAGCGCCCAGAATCCGCCTCTCGAGTCCATTTATTTTCAGTTAATATTAATCCTTATTTTTAAATACTTTCATCATTTCAACCACTACTTATATTGTCTGTGAAAACTGTCTTTATTTCAACTCATTTGAATAAGTAGTTTAGGATTTATAAGAGTTTAATACTTATATACACGCGGGCGGGGAGTGATTTTTACGCGGATTGTAGAATGCTCGTTGTATCACGGTTTTTGGTGCAATTACCTTTTTGTAGATATTTACTCAAGTACCACCGTGCGAAATCGGGGTGGGTCGTTAGGCAAAAATACAATTATCAATATTATCGCAGATACATCTAAACGCCTAGGTAAAAGTTCATAGCAATATCTTTTATTTGCAGTTTTTGTATGCCTATTGACGTAGGAGTTACGCGATTTAATTTTCAGGAATAAAAAGATACTAAAAGTTCCTGAAACTTTTTTTATATGAAATACTAATATCCAGCTATTCAGAATTACATGTTGCTAGGTACCATGTTTATTCATTGTTGAAAAGTCGTCCATACTTCTATTTAGCCATCTCCTTTTGCATGAATATTAGTAAGAGGTCGGGTCAACATATAGGCTACATATTATCACGCTATCACCTACGGGGGAGGAGCTGTGAATCTTTATTTTTCTTACGCATTCGGTGACAGCGTGTAATCTAACGACGCATATTTAAATGTTGTTTTTGAGTAAGCCATGCTATTATCTTGCTTTACACTATAAAAACTACGCCATTTAAGTAACTTGGGCAGAGAAACATAGTTTAATGAATGTTAGTAGTATAAATACAACTTTAAAGCAGCGCCATCTATGAGATTTCATAAAAATCAAATCAAGTTACATGTTAACACTTTTTGGAAATTAATAATTTAAATTTGATCATGTTGGCGAGGTTAGTAGTTAGTTATTCCTAAAATTCATAGATGGCAATGTGCATTTTCTTCATAAAAGTCATATCGTATAGTTCATTTTGAAAAATTCAAGTTCCAACAAAACCCTCAAAATCTTGAGCAGAGTTGAGGAAGACAATTAAAAAAAATGCGGTGTTAAGTAGTTCATTGATGATGATCATTTCTTTATCAATTTCATGTTGTTAGTACAAAATAAACATTGACTATTAATACTTTTGTTCGCATTGGGCAAACCCAGGGTAAAATGTCTTTCTTGGATGCTCCTGGTGGAACAGGAAACACATTTGTTACCACTGGCATACTTGCAGAGGTCAGGATGCAAGGCAAAATTGCTATTGCCGTAGCGTCGTCGGGAATCGCTGCTCCGGGTGGCCAGACAGCACATGCCATGTTTAAAATTCCCATTGATTTAGAGAGCGCCAAAACGCCTGGACAGAACCCTGCAGGACATTCGCAGGAACGAACATTTGATGGGTGGTGGCACAGTTCTGTTCAGTGGCGATTTCCGGCAAACGCTTACCGTGGTGACGCGGGGATCGAGAGCTGACGAGGTGAATACTTCGTTAAAACGATCTTCGTTGTGGTCACGAGTTCGTACGCTGCGCTTGACCATTAATATGAGAGCTCGGCTCGGCGGCAAAGCACGTGCTCAAGAATTCTCCGATGTCCTTCTAAGTCTTGGCGAAGGCACTGTACCAGAAGAGAGAGATGGACAGGTGGTGCTTCCAGAGTCTCTCGGTAGAGTGGTATCCAGCTTAGAAGAACTCATTCGCTGTGTGTACGGGGACATCAGTCGTATACCGCACCAGCAGAATTCTTGGGTGTGTGAGCCATTCTCAGCCATTTTGACGCCCAAATATGATCACGCTGCAGCAATTAACGAATGCATTCTCTCGGAAATTGAGGGGAATGAAGTGGTCTACACCTCGATAAACACTGTTGTCGAGCAAGATGACGCCACACATTATCCTGTGGAACTTCTGAACTCCCTGTCAACAAGTGGACTTCCAGCGCATACCATCAAGCTGAAGGTTGGTGTCCCGATTATGCTTCTTCGGAACCTATCTCCTCCGAAGTTGTGTAACGGGACCCGCCTTAAAGTCATCTCGCTCCACAGACACCATTGAGGCGGAAATTCTTACGGGTTATGGCGTCGGCGAGGCAGTATTTATACCACGCATTCCCCTCATACCTCATAACTTCCCGTTCCAGTTCAAGCGCGTACAGTTCCCCGTGAGCGTTTGCTTCGCGATGACCATCAATAAGTCGCAGGAGCAGACACTGAGGGCAGCGGGTGTCGACCTCAGGACGAGTTGCTTCTCACACGGGCAACTGTACGTCGCTTGCTCCCGCGTGCGTCTCCAGTCCTGACTCTCTTTACATTTTGGCTCCTACCAACGTAGTTTATAGGGAAGTGTTGTAAGGTATGATACCTTTGTACGTATTTGTACTCTTTTGTGCCCTGGAATGTATTCCTGCATTATTTTCTCTATTTCCTTCAGTCACATCTTATGACTGAACGCAGCAGGATTCCCATATAACTCTCTTCACTTGCTTTGCTTGCAAAAAAAACTTATATTTTAATGCCATTTTAAAAGTTGTTTACATAAAATGCTATAGCGACACTGGCATCTTAGGTATTTTTGGTGCTGTAGAGCCTTCACGTAGACGACGTCGCGGGCAGCAGCTAGTATATATATATATATATGCGCGTCGACTTGAGAACCTCCTCCGTTTTTTTCGTCGGTTAAAAATAGTACTGACGTAGTGTGCGTTGTCACAATCAGCGTCAAAAAGTAATATCTCTCAAGTAATATCGATCAGCAAGTTTGCATGCCTCTCCGTTTGAATAATGTTAAACTAGTTCTCTATGTTCTGTTGCTGATTATACTAGATAATCGCCAGTAGGCTGATTTAAATAAATATATTTTTCATTTCTTCAACGTATTCGTTTTATCGCAATTATTTAAGAATAATATTAAAACTAATTAACACTAATTAAGAGATTATAATTTTCAAAAGGAACAGTACTCCGGCCATCAGTCTTACTGCTTACTATACAGTAAACGTTTGGGTGCTCTGGTCTCACCCATTCTTGCGACATGTCTTGCCCATCGAAGACGTCCTATTTTAATGGTTTTATAATTACAATAGGCTTAGGACGGCCCAAGCACGCCCAGATGGTTGGACGTAGGAGTAGACAAAGATTTAGGTAATAGAGTGTGCTAGAGTGAGAGATTGGAGAGAAAAAGCCGGAAATAGATCACAATGGAGAAATATACTTGACCTAGGCTAAGGCCCACCTGCGGCTGTAAAGCCTTAGATGATGATGATGTTGATAATTTCACTACAGACTAAGGATGATATCATTTTATTATGTTGTGGACGGATATGATGACACGCGTACCGGAAGACGTAACGTTGGAACCCTCCCACAAGGTGGACCGACGACCTTGTGAAGGCCGCAAGAAAACGTTGGATGCGAGGAGCACAGAACCGATCGAAGTGGAGGTGCTTGGGGGAGGCCTATGTCCAGCAGTGCACGACTTTCAGCTGAATGAAGATGATGATGATGACACTACTAACAGATTAGATTTGACTTATAATAAATCAGTCACATCCAGATTAAAATCTGATTGGGCATAAGAAAAACGCAACCAGTTTTTTTCCAAATGCATTTGAAACATGATTCATAATATAAGTAGATCTTTGTAACATTATCTAGAATTATCTCACAGAAGATTTCAGCTCACAACCAAGCGATACTGTTGTAAGATGATACAGATATCAAGATATCGATAAAGATAATATCGTCAAGAAAAGCGACAGTCGATAGTAATTGGTGGGACGCGATGGCGGCTCTGAAGGCGTTTTTCTGTAAGTTTTGATAACTGTACTAGTTATGTAAGACCTTTATCAAAATGATGAAACCACTGTTCTGTGTTTTGTCCTTACAAACATACTGATACCTAGCTACACGTTACGAAAGTACTACCTTCTCAAAGATGTTGGTATGCCGTAGAAAACTGTGCCAACTTGCAGAGTAATTATAAAATGCACGCTTTTTCACTGTTTCCCCTCGATTGGGAAATATATTTTATTTGGCATTTATTCAATAACAGACTCGAGAAATTAAATATTATACCTGGCATGGACTTTGACGCACAAACTGTGACCATGAATTGAACACATGATTCTAGACCCCTACCGTAGAAATTTTTCGTCGGTTATCAGCAAAAAGAAAACAACTGTTTCATAGAAAAGTGCAATGGCTATGCGCAAAATGTATGTAACAGTTATTTTTTTTTTAAATAACCTGCGAAGGATTTTCATCATGTACTGAATCCATGATAACAAGTTGCAAGTCATTGTCCCTGCCACCCTGTATAACAATGATATCCTCTGCCTATGATAAACACCACTTTGATGAAAGTAAAAGATATCCTTTCAAGTATGTTATTAAAATTATAGATATGAGAGGGTAAAAGATAACACTGACGTCATAAAGTGTCGATAGGTACTTTTTGCTATGTAATTATTACACAAAAAAAACAATTGACTAACTCGTCGGTTTAGTGGTCACAAGTGGGACTGCTAAGCCACGAGACCAGCAGTGCGATTCTGTAACCATCTCACCGTGAAAACTTAGGTGAAGTGAGCGTGGAGTGAGCTGTCATTCCAACTAATGCTAGGGATTGACACTATTGACAGCTCACTCTAAGCTCACTTCACCTGACTTTTCACGGTGAGATTTTTACAGAATCGATCGGCTGTAACCATCTCACTGTGAAAACTTAGGTGAAGTGAGCGTGGAGTGAGCTATCATTCTAAATAATGCTAGGGATTGACACTACTGACAACTCACATCAAGCTCACTTCACTTGAGTTTTCACGGTGTGATTTTTACAGAATCGACCGGCTGGGTTCGATCCTCTATCCGGCCAGTGAATAAATATGAAGGTTTTCTCATTTTTCATTAGCCGCGCGAATTCTTGATTCATGTCCGGATGATGACAAAGTCTCTTCGCCTATCACATAACTAGTTAAATGTGTGATTGAATGTGATGATTCCCTTTCTCGAAAACGTATGCCTAGGTGTACAGTCATCAGTGGAAACACTTGCATTACGAGAACCGCCGTTACTGCTACGACATAAAGGCGCTGTCAATGTCGTTATCCTGATCTGCGGGTGACTGCACCTCTGCTTTCTCCTTCGGGGAATTCAATGTTCCCCTAAACTTTCCTATCGGTTTTCTTATTGTTCCACATGCAAAGGACTTAGCTAATGAACAAAAAAAAATTTAAAAGAAACTATTTTTCAGTGTTACTAACACTCGGTGCGCGGGCGCACATGGCTGCAGTGACGGAGACGCTGAGCTTACGCGCTGATGACGTCACCCTCACTTTGGTACCCATCCTGACTGGAGGGTTCCAACTTGTTCT
Source organism: Apamea anceps (assembly GCA_951799955.1). NCBI lineage: Eukaryota > Metazoa > Arthropoda > Insecta > Lepidoptera > Noctuidae > Apamea > Apamea anceps. The sequence goes on along the minus strand of OX637513.1, from coordinate 19,493,150 downwards.
AATTGAAGGTAAGTGGAGCTACACCATTAGCAGAGCCCTCGCTTAGCTCCTTCATAGGGCGGAAAAAGCAATTTGTAATTTCTGTCCGTATGTAATTTTCCTGTAATTACACCGGCACCCATAACCTTCAAACCGGAACGTATCAAAGCTGCTTAACCTCAAAAATGGGTAACAGTCTATTTTCCTAAAAAATTCTAATTAGTCCGTCAGATTATCAAAAAATAGAGAACCCGTATTTTTTCTTTTGTCAATTATATATTAAAGTTCCGCGTGACGTCACTTGCTTGCGACACTTTTGCAAGCAAGTGACGTCACGGCCACTCCCAAATTTTGACGCGCTTTATCTTTGTCATTTTTTGTTTGATCGACAAAAGAAAATATTACCTACGTGTCCATTATTTTTCGATAATCTAACTGACGGACTAAATATAATTATTTTTTTTTTTACCCAGGCAACTGCCTTATTAGGGTGGAAAGTAGTCTTTAAAAGATCGCTTTTAGCGATAAGACGCCCATTGTGTCACCCCTTGTAAGATTTGGTGTTTGAGCAGTGGTGGCCCAGAAGTATCGTCCACGACTTACAAGGTCGTAGGTTTGAACCCAGACAGGCGCTTTATTCGTGTACCTAAGCTATTTAATCACCACTGCTCTCAAAACGAAAACACCGTGAAGACGGCATGTCCTAGAACCAAAAAATCGTCTGACATCTACCAACCCGCACTGGGCCCGCGTGGTGGATAATGGCCCACTCCCTCTCACAGAGAGGAGGCCTGTGTCCCAGCAGTGGGAATATTACAGGCTGATTATGCTGTTATGCTTATGTGAAACTTCTATATTTATATCTGTAATATTTATGGTGTACCTACATAAGAATATTTGTCTATCTATCTATCTTCGGACGATCTACTTTATGAAGAGCTCAGCAATTCTAAAACACTTCTACTGCCACTGATCTAAGATGAAATTAATAACGCAGAACATCGGAACGTCCATGATAAAGGTTTTTCCAAGATTAGGTATCAGTTACCCAGGTACCATTTTAATCTGCCAAGGCTATAAACAACAAAATTTATTCTAATTTACGCAAATTACAGGACTGTACCACTAGATGACTAAGGATAAGACGTGGTGCTAAATAGAATTTATTACTCTCATCCTCACGGTAACGACACATTGTCTTTGACAATCGTGATAGCGATTAATGTGCTTACTGCCCGCTACAAGTACAGAAACAAAAACTTAAAGCAAAAGGGTTTTTCCACTTCGAAGTTCTTAGTAACAGCCCGGAATCTGGATCCGTTCTGTTAAAACTGCAATAGGCTTTATGACATGGTACTGGTCGAAATATGAAATACTAGAGCGTTGAGCTCCTAAGGGAGTGAGTTGAGCTGGCATGAAAACAGGGCCCCTAGTCTGCTATTTTTATAAATTCGTCATTCCAACACGATCCCATTCCCATCCCATTGTAATCTGCTAAATTCTTAATGGCGATCATTGGTCGGTCAGTGGTCTCGTAATAGAATAGTGTCATAATGACATTGTCGTATTGCCTTTATTAGAAAACCCGTTAGTAGAAATGATTTTCGAAAAACCACCACTACTTTATTTATGCCAGATTTCATTTATATATATATTTACATATTATTTATTAGTGTTTTATACAAGTCAAGTGTTTTATGTAAGTCAGTCATTCATGTATCATTATGTACGAGATTACCATTCTATGCCGTTTCTTTCAATGGAGTGTCAGTGGTTGACCACTGGAAAGTCATAATGACGCCATTATGTTAGTAGATTACCAAACTTGTCAAAATCAATAATTATGAAATCAATGATAGACCATTCTGACACTATTGTATTAGCAGACTTGGGGCCCTGACAAATGCGTGTACTGACTGGACATGTCCACCAAATCTGTACGGTTCTTTCCTCAAAAGACCATTTCAGGCACCAATCTACATTGTCTTCACATGATCTGACCAAGATTATATCCGGACTTTAAAGGAGACTGTGACCTCTGAGTTTGTTTCGGCCTTTCTTCTCAGAGTAGGTAGATGGGTAGGTAAATACGAAACGCCGACCCCATCTAGTTTTAAAAATATGATTGACGTGTAAAAGTGTTTGTGTAAACCTGCTTACAGAAATAAAAGCATTTCTCATTTATCATCATCATTTACTAACAACAGAGGTGTACCTCTGCCTACCCCTTCGGCAAAAACCGACGTGATATTGTGTTACCTATGCAGGTATGTACCTGTAGCTTTCAAAACCTTGTTCACCTTAATTCCTCTTTCAGAAAATGAGCGCGAGGTCCTCGGTCAGATAGGCCGTACGCTGGTCTCCCCCTTCACAACTGAGGAAATAGAAGAAGGGTTACTGGTGATGATCGGTAACGTGAACCTGACCATCCACACCCTATATGATGCTAGCTCTAAGGCCAGAGGCATCAAGTTCAGCTGGGAAGCTGACCAGAACACCAGGCTGGAAGACTGCATTGATTTCGGTAAGTTCTAGATTGGAGTTACTGATTTTAATATGATTGATTGTATGTAAAATCTTGACACAGTGACACAACTTATCTTGACTCCAGCTCCAGATTAGTGATTTTGCCGACAATTTTTTCTCTCAATAATTATTATGCAAACAAATACTATCTATTCCTCGAAAGAATCGACTCATGCTTTTGATCTTATGTAATTGAATTGCCATACTTATTCATTTTTTCCCGAGATTTTATCGTCGATTTTATCCCGGCCCCAAGAGACAGACTAACTGTCTAGTTTGGGGCTCACTGGTACGTAAATAGTACTTAGTAACCTAGCTATATAGGTAATATTTTAAGGTCCTCATGTCGTCTCAACTTGGTGTTATCCTGTAAACCTGCTTACTGTATTACCTGGCCAATAAACTATTTTGTATTCCTATTCAAGGTTCCAAACACTGGTACGCGGGCCCCATGCAAGTGGTCCAAGTGTATCCAATAGAGACCGCCACACAAGTCTACAGACCGAGCTACGTCCAAGAAGCAGACAATGGCGCCATTATGGAGCGATACTGGCTCAACTCTGCAGGAGAATACGTCATCGTACACGACAAAGTCCCACTCTTTGTGGACTACAAAAACATTCTGAACAACCATCTGTGCTTTGGAGCACAGTTAGCAGATCCTTACTCGGGCAGCAGACCTCGCACACTATTAGCATACGATCTGTGGTTCCTGCCAAACGTGAAAGAAGCTCATATGCATGCTGTAGCTAATTATTTGGGCAAGCCATCAGCGACTCCAGACTACGAAATGGTTAAGCATCCAATCTGGTCGACATGGGCACAGTATTCCAGAGAAATCAATGCGACAAAGCTTCTCGATTTCGCAGAGCAAATCAGGGATAATGGATTCAATAATTCTCAGTTTGAGATTGACGATGAATGGGAGACGTGCTATGGTTCTTTGGAGGTGAATGAAGAGAAGTTCCCTGATTTCAATCAAACTGTACAAGACCTGAAGGCGCTGGGGTACCGCGTCACGATTTGGGCGCATCCTTTTATTAACAAGAATTGTGATCCTTGGTACTCCGAGGCAGTAGAAAAAGGGTATGTAAACATAACATCTACGTAAAAGCTAAAACCCACACGTAAAACCAAATGATATGGTTACATTTGCATCAAAGGCTAGAGAGATCATTTGTAGAAAAGTAAAAAATACCTTTACTTTAACCCATCAATGATATTTATGAGATGGAACCTGAAATTCTTTCACGTATATTAATTTAAGAGAGATATTTTAATTATTAATATTTCTCTTCAGAAAAACAAAAGCTGTTTTTGAAAAACCGGCTTTGGAAAGTTATATTATCTTCAAACATATTTATCGATGTTTTGCGTATTTAAACCCCAACTACCTCTTTCCAGCTATTTCGTATTAGACCAGGATAACAACAGCACCACGACTTGGTGGAACAACAACGGAACATTTGCTGGCTACATCGACTTCACCAACCCTAGGGCAGCCAGCTGGTACGCTGCCAGACTGAGAGCTGTGCTCGAAACCTATGATATTGATAGCGTGAAGTTTGATGCGGGAGAGGCTAGCTTTGCACCTGAGGTGAGAGTTAAAAGGTTTTCACAGGACATCATCCCCTTTCCCAACTATGTCGGGATCGGCTTCCAGTCTAACCAGTATTTTACATGGAGCAACTGCCTATCTAGCCTATCTGACCCCTACAACCCAGTTACTGGGTAACACAATGCCCCTTGGTAAGACTGGTTCTCACAGGACATAATGATAATTATTATTTTCATCGGCGTCACTTGTCATATGACGTTATTTTTATATCTATCGCACATAAATAAAATTAGCACGGAACCGGTCGAAGTGGAGGTGCTTGGGGGAGGCCTACGAGTATGTCCAGCAGTGAACGTCTTTCGGCTGAAATGATGATGATGAAATAAAATTAATTATCATACCTTTATTTACATTGTAAAAGCTACTGAAATCGGAACAACGATAAACAACTCGAGAAATAATTCGAGTTTGGTAGATATTTCGAGTAGCTAGGTACTCGTAAGCACTTCTTCACCTAAAGAGCCTACATATACCTACCTATACGACAATACTCAAGTGCATATTTACAAATATACTTTTTTCATACCGACCTCCCATACTCCCTAACTGGATATTTTTTTTTTATTACGACACGAGCTATTTCAATAAGCTCTTTAAAATTGTAGACAAGGAATGGACGGACGAAATACAACTAACTGGGGCCTACCGCCATCTTTTACAAAACAATCTTATTTCAAGAGAGTTTTGTTTCTGTTCTATAAAGTCCGTCTCACGAAAGAAGTCTCGCAGATGCGGCGCTACATGCAACGGAATCATAAATTTAAATTTGTTTATTTACCAAAAACTAATTTGCTTCCACTTGAAAGAGCTCAGAGAGAAATTTTGAATGTAGCAAACTTCCATCCCTTCTTTTTTCCCACAGATCTGCTATATAAATCCTGCAATGTTCTAACGGTTCGCCAGCTTTTCATTATGCACTTAGTATTAAAACAGCACACCATGTTTGCCTACAATGCCGAAAACACTAACAAGAGGCGGACTGATCTGGTATGCATGTCTAATGCAGCCTCAAAACATGTTTTTGTAGAAAGATTTATAACATTCTTAGGTCCATTCCTGTACAATAGATTAAATAGAAAACTAAGTATTTATAAACTAAATTACTACAGCTGTAAAAAAATATACTTAATTATTATGGTGTCTGACGTTGTTGAAGGAATGATGCTAACCGTATAATAATACTCAGTTCTACTTATTGCCACGAGACTTCTTTCGTGAAACAGGCTCTACCTTCATCTCCTCAACTTTGACATTCCTTTTTGGTCAAAATCGCAAAAGACTTCTTCTTACACGGCTCAGGTAGTTCCGTCTTCAAATGGAGATTGAATGATGATGGCGAATTACTTTTCAGATCTCCATTCAAACTGGTGACATTGAGCTTCAGCCACACCATCTTGTTCAACAGTATGCTAAAGTTTGTGCCGCTTTTGGAGACATGGTCGAAGTTCGGGCTGGCTTCAGGTAATGTGACACTTAGATTGAAGTCCTATAAATACAGGGTAGCAAGGACATCGACGCGTAACCTGTTACCATGGATTCAGTACATGAATCTGGACCCTCCTGCGTTGGAATTTTTCGAAATCTTGTTTTATACGTTTTCACCGCGTAGATCTTGCACTTTAGTAGGAAATAGTAGATGTTTTTTTTAAATAACTGACCCTCTTGCGTATAAATATTTCAACGCAAGAGGACCCAGATTCATATACTGAATCCACGGTAACAGGTTGTGCGTCGATGTCCCTGCCACACAGTATACAATTGTAGGTATGTGAAAATCTTTAATTGGCTTTCTGTTTCCATGCAACAACTAACTAGGTATAGTACAACCGCTATTGTATCTTTATCTGCAGATTTCCATCCAATCAATGCACGTCATCATCTGCCGTAAATACACAGCTGACGTCTGTGCCTTAGCGCCGTCACAAGAAATGTACCTACGTACAGGGCCCTAATTCACCATGCCCACTTAACGATTCCTTACTGCGAAACCACGTCAATTCTTTAGTTAATCTCGCCAATCTCGCGTTCATTTCGCGCAGTTTCGTTCATTGTGTTATAGAGAATTACGGCCCTGGAAGTGACTTTTTCACAAAACTGTTTCTGCGTCCCTCCAATCTATTTAGAAATTTATTTTGATCGTATCCGGTTTGGACAGCCCCTGAGCTAAAACAATACACACTTTGTAACTTGTATTGACGTCAGTTGTCAACGATACCGTTTACTGAGACTTACTAACCCCTTCTAGAACAAATACAATAAAAATACGTATCACATTATCAACGTATCATTATGTTTTAGGACCCAAGACCTCCCCATCTACGTTCGTATGGTAGACCGTGACTCAATCTGGGGCCTCAACAACGGGCTCTCCACCATCATCACGACCACCATCCAAATGAATCTGAACGGGTACCCGTTCGTGCTTCCCGACATGATCGGCGGCAACGGCTACAACCTGGACCATGAGCAGGCTGACTTGCCGACAAAGGAGCTGTTCATCAGATGGGTGCAAGCCAATACCTTCTTGCCGGTCATGCAGTATTCTTTCGCGCCTTGGAACTTTGATGAAGAGGTTGGTCATTTGAATTGTATTGGAGCTATCCTGAGTGATTGGAACTTTTAAATACCTACATGCAATATTGATAAACTATGTTAAAAAGTAAATTCAATCCCAGACGGGCGCTTTACTTTGTTTAAATAATTTCATCACCACTGCTCTCAAAACGGTGAAGGAAAACGTCGTCCAAATAACAAAAAAAATCCAATACATGTGACATCTACCAACCCACACTGGGCCCGCGTGGTAGGTTACAGCCCACTCTTCTTCGAAGAGAGGAGGCCTGAGTCCCAGCATTGGGGAAATTATAGGCTGATTGAGCTGTTAAAAATATATACTTATAATAAATCTGTAGAAGTGAAAATTCTGTACATTGAAAATATCAAAAAAATAAATGGCAGGGGGTGTTACTAGACCGACACCGAACCCAAAAATGTGATTAAAAAAATTTTTGTCTGTCTGTCTGTCGGTCTGTCTGTCTGTCTGTCTGTCTGTTTGTACAGGCATCACGCAAAAACTACCGGTTCGATTACGTTGAAACTTGGTATAATTATTCTTTAATATCCTGGGCACCACACTGGGTACTTTTTATCCCGGAAAAGTACATACAATAAAAAACAAACTTAATTTTGCGGTCCGATTCCTAGACCCGATTAAATAAGTTTGTCGTAGGTTAAGTCACCCGCAATGGAGTTCATTTTTATTCCTTTTAGTTTTTAGAGTTATTTAGGTTTATTTTTATGTAAGTTGTAGGTATAGATTTTAATTTTAAAGTATAGGTAGTATATTTGATAGTGTACGTAGTGACCGTAGGTTATTTTATAATACTGTTAGGTAGGTTAGTCATTCGTATAGATATTAGTTTTTAGCGATTTTGCTTATTTATTGAGTTTAGATTAGTTATCATCAGAAATAGGTTTATTTAGGTAGGTAGGTATTTAATTTTCTGTTATTGAGTTTTTTTTTTTAATTAGGTAGGTACTTAGGTAAAGATATCCTATAGGTACCCTCTTAATCACCACTAATGAGACACAATTAGTTTTCTATTGTAATTACCCACAAAGGGCCTGCGAGATAGATGGCATTCTGGGGAAGCACATAGGTACATTTTATCCTGTTAGCACGTTCCCGTGGGATAATTTCCGACATCCACGCGGGCGAAGCCGCGGGCAGAAGCTAGTAATAAATAAGGACAAGGGTCGGACAGTAAATAAACATCCGTCATTTTAGTGTAGTTCAATAGCACTGCTTGTTGCAACGGATACCTGCTCCCTAATTGCGTAACACACGATCAATCGGAATCGGTTTCATTTTGACAGTTCAACAACATTCATTGCGTTATTTACGTGTTGAGCAGACAAATTTTTCGGACTTATGAAGCAATGGATTAGCAATTTGCTTCAAAATGATTCAGATTCCGATTGATTGTGTGTTACGCAGCTCCCTAATTGCGTAACACACTATCAATCACAATCTGTATCGTGTTGAAGGATATTGCTAATCCATGGCTTCATATGTTCAAAAAATTAATCTGCTCAACAACGTAAATAACGCAATGAATGATGTTAAACTGTCAAAATTTAAACCATTGCTACCATATATACAAGGTTATTTTTCAAAGACCAGCCAAATTTAATGATGTGGTACAGACCATCAAACTGAACAAGTTTCTCCATGGGACAAATAACATAATCGCGGAAATTTTATCAACTGTCCCATAGAAAACTTCAATACCTACTCGACCTAAATATATGGGACGGCCTGTATAATAATACTAGCGCTTCTACTGTTAGTGTGGGACCTCCTACGAAAAATTTAACAAGTACAGGTACATACTACGAAAATTAAATCATTTGCAATTTACATACGATGATTAACAATAGAATTGGCCCTGCGTCGATATCATTGTGATATAACTATGACCGTTAGTGTGGCAGCCAATCATAATAAATTATCGGCACGAAGATACCGCCAGGATCAAGTTTCACAACTATCTGTTATAAACTGTTATGTGATTAAAAGTGTCTGTTTTCTGTGATTAATCGTTATTTTTTTTTTCATGAAATTAGAAAATTAGTCAACAGTTGAAACAATGTAACAATTAAGCTACAGTTTGCAACAAAGGTTGGTTGACACTTTCATAGTTTCAGAAGAGGTTTATGAATGGAAGCTTGGAATAAAAGATAATATTGAAAAGATAAATAGAGAATACTTTGAAGACCAACACCTATTATCATATGGTATGGTAGGTTGCTTAGCTTGGGACTAGATGGCGCTGTGTGAAATGTCCAGGGATATTATTATTATTATTATATGATATTTAAACCAGTGATTAAACTTAATCTTATTTAAATAAAACAAAGTCGGTTTAGTTACACCATTTATAACTCAAGAATGGCTAATAATTGATTAATGATAATTCATATTTTGAGGCGGTACGAAGTCGGTCAGTTATAATATAAAGTATAAAACATTTCAAAATGGTCAATTGTGAATTTGCGATCGACAGGTCGTGTCGTAAACTCGTGAGATCGAACCTATCCACTACTATTTTTAATGAACTTACTTCCATTTCAACTATTTAATGGGCTTCAAAACTCATAGATTTGCCAAAATTTACGCTTTCACATTAATAAATTCTACCTAATGATAAAAATGGGCAAGCATGGTATCCTAACAAATCCTAAGTGCTCTGTCCGCAGTCCGCACCAGCAAAGTCACATTGCAACGTACATAATTTAAATACGTTATTTTATTCATAGACGGTGAACATAAGCAAGAAGTACACGGACCTTCATGCCGAGTACGCAGACGTGATCTTCCACGCGATGGAGCATGCAGTAGCAGATGGAACCCCAGTCAACACCCCGCTCTGGTGGATTGACCCTACTGATGAAGAGACTCTCGTGATCTGGGATGGTAAGACCTAGCCTAGCAGAATTGTTTGTTTTATAAAGTGTGGTTATTGAGGCTATGAAAGTTTGTTATTTAAAAACCTGACTCCCACAAAAATTCTATTCTCGTGTATCCTGTACATTGCAGACACGATCAAAAACAACAGTATTTTAAAACGATTTTACTAAGCGAAACTTGAGATATAATAACAAAATTAAATTCGAGTTAAGAAGTGGGAGTGCCACAAGGTTTGATTCTAGGTCCGCTCTAATTTTCACTTTTATGTTTTAAGTTTAGCAATAGTATAGTTAGTTTGTTAAGTATACTTGTTATGATCACCACAACACACCCACCATGTGGTTTTAAAATATGATATTAAATTTTCCTTTTCTTTTCAGAATACCTCCTCGCTGAAATGGTCTTAGTGGCCCCAGTGCTCACAGAAGGTGCTACGTCTCGCGACATCTACATTCCTGCCGGTACCTGGTACGAGGAAGGTGACGAAGAAAGGGTCATCGAGGGTCCCGTCTGGCTCAGGAACTACCCAGCTCCCATAAACGTGCTGCCATACTTCGTCCGACAAAAGACGACGACAGACACAGATTCAAGTGTATCGCTTTGCACTTCTGCCGTCCTAGTACTTTTAGGCTTGATCGCTAATATTGTTAGAGTGTTATAAGATTGGTTGTTTAAGTGTAAATAAATAAATGAAGTTTTGATTGTTTTTGTTAACATTATATGTTTAAAAAAATTGTACATTACGCAATTACCCCGCAGCTTTCTTTGCTAACCGTATTCTTTACTATAAACCCTTTGAAAGGTTACCGTAGCACTGAACCAAAGCTACCAAATAAACCGATAAAATCCGTTGAAAAAAGCTAATAACATTTTAACCTGGGCATCGAACCTTGGTTATTCTATCTGCTAAGGAATACCAGCGTCTTTCCATCCATCATCTGTCCATGTCAACCCCCACACATGTTTCTCTTGGCACTAATTAGCTCTCGTATCATATCTCCGCGTCCTTGATTACACATTTAACTATAATGTATGACTAATGACTACTCAACGCTTGACTTTGTTTTTCAGTTGTTAACATGTGCTGATATCATGTAGGTGATATTATTTCGACAAGTCATTCAGCTACCAAGTACCTACTTAATTCATTTTAATTACACTATAGGCAGGAGTATGCAAACTGGGGCGTTTTAGCGCGATAACCTTAAAAAAAGTCATTCAGCTACCAAGTACCTACTTAATTCATTTTAATTACACTATAGGCAGGAGTATGCAAACTGGGGCGTTTTAGCGCGATAACCTTAAAAAAAGTCATTTATTCAAATTAGGCCGAGAATCAGCACTTTTTGAACGTCAAAATTACAAAAGACAGTCCCCCGGCACACCCGCCCTTCACCACTTCCTACTGCTTTCGCTGGAAAGAAGAAGTGGCGCAACAAACTCCCCAGCAGCACAGCTGTCTGTTCAGTTACTACTACAGAAGCCAAGTTAACCAGGGGAGCATTTGATTTTAGTTAAGTTTCCAATGGAAGTTCTAATTTGGGTTTTTATCAACTCATTCTTTATGTTCGCACCCAACTTCGCCTATATCCAAGTTACATAGTATTATGAGATAACTATGTACTTTGCCAAACAAAGCCCTTTCTTTCGGTTTTACATTGGTTAAAAGGTTCCCGTGGTATTAAAAATTGTATTATTGATCCAAAAAAAGTCATATTTTTTCATTATGTTTACCCATAAATTGTTTTTTTTTTGTGTGTGTTTGTTTATGTTTTTTTTTATGCGTCATGTTTGCCGCAAATAAATGTATTTTCTTTTTTTCTTTCATTAAAGAATCATCTACGTCCAAAAGCTTAAGACAGTAATCAATTAAATCAACTCAGCCTATCGCAGTCCACTGCTGGACATAGGCCTCTCCCAGGCTGCGCCACAACACCCTGTCCTCCGCCTTCCGTATCCAGTCTGTTTCAGCCACCTTCTTATTAAGGTCCTGGTTCTGAAGACAGCAATGTTGATGCTTTATCCGAAAAATAGACCAGCCAAAAACCGGCTCCTCAGTTTTACGTGACCCGAGTCACATGAAGAGTCGGTCTTTAAAAGACTGTTCATTTTAAAAGCATGCATTAACTAATGGAAATAACCCGACTACCTATAGTGATGTTGTTTTTGTTAGATAAATACGAGTGGATTCTGAAGGACCAGCTTTACTCCCTGGAGTGGGGTTGATATGTTTCTCCTATTGTTATACAGGTGCTCTGGTTGTGTGTCACAGTGTGTTGACAGTCGAATTTGATCTGCCGTCATGATGGGCACACGGTTCTGTAAGTAGCGTTTTTTATTTAACTTGTTAATTATTAATAACGTGCATTCTAAGGTGTAGTTTTACAGTTTGGAGATCTGCGCTATTTGACACACTATCCGTATGAATGATTTATTTCAAAACGGGTTATTTCTTTGGATTTTACTAAATATTGCCGTCCTTGACCAAAAATGTATATTTTAGTTGGATTCCTTCGTTTAGAACGTTCTAAGTCAAAGTCAAATTAATTTCAAGTAGGAAGGCCACATCTGAACGTCAACATTTACAAGAAAATATTTTGTATACAGTAATTTATTTGTAAAGACGATGACCCTGAAAAGGAATAAAAATATAACAATGTGTACATACAAATGGCAATCTATACTTATACTAGCTTCTGCCCGCGGCTTCGCCCGCGTGGATGTCGGAAATTATCCCACGGGAACGTGCTATCAGAATAAAAAGTATGACCTTCCCTACGATGCCATCTGTCTCTTTGCCAAATCAGAAGTTCAGTGGTTTAGGTGTGAAACTGTAACATACAGTTTCAAGTTCAAATCCTCCCTTTAAAAACCGAATTACCCCTTTTTGCCCCATCAGGGGTCAATTTTCGACAACTTTACATACTTATTATTATTTATTTTCTGTCTGAACTATTAATACTGAGTTTCGAGTTAATCGGACCGCGCATTCAATTACTTCCACAAAAACATCAACACCCCTTTGAGGGGTAGTTTTGAAAAACTTATAATAATAAACTTAATTACTTACTTAAGCGAGTATTCTTGCCAAGTTTCAAGTTTATAACTAAATCAATAAGATTTTTCATATAAACTGTATCCCCGCTTTTCATCCCCACAGGGGTGGAGTTTGAAAGAATCATTTGGGATGTATTCATAAGTTGACACAAAGATTATTTAAATACCAAATTTTGAGTTAATCAAGCTACGCTGTAAAATCCTCCCCTGTAAAATTGACTACCCCTTTTTAGCCCGTCAGGGCTAGATTTCCGAAAAACCCTGACACATATTATTCTTTACTTTCAATCTTAGGTATAAATACTGAGTTTCGAGTAAATCGGACTGCACGCTAAAATTCTTCCATACCAACTTTGAAACCCTCCAATCCCTAGTCAGGGGGTAGTTTAGAAAAAAAAAACTGGTAATCTTCATTATTTATTTAGACAAGTATTAGTGCTGAGTTTCAAGTTTATTAACTCAAGAAATAAGATATTTCATACAAACGAAATCCCCCCCATTTCACCCTCTTAGGGGTGGAATTTAGAAAAATCCTTTCTTAGTGGATACCTACTCTTTACGAAGAACACACCCTCCAAATTTCATGTCTCTAGGACCAGCGGTTTAGGCTGTGCTGTGTTTAATTAGTTTGTTTGTTTGTATCTATTGAAGCTCTGAAGCTACCAGTCGGATTTGAAAAAAAAAAATAGCATTGGATAGCCCAATTCTTCAGGAAGGCTATAGGCTATTTAACATCACGCTATGCCCCTTAGGAGCCGAAATAACGCAAGCAGGTGATGCCATACGACGGGGGGGACGGGGGGGGGGAAGGAATTTTAGGACATAAGCTAGTGAAAGATAAACGATACATAGACGAGTAACCCTAGACGATCTTTCCGTTCATTGCCACAACTGAACTGTCTACGCTTTTGCTCATGATATTAAAGACCATGCAAGTTTCTACCATGACAGCTTCATTCCCAAGATCTATATTAATTATTTTATTTAAACAGTGGTGCTGGCCGCCGTGATGGCGTGCACGCAAGCAGTCAACGTGACCATTCTTGACATTGGGGGTACGAAGGCGCGGTTGGTGGACAACTCCAATTTAGGATTCAATATTGTGTTGGAAAGAGGCAAGTATTACATAACATTACACACTTTTTAAACTGCATAATTATTATTAATGGTTTATTTAAATGTACCGTCATGATTGAAAGGGTAGGCAGACGGATATACAAGGTGGCAGGGACATGGTCGCACAAACTGTAACCATGAATTCAGCACATGATTCTAGAGCCCAAATTGTAGAACTTTTTCGTTATCAAAAAAATATCTGCTGTATCATAGAAAAGTACAATACCTACGCGGTCAAAATACAGTATAAAACAGCAAATTTTTTTTTTATAACCGGAGACTAATTTCAATACCTGGGTCGACCTTTTTCGCCGGTTATTAAAAAAAAAAAATTGCAAGTTCATACATTCGTTGATTCAGAATCATGTGCCATGGTAAAAGGTTGCGCGTCGATGTCCCTGCCAACCTGTATAATACTGTAGGAGCTACATTTCGTCAATTATTTTTCTATTAAACCATGAAATATACGTATCATCTGGTGTGTAGCTCGTGCCCGAACGCAAGGAGATAATAAAAGCTCTCGCCTACAAGCGGTCGTTATTATCGCAGCAGTGTGCATAACTTCGTGACCGTTCCAATACAAAATGTACTGAAAACAGATATCGCAATAACGCATCCGCTATTATCGACCAGTAAAACGCGCCTGTGGGGAAAGCCTTAAAAGCATTTAGCAGAAATAATCTTGTTCTAAATCTAAATGGGCTTTAACACTTATAACGCTTTAAGACCACTTCACTTCCCTTTAACCATAAGTATTCTCAAAAGACTGATTTCTTCTGGCGTTTAAGCAGCAAGCAACCTTCAGAAGTCGTTACCTCGGTCTTCCCAAAGTCTCGTTCTCAAGTGAACAAACTCTTACCTAACTTGGCTGTTTAGAAGTTCTAACCAGACTAATGTCTGCAGGAACCAATGCAGCAGAGGTGATCGCCTGGATTGGTACTACTTTGCCAGCTCCGACATCTTCTGAAACTGTAGGGAGCACCACGATTCTCCAGTTCTCCAGCGTAAGCACCACACTTACAATCAGCAGCGCGGCTGCACTCGGCAACAGAACAGGACAAGTTATTAGCTTAGTCTGGGACGCACCGAGGGACTCCCAGCTGATCGACTGTGTTCACTATGGTGAGACTATAAATAGATGTCTATATAATATAAGTTAAACAGGAAAAAGACCTTTCGGAGTGGTCTTAACCTACTTTTGTTGCTGGCATTGCCTGTCATTTGTTAACTTTCATTGCTTCCTTGCTTACTGTCTTGTTACTCAAAGAGATTTGTATAAGCCTATCCTTCCTCAGGCTCTCACCACTGGTATGGTGGTCCTCAGCAGAAACGACAGTACTGGCCGATCGAAAAGTTGAATATAAGTGAATATTCGTACGTCACTAAGGAAGCAGACAACTGCGGCGTCGCTGAGCGTTACTGGCTGAACTCTGCCGGAGTTTTCTACTTTTTCGGCAAAAGGGTCCCCCTCTTTGTCGATTCAGGACACATAGTAAATAACGCTGCTTGCTTCATCGCTAAAGTCGCAGCACCGTATTCAAGCGAAAGAGCTGTAAATAGTCTCTCGTATGACATTGCGATTTTTGAGGACGTCAGAAAGGCTCACGAGTATGCCATAAAAAAGTACTTGAATAAACCATCAGGATACCCTGATGAACTCATGATGAAATCTCCAATTTGGTCAACTTGGGCCAGGTACAAGAGAGATGTGAATCATGAATTGGTATTAAAGTTTGCTGACGAAATCAATCAACACGGTTTCCCGAACAGTCAATTTGAGCTGGATGATTTATGGGAAATATGTTACGGCTCTCTGACAGTGAACACAACAAGGTTTCCAAGTATGAAGAACACAATTGCCCTTTTGAAAGAGAAGGGCTTCCGAACGACGATGTGGGCGCATCCGTTCTTAAATAAAGGATGCGAGCCTTGGTATTCAAACGCTAAGGCACTAGGGTAGGTCTACAAATGTTTATTTTAATTCATAAGCGAAGTGTGTTAAGTAAATTCTTGATTCACACTACTACGTAATCATAATCCAATTTATTCTGCCACCAGCTACGTAGTGTCTGCAGAGGACGGCAACGTTGAGTCCCATTGGTGGAACGACAATGGCACTACCACCTCATACATCGACTTTACGAAGGAAGCTGTTCGGAAGTGGTACATGGCTCGGCTGATTAGATTGCAGAAAGAAACTGGTGTCGATGCATATAAATTTGATGGTGGAGAGACTAGCTGGTCGCCTTCAGTAAGTAGACTTACTTGGAAAAGCCCGCTAAAAACCATTTCTGAAAACAAGTCTTCAGAAATTAAATCTTTAATTTTTTTTACAGATCCCAGTTCTAGTAGGCGATATATACGAGAAGCCGAACGTCATAACGGCAGATTATGTCAGAACTGTTGCAGAGTTTGGAAACCTCGTGGAAGTGAGGGTAGGATTCGGGTAGGTCAGACACTGGTAAAATATTTCTTTAGTAATATTCTTTACAGTTCTATCAACCATACACCAGCCGGTGCTGGATTAAGGTCGCTTCACATTCACAACTAGATTTAATCTGCTAAGGTGCAAAAGATATTCCTCGAATAACAGAAGGTTCTTCAGCACCTCCGGTGCATTTTGGGCTGTCAGCCCTACTGCCTAAAATAGCTAATTGGCCTATCCACAACTACGACACGAGCCATTCATGGTAACACGACTATTGATTACAATGCTTTAAATTTATTTATTTGTATAAGGCACAATGTACACAACCATAGTTACACGCTAGGCTTAAATTCCTGGTGCTTGCTTGGAACTTTTTGATGATGTAGATTAATTTGCCAAAAACCTCTTAAATAAACAATCATCTACGTACTCTGCAGGACCCAAGATCTCCCGATCTTCGTCCGCATGATTGACAAGGACTCTTTCTGGAACTTCGAGAATGGTCTCCCGACCCTCATCACGACTATGTTCCAAATGAACATCAATGGATACCCGCTGGTGCTCCCCGACATGATTGGTGGGAACGGTTACGATGGGGCTCCAAGTTCACAGCTGTTCATCAGGTGGCTGCAAGCTAATGTCTTCATGCCCAGCCTGCAGTTCTCTTATGTACCCTGGGATTATGACAATGAGGTTAGTATTGAAAAAGTATTGAAAGTAAATTAACGTTTTGGACGTATGAAAAATTTAAATACTGCCAAAATGAATATCCGGCATCAGTCAATAGCAAAAGTAAACTTTTGGGGCTTTTGGGGCTGTGTGTGAGCTTAGTTTACATACACGTATACACGTTTAGTTTATTACTCTTTCTACCGAGTTGAAAAGGACTTTATTATAAAACTAGCTTCTGCCCGCGGCTTCGCCCGCGTGGATGTCGGAAATTATCCCACGGGAACGTGCTAACAGGATAAAATGTATGTGCTTCCCCAGAATGCCATCTTCTCGCGGGCCCTTTGTGGCTAATTACAATAGAAAACCAATTGTGTCTCATTAGTGGTGATTAAGAGGGTACCTACCTATAGGATATCCTTACCTAAGTACCTACATAATAAAATAAAAAAAACCAATAACAGAAAATAAAATACCTACCTACCTAAATAAACCTATTTCTGATGATAACTAAACTCAATAAATAAGCAAAATCCCTAAAAACTAATATCTATACGAATGACTAATCTTACCTAACAGTATTATAAAATAACCTACGGTCACTACGTACACTATCAAATACAGGATAATTTTTTATTCAGTGCGTAAATTTTCACAGGGTGTTCTACCCATGAATATGAACAACTTTCACTATGGGACCATCTCTGAAATCACAAAAAAAAATCAGCTGTTTCCTATAAAAGTTCAATACCTACTCGACCAAAATGTATGAATCTGCTGATTTTTTTTTCGTGATTTCAGAGATGGTCTCATAGTGAATGTTGTTCATATTCATGGGTAGAACACCCTGTAAAAATTTACGCACTGAATAAAAAATTATCCTGTATACTACCTATACTTTAAAATTAAAATCTATACCTACGACTTATAAAAATAAACCTAAATAACTCTAAAAACTAATAGAAATAAAAAAGGTCGCACTGAAAAACACGGTTTAGAATTGCAAGTAGCAGTTAAAATAAGAACGAACGCTCGCCACTCAACACGTCCGTTCAAATCAAAGTTCAAAAAATATCCTTATATACGGTAGCGATCCGTGGCGGCCGCGCGCCACGCGTTTGCTGCGAACGGTGCAAGCCAAATTCAACCTTCAGCACTACATTTAGAGCATAACTTTAGTGAACTGCACTGCGGGTAACGTAACCTACAACAAACTTATTATTTGCGGTTGGTACAGTAATCGGGTCTAGGGATCGAACCGCAAAATTAAGTTTGTTTTTTATTGTATATACTTTTCCGGGATAAAAAGTACCCAGTGTGGTGCCCAGGATATTAAAGAATAATTATACCAAGTTTCATCGTAATCGAACCGGTAGTTTTTGCGTGATGCCTGAACAAACAGACAGACAGACAGACAGACAGACAGACAGACAGACAGACAGACAGACAGACAGACAGTTTTTGGGTTCGGTGTCGGTCTAGTAACACCCCCTGCCATTTATTTTTTTGATATTTTCAATGTACAGAATTTTCACTTCTACAGATTTATTATAAGTATAGAATAGATGTAAGAACTGAAACTCAAAGCACACCACCACCACAAGATGAAGCTACCCATTCCAAAGCGAAGTAGGTTCGTATGGAGAAGAGCGGTCAAAAGTATATTGTTACAAAATATTAGTTCATCATTAACTCATAGTAGAATAATGATTGATTCTTGGTTCTTATATATCGCAGACCATCACCATAAGCAAGACGTTCGTGACTCTCCACGAGACCTATACTCCAGAGATCATCGCAGCCTGCAAGAAGGCTGTTGCCGATGGCTCGCCAGTCAACATGCCCATTTGGTGGATAGCACCCAACGACACCACGGCTCATGCCATATGGGATGGTAAGCCTTCTACTGTTTATTTAAAAAAGCTGGCGCAAAACAGGTGGGGAGGGAAGGAAAATTCGATATGCCTCTACTGAATGCAAACTAAAAAAAAATCATATGAATTCTACTCTAAATTGTATCTTGCTTTTCTATTGGGGCAAATGTTTAAAATCATTGACCTCCATTCTTTGGATAATCAGTTCAGTCACGATTTGCACACATAGCAGAAACCCGTCCATAGCATTGATGCTGAACATCTTATATTTTATATCCAAAACATGAACTTCATAATTATTCCGTTCTTTCAGAATACCTCCTCGGCGAGACTATCCTGGTTGCTCCGGTGGTGACAGAGAACGCCAACAGTCGCGACATCTACCTTCCGGACGGTATCTGGTTTGAACAGGGTGACCCCAGCAAGGTCATCGTGGGTCCCATAACACTAACAAACTACCCTGCACCTATTAACGTGCTGCCGTTCTTTGTGAAAAGCAGTTCTGTAGCTCCTGTGTTTTCTGTAATGCTGGTACTTGTAACAGTTATTGTTAATATTCTTCATCAGTAGTCCTATACGTTACAGGAACTAATATGGACGCTACTGATAATGCTAAACTCGTTAATAAGTTTCTGGGTTGACACAATTAAGATTGTCATGGGCAAGCTAAGAAATGATATAAATAATTAAAAAGGTAAGTATAAACAAAATGTAACTGAACAAGTCTTCAGTTTAATATAATTGGGTTATTAATAAATGTTTACTTACTATTTATTCATTTCATTTATTTCGTTTTAATTATTTTTAGCAGACAGCTTTTTAAAATCAGCAGAGCCTCTGTCAGGAAACCCCGCCGATGCCCGTTGCAAACTGTGGCAGGATACTCTTCCCCTCCTTCTTACTACCTACCACCAAATGTGTCTCAGAAGTGGGAACGTTATAGGCTGATTATGTATGTCCTCCTAGGGCCGCTCCCGGCGTTTCCACTCACATCTCTCTTGTAAATACCTTATGTTATCAGAGACGTGGATCTCATAATTTTAAATATTCGAATGCCTATAATCAGATGTTAAGTTTTTGCTCGTTAAACGTTCTCAATGTGTCGCAGAACAGCGGTTTCCGTCGAGATACATCTATATGCATTTTATGATAATTCTACAGCGTTTAACTCTTAATTTATAGCTCATCACGCATTTATAGAGGGAGGTAATTGTCGTATCTACTTAGGAGGAGGATGGTGTGTTATCTTAGATAGATTAATAAGTTTATATTGTACTAGCTGCGCCCCGCGGTTTCACCCGCATAAGTTTCGACCCCGTGGGAATATCGGGATAAAAAGTATCCTACATGTTAATCCTGGTTATAAACCATCTGTGTGCCCAATTTCATCCAAATCCGTTCAGTAGTTTTTGCATGAAAGAGTAATAAACATCCATCCATACATCCATTCACGTTTATAATATTAGTAGGATTTAAGCCCCTTGTTTAGGGTTCATAAATAATGCGGAATGTTTTTTTGTCCTGCTAGCAACACTGCATGCAGTTGTTACCTATGCCCGGCCGAGGAAATGCAATATAGGCCAAGAGGTACTTGGTCCTAAGATCGATTCCTAAGTGAGGCAGTCTTATTGGGGTTTTTAAATAAGGCATTTCTCAGTAGCAACTTATGACTGATCTCCTTGACAATTCAAAAGTGCCTGTAGATAGTTTAATTGAAACAAATGCTTTGAATTTGAGTTTGCAACAACTCGGAGTCTGAACGTGTGCCCTGTAAATGGAATAGGCTCGCACCTGATTATATGGGACTGAGACGTAGATAATGAGGCATACAATAATAAACCTCTGCCTATCCTTCTGGGAAATACAGGCATGATGTTATGTAATGAGTATCCTAGCCGAACACCAGGAGCTACACCACAAGTTCTCTTGTCTCAACATGATCTTAAACGGATCTCCCTAGCTATCAGATTGAGAAAACTTAGTGTTAGATCACTTGTTGAAATAAGTCCACGTATTACAGATAAATAGTTTATTACACTGCAACTATAGAACAATTCACAATATTTCTAAAACTCTAAAACACACAGAGATAGTTTTACAATTTATAACTTTTTCAAATTTTCCAAAAGGGCGCGAACTAACTTCCTATAGAAAAACAACATGACATCATGTGTTTTTTTTTTTTAATCTTTTTACAATAAGCAACGAACGAAAATGCTATCAGCCAAATTAATTATGGAATAATCTTTTATTTTTCTATTTACAATAAAACTGGCATAAAATAAATACAAAATGTTTTAAATGTTGCCAGCTGAATTAATTATGGAATAATCTTTTTCTTTATCAATTAATAATAATTTTAAATCTACATAAATGTTACCAGCATCAGAACTTTATTGTAACATTGTATAAAACACCTAACGTTACCTATTACAAATCAAGATAATTTTTTTTGAAAAGAAAACAGATTTATAATCGTTTGGTATTATTTGACACAAGCGTTTTAACATCTCGTCCATCCTGATAACCATACACGTCCTCGTGTATAAAAAACAAAATTAACAGAAAGACAAAACAAGTAAAAATAACATTAGTTGTATAAGTAGCAAATTATCTATCAAAACACATCCTGTGCAACAGGTAGGTAGTCTTATTCAGTAGGTAGTCTTTTGCTTAACACACCATACACTTTGTGCTTCACACAATATTTTTTTTTTTTTCTTTTTTTTTTTTTTAAACACTGAACACCGTTTGCTTTATACAATGCAAACGTCTAGCACGCACAACACATCACATCACAAACAACGCACTCCTTGTGCGTTCCGCATCGCGCACCTTGCGCACTCCGCATCGCACTCATAGTGCGCTCCGCATCGCACTCATAGTGCGTTCCGCATCGCACTCATCGTGCGCTCCGCATCGCACTCATCGTGCGCTCCGCATCGCACTCATAGTGCGTTCCGCATCGCACTCATCGTGCGCTCCGCATCGCACTCATCGTGCGCTCCGCATCGCGCACCTTGCGCCATCCGCATCGCACTAATTGTGCGTTCCGCATCGCACTCATAGTGCGCTCCGCATCGCACTCATAGTGCGCTCCGCATCGCACTCATCGTGCGCTCCGCATCGCACTCATCGTGCGTTCCGCATCGCGCACCTTGCGCCATCCGCATCGCACTAATTGTGCGTTCCGCATCGCACTCATAGTGCGCTCCGCATCGCGCACCTTGCGCACTCCGCATCGCACTCATAGTGCGCTTCGCATCACACTCATCGTGCGCTCCGCATCGTGCACCGTGCACGCACCGCATCGCGCACCTTGCGCACTCCGCACCGCACACCTTGTGCACTCTGCATCGCACACCTTGTGCACTTGAACATTTTGCGTTGCGCACCTTGCGCATTGCATCGCACACCTTGTGCATCATATTCATTATGCGTTGCGCACCTTGCGCATTGCATCGCACACCTTGTGCATCATATTCATTATGCGTTGCGCACCTTGCGCTTTGCATCGCACACCTTGTGCATCCTATTCATTATGCGTTGCGCACCTTGCGCATTGCATCGCACACCTTGTGCATCATATTCATTATGCGTTGCGCACCTTGCGCATTGCATCGCACACCTTGTGCATCCTATTCATTATGCGTTGCGCACCTTGCGCATTGCATCGCACACCTTGTGCATCCTATTCTATGCAAAATTATTTCGTATACAAAACTACCTACATACATTATAACACAAAAATGTACAATAGATCTCTTACATCTCCTAACCGCACTTTGTGCTGGCTTTTTATTAATTTACATTTTATTGTAATGCATTATCAGTCTTACTACCATCTGCCTCCATTTCATTTAAGTGTTCATTTTCGCTCATTTCATTTTCTGATGATTCATCAGTCTGATCCGTTCCAAAACACAACCACGGATAAATTTTGTCCACTGCATATACCCCTTTGTAAAGGTTCGAACTTTTCCTAGTTAACGGAGTGTCAATAACCTCATACCTATCATTATCAAACACTTTTGTAATTCGATACGGACCTGATAATTTCGGTAACAGTTTGTTACTTTTACCTACACTATGAGTCTCTCTTGCTACCCTAACAAGATCCCCTATTTTAAAATTTTGCGCTTCCTTCCTTGTCTTATCGAAATACTCCTTTTGTTTTATTTGAGACTCATCAACTTACTGGTCTACTTCTTCTCTTATTTTAGCAATACTATCCTGATCAATATTTTTATTTGTATCGTCTTCCACGTCTGATTCTATCTCGGGTATGATATAACCTTCATGGGTACTAGTGAGTTTAAGACCAAACAATATTTCTGATGGAGACTTTCCCGTACCTTTATTTACGGTGTTATTCAAGCCCCATTGAACTTGAAGCAAACGGTCATCCCATAAACGTTCATCCTTACCGTGATTTTGAGCGGCAAGAGAATCTAAAATTGTTCTGTTGTACCTCTCCACTTGGCCATTAGCCCGTGGAGAAGCAACAGCGTTTAAAATGTGTTTTGTACCAACTTCGCTCATAAAACCTTTAAATTTAATACTTGTAAACGATGTACCCCGATCGCTAATTAAACGTGTTGGTACACCGAACGTACCGAAATAATCCCTTAAAACCGCGATAGATGTATTTGACTTTGTATTTTTGACCGCCTTTAAAACAATAAACTTTGAATACGCGTCTATAATCACCAGGATATAAGAATTTTTCCTTTTACTTGTAACAAACGGCCCGACGTGGTCGATGTGGACTGTATGAAAAGGTTTTGAAATTTTTGGAATAGGATGTAGATAACCTTGTTTCTTTCCCGATGGAATTTTATTATGTGCACACTCTAAGCATGCGGTCACGTATTTTTTTGTGAATCTACGCATACGCGGGAACCAATAGAGATCTTTAATTCGCTCGAGCGTCTTCTCAAAACCAAAGTGCCCTATTTCGTCATGATTCTTTTGTAGAATCTGCCATCTACACCCTTTAGGTACAACCCACCTCAACCCGTTTTCTCCTCTCCTCGAGAGCAGCTTCGGATCGAATTATCCGAACTGCGTGACGAACTTCCAGAACATTGCAATCGCGAAGTACGTTTATGTGATGTACCACGATGCTGTCGATCCTTGCGTCGATTGCGAGAACGAGACTTGCGTGACCCAGAACGTGTTTGCCGTTTTACAACACGTGTCCGGCTAGGACTTCTGTGGTGGCGACCTCGGAATTTCTTTCGTGATCGCACAGGAATCACAGAACTACTATGGGAACGCGATGTACGTCGTGTTCTTGATCGTAATAGTCTGTCACGTTCCATTGAGTTTATTCAGTAACCGCGAAAAAAAAAAAAAACAAACCTGAATCTTTGTATTATCAGACCGAGAACGGCGCGCAGTGATCCCGCTTCGGATTTGTTAGATCACTTGTTGAAATAAGTCCACGTATTACAGATAAATAGTTTATTACACTGCAACTATAGAACAATTCACAATATTTCTAAAACTCTAAAACACACAGAGATAGTTTTACAATTTATAACTTTTTCAAATTTTCCAAAAGGGCGCGAACTAACTTCCTATAGAAAAACAACATGACATCATGTGTTTTTTTTTTTTAAATCTTTTTACAATAAGCAACGAACGAAAATGCTATCAGCCAAATTAATTATGGAATAATCTTTTATTTTTCTATTTACAATAAAACTGGCATAAAATAAATACAAAATGTTTTAAGTGTTGCCAGCTGAATTAATTATGGAATAATCTTTTTCTTTATCAATTAATAATAATTTTAAATCTACATAAATGTTACCAGCATCAGAACTTTATTGTAACATTGTATAAAACACCTAACGTTACCTATTACAAATCAAGATAATTTTTTTTGAAAAGAAAACAGATTTATAATCGTTTGGTATTATTTGACACAAGCGTTTTAACATTAGAAACATGCAAATGTAATGGAAATGAGCGAAGATTACTGATTGTTATTGTTGAGCGATAATGGCGTGCCGGACAATGCGACAGTGATAATGATGTGTGCCTTAATAACCGGCCGGCTTGACTCACTGGACCAGTCAACCTGTGTCCTGCTGGCGCGATGGGCGTCTACGTGTGCTGTAAGTACTATTTTAAAATAAATAACTACAAGCAATTCTGCTAATTCCGATCCAGCCTGCCCCTTGCTGCCCTCTCCCTAAGCCGAGGTCCCTACCCCACAGGGGGTGCCCTTAGCGAGTCGTTTTTAAGTTTTTTTTTAAGCCCGGTGGACGCCTTAATTTGTTGAGGCATCCGGTTAAGCAGACGACAGCCTCATAGGTTGAACTGCGAGATGCCCACACAAAAAGAAAGCAAGTCTGCTTCGTTGGTCACAAACGCGACTGCTGAACGTGGGGTCTTGGGTTAGATCCCCAGGTTGGGCAGTGTTATTGAATTTTTCTCAATAGTAGTTTCTCAGAAACTGTAGCTACCCGAAGCCTGGTTAATGACAAACGAATTGCCACACTGGTCCTCCGAGAAAAATAGGTGTAACGTATGTGTGTAGAACAAGCTTTTATAAAAATGCTGGAGAAGTCGTCCAAAATTGCCTTGAACTTACTAAACAAGCAAAATTTTCTAACCAGCGCTGGGGCCCTGTCTCGCATACAGTCGTAGCATTATGCTGAGCGATGGCCGTTTTGCGTGGATGTGATGCATATTCTTGTTTTTGTTTGAGTTTGAGTTCTTTCTCTGCGTCATGTTTACCGCAAATAAACTTATTTTCTTTTTCTATTCTAGCTACTTAGTGTCCCAATAAGAAACACACATGGCTTTTTTTATATTTGTTCGCGGAGATGGTTAGTTAGGAAACAGCTGCCCCCAAAAATTTGCAAACTTAAAAAGGTTTCAGAAATGTATCTTATATAATAATATCACCTACTTACAATGGGCACAAGCCGAGGCACGGAGGGGTTTTGGTATGTAAAGATGGTCACCCATCCACAAACCAATCGCGGCAAGCGTAGCTTAACCTGCCGTGCGGCTGTTATGACTAAGCCACAAGCCCCTATATAATACTGTTACTGTGTTACGCAACTACCCCACCGAGTTCTGAATTTAGAATTTAACGTATGAACTTGTAAATCTCTACTTTAGCATATTAGGTGCATACCTACTGAAAATGATTCTATAAAAGTGGCCCAAGAAATACAAAATTTCTTTAGTTTTTTGGTAAGAAATTTTCAAGTCAAGAATTTTTTTTTTTTTCAATTATTTACTGCACCAATACCTCAGGTTCGCTACAATTCTTGAATAAGTATTCAAGAATTGTAGGGAACAAAAAAAGTATTTTTTTGTTTTCATAAACACGTGTCTATGAAAACAAAATTACGTTATAAGTTCCAAGAGGCAATCGTATTATTTTAATGACATAAAGCTTAACCGCTCTATTATTCTACCTACATAGGAAAACATAATTATATTGTCACAACAATTAAAAGTTGACAATGGGACAAAAAATGGACTCATTAAAGGATCGTCTCACGCGACTATAGTTTAATACTACAAACATATTATTAAAAACGATGGATAAACTTGCCTTTTTATTATTATTATTTTAACACTAGTTTTCCTTGAAAAATTGTTAAGTAAAGCGATTAAAAATATACGACGACTAAGCGCATCACCCACGTGGGACTACAGTTGTTTTTTTCCGGCATGAAAATTACTTACTTGTAAAGACACCGAAATTGAAGTATTTTAATTTAATTTAATATTACAGTTGTTTTTTTTTATCTTTTCATTACGGACGCTTTTAACGTTCTGCATCGTTCTCACATGCATAATTTTTAACATGAATGATGTAACTAATACTTTGTAAACATATTATTGTGATTTAAAAGAGTGTCCATGGAGTTTCTTGACCGTTCTTCTCCATAAGTACCTACTACGCTTTGGAATGGGCAACTAGCTTCATCTTTTTGATTGACCGACCCTTGACAATTCAAAAGTGCCTATATAATTGGTTTAATTGAAATAAATAGTTTGAATTGAGTTGAAGAAGTATGTAGGTAACTTTTTCAAACAAACTAAGTAGTCTTATGTACTTCTCCAGTATCAGCTAGTAGGTCTTTCAATTATTTTCATTATAAAATATTCCGTTCGTTTTGGAGTTAGAACGTAATATGAAACAACAGACAGTTCATACTCGTAATTTACTTAATTTACTGTAGCCGAAACAAAACAATTGCCATGAATCATTAAAAAAAATATGCAGCAGAAATGGAAGATAAAATATTAGATTACTCCTGTCAAATTAAGATCTCCATAAACAGATTAGACGTGATTAACAACATGGCTACTAAAAATACGTCAATTTACGTCAGGCGCTGACTAGTTTGACAGGACTAAACTAATATTTATCTTTTGTCCTTTTCTAAATTAAATAGAAAGAAAAAGATGCACTGAACTTAAATTTCGTTTAGTTTGTGAACAAGGGAATCGGCGCCTTTATTATAAAATCCCAGTGGTAACGACCGCGACTTATGAGTTCGAGTGGTTCGAACACAGTCAGGTGCTTTACTTTGTGTAAATTATTTCATCACCACTGCGCTCAAAACGGTGAAGGAAAACGTCGTGAGAAAATTGGCATATCCTAGAATCAAATTTTCGAAGACTTGTGACATCTACCAACACGCATTGCCGCGTGCTGGATTACGGCCCACTCTCTCTCACCGAGAGGAGGCCTACGACCTAGCAGATGATGATAAAAAATGTGATCATGGGGTAGGAAAAGTGTTATATTATGTAAGGAAGCCCAAACATTACGTTGATTTTGATACACTTTCATAACTACCCACAGTTGTGTTTGCCGTGCTGGCTGCGTGTGCGCATGCTATCGACATCTGCATCCTGGACGCGCCTACCGTCAAGGCGGAGCTGCAGAACAACCCTTTGGGAGGATTCAACATTCTATTGGAAAGAAGTGAGTGTGACTGTTCTTTTGAGTGTAAGAAATAATTTTAGTCCGATTATATCAATATTAGCTAATAAAGTAATTACAACTATTTTCTTTCGTTGAAACCAAAGCTGTACCAACAAATTTTAGTTTAAATTAATACAATCGACTGATGTTGTGGAGGATATTACGAATATATTATGACTTCACGTTCCCATTAACGTGAGTGAAACCGCGGGTACAGCTAGTTAGCTAATGATTTCCAACGATCTTTCTAAAATGGTCGAAGTAGGTACCTACTTATCACGAAAACCCACCAAATAAATGTTTAAACTGAAGTCACACCAAACCTTTCTCCAGAGGGCCTATCAGAAGTTATAGCCGTGGTGGGGCGACGCACCGGCCCCATAAAGGACGTGGTACAAGATGGTGACGTCGTCATCCAGTTCGCTAACGACACCACCGTGAGGATCAGCAGCGAGGAGATTGTGGGGGACCGGCACGGATACATCATCACTTTCACTTGGGAGGCGCCTAAGGGAGTCGGGTTGGAGGACTGTGTTAATCTTGGTAAGAAAATTGTGCAAATTCATGTTTATTCTTTTTGATTTTAGATTACGTACTAAAATCTCGACATCAGAACCATCTGGTCCGATATCCATTTTTGCAACTTTTCAGGAGAGCGAAAATAAACATTGAAAATAAATAATTGTTTTATAATTTTGAAGATTACACACACGAAAATTCTCCTTAATCTTCAATTATTTATTTTCAATGTTTATTTTCGCTCTCTTGAAAAGTTGCAAAAATGGATATCGGTCCAGATGGTTCTGATGTCGAGAGATGTTTCCTTCGGGGGAAAAAAAACCTTATATTTATTTGAGATGTTGTATAGTATTGTATGTCGAGGTGATGTCCGAAACTCCACGAACAAGCGCGTATTTTGCGTATGGGTGGGAACATTCCATTCCCCCGGTTTGAGATCTTGCAAATAAGTAACATACGAGTTATTTTTAACGGCTGTGACGCCGTGACGCTAGAGACTCATACCTGATAATGTTTTCTTATAGGTTCAAACCACTGGTACGGCGGCCCACAGCAGAAACGTCAGTACTGGCCGATAGAGCGTCTGGTCCTACCGAACTACTCCTACGTCACAAAGGAGGCCGACAACTGCGGCGTGGCCGAGCCCTACTGGCTCAACTCCGAAGGCATCTTCTACTACTTCGACAAAAAGGTTCCCTTATTCGTAGACCAGAATGACTTGGAGAAAAACGCAGCATGCTTCATAGCACAAATAAAATCTCCATACTCCAACAAAAGAGACAAAACTGACCTGATTTACGCGATAGGGATCTTTGAAGATGTAAGACAGGCCCACGAGTATGCCGTCGAAAAGTATTTGGAGAAGCCCGCAGGGATTCCTGACGAGAGGATGATCACATACCCAGTTTGGTCGACCTGGGCGAGGTATAAACGAGACGTGAACCACAACACAGTTCTGCAATTCGCTGATGAAATCACCAAAAATGGGTTCCCGAACAGTCAGCTAGAAATCGATGATCTTTGGGAGACCTGCTATGGTTCTCAGACGGTGGATCTCCGAAGGTTCCCCAACATGAGGAATACGGTGGATATTTTGAGGTCGAAAGGGTATAGAGTGTCGATGTGGACACATCCGTTTATTAATAAAGGATGCGAGCCGTGGTATTCGGAAGCTAAAGCTAACGGGTGAGTTTGAACAAAGGTACTTTTATAAAACCTAGAGCTTCATTAAGATCTCCAAATAACATGAAGTAACGAACTGCATATTAAGACTGCTTCTATGACCAACATTACTACGGTTTCAACCAAAATCTTTCATCTCCTGTAAGATTTATTTATAAACCACCTTTTCCTTCAGCTACCTGGTATCCTCGGAATACGGTTCCGTGGAGACGAGCTGGTGGAACGACAACGAGACGACCACGTCATACATCGACTTTACCAATCCGGCTGCGAGGCAGTGGTACGTGGACAGACTGCACTTCCTACAGAACACTTCTGGAGTCGACAGTTTCAAGTTCGATGGTGGAGAATCTAGTTGGTTGCCACAAGTAAGCAAAACATAGCAGGATAAATAATTAGTTAGTTTATAATATAAGTGGTCAAGAAAACAGTAATTAAAAATATACCCTAAAGCTACCTCTAAATAAACGTGTTAAAGCTCGTCAGAATACAGTTTTGTGGTCTTATATTTTTTAATCTTCTAGATCCCAGTTCTACAAGGCGACATCAGAGATCAGCCAGGCGTGATTTCAGCTGACTACGTGAGGACTGTCGCACAATTCGGACCACTTGTTGAAGTCAGAGTTGGATATAGGTATGATTTATACTTATGTACTGTATATTGGGTTTATGGTCTAGCACTTTCATTGGTCCATGTTAGTCTTTCGAATTATGTTAAGTACCCTTTTTATTATTGATGGCACATTTTTTTATATATTGGTAAGCCCAAAACTTTGCCCCTTCAGTGTTTTCAACGCACAACTGCTTAGGTGATTGGATCACAAAGAACTAGATTGTTGTTCCTCACAAAGAAAGAGCGTTTTGATTTTTAGCATTCAAATCTTAGAGTCTATTTCTCGCAAAATAGTTTGTATACTGTATTCATTCGTTCAATCGAAGCAACAGTTAATCATCCAATATATCTCCAGAACCCAAGACCTACCAGTCTTCATCCGCATGATAGACAAGGACACCTACTGGACCTACGAGAACGGTCTCCCGACCCTCATCACCACGTTACTCCAGATGAACATGAACGGGTACCCGCTGGTGCTTCCCGACATGATAGGAGGGAACGGATACAATGAGCCTCCGACTAAGGAGCTGTTCATCAGGTGGCTCCAGGCTAACACCTTCATGCCTAGTATGCAGTTCTCTTATGTGCCCTGGGAGTTTGATAATGAGGTTAGTTTAATTTCGACTATGATTGCTGTTTTGGAGGTGAGCTCTCATTCCGAATGATTTTCCTCCTTCATATTTTTTTCTGCTACTAAAAGTTTACTCGTCCATCGATCAGCATAATCACCCATAATGATCTTACTGCTGGGACACAGTCCTCTTCTCGGTGACAGGGGGTGGGCTGTAATGCACCACGCGGGCCTAGTGCGGGCCGATGTTGGTCGTCCATCGCATCGGTTAAAAGTTAAAGCAAATTTAAGTTTACCTATCGCATTTGTGGAAAGCCGAAATCAGTCTAGGCGAAAGTCGAGATGCTTTACAAAGGAAACCAACTTGCAGACATCGAGTTTAAGAAAAAGTTCAGCTTTGACGTGAGTGTCTATGACCTATGTCTCTTTCAAAACCTTGATTTGCCACATACTGTACTTTGTTTATCTCCCCATCAACAGACGGTGGCTATAAGCAAGAGGTACGTGGACCTGCATGCCCAGTACGCCCCGGCTATCATCGCGGCGTGCAAGCGAGCGGTGAGCGACGGCGCGCCGGTCAACCCGCCCGTGTGGTGGATAGCTCCCAATGATACTGAGGCGCATGACATATCTGATGGTAAGTGATTCTTGTCAACATTTTTTTTGGAACTAATTACCTTACTGCAAACCTCGTTAAGGCTTGCGGTGAGAGTTAAATGGTAGAAATCGTCACGCTGAAAAAGTGTTATGCTTCCCCATGCGACTTTCTCTCTCTCTTCTCTCTCTGTCTCTTTCTATTATTATTTCTATATTCTTATATGTATAGTATGTGTGTGACTTCGTCCCTGACGGGTGGGTCCCCCGACCGCACAGGAATAACTTTTCCAGTGCTAGTCGACCAAGACAGAAAAGTAGATAGTTTGATGGCCGTGTACCGCCTCTGGTCATCTGGGTAAGGCGTTCAAATACGTCAACTATTTGCTGACAATGCCACGACTTACAAATATCTAATTAACTTGGTAATCTAATAAAAGTCTACAACACCGACGCGTATGCGAAGGATTTTGTGACTCTTTTCCAATGAAAAAAATGGTTCTACGGAATCCTGATTTAACTTACTTATAAATGTTCGCGTGACGCCTGTCATTGCTGGTACAATGAACCGTCGCGACATTGTGAGGAAATAATTGTCCACCATCTATACTTTCGATAAAGTAGTAGGTAGTAGATCATCAGTAAAGTAATTGCTATCGATATTTTTTATGAGCGTCATCAATCGTAGTAGCTACATATTATCTACGGTATTACGTAATTATAATTTGACGTCACGCATGTCGCAATGGCTTTACAATTGACTTGGCTGGCTGAATAAATATTAGGTTATTAGGAATAAATATTAGGTAGCCAACAGATTTTTTTTTTTTGAAATTGCGCTTCCTATCGGAAGGTTTGGCCTGAGTGTAATAATAGTTCTGTCTCGCATACGGTTAGAGCTGGTTCACATTAGGTCGGACCGACAGTTTGCCGTTCACCGACTGCCGGGTGTTGCTGTTCACACTAGACGCCGCCGACCCGACCTAATGTGAATATAACTGTCGGTACGGTCGTTTTACTGCCCGGCCTGGGTCGTCACAAAACAGTTGTGAGTTGGCTTTCGTATAGGATGAACGACGACGACGTTTTCATTGCAACTTGGTATTTAAATAAAAGGCAGAAAAAAAAAATATATTGGGTGCATCCAATAATTGCCGTGATATTGAAACGTGTCTTCTCTGCATACACGTCGACGAAACTGCTTGCGCGAGTGCCGAGAGCGGGGTAAGGGCGGGTGGGAGGTTGGCAGGCGGGTGTCGCCACCGCTTCGCGCCGACAAATGTGAACGGCGCCATACTTACTAGTACGCCAATATTATGTCCGATCCGACAGAAATCGTGGCTGGACGTACGGTAAAAGTGTCGGCTCCGACAGTTTGGTCGGGTCGCCCTAATGTGAACGGCGCTATTGACATACATACGCCAATATGGATCCGACACGTTTGTCGGGCCGGTAAAACTGTCGGTCCGACCTAATGTGAACCAGCTCTTAGATACAGCATTATGCCGAGCGATGGCCGTTTTGCGGGGACGTGACGTATAATATGTATATTGTGCCCCTACTTTTTTTTTTCTTTGCCTCATATCTTACCGCAAATAAACGATTATTCTTTCTTTTTCTTTATTACTTTTCCCTCTCCAGAATACCTCCTCGGTGAGAACATCCTAGTAGCCCCGGTCATAGAGCGCGGGGCCCGCGAGCGCGACGTGTACCTGCCGGCCGGCCGCTGGCTGCAGCAGGGCGACCCGGCGCGGCCCGTGCGGGGCGGGGACTGGCTGCGGAGCTACCCCGCACCCTTGGACACCTTGCCTTATTTTATTAAAGTTCTATAATTATATTATATTCTACACATGATTAAAGCCTACACCGTGCTGCGCACTATGCTATACTTACACACTGTATTTGAAATACTTTGCGTAGTATCGTAAGCCCACTTTCATACGGTGTTGAACTGCATGATATTATACTGTTTAATGTTGGTGTCACGTGGCAGTTTGACATAACTAGCTTCTGTCCGCGACTTCGTCCGCGTAAATTTTTTTGTTACGTCGCATCGCATCGCCCACCAGCGCTATTACTTCGTTTTCGCTTAGCGTTATTTCTGAGTTTTTTTTTATCTTTGTAGCGTGAAGTTAAATAGCCTAATAGCCTTCATCAAAAATTGAGCAAAAATAATTTTTCAAATCCGACTGGTGGTTCCAAAGATTACCGAACAAACAAACTCTTCAGCTTTATTATTACTATACTTAGATTGTTTGTAACATATACTTCGTAATATTAACACTAAAGTGTTGACTTATGATCCAAATATTTTACTATGAAATATCCTACGTACAGCGCTGTACAGCAAAGTCCACCGAAATAGTACAAACCAGAATATAATAATTATACATAAACATTTTTTTTTTGTAAATAGTTTGTAAGCCTGAACACAAATATAATGTTATTTATTTTGACAATTTGTTTCATTACCCTAAAAAATACAGGGTTAGTTTTCAAAGACCAGCCAACAGGCCAGCCAGCCAGCCAGCCAGCCATCAGACTGAACAATTTTCTCCATGAGACCGAAATCGGAATCGCGAATAAAAATTCAGTCGTCCCATACGTTTAGGTCGAGTATGTATTGAAATTTTCTGAGACAGTGGATTGATTGTATTGATTGATTCGCGATTACGATTTTATAATAAAAAAATATTAAATAAAAAACGTTTACAAAAGGTGTACATTTAGCCAAGAGTGGCAAATTTCCCATATTGGTCCCATGGAGAAAGTTGTTCAGTTTGATGGTCTGTACCACGCCCTTAAATTTGGCTGGTGTTTGAAAATAAACCCTGTATACTCTGTATTTAACTTAAATACTATTAAACTTTAATTTGATATTACATAATCGAGCTCCTATCTGTTATTACCGCCCTTAAAACACTCCGAGGCTCCATTCGATGCCCACATAACTACCTATTCGTACAATTTTGCACGTTCAATAAACCTGTAGCGGCACAAGTCATACAGATGACAATATAATACAGGAGCAATTCCTTTATGAAGGGTTAGTGTGTGGTTAATAAATAACAATAGTATTAACTACAGCACCCCGCGGTTTCACCCGCATAAGTTTCGATCCCGTGGGAATATCGGGATAAAAATTATCCTATGTGGTAATCCTGGTTATAAACCACCTTTGTGCCAAATTTCATCCAAATCCGTTCAGTCGTTTTTGCGTGAAAGAGTAACATACATCCATCCATCTATACAAATTTTCATGTTTATAATATTAGTAGGATTATCAACCTACTGGGCTTAAACTCTATAAAACAAAAAAAAAAGAACGAGGAAAGGACATGAAAAGAAGAATCAATCTAAAAAGCCTTTTCCCAACTATGTTGGGGTCGGCTTCCAGTCTAACCGGATGCAGATGAATACCAGTATTTTACATAAAGCAACTATCTGACCTCCACAACCCAGATACTATTAATTTTGCACTTTATGACACTATATAATTATAAAAGTGTAATACTTAAATCATAAATGTCATCAGAAAAAGGTCTGTTTTAGCGTAACGAGAAAACGAAACGTTGTTTGTGATTAACTATTAATAAATAAAATGACACCTATGTTATGTTTATACTTAAAATTAACCTTTATTTATATTCCTACATTATTTAATTAACAGTAATATCTTTAACAAGTCCTTCGCCTAATATTCTGAAGTCTTCCACTAAAGCTTCGATGTTCACTTTGTATTTAGTCTCACCCCTTGAAGTGTATGGCTTGAGCGCGTTCGCGTTTATTAACTGAAAAAAAAAACAAAAATAATAATCATTCTAATCTGCGTTCGCGATTTAATAGTAAAAATGTAAACAAATATGAATTAATGGAACACTAACTTTAATTCCTACACAATAAAGATCAGTTTACGCTACAACTTCAAAAAAAATGATAATTTTTTCAATAGTGCTAGTCACTCTGAAACCAACTTAATTACCATTGAAATAAAGTTAATATTTGTTTAACTTGAAATAACACCAATTGCCAACATAAATTTGAATAGACCTTAGTTTTTCGTCGCGGTTTCACTTTGAGGGAACTTTTTTACTAAACCGGATGCAAAGTATAGTATTTTTCTCTCACGAAGTGACGTTTGCTGTACTTGAGTGTACAAACACGCTGTGAATGTGTGTAAGCACAGGAGATCTCGGTACCTTCCGAGACGATGGGGAAGTCGAATGTATGTGTGTGTTACGAGCTGACGCTACTCGTCTTTACGAACACATTCACAGCATGTACACTTGGTTACCACAGGTAAAGCGCGCGTCGCTGTGTGACACCAAAATACAGTATCACATAGTATTTTATTGTTTCTTTACTAATTTATCAAACAATAAAAACTTAGATTATGAAACTGAAAAAGTGACAATATTAATACTTGCCAGGTTTCAAACCTCCATGTTTCCACAAAATTGTAAGATTAAACATACTCTATAGAATCATGCTTTGGGGTTATGAACCTTAAATTCGATTTAACTAAGTGTAATTTATATTATTACTAAAATGGCTTTATAAACTTGGTTAAAATTTAAATTCGTTTGTGTTTTTTCATTGTTAGGTTTGCAATTAAATAAAATGAATTAATTTATCTTAGTCTAAAACAGTTATAGTAAAGTCTCATAATTCCTTATCACTATAATATACCTGGAACTCCCTGTCGTCTTTGATGTCAGGTTTCCACAGCACAGCGATCACTTCTCCTCCGTACAGGTCGTGGAAGAACAGTGCGAAGTCACCGTATGCACTCTGAAATAACAAATATGAATAGATCAGAAATGAAAGTGGTTTTTGAAACATAACTTTATAAAAGTAACAAAAAATAACATATATGTCGCAGTCAGAATTCATTTGACTATTCGGAACGCCAGCGTCATCTGGTGGCAGAGTCTAGCCTGAGTTCGTGGGGGCGGAGCTACAGCTACAAGAGCAGTGTGGAGCAGAGCTCTCTTGGACATTGTGCATTTTGACAACATGTGCTCAGAAACTGTCTCGCGTTCCGTATCGTTGAGTTGTGTACACACGGCTACACATCAAGCTATACATTTCCAGTTTAAGCTGAGCTTTCATTGTATAGGTTTCTCGTACAATCAGAAGTCAGCTTCAACTGGTTATTATAGCTTGATGTGTAGCCGTACGTACTTAGTGTGTGATTCGCTAGTGTGACTAACTTGTTCGTAAATTATAATCCGAGTTGAACTGCAAACCGTTTTTCTATGGCGCTGTAACCAACACTACACATAGTACGCCCACAGTAATTAAAATATGCCTGATGCTAACGAGAGACAGACATACCTTCTCGTATACAAACCCAATCAATTTAGATGTCATGTCCAGGGCCTATCGTCCACGACGCTACTCAAAAGTAACGCGACTTACTGACGCGTTATGACCTACTGCTCGTGATTGGTTGCATCGTGTACGCACCAGAATTAAATGATAAATGATTTTATTTCTGTAAGTAGGTTTGAACAAACACTTTTACACATCAATCATATTTTTTTTTAATAGAGGTCGGCGTTTCCTATCTGAATAGTATGAGAAGAAAGGCCGAAACAAACTCAGAGGTCACAGTCTCTTTTAAAGTCCAGACATAATCTTGGTTAGATCATGTGAAGACCATGTAGATTGGTGTCTGAAATGGTCTTTTGAGGAAAGAACCACACAGATTCAGTGGGCCTGTCCAGTCAATGTACGCATTTGTCAGTAATCATGGAGCTCAACGATTCGACGAACAAAACCAAAGGAAGGACATTTGGGTAGGCCGCATAAATTACTCAAACTGCCAGACCATGACTAAAACTAGCTGAGTAAAAATTTAAGACAAAAGAAAATTAACCTAAACCTAAAAAATTAAACACTTGTGTGATATTCTGGCAACCCATTGACATTATACTAACAAGCTTTCGTTGCAGACCTTACCAACGTAAACTTTTCTAAAATACCATTTCAGCAATCAAATATCTAAGTCCTTTTAAAAACTGTCTACTCACCCTCAACTCGTCCAAGTACTTCGTCACCGGATGAAACTCAACGACGGGTATAATTAGTTCACTGGTGTTGTCGGGCAGCCGCTGCAGTGTGGGCGCACTGTCCACGCGCTCGGCCGCGTGCGGGACGAGCGCGCGGTGCAGGTGGATGAGCACGTTGTAGCCCGCGTACGAGGGGATGAACATACCCTGGAAATTAAAAAATAACGTCAGACCGTCGGCGTCGTCGATAAATAACAAAGAATCTGAGAATTTACATGGCGGTTCAGCAGAATGGGACTTTCACCATGCCTTAAATCTCGCACTAAGCTGTATTCATATTGCGTTGTGATGTCATGAGTGCAAATACATGATACATCAGGTCAACACCGGACCAATATTAAATCCTCAACCAAATCATGGCCCAATATCGACCACGACATAGCTGTGCATCGAGTACACCATGGCCTTCGGCAGTGTTGCAAGTTCATGGGTCCACATTCTATAAAAGTGAAAAATAAAACTTTTTTACAAAAAAAAGCAAAGCAGTCGAAGCATACACAATTGTAACAGAATTTTTGATTGATAAAAAAATTGTTGATTGTTTACAATAATGTTT
Source organism: Apamea anceps (assembly GCA_951799955.1). Lineage (NCBI taxonomy): Eukaryota > Metazoa > Arthropoda > Insecta > Lepidoptera > Noctuidae > Apamea > Apamea anceps. The sequence goes on along the minus strand of OX637513.1, from coordinate 19,455,333 downwards.
AAAATAATAAATTATATTTGGTTTTGTGTTGTTTCTTGTTCTGTATGTTAAAGTTTAGTATTTAGTTATAGTTTAATGGATTCGTTTTTATTTTTGTAACTTTTGCATGCCTACTGGTAAAATATGGCTGAACCTATTTCCCTATATCACCATGTACTGCACCCATATTTGAAAAATAAAATATCTTTATCTTAAAAAAAAAAACAACTGACTTCCAAAAAAGACACTAAGTACTTTATTTTATTTTTATTTATTTTACATATATAAACAGACAAGAAAAAACAGAACAGAAAAAATAGGCACAGAAGTGAAGCTTATTTCATAAGAAATCTCTTCCAGCATACCTGAGATAGGACAATAGATACAGAGATGTAGACAGCGTGTGAAAGAGTATAAAGTACAAAGTGAAAAATAACTTTAATTTTGGAAGTCGGTGTCGTTGAGTTCGCATTTTCGTTGTGTGCCACCTTCTTCTTCACCGTCTTTTTCTGGAGGTCAGTTGTTTTTTTTTTTTCTTGTAAAAATGTTTTTATTTTTCACTTTTAAGTTGTAATTTTTACCAGTAATTTTGGTTTAAAAACCCAACTAATGTTTTTATGTTTCTATGGGACCAATCTGAAAGTATATCCTTTCAAATAAAAAAAATCAAAACAAATCGCCTTTAACGGAGTTCTGAGGTAAACAAACATAAATAAAAACAACCGAATTGAGAACCTCCTCCTTTTTTTGCAGTCGATTAAAAAAGGGCCCTCATTCTGTGCCTCAATGGAATCCTTTTTTCTCCCATTTAGTTCACACACACATGTGCATTCTCAGGGACACATTCCCCCTTCCACTACTCTCCCCTAACCACTACCCTTACCAGTATATTTTCCTTGTGCCCCACCATGATGGCTTCATCCAAGTACTTGAGCGCACAGCCGGCCAGCCCGCGCGCCCGCGCCAGCACGCGCGCGCACGGCGCGGCGCGACTCCACGCGCACGGCGCGGGGCCGTCGTACGCGGTGACGATGCGCACGCAGGGGGCTGAGTCTGGCTCGGAGGCGAACTTTTGCTCCAGTTGGGTTATTTCTTCGTCTAAAATGGAAGTAGAGTTTTTAGTTATTGGGTGTTTTGATATAAGCTAGTTGGGACCAATTTCTTGGATGACTTAATGATTAATAACTAGCTGCGCCCCGGGGTTTCACCCGCATAAGTCTCGATCCCGTGAGAATATCGGGACATAATCACTGTGTCACTGAAATCTTGAAGATTAATTGTCAGAAAATAATATTGTGTGCTTTTCCATACTTTGAGCACTTATCAAGTAGGCAAAATTATTATATTCATATGCTAAATAACCATATACATTTATTAGTTAATCACTATAGTGACAAACTCATATTTTTTGACACCTACACTTTTGTTGAGCCATTCAAATCGCACCATAAAAATTAGTAATAATACTAATATTAAGATGGTTAGCAACAATAGTTTAACCCTTCATATGCCGGAACTTAGATCCACGCGAGACACAATGGCTTTTTAATTGTGTCTGTAATTACAACATTCAACGGGTTAAACTAGTCAGTAAGACAACAGAAGGTACCAATAACAATATCGTTAATCTCACCTCCAACAAGGTATCTTCTAGCACTTAATTAGTTAAGAGTACATATGGGGCTAAGCAGAATTCCTTGAAATTGTTTCATCAAAATATTCAAGGTATTTCTTCCAAATTATCAGAAATTGAATTGTTTTTAGAAAAAACAATGTTTGATATTATTTGTATTACTGAACACTGGTTGAAAGATTATGAAATGCTAATTAATTATGAGACCTACACTGTGGGCAGTTGCTTTAACCGAAAATCCATGCTGCGTGGAGGTTCATTAATTTTAATTAAAAATTCTATAAAATATAAGACTCGTAAAGACATAGTGGAACTATCGGTGGAACATAGCATCGAACTGTCCTGTGTTGAGCTAGATAAGCATTTTATAGTGTGCGTATACAGACCTCCAAACTATCAAAACTACTCTATTTTTGAGTCGGTAATGGAAGATGTCATGGCAAAACTTGCAACTGGTAATAAATCAGTAATTATTTGTGGTGACTTTAATATTAATATTTTGGAAATCAATTCAAATAGCAACAGATTATTAAGCCTCTTTAAATCATTCAATCTGTCAAATGTGTTTTTGGAACCAACACGAATAACTACGGCTAATGCTACATGTATTTATAATGTTTTCTGTTGCTGCGAATATCTAGAGAAGGCCATTGTAAATTATCTCCCTTCTGATCACAGTGGTCAAACCGTTTATTTTAAGTCCAACACACCGATACAAAAAGTGCAGATTCAAACTAGACCAATAACATCAAGTAATTTGAATAAGTTCAATATAACTTTAAATAGCAAGTTAAGCGCTCAGGGCCTAAGTATGACTAATGGTAATATTTTGTATAAAGAATTATTTTCATTAGTACAAACAGAGTTCAATCATTATTTTAAGAAGAACTCTAAAACTATTTGCCCTAAGTTTTTATTCAGTGACTGGGCAACTAAAGGAATCAGAAAAAGTAGAGAAAGATTATTTGAACTGTATGGCCTTAAGCCGTATATTAACACGGATACTTTTAATAAGTATGTTGCTACTTAATCTAAAACTTTTAAAAATATCTGCCAAGCAGCTAAAGCTTCTTTCATTAGTAACAAGGTTAAATCAGCAGACAATAAAATAAAGACCGTTTGGAAAATTATTAACAATGAAACGAACAGGAACAAAACACGTAATACTGATTTCACACTTAACACTTCCTGCGGTTTCATTAGCGATAACATCGATGTTGCTCAGGAATTTACAACTTTCTTTACCAATATCCCAATTAAAACTACAGAAACTTTAAATTATTCGCCCGCACTAGCTATAGAATTATTAAGGGCGAATGTCTCAGCCTATACTGTAGAATTTAAATTTAACCATATTAACCCTATAGTCATTATAAAGGCATTTAAGCAACTTAAGATTAAAATTACCGAAGATCTGTGGGGCATGTCTCCTAAAGTTTGACAATCCATTATTGAGACAATTGCACCCTACTTAGCTTTAATATTTAATTTGTGTGTAGATCAAGGGGTATTCCCGGATTTAATGAAGTTCAGTAAAATTATTCCACTTTTCAAATCTGGGGACAGCAAAGACAAATAATTATAGACCCGTATCGGTTTTGCCGGTTTTCAGCAAGGTGTTTGAAAAAGTAATGTTAAATCAAATGCTCAATCATTTTAATCATAACAACATCGTACACGATCAACAGTATAGTTTCACCAAAGGACGTTGTACAACTGACGCCGGTGTCACCTTATTAAAACACATCTTTAACGCATGGGAAGAGGCACAAGATGCAATAGGCATCTTTTGCGACCTATCCAAGGCATTTGACTGCGTGAATTACGAAACACTGCTGTTGAAACTTGAGCATTACGGACTGGGTAAACTAGCTCTTAGCTTATTAAAATCATATTTAAATGATGGATTTCAGCAAGTTCAAATAAACGGTGTGAATTCATTGGGTTTAAAAGTCAAAATGGGTGTACCGCAGGGCTCAATATTGGGGCCGTTCCTATTTTTTAGTATATATAAATGATTTACCTCATTTACTAAAAACCCGAACACAAATGGTGTCATTTACTGATGACACATCACTGATTTTTAAAGTAGGCAGACGTGCACAGGAGCTTGACGACGTAAATAATGCTATGCTTATGGTCCATAATTGGTTTACTGTAAATAATTTAGTATTAAATGAGAAAAAACTAAATGCATTAGATTCGCTTTACCGAATGTTAGAATAATAATATAATAATAAAAACCTTTATTTATACGAAAAACCTTCAACATTGCCTAAAGACTAGGTCACATGATCAGTGAATTAAAGGTCATACAAATAGAGTAACCCTGACTCCCAAACTAGGAGATCCTGTGTCTTGGGAGTCAGTGTTCTGCTGTCACTGTGATACAAAAACCTTTTACTAAAAAGTGTGTTAACAAAATCCTGGCAAACAAAAAAGAAAAATAAACAGATTTAAGAAAGTATAACTAAATTATTTTATCAAAGATTTAAACTAAGAGTAAAGGAATTTATTTATTAAACGAAGTTTATTATGAGTGTGCATGTGTAGGTAAGGGTGTGTGTGGATGTGTAGGTGTGTATGTGAGGGTGAGCGTGTGTATGAGGGGGGTGTTAGGGTGTGTATGTGATTGGGATTGTATGTATTAGCGTGTAAATGTGTTGTGGTGTTAGTATATATTTAAGTATCTTGCTGAAAGGGTTGGGATTGCAATACTTATAAAATGGGGTAGAAAAAGTATTTCACGGCTACTGCCGAAGGTGAAGTAGTTCTTCCGTCCGGACGTAGTCCTGATCTTGCAGCCAACTTTGTACCTTAACCTTGACTTCATGGTAACTTAGCCCAGTTAATTGAGTAGTTTTAGTGATGTTTCTGTAAATGAAAGAGCTCACAACGTAGAACTGGCGCCTAGCGAATGCGGTCTTGTGGCTTATTGTTGGGAAGAAGTAGTGAATGTCACGTTATATTGAATAGGGAGATACTTGAACTCGTCGAAAATACGGTTTTCTTGGGGATCACGCTTGACTCAAAGCTGCAGTGGGGTCCTCACCTAACATCACTTGCAGGGCGGCTAAGTTCAGCCGCTTACGCTGTTTGGAGAATCCGTCAATTAACAGACGTGGATATCGCGAGACTGGTCTATTTTAGTTACTTCCATAGCATCATGTCTTACGGTATTTTGCTGTGGGGACGGGCTGCAGATATTGATTCTATCTTCATTCTGCAAAAGAGGGCTATCAGAGCCATCTACAATCTCAGCAGACGCGAACCTCTAAGGGAACTGTTTAAAAAAATTAACATCATGACGGTTCCTTGTCAATATATATACGAAAACATTATGTACCTTCGAAAAAATCTACATCTTTTTAGTAAGATAAGTGACAGGCATAATTTTAACACTAGGAATAGGAACAAACTAGATCAACCGCGCTTCAGATTGTCTAAAGTAAAAACTTCTTTTCTGGGGTACTGTGTAAAATGTTATAATAAAATACCACTCGATATTCTTCAACTAAATGAGAAGAAATTTAAAACATGCATTAAACGCACACTATGTAGACAGGCATATTAAAAGTTGGATGAGTATATCGTAGATAAAAATGCTTGGCTTAATGCTGGTCCTGCTCCACAGGCACTTGGGCACACTAGTTGATCAAATTTCAATATTTGGAAGAGATGCTTCCCCTTTTTGTTTCTTTTTTAAGTGTTTTGACATTACGATTTTTTTTTTTTTTTATTCAATCAAGATTTAATTCTTAATACTTCAATATTATATACCTCCTCCTGATTGGTAGTAATTTTTTTTTTCATCTTTTAAATAAATTGCAAACTATAGTTTTGTATAATTTAGAAGCATTTTTTAAATTTTGTAAATTTAAGAACCATGGATTCGTTTTTTTTACGATATTTTTATGTTGACTTGAAAGAGCATGGCAGTTAAGAATATGTCATGCTCACTTAAATGTCTCACTGGTGGTGGCGCGTGTGTTGGATCATTCGGTTCTCTACGAAATGGTTGAGCTGGATGGATGGTGCTGATCCACGCGTCAGGTTCGTGAACGGGCGCCGTCGGTTGAATTGTTTATTTTTTTTCATTGTTCTCACATATAGAAGCAATAAGAATAATGTACCCAGGATTTTGTAATAATATCTTGATTTAAAAGAGTGTCCGTGGAGTTTCTTGCCCGTTCTTCTCCACAGAGATCTACGTTTCGGAATGGGCAACTAGCTTCAACTTTCTGACTAACTGACCGACAATTTAATTTTGACAATTCAAAAGTGCCTGAAATGGTTTAATTGAAATAAATCATTTGAGTTTGAATCATATCTTATCTCTTTATAATATTAGTTTAGATAATAAATAAACTTACGCGACATATCTTCATTAAAATCCAGCACGATCATTTCTCTCTGCCAGTCGAAGTCCACTAAAAGCTTCAACACCCTCACAAGTCCGATAGTGGGCGACGCTGGCGGCTGCGTGGGCGCGGAGTGCATGTACACAGTGGCCACCATCAGCTCGGCCACGGTGTCGGGGAAGTGAGGGGGGGACAGGAGGTGTGCCGAGAGCCAGCGCTTGAACAGGCAGACTGTGGGGCCGAAGGATGGGTGCTTTTGGTGTAAGCTGTGGAAAGAAATGAGGAGATAAATGCAAAACGTATATTTACACAACAATAATAAATGTTTGCCCTCAATAGGTTCCTGCATAACATAGCATAATCACCCTAAAGTGTCCCCACACTTGGGACACATGCTTCCTCTCTGTGAGAGGGACCGTAACCTACCACGCAGGCCCAGTGCGGGTTGGTAGATGTCACATGTGTTCAAATTTTTGGTTCTAGGACATGCCGGTTTCCTCAAGATGTTTTCTTGCACCGTCTTAAGAGCAGTAGTGATGAAATTTACATAAAGTAAAGCGCCTGTCTGGGTTCGAACCTACGACCTACAACTCGTAAGTTACCACTTGGCCACCACTGCTCCACGTTGAAATATTATCAAAGTTATTTCATCAACTCACCCATGCAGCGCCCCCCTCAGCCGCGGCATCAGCACAGTATCACACTGCAAACGAACACTCTCTTCACTCTCCTTGTATTTCACCACTCCATTCTCCATCTCCCTCTTCAGTAGCGTTATCTCTTTCGGATGCGCGATTTCTAACCGAAACACGAGACCGTTCTTCAGTACGTCGATATGTGTGGCGTAAGCCTGCGTTGGTATGGAGTATTGTTTGGTAAGACGTTCGGCTATTTGAAGATGGAAGGCCGCTTTGAGACATCTGAAGGCGTGGATGTCTCCTGGCCATTTGCCGCTGTGACCTGAAAGTGGATGTTATATTTGAAGAGGTTGAAATCTGAGTCGGCCTAGATTTTCTGTCGATTTTAATCCTAATTAACGGTTGAACACAATATTGATAAATAGAAATTGTATTTCGGTAATATTAGTTTTAAACTTCTTAAAATTCGAGGAATAAAATTGACGTTTGACAGTTTTTGTATGAAATAACTGTCAAAATTTCAAAATTATTCCTCGAATAAAGTTATCAGATGATTGAAAAATCAGCTCTTGTTAAAATAGTGCTGGTATTTGCCAGATAGAGCAAAAATGAAGTATAAAATCATTCAATGGCGGTTTTAATTGTAAATTAACCAAGAGTAACAGGGCTATGCCTATTTTTTTGTTTCAATTTTTTTTTAATGTTATTCAATCATGAATCACTCACCAAGTTCGATTATAGCTTTACACACAGGTGTATACTCCGGCAGTGAAGCGAGCCCGTCCCTCTGCATGTCCTTCAGCAGACACGTGCTGGCGCGCTGCCACGGGTTGTGCGGGGCGGCGCGAGGCTGGGCCGGCGCGGGCGCGCTGTAGCTGAAGATAGGGGACACGCCTGGGGACACATGGGGAGGGACGTTACACGTCAGGCGCGCTGCCACGGGTGGCGCGGGGCGCGCTGTAGCTGAAGATAGGGGACACGCCTGGGGACACATGGGGAGGGACGTTACACGTCAGGCGCGCTGCCACGGGTGGCGCGGGGCGCGCTGTAGCTGAAGATAGGGGACACGCCTGGGGACACATGGGGAGGGACGTTACACGTCAGGCGCGCTGCCACGGGTGGCGCGGGGCGCGCTGTAGCTGAAGATAGGGGACACGCCTGGGGACACATGGGGAGGGACGTTACACGTCAGGCGCGCTGCCACGGGTGGCGCGGGGCGCGCTGTAGCTGAAGATAGGGGACACGCCTGGGGACACATGGGGAGGGAAGTTACACGTCAGGCGCGCTGCCACGGGTGGCGCGGGGCGCGCTGTAGCTGAAGATAGGGGACACGCCTGGGGACACATGGGGAGGGACGTTACACGTCAGGCGCGCTGCCACGGGTGGCGCGGGGCGCGCTGTAGCTGAAGATAGGGGACACGCCTGGGGACACATGGGGAGGGACGTTACACGTCAGGCGCGCTGCCACGGGTGGCGCGGGGCGCGCTGTAGCTGAAGATAGGGGACACGCCTGGGGACACATGGGGAGGGACGTTACACGTCAGGCGCGCTGCCACGGGTGGCGCGGGGCGCGCTGTAGCTGAAGATAGGGGACACGCCTGGGGACACATGGGGAGGGACGTTACACGTCAGGCGCGCTGCCACGGGTGGCGCGGGGCGCGCTGTAGCTGAAGATAGGGGACACGCCTGGGGACACATGGGGAGGGACGTTACACGTCAGGCGCGCTGCCACGGGTGGCGCGGGGCCCGCTGTAGCTGAAGATAGGGGACACGCCTGGGGACACATGGGGAGGGACGTTACACGTCAGGCGCGCTGCCACGGGTGGCGCGGGGCCCGCTGTAGCTGAAGATAGGGGACACGCCTGGGGACACATGGGGAGGGACGTTACACGTCAGGCGCGCTGCCACGGGTGGCGCGGGGCCCGCTGTAGCTGAAGATAGGGGACACGCCTGGGGACACATGGGGAGGGACGTTACACGTCAGGCGCGCTGCCACGGGTGGCGCGGGGCCCGCTGTAGCTGAAGATAGGGGACACGCCTGGGGACACATGGGGAGGGACGTTACACGTCAGGCGCGCTGCCACGGGTGGCGCGGGGCCCGCTGTAGCTGAAGATAGGGGACACGCCTGGGGACACATGGGGAGGGACGTTACACGTCAGGCGCGCTGCCACGGGTGGCGCGGGGCCCGCTGTAGCTGAAGATAGGGGACACGCCTGGGGACACATGGGGAGGGACGTTTCACGTCAGGCGTGCTTTAAAGACACAATAGTTCAAATTGCTATTGTTAGCCAAAAACTCCATCGATATGATGTAAATTTCGGATCTATAAATTTTCAGTTATGTGCTCTTTTCCACTTATAATTTTGTCATCCACGTACAGTACTCGCTCACTGTCTGTATGCACTGCTACTCACCATACACTGCACTAATATCGAGCGGCAGTTGTACCAGCTGCCTCAAGTCGCGCCGCAGTGCGTCGAACGCTTGCAGCGCGGTCAGCGAACTGTCATCCACGTACAGTACTCGCTCACTCGCCCACTGCTTGTGTGCCAGCACGCTGTCCAGTTGGTCCGATATGTGGAATAGCTCTGATGGGTTTATGTCTGTGGACGATAGGTTTCTATAAGTTTTTAGCAAGAAATCCCGGAATTGTACCGAACATAGAACAGGCCTATACGAAAAGGTTCACCGTGCACAGCGAAACATACTAATTCCCTTTGTGCAATAATTTTTAATACTAAAAAGAGAATAACACTGTGTTCAGAAAAATGCTTCTTAGAGCGCGGTACGATGGACTTTAACATGAAATTAATAATAATTTTTTTGTAGCGAATTAGCAACCTGTAAGAAATCTGAGGGCTTACCACCAGCTCTTATAGCAGGGCAGAAGTTGAACTGCACTGCTTTTTTGTTCTATGACTAAGTACAAAAAAGCAGTGCAGTTTAACTTCTGCGCTGCTAAGAGCTGGTGCTAAGCCCCCTGACCAGAAAGCCGTCAATTTAAAATATAGTGGTACAATGATCTTTTGGGACTTGTATGAAATTGACAGGAGGGCGCTGTCGGTAAATATTTGTGCAATTATTTTGTGAAATTCTATTAAAAAACAAGATGGCGACGTTAGTTCCGAATTGGCCTCGCGCCAAAAGATCCTTGTACAACTGTAACTTGTTCTCTTACCGAACTTCAACTTCATGAGATAGTCGACTATCTGCTTGGTGACAGTACGTCTCTCTGTCATGCTCTCTCCCTCCCACACACACGTCTCCGTTATAGACCCGTCTTGGAACCGACGGAGTTCCGATTTATCGCCCCAGAAGGCTCTGCAATAGAATAGTTTATGATGCACACTGGTTCGAAATAGCACAGAAAAATACTCCTTAGGGCCGATTGTTCAATCCTCAGATAAACAGTTCGATTATAAGATAGTTGGCAACTAAAATCCACAGATAACTATTAGCTTGTTATATGGCCATTGAAAAATGCAACAACTTTATTTGTCATTTAACAATAACAGTCAGATAAATTAATTCGCTAGTTAGTTATTTGATGACTGAACAATCAGCCCTTAGGCTTTCCACTTTTTCTTATGATTGAACAGTCAGCACTTTTTTTTTTTTTTTAGGATGGGAAATCAGTCAGCCAGTCAACAGTCAGCCCTTAGGGCTGATTTCTGAATCGACAGATTAAGGAAAAATAAGGAGCGTAGCAGGAGGCGTTCTGTAGTTTCTGCCTACCCTCATGGTGAATTTATGTATGTTTATAAGAAGTGAAAACTTACCTAAACTCTTCCGCTTCAGGTAAATTAGCGGGTGGTCCTTTCTCCACTACATTTATTGAGTTCTCTGGGTTTAATACAAATCCAAAGGATAATTTTTCTTCAAACCTGCAATGATATTACAGTGCTTTCATAGAAGAGTTGGAAATATTTCAGATCATTACCACAGAAAAGAATATAAAACTTAGATTAGTTACTAAAACGGGTGTATGATACGCCTCAAAATTGTAGCTTAAATATTCCAAATGATATCTTGACAAGACGAGTGACGAACTCACATACAAACTTCCATTCTCTATTTAATTAAAAGATTCGGCTAGGTGTTTAGTTCATCCCCTAATGGGGTTAGAGAATGAACTAAACACGTAGCCTTCTATTCAATTCTGGGCCAAGTCCATTTAAATTGCTATTGACACACTAAGAACAAGAAAGGGATGAACTGTCAATAATCCTTCTTAATGTTCACTTTCGGTATTTATAGAACTCTTGTGGAGAATTTCAAACTAGACCCAACGGTTTAGGCTGTACTTTATCAATTTGTCATTCCTCTAAGTAGATATCCTAGAATTTCTTTCACTCACCCATTCCTAGCCTTATCCAAACTCTTCTTGACTGGCCAGGAGAAGTCAGCCTCAACTAACTGCTGGATCAGATCCACTCGGTTGCCCAGCCCTTTAGTCAAGAGGGAATGGATGACGTCAGTGATAAGAAACAACTGTTCTATGCCGTGGTTGACTTGCGACTCCTTCGGCGTTTTAGATAGCACTGACTGTTTGATCTTTTTGAGGTTTTTGAATCTGAAATCATGATGATGATGATTAAGTAATAAAATAAATAAATAATAGTACTTAACATGGCTTTTTGCATTTATTTATTGTTCTTGAAAACTAGAAGTGAGACCGAAACTTCGCTAAGGATCCATTATTTCTAAACATAACAAATTTTTGCCTTTAGTTGTGTTTTTGTGGAACAATAAAACGAATATTTCAGCACTATTTAGGCTGTTCATTTCAAACACTGGTATTCAGCTGCATCCGGCTAGACTGGGAGCCGATCCCAACATAGTTGGGAAAAGGCTATGCAGATGATGATTTAGACTGTTCATTTCACACAGTCACAAAATTATGGTTTAAAATCTCACAATAATTACTTTGACAAGTCAAAATCAGTCATAAGGTTGACGGGTAGAAAATGCATCAGGCATTAAGTCCGCCTTTGTACAGTATTTTTTTTTTCTTGTGCATAAAGTTTTAGTAAATAATTACCTCAATATATGATCAAACTGCATCAAAGGCTTCACTGGAACCATAAACAGTGGCAAAAAGCTGTTAATCTTTCCGTTATCCAACATATCAACAGCCAATGCACACTCCCTCTTCAACGTATTATAAGTGCCCCTACACATCTGCCAACAAATGTTGTAGTAGCCGGTCCTGTCTATGAAGACTACAGGAAAGTGCTTGCGGAAGACTTCGAGGGAGGGTGATGTGTCCGTGCCTTTATGTAGGGATATGCCCTTTGTGTCTAGGTCTGATGTTTCTGGAAAATGATTGGTTTATTTTTTCATTTGTTTCCACATACACATATGCATTGAAATAGTCACATTTGCAGAGGACTGGAAAAAGTGGAAAGGGATGCCTCCCTTTCCACTTTTTCCAGTCCTCTGCAAATTTTTTTTGCCCAACAGTGGGACAACACAGGCTTATAACAATAATAATACATGCATACAATTACTAATGCATGCTAGTTTCTGTTGTTATAAAATGTTTATAAATGAGGGTTGACTTATTATACAGGGTGGCAGGGACGATCAAACATACAAACTGTAGCCATGGCGTCAGCATATGATTCTGCGCCTGATCTATCTCCGATCGTGTTGGATTGCCGTCCCATCGGACTATGGGAGTGAGGGAAGAGGGAGTGCACCTGTGTCACACACTTGTGCACTATAATATCTCCCGCGCCGAATGCTAGTCTCCGTTGAGTTTGGCCGCCGTGGCCGAAATACGGAATTTATGATTCTTAAGAAATTTTTTGTCAGATACTTGTACGAAAAAAAAAAATCTGCATTTTCGTAGAAAAGTGTAATACCTAAGCGGTCGAAATGTTTGGAACAACTATTTACTTTTTAATAACCAACGAAACTTTTCAATGCAGGTGGATTTATAATCATTCACTGAATCCGTGGTAACTCAAACTCAAAACTCAAACTCAAATCATTTAATTCAACTAAACCAATTACAGGTACTTTTGAATTGTCAAAGGGTCGGTCAGTCAGAAAGATGAAGCTAGTTGCCCATTCCAAAGCGTAGGTACCTATGGAGAAGAACGGGCAAGAAACTCCATGGACACTCTTTTAAATCATAAAATTGTTACAAAATATTTGATTACATCATTCGTGTTGAAATTAACCATGTGAGAACGATGTAGAAATACGTGCACGTTAAAAGCGTCCGTTATAAAAAAACAAAAACAAGTTGCGCGTTGAAGTCCCTGCCACCCTGTATTAGATTTCATACAGAGCTTAGATCCACATCAATCAAAGGCTTGGGACCTTTACAATGCTTACAAAAATGAGACCTTAAAAGGTGTCTTTAAAGCTATAATTAATATATAGAAGCAAGAATTCCTATAGAAACATGATTTTTAAATATAAAAACAACTTACTCAGCGCTATCCAAATATTCCTCACAATTTGATAACTGCTCATGATATTGTTTACCCTCTTTGTCTGCACAAAGTATGCAACCAATAGAGCCACAACATGTCCAGACACATTCAGATTCCTTTGACGTAACCAGATCTTTAGCAAAGTAACCGCTTGTCTCAGATTTTCACTTTTCTGCAAGATTTCGTTCAGGAATTCTTGATTCACGGATGCAGTTAAGTCTGATAACACGCTGTTATTGTAATAAGGTGTTGGAGGACCAACTTCGGTATTGTTTTCTGTGTTTTCATTAAACAACCATGCTTCTCTTAGGTTGTTACGCTCCGGACTAAACCGGTGTAGCTTATATGCATCACTTTCGCATACCAAGTTAATACGGACTGATAAGTGGTGGCCAAGCTTGCCTGTAGGCTTGAAGTCCAGTACAGGCTTATTTTCAGAGCCGTTAATGTATGAATAATGTAATTCTTCAACTGATTCATATTTAGATAAATGTGCTGCAATATAAGCTAGGTATGCTGCCCTTTTCTTATGATATCTGTAGTTAACCGAGTCATTCTTTGTGTATGTTTCGCTTGGAACTGTTATTTGTAAGTCGATCCTCAGTTTCGAGTTGATCGCACACTCTAATGCATAAGACCCAACAACTTCAACATTGGAGAATTTGTGAAACTTAAAAACACACTTTGTTTTACTCAACTGCTCACTCATTGGTAATTTTACTTTGAGTTTCTTGGAAAGAGTTTGTTCAGACAAGTCGTATTCCGTACCATCTTCAGGCATAGACAGTAAGTGAGTTTTCAATTCTTTGAAAAATTGAAGGAACTGTTTCTCGGTTTTCTCTTTTACTTGCACTTCTTCGATTATTTCATCCACTTGTAAGCGGAATAGGTTAGAGTTGAACAAGTTTTCTGTCTCCTGTAGTCTGTTTAATTCGTTTACTGTTGGCTGACGGTATAAACTTTTGGTTCTTACGCGTTTTGGCCCATCTTTATTTTCGTCTTCAGCAGACCGTTTTCCGTTCTCATTAATAACTTGAACCTCTTCATTATCTTCAGAAATAGATACTTTTGTGTCCTTAAACGTAAAATCACAGTAAATAACACATGTTTTGTAAAAAAGCTGGCTGAACTTACCAACATCATAACACATCGAAATATAACAAAACTAATACAGTTTGTACAGTTACTCGTAAAAAAAAACTGTTTAGGGAACTTACCCGCTTCACCATGGTTAATAATTCACCACCAATATATATAATAAATTAAAATTAATCAAAGTTATTGATAAGAAATAGGTTAGAAAAGCATAAACAACGTGCGCAATCTGCTGTTGTCTAATCTGTCAATGTCAATTTTAACTTTAGCAGTTTGACAGATTCATTTTTTTTTAATTCGCCCAATGGGAAGGCTATAAGTCTTTCGACCTTACTGCCTCGTCTTCTGTGTGTGACAGATTCAACTATCAAAATGTCGACAACCACGGTCCGTATCACGTTCATCCTCGAAAACCCTCAACCCGCCTTGAATGGAGGCCAAACTAATTGGCATTTATTTGCCTTCTTTAGTGTTTTTCTGACCTCTTGCATTCAAACTCAAATTAAATAATATTGGTACCTAGTCAAACTCATAATGATTAGACCTCACCATTAAATCAGTCCACTGCTGGACATAGGCCTCTCTCATGTTGCGCTTCAATCCCCTGTCCTTTCGCAGATTTTTGAGGTCGTCTGTCCATCTAGCTGGGGGGCGTCCCATACTGCGCTTGCCGGTCCGAACTAGTCTGCTCCAACGGCTATCGGTGCGAATCAGTGGTCAGTAGGTAGATCTACCTTAACAATACACAATGCACATTTCCGACATGCAGATTTCGTTCATCTTTATCGTAGATCCTGTCCATAGAGGACAGAATCTATTACTTCTACATAGGTCTGGGATTCGAACCCAATTCATGTTTTGTGTAGTCTGCGTAAACTATAACAGTGCTTAGGGTATCAGAATTTGTTTTTAGGGTTCCGTAGCCAAATGGCAACGGAACCCTTATGGATTCGCCATGTCTGTCTGTCTGTCCGTCCGTATGTCACAGCCGCTTTTTTCCGAAACTATAAGAGCTATACTGTTGAAACTTGGTAAGTAGATGTATTCTGTGAACTGCATTAAGATTTTCACACAAAAATAGAAAAAAAACAATAAATTTTGGGGGTCCCCATACTTAGAACTGAAACTCAAAATTTTTTTTTTCATCAAACCCATACGTGTGGGCTATCTATGGATAGGTCTTCAAAAATGATATTGAGGTTTCTAATATCATTTTTTTCTAAACTGAATAGTTTGCGCGAGAGACACTTCCAAAGTGGTAAAATGTGTGTCCCCCCCCCCTGTAACTTCTAAAATAAGAGAATGATAAAATTAAAAAAAATATATGATGTACATTACCATATAAACTTCCACCGAAAATTGGTTTGAACGAGATCTAGTGAGTAATTTTTTTTTAATACGTCATAAAATCGTAACGTAACGGAACCCTTCATGGGCGAGTCCGATTCGCACTTGGCCGATTTTTTTTTGTTTGGATTCACGTACTCACTAAACTGTTCGTTTCCCGAATATTAAAAGTTTGCACAACGAATGTTTGCAAAACAAATTCCTAAAGCAACCGCTCGCTGTAAGTAGTAGGTACGATTCTTGGGAATAATACTGCACTGTTACTTTAGCTTATTGCATACGAGGAAGGAACGTACTTACTCGGAGACGAAGACCAGCAGCAGTAGTTAGTCATTTGTTTGATGATAAATAAAACTCAAGGAAAAAAATTCAAAGATTTTATTTTTTTTAAGTGGTTTTCGGTGTTTTTTTACCTTTTATGAGATTAAAGATGTTAGACGAAATAAATCAGATATAAATCGTCGAAATAAATATGTTAATGTCGTGTTGGCATCTACTCTAAGGTATCCCAGAGTTGAATTGACCGGATACTTCATAACAATAAAAAATATATTTACAATACCTATAAGTTTGGTAACATTGCTCTCAATTATAACGAAATAAATACTATGATTGCATAGCAATACTGTATGTAAAACTATATGTTGAAATCGACTACTTATCTAAGGATACAGTAAGCTTTGGTGGCGCTCCTGTTATTTGTTAATAAAATACAATTACATTGTATGTAGGCCCTATATTAACGACATGCTGGTGGCATTTTTTTTAAGGATTCCTATTCAAGGGCAAAGGAACTACGTTCGTACAGCTTAAAATTTAGAGATGATGGCGTTGGTGAACTCGCTGCACTTGCCGGTGCCGCCGAGGTCTCCGGTGAGGTGTTTGCCCTCCTTCAGTACTGCGTAGCAGGCGCTCTGGATGCGCTCAGCGTGGTCGTGCAGCTTCAGGTGCCGCAGCATCATGATGGCCGACAGCAGCAGTGCGGTCGGGTTGGCCAGGTCCTTGCCGGCGATGTCAGGGGCTGTGCCGTGCACCTGCAAGGAGCCAAGTATTGTAACAAATAAGTCATTATTTCTTTGGTTGAGTAAGTCTGACTCAAAAAAAGTTTATAATACTTACAACTATGTTAGTAAGGTAATCACTGACTTTAAACACATCTATATTAGAGTGACAACAATAAGTATATCACCGTTGCGACATCCCATGAGATGCCACAACAGCAACAAACGTAAATGTACATTATCCAGTCGGCTTTCAGCGGTACAATACAACTGAAGAATTTTGTTTGAATTAGTCGTTGAGGAGATCAGACGAATTAAAACTAAGTTAATAAAATTACATCGCTTATTTCTGTTAATGCATTTATTCGTCTACTTATTTACATAAATTAACTGTAAGCTTAAAATAATACAATAAAATTATGGTTTCACAGCAGTTTGTGTACTTGGTCATAAAAAAATATAACTAGCAAAGTATGTAAAATACGGTAGAAATTCTACTTTAATGATAAAATAAAGTTTATGTTCCCTGGGAAACTTACGAATCTACACATTTGTTAAGCTAAGGCAGTGGATATTATGTGATTAAGCTTTAAGGCTGGTTTACACTTACGTGTAAACGTACGTACGTTCAATAATATGTTGATTGTAAAGTGCTTTTAAAAATCACAAAGTGAGGAGAAATATTTGAAATATGACCATTTTTATTATATCTAAATCAATCTAAATTATTTTGTTTCCCATGGACAGGACAAAAAAAAAACAGAGGTTTATACATTTATTTCAAGTCATTTACATTAATGTTAAATTTCATATAATTTTCATCTAATCTAAGTATTTTATTTAACTCGCGATGTTGTACGTTTTATTGTCAGATAAGATCCGACCTAGTAGTAAGATATATTATTTAAAATCGCGACACACATTATAAATAGCTAGCCTACAAAATGTTCAATAATCTAAAGATAATTATGGCAAAGCAAGGAGCTGCATTGGTTTTATTTCACCTGATATCTTACATAACAATAATGAAGAAATAAATAGCTTTAAAACTAGCAATACTTTGATTTACTTAAAAAAAAAAAAGATGTTAACACTACCGCGTCAACGTCGACATCTCGTCGGGTTGTATAGCTGTACGCACGACGGCATTTCAAGCTATACATTTCCAGTATAAGCCGACTTCTCATTATACTATCACCAAAATCTATATCTGATCAACGTAAGGACTATTCCTGTTTACAGCGCATTAGTCGACCTAATAAAAAGGATCCTCTTTTGTTTTACTTACGGACGCAGCTGTGGTCATCATGTGCGCGGGATTTTGTTTTCAAAATGGTCAGATATAGGTTTCGGCGACAGTACAATGCGAGGTCAGCTAAAACTGGGAATGTATAGCTTGATATCTCGACTTGTGTAAAAGGTTCTTTTAACGCGTGGCCAAAATCGGAACTAACGCCGCCATCTTGTTTCTTCAATACATTTCACAAGTATGATTACCAACAGTGCCCCCTGTTGACGTCATTCACGAGCGCAAAAAGACCCTTGTAGCAGTGCACCGTATCACATTGTAAATTGAACTAAAATACTGAAAATAAAACAGCCGATTATATCACAACTTCTTAAGTTCCTGTTGCTCTTACCTTCTCATTACATAAACATATTGTCTTCACATTATTTTCAATCAAAATAAAATGAAATAAAGTTCAAAATTGATTGACACACAGCGATTTTTGCACAGTTACTACAGTGTAACAACGCGTAAAGAATTCGAATCAAAGAAAACTACAATAATACATAATTGCCAGCATGTATAACATGAGCCTTAACTGGCGGAATGTGGATGTACACACGCCAGCACATTAAGCTGCTACAATCTGTCAAATTTCTTTAATAGATTTTCAACTTTATCGCTAAAGCATTAGGTTTAAGGTTGATTGGGTAAATTTGAGTTTCGGGTAGCTTGATATGCTGGCATCTGTCTACCGCTTTGGACAATACGGGCGTGATGTTTTTTTGTAATATTCATAACACATTGTTTGTATACACAAAAAAACTGCAATGGTAACTTATAGTTCATAAAATTAACTACTACAATCGTAATCGGTTATTATGGTCTAAATAATATAAATGATAATATTTATGTGGATATTAAGAGCACGCGAACAAGCACGAAATTCACTGTTTCATTCCTTAATAAAAAGCGAAATATCTTTCCTGGCAAGATCTCATCTTGGGGAAATAATTTGTAATTAATAATATCCACAAAAATCATCCAATAAATATAATATAAATGAGCAGATCTATATTCTACAAAACGGAATGTTCATAAATAGTGAAATAAATTATCTTTAACTATATAGTCTGTTCCAAAAATATCTGATGAAAATGTAAACAAATGGATTAGAAAACGTAACTGTGGGTGCAAATTTGTAGCCACTTACCAATCGAGTGCTTTGATTTAAAAAAATCCAACTTTAAATCACCTGAAAGATGTCTGTCATTTGACAGTTAAGGTTAAAATTGATAACCTCAATAGTCAATGATAATGTTATTCGAACAATAAAGTTGGAAAAAGTGAGATATAAAGTTGAAACCTTCTAAATACGATGAATATGTTATTAATTCCCTTTACTCAGTTATTGCGTAGAATTTAACCTGAACAATGTTTGTTTACACTTTCACCAGATAATTTTGGAATACACCATAGTTCTTTGGCAGTTACACCGGTATGCGAGTTGGTTGACTGAGATAAAATATAAAATGATTTGTACTTTATTTAGGGGCAGTGTCAAAGCTTGAGCAGGCGCAAAAGATGATTTGTAAACCAATAATCGCTTCCCATCATTAATTAGCTTTTCTGTGCAGTAAAGCTTATTGTGTACTTTAATCTGGATAGGGCAAAGTGTAGCCCAGTTTCTGACCAGGATTGTAGCTAAGAAACTACTAGTAAAGGTACACTCAGAGATACTAATTGTTGAGCAAATTAAAACCTTTCATCAATTTGCAGTGTTATGTCGAAGAATTACAGTTGTGGTTTGAATATACGGACAATTTAAGTTGGTAGTCAATTTGCTAAGCAATTAATTTTCTTGACTTTACGTCCAGACCATTAGCATTCTAAAGCGTGTGTTCATTGTGGAAGTGCCTTTAAGTTTTAGTCCAGCATTTTCCGGGTGTCTACTTACAGAATACTTTGCCAGTATCTCAGCCAACCAACTCTATGCTTACTACTAAGTAGGTCAACAATTTGATCTAATAATTGAACTCTATCACACAACAGTGGCTTTGATCATCATTTTGACACAGGACTAGTGTACCAATGTCGACGTAAGAATTCATACACAGAATACATATTATAAAATAAATTGACAAAAAAAAAGTGCATAATAAAATGCGGAATCAATACCAAAAAAATGTTATATAAAATAGTAAAATAATAAATTAGAAAAAAATAAAACATTTTCAACCTTCAATCTACATTGTACCTAGTCCTTAACAAAACATGATTAATTCAGCCGTTTCATTTCTGATCAGGCTGGTCTAAATACTTAATAATCTCCGCTGTGTACTCAGAACATTTTGAATTCCCCCCTAAGTCCTGAGTGAGGACCCTGCTTTCCCGTAGGACCCTGAAGCAGGCACGTTCTATTTTATCAGCATGTTGGTAGAACTTCATATGACGGAGCATCATGACGGCTGAAAGCAGAAGGGCTGTCGGGTTGGCGAGGTCTTGACCGGCAATGGAGGGCGCTGTACCGTGTACCTAGAAAACAGTACGAGGTTACTATGATGTCGATATAAAAATAGAGGTGCGACTCGATTGCGGGCAATAGATATCAACCAAGGAAATACTTATAGTTGATAAAGTTATCTTTTGGACTTTGACACGTTAAACTCGTTACTTGTCAATTTATGTAAAACGTCAAATTTTTGACGTCGCCATTTGCATACAGCCCATTCACAGTTATTTTACCTTTGATTTTGCATCACTGTCAAAATCACAGTGATCTTAATTGTCGTGGCAATAAGGTTGCTATTGGGTTGCTGCCACTGACAAGTCTGTCAAAATCACAACGATCTTTATCATCGTGGCAATAAGGTTGCTATTGGGTTGCTGCCACTGACAAGTCTGTGATAATCATTGTGATCTTTATTCTCGTTACGATAAGGTTGCCATTCGGTTGCTGCTGTCAGAGGTAAAGTAACTGTGAACGGACTGTAGTATATTATGACAAGGTTCTAATCACAGGAATGGTTCAGATTGTTTTAAGTCCGACCGTAGTACGTTGAATTGACCGCAATCTAGTTGCACCTTAAACGGGATTAGTTTCCTTCCAAAGATTAGTAGAAAACATACAGGTTATGTTAATCTGGGATGTTTTTCAATGGGAGAAAGATGGTATTCTTCGATGCGTAGCGCAAAGCCAAGAAATTAATATCCTCAAGCTTCGTTTACACATATACGATAAAGGTTTCTTGAGTTGAATAAAAAAGTTGCTTCGTGTAACAGTACTTGCGTCTCGAAAAGCAAAAATCACAGTTTAAGAAAGAAAGAAAAGAAAGAAAGAAAAAAAGGAAATCGTGCAGTAAGTCTAGTTTGACATTATAGTATTCCAGAGTGTTTTTTCGCTAGTCTAACCACGTGAGTGCCACAAATAGCCTAGAAATTCTCGCCTACGAGTTTCGTATGGACATTATCTCCTCTCGAACGATCGAGAAACTTTTCAAGTGTAAACGAGGCTTTATCGTATAGCCGTACTTGAAAACAGTACATGTGATAATTTTATTACAGTTTTCCAGTCTTTCTCCATATTTCAAGTTTTTAATTATAGTTATCAGCAGTGATAGGAATAGGTAGTGCCTATTTGCCTAAACTTCGAAGAACAGAGACAAGAAACGGAGACTTCCTTAGGACTAAATTTTTTCCGGGACATCTGTCCTGAAATTCGGGACAACACTTTTAAATACATTAAAAAAATATGTTATTGACACCAAAGATGTAGCATCACCATGCTTGGTAGTATTTAAGTTCACTTTTATATTTGGACCAAAAATTAAAAGCGGATGATGTCCTGTCTTGTACGTAATGGTCATCAAATATTAAAATAACCATATTTTTTTTCTTTAACTACATTTCATTCACAATAATTATCTTAAAAACTCCACTCAAATATGTCAAGTTCATACAAAAAATTTAGTCCTAAGGAAGTCTCCGTTTCTTCTCTGTTCTTCGAAGTTTAGGCAAATAGGCACTACCTATTCCTATCACTGGTTATCAGACACATATAACATCATAAGGGTCTATCCAGACATTTCATTGTCAGCGTTTTAAGAACTCCGGGCCGCCGGGACAGAAAATATTGCGGGATCCGGAAATAACACATCACATAACGTCACGACTCTAGTCCCTGAAGGGTTCAGCAGAGTTGTACCTATAGTACAGTGTACACCCGCATTTCGCCAGTAATGTTTAACTCCCATGTAATAGCCCTTGGCCAAGCCCGGAAATGTGTGGATAGAATTTCAGTAATTTTGCAAACATGTCACCACTAGCAATACCATGCATCAATCACGAATGAATGAAATATACAAAAATAAATTTATATTTAATAACGAAAACAATAAATGATGATTTCATAGTATACACTGTAGTGGCATTCCTTGCATACAAATAACGCATTTATAAGAAACATTTGAAAGCTCTTTGTGGTTAGGGTTGTCAACAACCATTTCTTGGTTTAAAGGTTACTAGCATCAAAAATACGGGTTTTAGTTTTTTTTTTTTTTGGTAGCCAATTAAAACAGCATTGTTTAATGACAATTTCTTAATTTTTAAAATGTATATTTGCTGTTTGAAGAAACAGCTTTCTAAAGCTCTTCATTTTGGATATGTATGACATGTATTTGTGTAAAAATCTTTACTTTTTAACTTAGTTAGAGCTTTGTTTATTATGGAATTAAAATATTGCTGTAAAAACCAGACATTTGTGAAAGAGCTTTCATTTTCTTTTATTTTCATACACTTATTAATAAGTTAAGGCACACATGCAATAATGCCAGATTCTAGTAAACATTCACATGTAGTGAGAACAAAACATAATGTATTTTAGAGTTTAGAATTTTAGACAATCATATTTATATGTATTAGTTCACATAATTATATCATATTTTATATTAGGTTATAAAAAAAACATTCATAAGTAACGGTTTAATTTTTAAATTGTCATGCGGTTATTGCCAGATCAAAAAAAAAAATGTTTTAGGACATGGAACCCACACCTGTTAGTTCAAACTCAATAATTTGAAACAACTTATCTTTCCAAGTTTATTTTTTGTTTATAATCGAAAACACTTTAATTTTGAAGACATTGGCCCTGATTCCCTTGTTCACAAACTAAACTAAATTTAAGTTCTGTGCATCTTTTTATTTCTATTTCATTAAGAAAAGGACAGAAGATAAAATATTAGTTTACTCCTGTCAAATTAAGATACTCCATAGACAGATTAGACGTGATTAAAAACATGGCTGCGAAAAATACGTCAATTTACGTCAGGCGCTGACTAGTTTGACAGGGCTAAACTAATATTTATCTTCTGTCCTTTTCTAAATTAAATAGAAAGAAAAAGATGCATTGAACTTAAATTTAGTTTAGTTTGTGAACAAGGGAATCGGCGCCATTGAATGAACTTTTAAGAATTAACATGTAAGAAAACATCTGTCCAACGCATGGGTGCGATATTAGGTAGGTATATAAGTACCTATATGAAAATTATCATCTACCTAGCCTTTTCTCAACTATGTTGGAAGCGGCTTCCAGTCTAACCGGATGCAGCTGAATACCAGTATTTTACATGAAGCGAATGCCTATCTAACCTCCACAGCCCAGTTACTGGGTAATACCCCTTGGTAAGACTGGTTATCAAATTTTTGGGCTACTGACGACCTGTAACGACTGCCAAAATCTACGAATGACAGCCGGGATCCACGGCTTAACGTGCTTTCCGAGGCACGGAGGGATTTTGATATGTAAAGATGGTCACCCATCCACGGCCCCATCGCGGCAAGCGTTGCTTAACCTGATCCATCGATCCGTGTGGCTGTTATTACTTAGCCACAAGTCCCTCATTTATATGTAATTTTATATTATTTAATATATTTTGTAATTTCGGTGTACTCCCATTTGTGTCGGACAGAGATTTTATTACAGATACTTTATTTGTGTTTCACTTCACAATAAACACGGCAATATTTTAAACAATTCAACTGATTGTTTGATCAGCTACAAATGTTTGCTTTGTCAAAATGAAAACAGTCCTCGAAACATATTTGGGCATTATTATTTGAACTCAATTTCGACATTTTTTTTTCTGTTTTTAGATTTTGAGAGTTGTCAAACCCGTGGCTCCAAATGGAATTCTACACGTATTCCGGCTGGGACATTGAATTATGTTCGTCCATCTTTATTGTACGATTGAATAGTTTACTGAAATGTTTTTTTTTTTGTTGCTAAGTCATAATGGATTAGACTGGATTAATTTCTGCCATTTATCATAGGTTTAGAGTTTTATCCAATGCAAGACATTAAGAGCTGACTTTTCATTAATCTGATTATTTTTATCTGAGGAATAAATATGACAGATTGACTTATTTTTTATAAAAAAGATCTCAAACAGTCATATTTTAAACTTATACGACTATTGAATAATAATTCCGTGATTTTAGAAGAAGACCTTTAGCAACAAACAAACTTGCCTATCCAACAAATACATGAAATATTCGTGTATTTTACAAAAACTTCTTTAGATTTCAATCTTCCTCCGATCATATTACGTAACTTTTCTCCACTTCTCAACGTTGAACACAATACTTACGGACTCGAATAGGGCTCCGTTCTTGCCGATGTTGCCCGAAGGCGTGAGGCCGAGGCCTCCGACCAGACCCGAACACAAGTCAGACATGATGTCACCGTACAAGTTGGGCATCACCTGGAACATTACAAAATAGGATGATATGAGAAAGTGGGAAGGAATCTTAAATACAGATTGGAGTACACATAAATTACGTCACACGGTCAGGGGAAGGGAGGGGGGGTCATCGAAGTATGACATCGTGTGACAAGGGGGGACTACGAGTCATAAGCTTCTAGACACACATGTATTTATACTAAAAACTACAAAACATTACCAACTCTATCAACATTATTACAAGGTTTAATTTAAAATTAGTACGTGAAACTCTCGAAATGATGATCAAAACCACTTCAAAATCCGTTGCTTAGTTTAGAAGAACAATGTGGTCACATAGACAGACAAGAAAAAAAATATAGCATAGTATAGCATAAATCAGTCCATAATGTTCCCACTGCTGGGACACAGGATTCCTCTCATTAAGGCGGATCACACACTACACCGCACCACGCGACGGGGCGCAGGAAACGGAGCCAAATTCCCCGCGCGGAAACGCGTTTTTATTGAATAAGTATGTAAAAAATCACGCGCGGGGGCGCGTTATCTGCGTCCCGTCGCGTGGCGCGTTGTAGTGTGTGATGCGCCTAAGAGGGAGTTGGCTGTAATCCACCACGCGAGCCCAGTGCAGGTTGGTAGATGTCACATGTCTTCGAATTTTAATAAGTATGGATATATAAGTGAACTGACCAGCACGTCGAACAAGGCAGGGTCCTGCACCATGTTGAGGCACACGGTATCGAGGTAGCGCTCCTCGAACTTGATGTCCTTGTACTTGTTGGCCACGTCGCGGCAGCACCGCAGGAACAGACCGTCTGACATACGCCTGGAATCAACCAATGAGATTTTATAAAACACGTCGCTTAACAATGTTGTCGCCTGTCAATGTTATTCATGCGCCAAAAGATTTTAGTAAGTACTAGCTTCTGCCCGCGGCTTCGCCCGCGTGGATGTCGGAAATTATCCCACGGGAACGTGCTAACAGGATAAAATGTATGTGCTTCCCCAGGATGCCATCTATCTCGCGGGCCCTTTGTGGCTAATTACAATAGAAAACCAATTGTGTCTCATTAGTGGTGATTAAGAGGGTACCTTTATGATATCCTTACCTAAGTACCTACATAATAAAAAAAAAACTCAATAACAGAAAATAAAATACCTACCTACCTAAATAAACCTATTTCTGATGATAACTAAACTCAATAAATAAGCAAAATCCCTAAAAACTAATATCTATACGAATGACTAATCTTACCTAACAGTATTATAAAATAACCTACGGTCACTACGTACACTATCAAATATACTACCTATACTTTAAAATTAAAATCTATACCTACGACTTATAAAAATAAACCTAAATAACTCTAAAAACTAATAGAAATAAAAAAGGTCGCACTGAAAAACACGGTTTAGAATTGCAAGTATCAGTTAAAATAAGAACGAACGCTCGCCACTCAACACGTCCGTTCAAATCAAAGTTCAAAAAATATCCTTATATACCTACGGTAGCGATCCGTGGCGGCCGCGCGCCACGCGTGTGCTGCGAACGGTGCAAGCCAAATTCAACCTTCAGCACTACATTTAGAGCATAACTTTAGTGAACTCCACTACGGGTAACGTAACCTACGACAAACTTATTATTTGCGGTTGGTACAGTAATCGGGTCTAGGGATCGAACCGCAAAATTAAGTTTGTTTTTTATTGTATATACTTTTCCGGGATAAAAAGTACCCAGTGTGGTGCCCAGGATATTAAAGAATAATTATACCAAGTTTCATCGTAATCGAACCGGTAGTTTTTGCGTGATGCCTGAACAAACAGACAGACAGACAAAAATTTTTTTAATCACATTTTTGGGTTCGGTGTCGGTCTAGTAACACCCCCTGCCATTTATTTTTTTGATATTTTCAATGTACAGAATTTTCACTTCTACAGATTTATTATAAGTATAGAAATCTTTTCAGTTATTTTACTTCTGACAGCAGTAACCCTAGAATTGGACCAAATGCGAATAGCACATTTTTTTTTAACACCTATTCGCGCCTAGAGACTCAAAAGCAACCTTATTACAACGAAAATAAAGATCACTGTCATTTTGACAGACTTGTCATTGGCAGTAACCCAACAGCAACCGAGGTAAAATAACTGTTGGTAAACATTAAAAAAAACAAGATGGCGGTATTAGTGTCGATATTGTGACGCGTCAAAAAGATCCTGTACATCTGTAAATTGATACTGAGGTTAGAAAGCGAACTTTCTTAGAAAGACGCGAATTGGCCTTCAGGTTAGTTTCACTGGGCTGAGCGAAATAAATGAATAGTTTTTTGGAGGTATGAGGAACAGGGGATCTTCCGACTAGACGGGTGTTGTGTCTGGCGATCTTGGTATCTTATAATAACAATTAATTGCGATTACCTATCAACCTACTATAAGTAATTATTTATGATAATATCCATGATCAGTAGTGGATGGTTACGGGCCAAGCAAAATAATTCTAGTACCATAACATCTCGCAACGAAGCGCCATCCACGGGAGCTACATTTAAAACATTTAAATACAATGTGTGAAAAGTAAATTGACACCGTTTTATTACCAGCCAATATGTCACGTGATATTCCACTGAGTGTAATATTAATATTATGTGGCACTTAAACATTCCTTTTATGGAGTGCTGGATTACAACGTGGCATTACTTTAGCTATTGTTAAATTATAATGGCAAAATTTATTGCTCTTCAAGTAAATTCTAACTTTAAAACCAAGTTAAGTAGGTTAGTTTTACAATGGCAGAGTGTGCCACTAAATGATTGACATTTAAGGCAAGGAACTCTGTGTAATAGAGTTAAGGCTTTTAATAGTTTTAACAATTATTCACAGATATTTTAAGAAGGTCGTGGATGAAACCGCTGGTTACTTATGTCAAATGTCAACAATAAAATTGCAGACTGGATAGTTACCAAAACCACACAATCTTATTTGAAAAACTTGTGTTCCATTTTCAATCCATATTCACCAACCAATTTTCTTTTCACATAACAAACCACTAACTTTGTTTGTCCATTATAGAAGGTATGTGACATAGTTAATACTCTCTCAGAGGCGACTTCTTTCACAAAAGCGTATTACGAATTGAGGCCATGAGAGCCACAGCCACACCTAACTGAAAAAAATGTAACTAATTTTTAGGCCACTGTGGCGC
This sequence comes from Apamea anceps, assembly GCA_951799955.1. NCBI lineage: Eukaryota > Metazoa > Arthropoda > Insecta > Lepidoptera > Noctuidae > Apamea > Apamea anceps. The sequence goes on along the minus strand of OX637513.1, from coordinate 19,427,665 downwards.
TATGACTTGGCCACTGTGGCTCTCATGGCCTCAATTAAAGTTGAACTTATGGCTAAGATTTCCGTAATTTATTATTATCGTGTTTTCTGTTTCTTTTCAATAATTATTGTTTAACACTTTCACTGACCACAAAGTAGACACATTAGTTATACTCTGTCCATTAGGTAAACCGTTTTTGACATATGAAACTATTGATCGTAGCAACACACAATACATTTATTGATACACGTACGGTATTATAATGCCTGTAAGAAGACATAAATAAGATGATAAGGTAGTTTATATCATCATCATCATCTGCCTAGCCTTTTCCCAACTATGTTGGGGTCGGCTTCCAGTCTAACCGGATGCAGCTGAATACCAGTATTTTAAGGTACTTTATATATTTATTTTATTACGAATTTTAAAGTTAACTTTTACGTAATCTGGAATATGAGACAGCTGTCAAAAAACGGTTAATTGTTAATATTGTGCATGTCTGGAATAGCCTACCCTCTTACTAGAATTCGGGCGTTGGAAGCTGCGTCAGTTTTAACTTTTGCAGCTACCGTCTATTAATAGTTTTTATTTTTTGTTCCAAATGAATAATAATAATTATTATTTTCCTTCAATACTCACATAATGTTAGCCTTATGCACAGCCGTGACTTTCTTCCTGTTGTTTTCCTTGGCGAACACGAAGGCGAACTCCGCGACCCTCATGGAAGCCTCCTCGGTGATCAGCTTGATGGATTGCACCACTCCGTCCACAATCTCGTGCTCGATGCCGGAGTACTCACCCTCTGTGTTCTCTCTCACTGTCACCACGTCTACGTTATCGTACAGGGTTTTGATGCTGCAACAAAATTGAGGTCGGGTTAACGATTTGCAGCAAGTGTGGCTAATTTTGGGAGATAACATACTCGTGGGTACTTGTGAAATATTATCTAATGTAAAACGTAACATAGGTACAGACGCCAGCACATCAAGCTACTACAACCTGTCAAATTTCTTTAATAGATTTTCAACTTTATGGATTAAGCATTAAGGTTCAAGGTTGATTGGGAAAATTTGACAGTTTCGGGTAGCTTGACCTGTTGGCGGCTGGATCTTGAAACGAAAACGTCGTCCAATTAAGCAATGCAACATGTTCATTTTATGTTACGTTCCAATGTGTACCCATCATTACACATAACATAACGCCTGTGTTCCCCGAAGGATTAGGGCAGGCAGAGGTGTACCTATAGTATTTACACACACAATTCGTCAGTTATGTTTAAGTCCCATGACGTAATAAGGGGTGAGCCTACTGTCATCAACCGAGCACAGATCCAGCTCCCTAATTGCGTAACACACTTTCATCATCACAAACTGAATCATTTTGAAGGTATGCTAATCCATTGATTCATAGGTTCGAACAATTTGCACGTAAATAACGCAATGAATGTTGTTAAATTGTCAAAATGAAAGCCATTGCTACTGTCAGTGTGTTCCACTGTTATCCTGCAGACTCCGTGTGCCTACTGAGAAATTCCTGATGGGAAAACCCGAGAACACTTTGTCGACTTACTAAAATATTAGCGAAAGATATAAATGGAGAACGAACAAATATTTATGGCTTATGTTTAACTTACCACCAGATATAGTAACATATAATATAACAGACAAAAATAGTAAATGATCACCAAAATTAAATCCGCATTTTAATGTAAATTTATAACCAAAGTTTTAACATCTCGCTATCCTATTTAAGCAAAATGACTCTGACTGACTTTTTTTTCTATACAATCTAGTCGTTTCTGGCATTCGCCAGCTGCTGCCGCGGCACCGCTCGCGAGCAGCGAAGCGAGCGCTCGGCTCGTGCGTAGGACGTCACAGTTTTAACCTAACCATTTTTTTTTTAAAATTAGCCTTGTCTATCTACTTTCCAGCAAGCCGCTTAATATGGCATCATAATACTTTATTTGGTCACAAACCTACATTTTATTGCAATCATAGTGGTTTATTGAGGCAGAAATAGCGCATTAATTTGCTCGCTAAGATTTAAGTATTTTACTACATTTGGCGTTCGAATACAATTTTAAGTGCAAGAACTAAGGGTATCAAAGCATTTTATGGTGGTTTTTATGGCGGCATATTTAACCCCAATATTTATTCAAAAAGGCTGACAATGAGCACTTAGAATAGCAAAAGTTACAAAAGAAATATGTCCCTAAACACAATTTGTAGTTTTTTTAGCTCTTAACAAAGAGATTGGAAAATAATGCTGCATGAGATAGCGGGTTTACTCATGTTACATGAAAAGGAGGGTTATGTCCAGCATAAGTAGCTTAGTCCTAGACAGTTTTAAGTCTTTATTTTTATTTTTGTATGAATATTGTGTCCCAGCAGTGGGAACATTATAGGCTGATTATGTGTGTGTGTGTGTGTGTTATTGTGTGCCTTAACTTGGGTCAAATACATTCTTTCAATTCTTCAGTACAACTGTAGATGTCAAAACCAAATAACTGATTACATAGTAGTGGATCAAGAATAGTTTGATGCAATACGCAAGACGAGCTTCTCCGAGCTACGCGTACGAGTACTTTGGCAGAAGTCCAGACGTTTAAACGCACCGATGGAGATGACAAATGAATTAAGATTTTTAAACTGCACGTGTACTGTACGAGTGTACGCTAAGTAATGTAAGAGCTAAATAGAAATAGACAATGTAACGCGTTTTTTTTTTGCATTTTAGGGCCTATACTTACGGCGTATTTTACGCGCCGCCGTCGCGTCGTCGCGCATTTACGCGCTGCGGGGAAAATGCGTCGTCAAAATGCTGTATTTGGAACGTGCGTATTAAAAACGTAGTGTGCGTATTTACAAAAAAAAACTATTTGAACGTATCTTTTCCTTGCTTCTGCTGAACAGCTATGTGGTTGTCCTTGTAAATTACCGTATCATTAACAATGAGAAAATTATACATGAGATAATGCGGTTGAGTAGCATAGAAAATGATTGTAATTTTGTTAAAGCCAATATGACTGTGTGGTAGATATTATTGTTTTTTTTATAAGTGACACACAACATTTTTCTTAACGAAGATTAGCTTTCAATAAGGAAAATGTTCGGAAACTGATCTTAAGAGGAAAAGTCATCGAAAATCAATTCTAGACAGGTACATTTTACATTAAAAAAGTCTATGCTCCACTTAGTTTAGTTTTCTCGATTTTTCTTCAGAATTTCCAATTACACAATCGGTGTATTGAACTGGCGCTATCGCGAGCTCGCTTTTTTGTCAGGCAGCCTTGTAATTTGAAGCTACTGGCGCTATGAGTTACCAGAACATAGTAATCCATAGTTCCATACCTATCGATTATGGAACAACTGAGCTGAGGTACCATTTCAAAGGCTGTGAGTAAACAAAAAATATTGTTTACTTTGTGTAATTTATTTTCAAACCGCTAATAAATGTCTTAGAACCAAAAATTCGAAGACATGACATTCAGCAACCCGCTCTGGGCCCGCATGGTGGATTATGGCCCACTCCCTCTCACAGAGAGGAGGCCTGTGTCGCAGCAGTGGGAACATTATAGGCTGATTATGCTTATGCTCTTTATTTTAGAAATTAGCAACGGTCAGTACAACATTAAATACCGCTTATTATTTCTTTCCCACATTTCAACAAGACATTGACCGAATCGAAAAAAAAAATTTCAGTAAAAACATCTTCGACAATCTTAGTATCTGTCAACCTTGAACACGAATTCAGGCATTAAAGTCATTGACATTGGCTGATAGTGCTGAGATACCCTTATCGGTACGTCTGTATGTACTAAATGAAACGTTCTTTATCTTTCAAGTATTCGGCGAAACTGATTCCTTAAAAAAAAGTTGAAAAAAAAAAGTAAAACAGTATGTTTTCCCCCAACTTGCAACTTCTTTTTTGTGTTCGTGTTCTTTATGCATCATGTTTAACGCAAATAAACGTATTTTCTTCTTTCTTATATCACACTTCTATGGTCAGCGGTTTAAATAAGGAAGTATGGTGGACCAAACTTTATGAGGGAGGCGGACGGAATACAGAATGTTCTGACGAAATTTCTTCTCCATAGGAACCTACTACGCTTTAGAATGGGCAACTAGCTTCATCTTTCTGAGTGACCGACACTGACAATTCCAAGGCGCTTGTAATTGGTTTATTAGAAATTAATACTTCGAGTTTGAGTAATCTGGGAAAAATAGGTAATTTAGTTTATAGCTTCATGGAATAATTGAAAACCTAAAACAAGCGAGGTTTTCTGGTTGAGTTGCGATAGACGAAGTTGGTAGGGTAGAAGTTAATTTTTTCAAAATTTACTGCCCCCGTTTGGGAAAATGGTTTTCATCGTTGGTAGCTACGTTCTCAAATTTGACAGGAGTAAGATTTTTATGTATACAGTACACTTGGTAAAAAAAATGCAAAACAATAGTAGGTATGTGCGTGTTACAAAGTTCCGGAAATCAGTTCATTCAGAAAGGCAGTTTCGTACTTTTTTATCACTGCAACAACTCAATCTAGATGAGTCGTCAACACACAACAAAGATTGCAATAAAAACTGATTGCATTATAAATCCGTATCATAACAATTACATTCAAAATATAACACAACCGGAGCATTCTGGTTTCTTTGTTATCAACTCGTGCTATATTTTATCAATATACTATTAACCTTTTAATTTAAATGACTGAATTATGACCCCTTGTATATTGGAATGGGTCAGACAAGCGTGCCAGCAAGTTTCATTGTACATATTTATTTTATATCCCGATTCAAATTTTATGGCGGCTCGGAACATGAGGCGAATCGCTGCGCAGTAAAAAATTCACCTGTTAGCGGGAGTGAGGGGGTGAGGTACTGCGCAGCGAGTAGCGCACATGAGATCCGCCATAAAATTTGAATAGGGCTGTACGAACTGTTTTACTAGCGCAGGAAAAGTTCACTGGCTGAACACACAACTGAACCACTTTCTTCATGGGACCAACATCGTAATCACGAAAAAACTATCAACTGTCCCATACAAACGTTCAATCGTCCCAAATGTCGGAAAAACTCTTTACAATTGATTAGTTTTATGTTTGTTCTTACTGGTTCTTACAGTTTTAATAGGCACTGTTTGAGTGAATAAGCAAACATTATCATTTAGCACCTTTTACGTTGTCATAGAGCCTATTGGTGATAAACAACCATTTTGGCGCCTCTTCAGTAGTTACATAATAATTATCAACTTATAGCTAAGTAACGTTGGAAACTGTAACAGCACTGCCAGCTTGGAGATAATAAAATTAAAAGAATATTTTTCTTTGTTTTCTTGATAATCTCCGCTTAGTTTTATTAACATTACATAATATGGACTGTCTCAATATTTTTGCAGATTACCCACATCAAGAAAAAATATTTAAAAAAATACCTTCGCATTTATCAGAAATCGTGCAGCTCAGCTCAACTCGTTGAAAATACAACAGCGCGTTTTTATTTAGCCATTCATTTAGGTGTCGCCTATTGTTAGTGAAAACGGGCATGAGAACGTCGTCGTCCCCTAAAGTCCATAGTCCTCCTTATCGACTTAGATAACGGCGACCCTGGGAAATCAATTACTTGCGTGTTTAGATTAGATGGCTCGAGAACATAATAATATGACCATACTTAGACTACATAGCTAGATACTAAAAGTATCAGTAGCTAGTTCCCATCTGACCTCCGTTAGATTGTACTTACTGATAGCTATAATGTCAACTACGTATAGTGTTTTCTGTTGCCATCTATTACCTTAATATAATTAAAAGGCATGCAAGCATGATCAGCCTATAACATTCTCACTGTTGAGCTACAGGCCTCCTTTCTGTGAAAGGAAGTGGGCTGAACTGAAATCCACCACGCGAACCCAGGCCCAGTGTGGGTTAGCGCATGTCATGTTTCCGATTTTTTTATTTTGATGTTTTATTCTTCACAATTTTGAGAGCGTACCATCATACGTAATCTTACATTTTATGAAATGGTAGGCATGTAAGAAAAATAATGGGAATAAATTACTGTTGCCATACCTAGAGTAGAAAGACCAGCAAAATATCCTGGCAGGTGGTTAAACGATAACAAACGGTAAATGTAAGTACTAGGTTTGGCACATTATCGACATTTGCCTTATCTATCAGCCAGCGCCCCTTTTTACTCCATAAATCAATTCAAACCTGTCAATAAACCACAGTAATAGATCGTGGGCATTTTATCGTAATACCAATCATGTGATTGAAATCAATTTGTAACGCCCAGATAAGGTATAACGACAGACAGAATATTTGTATACCGATGGTAATCAATTCTCTTGGATTAGGTACTAAAAGAACCATACGATTTTTCAGATTATTTTACACCAAGAAAACAAAAACAACGTGATAACAGATAAAACATCGTGAGGAAACCGGCATGTCTTAGAACCAAAAATTCGAAGACGTGACATATACCAAGTTACCAACCCACACTGGGCGCGCGTAGTGGATTACGGCCTACTCTCATAGAGAGGAGGACTGTGTCCCAGCATTGTGAACGATATAAACTGATTATGTTTATGATGTTATAATAATAATAATAATTTATTTTTATTTCAGACATACGTCCATACTCGTACATTTACATTTACATGTTATGCATATTATTTTGCAGGTATCGGCTTATAATATGGATCATTTTGTTACACCATAGGGAGAATTTAATTAACGTTTGATAACGGCTTGGGCTGGTACGTGGTTACCTCGGTCTTCGGGAGGTAAACTATATGACATACGCACGTGCCCATCTGGAGCACGATTTGATTAGATACCGTACTTTCAAATATTTATGTAACATTGTCATTCTCGTTGATTTAGTGGTAGCAAGCGTGACTGTTGAGCATGCGGTCGTGGGGTTGATAATGGAATAATGTTATTGGGGAAAGGGTGGGCATTTTGGGGGACTGTTTTATTTAATTTTGACTTTCGGAAAGTGCAGATTCTCATCCTAATTTATTTATTTGAATAAATGGATTTTGATTTTGGGGTTTTTATTTTTATACAGAAGGTCGTCTTAAGGACGGCTTCATTCTAAATACAAAATTTCGTAGTTTTATTGACACCGATTTTAAGCTGATGTCGATACCCGAAGCATTTCACACCAGTCTGAATCATTACAAAACGATAGGTAATCGATTCACTGCGCTACTGAAAAGTTCTAAATCTTTAAACTAGTGACCGACTAGCGGAGTACTACGCTTATGGCAAAATAGTGTTAAGATTGTAGTATGCATTGGACAAGTCCTGCCGCCGGTCGATCGAGGTGAACGTCCTAGGGCATGTCTTGGCAGGAGGCCAGTTTATACAATGTAAGCTATCATTTACAACATAAATACAAGTAAAGGGACACTGGTGATCGTTGTCATGTGACTACCATCCCCATATTCTTAAAGGAATGGCCATTAATAAACACATTAACATGGCTTAGCTGGTGCGCTTGTAGTTCTCGGCCACACAGGCGCAACGCAACTTGGCTATTTTTGTTATTTTTATCCCTATGCGTACAGTACTTATCATGAAGTCGTAAGCTAATTCTGAGACGCAACGTAACACGTTAACCTGTGTGGGGGGAGCCTTAACTGTTACTGTTAGCCTGCATCATCCCACTGCTGGGCAAAAGGCTTCCATGACTTCCAGCTTTTTTGATCCAGGGCTAAAGTAGACCACTGGTCGTTTGTTATGTCCAGCTCGTCCCGCCATCTTCTACGGGGTCTGCCGCGACGCCTTCTAGCTGTGTCAGGGCTCCACTTGGTGGTTATTTTGGCCCACAGCTTATTGGGCATTGGCCGTTGCCGACGTGGCCAGCCCAGGCCCACTTGAGCTTAGCGGCTTTTTGAGCAACGTCAGTAATCTGTGTTTTGGAGCGCAGTGTGATGTTGCGAATATGGTCTGTCAATTTAACGCCTTTAGAGGAGTCTTTAGAATCTCTTGGAAAACATGGTTAATCATAATTAGGAATACAAGGTACCAAATTAAAATGCCTGTGGCTTTACCAATTTACATAAAATATAAATATTAATCGCAGAGGGACATGATCCGCACAAGTAAACTGACTCCCTCTATCATAGACCTTGAAACAGTCTAGACTCGTTATCAGAGGTGATTATCATTGACCCACAAAGTGTCAGGTTGAACACATGTCGGGCATATAACTTATATTTTGGTTTACTGCACTTTAAGATACCGTGATCCCGGAAACTTTAATTAACAGATAAAAAACAAAACAAAAACAATTTGCTTTGTTCTTAAACTCTTAATTTAAACTGACTTCTGTTCTCAATGTTATCAACTGAGGAGTGATGTTTATTTAATTTACATTGTGTGCTGTGCATGTGTAATGTTAGTTGCATGATTAGAACATAATTTTCCTTTAAGTTAAATGGTTCTTGAATGTATGTCTAGGTTCCTTGCCAGCACAACAAAAATATCTTTATTTAAATACTTTCAACTTTTTCCTTGTCACTTTATAATTATATAAGGTTTTGTAAAAACCCAAACATAGGCATAACATAAATCAAGAAATGCAATCTTTTCTGCAGTTTTCTCACAAATTATCCTGTCTGTGTCATTCAATTAACCCAGTCAAATCCATGATTTCTTTTCCTTTGACATTTTATATTGAAATCTTAAATAAAATAAAGAAATACATACCCTTCCATACTCTTGCAAGGCCTGACGTTAGCGTACAAGTCGAACTCCTTACGCAGAGCCAAATTAAGGGACCTGTAGCCCTTTCCGATTGGGGTCATCAGGGGACCCTTAAGACCGATCTTGTTAGCATTAACTGAGTCAATAGCCTTCTGCGGGATACCCATCTTGCCGTCTGGGCCCTAGAATATAATTATTCAGTTAGTTCTAGAAAAATAGGCTCAGCTTGAATTTAGAGCTTAATTTGCTTTGGCATTGCAATGTTAATATCACAGGCATATACATAGTTTGGGGACTTGAAAAATAGCAGAAGAATTTATAATTTTATAAAACAGTAGTCTCGTCAAACTGTGGTTTATTACTGCTGCAAACTGAAAATATCTGGCTCAACAAGGATGTTTTGATATGCTTATGTAACCCGAAACCTACACTTTATTAGTGTCAGAATGCTTAGCAATATGAGCCTAATTCTTTCAATGACGAGTTAGTTGCATTTGTCAACTTCCAATATTAAAAATAGGCCACTACATAGAGTGCATTGCAGATATAATAATATTTAATGAGATAAATTAAGCTTGACATTTATCACTAACTTTAATATAAAATACATTAGTTTGCATTGAATTGAGTGCATAACTTCAGAACGAAAAAGAAATGCATTCAGTAAAGTAATTCAAAATAATAAATCACAATTATTTTAAAAACCCTTTATTTTTTATTGAGATGGGCCAGCCACACACTGTCAGGGGACAGGAGATATGGAAAATTAAAGTGACCCTATGGTACCCTAGGGAAGGAAAGAGAAAGAAAGGAAAACCCTTGGAACTAGACTGAGAACTGAGGAACAGGGAGCATTGGAAGGCGTTGGAGGAGGCCTATGCCACACAGAGACTCAGAACTGACATTGAATATTTTTGTACTACAACTATCACTGAAAAATAGCTATAAATAAATCAAATAATGTTTCTGACGCAAAGGAATACATTGTTTACAAAGCTAAAAATATAAAACATTGTTTATATTTTTAGGGAATGATTCTTCAGCAGAATGTCATACTTTTTAACACACTACCAACACACGATTGTAGTTTAATGTAGTTAGATTCTAAAACAAATAGGGGGCTCACCCGAACAGCTGTGACGTCGACCTCATCCCATTCGATGGGGACTTTCGCGGCCTCGAAGATTTTCTGCACAGCGACCGTGATCTCAGGCCCGATGCCGTGGCCCGGGATCAGCGTCACCTTGCGCACGCCCGAGCTGTACTGCGCGGCGCCGCTCCGGCTCGCAGGCACCTACACAGCACCAGCAAATACCAGTCACATAACCTCAAATATATCACCAATTAATCACAAAAAAAAAATATGTAACCTCATCTTTCCCTCCCTTATTCACCCCAGAACCATTGTTCGCACCCGGCTCCAACCATTTCAGCAGCGAACCTAATACTTTACTCTCACGAAAAGGTTCCAAAAGCACTTTTATGTAATTCCTCGACATAACTATATTACTACGTCTATTTTTGGATGACGAGAATTGTAACACAGTAAACCACTAAAGCTATAAGTTATGAAGGTCCATGCAAAAGGACTCTACGTTAGTTATTATGTAACACCTTTACAAACTTACAATTTTCCTGATAATTCTTGCAGCCATTTCTCTAATTTTTGCTAATTCGACGAGTGATAACTCCGCGGACCGCGGTAAAGGGCGGAGGGGGAGGAAGTTGCAGCGCGGTAACTACGCATGACCGGAAACTGCTATCAAGGACATTACAAACGTTTCAAGACAATTCAATATCATAAAAAATTAACCAGAAAATGCCATTTTAATGTATTAAAACAATGAGATAACCATCAAATGCCATTTATTTAAATGATCAGATTTTAGAACACTAAAAAAAAAACTAGATGGCTTGACAAAATAATCGCAACATTGATACGTAAACTTGGATAAATGTCATTATTTTGAAGTTTACAGAAATCTAAGTGTGTTCCGAACACTGCTTCGACCTCTGAATACTCAAAAAGCTCATAGGCAGCCTATATTACATGGGCTGGCTTTTCGTCATAGTAATAATATTTACACAGGAAGTCGCTAATACTGGCAGCACTCAATTCTAAATGTCACCAAAGATAAAAACTGGAGGAAAGCCCGCTTTTTAGAGATGTTTAAAGATTTTTGTAATCAATTTCGTAATCAAGTGTGTCTGAATCGATAAAACTCCTTATAGATCTTGTAAAGATACCTTAAGCCAAGATCATTTTGTAAGACATTAGAACATCGAAATATCAAAAAAAAAATCGTAATAAAGTTTCAAATCTAATAAGGACACTATCTCTCTGTAGAATGTGTCTGCTAGCTTACTCCCTAGCCTAGAAATGGATGCTTCATGTCACGAGCATCATGCATCAGCATCATCATGCCTAAGACATCCTTTTTTCCTTATTTGGTTGATTCAATTTAAATCTCCTTTTTATCAATTTTCAAATTAATAGATTATACCAAATATTGGGTATCTCTAGTGCTGTCATCTCCTTCTGTCAAGTTTGTCGTTTGACGTTTCAATGTTGACTTGTCAATATTATTGTAATTTTCAGATCAAATCAAATTGAGTCAAACCAAATGTACTCTGTGAGTCAAACGGAAAGCATAATTGTATGTAAACGAGGTATTTCCTTGTGGTTTTCCTTTTCGTTTAGCTTAACACTTAGTTGATTGATAATTTGTGTTAAAGTAGTTGAGCCTCAAAATGGATCAACCCCTTTCATTGAAATTGGCCTCATTGGGCCTTATTTCTCAATGCAAACTGAAAGAAATCCTATTATTGTGCGGAGATAAAAAGGATCTCATTATAGATCCTACACTTATTAAACCATTGGAGAGGATTTGCGGTGTAAGCTGGCTGCGGTATGTTAAATGTTTTTCATTAATTTATCTTAAACTGACGAGCTCCTTAGCAATTTCAGTAATTTGTTTTCAATATATAAAACCTGCTACAGTACTTATAATTATAATACGTTTATTTTTATGTTTTCCAGACAACATGGTATTGACAAAATATACAAAATGGACCCTCAACTTGGGAACACAGCTAATACAAATAGAGTATACTTCATACCAGCCTGCATTTTGAAATACAAATGTGTCTTGGACCAGATCGCTTCAGTACTCAGCCAGAATCCAGCCCTTGCTGACCTGAAATGCTTCCACATAATCATAGTACCAAAAGTCCTTTCAACATATGACTCAGTGCTCGAAAGTAAAGGATTGTATGGTGTAGTGAAGCTCCATACATTTTCATGGGAGCTGATGGCGTTAGATGAGCAGCTCCTCAGTTTAGAACTACCATTTCTGTACAAGCAACTGTTTGTTGAACAAAATCATTCATTGCTCTCAAGTATATCCATGTCACTGTGGAGTCTTTTCCATGTTACTGGGAAACCTAAGACCATATTCTCTGTTGGTAAACTATCTGCTAGTGTTCTAGACATGTTAGAGATATACAATGAAACTTATGCCAGAGATTTTCTAGATACACATAGTTCTAAAGAAATCGGAGCATTGATTGTTATAGATAGAAACCAAGACTATGCATCAAGCTTACTTACACCAGCAACATACAGTGGTCTACTAAGTGAACTGTTCAACATAAACTGTGGGCATCTAGACTTGAATGTCAAACAGACAAAAGTGAAGAAAGGCAAACTGAACTTTGGTGTTGAGGCAGAGAGTGCAGCTTCCAAAAACACATTCATGACATTAGATAGTTCAATAGACACTTTATATGGAGAAATAAAACACAGGCATTTCTCTGAAGTCTTAAGTGTATTAAGCTCTAAAGCAAAGCTTTTGAAGAATGAAGATATAAAAGCTTTAGGTATCCAAGAAATAAAGCACTTTGTAGCAACTAAGTTGCAACAAGTGTCACTGTTCAAACAGAATCTAGTCAACCATGTACTCGCCTGCGAGACTATCATATCAGAAATGAGCAACAAGTTTGAAAATCTAAAACTTGCTGAAACCGAGATGTTGAACAACAGGAACAAGAAGTCAAATTTCACTTTTGTTGATGAAAACTTTGGAACAGACATCCATATTTATAACAGTTTACGTCTCATGTGTTTGTTGAGCCTAACTCAATCACTAACTTATGATGAATACAATGCCTTAGTAAGCAAATACTTACTTGCTTTTGGTTACAAATATCTGTATGTGTTCAACAATCTCATCAATGCTGGGTTGCTAGTCCAGCCATCAAGCCCAAAACTATCTCTGAACATCTCAAATCTTGGGAATCTAAGTGACAGACTACCAAAATGGCAAAATGAATTCCAGAGTACAGCCAATAAGTTAAAACAGCTTCCATCACAACCTGATAAGGTGGGGAAGACATCACCCAGCTACGTCTTCCATGGAGGCTATGTACCATTAGTTGCAGTCGTTTGCAATGCAATACTAACATCGGACACATTTGCTGATGTTATATCAAAACTATCTGCCATATCAGATTTGAGGGTAGGCGGTACAATCCTAGACAAATTTAAAGATGGAATGGAGACTTTGAATGAGAAACTATCCAATTTAAAGTTACAGAATGACTTAGAATTTGGATGTAAAGATGTAAGGGGTTTAGCTAAGGTTTTGAAGAGTGAGCCGAACAAAGGAGGTTGCTTTCCTTTGAAGCCTAAAACTGTGTTAGTGTATGTTGTTGGAGGTGTGAACTATGCGGAGGTAGCTGCCTGTGACGTGGTACAGACTAATACGGGAAGTAAAATATTTGTGGCCAGTGACTGCATATGCAGTGGTGCTGATTTGATGGCAGCTAATACTTGAAATATGGAATTTGGATCTTTATCTTAAAAAGGGAATACTGGGTTATTATATCACTGAGACCTTGTCTTTGTTGCTTCCTAATGTTAAACCCCTGTATTCATAAACATTGCAACTGTTGAACCATACATTTTTGATGTTAAAACGTCACATAACCAGCCTATAAAGTTCCCACTGAGACAGGCCTCCTCTCCATTAGAGGGGGTGGGCCGGTACGGGTTGGTAGATGTCACATGTCTTTGAATTTTTGGTTCTAGGACATGTCGGTTTCCTCACGATGTTTTCCTTCACAGTTTTGAGAGCAGTGGTGATGAATTTGCATATAGTAAAGCACCTGTCTGGGTTCGAACCTACGACCAACAACTCAGTAAGTCTCGGCACCACTGGGCCACCACTGCTCTAAACGTCACTTAACTTTAATCATTGTTATAAATAAACCCCTTAATTAACACGTTGCTAGTTATTGCTGTAAAGGGAAAATTTTATAATCCCACCTAAAATGTAAAGCAACGTCTGTTCTCTGCCCATTGAGATTTCTATATTTCTTATAACTTTTTCTTCTAAAGGACATTAAATGATATCTAATGCAGACCTGGGGGCCTACTTCGAAGTGCAAAGTGCGAATGTTCGGATCGGACCGACACATGGCCGAACCCGAATATTATTGAAAAATGCGGACCATAGTCAATATTCGAAAGAGTGTAGGATCGCAACCGACCGAACCAAATAGTAACTTCGTAGCAGGAAACGGCCGAACATTCGGCCGATACTACTTCGGAGTAGACCCCCTGGACTTGTTCAAGCGAATTTATTTACATTTCTATTTTTAAGCTTTTAAATGTGTCATTATTGTTGTTAGGTATAAGGATTTTTGAAAATCAAGTAGTTGTAAAGAAATGAAAATCTCATTTATATTAAAAATAGCTTTTTTATTATTATTCATGCACACTTATAATACCTATTTATCACAGAATATTGTTTGTCCATTTCCACTTTGCGAACCAATTTTATGTAAAAAAAAATTAGAAAATGGAACTTATTTAATATAATTAAGTCCTCATTCTCCTGTCCTTATCCCCATTTACTTGGGGTTGGCGCAACATGTCTGTAGTCGAAACATAATATTTTGTCAATAAATATGTAAAAATGAAAAGTTTTTTTACAACATTTTGTATCCTGGCAAGAAAAGTTCTTTAAAACTTTCATATAAAAAGCGACTTTTTCGATACAAAGAATGATTACATAATATATTTTAAAATATTGATACAAAATTGAATAATGTCTTTTGTAAAAAGGCTAACCAGCCAATTAGTCTAACAACCAGAGACGCGCTTTGGTTACAGGGACTAAACTTCTTTTTATGTGGAGAAATACTCACGAATACCCTCAGCAGACAGAAGACTTAAATTTGTGTCTGACTGAGTGACGTAAACCACGCGTGTTTCTCTAACTACCGCACTTAAAACAAAAAAAAAAACAACAATTTCAAGTCTTGCCAAAAGTTCATTTTCACTGCTTCTGCGATTGATATTGCTTGTGAAAATATACTTTTAACTCTCATCGCGGTCTATTTCCTACCACGTCCTAACCGAAAGCGATCGTCGCGCTGTTTTATACGAATGCTAGCTGTATCCGCGACTTCGTTCGCGTGCCTGTCGGAAAACAAATTAGATTTCATGGGTTTTCATTATTTTGCGCGGAACCCTAATTCTTAAAAAAAAAAACAAAAGTTACTCCATCTGCCAGTGAAAGATAGCTGCAGCGGTCCAGCTGTTTCGGAGATTAGCCGGAACAAACAGACAGAATGATTTTTTTGTTATAACTAAAGCTGGCTGTTTTTGACATTATTATCAATTTTATTTATGTTTATGACGTACTCGCGTGATCAATCAAGTCGCGTAAGTCCTTCTAATATTGTAAACGTGAAAGTTTGTGAGGATGGATGGATGGATGTTTGTTACTCTTTCACGTAAAAACTACTAGACGGATTTGAATGAAATCTGGCACACAGATAGTTAATAACCAGGATTAACACAAAGGATAATTTTTATCCCGATATTCCCACGGGATCAAAACTTATGCGAGTGAAACCGCGGGACGCCTCTAGTAGTTTATAATTCATACAAACGATCGCGTCGATCGAGCGCTCGCGCGACTTTCGCGTTCGGTCAGGACGCGAGGTGAGAGTTCAGTCCCTAAAACCGCCGTAGCGTCGTCGAATAACTCTGGCCTATTTCCTCCAATACTGTGCGAACTTATGGAACTGTTCAACTAGTACTGCCATGACGGCTGTGACCGACATGTCCAGGAGGTTCTGAAGGTAGTGCACTGCTTCCTCGTCACCTAGGTCCAGTCTGAAAGTAATGATAGATAGGTATAAGTTACATCAAACATTGATAATTATTTCATGTTTTGACCCCTTTTGAGGAGGGAGGGGCGGAGGCGAAAGGTGTAATTGTTAAAAATGAGCACTCAGTATCTGGGTTGTGCAGGTTATCAGGTTGGATAGGTAGTCGCTTCATGTAAAGTATCGGTACTGGCATGATAAGACTGGCAGCCGAACCCAATATAGTTAAGAAAAAGTTAGGCCGATGATGTAAGAACTAGAATTAATGAGCCCTGAAAATTGTAACTAAAATTAGTACCTATTTAGTTATATAGGTCATTATTATTATTATTATAGCCTCTTTATTTCCACATGCATAAAATAAAAAAATATAATACAATTCATATCATGATTATAAATTACTATCGCATAACAGATACTTTCTAAATTAATAAAATAATTACTTTCCTACATAAATAGATTTCTAAAATATTAAATAATTTTTAAAATAATTCACAATTACATTTAAATATTTCCATATGGACCCCTCAGCGGGTGGAGGCCTCCCCCATTTTGTTCCACGTTTGTCTGTCCTTTGCCTTTGTGATCCAATTTTCACCGGCTTTTCTTATTATTTCATCGACCCATTTTTCTTTCGGTCTACCTCTTTTCCTTTTGTTTGGTGGTCCTTGCCAAGTAGTTACTCTCTGTGTCCATTTTTCCTTGTCCATACGTGCAATATGACCCGCCCATTTCCATTTTTGTTTTTGAGAATGTTCCAAAGCATCTATTATTTTTGTGGTTTTCCTTATTTCTGTGTTTCTTTTTCTATGTTTTCTTTGTATGTTTAGTATGCTCCTTTCCATCGCTCTCTGGCATACTTGTATTCTGTTTTTAGTATTATTATTGTATATCCATGTTTGGCAGCCATAGGTAAGACAAGGTAATAGGCATGAGTCCATTACCTTTTTCTTGAGATTTATAGGGAGTTTAGATTTTAGGGTTTCTTTATTGCTCCAGAATTTGTTCCAGGTTATGTTCACTCGTCTTTTAACCTCATCTTCGTGTCTTGTCTTAGAAAAAGATATTTGTTGTCCTAGGTAAACATAGCTTTGAACATATTCTAATGTATTGTTACTGACCCGTATTGGAATAATATGGTAGTTCGTCATGACTTTAGTCTTGGTAGCATTCAATTCTAGGCCGATCTTAATGCTTACATCATTTAGCTCATTAATCATTACCTGTAATTGAGATGCTGTTTCAGAGAAGAGTACGATGTCATCCGCAAATCTAAGGTTGCTGAGGCGTTTCCCATTTATATGAATTCCTTTCTTTTCCCAGTTCAGAGTTTTCATTATGCTTTGAAGCACAGTTATAAAAATTCCAGGTGACAGGGGGTCACCCTGTCTGACGCCTCTACAAATGTTTATTTCAGGGCCTTGCCTCTCTAATTTTACCCGGCTTTTGCTTTTGTAGTAAATGTCTTTTATAAGATCTATAGTCTCCGATGGTATTTCGCACTCATGTAGAGCTTTCCACATGCTCTGATGTGATATAGAGTCGAAGGCTTTGGCGTAGTCGATAAAAGCCAGGTAGAGTGGTCTATTGTGCTCTGTATACTTCTCTATAATCAAATTTAAAGTGTGGATGTGATCTGTTGTAGAGAAGTTTTTCCTAAAACCTGCTTGCTCCGTCGGTTGAAACTTTTCTATGAACATCGATAAACGATCCTCAAGACATGAAGCAAATAATTTGTACATATTTGGTTGTAGGCTTATTGGTCGGTAGTTTCCAATATCGGCAGGATCACCTTTCTTGTAAAGTAAAATTATGTCCGATTTCGCCCATTCTTTCGGTATAGCTCTGTCATTTAGAATCTTATTAAATAAGGTTGTTATGTATGGAGCTAGTATCATTTTCCCCAATTTCAGTGCTTCGTTTGGGATTCCATCGGGTCCGTTGCTCTTGCCGGTTTTTAGAGATTCGATTTTCTTTATTACTTCATAAGTAGAGAATCTATCCAGAGTAGTAGAGTCCTGGTGGGTCGTTTCGATTTCCGTAGTAGTATCTTTTACTGAGTACAATTTTTCATAAAATGTTGTTGCTTTTTCTATTATATCAGATCTTGATAATATTTTCTTGTCATTAATATCATCCTTTATATAGGGTATCCAACGTTTAGTGGTATTTAGTTTTTTAAGTCCTTTCTTTAAGCTACCGGTTGATTCAAGGTGTGTTTCAATTTCTTTTATTCGGCGTTCTGTGCGTTCTCGTTTCATTAGTTTGTAGATGTTTTTGTAGAGGTAAGTGCGTTCGTCTTTTTCTTCTTTTGTTAGGTATTTCTTCTGAATTAGTTCACTTCTTCTGGTAATAAGACATTGTATGTGAACAGGGATGGTCTCCCGTTTTGGTGTTGGCTTCTGTCGGATTGAATTTAAACTGTTGAATATTGGTTTTTTAATTTTGTTGTATAAGGACTCTATATTTTCATTTTCTTCTAGTTCAATATCGTTTATATTTGTGGTTAACGTTTGTGTGAATTGTTCTTTTTCTTCTGGAGTATTGAGTTTGATTTTATAATTTTTGAAATTTGCTCTACTTTTCTTTATCGGTGCTAATTGTAGTGTGCTTCTCAAGAGTCGATGGTCGCTGGGAAATGTTAGATTTGATATGATTTCTAAGTTTGAGATGTTCTCCTTTCTATTGGTTAGTATATAATCGATTTGGCTTTTTCTTTTCTTTGGCGAGAGCCATGTCCACATAGTTTTATTGTTCTTTTTGAATAAACTATTTGTAATGTATAGTTTATTTTCCCAGCAGAACTGGAGCAAATTTTCACCTCTTTTGTCTCTATTTCCGAAACAATATTTGCCCAGTATTCTTTCTTCGCCTGAAACTCGCTGTCCAACACGGGCATTGAAATCGCCTAATATTATCTTTTGGTTTTTATATTGACAATGTGCATCCTGCAGTTGGTTGTAGAAGTTATTGATTTCTTGGTTGCTTGCATCAACCGTTGGCGCGTGTACTTGTACAATGGTGAGTTTTGTGTTGTCAAAGTTGAGATTTAAAATGCAGATGCGTTCGGATATTCCAATGAAGCTCTCAATGTTTAGCTTATATTCCTTTTTTATAAGGAATCCGACTCCATAGTGACCTTTCGTTTCTCCGAAATAGCAGAAAATATGTTCATTTTCTTCTAAAATATTATATCCCGTTCTTCTTATTTCCGCAAGGCCAATAATGTCGTATTTTATTTTTGAAATCGCTCTCTTAAAATCGAGTAGTCTTTCATCGGATAGTAGCGATTTTGCATTGTAGGTACAGATGTAAAGATTTTGTAGTGGGGGTGGGGGGTTGTAGTCGTTATCTCCCGCGGTGACAAGCCGTATTGGGAGATATAGGTCATACATACCTCAATTTATCTTGCACTTTCTTGACAGCCTTGTCGGGTTCTAGCGCGATGTCGGGCACTGAAGCGTCCACCATCAGGGAGAACAGATTCAGCATCAAGTTCGCGTGTCTGTAAAGATTTTTTTTTTTATTATTGTCTATAGTTTTATATAGAGGGATGTCCCGATTTCCCCATTTCACTAACACTTACTAAGCGTCACCTAAATTGAAAGACTAAATAAAATCGTGAAGTTGGATTTTCAACTTTCAGCGCTGAGCAGAGCTTTGAAAGTCCCAATTTAGTAAGATTTTTTATTTCTGACTTTTTTTCTTTAGATAAACCTGCGTTGCTTTTTTTTTAATTTGGCATCTCGCAGGTCAACCGAGAAGGTTGTCGGCTGCTTAACCGGGCTTACCTCTGGGCCTCAACAAATGAAGGCCTCCAGCCAGGTATCAAACAACTTAAAAACTAAGCGACTACACGCTAAGGGCACCCCCTGTAGAGTACGGACCTCGGCTTAGAGCGTCGCTAGGAGAGGGGCAAGGGACAGGCTGGATCGGATGAAAGCTGCGTTGCGTTGCTTCCTTGCGTTTAGTCTTTAAGGGCGACGATTGGGAGAGGCCTATTTGCAATAGTCGACATCTCTTGACTGAATAATGATAGTGGATACTTTAAAATATTGTAATAACATGTAAGTTACCTCCTCAAGTGCAAGAAGGCGGTGTAGCACTGCTTGCGGAACTCGTGGTAGTGCTCGGAGTGCACGCCGCCCATGGCCTCGACCATCTCCTTGCTGAGCTTCATCGGCGGCGGCAGCGGCTTGGGGTCGCGGCCCAAGATGTAGCCGAAGTCGATGTGGAACAGCGCGCCGGCCTTCGTCAGCAGCAGGTTGTCCAGGTGTCGGTCGCCCACGCCTGGGGAGTGGAATGCGGGGATAAGTAAGTTAGCTGTATACTTTTTGCAATTATCATAGCCACTTAGCCAGTGAATTGAAGGATTTTAAGACCATATCTACCATCTAAAATGTAACAGAATGGCATTAACTCTGTTTTTCTCTCAAGAAAACAATAAATTAAAACCGTACACCATAACTGACAGTTGAAAAGTGCCAAATAAAGACATGTGGTTGCAGCCATTCATGTTACGTTTCACAATTGTGTACCCAGCATTACATTCATTTTTTCGATCGATGATTATATTGAATCATGAACCTCAAATTACGTATAAATAAATAACCTCTCAAATGATAAAATGAACAACTAAAGGAAACAAGAAAGATTAAATCAAAAACTCACCAAGCAAATAAGTAATAACACAGTACCCTGCACAGCTTCTTATATACGTATCCATAGTTTCCGGCTTAATTCCATAGGGGGCGCCCTCACAAGGATTATACTTCCGGAAGAAATTCTGTATACTACCCTCCGTTGCCAAGGCTTCTGCTACTGTCACAGATTCGATAAACTGTAGGAATCCATGCTTAGAACTTGTTGCTAGCACTTTGTAAGGAGTTAACTTTAAATCTAGATTTTCTCGTCTTAATAATTTGTCCATTAAAGTTATCATTTGTAGTATAAGTTGGTCTTGTCGTAAGTCGTCTCCGTGCTTGAAGATGGCTTCGTATTCCATTCCTTCTGTTGTAAGGAAGGTCAGTTTTGAAGGCATTAGGGCTGACTTGAATAGACTTGCTTTCTTGGCGACGATTCCTGGAAGATAGAAAGGGTATACGTTTATTTTATGGCGTTTAAACTGTTATAAAACACGACATTTCAGACAAGGGTAAATAGTAAATTACTAGGCTCGGGGCTACAAATTTTTAAAAAAATCGGAAAGTTATTTTCAAAGACAACCCGCAACAGTTAAGTTGACTCTCTCCGGCCGACCTCGCTGTTACCGCCCTCGCCTCAGTACCGTGCGATTACGTCATCCGAGCCAAATCTCAAGTTAACTATTGCGGGTTGTAGTTATCGTATATAATTTGTGATGATGTTCTTGTCAGGTTTAACAAATACTCTGTAAATTGAACAAACAAACTTTCTTTATACATGCAATAATTATTTGAATCAGTATTTCAAAACAATCTATCATATCGTTAAACGCATACCTTTAATAGTAACATTCGGATCCAGCGGGAAGGGCATGGGCTCAAAGTTCGTAAAGTTAAACTTGAACGCGTCGGGGTCAGCCAGTAACTGCTGCAGTCGCTCCGCCTTCTTGTTCCTGTTGCCGCTCTCCCGAGTGACGGTCTTCACGAGCTTCACGAGCTTGTCGATGAACACTTGTTGCCGCGCGAGGAACGAACGGGTGCGTTGGTGGTCGGTGTTGCCTGTAAATGGAGAACAAATTGTTTAATTTCTTTTGTTAGTAAAATGGTTGCTCATTGTACAGTACATTGAAATTCACTACATTACACAGCAGGTGTCGCCGCATTATGCTGAGCGATGGCTGTTTTGTGTAGATGTGACGTATATTTTCCCGTAACTTGTTTTGTGTTATTTTCTGTGCGTTAAGTGCAATAAAATATTGTATTTTGTTTCTTCCTTCTAAACGTACCCTTGGCCAGGCGATGGCTGAAGCTCCTCATGACGGCGAGGTACATGCCGCGCGCGGCGTGGTCCCGGCCGGCGTCCTGGTCCTCGCACTCGATGAGCAGGTACCAGTACAGGTAGTTGGCCACCACGCTGTTGTTGCACGCGCGCGAGATCAGGAACGACGCTAGGGACAGACGCTCTTCGCTTGGGTCTTCACTAAAAAGATGAACAATATAACGTTCATTTTAAGTTTATGGGAAAGGTCACTGTTAGTGGAGCGGGCTCCGTTGAACTAGCAAATTGCAAACTGGCGCTTACACTAGAAGACAGGTAAGCAGAACGGACCAAATGAGTGAAAATAGGTAAAAACCAGTTTGCTGCGGTCAAAATGCTTTCTTAGTGGAATGTTAAGACTTCGTGCAGGACCACTGAGCCGAGCCACTAATTACTTATACAGGGTGGCAGGGACCTCGACGCGCAAACTGTAACCATGGATTCAGCACATGATACTAGACCGCATCGCATCAAAATTTTTCGTCGGTTATAAAAAAAAATCTTCTGTTTCATAGAAAAGTGCAGTACGGCTACGCGGTCAAAATGTATGGAACAGCAATTTTTTTTTTTTGATGACCGACGAAAAATTTCGACGCTATGGGATCTAGTATCATGTGCTAAATTCATGGTTACAGTTTGCGCGTCAATGTCTCTGCCACCCTGTATACAGCACTAACTGTAGGTAGTTAGACACTGCACCTACCTTAAAGGATTGTTGTTGTCTGCGTTACTGTTGCTGGCACTGGCGCTGTTCTCTGTGGCAGCGGGAGCTTCCTCGACAGTCGCGTCCGTGGAGCGACGACTTGTCATTGATGACGTCATTTCACTTGCAGTAAGAACTGGAAAAAATAATGGTTACTGTCATTCGGATCTTTTCTTTGAATGTTAGTAGATAACAGTGTTAAATCCTGGAAGTATAACCATATGCTATTGAATGCCGTATTGTAAAACTACTGCGAAATAGTGTTTCTAGAATCTTGAAAAACCCTCGTTTAAAAGTTGATTGTCTTAGAGCTGATTCTTCAATCATCTGATAAATTTATTCGAGGAATAATTTTGAAATGTTGACAGTTATTTCATACAAAAATTAGTATTATTTCCGTTTCTTGTGACAACTTTTATGTAATCTTTAGGGTATACAAGAATCCATTCAGATATTATAAATGGTTAAAAAGATCAAAATATATATCAGTAATTTGACCCTTACCTGATGCTGACAACAAACTAGCTTGGCTGCCTCTTTGTCCACTCTGCATGAGACGACTTTCACGAGACTCCAGTTCAGCAGTACTCGGGTCCTTACCGCACACACGAGCGTACTCTGAAAATATAATGTCAATTAAAAGCGTCTTACTACGGTCTGTGTGTCGTCAACAACATACTCTGTTTTTTGAAGTGAAAACTTCTTTAGAGGCGTTGTGCACTTTTTTTGTGATGGGTAAAAAATGTTAGGACACGTGACCTGATCGATAATTCGTAAGACGGAGCTCGCGTCAGGACACGTGACCTGGTCGAAAATTCGTAAGACGGAGCTCGCGTCAGGACACGTGACCTGATCGAAAATTCGTAAGACGGAGGGAGAGTAGACCGCATTCCAAAATATCAAAAATGCACAACGTTAATATTCAGGTTTTCACTTCTGCCGGCACTCCCGGAGTGCAACCCGTTGTTTTTCTGGCTTTTTTGATAAGTAAGGGCAGACTTGCACCAGATCTCCATAGACGTTGTTCCATCTTTTTTAATTTAAAATAGCGTTGATTATAAACTAACTCTTAACACTTTTAATTTAAATTTACTCTTACTTACCATCATGTATCTCCATGAAGTCTTCGTACTTGAGGGCTTGGACTAGTTGCAAAAGGTACAATAACAAGTCATCATCAGGTGCCTGCTTTAGACGGGAGATCGCGTACCTGAAATTAGTCAACAACTTTAGTTGTAAAAGAGTTATATATATTTGAGGAGCCTTTTAAAATACTGTTTGGTATGTTAGTCGGTTTGATCATCAGTAATGTCATGTACTATCGCCAAAACCTAAATCTGACCATTTGAAAACAAAATCCCGTGCTCGTGATGACCACAGAAGCTGCGTACGTAAGTAAAACAAAAGAGGATCCTTTTTAAGTCGACTAATAATGTGCGCTGCAAGCAGAAATAGTCCTTACGGTGGTCAGATAGATTTTGGCGATAGTACCTCATATTGCGACGATTTAATTGTGAATATCTTATGTTTTGACTATGAATGTGGATGGCTATAAGAGTAGGGGAAGACCAAAGAACCGATGGATGGACTGTGTGTAATATGGCTAGAAAGGGGGTGACTACCGAGATCACGACTAATAGAGAAGTATGGAAGAAACAGACAATAATTTATTTGGGGTCGGTCTGTATTGCGACACGGTTACGGCACGGTTGGCGCAGTGGTTAAGCGATTGACTGTTGCGCTGCGTGTCGCGGGTTCGATTCCCGCACGGAACAAATATTTGTATAACCTACAAGTAGTTATTCCGGGTCTGGCTGTTTGTGTACGTGAGTTTAAATGTTTGTAAACGCACCCACGATACAGGAGTAATTCCAAGTGTGGGGCAACGTTTAAAAGAACGGCAAGAGAATGATGACGATGATCTTCAGTAAACGATTAGAGTCAAGCTATTTTAGTTATTAACATAAAAGTCAAAGAATTTATTTTAAATAGGCACTAAGGCACTTTTGAACGACAAAAATTACAGTAAAATAGAATTGATTCTAGTTGCCCCTTCCAAATGGTAGTTTCGTATGGAGAATAATGGGCAAGAAACTCCACCGCTATTCTTTTAAATGTTTTAGAATATTTTTCATACATTAATTGTATAATAATATGTAAAGACGATGCACCTAAAATAAAATAAAATTACTATACCACAATAGGTAAAAAAATTAAATTAAAAATTTAAAAAACCCCCGACTACGTGAAACCCTATAAAAAGAAAAAAATAACCTTGAAATTATGACCCTACGTAAGTACGTATGAAATTTTTTGATTAAATGTTGTCCCGTCGGGAGACCGCTCTAATTATTAGCCTAACGTTCTGTTAAAGTTTAAAATAGTAGCGGTCCCCCGACAGGACAATATTTACTCAAAAAATTTCATACGTACTTACGTAGGGTCATAATTTCAAGGTTATTTTTTTCTTTTTATAGGGTTTCACGTAGTCGGGGGTTTTTTAAATTTTTAATTTAATTTTTTATTTCATGCTTTTTGTAGGGACTTATTATTTCTTTTCTTTTATTTACTTGTGTTTTAAGATTCAGGTAATTTGGTATTTAATCAGGTTTTTTGTGATTCGCCATTTTGTGGTGGTGGCCATCTTGGATTTGAAAGAACAATGTTCAAAACGTCCCCACCCTTGTAGCACTTTAAAACCTATGTTAATCGAAGGGCCATAACCATCTTATCATTTTATTGTACGACGGCGAAACTGAAATGTGTATCCGAAAAAAGTTATATCGACATGAAGAAACCGGTATCAGTCAAAATAATAATTATGTTACAGATCACGATGCTTTTCTTTTTTTAATTATTACTGTGGGATCATTTCATTCGGAGCTTTCAAACAACTCTTTGGAACAAAAGGAATAAAAAAAATAAAAAATAAACGGTGACTCCCGCACGGGAACAACTCACGGAGCAGAAAAAAGTTGAATGAAGAATTCTGCTGAATATCGTTTTTGAGAAGTAACTGTTGACGTATTTTTGGAGTTTTTTAGGAGGTCAAATGCGACCTATTACATGTATTTAATACTGAATAACGCACAGGGCATAAAGCATAAACGCTATTCAGGCATATTACTGCTCATGTTTGACGGGTATGAGGACACTTGGTGCCTGCTCGCATGCCGTCAGTACCGTGTGGTACTATGGGATTGGAAGGCGTTTAGAGAATCTCGTTGGGCCAGCCAGTGCCAGGGACAGTATTGTAATAGATACTGAAAACACCGAATAAAAGTTTTATTTGTAATTTATAAGATGGTATTATTATTTGAAAACTCCTAAAAAATACGTCAATAGTTACTTCAGAAAAATAATATTCAGCAGAATTCTTCATTGAACTTTTTTCTGCTCCGTGAGTTGTTCCCGTGCGGGAGTCACCATTTAATTCCAAAGAGTTGTTTGAAAGCTCCGAATGAAATCATCCCACAGTAATAATTAAAAAAAGAAAAGCATCGTGATCTGTAACATAATTATTATTTTGACTGATACCGGTTTCTTCATGTCGATATAATTTTTTTCGGATGCACATTTCAGTTTCGCTGTCATACAATAAAATGATAAGATGACTATGGCCCTTCGATTAACATAGGTTTTAAAGTGCTACAAGGGTGGGGACGGTGTCCATACATTTTGAACATTGTTCTTTGTCATAGTGTATGGTATTCTACTAGTCAAGCCCTTTCATTTGATACCCATATTGAGGGAGTTGTGAAAAAAAAAATGTAATTTGCCATTTTGTGGTGGCGGCCATCTTGGATTTGAAATTTATCATAGTGTATAGTATTCTACTAGTCAAGCCCTTTCATTTGATACCCATATTGAGGGAGTTGTGAAAAAATATGTAATCCGCCATTTTGTAGCGGCGGCCATCTTGAACCGATTTTCATCAAACATAGCTAAGAACACTCCCGACAAAATCACCTTTCAAACAAAAAAAACAAAATTAAAATCGGTTCATCCGTTCGGGAGCTACGATGCCACAGACAGACATATACACACACACACACACACACACACACAGACACGTCAAACTTATAACACCCCGTCGTTTTTGCGTCGGGGGTTAATAATTCAAAATGAAACCATGACATATAAATTAATTATGATATAGATACATGGTGCTCACATATTTACAAACATAGAAGAAGACGATAGAGTTATGAATTTATAATCAATACATACTTTCTGACAGCGGGATGTGTAAACTTGGGCGTCAACAGCTCAAGCGCGTCTTCTACGTCCATCGGCGCCCATTGCTTCATCATAGACAAGGCTTGACGCACCTCGCCTGCAATGGAAGCAATGCTATTACTAACTCGGATTTCGACAAGCAGACATGATCAACCACTGGGCTTTTGGGTCCAATGACCGACAAAGATGTTAAGTAGGCTTTGCCCGAAAACATTTTTGAAGTTACGGACATCATCATCTGCCTCGCCTTTTTCCAACTATGCTGGAATCGGCTACCAGACTAACCGGATGCAACTGGACACCAGTATTTTACATGGAGCGACTGCCTATCTGACCTCCACAACCCAGTTACTGGGTAATACGAACCCCTTGGTAAGCCTGGTTGTCAGACTTTCGGGCTTTTGGCGACCCGTAACGATTTTTAAAGATCCACGAATGACAGCCGGGACCAACGGTTTAACGCGCTTTCCGAGGCACGAAGGGGTCTCGGTACGTAAAGATGCCACCTATTCACAGACCAACCGCGGCCAGCGTAGCTTAACCTGATCGACCGACCTGTGCGGCTGTTATTATTTAGCCACTGGTCCCTCTTGAGGTTACGAACAGTTCCCAAAAAAACCGTTTTCCTGTAGCTATCACTGTTGCCTGGTAAGGTTTATGTCACCTTTGTCTTAATAAAGGATTAGTATTAAAAGACGAACTATCATCATTCATAGGTTAGTTTCGACTGTTTGATCAGTTTGAATTTTAAAACGACTGTTGCCACCTAAGCAAAGAAAGCTGAAAAATGAAAAAATGTTTTATTCGATAGCAAAATTTGTCTTAACAATAATGAGGTTGACTTCTCCTTTTAAGTGTGAAAACACCTGTGCCGGGAGAAGCCGCACTCCCACTAGAATACATTAAATTAGCTTAACAAATGTAGGTATTTGCATAAATTCTTTACACGGTTTTTAAGTGTATGTGTGTGCATGTGTGTTTGTGTGTAGGGGTATGTGCGTGTGTGTGCTGACAAATATACAAATGACTCCCTGCGTATATGTAAATTCATAGTAACTTAATCCAGCATATGCATAAGGCCTAATTTATAGAAATATTCAAAGAGATTGTATTGTTTTATCCCACTCATAATATTATATGTGAAAGTGAAAGTTTGGATGTTGTTAAGTACGTAAAAACGGCTGAACGGATTAAAAAATTTGATACACAGATAGTTTATAACCTCAATACGCAATATCTTTATTGTTTTTGATAATGTGTACTTATGTGGTAACTATATAATACTTCCAAAATACTTATTTGTATTAAATACGTATTTGTTACTCTTTCACCCAAAAACTACTGAACGGATTTGGATGAAATTTGGTACACATATGGTTTATAACCAGGATTAACATATAGGATACTTTTTATCTCGATATTCACACGGGATCGAAACTTATGCGGGTGAAACCACAGGGCGCATCTAGTACGACAATAAATTAAACTGCGTATATCTCTAATGAAGTTCCCAATCTGCATGCAAAAATTAAATCAGAGACATCCAATAGTAATTACTATAGCTAGTCAAAAATTAGCAAAACCCATGGTCAGCCCATCAAGTATTTAGTTTTGTAAAAAAACTCACTTCTCTAATTTCGATGCTAGGATTTAATACTTCCAAAATACTTGAATGCATTATGTATTGCCACTGATTTCATTTGTTGTCGTATTGTTGTCTCCATATTGTATACGGATCGACTCGAGTACCTCCTCCTTTTTTACGTCGGTTAAAAACACATAAAGGACATACCTTTGCACCCTTTACAGCGCATCATTCTCGTGTGTTTACTGATTGCAATGGTACACATTTTTCTATAACACTTGATTACCTATTATTTATCGACAAAAATCCACTGTTTGTCTGTCGCGTCTTAAGTCCTAACTGATATAGTTTAGTTAATATTTATATCAAAATAACCTTGAGTTTTAAATACTACAACAATATCTAGAGTGACCGTTACTGTGACGAATTTATAGTTTTTTTTTTTAACATAATTAGTGGAATTTCGCTGGGGCTAAGTAATAACAGCACACGCGTCGATCGATAAGCTACGCTTGCCGCGCTTGGTGACCATCTTTTTATATCAAAACCTACGGGTCGTCAGAAGCCCGAAAGTCTGACAATCAGTCTTACCAAGGGTATAACAATAACTGGGTTGTGGAGGTCAGATAGGCAGTCGTTTCATGTAAAATATATTATTTAGGTTGGTAACTGGAAGCCAACTCCAACATAGTTGGGAAAGGGTAGGTAGATCATAGTGTTATGTCGCATGTGGTAGCCGAGCAAAGGAAAGAAAGTATCTAGTTCTTTCAACAATCTTTTGATGTTATAGTTTGATTTTTGTTTTTTTTTTCTTTTAGATTTTTTTTATCTGTTTCTTTTCTAAGGGCTGATTTTTCCAACGCCAAATAATTTTATCCGAGGAATAATTTTTTTTTTACAGTTCTTCCATACAAAATCTTTCAGACGTCAATTTTATTATACAAATAAAAATTATCTGTCGATTAAAAAATCAGCCCTAAGAGTCGACTAACTAATTAATATCTTCTTGTCGTTTCGACGGTACATCTATTTTTAGAGCCCCGTAGTCAAGCTTATAGTTTCGCCATGTCCGTCCGCAGCTTAGCAGAAAACTATAATTTGGCATGGATATACATATTAATCACGCCGACAAAGTGGTAAAACAAATTCATGAAAAAAAAAATTCTAGGGTACCTCCTATACACGTAAAGTGGAAACGTATTTTTTTTTCTGGTCTACCCCATGTCGTGGGGTGTTGTTGGGTGGATCTTTCAAAAATATTGCGGGTTTATGAAAACAATTTTTCGAAATCGTCCGTTTCTACAAAAATAAGCTTTAAATTGCAAATTTTTGTTAGAGTCAAGTGTCCCTCCACTGCCTGCTAAACGGTTACTTTTAGATAGGTGAAAAAAATCACGGTAGTAGTTTAGATAGCGAAATTAAAAGGAAAACTATCCCAGCTAGGTAGGCTTTACAAGTTGACGAGTAATAGTCGACCAACTTACATTTGCAATGTATGGGAGAACAGGATTTTCAACTACATTGTTAAGTTTGTTCTTGGGATAAATTCATTCCAACTACGGAAGCCTTCATTGTGCGTGGTCCGACATGCTCTTGGCCGGTTTTTCTTATATTGTTTGGGCCCAGTAGGTGGCTCCATTTATTGCGGCGTCAGAGGCGTTGTTCAGATCGTCAAAGGTCCAGGTGCACGGACATTTGAGACACTATCAGATGGGTATATGGCATAGTCTGTTAATAGATATAATAAATAAATGAAAAAAGTAATGTGAACATACAGGATAATTTTTTATTCAGTGCGTAAATTTTCACAGGGTGTTCTACCCATGAATATGAACAACTTTCACTATGGGACCATCTCTGAAATCACAAAAAAAAATCAGCTGTTTCTTATAAAAGTTCAATACCTACTCGACCAAAATGTATGAATCTGCTGATTTTTTTTTCGTGATTTCAGAGATGGTCCCATAGTGAATGTTGTTCATATTCATGGGTAGAACACCCTGTAAAAATTTACGCACTGAATAAAAAAATATCCTGTATAGTAGACAGAGATACTAGGCGGTTTTACTTTTATTTAAGAACGTATATTGATGATAGTATTTGTATTGTCAAGTGGTGGGTGACCCGGAATAAATATCAGCTGGCCACACATGATTTTAACGATACGGGATCAATACAAGTTTTAAAAAGTAACCGTTTAAGAGCCGTTAAAGAGTAACCGTGGAGTTTCTTGCCGGCTCTTCTCCATAGGAAATGACCAATTAGAACCGTGCACCTAGCTTCTGACGTTTCATAAGTGCCCATGTTGATTTATGTGAAATAAAATGATTTGATTTGAATTCCTACTATACGCTTTGCACAGAAAGTGGGTACCTTTTGATATTTTGGTCATAAAAACATACAGGAATCTGGTATTTAGCAGTTGGCTAAAGTTATTAATTAAATAACTAATCAAATGGTGATTTTTCAATAAACTTTTTGACTTTTTGAGAATTAAAGTAAGAGCTAAATCAAAATCAAAAGTCATTTATTCAAATTAGGCTGAGAATCAGCACTTTTTGAACGTCAAAATTACAAAATACAGTCCCCCAAAAACGCCCGCCCTTCACCACTTCCTAGTGCTATGCTCATAACCGATATAGCCGCGGATTCCACAATAAACACCTTTAAGAATATTAAGGCAACAAACCGGAGAAAAACAGACTACAATACGAAATCATGATAAAAACAATACAAGAAACATGTAGGTATTTTTTTTTTTGGAAATCTTCGAATAACTTCTCCCGCTCTGGGCGGAGCGGGAGGGCATGTCAGACTTTTACTGACTAAAACCCACCCGTGTTCCTTCAGTTGCCTGTGCCAGGAGCCACGGTAACTCTTTCGAACAACCCGCGACCCTGGCAGAACATGTAGGTACTCACAATCATATTTGGGTAATATCCTAAATTCAGTCTCGATGTGTTCCTTCATTTCGAACCAACACAATATCACACAAGAGTTCTTCTAAAACTAAAAAGTACGTGTATCTCCGATGCCACTACACCATAACTAACTGAACGAGTTTATTGAGACTCGCTGCGCAAAGACCACGAGCAATAAAGGAATTTCGAAGGTAAACAAGTTGAAGTTACTACATCGAAAAAATATGTTAATTAATTCATGTATGTAGTTAATGATTTTGAACTCAAAGTTCGTTGACTGTTCAATGCGATTTCGACTTTATTGACGGGTAGTTAAGGTGTGTTTTGTATTGTGCCGAGTTCGGAGTGATGAGTTTTCGTTTGGTAGAAGAAAATATCGTTAAACCTAATCGCCTAAACAGTTTTTGAAAAAGTACGGTACTGTCTTTAGTTTTTGCATTTTATTAATTAAGGCTCTTTTAATTTCTTTAATTACTTGAATTTGCATAAACTTGGCGAATAAGAGCTAGATCGAAAAAGTGTAACATTTTGATAGTCACAACACTTATGCTAGTGTTTTTAACCGACCAAAAAAAACAGAGGAAGTTCTCAAGTCGACGCGTTTTTGTTATGTCTGACCACGCATAACTTTTTACAGAGTAGTCTGATTTTGATCATTCTTTTTTTATTGGAAAGGGTAAACCCCCACGGTGGTCCCATATAAATTTGGAAAAAAAAACCAATCCTAAGGGTGGGAAAGTAGGGGTGATTTATTGTTCACTCACAGATTTGAATGCTGAGTTGTGTATTATTACTCTACTCAGTGCCACTTATGCCTGCCCTTTGGCAGACAATTAGTAGATTATAGCCACAAAAAATTATAAAATAAAAACTTTTTAACAAAAAAATTAAACCGCTGAAAAAACTGAAAAGCAAAAAATAATACATCTTTTTTATTTAACCTTAATAACTAAGTTCCTAAACTAATGTATGTATAGGTACCTAAATAATTTTGAGTCGGCGCCGTTAAAATTCAAGGCAATTTAGTGATCTTTGTTTATTGATTGTTTGGCGCCGACTCAAAATTACTTAGGTATAATTACATTAGTTTAAGAACCGTTAAATAAAAAGGTTTATTATTTTTTGCTTTTCAGTTTTTTCGGCGGTTTAATTTTTTTGCTAATGTTTTTTTTTCATTTAGTTACTCTCAAAGGTTGTTCATTTATTTAATTTCGGCTGTTATTTAATACATAATTTATTTATTTATTTATCCTCACACTGGAACGCCATACGGCAATTACACCAACAGAGCAAAAAATCACAATATACAACGTAAGGCCTTCCCTTCTCTAGTGGGGTGGTATGGGTATACATATACATAACTATACGCCAATACGCCATACAGACAGACTCGTATTATCGATTGCGCCACAAACGTTTGACGATAATAAAAACGCGTTTCGATCGCCAAAAATCGAGCAAATCCGTAAGCACCTTTAGATAACCTACCTCGTGTATTTTTATAATACTTACCAAGAAAGAGAAGCACATCTCAACTATATAAATATACGTTACGAAAGAAAAATATTTAGTTGAGGAAGATTTACGCGATATGAAGGGGAAATCCTTCGATAAGGAAAAACTGTTAAATATTAGTACACTGCACGATTATGCAGGTACCTGATCCAAGACCTAGATCTATTATATTGTTGCTACGTCATATCTGCTTTATTAACTTTTTAGCATTTGTGACTTCAAGTGACAGCTATGTGAACATAACCCAGCAATGCATAAATATGCAAGCTGTCACGCCCTTTATGCCTGGAGGCTTTTATTTAGGTAGTAAGTTTTTATTTACATTTTTAATTTGAATTTTTTTTTTTTGCTTGAGTACGTATAGTTTTTATTGTATTTGTTGGTATATTGGCGTATACAATCAAGTTCTTCTAACTGAACAGACAGCTGTGCTGCTGGGGAGTTTCTTGCGCCACTTCTTCTTTCCAGCGAAAGCACTAGGAAGTGTTGAAGGGCGGGCGTTTTGGGGAACTGTCTTTTGTAATTTTGATCTAATTAGAATAAATGATTTTTTATGATAATGTATCGCTTTTTATCACGACGCGAATATAGTTTCTTTTACTTGTAGATAACCTGTGTAGATGTTTGGTTTTAGGGTTCCGTACCCAAAGGGTGCCGACGGGATCCTATTACTGCCTGTCCGTCTGTCACAGGGCTGTATCTTTTGAACCGTAATAGGTAGACAATTGAAATTACCACAAAGTTTGTACAGACGCCAGCAGGTCAAGCTACCCGAAACTGTCAAATTTTCCCAATCACAACCTTGAACCTTAATGCTTTAGCGATAAAGTTGAAAATCTATTAAAGAAATTTGACAGATTGTAGTAGCTTGATGTGCTGGCGTCTGTACATCTATTATATTGTTGTTACGTCATATTTGCTTTATTAACTATCGATATAGTATAGCTTTTTATTACGATGTAATAGGGAGGCGAATACCTTTTTTTTATTAGAAACCTGTAAAGATGTTTGGTTTTAGGGTTCCGTACCCAAAAGGGATCCTATAACTAAGGTTCCGCTGTCCGTCCGTCTCCGTCACAGGGCTGTATCATTTGAACCGTAGTAGACACATGAAATTTTCACATGACCGCTATAACAAGAAATACCTATCGAGTTGAATTTAAGATTTTTTATGAAGTAGATATCAGACATACCTGGCCTGTTCCAGTTGACGCATTCCAGAAACTTAGTGAGCGCTCTGCGATCCGACGATAGATAGAATCTGAAAACGAAAAGTGATTTTAAAATTTTTTGTAACCGGACCGTCTCATCATCATCATCTGCCTAGCCTTTTCCCAGCTTTGTTGGGGTCGGCTTCCAGTCTAACCGGATGCAGCTGAATACCAGTATTTTACATGGAGCGTATTTCTATTTTTTATGTCTATTGCTAATCAATCTATACACCGTTTTCCGGACGATATATATAAACTTCGACCAGATGTTCAGACCATGGAAATAAGCATTTTTCATTATGGACACATTAATGAATTCTTTATTTTTTTATCCGAATTTCATTTCAGGATCACAGTTAGCTTTTTATATTCGGGCATGAGCCGGTAAAAAGTGGGTGAAGTTAATCAAGTTCGACTACCTTCTTCTATGGATACTTCATCATAGACTGTCATAAGTTCAAATATTCTCAGTGCTGGAGCAGGATTTGTCCACATACTTAGCTACATATAGGTCATACGTGTCGTCAATTTAAAAACGTTATCATCATCATCATCATCTGCCTAGCCTTTTCCCAACTATGTTGGGGTCGGTTTCCAGTCTAACCGGATGCAGCTGAATACCAGTATTTTACAAGAAGCGACTGCCTATCTGACCTCCACAACCCAGTTACTAAGTAATACGATACCACTTGGTAAGACTGGTTGCCAGAATTTCGGGCTTCAGACTACCCATAACGACTGTCAAAGATCCACGAATGACAGCCGGGACCAACGGCTTAACGAGCTTTCCGAGGCACGGAATTTAAAAAAAAAATTAAAAACGTTAATAACTTATAAATAATTGCACTCCAACCACACGTATTTCATTTTTGTTACACCCGGTCAGTCAATAGTGAACCTTATTCCGCATCCCCACTCGATTAGGTACATGTTCTTGGCTACCTGAACTTCCACAGCAAGTCCTGGTCGGTGGCAGTGAGCGGGCGCGCGGGCGGCGCGGCCACGAGCGCGGACAGCTGGTCGCGTTCGGCAGCTGTCGGCTTCGCGTCGCGACCGGAAACACCCGAGCGCAGGGAGCGAGCGAGGCGGTGATGTTTGCTTTCTACTAGGTTTTCCTGTTCAAAGATAAGATATACTAATTTAATTAAGTAAATTTCAATGTAATAATTTGTTATTAGGTCATTTTTATTGTATGTGAAGGTCGATGGGTGGAAATCGGGGAAGTCCTATAATGATCTGTGTTCGTATTTAGCGTGTCTTCCTAACCACTGCAACTCCTGTAAGTCAGTGGCTGCAGTGGCGAATTACCTGAAGAAAATTTCGAGAGAACAAAAGCAAAGTGATTGCCAGAGGCCACTGCCCCGGAATCCGCAATGAAATTCATAAGACAGAAAACAAAATAAGGAGAGTAAAAATCTGGGAGTGATTTTGAAAAAAATAATTTAAAAAAAATCTTCCGTCATCACAAGTATGTTTCAAATATGTCAGACTACATTCGGTAGTAAAACCTCTTCACACGGCGAATTCGCATGTAGAACTAGAGTCGTGACATGGCCGAAATTATCTAACATTTATTGAGGTATTCGAAAAATTGTTTGGTTAACCTTTGAATGCATGCAGATGGGAACTGACGTAAATAGAAAAACGTGTTGAACTCACATTAGCATGAAATTGCTGCAACGTACAACTATTACGTATGTGCTTGTAATAAAAAAACAGTGCTTGGTGGTAGAAATCGGCACTAGAATTGCTTGTTGGTAGTGCTTTTCCGGACGAGCTTCCTCACAAAATCTCTTCAAGGTTTCAAAAAAGTCTTCAAGGTTTTAAAAAAGTCTTCAAGGTTTCCTAAGGCATTCACTGTGTATTGATTTACATACCTGTAAGATCTCATAGTCAGGCACGGTGACGATGTCGGCTTCAGCTCTGAACTGGTACATCTCATCACCGTCTTGTTCGTAGTACACTACTGCATGCTGCAACAATATTAAAGTCTTAAAACCTATTCCTATAATAATAATAATAAATAATTTTATTTCGGACAACTATGAGATCCATAAATTGTTAGTAAACAGTTGTGCACTTAAAAAAAACTATTGTTAGGAACTTAAAACTAAAGACGAATGACAGCGAAGACCAGAGACTAAGGAACCAGTCTTCGCACAAATTGCCTTATTATGGCGGAGGAGGCATCAGTCGCCGCAGCCCTCAGGATGCTATTGCGACTGCCTCTTATTCTGCTTAGGAGTGATAATGTTGCCAGGACAAAGCCGATATCAGACTCATCACTTTTTATTAATTTTTGCCTTTTATTCTGCATCTATCACTCGAAGTGAAATGTCTAAAATAAAATGAATCAAAAGGGAAAAATGAATTCACTATACCCTGTCCTCTAGGTAAACCGTTTTTAGACAGATGGAACTAGTGATTGCAGCAACGCACAATACATTGATACACGTACGGTATTAAGAAGCCATAAATAATTCAATAAGATAACGCAGTTTATATATTTATTTTATTACGCATTTTAAAGTTAACTTACTTAATCTGGAATAGTTCGTTCTAAGACAGCTGTCAAAAAACGGTTAACGTAATGTACAGGGTATAGTAAACCGATCCAACGATGTTGGATGTCGGCGCTCCGAACCTTTCACTCGCCTACCGAATGAACGAATATGTAATGAAAAGAGCAGCTGAACATTTGTGACAGATGATGAAATAAAGAATGCTAGAAAATGTAGGTTCGATTCGGGTATAGCTGAATGCTAAACATAGTATTCACAATAAAACCTCAAGGCAATATCACGTTTGCCGTTATTTAAAATTGGCGCGAAATATTGTAGTGTACAAAAACTGTGTGGTCTGTCTTTAATTGGTGTCTGGCGAGAACTGTCTAACATTTTTACCACAGCATGATTAGTCTCATATACTTCAGCCGATAAGAGAAAAGAAGCGAACGGGATGCTCCTCATACATCAACAAAATCCATTTGTAATACTTACAGTAATCCCTTGAACCTGCACTGTGGGAAACTCGATCATCAAGTACATGTAGTTAGAACTCCGCTTTTCCTTCTCATTGATCATCTCGATCTCTCTGAATGTCAGCCTGTCTAGCCAGTCCACCTGACAAGCAAAATAACACTTTATTACGACAATTTAAAGTTTATTATTGAACAGCTAAATAATGACGTCTTTAAACTATGAGTAAAATTGTCAAAAATTAAGCAAGGACTATTGTTTTAAAAAAAAATAATCGTACAATTTT
This sequence comes from Apamea anceps, assembly GCA_951799955.1. Taxonomy (NCBI): domain Eukaryota; kingdom Metazoa; phylum Arthropoda; class Insecta; order Lepidoptera; family Noctuidae; genus Apamea; species Apamea anceps. The sequence goes on along the minus strand of OX637513.1, from coordinate 19,390,393 downwards.
GCATTGCAACACTTCTTTAAAGAAACGCGGAAACGAATTCAAGTGTCAAGGCCGAACACCTGAAGGCCCGTAATTAAAAAGGTTCAAAATCTAGTCGCAATGGCATCTCAGCGACAATCAATGTCAAAAACTTGTCAAAAATGTAGGGAAATAAGAGATATTTTTGACAGATTGAGACTGAGATCAGAGTGGCATATCTCGTAATTTTAAGAACGATCACAGTCTGATCTCAGTCAATCTGTCAAAAATACCTCTAATTTCCCTACATTTTGACATTTGTTTGTCGCCGAGATGAGACTGCGACTAGATTTTGAACGTTTTAAATTACGAGAATTGGCCTTCAGACTGTGAACGTTCTTAAACTAACGAAAATTGCCTCTCTGATTGTGAGAATCGGGTGCCACGTGGTCAGACAATTATCATACAAATAATCTGTAATCACTGCAAGGCGACTACGTCATGGTTCGAAAATCTGGCTATCCTAGAAAAGTAGAACTATTTCCATCTTATTACAAAACGAGTTCTAACTTTAGACCGAGCCTAAACTTTCTAGCATAATAATATGTATTTCCGGCTTTACTTCGACAAACGTAAAATTCTTAATGTAAATTTGACAACTTAGACTCTGGTTTAATGTTAGTTTTTGTAATACTTTAGCTTTGTCGGATTATAGTTCGGAATTTAAAAATGGCTCGATGTTTTATATCCGAGTCTAAAGTTAAACCTTGTTTTGTAATAAGCCCGTTTGGCCGTCGTATTCCACAAATAGGCAAGCCAGATTAATGTAACTCTCAACGTAACACAACATTTTTTTTTATAAACTGTCTAATTTTTACCTATTTGTTTACTTTTAACAGCGAATTCAATCATTGGTGAAATTCCCTATCACACATACAAAACACAACAAATCAACGCCCCAAAAACAAAACAATCATAATTGGGAGTAAAGTTCTAAATAAGTTTGAACTATCCTATTGACTTGTAATTTATACCCAACTCGAGCGCATCATAGATAAACTTTTAGGTACAAACTTTGACTTATAGACGCAGAGAAAGCATTGTTTGAAAACGTCAACAATAATATTATGATGCCACAGTGAGTCAGATAATTAGGGGATAACTTTGTTTATTCTGCGAGAAAATATCAGTGCTTGACACGACATGGAGTAGCACTTTTTAATTTATGTAACTCTGAAATGACAGTGGATTTAACGATTTAGGGTCGAGACAGACCTGATGAGGCCACAGTAAGGCGGATCACACACCACCACTCACCACACGACAGGGCGTGGGAAACGCGCGGGGGCGCGCCATCTGCGTCGCATAGCGCGTTGACGAGTGATCAGCCTTAGGCGTAATTTTCTCTGCCAAACAAATATCAACTCTGCACTTCTTAAAATAAAGTCAAAGTTAAATAACATTAATCGCGTAGCTCTGTCTGCTTTAATGCTCTTTCAGATTAATAGAACTTTATTTATTTGGAACTTTATTTCAACTGACGCAAGTTTGATATTTTTTGTTTTCCAGTAACAACCACACTACGCTGTTCTTCTTCAGGTCTGCGTTTTTAGTTACGACTGTCCAGCGAGAATTCAACGAAGTAAACATATTTCATCGGACTTTAATACAAATACATATTATACATGCAGTATCTTATTAAAGACACTTATTCTGCATACATAGGAATACATCAGGCATGCCAACAGAGTCGCAGGGGGTCACAAGTAAGAGATAACTATATCTTGCCCCTTCTTACGTCATACAACTCACTTCGTCACTCTTATCATTCTCTGTAATATGCAGCATTTTGCTACTGCAAAAATACCGTTACTCTTAGCCTGCATCATCCCCCAACACTCAAAAACAAAATAAAATCAGTTATTTATTCAAATAAGGTTGGGAGCCAGCAGTTTTTGAACTTCAAAATTACATAAGACAAAACGCTCGCTCTTCAGCAATGCTGAAACGTTATAGAACTAGGAAATTCCAAAGGACTTGAAGGGTCGTGGAATAGGTCTGAGATATTAACGTTCAAAGTTGATCATAATATCTCTTATTATGTGTTCTGTTTGCATTGATGTCAGCTATCGACTCTCGTCCACTGTTCCATGTTAGTTTTAAATTATATAATATTATTTCCAACCTAATTATTGTCTCTATGTTAATTAATGTAATTGGTGTTGTACCGTTTTATTGTAATCGGTTGTCATGGTATGGGCATGTGTGACGGAGAAATGAGGAAAATGTCGTGAGGAGAGTTTTGAGTATGAATGTCGATGGCTATAAGAGTAGGGGAAGACCAAAGAAATGATGAATGCACTGTGTGAATGCTGATATGGTTAGAAAGGGGATGACTACCGAGATGACGACTAATAGAGAAGTATGGAAGAAAAAGACATGTTGCGCCGACCACAAATGAATTGCGATAAGGGCAGGAGAAAATGATGATGGTGTTGTACCGTTTTAATTAACTATAAAAATAAATCGATTTAGTATAGGTTTCATCAGTGGCCGCCATTTTGAAAAACAAAATGTCAGACAGGCAGGTACGCCAAGGCTCCAATTAAATCCACTTGTCATTCAATATTTTAGCTAAGGACGAAGGACATTTGAGCGACATAATTTGCTAAAACGACAGAACGATTTTTTAAATCCAGAAAAAAACAGTATGATTTTTAAAATCCAGTTTAAAGTTGATAAGAGAATTTTGATGACCTAAGATATCACATAGCATCTACTTATCATGCCTGATCTTAAAGATCTGCGGATATATAAACGTACACCTGATGACAACATATTAATTTGCGTAGGTATTGGTGATTAAGTGTTTTTGATAAATGTTAAAATTATCATCTTAAAATATAAGAATTGCAAACGACATTTATAAACAACTACTTTTTGGATAGGTACTGAATGTCCAAGCAGTAGTTTCGATAATTAACTGCAAGATGTACTTGTCAAAACTTATGCTATCGTGAGATGAGCCACGGATGGTTTACTGTGCCTTTATTTATTTATTTTATACTTTAAGCACACAAACGAACTGATGAACATGTCGTGAAAAAGTACCTTTTCATGGCTACAAAGAAGAGGGGAAGAGGACGACCTCAAACCACATGGATGACGAAGGTCTACAAGAATATGAGGGAGATGGGACTTACGGAAGATGACGCCCAAGATCGAAATAAATGGCGTCGCATTATTGGGAAAGCCAACCCCGTAACGGGATATGGCAAGGCCAAAGAAGAATGAAGAAGACTTTAAGCACACAAAAGTACAGAGGCGAACTTAATGCCATAGGAATTTTATATACCAGTCAACCATTGGGTGATGCTGAGACAAACAGTGGCAACAGGTGCAATGATGAAAATTGAAGAATATTTTTTCTTTTTTGTGCCTTTACATGTCCTTTAGCAAATATAGAATAGAATAAGTGGTTAGCTTCTGTGATAGTCCCTTATCATGCTGGCCATTCGCGATTCTATCGCATCATCAAATTCGGTCAAAGTACAAGAAACACACCCCCCGCACTCGGGGTCATGGGGGTGAGACCAGACTTCAAAAACAGTTTCTAAAGATTTAATAAAATTCTGTGTATCGGTGATATCACTTACTCAGATACCTATAGGCGAACGCTGCTGTAGCAAATACGTTGGATGCGAAACAGTGTACAGACGTCAGCACATCAAGCTACTACATTCTGTCAAATTTCTTTAATAGATTTTCAACTTTATCGCTAAAGCATTAAGGTTCAAGGTTGATTGGGAAAATTTAACAGTTTCGGGCAACATGACCTGCTGGCGTCTGTACAGAGTCGGCAGAAATACTTATTCGTATTTTTCGCTACTCACACTGGCAGTGAATATCGCCCATATCTCGATAGTCCTTTATTGGGTCCCTTGTACTTGTGATAGGTCAGATTACAGTCTAACCAAGGAGCTTATAAGCGACAAAATTTAAAAAAAATACGGTACCTTCGGTATATGTCCATTCCGGTGCTTCTTGGCCAGTTTGGCCAGCCTCTGCATCTGTTCCTTGCCCTTGTCAGGAGCCTTGCCCGGGGTCTTCTCACTGCCCTCCACGCCCGGCCAGACTCGAAGGTCGAACATTCCCTTTTTGGATTCGAAAAAGTTTTTTAGTCGTTCTATTAGGTTGAGGTAACATTCTTTGCAAAGTTGTAACGTGCTGTGCGATTTGCCCATTTTGTTTAGAGGTAAGTTTCAATATATATTAAAAGAGGTTTAGGATTAAATAGATATCATTAAGAAGAACTACTGCACTTCATATTAGGAGTAATTACACTTTTTATACAAGAGAATTTAGAATTTGATTTGGTTTTTAGAAGTTAAAGAAAAATCCGAACAAAGCACTACATTTTTTAAATTAAAAAAAAATGCACTTTGATTAATTATAACAATTTTCAGCACATAAAATATTAGATAGTCATTTTGATCTAATTTTAGATGTTTTACGTGAATAATTTTTAGATATTAATTTTTTACGCGCGTCTTTCCGCCACTACGGAGCAAGCACACTGAACCGCTTGTGGCATTTTCCAGCCAATCGATGTTTGTGCCAATGTTCCTTTATATCGGGTCATAAACATAAATAAATATCCTATTACATATTCTTGAGATAACGTTAAAAAAACAACGCTGTATGGTAAGCTCGGCGCCGAATGAACTTTTGTATTCTTGCAATAAAAATGTTGTTTAGATAAGTGGAAACAATAACATAAATTATAAGATGTTGACAAAAAAAATGAAAGTATGTTTTGTTTAAAAAGTTTTTTTGATGTATGATGTTTTTTAGATTGAAAACCGGATTTAGACTTTTAACAAATCAATTTTAATATTTTCTACTTTCACTTCTGGTAGAATCGGTCATCTTTTTATCATAAAAAAATCATGGAAACGGAATTAGTTATTGTCGACCGCATACTTGTTTTCCCACTTCTATACTAATATAGTAAAGCTAAAAACTTTGTTTGTTTAGTCGGATTTGAAAAAAAAATGCATTTGATAACCCTATTTTTGAAGAAAGCTTAATATACCTAACGCTATGACCCTAGGAGCCGAGAAAAAAGAAAAAAAAACATCATAAGAAAAGCTAACGAAGTAATAGCGTGGGTGCGATGCGATGCGACGCAGTGGGTCGAGGAGACAAGAAATTTTACGCGGACAAAGTCGCGGGCAGAAGTTAGTTTAACAATAAACCCCAGTTAAGCTAAATTTCACTTAGATTGAAACTATCTACTGAGCTGTCACATAGACAAACAGACCATGCAAGTGACACTCAAACTTAGGGTGGTGACGCAATTAAGAGGTTGACGATACTTATTTGGTAATTTGGCTGTAAATAGGTTACTCTCCTACCATGTTATTTTACAATTTAACAGACCGGAAATCCGTAGTAAACGTCATAGGTGTGTCAAGTTAATTCGGCTAAAATGGTCATAACTCAATATTAGCAAGGTTAGTAGGTTAATAATATTCTAAGGTAAAAAACATTTATTGTGTAACTTTACATCATTAAATATTCATGTTTGTAGGTTACTGTACTGGTTTGAAATTAGAGTAGGCGTTTAATCATAATTGATAGAAAAGAAAGCTAGAAAGCAATTACATTTATTTAGCGCATATTAAAAGGCTCACAGTATGATATAGGTACAACCGCGGACAATGGCGGTCGTTGTCACCCTTATGATCTTAGGAGTAAGGTTGAAAAGTGGTCCACCGCCAGTGTCCGCGATGGTACATCAGATAAAAAGAGTGAAAGTCCGATGTAAGAAATTAGCAGGAAAGTGTGCCTAACGTCTGCGCCAAAGAGAGAGAGAGAGAGGAGAGCTAGTCAGAGACTAAGGGCCAGTCTTTGATCCGTAGTTAACTCAACCAATCGTTAAAAAAAACCCCCGACACAAAAAAAAAAACTATTGAAAAAATAGCCACAAATAGAACAAAAAAGGTATAAACGTGAAACCCTATAAAAAGAAAAAAATAACCTTGAAATTATGACCCTACGTAAGTACGTATGAAATTTATTGATAAAATGTTGTCGCGTCGTCAAAATGTGTTTTTTCATAAATTGTTAGTTTATCTAATGGTCACTAATGGTTATTTTTTTAACTAATAGTTAATTATTTGACCATTAGCAATGATATTATATCAATAAATAAACTAGAAATTGATCAAAAAAGACATTTTGGAAATTTCAAAGGGGTTTAATTGTAAACGGTGCTTGAAATTAAAGCAACGTTTATAAATAAACTCCAGTAATTATTAGTGACTGCTTTTATTTCAATTAAACCATTTACAGGTACTTTTGAATTGTCAAAGAGTCGGTCTGTTAATCAGAAAGTTGAAGCTAGGTGCCCTTTCCAAAACGTAGATTTCTATGGAGAAGAACTAAAAGTCTCGCCTGGGTCGTCATTAAGGGGGATGCGCTAGGTACCCGCGAAATTCAAATTTTCTTACGTTTTTTGCAATTTGCAGGTCAGTGTCAGGTCGGATGTTGAACAAATTACGATTCGCGACACTTACACGTAACAAATATGACTTTACATAATTAAAATCATCAATACAACCCTCTAAGTTTATATAATCCTATTGATTGACATTTCATGAACATTCAACATCATCTGCCTAGGCTTTTTCCAACTATGTTGGGGTCGGCTTCCAGTCTAACCGTATGCAGCTGAATACCAGTATTTTACATGGAGCGACTGCCTATCTGACCTCGACAACCCAGTGACTGTGTAATACGATACCCCTTGGTAAGACTGGTTGTCAGACAGCAACATTTCAGTTGTCATCATTCAACATCCAAATCCAAAATCCAAAAAACGAAAGAAAATTTGTATTTCACGTACTAGGTACCCTTGAGTTTTCTCTTTAAGAGATAAGTGTATGTTTTGTCATAACACTTATAAAAGGCATTAGCAAAATCAGCAGTAGTTGTGTGTCATTGAAAAGTACCTACCTGTCAGAGTAGAACACCCCTGCCCCTTCTCCATACTTGATTGTTTTAATGATAATTTACATAATTAAGGTGGAGCAAGTCTTTTTAGCTAAATCCAATTTCTTTTTTTTATTGTACCTACGTGTTTGTAGGTCATTATGATGTCATTAGGCGGATGACGGATGATGATAAGGAAATTATTTAAAACGTGTCGTATGCGTGTCGGGCCTGCGTTAATTAAGGTCTTAACAATTTGGAGTACTGGCCGACTTTCGGAAAAAAAATGGTCAATCACCAATTACTTTGTGAAAGAGTTCCTATTCAGGAATTTAAGGAGGGAGACAGAATTCTTTACATGTAGGTATTTTTCCAAAGAAAACAAAAGCAAGGTAAAGAGCAGTTAAAGAGGCACTAGGGCACCACTGGTATGGGCCGCGTCTTACGAGTCCTAGGTTCGAACCCAGACAGGCGATTTATTTTGCGTAAATTATTGCTCAAAACAGTGAAAGAAGACATCGTGAGGAAACCGGCATGTTCAAGAACTAAAAATTAGAAGACACCACGTAAACGGCGTAACAGCTAGCACGTCACACGCGGGACCAGTACGGGTTGGTAGATATCACAATATTTACCAGCCCGGACTGGTTCCACGTGGTGGATTACGGCCCACTTTCACCGAGTGGGGGCCTGTGTCCCAGCAGAAGGAACAATATAGACTGATTATGTATGTTACGTAGGTATTTTACTTAGATAGATGCTTAGGATCGTCGTCTTTACTTTATCGTAATCGAATCCTGTCTTTTGTAACAGTATCTATCTATAACGCCACATGCGAACAACGCGCCATACTGACGTCACACAAATCCTGCATCTCGCAAGCAGAGTTTACCGCGCAATTAGCATAATAATATACAATTTCCCAACATCAATCGTTGGGCAGTTGCCCGCCAGACACAACACCCGTCTGGTCGGAGGATCCTCCCTCTTCTATGGAGGATGAGTGAACTTTACCCTGTTCCTCATTCCTCTATATTATGTTTGCCATGAGCAATACAGACCTAAATCGTCATGGAATAAACTTACTCTAGATACATACTTGATCAAGTCGTAAATTAGAAAATAATTTATTATAGTCACAAATATCACACGAGTAATATAGCTAAGTGATTAAATTAATTAGTAACCTTTTCAATTAGCAAGTTTAAACAGAGAAAGTATCGTCACCCGGCGTGAGTGAAGTATGTTTATCTATGTAGATATATAAACATTTCAATCGTTATGTATGTTCATTTGGGGTCCGTGGCTAAATAATAACAGCCGCACAGGTCGATTGCCGGTGTTGGCGTCTGTGATGAGTGAACACACCATCTTTACATTCCGAGACCTCTCCGTGCCTCGAAAAGCACTTTAAGCCGTTGGTCCCGGCTGTCATTCGTGGATCTTTGACAGTCGTTACGGGTCGTCAGTAGCCTGAAAGTCTGACAACCAGTCTTACCAAGGGGTATCGTATTACCCAGTAGCAGGGTTGTGGAGGTCAGACAGACAGTCGCTCCATGTAAACTAGTGGTATTCAGCTGCATCCGGTTAGACTGGAAGCCGACCCCAACATAGTTGGGAAAAGGCTAGGCAGATGATGATATGTACATATGTTTCATTTTCATAGTGGTCAAACGCGAGACCAATAGAAGTGGAAACAAACCCGTTGAATGAATAACATGATCAGCCTATAATGTTCCGACTGCTGGTACACAAGCCACCAAGGTGAAAGAGAGTGGGCCGTAATCCACCACACGGGCCCAGTGCGGGTTGGTGGATGTCACATGTCTTCGAATTTTCGGTTCTAGGACATGCCGGTTTCCTCACGGTGTTTACCTTTACCATTTTGAGAATGCTTAACCTCCTTTTTTTGAAGTTGATTAATTTTTTGTATAGTATTGGGTGTTGTGAATTAAACTTGTGTATGAATTGCAATTGCATTGAGAAGAATTACTTTAGACCTTAAAGACTGGGTGGGTTATCATGCCCTTATCTCTTGAGAAAGGTCTCGATATAAAAACAATGACATCACAAACATATTTACAAATATCATTTCTCAGTTAATACGGAGCGCAAGCAATGTTTTTTTTTTTTAATTAAATGATAAACCTGCACCCTAATTGCGTAACACTGATATCAATATATCAATCTCAATTTGAATCATTTCGAAGGATAATGCTAACCCATTGCTTCATTATTATTATGTTCGAAAAATATGTCCGTTCAACAACGTAAATAACGCAAGGAATGTTGTTGAACTGTCAAAATGAAACCCATTTGCTAGTGATGGTGCGTTACGTAATTACCCCGCTGATAATGATTTGATTTCATGCGAAAGTAACTCTGACTGTTACCCTTTCTCGTCTAAAGCCTGTGTCTAAAACCACTGAGCCAATCCCTTTGAAAGACAAATATGTAGACTGGGATCTGGAGGACAAGACTAATAAAAAAAAGATAAAATAAAAACTAGATGGAGGCAAATTCGCGGGCAGCTAGTAATAAACATGTTAAACTAACCTGTTTCAACATGCCATGTTTCCCGAACAGCGAGATAGTGGTCCCGCCGACGACCATGAGCTTGCCGGGTCCCGCGCAGTCGTAGATCGTCATCGCGAGCATCGCGTTGCGAGGTAGGTCGCTGTAGTACACCGGCAGGGTCACCCATTCGTTCCAACTGAGGAGTGGGACGAAAGGAGGAAGTAAGAGAATATTCGCTGTATGTTGTTAATTAACAGACAGAAAATTTAGCTTAACATAAATAATGTTTTATTTAAACGGCATAGTTAGGGCCCTGAGACAGCGAGGTGTCGCAGCAGAGCCCGTAGAAGATGGCTGGACGAGTTGGACAAAACAGACTACCAGTGGCCCACATTAGCTCTGGATCGTAAGTACTGTAATTCATGCCTTTGCCCAGCAATGGTATGATACAGGCTGATAGTAATACTTTAAAAAAATATTGCTACTTCGTCTCATTAACATTAGTGAAAAAACTACTTTCCATTTCCATGCATAGCCAAAACTGCATAAACAGTAATTTAATCATTTGCAGTTATTTCCAGAGCATTGAGCAGTGTGCCATGCAGTTTCTAAACAAAATAATACTGCTACCTAATAAGTTGCAGTCATGGTTCTGGCAAAAATATGATTTCTTATGACTAAAAGAAACTGCGACATGGCAACCCCGGCACAAGAAACATTTGAATTGAATAGGTGTTGGAACATTAGGCCAGGAAATTGTAAATAGAATAATATGTATATCCTTTTCAGTCTGATGATCTCAAGTGCCCAACATAGCTTATAAAGGGAGGCAGGCTATTACTTACCATGGATTCAGTACTTGATTCTGGCGCCCCCATGGGTTGAAATTTATAGTCGGATATTTAAAAAAAAAAGCTGCTCTTTCCTACAAAAGTGCAAAACGTGTCTCTGATGCGCCGCATACGGGGCAGCTCCAACAGCTTCCTGCAGCTTATTGCAGGGAGAATGGATGTGGATTGCTCCTTCATGGAGCATTGGACAAAACTCCATGTACGAGTAGTGCGGTCCTGATCCAATATTTCTATTGTATAGTTTGTAAAAGTTTACTAACATAGTTTTTTAAGTCATTGTCACTAACATTATATGGATTATGGGTACTTGTATGCGTAGTCCGAAATAAAGAATATATTATTATTATAATACCTATGTGGTCAAAATGTATGAAAAAGTATTTTTTTTTAATAACCTATGGAAAATTTAAATGAATCAAGTACTGAATCTATGGTAACAGGTTGTGAGTCAATGTCCCTGCCACCATGTAACCACCACCATATAATATGTGTGTAACTAATAGCAATGTACTGAGATGTAAGCATTGCCTTGAAAAAATATATTGTTTCAGTAAGATGATATTTTTGTGCCCATTCAGTTTGTAATAATAATATTCTTTTAATGTATACTTACAGTTCTCAGTGCGCTTTATGTACGGCCACCAAAGCAGATAAGTAAGTCGTCGGATATAGTTAAAGTTTTGTAAGAAACCGATGGATGTTTTCGAATGAAAGATCACTGGGCACCATTGTATGGAAACTATACCCATGCTGCTGTACAGACATAAAATAGGGTGGAATAGACTAATTAATGTCTCTAGTTTACGATAGTATGGGTTGCACTAGTGTGGGTACTGTCTGTTAACTAAACGTTTTTGTATTAGGAAAAATAAAAAAAAACACGTTCAACACGGCAATCTTCTGACAGAGTTTGCTCGTCCGTGCGTTACGGCCGGTATAAACATCGATTTCTTATTGACCTCGGTACTCCCATAATTAAACAAAAAAAAAATACGTGAAATTATAAGTTTTTTTTATACAAAAACGTTGCCCCACACTAGGAATTACTCCTGTATCGTGGGTGCGTTTACAAACATTTAAACTCACATACACAAACAGTCAGAGCCGGAACAACTACCTGTAGTCAATACAAATATTTGTTCCGTGCGGGAATCGAACCCGCGACACGCGGCGCAGCAGTCGATCGCTCAGCCACTGCGCCAACAGTGAAATCGTGAAAAAAAATCAGTTGATCCCATCGATCACTAAAAAGAAGTTCTTTTTAGTGATCGATGGTTGATCCATACATTATCTCGAGTTATGCGAACATAAATCTATGGATCAACTGATTTTTTTTTTCACGATTTCAGGGTTGGTCCCGTAGTAAAAGTTGTTCATAATGATGAGTACAATGACCCCTTTTAAGGATTAAAACGATCAAAATTTAACTGTGTATAGATTTTATTTGAAAACATCCATCGGTTTCTTATAAAACTTCAACTATATCCGATGGCCCTGGTTACTTATCTCCTTTGGTGACCGTACCTGAGGCAACATGAGAAAAGTATTTTCAGAAGAAACAAGTGTTGTACTCAGATTATTAACTCCTTTGATTGCAATTACCCTCAATGGAATGGCAGCAGGATGTGGAGCTGTGTCATAAACTACGTTCCACCACCTATCCTGCCCTGTGTGCATCAAAACATGCAGCTACAGTGACCTCTGCGCTGCCACAGATGGAAGTGGCGCAGTTTTGGGCCAACGAAAGAAGAAAAGGAATAACCCATTCAAACAATGTCTGCACATATCATGATCTGGGAGCCTACTCCGAAGTGCAAAGTGCGAATGTTCGGATCGGACCGACACATGGCCGAACCGAATATTATTGAAAAATGCGAAAGAAGTTCGGATCGGCTCAGTTGGATCGGGACCATAGTCAATATTCGTTCGAAAGAGTGTTGGAGTGTAGGATCGGAACCGACTGAACCAAATAGTAACTTCGTAGCAGAAAACGGCCGAACATTTGGCCGATACTACTTCGGAGTAGACCCCCTATTTTTTATGATCAAAAAATTTTCTAAGAGGTATATTTTGGTTACAAAAATAAATAAGAAACTTACTTCCATCTAGTGCTAAAGGACTTGTAAGATGTAGTGACTGGTAGAGCAAGAGGCTGTCCATCACTCAGTATCTGACATGTCACATACAAGTCGGAGCAACCATCCTGGTATAGCCCGGAGTACTTGAGCATGGGGTCTAACAGCAGCTGGTCATATTCTGGTTTAGCACGCGTTCCTTCCAAGGTGCCACTGAAACGATGATTGATTAGTGCTAGGTGAATTTCATCATCATCTTCCTGCCCTTATCCCATGTCACTTGGGGTCGGCGCAACACGTTTTCTTCTTCCATTCTGCCGTCATAACTAAGAATGCAGTAATCGCAAAATGGCGGTTACGAGAAAACGCAAAAAACATATTTCATATCATCTGAGCAAGATGTATTATGCAAGTACAGCGAAAATCATTACATAAAAAACATACTTCGAGTGATTTTTTTTATGAAAATATATTTTTTTCATGAACCTCTTGGAATGCCATTTCTGGAAAAAAGTGAAAATCTCAAAAATGTCGATTACTGCATTCTTTGTTATCAGGGCAGCATTCTTCTCTGTCAACCGTCACGCTATCACTCACTCCCTTCTCTTTCATATCATTCCTCACACAATCCATCCATTTTTTCTTCGGCCTTCCTCTCCCTCTCAATCCATCAACATGAATTACATGCTAGGTGAATTTAATAAATAGAATTGAGAAAATATTGCAGTTACAGTTATTTTAAATTTTCCACCATAGAAATTACTTAATGTCCTAATGAATAGTGACAGATTGTAAGCGAAAAGAGACAATAAAAATAAATCCGCTACACATTTCTTAGTATTTGTTCCTCACTCAGTGTCATGCAGGGTGCATACAGGAGTACGATATTGTTAAAATATCAGGTTTAATTCCTTACTACAGCAGGAACTTTAAAAAAAAAAACTACTTCACAAAATAATGCAGTGTTAGGTTTTGTAAAGAAAACAGTCTATAATTCTGAAGGTTAGACTTCGCAATCACTAATTTCCTTGGAAGAAACTAATGAAGTTGAACTTTCTAAAGCCTTATGAAATATACTAGCTTGCTGTGACTTTGTCTGAGGGAAATTTCTAATTCCCCTGACCTACAGCATCGCATTCTATCCCACGCTTTTACTTTGTTTTTGCTTAGCACTCTTTTTGACTTATTTTCTTTTTGCTGTCTCCTTAGGGTCATAGCGTCATGTTGAAAAGCCTTCCTCAAGAATTGGGCTATCAAACGCAAAAAGATTTTTTTCAAATCCAACTAATACTTCCAGACATTAGTGCATTCAAACAAACAAACTCTTCAACTTTATTATTATTATAGTTTGATGCAGTAATTTGGTACTTTTATCAACAGCAAAGTTATGGAGGGCTTGTATTACTGCAACCAACATTTCAGATTACAGATTGCATAGCAGATTACAATTCAAATAATGGTAAAAATTTTGTATTGTTTGGTTGAAGTAGGGGCGCGAGTGAGGGGGTGGGTGACCCGTCTCTCCTGGCACCACTTCTATGAAAAGGTAACGCTCCGTTCTTGAGAAAAACAAATCACCCATTTTAACATTTCGTTTTGAATCAGATTTAAGGGTACATTTTTTTATCAATATCTCGAAAATTATGCATTACCTTATAATAAGAGTGGTAGCGTTATAATTGGGAACCCAACCCCTACCAGCTTTAACCTCTTTTACCCCCAACTCCTGCCAAACGATACTAGATCTCCATATTCAGATCTGAATACTGTGCTGTGCATTGAACCGTTCAGTATTTTTGAAAGTATTAAACTGGCCATTTCGCAAGACAAACAATGAACTACAATAAAATACGAAATTGGTAAATAGTATTGCAAAACATAGTACACAATGGAATCATACTTACATCTTAATCTCCAGTTTGTGATCCAATGCAGAACTATACACATAGTAGAATTTATCATCAATCTCGTCCATAGTGATTTTATTACGAAGTAAATCAAAGATTTAACAAAAACACAGCTGTTTTATCTTATTTGACTGTTTTCTGTTTTTATTTTTACTAACCAACGTGAAACGTCAGTCAACACATATGACATCCAAAAAGTGGTTTGACACCAAGGTTTTTAAGATATGTGGTATGTGTAGATTAGCGAATCGGCGGCGGAGCGGTGCGGGAGCGGCGGTTAGACTGGGCTGAAAGAAACAAAAAGATAAAATTACATATTATTTTATAATTATTAGAACATCAAAATCAAATATACCATATCCAAATAGACATGATATAAAATTATGATTTGTTTCCTAAATACAAATTTTTATTTACAGGATAACACTAAAATAACAAAATAATATCCTAAATTAATTAAAACTATTTACAAAATAAAAAAAAGCGTCGAAAAATTCATCGCCATCGCTGTCGACTGGTAATGTACAGACGCCAGCACATCAAGCTACTACAATCTGTCAAATTTCTTTAATAGATTTTGAACTTTTCTCTGAAGTATTAAAAATTCCCGCTAGTAGCTTGACCTGCTGGCGTCTGTACAGACGCCAGCAGGTCAAGCTACCTGAAACTGTCAAAATTTTCCAATCAACCTTGAACTTTAATGCTTTAGCGATAAAGTTGAAAATCTATTAAAGAAATTTGACAGATTGTAGTAGCTTGATGTGCTGGCGTCTGTACATACCCAAGACACTGGCGGCATTGCCACCTTGTATAGCAATGCTTAGCCTCTGGCCAAGGTAAAAGCCAGCCCTTGGGTCATGGCAAGTGTCAACCAGTTTTTTCGAAAATTCCTTAAAAAGACCATGCGCACTTGGACCCCACGGCTCGAGGGTTTTAACCCCAAACGGCTCGAAAATATAATTATTAATGAGGTTATTATATTTACGCCGCTTGAGGTTTTCTGCAGCCGCAGCAGCAGCACCAGCGCAGCACGCTGACCCTGGAAGATGGGATGGCGCAAGAGTATCGACACAAGTTGCATCCCACACTAAAGGCCTACCCACCTTCCATGGAAATAAAGACATGCCGTCCGGTCTCTTGCCATCGACGCGTGCCAATCCATTGGGTTCTAATACAGCTGGAACGCCGAGGGTGACAAGAGCTCGTCGAATGATGTCGTTAATGTTTGCGTGCCGCGCCAAGCAACCCGCACTTCGGCTGCAAGACAGGCCGTGGTGTCCGAGGCTGTTGACAACTTCGCCACAGTGACCGCGATGAGGACAACATCATGGTGCTCCTAGTCGTAAGGAAGCAGCGAGGCGGAAAGTATTGTCGTCGAGCAAAATGCCTATGTTCGACGACGGAAGTGCATGAAGCCACAGACCCGACTCCCATTTACCCACAGCCAGCAGGAGCGCACGCTCTGCAGTAGTAACAGACGTGTTAAGTAAATTATCCTGAACTACTCTGCAGAGCGGCTCATCCCACCGTCTCTGGGAAAATGGATTAACGGGTAGAGTTCGGGCAAGCGAGTCTTCAGGCATCCATAGCCTCTGTGAAGCAGGGCACATCAAAATTAATCAGTGTGGAGGTTAGGATTTTCTTGATTAATTTCTCAGTGCCGTGGACCGCGGATATGAAAGCCGGTAAACTAATACTAGAAATTTTGCGGACGCCGAGGCTTCCCCAACGAATGGAAAGAGTAGCTTGTGCCCAAGCTCGGTCGTCCAAGGCCACATTTAAAATCGAAGGTGTATGCCTGATAATTTGGTCCATTTTGTCTAAAAGGTGAGTATGATTCCTTATATGGGAAGCGCGAAGAAAATAAGTTAATTTAGGGCCGAAACAGCAGTAACGAATTAAGCTAGGAGACGAAGAGGGCTTTTTCCAACAATTTTAATATTTGGAGCTATTGCGTTAAATTTGGGAAGTGTCAGTTGTCTGTCAGTACGGTCCGCTAAATATAGTTCACATTTCGAAAGGTTGAGATCAAGGTCAATGGAATGTAGTTCATTTTTTAGGAAACTTAGGTCGTTTAAAACAGTTTCTACTTCGCCACCCAAGGTGCCATCGTCTAGATACCAAACATTAAATTTGGAATTGTGCTGTCGAATAATTGGGTGAATGGCTAAACTAAAAATCACTGGCCCGAGAGGGTCACCTTGTTGACAGCGAACAGCAGAATCCAGAAGGTTGTACCGATACAGTAATTTAGATGGGTGTCTGTAACATTGCCAAAGGAAACTATAAATTTGGGGTAAATTTGTTTCCATATTTATTCAAATGGAAACAAATAATAATTTTATTTAATTTGTGACGTATGGTATGAATATCATCAGCGCCACAAACAATAAAATTCTGGAGAGGGATATGTTAAAAGGGAGGGGAAATTTGTTAAAAACCGACCCTTCTTGCAAACCTCATGCTGTGAGAATAGGCGACCCTTCAAGTAAACTTCACTTTTGTTTAGCACATCACATTTTATTATGTACTTCCCATATCAAACCAATAATAACTTATCTATCAAAATAAGGTCACACAAAACTAAACATCTAACATAATATATAAAACTCCATTCGACTCCTAGACCTGAGACACAACTTTCGAATCTATTCCAAACTGCTTCATGACAACATAATCTTTTTATAAACCATAGACATAAAACCTGCCAGTAATTCAATAACATAAAATTCTATTAAGCTACTATTACAACATCCCCTCTGAATTTTATGTTTCTTACAATTAGAATAACATCTCTTATATAACTCCCATCAACTCATTAAACAAAATAAAACCCAGCTTAATTAACCCACCCAACATAACTAAATACAACAAACAAACTTTTGAATTAATTAGTCTAAACACCTTACTTAACTAACTTAAACATTTCAAATTAATTCTCAAACAACCTTATATTCTAATAAACCTACATAACTCATCACATTACAGAATGTCCTTTACGTATCACTCACTATACACTGTCTCAATCTCAAAAACTTTGTTCTGTCCAGTGGTTTAGTTAATATATCTGCCAAATTATTTTTAGTCGAACAATAATGAATTTCCAACAAATTCTTATCTATTTTTTCCTTAATGAAATGATATTTAACATCAATATGTTTGCTTCTTCTATTCAAAATTCCATTTTTAATCAATACTATAGCCAATTGATTATCAACAAACAACTGTGTTTTTGGTAATTTATTTGTCAACTCGTAGATCAAACTCTGAATGTATAATAGGTCTTTAATACACTCGGCTGCAGAAATATATTCAGCCTCAGTACTGGAAAGAGCAGTGACTGACTGTTTACGTGAACACCAATGAATTGGACCACCACCATAAAATATAATAAAACCAGTCGTACTTTTTCTAGTATCAGGATCACCTGCAAAGTCTGCATCACAATACGCTTTTAAAGTTAAATCGTTACCACGAACATACTGTATACCACTGCTAACTGTATTTTTAATATACCTAAAAAGGTTCTTAATATTTGTAAAATCATTCAAGTTAGGATGTTCTTGATGTCTACTACAATAACCAACATGAAAAGCCAGATCCAGTCTTGTTTTATTAACCAAATACAACAATGAACCAATCAATTGTCTATATCGATGCACATCATCAACTCCCACTTTCCCCTCTTGATGTGTATCGACTAAAATATCTGGATGACTACTATCTTTTAAGTTTTCATATTTAAACTTTTCCAAAATTTGATTTATATAACTTTCCTGATAAATCTTAATAGAGTTTCGTTCTACTTTAATATCAAACCCTATAAACTTTTCAGTCTTATCAAATTTCCGCATTTCAAATTCTGTTTCTAATTTATTAATAATTTTATTTAAATCAATCTCATTTTCACCAATCAAAATGCCATCATCTACATAAATAGCCAAATATATTTCTTTATCTTTATTTATAAACACACATGGATCTGATTTTAATTGTAAAAAACCCATTTTTTTCAAAAATTCCGTTAACCTCTTGTTCCACATAAGTGGTGCTTGTTTCAATCCATACAAACTCTTCTTTAATTTACATACTTTATTCTCTCTATCTTTTATATCATATCCTAAAGGTATTTCCATAAAAATATCCTCATTTAATTCTCCATATAAAAATGCTGTCTTTACATCAAATTGCTTAATTTTAAAACCTTTTTGAGCTGCAATCGCCAACAACAACCTAACACTAGTAGTATTTACCACCGGACTATATGTCTCCTTATAATCAATATTGTATTTTTGTAAAAAACCTCTCGCCACTAATCTAGCCTTATATCTTCCACCAGGCTTTATAGTAAATATCCATTTACTCGAAATTACTTTCCTATTATTTGCTTCATACTTGTTAACGATTTCCCAAGTCTTGTTTCTCTCTAAGGAATCTTTTTCCTCATTCATTGCTTGTTTCCATAAATCTTTATCAAAACTATTAAAAACATCTGTATAAGTCAAAAACGAAGTCTCTAAATCATAATCTTTCAACCTAGATGGCAATTTCCTTTCTCTATTCGGTAAAATCCGCAATCCATCATTAATAACTGGTTCAATTGCATCCTCAAACTCATCACTAATCTCAACTACTGTATCATCTCTAACTTCCCCTCTCAAACTATTATTTTCTTCAACACCAACTATGTCTTCAACACTATCTTCAAAAATCTCATTATCTTCATCACCAACTCCAACTATAACATCTTCAATACTGCCTTCAAAAACCTCAGCATCTTCATTACTAACTTCACCTCTATTTTCAAAAACTACTTTATCACCAACAACTCCATCACCACTATCATTACAAAAATCATCACCACCTTCACCACGAAAATCATCACCACCTTCACCACGAAAACCATTACCACCAATATCGACACTAACCTTTTTAAATAAATTTTCTAAATCACACTGTTTCACTCTACAATTACACATTTTCAAATAATCTGCAACATCACTCTTATTATTATTAAACACCACATCTCTCGAATAAACAATTCTAAAACTTGAAGGATCCCATATCTTATAACCGTTGTTAGTAAACCCTACTAAGAGACCTTTGCTACTCCTGGAGTCAAGTTTATGTAACTGAAAATTATTTTTATAATATGCTAAAGATCCAAAAATGTTCAAATGTTTTAAACTAGGTATTCTATTAAACCACATTTCAGCTGGTGTTTTTACATTTATTGTATTTGCACTCCTGTTCAATAAATAAGCAGAAGTTAAAACGGCTTCACCCCATAATACATGTGGTAGCTGCATATCAAAAAGCAACGCTCTGGTTCGTTCCATTAATGACCTGTTTAATCGTTCAGCTTTACCGTTCAGCTGAGGAGTATAAGGAATAGTGTAATCAATATTAATACCTTTGTTACTACAATACATTTTAAATTGTTTGCTAGTATATTCACCCCCATTATCACATCTGAATGTTTTAACTGTTGTTTTAAAATGATTTTCCGCCAAATTAATATAATTAGTTATTTTAGAAAACGCCTCGTTTTTATTTTTGATTAGAAAAACTTTAACAAAATGAGTATAATCATCCAAGAACGTAATAAAATATTTGTTACCATCCCATGTTTCTGTTTCAATAGGACCACAAATATCACTATGAATAATTTCTAAAGGCTTACTAGCTCTGTGTCTATTTGTTTTAAAAGATTTCCTACATAATTTTGACTGTATGCAGACTTCACAGATGTCAATCTCCTTTACCAGGCCTCTATCTATACCACGGACAAGATCCTTTGTCCTGTTAATAGGTACATGACCTAATGCACGATGCCAGAAATCAGCATTTATTTGACAAATGTTTACTGACCTTGAACATATGACTGGCTTGGTTTTAATATTCAAGTAATACAGACCGTCTTGCTTCAATTCACCGACCTCTATACATTCAGAGCCCTCACTTACGATATGACATCTCGTTCTGAAAAATTTTAGTAAATAATTATCATCAGCTAAGCTAGATACAGATATTAAGTTCTTCTTGAGTTGGGGAACACATAAAACATCTTTGAAAGTAATGTTTTCCGTATAAATGTTGCCCATAGTGTTGACATGGTGAATATTTCCATCTGCAGTCATAATTTTATAATTAATCTTCTTTGTATCTTTAAGATAACTATCGGATGTCACAATATGACTGCTGGTGCCTGAATCAATTACAAATTCAACCTCTGTTTCTGCACTATTATTTGCAAGGTTACATACATTTTGCTTTAGGCAGAACTTTGTGAAATGCGAGTCATTCTTACAGTTCACACAGTTAAACTTTATGTTACAATCTGCATGTCTGTGTCCACTCTTCATGCATTTATAGCATTGAGCTATGTTGTTATTAGCTTTTCCGTCACCAGTTATTGTTCTGCAGAATCTTGCAATATGTCCCTTCTTACCGCATTTAAAACAACTCCTTACATGAAAACTGTTTCCAGTATGTTCTGCATTGTCAGATGTTGTAGGTTTTTGATCTTCAAAATTATGTGTAGATTCTCGTCTCATCCTTATTTCCAAATTTAATCTTGATATTAAGTTAATCAAATTTTTCTCTGCTGATGCTGTACATTCCCAAGCTGTTCTAAAATGATATAGTTTCTCTGGTAAATTTGATAAAATTTTTGATATTATTTGTTTCTCATCAAACTTGTATCCTAAATTTCTTATTCTTGTCGCTTTATGTTCAATTTCTGCTATGTCCGTCATCAAATCTTTGTTTTCGAATTTAAATTTATAATATTCCTCTAATAAATGTGAAATTTGAGTATCTTCATGTCCTAGAAATAGTAGATCAAATTTTTCCAAAATTTCCTTGGTTGTTGTGCAATTAATTGCATATACCATATATTTGTCGCTAATAGCGCATATAATCATTAATTTAGCTTTTGCATCCTTTTTATTAAAATCTTTCTTTGTTACCGCGTCGTTATCCAAAACAGAATCGAGCTCCTTAGCTGTCAAAAATAGCAATAATTTTTGTTTCCATAACAAGTATTCTGACTCGTTTGTCAGTTTTGACAACTTTAAATCGTCAGTCATTTTTGCGAATTTTTTTAAACAATTTCTTTTTGAATTTTAACTTTTACTCCAAAACATTTTCTTGGGCTCTTCTTTTGTTGTTTCTCACAACATGAGCTCTAGCCCATTACCTGTTAAAAACCGACCCTTCTTGCAAACCTCATGCTGTGAGAATAGGCGACCCTTCAAGTAAACTTCATTTTTGTTTAGCACATCACATTTTATTATGTACTTCCCATATCAAACCAATAATAACTTATCTATCAAAATAAGGTCACACAAAACTAAACATCTAACATAATATATAAAACTCCATTCGACTCCTAGACCTGAGACACAACTTTCGAATCTATTCCAAACTGCTTCATGACAACATAATCTTTTTATAAACCATAGACATAAAACCTGCCAGTAATTCAATAACATAAAATTCTATTAAGCTACTATTACAACAAAATTAATCGGAAGAGGGATCCTATATTTGGAGAGACGGCTATATTTAAATAGATGGGATGTTGTTAGAGTCTTTGAAACAAAAAAACTTCCTCCAACCCGAACTCGCAGAGAGAGGAATCACGGACGTGGATCTTGTGTAAAAAGACAGGAGTGCAACAACAACCTAGGCGGATTCTACAAAGAACGGAAATAATAGTTGGTTTTAAAGATGAACAAGCCTCTCTAGCCAAAGCATCAACACATTCATTACCCCTATTGCCACAATACGTAATCCGTCATCTTGGAGCGGCGCGGCGCGGCCATATTGAAATTAGGTATTACAATACTAGCTGCGCCCTGCGGTTTCACCCGCATAAATTTCGATCCCGTGGAAATATCGGGATAAAAAGTCTCCTAATATGTACAAAAATCAAATGTAGGATAACACGAAATTAAAATACAATCACAATACAAACCTGTTAACGAACACAAAGCAAGTCACAAAAATGTCAAGAATCACAAAAAAAAAAACAGCAAATTCTAATCACACGTGCTAACGAAGAACACCGTGGTGAGAATCCTGTCTTTTCAATGCATTTCAATTACCTCTACAACATAATTTCAACGTCTTCTGTTTTTATTTTTACTAATCGTCATACATCATTATGACGTCAAAAAGGGGTTTGACAACAAGGTTTTTAAGATGATTAAGTGTAGATTAGCGGCTCTCAGCTCAATTTTATGTTTCCGGACGGGTCTTCAAATGCTGGCAATACTGTCGGAAAAACGTCAGTATCACTGACTTTACCGTCAAACCCTCTTATCATTCAGAGGTCTTATTATTCAGAGGTCAAATCAAACCACGTCAAACACAGACAGCTGTCAAGCACAGAGTGGTGATGTGTTTTGGATTTGCCGATTCAAATTCTTTATCAAATAAAAACCTCGTGCTATACGACAATTCCTGAAATAATCAGGAAACCAAATAAATCGTTGGAAGCTGCTGATAAATTTTCAAGTATGTCATTCTTCAATAATACAGCCACACTAAAATACAGCCAAGTTCTACTTTGTTTACTTTGAATTCGTTTAACACTATTATTTTAATTTCAGAGAGATGACGAAGTTACTGGAGTGGGTATCAGTGCTCTCAGCATTCTTCGCCGTGTGGTATTCCTTAATCGGAGGTTACGTGAAGCACCCATTGATTGAGAAAAACATGACTTTGATACTTGTGTCTCCTATAGTCTTTGTGCTGCTTTTTGGCTTGTATGCGGTGACTGTGATACTGTACCGTGTCTTTACGTTCAACAACTGCGAGGAAGCAGCCAAGGAGTTACAGGAAGAAATAAAAGAGGCTAGACAAGACTTGCAAGATAGGGGACTAAAATGGTGAATTACTTCATTCCATTATAATTATAACTAGGTATAGCATTATTCTAAGTAAATAAATTTTGTTTATTTTAATGTGTGTTCTTATTGAAATTACCTTTTGGTTTACTATGGATGTGCTGACACAATTACACCCACACAATCAATGTCAATTTGACGGTATCATTCTGCACTTGCAACAAGACAAGGGAACATTAAGGTGTTTGTAGAGCTGTGGACTAAGAAGTGGACATTTATGTTTGTCAATTCTATTATCATCATCATCTTCCTGTCCTCATTGCATGTCACAATGAATAGGTGACCATGCCCCACTTGCTGGAGTGCCCTAAGTGCCCGTTGTTCAGCTGCACCTCGGATGACTTAATGAATGCCACTGATGCTGCAATCAATGTGGCCACTACTCGGCTCAAACAATATAAAACAGCGAAGAAGAGTACCATCAACACGAAAACAAGAAGAATGAATAGGGTAGCTATTGAAGGGTTCCTTATTCTAGCGTCCAGGTCAGTCATCAGGTCCTCGTCATTAGGTAAAAGGAATAGTACTCATTGAGACATGTCTAATGAGCCCACACTTGATGGGTTTACTTTTGATTTCTATTCACTAGCAGTTATTCAAGAGTTCCGTTATGGGACGAGACCAGGTCTATCATCTGACCAGCAAAATGGTACCATATTATTTTGTTATCATCAGAATGCATACATTTGCGGATATTCAAACTAAGACCTCTAGGAGTGATTTACTATTCAAGTATTCCGATATCTACCGCCCAGACACGTCCTACGGAACATCGACATAAGATTTTTAAGAACCGCCATACTTATATGTTATTGCTCTTCTAATGACATATGTAGAGATGTTTTCTCAGGGGTGTGAGTTGGGTCTATTTTAAATTAATGGAACGCACGTTTAACAGTAAAATTATTATTGTAAAACACAGCATAAGGGCACAAACAGTAAGAATGGGTAAATATAAAAAAAACAATCAAAACTATTTTCTGAGCAGACCGCGAACGTGGCGTACGAACTCGCGATCCTTCGTCCACTGTCGGTTGGCGGGGGTGCGAGGTCGCGGGCGGAGGTGTCATCTTCCGTTTGCCGCGCTTAAGGGCAAGTTCGAACGCATACGTTAAGGGCATGCTACATCCTCCCCCTCTGACCCAGACATGCGCCCACGCGTCTGTGTCAGTCCAGATAACGTTTAGGTCTACCGCGCCTACGCTTTTCGTTGACCGGGGCTGGCGGTACGTCGCCTACGAATGGGGTCAACTGGGAGACGTGGTACCTCCCTAACGTTTCACCGCTATTTACCTTCTCCAACACATAAGTGGTGGAGCTCGCAGGTTCCTTAATGCGATAAGGTCCGTCCCGTCGCGGTATGAACTTCGGTGTTTGTCCGCGGGTTGTGTCGTTACTCCCTTGAGTCTTCAAAAGAACCAAATCACCAATTGAGTAATCAGGTGCAGGGCTGCGACCCTCATCGGCATAACGTTTCTGATTCGCTTGAACCTTTTCATGCACTTCCCTAGCTTCAAGCAGTATGGTTGACATTCTCTGAAGGTAAGGTGTAAGGCCCGTTACGACGTTATCGCTCTCAACAATGTTGCGCATATCAGCGATGACGTCGGCCGGTGCACGCATCTCTCGTCCAAACGTCAGGTAAGCTGGCGAAAATCCGGTGCTGCTGGTCACTGCAGAGTTCATCGCGAAACGTATCGCAGGTAAGTGAGCGTCCCACGTATTGTGATCTTTCCCCACCAGAATAGCAAGTTGTGGTTTTAGATCACGGTTTTTCCTTTCCACCGGGTTCGCTTGTGGGTGGTATACAGGTGACAGCGACTGAGTAATGCCAAATGAATGGCAAGCCTGCTGCATTATTTCGCTTATGAACTGTACACCATTATCGCTCAGGATCCGTCTTGGTACTCCATATCTCAGGAAAACCTCTGAGATCAGAGTCTTGGAACAGTTTAAGCTAGTAGCATCTTGAAGAGCAAATAACTCTACCCATCGAGAGCACGTGTCTTCTATTATAAGGATCCACTTGTTTTTATCGGCGGTCTCCGGCAGTGGACCGAAAAGGTCCACGGCGACGACTTCAAAGCGGCGATTAGTGGCGGGAGTCTGCAGAAGTCCAGCCGGTTTCCTGTTATCGGCTTTGTACCTTTGACATTCTACACACTTCCTCAGGTATCCAACGATGTATTGCCGCATACTAGGCCAGTAATACTTCGACTTCACTCGATCCAGTGTGCGCTCTACTCCGCAATGTCCAGCTGTCGGTGCGTCGTGATATTCTGCCATGACTTTATTACGCTCGTGCTCCGGTACAACGAGACATCCTGTCTCTTCTTCATACTCGTCAGGTCCATATCTGTACAATATGCCGTCCGACATAATGAAACCACGGTCGGACCAACTCCTCCCCCTAAACGGATCGTCGGTTGATTCGAGGTCCTCAACGATCTTTCGCACGTCAGGGTCTTTCAGTTGGTTCTCACGGACATCCTTGGGGCTTCTTGACGGGAAATCGACCTCGGCGTAGCGGATATCACAATCCGTTTCTTCTGCGCAAGGTGGTCGTGAAAGTGTGTCAGCGATTACGTTCGATCTGCCAGGTGTATATTCTATACGGAGATTGTACTCCTGGAGAGTAAGGGCCCACCTAGCTAACCGGCCGCTTGGTGACTTCACAGTCATCAACCATCGCAGAGGTTGGTGGTCGCTCTTTATTACAACCTCTGATCCTTCGATGTATGCGCGGAACTTAGTAACAGCCCATACAACTGCTAACGCTTCTCTTTCCGTTGTGTTATAGTTTCTCTCCGCACTGTTCAGCAAACGGCTGGCGTATTCTACTGGTCTTTCTTCGGGACCCTCCCCCTGCATCAGTACTGCTCCGAGACAATAACCGCTGCTATCCGTCCTCAATGTAAACGGCATCGATTCGTCAGCTTGGCGCAGTATCGGAGCGGTGATTAACCTTTCCTTAATGCAGTCAAAGGCGTCTTGTTGCTTCGAGGTCCAGGTCCATTTGCTGACCTTTTTAAGAAGATCCGTCAGAGGTTTGGCAATGTCAGCGTAATTGGGAATGAAGCGCCGGAACCAACTTGACGTTTGCAAAAAGGTCTTCACGTGTTTCACGTTTTCAGGAGGGGACATATTTGCGATAGCTGCTGTCTTATCGGGGTCTGCCTTAACTCCACCTGGTACGATCACATGGCCCAGAAACTTTACCGACTCGCGAGCAAAGCAACTCTTTTTGCGGTTCACTCGCAAGTTGTACATCTCCAGCCGGTCGAAAACAGCGTTCAAGTCTTCCAGATGTTTGGGAAACGACTCCGACAGGACAATGACGTCATCTAAGTACGTTAGCATGCAAACATCGGCCAGTCCCTTGCCGGACCTGAATCGATCCATAAGCCGCTGGAAAGTCGCACCTGAATTCCTCAAACCCATTGGCATCCTTTTAAACCTAAAACAACCGAGTGGGCTTACAAACGCAGTCTTGTCGCGGTCAACTGGTTCCACAGCAATTTGAAAGTACCCTGATCGGAGGTCACAGGTCGTCATGAAACTGGTGTTCTTAGCTGCGTGAAGAACGTCTTCGATGCGTGGAAGTGGGTAGCGATCAGGCTCCGTTACAGCATTCAGCTTCCTGTAATCTACACATAGCCGAACCCCTCCATCCTTCTTCGTCACGAGGACCACGTTGGCGGCCCAAGGTGAATCGCATTCTTCGATCACGTCAGTATCCAGTAACTTCTGCAACTCTTGTTCCAGCATCGCTCTCTTACTAGGAGACATCCGGTAAGGCGGTGAGGCGATGGGTTCCTGATGCGGGTCTATCTTCAACCGGTGCGTGGCGTATTCCGTTGGTGGCCCGCCCTTTGCGAAGCGGTCGGACCTCTTCAACAGAAATGCGTTCAGTTGGATTCTCTGATCTGCTGTTAACTTGGTCCCTTCATCATCCCTCAACACAAGGTTTGATGCTTCCACCTTCATCAGCTCCATCTGGCCGCCGGTAGGTAAGTCAAAGCTGGTGATAAACGGACGCCAGTGTTCCGGCTCGTCGTTAAAACACCAGCTGCTCTGTGGTAAGTCCAACAGAATACTTGCTTTCATGATAAAGTCTCTACCTAGCAATGTACGAGTTTGCGCGTCCGGTAAAACTATAAACGTGATAGGTATAACATGGTTTTCCAATATAACGTCAGTATCACACTCAAGTACAATGCCTACTTGTTGTGATCCGTTGGCCAGCCCTATAGTACGTAACGTTTTCTTAAAAACAACGCCGGCCCTAAAAAGTAAGTCGTATAGCATGGGGCCTGCGATGGAATGTGTGGCCCCCGTGTCTAAAATAGCTACCCCTTTACGATTCACGACCTGAATTTCCACCAGCGGCCGTGGATCGTCAGTATCGGCTACCTGAGCTCTAAAAAAATCCGACTTACTTGAAGTCGACGCGCCTTTGCAGTTACTGCATTTTGAACGCACCACACCCAGCTGACCACATCCGTAACAACGTAACTCAGTACTTTTGCTCGACTTATTAGAAGGGTCAGTGACCTTTCCGTCCTTCTTATCCTTATTGCGGCACTCATCTACCGTATGACCGAAAAACTTGCAATAATTACACTTTGGCCTAGCACGCCTTTGCCCATCACTATTGCTGTTATTTTTCAAGTTTAACGCGTGCGAGTCAGACGACCTAACGACACGTTGATTAGTACTCGACTTAGGCAGGTCACCTATGGTTTTCGTAGGGTTAACGTTTGCGTTCGAACATTCCCGCGCGGCGACGAGAGGGTTATTGGTTACATTGTCACTACTGTTATAACAATGGGTAGAAGCACTTACCTCCGCCAACGACTCCTCGACTAACCTGGCCTTCGCTATTAGCTGATCCAGCTCTTGCACCGCGTCACGAGTCACTCGTTTTCTTATTCTACGATCTAACAATCCGTAAACTATATCTAACATCATCACTTCCGGCACATCATACGGTAACTTCATTATTAAAGCGCGCACTTTGCTAATAAATACGTCGGCCCGGTCACTATTTTGTTCGGTACCGAAAATCTCACGAAGGATTTTATATCCTGGTCGTGGCACTCCGTACATCCCTCGAAGACGTTGCAGCGCGTCGGACCACGACGCTATCGACGACTTTATGCCCTGCCACCAGACGGCGGCCTCGCCAACTAGCAGCATAGGCAGCCCCCGCAGAGCGTGCTCGTCGCTGATGTTGGTGCAGTCGCGGTATACCTCGATAGCGTCGATGAATGCCTCGAGCTCTTCGGCGTTCTTCGATGACCCGTCGAAACGCGCCGTACACTTTGCGAAGTTACCCGACCACCGCGCGGTATCTCGCGTATCGGGTATCCGTGGTGATGATGTACACGGTTCATCCTTATTCGCCAGTATGCTCTCAATGAGAATGCGATTTGTTTCCGCTTGGTTTCTTGTTATGTTGCACACAAGAGTCTGAAGCATCTCTTCAGACATGGTGATGTTCGGAGATGATGACGATGATGCGACCACCGTTCTATTTTGCTCCGCATCCGTGTCTGATCCCGACCCACCATCTCTTCCGGTACGTTTTTTTGTTGGCTTCGGCGGCATGGTAACAGGGCACTACCTCTGCTGTTACTCGCTCGAACAACACGGGTGATGGTTCTGGGTGTAGTATGTAACGAACAAACCGTTGCACGAAAATTTTACTGTACTTTTTGGTTCGCGCCAAAACACCCGGCGCGGTAAACTCTCGCGCGCGCGTCGGTTCGCGTCGGTTAAAATTTTTGGCGGGAAGCACTATTTTGGCGGGAAGAGTGGACTCGCCCGAAGTTTTGTCGATTGTTTTTTTGCACTGTTTGTGGAGATATTTATAGATAGCACTATCGGAAAGGGTTCACAGTATGTTTTAGCACGATAGGATTTAGCACTTATTGTCACTGTTGTGGATTTTACGAGTTTTTCACTGAAAACTTGGCCACGAGTTGGGCGACACTTGTAGAGATGTTTTCTCAGGGGTGTGAGTTGGGTCTATTTTAAATTAATGGAACGCACGTTTAACAGTAAAATTATTATTGTAAAACACAGCATAAGGGCACAAACAGTAAGAATGGGTAAATATAAAAAAAACAATCAAAACTATTTTCTGAGCAGACCGCGAACGTGGCGTACGAACTCGCGATCCTTCGTCCACTGTCGGTTGGCGGGGGTGCGAGGTCGCGGGCGGAGGTGTCATCTTCCGTTTGCCGCGCTTAAGGGCAAGTTCGAACGCATACGTTAAGGGCATGCTACACATATGTTTATTTGTTATTGGCTGTGAGAACCATTTTGTCCGGTCCTCCCATTTCTCTTTCCTACTCCATCATCAGGTCACCATCTATCTCTACTAGTTAACACCTCAATTGTGGGGTTATGAGATCTGTCTCAACTAGTACAGTCAGCGTCATAGTAAAGGTACCACTCCAATACTTAAAGATTATCGCCCGAGCGACGGCGGGCGCGCCACGTGACTCTGGCCCCGAGCAGCTCCCTCCCCCGCCGCCGCACCCATATCTGCCCGAGCACCCACCGATCCCATTCAAATATAATTTGCATGTTTTTAATGATATGGTATTTTTTCGGCTTCTGGCCGAACCGTATATCAAGAATAACTTACAAAAAGACACTTACTTACGGTTGAGGATACGAACCCGCATCATCAGACGCCAGCCGATCATTTAGACCGTGCCTTATACCACTAGGCTATTGGCTCAGTTAACAATTTCAACGAAAATTCGAATAGCATTACTCCTTTTATATCGAACAAGGTTGATAACGGTCTAATCTTCGAGATATTAAGGTTTAAATTTCAACTTGCACGTAACTCCTCAATTAACTAAAAGATAAGGTTGAAATTAGCATGGATATCTTGTTTGGTTGAATAGAATGTGCTTGATTCCGATTGTTGCACTACCGTCATTTTACTTCAGAAACTTAACTGCTGTATGAACTGCGATTTAAGGTTGAATTTAGAATACTTCTTCGCCTTATTAACTAAACTGTGATTGAGGGTATAGATACTTTACAAGTCGTTTCGTTTTCGTGCCGATCCGCTTGTGTGTAATATCTTCGTCGTAATATTATCGAATTTATTAAGTTTTAGAACAGTTGATTTTATTAACCGATAGTATGGATCGATTAACAACTTTTTTGATTGTTTTGAATTGTTGTTCTCTGGGAACAGGAACAAAGCATAAAGAAAATAGCACGAGATATGGGCATAACGGTAAGATTTATTGCACTATTACTTACAAATTGATTTTTTTAATGTATTTCTAATATTATCATTTTCATTACAGAGAAAAACAGTTCGTAGATCGATATAAAGGTATCAAGCGATGGGTGATGTGAAATGTGATCGCCAAAGCCCTTGCCCAATTGCTTACACTAATGAATCGGAGTGACACCGTAACATTGTGGAAGTTGACTCTGTGGAATCCTTCAAAACTTCGCGTTCAAGTGCTGAAACTTTTGGAGTGTCGCTTAGCACTATTCGGCGACATCTACAATATGATTTCGGGCATGAAAAGTCGACTTCAAGAAGTGATAGACAGTGACGGTCATCCTCTCCGTTATTAATAGGAATTTTACTCAGCAGATTCATTGTGTAACTTATCTGATAAAATTTCATTGGAACATTAGCAAGTGTTAATAATTCCCAATATCAATTGTGGGATCATTAGTAGTTAATCAAACATAAACAACCTTTATTATTATCAATCCAGTTACTCCTGTTTACAAGTAGTCTTTATAATGTGTTAACGATGCACCATCTGACCTCACATATTTTTCTAATGTTGTGTTAAAAGTGTTATCAGAAAATGTTATAAAAGAGAAAGATATATATTGCTATACTGTATAGTTTAGCATGTTGGTTCTTCCTCTGTAATTAACCGACACGAATGACAACATTTCTTTTTTTTTAACAAGGGTTTTTGTCCTATAGCATCATACACTAAACACACACACACACAAAAACACACATAAACTTATATTATTATATTATATATATTATACAGATTATAAAAAATTTATGTTTTCACAACTTTAAATAAATAAATATTGTAGTTATGTTTCTAGAAATATCTATAAACGAACCGTTATCTAATGTTAAACGTTCTAAACCTCACCCAGGGTATCTATTTTGTGTTTAGTTAATATTCTAAGTAAATAACTCCAATTTAACACAGATAGAAAACTATATAGTCAACCAGGAAGTGGATTCCATGAAGTCCTAGAAATGTAATTAGAGAAATAAATGAATATTGTTTATGCAACATGCCTAGCTTTTCTTATAAACCTCATACCAAATTTAACATTTGATTTCTTAAATAATAATTAACGAAAATCACATAATCACCTAATAAAAAATAATAAAACAACCAAAAAAATAAAGAACTTAAAAAAAAGGAAAAAAAGAATCCTCATTCGCGGATTTGAACTCGTGACCACCGCATTGCTAAGCCGCAGTCTTATCCACTAGACCAACGCGCCATTTACGATACATGACAAAAAACATAAGCGTTTTAATGTCATTAACAAAGGGGGTACCTTTACTCTGAAGCCGACTGTACTACTGCACTGCGATTCTATAACCATCTCACCCTCATATAATTTACTGTACCTACTCTTTGATCTCACCGTGAAAACTTAGGTGAAGTGAGCGTGGAGTGAGCTGTCATTCCAACAAATCTAGGGATTGACCATATTAACAGCTCACTCTAAGCTCACTTCACCTAACTTTTCATGGTAAGATTTTTACAGAATTGGCTGTTCATTTTACCTGATGACTGACCTGGACAGTATGGAATAGACGCTAATGACCACGTGTGCCTAGCTAGGTAAAAATACGTACAGCTGCAAGATTTCGGTGAGTCACGTGTCGCTCCTAACATGTTTACTAGTAAGTACCTAATATAATAGGTATTATAAAGCTTAAAAAGCAAGAAATAAAAGTAAAATTAAAAAAACTCCCGACTCGAACATTATCAGTCCCCCGACGCGAGGATGCTTCGATCAAAATATTTCCTACAACTTAAGTATATTAGGGCCCATAATTATTTAGTATTCTTTTAGTTTGAGGTTTTTGTTTTTGGAAGCAGACATTTACTGCTACCGCGGTCACCGGTGACCGCCAACAACAGATTTTTTATTGTGTCTGTTGAACTCTGTTGTTAACGTGTTAATATACAGCATTAGGTACAGATTGGCCTTAGGTATATAGAGCCTAGTTTGATCTTCAGTAAGTATTTACGGTTCTCCCTTCCATATGTGGTGCGACAGCTTATGGTCGACAGTCGTTAAAAGTCAGCCCCAGCAGTCTCGACATTCATAGCGATCGCTTTACGACCGAATTCGGTCGCAAAGTTCCGAATTGATAGGTGAAATGTATGGAGTGACAGGACTATGCGAACGTATTCGGTCGTAAAGCGATCGCTATGAATGTCGAGACTGCTGGAGCAGGAGTGTTAGTGCTCCGTGTCGGAAGGCAGTCTCCGATTCTCTATAACCAAAAGCAATTGACAAAATAATATCTGTCCAAGGAGATGGACACAGAATACAAGAGAAAATAGCATCTAAGTATAATTAATTACGATCATTTGGAAGAGTTATTTCCATGCTGGAATAAATTATTATTAATAGCTTCTCAGCTATATCGCCCTTCTTCCTAGTGTTTGAGCTGGGGAGAAGAATAGGCGCGATAAACTCTCCAACAACATACGAGTATATCTGTCTGTTTAGTTAAAGGAACTTTAATAGACATAGACTATTATATATAAATGAGATTAATAGATTCCATTCAGACTAGGATAGGATAATTATTATAATTAAGGACTCACCCAGTCGCACACCAACACACACACACTAAACTATCACGTCCGCACCCTCTGATTCTCCAAAACTGATTGTCCCTACGTCTCTATAATTCTTAAAATCACCACGTTGAGCCCTTTCCATACTTTCGCAGAATCTATTTATTGCCGTTTTTGTTCTTGTGTTTTGTACCTGGCTCAAGTTAGGGTAACCAGATGTGGAACTATAGGCCAAACGCTTACCTGAGACGTTACCTGAGGTAGCAGCGCGGTGCGGGAGGGGTGTGGTGACGTGATGCGAGAGCTCAGTGATTCGTCAACTTGTGATAACTATCGGTTCATGAGCGTAGGTAAGCGCTTCTATAGCGGCCGAGTGCTGTAAGCAGGAATAGTCTTTACGGTGGTTAGATATAGATTTTGGCCATAGTACCTATGTACCTACATGGTTCTGAATCCCCAATGAAACATTTCGTCAGTTATTAAAAAAAAATTGCTGTTCCATACATTTTGACTGCGTAGGTAGGTAATTGTACTTTTCTACGAAACAAATGTTTTTTTTTGTTATCTGACGAAAAATGTCTACGTTAGAATCATGTGCTGAATTCATGGTTACAGTTTGTGTGTTGATGTCCTTCCAGGTATTTAGGTTTTCCTAGACATCTTGCAGGAAATGAAAAAGCAATTCAATACATTATAGGGTAGGTATCTTTATTAAGCTAATTAATTAAAATTATTTGCATACAATATTTACAATTGATATTTAATTCTACAGTAATATCTGACTGAAAATGTTAACAAAGAAGAATAACATAACTTAATATAGGTAATATTTATTATTAGGTCAACAAAGACTGAAAAGAAATTTCACTATGCATTCTTGTTTTTTTATTAATTTACTTAGGTATACACTTCAATTAATATTTGATAAATTGCTGATGTAACAATAAACAAAAAACAATAATATTTGTTAAACAATTGGGTCTTATTATCTATATTTTAAAGCTGTCATTCTTAATAATTATGTATGCAAAATATACAACCAGCAAAATATCACATACCATCATTATTTTCATAATTTAACTTTTAGTCTATTGAGACGGTGCAAAAAAGAGAAAATCTTGCTCCTTTTAAGAAATCAAAATTAATATCTTTGAAATAACTCTTTGTTTTACAATTTGGCTTAATATTTTGAATTTCTTAGTAAAAAGTCAGCCAAAATCACAGCACTTACATTTTATTGTGTAAAATTTTATATGGTGCAGAAATATTCATGCAATATTTAAGTAATACATTATTATATGGCACACTTCTATTTCATAATAATTGTAAGCAAGATGTGACTCAAATATTTTTTTAATTAAGTATATGGACGCGGCTCAATATTATAATAATATTAATGGTTTTTAAATAATTTTCTGAGAAGGGGATATGAAATAGGAATAGTTTTATAATTACAGAAGTAAAAGTCTTGTATTTTGGCCGAAGCTTTTATAAATAAGTAATAATTATATTCGAGGTATTATTAATAATCGTGAAGGATTTTGGGAATTCTTATGATGTTTTCTAATTTATATTCTAAAAGATGTTCCCCTAACTTCATAGCCATTTTTATTAATTATTAATTATAATTAAATATTTCATTTTTAATGATTTTCTACCTACATAAGAATTATACTTAAAGTAACTAACAGATTAGCAACATTTGAAATCATGATCTAAGCGTGTTATTTAATGCACAATTAATTTATAACAATTATAAAAATTATATTTTGTTGGACAAAATATTAATCTTCTTGAGAGACAAGATAAGAATAAATCATGAATGTGGATGATTCGCACAAGGACAGTTGCCCATTATAATGAGCTAAATAAATAATTATTCTACAATAGTTCCCTACTTCTGATCCCGCACTTACGTGAGCTACCCCATACTTATAATATTACTAACTATTATAATTACCTACCTACTGAATGTGTGACTCTAATGATAATGAAAATATCTCAATTCCTTTTTGTTCTATGTCAGAGACGTTCATACGCTTTTTTGCGTAGGTTGGTGGTTAAAAAAGCTTAGATTCTCAGTTGTAATAGTAGATTATTAACCAAGGGGATAAAGCAGTGTCTTCTGTCGCGGGTGACGATTTAAATCGCGAGCGTAACGAAGGACTTAAGGTTCACTCCCGAGCGTAGCGAGGGTGTTAAAAACTTAAATCACGAGCGAAGCGAGGGATTTAAGACGAGTCCTGAGTGTAGCGAGGGATTGAAGTTCACCCAAGACTAAGACAGCTTTATCACCGAGGAAAATACTCTACTTTTCGTACCATTTGCGAAAAAATTAACACAATAATAATATGAGATAAACATTTATTAAAAATATTGACAATTAAAAGTAAAAGTTAACATTCGAAACAGTGGTCCAATTATTGATAGAGAGAGTTACATTTTTGTTTGGTACATTTATTGTTGATGAGTTGATTTGAGTATTTCTCTGTTCTTGCGTCTGAGGAACTTGGCAAATTCCTAGCCTAATATTTTTTTGTCGGAAAAGCAAAGGCATCAAGCTCATACGGCCTCGTCGGTTTTCGTAATTTTATTTAATAATCATGACTGCATAACAAATGCATATTCCTTTTTCAGAAAGATGTATAATACTTTATATACAAACTCAATGGTGTAAACACAGATGTAGTTCAGTATATATTCCAAATTTAAATCACATTCTCCCCCTAGAGGATGAATGAAATTCAGTACAATTTTCTTTCCCTGTTTTTAACAGATTAAAAATGACTATTGTTATGTTCGCTTTTTGTGGCATAGAATGTCACTTTTTTGAGCAAGTGGTATGAAAAGTACATTATTACCCAATGTAGCATAATCAGCCTAAAATATTCCCACTGCTGCATACAGGCCTCCTAGCTTCGAGAGTGGGCTGTAATTTATTTATTACCACGTGATCAATCTACCAATTGGGCCCAGTGCATGTTGGTGATGTCACATGTCTTTGAATTTCTGGTCCTAGGACATGCTGGTTTCGGGTTTCCTCACGATGTTTCCATCACCGTTTTGAGAACAGTGGTGATGAAATTATTTAGGTACACAAATTAAAGCGCCTGCCTTTGAATCCACAACTCGTACCGTTGTCGGAGCGTTACCACTGAGCCACCACTGCTGACCTGGACCACCGTTGCTTTTATGTAGGAGGAGCAGTTATTCAATAAACCTGGGAACATTTCCTCTCTAAAATGTACTTAATGAGAATAACAATAAGTAACAAATCGAGTAACAAAAAGCACTCGATTCGATTGTCTTCGTTAAATTAAATCGACCCGAGGACATTATTAAATTATACGGCTATCTCTTTGGATCATTTCGCGTTCATTTGAGTACCTACCTGAACTATAGACGACATTGTAATTTCTATGCTCTTTGTCAACAATTCCCAGTAAATTGAAACTTCACTAAGGGTGAAATTATTGAACTGTCACATAGATAAATAGAACTTGTTGTCTTATGATCTGTAAGTAACATTGGTGCCGATTCTCTTGTACATACACCGAAATAAACTATCACTAAAATGATAGGATAATCTGAAAGCAATTCTGCAAAAAAAAAAAATCTCTAAAATTAAAAATAATTTTGACACAACTAAAATCGAATTTGATAATCGCAACCCACGTGGTACTTGTTTGTTGTTGTTATCCCGTGATTTTTTTTTAGAGCCGGAGGCGTGCAGAGCGGGCTTCCTCCACGTGTTTTACATGGAATTTTTCACTTTTTGTGTGGAAAATAAGAAAAATTATTACCTACATGTTGAGTTTTAGGGGTTTATAGGTCTTCTAGGTAAGGGGGTCAAAATTTTCATTATTTTGCACTCGAAGTCGAGGTGTTGGTGTGAATTGTAGTTCATGACAACTAATTTTACTCCACACCGTTTTTATGACGATTAAAAATACTCAGATTTAGACAATAATTTTTTTTTTGGTGAAATACGTCAAATTCAGAATAGCAAAATTGCCAATTTCAATATATTAATAACTCAGTGCCGACTTAGTGCTGTCAAACTAAAATATAGTTAAGTTGTGTCACTTTAGTCAATTTCAGAATGGGAAATCGTCGTTTGAATAGAGGTATACAAGAGAATCGGCACCATTCTCAAACTTAGGGTGGTAAAGTAATTTATAGGTCGACTATACCTAGGCAAGTCCTACCTACTTGAAGGGTTTTAGATATGTAATATTATGATGGCGATCAGGGGGTCTACTCTCGAAGTCCCTCAACGAAGATATGGGCTCGTCCGAAAGTAGGTACTTAGTTGATCCACAAGATAAGTGACACATTAAATTTTTTGGACGGGGAATAACACAGGAATGAGGGACATTTGTCAAATCGTGTTGTCATTCTTTCTTAGTTCGGGCCCCGAACTAATCTTGTCCGTAAGTGATACTGAGATTACAGCCGAAACTACGGCCTTCCGGCTAAACCACTAGACCCCCTGCTACGATCTACTGCTATACAGTGCCTAAGTAATTGTTTTAAGTTTTTTTCACCAATAGCTCGACAATCATCAATCAGAACAGCCTTTCAGATCTAACTTTATAATTTTTCCGTTAGGTAAAAAATCATATAAATCACCCGATATTTTGTTAATTGAACTTGGCGCTGCACTACCAAGCTTCCAGCAAAAGGGTGCTTACATAAAGAAGCGGGTTGTCGGGCTCGACTCCCGGTACAGGTCTCTGCAGGAAGGAACGGTTACATGTTTTACCTGTTCCTTTATATGTGAGCGCATAAGTTATTGTGGGACTATTTTACCCGCACCGATAGGTACCGACTTGTCTTTACCGGGAATCCGCTTCTTTCTGTAAGCACCCCTAATAAACTCTGCAAATGTATTTAGCTCTCATCAATAAATTCTCTTTGATAGATCTATCGCAGGGTAAAGTTGAGCTCTATAATAGGTACTTATAATTTAACGACTGTCATACCCTATATACGAAGTCCACATCATGGAATTGTATTCGTAATTAGTTGCGGGAATTTATATTCTTATTGTCAATGTTATATTAGCCATTCAAACTTGCTTGAAAAGCAAAGCAATTGGGGTATAACTGTCTCGTGTATGTAAGTCGGACACGCAAAGGACAAAACGCTCTTAGCCATGCAGGTTTTATTTCACGACTTTCTACTCTTTGGGCGCCAGGAATAGTATTCGTTTTTCAAATGTATTTATTTAAATACGGTGTTACCAGCTAACTAATTGTCGTGTAGTGTGCCGTATGCATAATAATGGCGCGAAATAATCGGCCCCATCGATGCCCTTAATAATATTGTAGTGTGAATATGACGTGCCATATTCTTTTCTAATATTTTAGAGTGCATTTTAGGTATTATTGAGGGCACTCCTCTATGCTACTGCAGTAGTTTTATAATTTTACAAATGGAAAGCGTTATTACCTATAAATACAAGCCTGAAAGCCTACCTATTTACCTAAATGTCATTTAGATACCTATGTGACACAGATTTCAATTTATTTCTACATATTAATAGGTAAAATGTTTATTTGTAGGTAGGTTTAGGTACAAAGTAAGTGATCTCATAAGACCTTTGATTCCGTTAGGATGAGCACAGAACAATAAAGTGACAATGTAGGTTGTAGCCAATCCACAACATTGCTACATTGTTTTTAATAGGCGTTATAGACAATAAAGTCTAGCAAAGGCACTGGCAGTCTCCATTAGAAACACAAAGGTTGAAATAATGCCGAAACTGATTGTTTGGGAAATGCGACATTCAAGAGGAGCTGTTATCAAGACTTGAACATCAGTGTTATAGTGATATCATCAATCATGGTAATCGTATATCGTAATACTGTGAAATATTTTCATATTGACAAAAG
This sequence comes from Apamea anceps, assembly GCA_951799955.1. Classification (NCBI taxonomy): domain Eukaryota; kingdom Metazoa; phylum Arthropoda; class Insecta; order Lepidoptera; family Noctuidae; genus Apamea; species Apamea anceps. Next base: position 19,351,426 of record OX637513.1, on the reverse strand, counting down.
TTTTTCGATATAAATCGTTCACTCCATACATTAATCATGACAACTATTTTTCATCTCCTGACAGCCCTTTTTATCTGTCAGTCAGATAAAAACTGAGACGCATTTTTATTCCCTTGTTACTTTATGTAAATCGCTCGATAAAAGATCTGTTTGAGCAAGATGAGGAGGTTCTCGTTCGGGACGTGTCGCTTCCTCTTTTTAACAGCCTACAATACTACAAGCTAAACCTCTAAAAAGTTTCTAATAAGGAGGTATTTGGGCGGTTTAATTTTAAAATTATTTCATTAATTTTTCAATCGACAGGATAATCTTTATTTTTCTGGCGTTGGAAAAATCAGCCCTACATCTGTAAGTAGCACTATTGGGGCTGTATTCTACGCTTGGTCAACTTTGTGAGTTTTCCGGTTTATGTTTACCCGACTGTGCGACAGCAAAGACAGGGTTATGTTACGCGTATCTATGTATCTTTGTATGTGGAATTTAACCATCGTTTCGCCCCTCAGGGCACTTCTGCCATATGGTGCGATATTTTAAGAGTTTTCCTAAGTAAGTAGAGTCACTTTCGTCATTTTGCGTGGCGTGCCCCAGACATGTCAATGTTTCCCAACGAAGCTTTCTTATTGTATAGCGTGAGGCGACGTAAGTAAAGTGAATAAATTTAAAGCACTAGTTAGCATGCTAGTCTGCATTAAACAGGGCACAGTTTACCCTCGTACAACTTGCTCGGAGTACAGCACTAATTCAATTCCTAAGTCGGAGAACTCCTCAACTATTGACGAATACAAAGTAATGTAACTTCTCATCATTTATTATAGATTAATATTGATTGCGATTATGACTATTGTATTTATACTAAATAGGGGTGCGATTCTGTAGTTATTCTACATGGCAGAGAAAATCGGGTAGTGCCCCTCATATTTTAATAAGAAATGAATTTTAAACGCATTTGACTTCCGAAATAAGCCAGAAATGGGAAAAATTCAAAAGTCTTAGTGTAAAAAATTTAATTTTAATTCATAATAAACTCTAAGCGTGTTATAAGATTTGCCTCGAGTCTCTCAAGGCACTTTGCTTTATACCTGAAGTTTGCTTGAAAGCATTTCTTATTAAAATTACTGAAAGTAGTTTCTTCAAAGAACTTTCCGCTATTTCATTCAGCCAGTTATTTCTCGAATAGAGTCCAACCAGCGAATCCTAGAAGTATTCAAATAATTTACAGAATCGGACGCCCGATGATATGAGATTTAAAGCTACAATTTCGAAATGTGTCTAGCTAAGTGAAATATTTTAAGAAGTGAAGAAATGCGCATGCGTACAGTATGCGTGAGTCGACTAGAACGTACCGAGATTTTTATTAAAGTACCGCCTATTATTACTGATTAATGGACTTACAATTTACATATGGACCGGGGGAAATAAGTATTTTATCTGTAATGTGACACGACCTAGTTTCCTTCCTATATAAATCGACTACAGTGGCACCATTATTGTAAGTTGTTCATGGTCTGAAGATGAGTAGAATACAAATGAGGTTTTAATAAGGTTTTTCTTTAATTTGAACTTTCTTTTCTACCAAAACAAAGTGACGTTTTTTGTCTAATTGTCTATGACGTAAGGGTCCTACTTTTACATTTCACATTCAACATCGAAATTAAGAAAAACAAAAGACAACACGACGCTACTCGGTTACATAAAATTGGTCCGAATTTATTCATTTTGTTGTAAAAGGAAACAATATAACAATAATACGTAGAGCGTAGGTACTCTGAATATGAAAAATCATAGTTCTAGAGAAATAAGGTCCCGCAAGTATTAGCACAGGACATTCTTAAGGTATAGGCAGATCGAAGTACATCGAATGTGAGTTTTGGCTTTCAATACAAACTAAAACCCCCCAACTGTAGTGTTGCCAGGTAAATAATTCCCTCAATTTCAAATGATTCTCAATTGGTTATGGTCTACGCGGTCCGTGTTTCATACGAATCGTGCGACGGCGACTGCCAGGAGGGATATTCCGGCTTTAAATTCGATGGAGGGGCCCTGGTGGGGTGCTGAAGAGTTGCCTGCGAGGATGAGGGCCCGGAGACGCTGCCGCTCCCGGTACCGGATGTCCTCGCCAGGGGGGTCGAGGCACTCGAACTCGCAGCATCGCGAGCCCACGCGGAAGTTTTTGCAGAACTGTGGAAGTATGATAAAGGAATTTTTAACATGCACGTCATTTTACATCGTTCTTACATATAAGTATACATTCAATATTAATAGTGTACCCAATATGTTGTAACAATATAGTTAAAAAGAGTGTCCAAGAAGTTTCTTGACTGTTATTTTCCATAGGTACCAAACAAAGTTATGGAATGGCCGACTAGCTTCATCTTTCTGACTGATCGATCCTTTGACAATTCAAAAGTGTCTGTAAATGGTTTAATTGAAGGCTAAAGGCTTTGAGTTTGACTTTGAATGTGTCATAGTCATACAATACATACAACAATACATAGTAACAAAGTCCAGTTTTTCGTCGATCCCATGATTAGAAGCCCACTTGCTTATCAAATCTATGAAATATGTAATAACTAGGTGTCGTATGCCGTGACAATTGTCAATTAAAACTTGCCCACATAACAGAACTTTGTTCCACATAATGACTCACAGGTTGTTATTCCAACCAACAAGGGGTGATTGTTATGAATGCGATAGTCAGTAACCATGCATAGGTACTAATAGAGCAGTTGGGTCTTTAAGTTAAGTTAACAATGAAGATTGAAGTGATGAGTGACCAGCAAGCGAGCACTTTGGTCAAACTCCCTGCCTCATTTAGGACCTATGTCAAAAATGAAACTAAACGCGATCAGCACATCTTAAGGTGGATGCTCCAAGGTAGCCAGCGAAATTCAAATTTTCTTACTTTTTTGCAATTTGCTGGTCAGTACTCAGTTGTACCTACGTTGATTAAAATATGATTCACCTAAAATGTCAAGATTTCATGAAATAGTCATTCAGTACGATTACTTGATCTTAGAGAGTTGTGTTGATGACTTTAATGATTATAATTCTGTAAATACATATCTGTTACGGTTGCGAATCATATTTTAATCAACGTACAACTTAGTACTGACCAGCAAATTGCAAAAAACGCAAGATAATTTGAATTTCGCGGGCTACCTTGGAGCATCCACCTTAACCGCGTTCAAGAGCTGTCAGTGTCAATATTCAGCAACAATAATAACAGTGACAGCTCTTGAACGCTATTGAAAAGTGCTGATTTAGTTTCACTGGTGAAATTCACCCTTAATCACCAATGCCGATGGCCGGTCGAGCAGACGAATCTTTGAGTGGAGACCGCGTATCGGCATGCGTTGTGTGGGACGCCCCCCAGCTAGATAGTCAGACGACCTAAAAAAGGTGGCTGGGACAGACTGGTTGCGGAAGGCGGAGAACAGGGTGTTGTGGCGCAGTCTGGGAGAGACCTATGTCCAGCAGTGGACTGCATTAGGCTGACTTGATTGATTGATTGTGTTAAAAGTGTGGTGTTGAGCCATGACTTGCTGTGCTCGAGAGGGTCCACAATGGCCATTTGTTTGTACCCGAAAATCCACTTGTACAGTCAGCAATGAAAATCAATTAACACTTACAATTTTTAATCATACTTAATTATTAAGACCAAACTTGAAAAATCGAAACTTAGTTATTAACTTAACTCTTAGCTATTACTTGAAATACCGCTAAGCATTTCATCGAATTATTTTCTGTCAATATAGTTGATTCGTAAAAATGACAGTGTTAGTCGACTTTAATGCTGACCTTTGTACAGCACCCTAATTACGTAACACACCTTCAATTAAAATTCGAGAGTTTTGAAGGATATTGCTAATCTATAGCTTCATAGGTTAGGTAAATTCGTCTGCTCAACGACCGTAAATAACGCAATGAACTGTCAAAATGAAACAAATTGCGATCAATTGTGATTGTATAGGTATGTGTACGCAATTATCCCGCGGTCTATCAAGTAATGTGATTATGATTAGGTAAAAAAACTAGTCATATACTCACATAAGGCGGATCACAGTAAATAGCCTTGCACCACATGGGCTCCGAGTGGTAACAGACGCACAGCGAGCAGACTCCTGGGCCGGGCACGTACAGCAGTCCGTGGGGAACTGACTTCCCTTCCCAGTCGATGCATTCTTCTTCTACGCATGCTGGGGACAAATATCGAGAGTTAGGAAGGAAAGACAGAAAGTTCCCGGAATTATGACGCATGTCTGCAGTTTTAGACATAAGTTTCCTCCAATGTTGTTCACGATTTAATGTACATAAATCTTCTTGGATATCTCTAGAGTCAAAGATTCGAAGACATGTGACATCTACCAACCCGCATTGGGCCCGCGTGGTGGATTACGGCTCACTATCTGTCACCGAGAGGACGCCTGTGTGCAGTGGGCTGGTTATGATGATGCTATGGCTCTTCGATATTCCATCTTGAGAAAGCGATGGGTCAACTTTCTAAACTTTCGGAGGATCCGGGATTTCCGGTTGGTCATTTTTGCGGGGTACCGTGTTGCCTAGTCCCGGGGGAAACCCAGTTGGAACTCCGGCAACCTTTTGTTGCACGGCAGCACGTGATCACTATGTGCACCCTTCGTGAGAAGTAAGTTCTCATGGTAGATTTGAATGATGAGAATTGTTTTACGACACGAGCTGATGCATCAAAGTTTAGAGCCTTTTCTAAGCAATTTGTGTGGTTGGTTCCGACGTGGGTAGATTAAATATTATGAGCTCAGAACGGTATAACGAATCACTCTTCGCCGATGGTACGGTTCGCCGAAATCACTCTTAGTCGACGGTTGGTTCCACGAATATAAATCTATCGTATGGTTCAAGAAATAACTACTGCCCTACAAAATGGCTGAGCTGGATGGTGCTAATCCACGTATCATTTTCGTGAATGGGCGCCGTCGGTTGAGACTGGTCATCTCTTGCTTTTGATCTAATATCTTGGATTGTTTCTTCATTTATCCCTTTTACATTGTTCTCACATATAGAAGCAACAAAATTATTGAAACCAGAATTTTGTATGACTTGTTTTAAATAGTGTACTTGGAGTTTCTTGCCCGTTCTTCTCCATAGAGATCTATGTTTTGGAATGGGCAACTAGACTCAACTTTCTGACTAACTGATCGACTACGGCACAATTGAAATAATTGAGTTTGAGTTTTTTAAGCATTGTCCATTAAAGTCCAATGAAAAAAAACACGAACTGGGTTATAGAAAATGGTAATAAACCGCTAATTAAAAAAACCAAGAAGACTCATACCTCCTAACTACCCAATGCTAAGAGCATCTGAGAGCATTAGCGTCTGGAAAATGAATCCGACTGCAAATCGGATTGATCAAACCATTAGATTGAATAATCCAATCAAGGGAAGGTGGTAAACGCTAGCAGTCTTCAGTAGTAATGGTTTTCTTTCAGCTTCGTACTTATTTTTATTTCCTCTGTTAGCAGTAAAGTTAATTTTATGTAGTACTAGCTTACTGTATTAGCTGGTTTCACCTGCGTGGATGTCAGAACATATTCCATGGGAACGTAATACCAGTATAAAAAGTATCCAGTTTATACACTATCTGTGTGCCAAAGATCATTGGGCGTAATCTGAACCGGTTTGTGAAAACTTGTGTACAAAAACCAAACTAGATTTAACGCGTTAAGTTATACCCCACTTTCAATTTCATGTACGTTTTTAAATTAACAGGTCAATAAAATCTCGATGTTTATACCGGCTGTAACGCATATCAGGAAACTCTGGTACGGGACATACAGCGGCCGTAACGTACGGACGAGCAAACTCTGTCAGAAGCTTGCCGCGTTGAACGTATTAAAAAAAAGTTTTTTGTTTCTGTACAAAAATGTTTAGGTAACAGTAATAATTAATGGGCAAAATAAGTAAAAGTTAATAATAATGCCTGATTAAGAAGTTAATTGCTGTTAAAAAATATACATATATACAGGATAATTTTTTATTCAGTGCGTAAATTTTTACAGGGTGTTCTACCCATGAATATGAACAACATTCACTATGGGACCATCTCTGAAATCACGAAAAAAAAATCATCAGATTCATACATTTTGGTCGAGTAGGTATTGAACTTTTATAAGAAACAGCTGATTTTTTTTTCGTGATTTCAGAGATGGTCCCATAGTGAAAGTTGTTTATATTCATGGGTAGAACACCCTGTGAAAATTTACGCACTGAATAAAAAATTATCCTGTATAAACAATGCACTTGGAAAAATACACTTTAATTTGTTTGACCCTAAAGAAAGGTCTTTAGGGTCAAACCCACTACCCACACTAATGCAACCCATACTATAGTAAACTAGAGACATTAATTATCCACCCTATTTTATTTCTTTACAGCGTGGGTATAGTTTGCATAAAATGGTGCCCAGTGATCTTTCATCCAAATCTGATCTGCCGATCGATTCTGTAAAAATCTCACCGTGGAAAGTTAGGTGAAGTGAGCTTAGAGTGAGCTGTCAATAGTGTCAATCATTAGTTGGAATGACAGCTCACTCCACGCTCACTTCACCTGAGTTTTCACGGTGATATGGTTACAGAATCGCACTGCAGAATCGCATTGCAGCTGTTTTTACGTGATTGAGTAACAAACATCCAAATAACAAATCACATTTATAATATTACATTTATAATTTATAGTAAGGTTCTACTGCACAAGTATTAGAAATCGTACGTGAACAATCCTTAAAGTATTAATAAATTATGTTTGCTACGACGACGCGTAGCTAACGCGTAGAGGTCATTGCTACGCCGCTACGCTGACCTAACCGATTCATTATTCTTAAAAGATGCGGCGATCGGACGCACAATATACAATCTTTTGTTGAGCATTTACAATTTTAGACAACATAGGAAAGCAGCAAATTAGGTAACTGAATTATACATTTCCGATTATTTTAGATGTGTATTGTTTTTTTTATCTAATACCCAGACAAGGTTCTTTTGGCGCGTCGCCAAAATCGGAACTAACACTGTCATATTGTTTTTCAAAACATTTATTCGCACAAATGTTGATACCAGCGCCCCCTCTCCAAAGTCATTCGAGTGCCGTCTGTTGAGACAGGTCAAATCAAAGGTGCAATGGCTCTTTCTTCAAAAAGACCATCAATATATGGCCCTTCATTGTTAGACTCACATAAAATCTCCTTTATTCATAATCGTTGCTGAAAGTAAAGTAGTGACTAGTGACTGTTTAACGTTTATGAATAAACTCCATAATGTTTGAACTGTTTTTTTTTTAAAGAGACTGTGACATCTGAGTTTGTTTTGGTATTTCTTCTAAAAGGATCAGTCAGCTAGAAAATGTATTTATTTATTTATTCCCTTTCGCAAATAACACCTTAACAGCTATAACGCCAATGAGATGTTACTACCCAAAAATTCAATGAATAAAAAACCGTCATAATTACAATTAAAAATACAATTCTAATTGCATTAAAACAATCAAAATTACAATTAAATAAAAAAACAATGAAAAAATACAAATACCATTAACATTAAAATACTCGTACCATTAATAGCACTTCTCAACATTTTCAATGCACTTCACTGCTACCTACTCCTGAGAACTTCATCAGGCTGCAGTGAAATATATCTACCTCAATAGAAATCAAATTTAATAATCTTATGGCGCGTGACAAGGGGGCAAACTTGTTCAGGTTAGTCCTAGCGGATGGCTCCACCAACCCTGTTGGTGTGCCCATCCAGTAGGGTTGAAATGCCGGCGCCATCTAGTTTTAAAATATTGACGTATATAAGTGCCTTAAAAAATCTAAGAACTTACAAATAAACATTTAATTTCAAAAGATCCTTGTACGAGTGAGTATGTTCATAGCATTGTCATAAATACTGACACCACCTACCTGTGATGTCACCATCTGCCTACTTTTCCCAACTATGTTGGGATCGGCTTCCAGTCTCACCGGTTGCAGCTGAATATCAGTATTTTATATGGAGCCACTGCCTATCTGACCTCCACAACCCAGTTACTGGGTAATACGACACCCCTTGGTAAGCCTGGTTGTCAGACTTTCGGGCTTTTGGCGACCCGTAACGATTGTCAAAGATCCACGAATGACAGCCGGGACCAACGGCTTAACGTGCTTTCTGAAGCGGAGGAGTCTTTGTATGTAAAGATGGTCACCCATCCACGGATCAACCGCGGCAAGCATAGCTTAACCTGATCGGTCGACCCGTGCGGCTATTATTTCTTAATCACAAGCCCTACCTGTCATGTAAAATACTGAAAACAAAATCAGTTCACACATGCGCAATCGTCATGTATGTCGGATAATGATCCCAACATTAAACGTGTGAAGAAGTCAAGCCATAACATTTTCTATTTCTACACCATGTTTCATAGTCGCGTGCACGAGACAAATCAAAGGCTGCATATTTCATTGATATCGATCAAACACCGCAGTCATAAACAAGTTATGGTACAAGTCACGATTTTAATGCATTTACATTGACATTGATTCGACACAAACATTGTATATATTGACCTTCACGTGCTGAAACTAGGTTATTGTTAATGTGTATTTGATTTCAAAACAATAAAAGGGCAAGTTTTTATCGATCGAGATACGACTAAAAGTTTTAGTAGGACAGTTCTGGACGGCATTCGACATTGGCATAAAATACACTGCAAACACGATTCGTGTAGGAGACACTTGTAAAAAATAAAGGGGTTGGCTGGTGTGGTGCTCTTGCTCACCTTGAAGACAAGGCTGATATGATCTATTATTTTACCCTCTTAGCCTTCAGATGTAAAGTATAGCAATGGTGCTTGATAACAGAAATAGGTGGTCATAGTGTTTACCTGGTCGAGTGGTCGATCAAATTCGTGAAATCTCGCCTACAAAATTGAGTAGGCGTACTCATTAGATATTTAGAATAAGTACTACCCAAACAAGGGATACCTTGTTACCCAGTAAAGTGGTTGTGGAGGCCAGATAGGTAAATACTGGTATTCAGCTTCATTTGGTTAGACTGGATGCCAACATAATTGGGAAAATTTTAGGCAGATGATGAATTAGTTTAGTTTAAGATCGTAGGTTCTCAGCGTGGACGATATCGCCCCCTCGTTTGAGACTTTCAGGGAGGCAGTAGAAGCCCCAGAGAAAATTATATAACGTATCTTACGACTATATAATATTACACGTTTAAATGAAAATCAATCGTGGCAATAGATTTCAGATTCCCGACAGACGGTAAGTACAAAAAACTGGGGAAAATAAGTTTGAGAAACTATGATTTCGATCTAAGCCCAAACATTCCTTCATAACGCAAATTATATCAACGAGCCTTAGTTGATTTCATAGCTTTGAATTCCCATAATAATTACGGTTAAAGAACGGAAATAGCGAGAATAGTAAATTAGCAGTGGGGCCTGGCAAAGCAGCTAGATGAAACGCTACTGAGACGCGATAATTAATGAATGGACTTTGCCAAAGGCGAGTACCTAAATTATTGCGGAAGACCATTTCTGTATATTCGCAACGTCATTTGAGTATTACGTTGAAATTGTTTGTGCCAAATATTTGATATAAATAACTAATCAAAATCACCAATTTGTGTAGCACATTATGCATCTTCATTTTAGGTATTTTTATTAAAAAGTTATTATTTGAAGAATATTATGATGTGCCATAAAGAAACGAAGGATAGACAAAAGTACCCCAGATACAGAATGAAAAAAATCTTTAGTACCTACCTATAGAGTTTATAAGAATAAAAGAAACGCAGTTCTCATTTTGACGTCGACGCTTATTTTCTTTTGTATAGAGAACACTAGAGCTCTACTTATACGTTATTAAAATTAAATGCTTCACTGTTCCCCTCGAAGGTCTTTCCTGAACCCGTTATAATAAACGAGAAAGGACCCGAGATAAACAAAATATGTAGATCCGAGGTCTAAAAAACAGCAGACCCTAATTGAATTAAAAGGTTTCCTGCTCGTCAGACCTCAACAAATAAAACCAGATTATCAAATAATTCCTTCGCAAAAGTCGATGTTATTTGCGTAACCTATGAGTTCAGTAACAGTTTGTGGCAAAGGGCAACACTTCAATTAAATAAATAAAAACTTTTTACTTTGGCATAAGTTTTTGAACTGACTGATGGAACGAAAGAAAAAAGTCAGCTGTCAATTTTCCCGCGCAAACTTTATGGATTCTTTTTGTTTCTCATTGGCAACAGTCCGCTTTCTGGTGCACCTTTCTTGTAGGAAAATACAAATACCTAAGTAATAATGACTAGCTTTAATTTCCAGAAATATCTCTAAAGCTCAGAGCTGATATTATCCATCACACCGGCTATTTCTGTTAGCCTAACCGAAGCTAACCACAAAGCTATTACTGGAACGTCTGGAGCTTGCCACTGCCAGACGTTTGTTTTCTATTTGTGAGATAAACAGATGACGAGCGAATTTTTATTTGTGCTCCAGCTTTCTTAAACTTGGCCTTTTCACATTACCGCGACGACCTAGACCTTGAGTAGGATTCGTATGCAGAATAAAGAAAAAACAAAACCTAATGTCAGATTTCACTGCGTCAAAAGAAAACGGGGAACTCGTTAAAACACTAAACGTTTGCCGTACTGTATTGCACATAACCATAAAGTCTCTTTTTATAGTGGGAATTATGGCTCGAAATAAAGTTAGCGACGCTGAGGCAAACGCAAACAGCTATAGGTACCCAGCACACCATTTAAATGAAATGGGTTGTTCTGCAGATAAACATTGCTTACAACCATAGCCTTCTCTATTGCAGAAGACAATAGAGAAGGCTATGTTACAACACATTCACGTTCGGTGTTACTAGCTTGAAAATATTAAGTTTATAGTTTATCTCAATAATCTCTAAATAGTAGTAGTGGCACTCGGTAAAATTTGCATAATCCATGGCTGAACACTACCCCCTGAGATACAGGTACCCACCTAGTTCAGGGGATAGGGTCAAAACTTCATGGCTACCATCAGAGCCACCACGTATATTATTGCTAATTAAAAAAAAAAAAATTTGGTTGGAAAATGTATTGTGGTGAGAAATAAACAATTTTATTTTATTTTATTTTATTTAGTTTTTGTCATACTTAAGATTGTTGGAAAACGGAATAAGCTATTCCTATTTATCTCAAAATTTGAATTACGAATGTGTTCGCAGATGAATAAAATTGTATTTTAAATCTCCCGGGGGATGTTGTTGGAAGTTCTCGGAAGCGTGTGTACCAGAAAAGAAATATGACTAAATAAGAACTAGGGAAATGAGTTGGAGTGCGTTGGGGTATTGTTGACTGCCTGTATCAAAGAAGGTTCCATTAAAAATGTTTGTGATAACTAGACTGTGACAAAGAGCGCACTCCCGTCAGAATGGTCGTTTCCTTTGCCCGTGTGAACATTGCGTTTGTTTTTCGCGCTCTAATTTACCGCGTTTTTTACCATCGTGAATTCTCGCAAAATATAAAAATAATTTAATTTATATGCTTGCGGTGGGAGGTTATTATTGTCTGTCCCACGCGTAATATTCAATTTATATTAGTTATTACGACATCCAGCGCGGCTACGATCTAGAGTACTGTACCTAAACAATATCTCGTCTGTAATTTTGTAAAATATTTATGTGTTTATCCCAACACCTGTTTTCTTTCGTTCGATATCGTTTTTGCATAAATAGAATTATGATAGATTTTAAGCAGTTCGAGAATAAATGTCATAATAAATAGTCTGTATTTTTTTGTAAGTTAAGTGCCTAGTAAGACGTCTGACAGACTAAATTATGCCACCATCTTTTAACCTATGAATAACTCACTTGCATGTGAGTGTCGTAAGTTTGTACCCTAATTAAACATGTACGTTTGCCCCGCACGGCCCCCCAGAATTTGTGTTTTAGGTGTGCACTAATGCAATGTACTCGTCTCTAGGAGTATATGTACCGTTTTCTTTTTCAATGTACCTCTGTACTTTTGAAGATATTTGCAAAAAAAGGGGGCCGTGCCAGCCAAACGTTTTCAGCACGGCCCCCGTGTAACTTGAAAAATATATAGCGTATTAAAAAGTTTCTTAAACTCAAGGAATGTACTCTATTAACACGTTATATGCACCGCAACAGATATTGTGAATTCGTAATGACAAATAATATATAGAAGTGGATAGGGGGCCGTGCTGGAAAAAAAAATTATAAGAAAATATCTAAAAAAGACAAAATAATCTTAGCCAAAAACTATTAAAAAGTAATTGATGTTAGGCAAGTAACATATGTACCGCATTGGTTTCTCATACAACTTGCTAAATTTGAAAAATAAACCAATTTTAGTTCATTCAGCACGGCCCTCTATAGTTGCCTATATCTTTTTAAATATGACATGTTTGTTTACGAAATTCGTCTTTCTGAATTATGTATAGGAGTACATTCGTTCCAAATAAATTGCGAAACTGCAGTATTAGTACTTTAAGAAATAAATAGGATCAAAAATATCATATATTACAACTGATAGGGTGACCATGATTCCATATATTAGGTACATATTTTCTATCCTACCTATGTATACGTATATTAATTAAATTATGTGACTACATTGAAATAATAGTAGATTGTACAACTAATGCATAAAAGAAGGGATAAAATAGCTCGTTCATGCCTGAGTTAAACACTGCTTTTCACTTCGATTGCGACAAAAGTATTTTTACTGTTCAAAAACACGAAACGAAATGAAACTTTATATAAGATTTCTTTTTAATTTTCAACATGATTTTGTTGTGTCATTCGACTTGGGTAACTACTTCATACTGCCAAGTCATAAAAAGGTTTCTTTGCGTTTTTAAATAATAAATGACCACTATTTTATCTGGTTTTATTAAATTATCGATACAAAACACGGAAGTGATATGAATTAAAGCAAATGAAATAAAATAACGACTTAATCTGCGACGTTTTATTGCACGTGTGTGGCTGTTGGGCTTGATTATCTTGGCTTAGAAAAAAAAAAAAACTATTTCAAGCACGGAAATGGATTGCTAAAATAAACAGGTAAGTTTTAAGTTATAATATAATTTATTTGTACTAACTAATAGTCGGTCGCTTGCTAATTGTTTCTCTTGTAGGGCATCACTTTGTTGTTGCGTTTCGAGTATTTGTGTATAATGAGTAGTAATTATAAAAGAATGAATAATTATTAGGATATAAAAAATAATTACTAAGTACATTATATTAACCGTTTTTTACTAACATAAAAAATGAAATTAAAAATTTGAAAAACACTCGACACAAAATAATAATAAAAATAGTACGAATATAAAAAAGACTAAAACAATAAAAAAAAAACTATTGGAAAATAGCCACAAATAGAACAAAATAGGTTAAACGTGAAACCCTATAAAAAGAAAAAAATAACCTTGAGATTATGACCCTACGTAAGTACAGACGCCAGCAGGTCAAGCTACCCGAAACTGTCAAATTTTCCCAATCAATCTTGAACCTTAATGCTTTAGCGATAAAGTTGAAAATCTATTAAAGAAATTTGACAGATTGTAGTAGCTTGATGTGCTGGCGTCTGTACGTATGAAATTTTTTGATTAAGTATATGTTGTCCCGTCGGGGGACCGCTCTAATTATTAGCCTAACGTTTTGTTAAAGTTTTAAATAGTAGCGGTCCCCCGACGAGTAACGTAACGTTATTTTTTTCTTTTAGAGTTTCACGTTTACACCTATTTTGTTCTACTTCCGTGTTTTGTATCGTTAATTTAATAAAACCAGATAAAATAGTGGTCATTTATTATTTAAAAACGCAAAGAAACATTTTTTATGACTTGGCAGTATGAAGCAGGTACCCAAGTCGAATGACAACAAAATCATGATGAAAATTAAAAAAAATTCTTTTATAGTTTCGTGGCGGGAATTAGCTACTCATCTTCAATTTAGCAACATTTCTGAACAGTAAAAATACTGTTATATACTTTATGCCTGTTTCATTTTCTAGCAATCGAAGTGAAAAGCAGTGTTTAACTCGGGCATAAACGAGCTATTTTATCTCATCTTTTATGCATTAGTTGTACAATCTACTATTTTTTCAATGTAGTCACATAATTTAATTAATATACGTATACATAGGTAGGATAGAAAATATGTACCTAATATATGGAATCATGGTCACCCTATCAGTTGTAATATATGATATTTTTGATCCTATTTATTTCTTAAAGTACTAATACTGCAGTTTCGCAATTTATTTGGAACGAATGTACTCCTATACATAATTCAGAAAGACGAATTTCGTAAACAAACATGTCATATTTAAAAAGATATAGGCAACTATAGAGGGCCGTGCTGAATGAACTAAAATTGGTTTATTTTTCAAATTTAGCAAGTTGTATGAGAAACCAATGCGGTACATATGTTACTTGCCAAACATCAATTATTTTTTAATAGTTTTTGGCTAAGATTGTTTTGTCTTTTTTAGATATTTTCTTATAATTTTTTTTTTCCAGCACGGCCCCCTATCCACTTCTCTATATTATTTGTCATTACGAATTCACAATATCTGTTGCGGTACATATAACGTGTTAATAGAGTACATTCCTTGAGTTTAAGAAACTTTTTAATACGCTATATATTTTTCAAGTTACACGGGGGCCGTGCTGAAAACGTTTGGCTGGCACGGCCCCCTTTTTTTGCAAATATCTTCAAAAGTACAGAGGTACATTGAAAAAGAAAACGGTACATATACTCCTAGAGGCGAGTACATTGCATTAGTGCACACCTAAAACACAAATTCTGGGGGGCCGTGCGGGGCAAACGTACATAATTAAACGGTCACATACAAACTTTTTGCTAAACAACCGTAATGATAGTGTTTATCGTGTTTCTCAGTAACAGCCGCCAGTCCGGACTTGTGCCCATTTGTGGCATTAAGCTCGCCCCTATTGCATGGGACCTAAACATAACTGGCGAAATGGGGTGTAATCTTCGCCTCTGGCTTACCCTTTGATTTTATGGTATTTGTTAAAGCTAGCAACTTAACTGCTCCAAATGGTAAATTAATACAGCAGGAAATATTGAAAGATACGTCTAGGTTTGTAAGATATCATGCAGGACTCAGTTATAACCTATTTCATTGTACAAAATATTCCTCATTAAAGGGCAGAGGACGGACATGATAAAACGGACGATAAACCTGACAAATGAGGATACTGTTAAGGATACTCGACTATAAGGTTAACATAATCTCTTTAAGAATGTCCCTCATCCCAATATATTTTGAAGATCCCGCATTGCAGTGGCAAAGCTCAAGAAATATGTCCACTCTTCGTTTCAGGACTTAGAAATGATATTTTAAACTAATGTGCATTTCCAGATTTAGGAGCACTTTTCGGCGGATAGGTATGTTGCCTGCAATTAGGATGAAGTTGCACTGCGACTGAAAGTGTAGTGTCGTATTTTTTCCAGCATTTGTTTGTGTCATTCAAGAGTACAGTCAACAGCAAAAGTAGATGACCAAAATCAGAAATTCAATACTAATAAACGGAGCTCGCGTCAGAACTCTGTGGCGTCGAAGTGATTCAAAAGTATGTAAATGTAAATTATGCCAAATATTTACTACTAGTACAGCTGCCATATATAGCTGGGAACTCCGTTCATTAGTATTGAATTTCTGATTTTGATCATCTACTTTTGCTGTTGACTGTACTCACAACAAGTAATTTATGCTGTATAAAAGCAAGTTCAGAACATTGCTTACGAGTCGCAGTGTGTCTTGACTTCAAAACTGTCTAGTTCTTATCTTGACACGTGTTTCAAAAGCATGTGTCAAAGTATGTGCTGGAGTAACTAGCTCATAGCAAAGGAAACAACAAACAATGAACGTAGACTCAAGTTTGCAAAGCACAAGGCTTGTGTGTTGTGTTTAAAGTGAGCATGCAACATACTTCCTGAAACCTAGGATCATCATGAAGATGCACTCTTCAGAGGTACGAAAAACCTTTGACAACCAAAAAGATACATTGCATAAATGTTCCCACTTTTTGGAAAAACTGTTCCACACGACACGTCTGATTTTATCTAGCGCATTAGCTTACTCAGGCAATCCTGAATGCATCATAATTAGCCTATAATGTTTCCACTGCTAGGATCCAGGACTGCGCTCCGTCAGAGGGAGTGGGCCGTAATCCACCACGCGGGCCCAGTGAATGTTGGCAGATGAATTTTTGTTTTTAAGACATAGGTACCAATTTCCTCACGTTGTTTTCCTTCACCGTTTTGAGAGCAATGGTGCTATAATAATTTACACAAAGTAAAACGCCTGTCTGGGTTCGAACTTAAGACCAAGAACTCGTAGGTCGCGGCCGTTTCCACTGCGCCACAACTACTCATCTTGAATTCATAAACATTTAATTTTATGATCATAATAATTTTACGACTATAAAGGTCAATATTGCCTAAAAGCAATAAAGACGGAAACAGAGGACGCTTGAGGAATGGAGATCATTCCGTTAATTGCAAGTTAAAAGTTATTGATGGCGAATTTGCCAATAACGTTTGGCTCCAGATATTCTAATGTCTATGGTCGTAGATTAGGTGACATGTCACTACGTAGCGGTCCCTTAATTGTAGAGGTAAATACTGATGTATAGTCAAACATGCTTCGAAGAAATAGCAATGAACTGCTAGAAGATCAGCATTTGACTTTAGAGTAAATGAAATGTTCTGGGCCCCAAGTCTGCTATTTTTATAAATTCGTCATTCCAACACGATCTCATTCCCATCCCATTGTCATTTTGCTTAAAGTTCGTAATCTGCTAAATTCTTAATGGCGATCATTGGTCGATCAATGGTCTCGTAATAGAATTGTGTCATAATGACATTGTCGTATTCCAATTTTTATAAAACCCGTTAGTAGAAATGATTTTCGAAAAACTACCACTACTTTATTTATGCCAGATTTCATTTATATATATTTTTACATATTATTTATTAGAGTTTTTTACAAGTCAAGTGTTTTATGTAAGTCAGTCATTCATTTATCATTATGTACGAGATTACCATTCTATGCCATTTCTTTCAATGGAGTGTCAGTGGTTGACCACTGGAAAGTCATAATGACGCCATTATGTTAGTAGATTACCAAACTTGTCAAAATCAACAATTATGAAATCAATGATAGACCATTCTGACACTATTGTAATAGCAGACTTGGGGCCCAGTTCTGTGGCTTTCATTTTGACAGTTCAACAACATTAATTGCATTATTTACGTTGTTGAGCAGACACATTTTTCGAACATTATGAAGCAATGGATTAGCAATATCCTTCAAAATGATTCAGATTGTGATAAATAGTGTTAAGTACACAATTGAAAATTGAAAATTAAGAAGTTGGATATTTTCTTCTGCCTTAAGAATGTCAATGAAACCTAAAATAATATGCTATTACTTCTATAGATAGCCACAGTTATTATGATATCTTAGCTGTTTGAACCCCACTGGTCATTAAAGAAACACTTTTGCAAAATCAACACTACCAAGAAATCTATTCATGTTCCCGCCAAAACAAGACTATTTTTATTTCGTCGATCAAAGCTAATGTTATCGTTTCCGGCGTGTGAGCTAACAGACACTAAAACCAGCATCTTCAGACGAACTGTCCGTCTGTCATGTCTTTCGATATCTTTTGATACGACGTTTACGACAAACGTTTTTATTGTACGACTAGTTTTCGGTCGTTACGGCAACATAAAGGCACAATGGAGTATGACGTTCGACCGTGTTGCTTTTTCATTTAAAAAGTTAATTTTGTCGTCTGTGGAACGAGTTCTTTTGTCCGAAGTTATTGCATAGCGCGGAATTTCGTGGAAGATGAAAATGGACATTGGGAAAGCTACCCAAATATTGTTTTAATTTTATTAGCTGTTTGACATAAAAGGTACAGTTTCAGGAAAATGATTTTTTAGGACATTTTAATTTTACATTTTGTATTTTTAATAGTTGGTAAGTATGAGGTAGCATAGTCAATTACTTACTCATAACTTTGGGTAATAATTTGGTGTCACAAAAACTTAATTTGTTGAAATATTAGTACATACTTAGAGTTCTAAAGTCCTAAAGTGAGTTTTTGTATAGAAATTTGACATTAAATTTCTATACAAAAACCTGTAAAATTAGGTATCTGGGTTTAAAAAACGAACTTTGGTTCAGAACATAATAAAAAGATCTGGAATATTGCACTCACAAATAGCAAATCACACGTGACATTAGTTGTAGATAATTCCCGTGTTGCGTCATGAATATCTGTTATACTAGCTTCATCCGCGACTTCATCCACGTGCAATTTCAGCCCCGACCCACCGCGTCGCATCGCATCGCCCGCCCGCACTATTATTTCGTTTTCGCTTAACGCGCGGTTTCCTAGAAGAGGGGTGACCGTCATATGCGGCCGTAATGTCCAAATACAGAGCGGTGTCAAATGCTGGTAAAAGTTACAGATTTTCGTGAGCGGCCGTCATGAAAAACTGTCATTGTCATACATGTAATGGAACCGCTCTTCTAGGAAACCGTAGCTTTAGCGATCTTTCTGATTTTCTTTTCTTATTTTGTTGAGGATAATAAGAAAAAAAAATCGTCAAATGCAAAAAGGTTTTTTAATTCATCCTGATATTAGCGCGCTCAAACAAAAAAAAAAATCCTCTTCAGCTTTATTGTATTACTATAGATAAATGCTTTTTTTTTATTATCTACGTATTATACATCGGGCTTCGATACGTGCCAAGAGCTATTAAAATGATAAACTGTTGTGGACCTACCGGAGAACGTAGGCATATTGTGTATATTGTATAAACAACGTTTTGTTATACCATGCCTTAAAATTAAAATTTCCAACAATAACATCGGTTTGACGCAGGGTCCATTTTGCGGTTGGCGTGTGATATTTTATAGAGGAATTTCAATATTCCACGTTCATGTTTACTGGCAGCGTGTTCTACGTGAAATTAGAAATCGTTGCGTGTGTGTTCCTTGACCTAGTAAAGGTCATTTTAATCAATTTCTTTATTTTGGTTATAACTTTAATACATTTAAATTAATGCCTAATAAAAGCGTGCTGTTGGATTTTCAACTTTCGGCCCTGAGCTGAGCGTTGAAATTCCAACAGCATGCTTTTATTTAGATATCCTTACATTTAGGTGTTGCCTAGTGTTACGGGCTGTAGTCTCTTGGTCTAGACATGAAGTCTAGAGGTTGGACTCAATGTTTGTGTCGAGAATAGCATACAGGGGCGGTGGTGGCATCATTGCATGACACATCCCTCTTATGTAAGATACTCATAATAGTCTGTAGTCTGTCTGACTCCCTGTTACTTTTTCACCGATTTCGATGAACTGACAAACAGGACGACCACGACCTGGGATAGGTCATAGGATACTTTTATCCCGTGGGATAATTTCAGACCTCCATGCGAGCGAAGCCGCAGACAAAAGCTAGTATTCCATATAGTTAGGTAACTTTAGAAATATGAAGGTATGGCATACCTAACGTTCTAGATTCCAATAGCTGGGCCATTATTAAATTTAGGTCAATACGTACCCGTATTAATTTTACAAGTGCCCCGCTCCGGTTCAATTTATTAAAAGACTTCCACACGCACTGTAATTCAATTTTTTGGGGTAATTTTCTAGATCGATAGAAAATGGTTCACACCTTGAACAGCGAAGTAATTGCGCAACACACCGGGTCACATCAATGGGTTTCTTTTTGACAGTTCAACAACATTCTTTGCGTTATTTACGTTGTAGAGCGGACCAGTTTTTCGAACATATGAAGCAATGGATTAGCAATATCCTTCAAAATTATTCAAATCGAGATTGATAGTGTTTGACGCAATTAGGGTGCAGTATATTGTACCGTAAAGTCTATTTCCTATATCGTTGATGGTCAAGATAATGGCTAATAGAAAGGTTAAAGCTGTGGCGAGTTATTGCTTCTCTACCAAGCCATTCGTTCCACCAGAACATCTCCCGCCAGAGATGGTCTGGAAGTCTTTAAATAGACTCCGGATCCAGGTTTGCCGAAGCAAGGAAAACCTGTTCAGGTGGAGATTCACAAACGTAAGTAGAAAACGAAGTGTAAAGGTGGTGCCGTTCCACAAACAATGGAACACGAAATATCGTGTCCAGCGTCCTGTTGCCTGCACGTTACAGGAACTGATGGTCGCTACTGAAGGTGCCAAAGTCGTAGCCAAATTCTGGCCCGATTCTATCTAGATTGCCATCGACACGCTAAGAAAAGTGGTAACAAGTATCATCTATGGGCCATCCCACAAATGTCCACAAGGCCACAAATCATATAGCCACTAACTTTCCAAGACCTACTACTAGACATATGAGGAACAGGGTGTAAAGTTCACTCATCTCTATAGAAAAGTGAGGATCCTTCGACCAGACGGGTGTCGTGTCTAGTGGGCAACTGCCCCATCGATGTCGGGACGCTGTATATGCTTGTCGAGCGGTTAACTCTGCTTGCGCGATGCAGGATTTTGCGTGACGTGCGTATGATGCTTAGTTTACATGTGGCGGTGTAGATGTCGCTACACTACCTACCTGCGTATTCAGTTAGATAATTAACCAAAGAATAACTTAAACTACAAGATCAGAAAAATTACAAGAAGAGCATGAATTTATAATTGAGACTGAGGTAATAATTTAATTTAATATTCTGTGTCTTGTAATCTTAACTACTTCGCATAATACAATCAAGTATTTTCTAACTGGACAGACAGCTGTGCTGCTGGGGAGTTTATTGCGCCACTTCATCTTCCCAGCGAGAGCATTAGGAAGTGGTGAAGGCTCACTTCACCTAAGTTTTCACGGTGAGATTTTTACAGAATAGATCGACTGTTGTTAAAACATTGCATCGATGCTGGGTGGGCCGAGTGAACGGTCTCTAACTCAGGTACCTAATCGTAAGAAAGCGTCTTCCTTCGGCATAGCCTGAATAAAACAATGGGTATGACTATAATATTGCTCGTACAGTCGTGCCTTCTCGTACACTTGTGCTCGAACAGTGAATGTTCCTCTACCTAATGGCTGCTGTAAGTATTGTACTTCGTTATTTATTGATGATAGCAGGAAGGTATAGCATAATCAGCCTATAATGTTTCCACTGCTGCGACACAGGCCTCATCTCGGTTAGAGGGAGTGGGCCGTAATCCACTATGCGGGCCCAGTTAGTAGATGTCGAATGTCTTGCAATTTTTGGTTCAAAAACATGCTGGTTTCCTCAAGATGTTTTCCTTATCCGTTTTGAGAGCAGTGGTGTTGAAATAATTTACACAGAGTAAAGTGCCTGCTTGGGTTCGAACCCACGACGCGGCCGTTACCACTGGGCCAACACTCTGGGAGGAAGGTATGGATTTGTGTAATTAGATTTAAAGTCAGTGGAGGAATTAATATGGAAGTTTTCTTTGTTCTCGCATGTTTTGGAAACGTACGTGAAGATCAATTATGGCTATCGTTTTGATAATCAGTTAAGTAATTTAATTTTATGATCTGGTCTTGTAGCGTTAATTACCGAACATAGAGTACCTAGTATTGTATACAACCAAGTGATTTTTAACTGAACAGACAGTTGCGCTGCCGGGGAGTTTGTTGCGCCACTTCTTCTTCCCAGCGATAGCACTAGGAAGTGGTGAAGGGCGGGCGTTTTTGGAGGACTGTCTTTTGTAATTTTGACATTCAAAAAGTGCCGATTCTCAGCCAAATTTGAATAAATGACTTTTGACGATTTTGATTTTGAGTTTAGTAAAGGGTCTAGCTAGTAAGGTATTACTCACTAGTTTTATTAGATATTTTAAAATCCATCTATTTCTTTATGTATATGCTATTCTAGTGGTCCCAAGCGCTACTGCTGAACATGAGGCCCTGGCTTCGATTCCCAGCCCCAGCAGTCTCGACATTCATAGCGATCGCTTTACGATCGGTCGCAAAGTCCCGGATTAACAGGTGTAATGTATGGAGTGACAGGACTTTGCGACCGAATCCCGTCGTAAAGCGATCGCTATGAATGTCGAGACTGCAGCCCCTCGTCGGGAAAAGTGTTATCGGGTTTACCGTGAGGAATGTCGCAGTAGCAGTCTACATAGAGAGACAGAGGAGGATGGTGCCCGGTTGATGACAATAGGCTCGCCCCCTTTTTCATGGGGCTTAAATATAGTTGACAAAATGTGTGTGTACTATAGGTATGTAGCGGTATCTACAACGCCACTTGCGAAACTGCTTCAAACTGACGTCACGCAAATCCTACATCTCGCAAGCAGAGTTTACCGCGCAATTAGTATACATACAATCTTCCCGATAGCAGTCGTTGGGGCAATTGCCCGCCAGGCACAACACCCGTCTGGTCGGAGGATCCTCCCTTTTCTATGGAGGATGAGTGAACTTTACACCCTGTTCCTCATACCTCTATAAGTACATCTCTGCCTAACCCTTCGGGGATTACATGCGTGATGTTATGTTCCTGTATATCCAAATAAGCTGGTACCTAAATACCTTATAAAAGTCTAGGTTGAATCAGAAAGTGTTTCCATGTATCTTATTGAAAGACTCAATAAACACTGTTATGCAAAATGGATTTTCAGCTCAAAAGTGTTTCAAAATAAATATTATATTGTGCATTTTGTAGTGGAGATTCTAAAGCTAAAGGCGTGCTCAGGAAAGTGAAGAGCGGATGAGGGGCGGCTAGTCTCGTATAATCGAACAATTCACACGGAAAACTAAACAGTGCCACTATAAGGTATAGTGGGCAAAATAGATAGGTTGATATTTATACGATGTTATTTTATTGTTTTTTATTTAATGTTTATAGTTAGTTAGCTAATGTGGTATGACCTAAGTTGTTAGGTAGGTATTTGGAATATAAATTAAAATAAATAATTACTCTATTGATGACAAGAAAAAAAAAATTATAGCCACACACAAAACACTAAGTAGGTATTTTTGGAAATTTAACTTTGAGGTGTGTTTTTTTTGACCGACCGTAGCATGTGTTCTGTAGTTTATGTCTGCCCAATAGAGCGTAAAAGCGTAAGTTTTTAAAAGCATCTAATTTGTATTTGAAACTACTCGTATGGTAAACACAAACAAACATAAGTATTTGATTTGGTTTTGCAATTATGTGCTTACTAGCTGTGCCCCGCGGTTTCACCCGCAAAAGTGTCGATCCTGTGGGAATATCGGGATACAATATCGGATAAAAGTACCCTAAGTGTTATTCTGATATATAAGCTATATGAATGTAAAGTTTCATAAAAATCTGTTCAGCAGTTTTGGCGTGAAAGAGTTACAAACATCCATCCATCCATCCATACAAACACGTTTATAATATTAGTAGGAAGTAGGATTGGATGTGCGGTCTTGTGCATACTTTTTGGCAACTGCCAATGTTTTGACTTTTCTGCTATAGCTTCATTTTAGACGGGTTACAAGGTAAAAAGAGCCTGTGCAGTAATTAAAATGAGGCAAGAAAAAGTAATTACTCTGCCAGACGGCTCATGTAACAATTACGCACACATTTTAACGACCCTTATCCCTTCTATCTAACTAATTAGATGACCATTACTTACCTGCTTAGCTAACAATTTTATCGTGTGTATACAGCTCATAATCCGTCGCATGGGTAGGATTAGGTGTCGTATATAATGGACTCATCCGACCAGTAGCCTGGTTGAGCTATTGTGAAACGGTCATGTGTGCTGAGGACATTATTATGTCATAAATACATCTATTAGGTAAACTGGCTAGGTCGTCTGGGGTCACTTCATGCCTTAGTTGATGTTAACGGCCCGTTTGACAGAGATATATCATTTTAACTTTATCTTTTGGATGATCTTTGATGCTTCTGTGTTACTCTTTGCATAACAGGTTAATTATATGATAGTAATAACGGCCGCGACTTAGTTACGAGTCGTAGGTCTTGGGTTCGAACCTGGGTACTTTACTTTGCGTATTTCATCATTTCTGCTCTCAAATGATGAAGGAAAACGTTAGAAAACCGGCATGTCCTAGAACAAAAAAATGGAAGACGTGACATCCGCCAACCCGTACTGGGTCCGCGTGGTAGATTACGGCCCACTCCCTCTGTCCCAGCAGTGGGAAAATTATAGGCTGATTATGCTTATGCACCAGATACTGTCAGTGACGCTTTCGTTCGGAACATATGAAGCGTTTTTCACAATGGAAAACACATGAAACAAAATATATAAAAAACTGACTTGCCTTCCTTCCTTCTTATAAAAAAAACATTGAAATTAAAGGCAACTTTTCAAGAACTTCAGTATAATAAAACTTGACTTTATCGTTAACCATTCTTATGGCATGTGTACGTAACAGCTGGTAGGCATGTGTAGGTATATTCAAGTGCATGTCATTAGGAAATTCATATGTATTTTGTGCCAGCTGCTGTCAATATGCAGGCTGGTTAGTATCGAAAGTTTATGGATGGACTAGCTAGCTGCGCCCCGCAGATTCACCGGCATTAGTTTAGATCCCGTGGGGATTAAAAGTATCAACTATCTGTGTGCCAAATTTCATCCAAATCTGTTTAGTAATTTTGGCGTGAAAGAGTAACAAACTTCCATCCAAACTTTCGCGTTTATAATATTAGTAGGAAACAGCATTGTTATCTATGTATACTTAATTCAAAATCAAAATATTTTATTTCACATAAACCTACATGGGCACTTATGAAACGTCAGAAGCTAGGTGCACGGTTAAAATTGGTCATTTCCTATGGAGAAGAGCCGGCAAGAAACTCCAATTCATAGGTAAAACTTTATTTGTGACCATGAAAGCTGTAAAAGTCTACTTTGGGGAATGAAAGTCTTATTGAAAACCTATTTGTATTTTTAAGTTGTTTTACAAATAACTATTTCTTTTTTTAAGCTGTTTTACTAGTAAGTAGGTACCTTTAAAAGGTTGGTTTTAAAGGTTGTCTTTAAAAGATTGCTCTTAGCGATAAGACCGCCCATTGTGTCACCCTCTGTAAAATTTATATATTTATATCTGTAATTTATATTGTGTACATAATAAAGAGTATTCTGTTCTACCTAAATAGATAGAGGAATGAAAGCTTATAGGTACCTATCTAGTAGTTAGCACTGCAAAAGTTCGTTGTTTTGTTGAATTCGAAGTTGCGTGACGTCAGTATGACGCGTTGTTCGCATGTGGCGTTGTAGATACCGCTACAGTAGTATACAAGTAGTTGGTAATTCTAGAATTAAGAAAACAATGTAACCTATACTATACTACTGTTTGTTTTCCCTATTGTCCTACTAATATTATAAATAGCTTCTGCCCGTGGCTTCGCCCGCGTGGATGTCGGAAATTATCCCACGGGAACGTGCTAACAGGATAAAATGTACCTATGTGCTTCCCCAGAATGCCATCTATCTCGCGGGCCCTTTGTGGCTAATTACAATAGAAAACCAATTGTGTCTCATTAGTGGCGATTAAGAGGGTACCTATATGATATCTTCACCTAAGTACCTACCTAATTTAAAAAAAAAAAACTCAATAACAGAAAATTAAATACCTACCTACCTAAATAAACCTATTTCTGATGATAACTAATCTAAAGTCAATAAATAAGCAAAATCCCTAAAAACTAATATCTATACGAATGACTAATCCTACCTAACAGTATTATAAAATAACCTACGGTCACTACGTACACTATCAAATATACTACCTATACTATAAAATTAAAATCTATACCTACGACTTATATAAAAATAAACCTAAATAACTCTAAAAACTAAAAGGAATAAAAATGAACTCCACTGCGGGTGACGTACCCTTCGACAAACTTATTATTTGCGGTTGGTACAGTAATCGGGTCTAGGGATCGAACCGCAAAATTAAGTTTGTTTTTATTGTATATACTTTTCCGGGATAAAAAGTACCCAGTGTGGTGCCCAGGATATTAAAGAATAATTATACCAAGTTTCATCGTAATCGAACCGGTAGTTTTTGCGTGATGCCTGAACAAACAGACAGACAGACAAAAAAATTTTTAATCACATTTTTGGGTTCGGTGTCGGTCTAGTAACACCCCCTGCCATTTATTTTTTTGTTATTTTCAATGTACAGAATTTTCACTTCTACAGATTTATTATAAGTCATCATCTTCCTGCCCTTATCCCATGTTACTTGGGGTCGGCGCAACACGTTTTTTTCTTCCATTCTCCTCTGTCAACAGTATAGATTATAAACGTGAACGTTTGTATGGATGGATGGATGTTTGTTACTCTTTCACGCAAAAACTACTGAATGGATTTGGATGAAATTTGATACCTACACAGATAGTTTCTAACCAATTTTTATATTCCCACGGGATCGAAACTTATGCCGGTAAAACCGCGGGGCGCAGCTAGTAATAAATAAATAAAAGGCTATTTTGGGTTCGTAGTTACCACCTACCTACATTCTCTCTTTATTTGTCGAAAACTTTCAGTTTTTTTAAAGTATTTCAACCATCACGAAGCGCAAAGTTGTTCTTCCAATTGAAATTGTTAGAATGAATAAAATTTAATAACCAAGTAGGTTTGTAACAACCTAAGTTCATAACCTACAAACAGTTAATAACATTATTCAATTGAATAAATGACGATCTTCAAATTGAATAAATGATAAACTCCAGTGTACCAAGAGTATTGCGACCTCACGCGGGCTCCGTGTATTTTTAACGTAAGTGTCGTGACCTCGACCCCCGAATGTCTTGAAGGTTCCCGTAGTTTTCTCCGTATTTTGCATATTTTAACAATCCGTAAATACGTGGAATATTTGCACGTACCTATGCCTGTACTATTTGAGTTGGAAAAAGGTCGCATGTAGTTGAAGGAAAGCCGACAGAATTAGATCATTCAAGAAGTGTTTGTATTATACTTACGAGTATGTAATTTGAGGATTGGAAGAAGGATTCATAGTTATGTTTAGATTTTAGATAGACAATTGAGCTTTTGTAAAGACATGTCTGTACACACACACTTACATTTAGATTTTAGTCGATAAAAAAGTTAGATCTGAAATCTAACTACCTAATAAATAATCTTGACTTTTTAAAACGAATGTGGTTCAAATATTATTATATTATGAATTTCAGCAGTATAGAAAATGTATGTTTTGGAGGGGCTTGTGGCTAAGTAATAACAACCGCATGGGTCGATCGATCAGGTTAAGCTACGCTTGCCGCGGTCGGTCCGTGGATGGGTGACCATCTTTACATACCAAGACCCCTCCGTGCCTCGGAAAGCACGTTAAGCTGTTAGTCCCGGCTATCATTTGTGGATTTTTGACAGTCGTTACGGGTCGTCAGAAGCCCGAAAGTCTGACAACCAGTCTTACCAAGGGGTATCGTATTACCCAGTAACTGGGTTGTGGAGGTCGGATAGGCAGTCGCTCCATGTAAAATATTGGTATTCAGCTGCATCCGGTTAGACTGGAAGCCGACCCCAACATAGTTGGGAAAGGCTAGGCAGATGATGTGAAAATTGATGTTTTAAAGGACTTTGCCATTTAGGTCTTATTTACCTTGTTTCTCAAAATCATCTTAGGGTTAAAATAAAATATACCTACGCACTTGAAAATAATACATTTCTAAGCGCGAACGCACTACTCATGGCTACAGATGTACTGTTCTCATTATATGTTGGTTAACTGCCCCGTTGGTCTCGTGGTTGCAAGAGCGACTGCTGACCGTGGGATCCTGGGTTCGATTCCCAGGTCGGGCAAAAAGTGTTATTGGGTTTTTCATTAGGAATTTCTTAGTAACAGCCCGCGGTTTGGAAGTTGGCGGGTTAATTAATACCACCGTGCCTTGGAAAGCACGTAAAGCCGTTGGTCCTGCGCCTGATCTCTCCCCGGTCGTGTCGGATTGCCGTCCCGTTGGAGTTTGAGAGTAAAGGAACAGAGAGTGCACCTGTGTGCACAAACTTGTGCACCTGCGTACCTGGCTTATCTCCGTTGAGATTGTCACCTTGACCGAAATCGGTCGGGAGGCTATTATTATTTTTATTATGTCGGTAACGCGAACACATAAGATTTACACCTGCTAAAAATTAAGATTTACACCCGCTAAAAATCGCTCAACGCGCCTAAAGAAGTTTTCACTTAAATAAAAAACCGGCCAAGTGCGAGTCGGACTCGCCCATGAAGGGTTCCGTTACGTTACGATTTATGACGTATTAAAAAAAAACTACTCACTAGATCTCGTTCAAACCAATTTTCGGTGGAAGTTTATATGGTAATGTACATCATATATTTTTTTTAGTTTTATCATTCTCTTATTTTAGAAGTTACAGGGGGGGGATACACATTTTACCACTTTGGAAGTGTCTCTCGCGCAAACTATTCAGTTTAGAAAAAAATGATATTAGAAACCTCAATATCATTTTTGAAGACCTATCTATAGATACCCCACACGTATGGGTTTGATGAAAAAAAAAATTTTGAGTTTAAGTTCTAAGTATGGGGACCCCCAAAATTTATTGTTTTTTTTCTATTTTTGTGTGAAAATCTTAATGCGGTTCACAGAATATATCTACTTACCAAGTTTCAACAGTATAGCTCTTATAGTTTCGGAAAAAAGCGGCTGTGACATACGGACGGACAGACAGACAGACAGACATGACGAATCCATAAGGGTTCCGTTGCCATTTGGCTACGGAACCCTAAAAACTGCACATCGTTCGAACCCGGTTCAGTTAAATCATCCGTATCATGAATGGATGAGAACTACCAACTGGTCAATTATTATGCTCTGTGCCGTTTCCTCACGTACTATTTAATATTCACAAGATTATACACTGAAAATGTAATAACCCGTCATTACATAAGCAGGAATGTTTTTTATGCAAATATGTGCGAAAAAAAGAGAGAGAGTTTTGAGTTCTTGTACCCAATGATATTGTTGAATTTCTGCAGTTTGATACTTGGATACAGCAGACGTACTAGTAATGTATCTAAGCATGAATATATTGATTACCCGTCAGCCCTCACCCATGCAAATACTTTAGAAAAGAGAGTACGATAATTACCTAATGCACCAAACCGGCGCCTCAATTGCATAAAGGCTTCCGCAGACAGGCCCGACGCAACGGTGCGACGTGATTCTGGTAAAACAATTTCCATAAAGTTTTCGTAGAAATTGTTCTACTGGAGTCGCTGCGCGCCAGTTGCCGGGAGCCTTAACACACTTTTTGATACAATCCGAAGAAAAGTTGTAATTAATTGCTTCATAGGTTTTAAAAATCCGTCTGCTCGTCAACGTAAATAAAGCAATGAATGTTGTTGAATTGTCAAAACGAATGAAGAACTTAGATTATGAATGAGTGTGTACGCAATACGCCCTTGGCCTAAAGCTATAATAAAAATAAAAGCTAAATTCTTGTTTGTTTACAATTGGTGTTTTATATAAAAACTCTCAACATAATCGCAATTACAGTACAACACCAGATTTATCACCTGTTTCAATAGTTAATGACCCACAGTTAAACCTAAAGTCTGCAGTAACTCTTCAAGTCTTCATTACCAAGTCACAGTAAATAGCAACACAGAACACAGCCATTAAGTTCATTTAATGAAAACAGCTTAGATAAACTTTCGCGATACCCAAGGCAACTTCGTTCAAAGGATGCACTCTTGAAACTCAATATTGAAAGCGTTCCCAGGAAAATTTGTTTACAATGTTGTTGAAAAGGTCGGGAGGAAGTGCAGATAAAATGATTTTATACTAAGCTTTGCAGAACTTTTGCATCTCTAACTTTCTTGCAATATTTTGAAGACGAAATCCTTGGTCAAGTCACTGAGATTTGATTTCTTCCTCTTTTTTTCTATTTTTTTTCCTTTCTTCAATTCAAATTATTTATTTCAGATTAAAATTCATATAACGTTAGAATAACTTAGCCTTAGCCGTTAATAAATAATTAGCTTTTTCCGCGATTTCACTCGTATCCTAGGGGATAAAAGTGTGTCAATTTAGGATATGGACTATCGTATATGCCTAAAGTGCAAATTGTTCAGCAGTCAAGTCTTGGTTGAGTAGGTAACATACATAACAATATTATTGACATAACCCATCACAAGCCACTTGGTCACTGGAGCTCGAAAAGATTTTGGATTTAATACAGGATAATTTTTTATTCAGTGCGTAAATTTTCACAGGGTGTTCTACCCATGAATATGAACAACTTTCACTATGGGACCATCTCTGAAATCACAAAAAAAAAATCAGCTGTTTCTTATAAAAGTTCAATACCTACTCGACCAAAATGTATGAATCTGCTGATTTTTTTTTCGTGATTTCAGAGATGGTCCCATAGTGAATGTTGTTCATATTCATGGGTAGAACACCCTGTAAAAATTTACGCACTGAATAAAAAATTATCCTGTATAACTGCTTAATAAATTACTAGCTTTTGCTCGCGGTTTCACTCGTATCCTAGGTGATAAAAGTGCAAAAAAAACCTTTTGGTTTTTTGGTCACTTAGGCGTCGAAGTACTCGTCCGCGTCGTCATCGCTGTATCCGGAAACATGCCCAGAAGACTGGCAGCATTGCCAGGTTGAATGGCAAAGCTAATTCTAATCGAATCACAATAGTGAAGGAACCTACTTCTTAAGTAGTTAACTAACTTTCATGATCGTTGGCACATTTTGTCTAGGTGACACACAAACTAAGTTTGCCGTTAATTCCTTTCTTGCGCGACGTAGGCGAAAAGCTTCGTTATCTATGCAGTGTTTGTGTTACTCGTACATACACTATAAACTAAGTGTTTATTTTCATAATTATTATGTAGGATAGAAGGCAGTTAGTTTTGTTGAGGGGCTTTTGGCTAAGTGATAACAGCCGCACGGGTCGATCGATCAGGTTAAGCCGCTGGTCCCGGCTGTCAATCGTGGATCTTTGACAGTCGTTACGGGTCATCAGAAGCCCGATTGTTTGACAACCAGTCTTACCTAGGAGTATTGGGTTGAGGAGGTCAGTTAAGCAGTCGCTCCATGTACAAATCAAATCAAATCAAATCAAATCATTTATTTGCATAAAACAGGTTCAGAGGATGTTTCAGAAGGTCGAGCGGTACACTGTTAATAACCATGTGAGGTGTGCAAATATATACAAGAATTTTACAGTTAATTTAAAAATTAAAGTACAATGCCATTGCAAATAAAAACTATCGTTATTACAGATCAGTCAACAGAATAAGGAATTAAAAATAATACCTAATGTCATGCTAATAAAATACAGTCCAAAAATTATATCTTATTCATCATCAAAATTATGTATGTCCAATATTATATTAAATTTACAATGAATTAAATTTGAAATTATGTCCAATATCTATATATATATTACATTATTTACTATCCAGACCTTTGCTGTCATTGAAATAACATATTTTTGTCCCCCAAGTAATCTTTGACATCATAATAATACAATACTGGTATTAAGCTGCATCCGGTTAGACTGGAAGCTGAACCCAAGGTAAAAGGCTAGGCAGTCCCCACACCCAGCCTTTGTCCCACAGTAGGACAGTTTAATACGTAGTCATAGCGAAGTCAAATAAAAGTGATTTGATTTGATTTAATAGCTGGGACAAGGCTACATGATGAATTATGAAGAAAGAAGGAATATACCGCATGAAGAGTTTTCAGATAAGAATCTTCAGTGACCTTGACCGAACCTAAAAAATGTAATAAAATTCAAAGCGACTTGGCTACGTATGTAGTTTGGCACATTTGCTATGTAAATGTAAACGGATTACCTGCGGACGGTTTGTTTCTTTGAAATTGTCTGACATACAGGAGTACAGTACACCTGAGTCGTGGTTGAGTCGCTCTCACGTAACGAAAGTGCACGAAAAGTTTTGAAAGATTTTTCAGGTTTAAAAAGAAGAGCATTAGTATTTATTTATTTAAGTTTACATGCACAACCATAGGATCCCAGTGTGTTGTACAGAGCAATTTACAAACTGAAAAGTGACACACATACGTACATACTTATGTAGGTTAGGTAAAAAACAGTAAAAAAAAAAATGTAAACACGAGAAAATAACAACCAAAACACAAAACACTAGACATTATGATGACGTAAAATGTCGTCATAATAAAATGCTCTTTTGATTAATGAATTATAATTTTCACAATATTAATAATAGCCTCCCGACCGATTTCGGTCACGGTGGCCAATCTCAACGGAGATTAGCCAGGTACGCAGGAGATATTATAGTGCACAAGTGTGTGCGTAAACACAGGTGCACTCTCTGTTCCTTTACTCTCAGTCCGATGGGACGGCAGGGGAGAGATCAGGAGCAGGACCAAACCCAATAACATGGGGCTTAAAAAAACATACCTGGCGAAATGTGGGTGTTCTATAGGCGCTGCCCAACCCTTCAAGGATTACAGGCGTGATGTTATGTGATATTATTATGAGAACTCCAGACCATCAATGAAATAAAAGATTTTCTTGCAGGCCATGCAACAGCGAATAAAATATCGAGTAAGTAAGAAATTTTGTTTAATTTTTATGAGAAGTGTTGTAATTTTTTAAAGATAATCTGTGTGTCTTCACGCTGTTAAGATTATCTTCATGAATATGTTTATCTGCGTGACAAGAGGCAGGTGTCACGTTGTCACGGTTATTTTAACTTTGTCTGTGACTGTGCGACAGACGTTAGTTAAGAAACGCCGAGCCTTTGTTAATTGTGGTTTGCGAAATGTTCTTGATTGTCTTTTATTATTTTCAACATTCTTATTCTCGACTTAACATTAAAATAGGCTCTAGGAAATGACGGCGGTTGTGTATGAACGTATTGCGCATCCTAGGTATAGCTGGGTACAGGTGAGCTCGCTGCACTTTAGCATATTCAGCCTTTAAAACGTTCCCTCTGCTAGGATACAAGTTTGGAGGTATGAGGAACAGGGTGTAAAGTTCACTCAACCTCCATAGAAAAGGGAGGATCCTCCGACCAGACGGGTGCTGTGTCTGGCGGGCAAATGCCCAACGATTGATGTTGGGAAATTGTATCTATGCGCGGTAAACTCTGCTTGCAAGATGCAGGATTTGCGTGACGTCAGTATGACGCGTTTTTCGCATGTGGCGTTGTAGATACCGGTACACAAGTCTTCCTCTATGTGAGAAGGAGTGGGCCCAGTACGGGTTGGTAGATGTCACATGTTTTCGAATTTTTGGTTGTATGCCGGTGATGAAATAATTTACACAAACTAAAGCGTGTGTGCGCGCGCGCGGAACCGAGAAGCACAGAACCGGTCGAAGTGGAGGTGCTTGGGGGAGGAACCATAATGATGATGATGGAAGCGCCTGTCTGGGTTCGAGCCTAGGACTCGTAAGACTCGTCGTGGCCGTCACCACAGGGCCACCAGCGCTCTGCTGCACTGCGCCACACTTTGCTGACTGGTATTTGAGCTGTTTTAATACGGCAGGATCTACCTATTCTTGAACAGTTCATTCTGGTACGAGGTAAGAAGACCAGGACACCAGAACCCCTTCTAAAATTAGGCCATAGTTGTCTGTATAATTAATTACCATAAATAATTCCTTAACCAAGTCATAACGCGGTAAGTGGGCTGCCCCCTGACAGATAACTTAAGCCTGAGGTATTACTAAGGAATGATTTACGGAGGAGGGTGGCGGGGAGTAAATACCTATGTCATCCCGCTTCGCCCAGCTAGTGTTTATAGCCAAACTATTACCTACTTATACGTTTTCCCACAATTTATCGTTTGGTCTTTCCTGTTGAAACAATTATATTGAAACCAGCACATACCATCGATTCCAATATGTAGGTGCCTTTCTGCTGTTGCCTGCAACCAGAGGGTAAATTCTCGTAATTTTAAGAACGTTCACAGTCTGATCTCAGTCTCAATCTGTCAAAAATACCTCTTATTTCCCTACATTTTTGACAAGTTTTTGATATTGATTTTCACTGAGATGAGATTGCGACTAGATTTTGAACTTTTTTTATTACGGGAATTGGCCTTCTGGACTGCGAGTATTTTATATTTTTTTATACAAATATCCAGGATAATGATAAATATCTTTGAAAATTCAAAAGTGCCTGTAAATGGTTTAATTAAAATAAATGCTTTGAGTTTGATTTTCATGAAAAGTAGTCAATGTCCTTCTCCAAGTCCCAGGCGAAACAAAAAAAAAAACTTCATATCGATCAGTTCACTGATTTCAGCGTGAAAGGGTTACAAACATACGGAGTTACTAGCACAATTACAAGATTAGTATGGATGCATTAAACCTTTAAGCTAAAGTGCCTTCAAAATTGCTAATTTATCCGCAAATACTGGCCAATTCGGAAGTCATGTTTATGAACATGTAGTCGTCTTTTTCGGTTGGTGTAGTTTCCTATAGCATACTAATTAATTGGCAGGGTTGACTTCACTCCTGTCGAACCCTATCATTTATTAGCATATTCATTAATTAATTGGCATATAGAGGAGGACAATTGTGTGCTCATTAACTGTGGTAGTTATTTTATTAATGAGCATATTTTGTCGCATTTTGTCGTACAGTTTTACCTACCCTTGGCAAGCATTAAAATAACTTCCACGCGATGCATAAATGTACATCCGGGACACCTTAGGCTGTTAGCTCCGATATAATCTTGGTATCATGACTGGACAGGTCCACTTAATCTGTGTGGTCCTTTCCTCATAACACCATTTCAGACACTAATCTACATGAGCCACACATAATCTGACCAAGATTATGTCTGGACTTTAAAAGGGACAGTGACCTTTTGGTTTGTTTCAGTACTTTTTAGTCAACCTGACGCAAAAACATATAATATGTATCTATAAATATAATAACAACGTAACGGAGTGAAAACTGCACATTTTTTATTAAAAGTACCTAGTTTTTAAGATGTCTGGGAACGATTCTTATGCCGAAAATATAGTTTTTAGAATACACAGACATCAATTTTCAGTGTCACAGTAGTCGGAAAGGAAATACCGATCTCATCTAGTTATTAAAATATGATTGACTTGCAAAAGTGATTGAATAAACCTACTTACAGAAATAAATACATATATCAAGTAGTTCGTGCTGAAACGAGAGAAGAATATAAACCTTCGAAACATACACGATCGATTACCTATAAGCAGCAATTACAAAAATAATTAAAATAAACATAACTAAGAAGAAAAGTAAACAATAGAAAGATTACATAATTGAACATCTTGTCCGAACATAATGGATTCCGTAGAGCTCGTTGAATAATAATCTATCGAATGAATAATTTATTAAAGTGCTTCCAACTGCGGCTATGTTCTCGTAACATTGTTGTAGTCGAGTGGAATGATTTGACTCTTTGTTGAACGTCTTTGAAACTATTATGGGATAGTGAGTGCATGAATACTACTTTTTCTGAAATGGGTTTACAATCTTTCATATGCGCTCTATGACTATAAGTACGCATTACATGGGCTTTCTAAAGTCTGGTAAATTAGACTGTTAAGCAAATCAAACCTGTCATACTTTGACAGTTGTTTGAAATGGCTTTAACACAGCGAATCGACGTAGGGTATTAATTCGCTTAGCAATTATTTTCCGAGACTGTACCTTAGTCAAAGTAGTTAGTACAATGCATGTGTTTTGAGGAAACCGGCACGTCCTAGAGTTATAAATTTGTACTATTATGTATTCTGTGGTTTTAACATGTTTTTGAACTACCCGTCAGCCTCTTTGAGTAAGGAAAGATTTGTAGGTACGCGAAACTTAAAAAATGCAAATAAAAAAATCTAATAACTCAAATGACGATCTCAAGTCTGATAATCTAATTCGCAATGTTGGAAAAAATAACGCAAAAAAATGATAGAGAGTTTATAAACAATTCCACAAGTTTATTTTTATCCTCAATCATAATAAAAGTGTTTAAACGGTAGGAAACCTCAGTCGATCGGGAAAACTAGGACAACAGAGAAGTAGACTCGTTCATAGCTACCTAGCGATTACTCAAACAACACTCTGTTACTGAAAGCTTCATCAATTCATCTTCTGTCAAACCTTATGCCAATGGATGATTGGTTGATGGTATATTTGTTAACCAATCACAAGCAAGAGTTTGTGGATGAAGTTGACTAAACATTTTAAGGTGATCAACTAAGAAATGCCTGTAGTGCCCCTTCACCAGTCCCTCAGGTGACTTAAATAGTGCTCCTGATGCTGCAATCAACGTGGCCACCAACTGGGTACAACCAATATAAAAACAACGAAGCAGAGCACCACCTGCCAGGGTCGTGGGTTGTTCGAAAGAGTTAACGTGGCCCCTGGCACAGGCAACTGAAGGAACACGAGTGGGTTTTAGTCAGTAAATGTCTGACATGCCCTCGGGGCTCCGCCCAGAGCGGGAGAAGGTATTTGACGATTTCCCACCCAAAAACAAAGCAGAGCACCATCAACACAAAAAGAAGAAGATGCTTAGAAATGGGCGCTCCGTTTGAGCCTAAGACTTTGCGGGCTATCCCGAATGTAAAATGTCCCGTGAGTAAATCCCTACACATGAAATCAAAAGTTATTTATTCAAACTAGGCTAACAATCAGCACTTTTTTAACGTCAAAATTACTAATGACAGTCCCCCTAAAACCCCCTTTCACTTCCTAGGGCTTTAGCTGGGAAGAAGTGGCGCAACAAACTCTCCAGCAGCACAGCTGTCTGTTCAGTTAGAAGAACTTGCCTTGAATGCCTAAGGCATTAAGTCCGCCTTTGTACCTTTTTGTGCGAAAAGTTTAAATAAATAAATAAATAACTTGATGTGGGTAACATATCTTCCATCGGAATGATCATGTAACATCACTGCGATAGTGACACAACACTACGGTTTTTGACAGGAACTATGAGGATTATTTTTCACGAGTTAATCCTTTTTATCCCCACGATTTCTATTGTGTGACTATCACTGACTGATTTCAATTTCGCTTCGCTCTTTTGCACGCTGTTTATCACAGTTCTAACCTAACCGATTTGGTCGGGGTGCTCTGGCTTAGTTACTGCGACCAATTCGGCTCGCGCGTGATTGGTTACAACCTAAACTATAATTTATTGAATATCATTCAGGCCGTTAGTTGAACGGCCGCCATTTAGTTAAAAGGCCAGACGGTTGACTAAACGGCTAATTAATCCAGTTGGCTGCGACATATATACAACAACACAACATCCTACATGAGCTTAAATCAGACATGAAATGTCTAATTAAAATCCCTTCGAAATCGTTAATCAAAAGCAAGAATAACGAGATAACAGAACACGCCACAAAGCTATCAGCACGTAGAGGATTAATTATTCCGTGATTATTACAGGGTTGTCGCGTAATGCCTTGTCCATCCATCACTAACGTAATTAATTATCGCCAACCCTAACAGCCTCGTCTAAAAGAGGGTACTTCGTCTCAAGATGGATGGCGTTGATGGGTGTACGTAGGCAGGGATAGGACGACGTTATTTGGGTTTTTTTGAGGAACATCATAATTTTGTAAGGATAACGATGTTGTGTCAATATTAATTCTTGGTCTTGTTTTAATTGTATTACAATAGCTTCGTGTCAACGTAAGCCGACCCTTTTTTAAATCAAAATATGTTAACAAAATATTGGTTAATTACATCATTCGTGTTGAAATTATGCACGTGAGAATTAAAATATTAAACATAAGCCAGCTAATCTTCATTAAGCATCTTCGCAGGATGGCTGGTAGCAGCTGGATGAGAGTTGCCGAAAATCGAGTTGAATGGCGTGCAATAGGAGAGGCCTATGTTCAGTAGTGGACTGCTATAGGCTGATGATGATGATGTCAGCTAATAGATCAGAGCCAGCTAAGCAGCTAAGAGATAACCAGTCCCTACTGACGGTGCCCGCTCACGAACAAGACGCATGGACTAGCACCATTCAGCTCAACTATTTTGAGGGGAGCTAATAGATCCAAGACATGCGCCAACATCAGCGAGACATTAGAGTGGGCATGAAACACTCTCAGCCGCCAAGTCAATGAAAGAAAACTCGAGCCCTGTATTTACTGGGAGTAGTTGTTCTGTAGAACAGTCCAAGTAATTTAAAAGTCAGTTGAAGTAATTTTAAAGTCGGTTGTAGGTAGGTACTTAGGTCCGACTCAATCTGGGTAGTCTCTGCAGTCAGTCACTTGGTACGGGTTATTCTTATTACTTTTTATGCTGATCTAAAGATGAAGAAGAAGGCCTTTACTCTATTTAAGGAAACCCTCAGTCATTCCCCCAGTCAGTTCATTCTTATGTAAACAGCAAACTTGGGTTTCTATACACCGTTCGCGATTTATATGCCAAACATGTAAAAAAATATGAGTATTTGGAAAAATAACTTTAATACCCACACAATAAAGTTCAGTTTACGCTACAACTTTAAACATTTTTATATTTTTTTAAATAGTGCTAGTCACACTAAAATCAACTTAATTACTACAAAAAAATATATATATATGTATTTGTTTAGCTTGAAATAACAACATTGGAAACAGAGATTTGAATAGACCTTAGTTTCATTACATGACAAAACAAAAAATAAATAAATTAGATGTTTTGTTTATGGGGTTATCGACCGCTGTTAGTGTATTTACGTGAAATATCAGTTTTTGAAGAAGGCTATAAGGCTACTTAACGTCACGCTGGGACCCTTAGGAGCGAAAAAACACGAAAACGAAGTAATAGCGCGGGCGATGCGATGATAAAACCACGGGTACAAACCTGGCAACAACAACAAAAAACTTCAAGAGTTTACTCAACCCGGAAGATATGAAAACCGACTATATCTACTAGAGTACTTAATGAAAACGTTACATTAACATGCAAGTGGCTCGCTTGTGCATGCATGAATTAATTTATTAAATGACAGTAACTAAGATTTTGATATTGATTTTCACTGAGATGAGATTGCGACTAGATTTTGAACTTTTTTTATTACGGGAATTGGCCTTCTGGACTGCGAGTATTTTATATTTTTTTATACAAATATCCAGGATAATGATAAATATCTTTGAAAATTCAAAAGTGCCTGTAAATGGTTTAATTAAAATAAATGCTTTGAGTTTGATTTTCATGAAAAGTAGTCAATGTCCTTCTCCAAGTCCCAGGCGAAACAAAAAAAAAAACTTCATATCGATCAGTTCACTGATTTCAGCGTGAAAGGGTTACAAACATACGGAGTTACTAGCACAATTACAAGATTAGTATGGATGCATTAAACCTTTAAGCTAAAGTGCCTTCAAAATTGCTAATTTATCCGCAAATACTGGCCAATTCGGAAGTCATGTTTATGAACATGTAGTCGTCTTTTTCGGTTGGTGTAGTTTCCTATAGCATACTAATTAATTGGCAGGGTTGACTTCACTCCTGTCGAACCCTATCATTTATTAGCATATTCATTAATTAATTGGCATATAGAGGAGGACAATTGTGTGCTCATTAACTGTGGTAGTTATTTTATTAATGAGCATATTTTGTCGCATTTTGTCGTACAGTTTTACCTACCCTTGGCAAGCATTAAAATAACTTCCACGCGATGCATAAATGTACATCCGGGACACCTTAGGCTGTTAGCTCCGATATAATCTTGGTATCATGACTGGACAGGTCCACTTAATCTGTGTGGTCCTTTCCTCATAACACCATTTCAGACACTAATCTACATGAGCCACACATAATCTGACCAAGATTATGTCTGGACTTTAAAAGGGACAGTGACCTTTTGGTTTGTTTCAGTACTTTTTAGTCAACCTGACGCAAAAACATATAATATGTATCTATAAATATAATAACAACGTAACGGAGTGAAAACTGCACATTTTTTATTAAAAGTACCTAGTTTTTAAGATGTCTGGGAACGATTCTTATGCCGAAAATATAGTTTTTAGAATACACAGACATCAATTTTCAGTGTCACAGTAGTCGGAAAGGAAATACCGATCTCATCTAGTTATTAAAATATGATTGACTTGCAAAAGTGATTGAATAAACCTACTTACAGAAATA
This sequence comes from Apamea anceps, assembly GCA_951799955.1. Lineage (NCBI taxonomy): Eukaryota > Metazoa > Arthropoda > Insecta > Lepidoptera > Noctuidae > Apamea > Apamea anceps. The sequence continues at coordinate 19,311,296 of OX637513.1, read as the reverse complement.
AATACATATATCAAGTAGTTCGTGCTGAAACGAGAGAAGAATATAAACCTTCGAAACATACACGATCGATTACCTATAAGCAGCAATTACAAAAATAATTAAAATAAACATAACTAAGAAGAAAAGTAAACAATAGAAAGATTACATAATTGAACATCTTGTCCGAACATAATGGATTCCGTAGAGCTCGTTGAATAATAATCTATCGAATGAATAATTTATTAAAGTGCTTCCAACTGCGGCTATGTTCTCGTAACATTGTTGTAGTCGAGTGGAATGATTTGACTCTTTGTTGAACGTCTTTGAAACTATTATGGGATAGTGAGTGCATGAATACTACTTTTTCTGAAATGGGTTTACAATCTTTCATATGCGCTCTATGACTATAAGTACGCATTACATGGGCTTTCTAAAGTCTGGTAAATTAGACTGTTAAGCAAATCAAACCTGTCATACTTTGACAGTTGTTTGAAATGGCTTTAACACAGCGAATCGACGTAGGGTATTAATTCGCTTAGCAATTATTTTCCGAGACTGTACCTTAGTCAAAGTAGTTAGTACAATGCATGTGTTTTGAGGAAACCGGCACGTCCTAGAGTTATAAATTTGTACTATTATGTATTCTGTGGTTTTAACATGTTTTTGAACTACCCGTCAGCCTCTTTGAGTAAGGAAAGATTTGTAGGTACGCGAAACTTAAAAAATGCAAATAAAAAAATCTAATAACTCAAATGACGATCTCAAGTCTGATAATCTAATTCGCAATGTTGGAAAAAATAACGCAAAAAAATGATAGAGAGTTTATAAACAATTCCACAAGTTTATTTTTATCCTCAATCATAATAAAAGTGTTTAAACGGTAGGAAACCTCAGTCGATCGGGAAAACTAGGACAACAGAGAAGTAGACTCGTTCATAGCTACCTAGCGATTACTCAAACAACACTCTGTTACTGAAAGCTTCATCAATTCATCTTCTGTCAAACCTTATGCCAATGGATGATTGGTTGATGGTATATTTGTTAACCAATCACAAGCAAGAGTTTGTGGATGAAGTTGACTAAACATTTTAAGGTGATCAACTAAGAAATGCCTGTAGTGCCCCTTCACCAGTCCCTCAGGTGACTTAAATAGTGCTCCTGATGCTGCAATCAACGTGGCCACCAACTGGGTACAACCAATATAAAAACAACGAAGCAGAGCACCACCTGCCAGGGTCGTGGGTTGTTCGAAAGAGTTAACGTGGCCCCTGGCACAGGCAACTGAAGGAACACGAGTGGGTTTTAGTCAGTAAATGTCTGACATGCCCTCGGGGCTCCGCCCAGAGCGGGAGAAGGTATTTGACGATTTCCCACCCAAAAACAAAGCAGAGCACCATCAACACAAAAAGAAGAAGATGCTTAGAAATGGGCGCTCCGTTTGAGCCTAAGACTTTGCGGGCTATCCCGAATGTAAAATGTCCCGTGAGTAAATCCCTACACATGAAATCAAAAGTTATTTATTCAAACTAGGCTAACAATCAGCACTTTTTTAACGTCAAAATTACTAATGACAGTCCCCCTAAAACCCCCTTTCACTTCCTAGGGCTTTAGCTGGGAAGAAGTGGCGCAACAAACTCTCCAGCAGCACAGCTGTCTGTTCAGTTAGAAGAACTTGCCTTGAATGCCTAAGGCATTAAGTCCGCCTTTGTACCTTTTTGTGCGAAAAGTTTAAATAAATAAATAAATAACTTGATGTGGGTAACATATCTTCCATCGGAATGATCATGTAACATCACTGCGATAGTGACACAACACTACGGTTTTTGACAGGAACTATGAGGATTATTTTTCACGAGTTAATCCTTTTTATCCCCACGATTTCTATTGTGTGACTATCACTGACTGATTTCAATTTCGCTTCGCTCTTTTGCACGCTGTTTATCACAGTTCTAACCTAACCGATTTGGTCGGGGTGCTCTGGCTTAGTTACTGCGACCAATTCGGCTCGCGCGTGATTGGTTACAACCTAAACTATAATTTATTGAATATCATTCAGGCCGTTAGTTGAACGGCCGCCATTTAGTTAAAAGGCCAGACGGTTGACTAAACGGCTAATTAATCCAGTTGGCTGCGACATATATACAACAACACAACATCCTACATGAGCTTAAATCAGACATGAAATGTCTAATTAAAATCCCTTCGAAATCGTTAATCAAAAGCAAGAATAACGAGATAACAGAACACGCCACAAAGCTATCAGCACGTAGAGGATTAATTATTCCGTGATTATTACAGGGTTGTCGCGTAATGCCTTGTCCATCCATCACTAACGTAATTAATTATCGCCAACCCTAACAGCCTCGTCTAAAAGAGGGTACTTCGTCTCAAGATGGATGGCGTTGATGGGTGTACGTAGGCAGGGATAGGACGACGTTATTTGGGTTTTTTTGAGGAACATCATAATTTTGTAAGGATAACGATGTTGTGTCAATATTAATTCTTGGTCTTGTTTTAATTGTATTACAATAGCTTCGTGTCAACGTAAGCCGACCCTTTTTTAAATCAAAATATGTTAACAAAATATTGGTTAATTACATCATTCGTGTTGAAATTATGCACGTGAGAATTAAAATATTAAACATAAGCCAGCTAATCTTCATTAAGCATCTTCGCAGGATGGCTGGTAGCAGCTGGATGAGAGTTGCCGAAAATCGAGTTGAATGGCGTGCAATAGGAGAGGCCTATGTTCAGTAGTGGACTGCTATAGGCTGATGATGATGATGTCAGCTAATAGATCAGAGCCAGCTAAGCAGCTAAGAGATAACCAGTCCCTACTGACGGTGCCCGCTCACGAACAAGACGCATGGACTAGCACCATTCAGCTCAACTATTTTGAGGGGAGCTAATAGATCCAAGACATGCGCCAACATCAGCGAGACATTAGAGTGGGCATGAAACACTCTCAGCCGCCAAGTCAATGAAAGAAAACTCGAGCCCTGTATTTACTGGGAGTAGTTGTTCTGTAGAACAGTCCAAGTAATTTAAAAGTCAGTTGAAGTAATTTTAAAGTCGGTTGTAGGTAGGTACTTAGGTCCGACTCAATCTGGGTAGTCTCTGCAGTCAGTCACTTGGTACGGGTTATTCTTATTACTTTTTATGCTGATCTAAAGATGAAGAAGAAGGCCTTTACTCTATTTAAGGAAACCCTCAGTCATTCCCCCAGTCAGTTCATTCTTATGTAAACAGCAAACTTGGGTTTCTATACACCGTTCGCGATTTATATGCCAAACATGTAAAAAAATATGAGTATTTGGAAAAATAACTTTAATACCCACACAATAAAGTTCAGTTTACGCTACAACTTTAAACATTTTTATATTTTTTTAAATAGTGCTAGTCACACTAAAATCAACTTAATTACTACAAAAAAATATATATATATGTATTTGTTTAGCTTGAAATAACAACATTGGAAACAGAGATTTGAATAGACCTTAGTTTCATTAGGTACATTTCTAAATCTTATTCTAGTTTCATTCCACTGTACAATATAGGTCAGCTCTTCCAGAAGCACTTTGTTATACTTACAATAAGGATCGTACAAACCGCATCGGGGAGCTCCTCAGTTTTAACTGAAAGATTGATCGCTTGGCGTTACATCTAGTGATCGGAGAGATAGTGCTATTTGTTACAAGGTTACGCGGGATTGCGTTGGATGAAGATTTTGTACATAAAATAAGCTCTTTTCGTATTTATTTGTAACAAGCTGAACCGACAGACGTTGTCCTATCCAAATTTCAATAATTAATAAAAAAATCTCAGGGAAGGACGTTAAGTTTTTGCCAAATGTGAAAATTTTCCGGGACACTTTTCCAATTTTTCTTTACGTAAAAACTTAATTCGAACTATTACGAAAAGAAAACAAACAATTGCCAAATCGGACCAGCCATTCTTAAGTGATGTGCTTACCAACCAGCAGCATTTCATTTTTATTTATACAGGGTCAAATTAAATTAGCTAGTGAAACTCCGCAGATGTGATGGGTCTAAACATGACAAAACAAAAAATAAATAAATTAGATGTTTTGTTTATGGGGTTATCGACCGCTGTTAGTGTATTTACGTGAAATATCAGTTTTTGAAGAAGGCTATAAGGCTACTTAACGTCACGCTGGGACCCTTAGGAGCGAAAAAACACGAAAACGAAGTAATAGCGCGGGCGATGCGATGATAAAACCACGGGTACAAACCTGGCAACAACAACAAAAAACTTCAAGAGTTTACTCAACCCGGAAGATATGAAAACCGACTATATCTACTAGAGTACTTAATGAAAACGTTACATTAACATGCAAGTGGCTCGCTTGTGCATGCATGAATTAATTTATTAAATGACAGTAACTAAGATACAACGCAAGACTGGCGAGGTAATTGCATCTTTCAATTTGAATAGCTGATGTCCCAACAACAACAGCAACAACATGTGCAAAAGCTGTGTGTACCTTGCTACGTGCCTGCTGGAGAGTTTGTTGAGCCAGTTACTCTTCCCAGCTGACGCACTAGGAAGCGGTGAAGGAGGTGCTGATTCTCAGCCTAGTTTGAAGGAATGACTTTTAATTATTTTGATCGTGATGTACAATGATGGACAATGGGACCCGCACCTAAAAAAAATACTGTAGCATTGTGAACTGTATCTGTATTTTAGGGAGTAGTTTAATTAATCCTAGGAAAGCATGTATGTCTGAATTTACTTGGAGAAATGTCGACTGTCTTATGTAATTTTGACGTTCAAAAAGTGTTGACTCTCAGCCTAGTTTAAAGGAATGACTTTTAATTTTATGACTTCTTACAGACATTAGAATACCGCATGTGTACCAGTTTTGACAAAATACATATAATTGCTCACTAGTTCGATCTGTCAAAAAACGGTTAAGTGTGCACAGAGTATGCCAGTTTTATTTCTAGAGAACTAATGTTTCCTTTTGCAAGCATGGAACAATTTCAAAATGCTCACCAACTACAACTACTATAATAAATAAACTTAGCAATATCCAGCGAGCTCCCGAGGCGAAAATCAAAAATTCCATGTCACGATAAAGAAAATTGGTGGTACGCTTTACCAAAAGAAAACTTGAAGAACACGCATTCTTTGTCTGAATTCGGGACATGGCAAGAGCGAGATCTAACGAAACTTATTACAAAGTTCTTGCACAAGTTGTGTGATTAATGAGAATTTGACTGCGGTACAAGTATCAGAAATACATCAGTCTAGTTGGAACGCTTTTGGGAAAATGACGTTTGTTTAATCGGAATAATTATATTTAGGAATTTCTTTTCGAATTGTTAATTTTCATTTAAAAAATGCCAAGTGTTTAACTACAGGGTGGATGTCCATACAAGAATTGGGGATTTGGGATGGTAAAATGCACCGTGTCGCACAGGTTGGCGCGTTTGGCGTGGTCGGTTTAAAAAACCAAATAGATACCTACCTAGTTTCCTCATCCCGATGTATTTTGCTCCGCTTGACTTAACCTAGAATGCACTAAATACACTGAGAAAACTCATCATTCACCAAGATTTAAGGAAAGTGGCTGCCATTTGTTTTGCAAATCCTGATTGAATTATCTGACAACATACATCCTAAACTACTGAAGATAATTTAGAGTGTGGTACAAGACGCATAAAAAGTTTTCAAAACTCCACCCTGTGCGGATTTAACAGAGGTTATCTACAATTTGTATGCAATAACAGTTAGTTGCATCAATCGAATCGTTAATCACCCAGAACAATTAAATAAACCATCTCTAAACAGATACAGGCTTACCGTCAATTTGTCGCATAACGACCCGATCCGCAGGGAGGCAAACAGGATTAGATTATTCATTGATTGCCCGCACCCGGTAATTATACAATCGAGGCTCTCTAAAGGACAAAGGGACATAAACCGACCCCAGTATTATTTATTGATGCATGAGGGTAACAGATTCATCATAATTGTTATTTCAGTGGTTAAATGTACACAGAGGACTACAAGTTTTCAAGGAAAGTTGGTCCTTTGTTCCTTTGTGACGGGTTCATTAATGTTGTATGGTAAATAAAATATGTTGGATAAAGCCGCAGTTTGATGTAGCGAAACTGATACCAGCCGGTATATTCTGTAAAAAGCATACCGTGGGTGAAGAATTCTATCATTTCAGCGAATGCTAGCGATTGACACTATTGACAGCTCACTTCAAATAAGTTTTCACGGTGAGTTTTTTACAGAATAGATCATTTGCAGTAGATATGAGTATGAATGGATGAAAGCTTATGCTGATGAAATCTATATAAATAAAATTGGATCTTCGAAATGTATATACCATAACTTTCGAACGACTGCACCAAATTGGATAATTCTTTTTTTTTGTGTTCGTTATTGTCAGGACAAGGTTTGTATACATAATTGGATCCGGTAGGTGGCGCTGCTTTTTCGGGTGGGATGACGTCTGCTGGGTTGGCTAGGTTCTATCAATCAATCAGCGTTTTACTTATAGTAGGGTAGGTGTAGGGTAGGAGTAGGGTAGGAGTAGGTTAGGAGTAGGGTAGGAGTAGGGTAGGAGTAGGTTAGGAGTAGGGTAGAAGTAGGGTAGGAGTAGGGTAGGAGTAGGGTAGGGGGACGAACGGGTAATGCATTTTCGTGAATTGCTCTCAAGCTAAACCATTATATACTAAAATCACACATTGAAAGCTGAGGAGAGAATATGAGGAGTTGCTTTAGAAAATGATAAGACCAAGGGTAGAGTTTCGTTTATCTTCTTCATAGTTTTACAGCAACGCTTTAGATTCTAACTTCACTAAGCGTAACAGAATATGAAGTTCATAGACTACGTTACATAAACTAAAGTTCGCGCTTCGCCGGAATTTTAAAATAAGCTGCTCCCTCACCAGATTGTATATTTTTATCTTTTTCTATCACGATATAGTAACTTCATCATAGAAATGGTTCGGGAAAATGTTGTGAAGAAAACTGTCGATTAAAAGAAGAATGGCAGGACTCCCAAGAAATCCATCTTCCTGCCTTTGTCCCATGTTACTTGTGGTCGGCGCAAGACGTTTTATTCTTTCACTCTCCCCTATCAACCGTCACGCTATCATTCATTACCTTCTCTTTCAAAACAGATACGTCCAACATGAACTATGCACGATGGTTTGATGCACAGCAACTGAAACCAACACGCTGTCGCTTTGCGTCGTGTGTCGTGCACGGTTTGGATGCTCGATCAGACAAAGCTTCCCGCGGCTCGTAACCGTAGCGATGTCGGGCGAAGTTGAGAGACATGTCTGGAAACATCGAAAAAGATACTTGACGCGGTGGTTCGACATCACCCGACGTTCACCGACTACGCCCAACATCGCAAAAGACACGTGTCGTGGGATTTTGTTTTGTTCGCTAGTGAATACAAGGTTTTATCATCGATAGTACTTGTCAGTGGACTTAATGAGGCAACAATATTACATATACCAAATATTTTACATAAGAAATACTCGGGACGGCGAGGCCGCCATTTCCATCATGTTATTTTATTATCTTGGTCGCCTCAATTTTACCAATTATGGATGAAGCAAAAAATAAACATTTATTTGGTACTTAGTCGAATAAAGCATTTTATGTTCAGTACTTTCTTGTCTTAGAAGACCTTCAACGAATAACTGAACAGGCAGCGCGGGCGTCATGCCATTGGCTGTCATCGTGGTTGGCATCACCATACGATGCTCATCATACATGCTGGCAGCAACTGTCACCTATTGCATTACTATAGACTCGATCATTCTCTGTACGCGACTGAGGGTCCCGCGGCTAAATAATAACAGCCGCACAGGTCGATCGGTCAGGTTAAGCTACGCTTGCCGCGGTTGGTCTGTGGATGGGTGACCATCTTTGCATACCGAGACCCCTCCGTGCTTCGGAAAGCACGTTAAGCCGTTGGTCCCGGCTTGTCATTCGTGGATCTTTGACAGTCGTTACGGGTAGTCAGAAGCCTGAAAGTCTGACAACCAGTCTTACCAAGGGGTATCGTATTACCCAGTTACTGGGTTGTGGAGGTCAGATAGGCAGTCACTCCATGTAAAATACTGGTATTCAGCTGCATCCGGTTGGACTGGAAGCCGACCCCAACATAGTTGGGAAAAGGCTAGGCAGATGATGATGATTCTCTGCACGCGGCTTTAATCTATATCTATACTAATAATAAAGCTAAGAAGCTTGTTTGCTTTTTTGTTTGTTTGTTTGAACGCGCTAATCTCCAGAATTGTTGGTTGGATTTTAAAGAATCTTTTTGCATTTGATAGCCCAATTCTTGAGGAAGGCTTTAGGCTATTTAACATCATGCCATAAGCTTTAGGAGCCGAGCAAAAACCAAAATATTAAGAAAGAACGCTATGAAGTCATAGCGCGGACGGGCGATGCGATGTGACGGTCGGGGAAGCAAGAAAAGAACACAGGGCCGAAGTCGCAGGCGTTAGCTAGTTTATAATAAGTATGTATAGAAGTTTTACATGGAGCACCGTTTCGAATAAATACAAATTGCATTGTTACTTTAAAATCTCTACAAAAGTAAACTGAATTGTATTCAAATAAATAACGCTGGCATTTCCGTCGGAAAACATTATTGTTTCAACTGACGTGCCGGAATAAATCTGATTCAGTTTAGTATTGAAACGTGAACAGTAAAATGTGAAATATAGCTCGCGGCAAGGCTGTTAACTGATGTGTCTATAAAAATAAAGTGGGATATGTGATTCAACGTAATCTATGTATGTATTTACCTAGCATATTCAAAATTTACTAAGCGACAAAGGGATAACTTTACAGGAGAAAAGTTTCAAGTTTAACTTTTCAGAAAAAAAATCGGTCAAGTGCGAGTCGGACTCGCGCACCCAGGGTCCCGAGCAAATTTGTATGTATGTAGCTACAAATTTACGGTTTGAGTGGGATATCGACGCTAAAGCTGTTACAAAAGATTCAGTAGGTACATGACTGTGAACCCCATGCTAGCCCCCTAGCATTAGCCCCCTTCTAGAATCATGTGCTGAATTCATGGTTACATTTTGAGCGCCGACATCCCTGCCACCCTGTATTTCTCTAATTAAACTGCTTATATATCTACCTATCCTACCCATCCCGACTATAAGCCTCCATTCTGTTAAGCCATCCTACCAATTTTCTTTCCTTCCATTCTTATTGAGTGCAAAAAACATAACTTCAGTGTATTTCGGTTATTCCCAACTTTTTTACAATACCTTTAGAAAGGGATTAGTTTTTAAGCCGGGTAAGATTCGGGTAATAATAAAATCGGTAATGGCTACGTGTAAATATTATCATAGATCCCGTTCACCAGCGGGGTAATCGCGTAACACACTTACAGTTGAATGGCTTTCATTTTGACAGTTCAACAACATTCATTGCGTCATTTATGTGGTTGAGCAGACAATTTTTTCGAACATATGGGTCAATGGACTAGCAATAACCTTCAAAATGATTCAGATTGGTGCTGGTTATTAAGCTATTATAAGTTATTGCTCGCGACTTCGTCCGCGTAAAATTTCTTGCTCTGAAGACCCACCCTGTCACGCAACGCCTGCCCGCACTATCGTTTTCTCTTGGAGTTTTGTTTTGACTGTTTTTCTTTTTGCTCGGCTTCTAAGAGTTTTAGCGTGATGTTACATCTTTACAGCCTAAAGCCTTCCTCAAAAATTGGGCTATGAAATGCAAAAAAAAAAACATTTAAATCCGTCTCGTAGTTTTGGAGATTAGCGCGTTCAAACAAACAAAAAAACTCTGCAGCTTTATTATTAGTAATAAATATAGTTAATGAAAATAACTAAAATAATGTCTTTTGTACGGGGTTACTATCCATCCGGTTTTTCTAGATAGGCCCGGCTTTTTGGCCCCGTTTTTTAATACTATTTATAAACCCTAAGCAAAGGATTTGTTTTGAAAACCATATAGTTTTACTCTATGTTAGTGTATCGCTTTTTAAAACAGTATCGTCGGAAATGTGAGTTGACGTTGCCAACTAAGACCACATAGGTACTGTGTATTTACATATAAAACAAACTATTACAAGTAAGCTGGTAAGTATGCAAATAACAGCTTATACCTAATTAATCAAGAAAAAACAAAACAAAATTAAATCCTAACTTAACTAAAACTATACACAAACTAAAATATAGCGTCGAAAAATTCATCCGCATCGCTTTCGACTGGTAATGTACCGAAGAGACTGGCAGCATCACCTCGTTGTATGGCAATTCTTAGCCTCTGGCCAAGTTAAAAGCCAGCCCTAGGTCACGGGAAGAGTCAACCAGCCGTTTCGAAATTTCGGTACAATACTTCTAACATGCGAATATCCATAATATTCAAACTACACGACAAGACGCGGAAAACTAAGCAAACAGTGAATCATGCCCTCAGTAATACTGCCGCCATAAAATGTTAACATTGGCCAGAAATCAAGCCTCGTTCCTAACCTGACATGATCGTAAAAACTGTGTTAAGGTTCCGTATGTATTACTGTGGCTATTGCGGGGGTTAGAGTGTGTCGGTTTACATGTAAAAGGGTATTTTTGTGTACATTTGTAGCAGTGTTGTGTGCGGTACATTATTATGATAACACACATAATCGCCCGTATCTTTTGATTGCGTTGACTCAGAAGTTTGGTTTTTTCACTGCTTCAAGGGATTGCAATTTTGAGTATTTAATATTCATTTCAATTTGATACCTCCACGCGTTCCTGAGAAAAAGGGCCTTGACAGACGAACAGACAGACGGACAACGATCGACATCGACGACAAGTGATCTCATAAGGGTTCCGTGATTCCTTTTGAGGTACGGAACCCTAAAAATACACACACGCACTACACACACTCACATACTTTCTACACTTTGACCTTGAGCTGGGTTAGCGTAATGCGGAGTTTCAATCAAATAAGAGGTCAGATTTTGTTACCAGTAGCGTGCAGCTTGCTGTGCCTACACGGGCTGCTGTCGTTTGACATTTTTTTTAATAAAAAACCGAAGCAGGAAACTGAAAGTTCTAACAGGTGATTATGTCAAAAAAACTCAAAAATTATCCGTAATTTGATGCATTCCTGTTAACTACAGGAAAGCTAGTCGGTGCGAACATCTGCAGTCTTTTTAATAGCTTACCAAACAAACGTTTCAAACAGTTATTTGTTAAAGAAAGAAACACATAGACATAAATCAGTAAGAAAGAACACTATCTCAAATTCATTGCCACAATAAATCTACGTTTCTTCTACTACAAAAACGATACAAATCAAGAATACTGCACTGCAACGAAATACTCGTATATTTCTATCTTCGGTACAGTGTTTAGGAGATCGCCCCACATGACCTCGGCCGAATAAATCTTGCTTTCCGATGGTTTGTCGCAGATAGTTGTAAGAGATAGAAAATATATGGGATATTGTGTTTCGAACGAAGGGAAAAGTTCTGGAGTGAAGAATTGTTTATGTGATTTGATTGAGGATAAACTGACAGAAATGTAGCTGAACTGGGAGAAAATAGTGTAAATGTGGATTGTTATGGGGCAACTATTTCTATCAAAGACATTTAATTACTCCGATATTGAATTTTAGTACATTACGATACGTGTGAAATTAGCGTAACGGCGTGAAATTAGCGCAAGAGTGTAGAGAGAGTGCTAAACGCCGAGTATTAATAGGTACTTAAGTGACACGTATCGTATACTATTTTATAGCTCATGTGACCTAAACCCGACCTTAAGTCACACTTTTCTGTGTAAAAATGGACTACTTAAGTCACAGAAAAGCGTGACTTTTAAGTGCGGGTTTAGGTGAAACAGTGCTATAAAATATTATTTTCATAGATGCGTAGGTACCTATTTTAATTCGAAGACATATGACATCTACCAACACGCACTGGGCCCACGTGGTCCCGGCGGCCCCCCTACGGATTATGGTCCCTCTCACTGAGAGGCCTGCTTCCCAGCACATTACAGGCTGATTATGTATCAAGTTCTCATAGACGTGAAATTATAACTAATAAGTATGGTATTCCTGAATTTGTACAATTTTAATTCTCCTGAAACGGGATACATCGTGAATTTTATCATTTTCTTATCTTTTCTTAAAGGTATTGAAAATTACATCAAGTTCCCATTATTTTTGAATGCCAAAAAATACACAGTGACGTGAACGAAGCCGCGGGCACAGCTAGTTGAATAAACCGGATTGTACAAAAGCGTGATCTTTTTTTTTTTTTAGGATGGGAAATCATCAAATGATCCCTCCCGCTCTGGGTGGAGCAGAAGGGAGTGTCAGACTCTTACTGACTAAAACCCACCCGTGTTCCTTCCTTAGCCCTTTATGTTCCAGGGCAGCGGTAAACCTTTCGGACGATCCCGCTACCCAAAAGCGTGATCTTAGATGTTAAAAATGTATTTGATTTCTGAAAACCCTCATGAAGTTTTTGATCAATAAATCTGCTATACGAGGTGGCAGGGACATCGACGCGCAACCTGTTAAGTACCATGGATTCAGTACAGGATTATGAACCTTCTTGGGGTTCATAATCCTGTACTGAATCAATGGTTGAAATTTAACGTCGGTGATTAAAAAATGAATTTGCTGTTCCATACATTTTGCCCGCGTGGCTCTTGTCTATGAGCTGATTTTTTTTTGATAACCGACGATACATGTCAGCGCTAGGGGTCTAGAATCATGTGCTGAACTCGGTTTTAGTTTGCGCGTCAATTCCCTTGTTCTCAAACTAAATAAGTTCAGTGCATCTTTTTCTTTCTATTTCATTAAGAAAAGGACAAAAGATAAATTTTAGTTTAGTCCTGTCAAATTAAGACGCTCCATAGACAGTTTAGACGTGATTAAAAACATGGCTACTAAAAAACTTTTTTGCAAAAAAATACAACCGACTTCCAAAAACGACACTACAAAGTGAAAAATAACTTTAATTTTGGAAGTCGGTGGCGTTGGGTTCGCATTTTCGTTGTTTGCCACCGACTTCCGAAATTAAAGTTATTTTTCACTTTGTAGTGTCGTTTTTGGAAGTCGGTTGTATTTTTTTGCAAAAAAGTTTTTATTTTTCACTTTTTAGTTGTAATTTTTACCAGTAATTTTGGTGTAAAAACCAAACTACTGAACCGTTTTTGATGAAATTTCTATGGGACCATTTGGGAAGTATACCCTTTCCAACAAAAAAAGAATTTTTCAAATCGGGTGGCAAGTGACGGAGTTATGCGCGAACAAACATAAAAAAAAAAAAAAAAAAATACAAACATCCGAATTGAGAACCTCCTCCTTTTTTAGAAGTCGGTTAAAAATACGTCAATTTACGTCTGTCGCTGACTAACTTGACAGGACTAAACTAATATTTTATCTTCTGTCCTTTTCTTAATGAAATAGAAAGAAAAAGATGCACTGAACTTAAATTTAGTTTAGTTTGTGAACAAGGGAATCGGCGCCAATGTCTCTGCCACTCTGTAAAATCTTGTGTCAGTGGTTGTAGTAGGATAGCTAATTAAGTCTTCATTCATTCGATTGGGCGGTTTCATAGTAGAAAGGGCAAAAAGGCAACATTTACTTTCCATTCAAACAAGCCTATTAATCCATTGAGAGAGTGTAGTGACATTGGCACATCCGCGGAAACCAAACGCTGGCACTCTGCCTACATACATTCGTTACATTTCGTCGGTTTTCTTAGCTAGATAAATTCTCTTTTCTTTTGTAAGGATAATCAAAATATTTACATAGAGTAGCATCTCGCGTATTCCTCTTGGGGTTTGGTAGGATAGGAGCTCCAAAATTGCGTGGGCTTATGTATGATATATGATGTAACGTTACAGGAGGTTTACTTCATTTAAAATTCAGGCATCTTTTCATACTAACAATCTCGTTCAGTTTACTGTTGGTCCAGCGGGGTCATTGGGTATCACACTAATGGCTTTCATTTTGATAGTTCAACAACATTCATTGCGTTATTTACTTTGCTGAGCAGTCGCATTTTTCGGACGTATGAAGCAATGGATTAGCAATATCCTTCAAAATGATTCAGATTGCAATTTAAACTGTGTTACGCAATTAGGATGCCGTAATTTGATAAAGGGGTAGTGCTCTGTCACTACAGCCGAACAATTCCGTAAAAATCTCACCGTGAAGTGAGTTTGAAGTGAACTGCAGTGCGATTCTGTAACCATCTCACCGTGAAAATTTAGGTGAAGTGAGCGTGGAGTGAGCTGTCATTCCAAATAATGCTAGGGATTGACACTACTGACAACTCACATCAAGTTCACTTCACTTGAGTTTTCACGGTGAGATTTTTACAGAATCGACCGGCTGTAATCCTACCTAACGCTAGGGAATCTAGGGGTTGACGGCTCATTTCAAACTCACTTTAACTAAGTTTTCAAGGTAAATTTTTTACAGGATACAGCACTACAGGACAACTGGCCTAATGCCTGCCTCAGGCTATGATAACCCCTGCCTATTATAAATGCTTTATGTAGTGAGCAGTGAGTGGTTGACGGTACGGTTGGCGCAGTGGTTAAGCGATTGACTGCTGCGCTGCGTGTCGCGGGTTCGATTCCCGCACGGAACAAATATTTGTATGACCTACATGTATTTGTTCCGAGTCTGGGTGTTTTTCTATCTATAATATGTATGTATTTAAAAAAAAAAATGTAAATAAGTAGTTTATCAGCCATCTCGTTACCATAACACAAGCATTAGGTTGCTTAGCTTGGGACTAGATGGCGCTGTGTGAAATGTCCAGGGATATTATTATTATTATTATTAGTGGTGGCCCAGTGGTAACGGCCATGACTAACGAGTTGTTGGTCGATAGGTTCGAACCTAGTCCGGCGTTTTACTTTGTGTAAATTATTTCATCACCACTGAAGGAAACCGTCGTGAGGAAACGGTTCGTTCTCTAATTATTGTCTTAGAACCAAAAATTAGAGGACATGTGACATCTACTAACCCGCACTGGGCTCGTGTGGTGGATTACGGCCCATTTACTGGGAGGAGGCCTGTGTCCCAGCAGTGGGAACAATATAGACTGATTATGCTATATCTAGTAGGTAGGTCACATCCAACTTAGACATGTCCTAGTGTAAAGGTTATAAAATATTTCTACTGACATCCTTGGACGCACTCTTCCAGCTGATAATTCGCCTTAATTAAACTGAGCTTTAAGCAGCTTCGCGTTAACGCCTTAAGTTGGCACTTTCCAAAGCTAGCACGTTAGAAGCCTGCTCAAGTTTACAGCAGTAATATAGTGGCAGGCAGCTATTGCAGCTAATAATGGCGGAAACGGCGCAGTGACGTAGATTCCGCCTTTCGGGACCCAGTTCGAATGGAAGACGAATTGTATTAGTTCATTATTTTAATCTATACTAATAATAAAGCCAAAGAGTTTGTTTTTTTTTTTGTTTGTTTGTTTGAACGCGTTAATCTCTGGAACTACCAGTTGGATTTGGAAAATTATCTTACAATTTGATAGTCAAATTCTTGAGGAAGGCTATAGGCTATTTAACATCACGCAAGGTCCCTTAGGAGATGAGTACAAAAAAAAAAAGTTAGAAATAACTCGAAGCGAAAACGAAGTAAAAGCGAAGAGCTGGCGATGCGATGCGATGGGATGGGTCGGGGAACAAGAAAATTCACGCGGGTGAAGTCGCGGGGAGAAGCTAGTAGTATTATAACAAAGTTGTCTATCAAATCATTTTTTTACAGCTTCAAATAGTAATGGCAATGAATAGCTTTTATGTAATAAAACGGAGTACTGCATAATAATTTTATTTAATCGGATATTTTAACGTTAGCAAGTCGTAAATATATTTGTATTTTTATTGGCCAACGGATTATGGACGTCAGCGTCATAGTAAAACTCTTTCATCACAAATATTAAAAGAGATGTTAAAATATGAAGAAAGACTTTATCTTAGAATAAAAATCATATGTACTTGAGCAATCTTTTCTTAAAAGATTCTATTTCACTAAGACACTCCCTAAAAGATACTCTAATTTTATAATATATTGTTTACAAAAAAAAAAAAATGCGAAAAACATAGACTAGACCATAGATTTTTTTATAATTCTATGCTATAAACTCACCTCATGAATAGAGGTTCCTTTTTTAAAACATGCACATGAGTCAAATCAAAATATTTTATTTCACATAAACCTACATGGGTCTTGGGCACATGGTGCACGGTTCCAATTGATCCTTTTCTATGGAGAAGAGTTGGCAAAAAACTCCAAGCTTGCTTTTATTATAATATTTCCAAATTACAGTGTTAATAGGTATGGGAGGACATTGTAGTGTGGTGATCCTTTCTTTTACTTTTCTTTGCCGGAAAGAGTTGACAATAATCTTATCAAAAACTATGACCTACCAACTAAGCTCACATTGTGGAATCCACTATATTCAGCCTATAATGTTCCCACTGCTGGGACACAGGCCTCCTCTCTGTGTGAGGAGTGGGCCGTAATTCCGTATAATACAAAATAACAACAGCATACATGTTTTTGCTTTACGAACCAATTTTCACAAGCATATTCAACATTCATTGTTAAAGATGTCTTTGACACTATAAAAACTATTACTACATAACCATTTATATGCTATTTATTTTTGAATAATCTCATATTTCACGTCTTGAGATTACTTGGTGTCTAGGCCATGCCGGTTTCCTCACGATGTTTTCCTTCGCCGCCGTTTTGAATATGTTAATACGTTGAGAGCAAATACCTACCTATGCCTACCTCAGTAGTCAGAAAATATATGATGCCGCACAAGGAGGTGACGATGATTGATGATTTAAGTACAACTTCGAAGAATTCTCGTTACAACGCTCATTAGAATTTATCATTTCGACATTTGGCTGCCGCAATATATTTCGGAAAATCGCGGTAACCTTTTCCCAGCTGGTCATTAACCTCAAAGGTCAACGATCGCTCTACGTTCATGGACTAATGTTCTTATCATAACGCTTGGTTTAAAGAATGGTGACCGTGGAATGGCGTAAAACTATGAGGAACTAGGCATGAGGAACAGGGGTTAAAGTTCACTCAACCTCCATAGAAAAGGGAGGATCCTCCGACCAGACGGGTGTTGTGTTGGCGGGCAATTGCCCAACGATTGATGTTGGGAAATTGTATCTATGCTAATTGCGCGGTAAACTCTGCTTGCGAGATGCAGGATTTGCGTGACGTCAGTATGACGCGTTGTTCGCATGTGGCGTTGTAGATACCGCTACACTGTCAAATCTCTGGTCAATCCTGAAATGCTTTTGGTGTGAGTGAAGAAGATTATCCTTTCCTCTGACCAAGAGTAGTAATTGCTATGAGCTGTGGGTTTTCTTGTCCGTTCTTCTCCATAGAGATCTACATTTTGGAATGGGCTTCAACTTTATGACTAACTGACCGACTCTTTGACAATTCAAAAGTGCTTGTAAATGGTTTAATTGCAAAAAATAGTGTTTGAGTTTGAGTTCCTCGTCTTAAGGATTTATTTTATATCGTGGGTGCGTTTACATAAACATAAACAAACAGCTTGAACGGAACGAAAAATTTGTCTGCGAGCAAATAAATTATAATTCAGAATGGGAACCGAACCTGCTACGAACGTTCTAGCTTAGCCACTGCGCCAACCGTGCCCTCATTATGAAAAAAATGCAGATGCACAATATTGTTTACCTGCCCATGTCCTAAGATGCCACAACAATTGTATGTATATGTAATCCAATAGAACAAAGAATCTTGAGTAAATTCAATTACTAGCTAATGCAATATTGCTTGTAAATAAACGGAGCATTTAATGTAATTACGTAACGTAACGCAAACAGTCTGGATGTCAGGGGCAAGTCTCTGTTTATCTGTATGAGAAAAATATGACCAAGATTATGTCTGAACTTCAAAACAGACTGTGACCTTTGAGTTTGTTTCGGTCGTTCTTCTCAGAGTAGACAGATACGAAAAGCCAACAGCATCTAGTTTTAAAAAAATATGACTGACGTGTAAAAGTGTTTGTACAAAGCTATTTACAGAAATAAAATCATTTATTTTTATAATTTATGGTGGATTTTATACAGTGTGTCAGGTTAAATGAGGGACAAACTTTAAGAGACTCATTAAAATAAACTACTATGCTGTCACCTCCTTCACCTCGCACACTTGCACTCACACACACACACTCACTCTCTCCCACAACACACTCACACAGACACATACACGCTCCCACACACTCGCTCTCACACTCGCGCACACATACTCACGCACACATACACAATTACTCAATTACTCACTCATTCGATTTAGTTCCTCTCACCCACTTTGTACCCCCATAACAGCAACAATCTTACTGCACCTAGCTAATTCCCTCTTAATGATTTCTTCTCACTGATGTTGTATACAGCTGTCACCTTTTGTTCGGAGGCTGGAGAGGCTGGTAATCTGTCATACAGGTCTCCTAGTACAGAAACCAGTCTCTCACATAGATCACAACAATTATAGCTAATGTTTTGTTTGCTTTTTTTTATATTTGTTTGTAAAATTCTATGTGAGAGAAGAACAATAAACTTTATTATTATTATTATTATTATTACTTTTAATATGAGACTAACACACACTAACACAAATGTTATTAAAAAGCCGCCGTTGCCGCGTTGCCTACAAAGTGTATCCTACACTTTGTAGGCAACGCGATCAAAATGGTGGATTTTTTTTCATAATTCAGATTTCTGTGAGTTGAACCTAACACCCTGTATTTATAACATCAAAAGATCAGGTGATTAGGTGTCGTCCTTTCAGGCAAAGTAATGTCTTTTTACACGACTGCCCAAAAAAAGGAGTGTTATGTTTTCAGGGTTCATATATGTTTGCGAGTTTCTTTATTCCACCATAACTTCTAAACGGTTTAGCCGATTTTTGTCTATTTTACTGGCAGACCTTCAAACAAAAAACACAGCATTGTTGCTTGATGGCTTTCCCAAACTATACTACTGATAATTTAACCTGTGCCGAATTAATAAAATTGCTCATTTTTACGCTACTTGTACTTTACGAACCTGAAAAAAAAAAAACGCTACGAAATCGGTTTATTTTTTAAGGAGCTACGATGCCACAGACAGACAGTCCGCCAACGGCTTCATAACACCTCTGTCACTTTTACCTCAGCGAGTGTATACCTAGTTAGTTCGATTCAACTTAGACCACACGTCAACGGTGCCATGGCGCCATACTGTCTACGACTTCCCGTTTCGGGTTCGGGTGAAATAATATTGAAGTGGTTTGTCATCCCATGAATGAGGACAATGGGTTACTCCGGTCTGTTTGTAGGCCATGACACACTTGCTAACTTTGCCAAAATAGTGTTGTAATAACCTACCCTAACACCATGCCTTTTCGGAGTATTTGACTGATTATGTTCTTTTATTATAAACAAACCATAGAGCAGGAAGATAGAATGTTATTTTGTATTTTTTATCCACTTTTGTTTTGTTGCACAAGCTACACCTCTGCTTAACCTTTTGGGGAATACAGCGTGATGTTATGACATGTTTTTGTTTTGTTATAAAAAATAATAACAGAAACAGTAGATGTGGTGAATAATTTTCAGAAAATATTAATCTATACTTATATTAATATTAATCTATTACTTATAATAAATCTGTAGAAGTGAAAATTCTGTACATTGAAAATATCAAAAAAATAAATGGCAGGGGGTGTTACTAGACCGACACCGAACCCAAAAATGTGATTAAAAAAATTTTTGTCTGTCTGTCTGTCTGTCTGTCTGTTTGTTCAGGCATCACGCAAAAACTACCGGTTCGATTACGATGAAACTTGGTATAATTATTCTTTAATATCCTGGGCACCACACTGGGTACTTTTTATCCCGGAAAAGTATATACAATAAAAAACAAACTTAATTTTGCGGTTCGATCCCTAGATCCGATTACTGTACCAACCGCAAATAATAAGTTTGTCGTAGGTTAGGTCACACGCAGTGGAGTTCATTTTTATTCCTTTTACTTTTTAGAGTTATTTAGGTTTATTTTTATATAAGTCGTAGGTATAGATTTTGATTTTAAAGTATAGGTAGTATATTTGATAGTGTACGTAGTGACCGTAGGTTATTTTATAATACTGTTAGGTAGGATAGTCATTCGTATAGATATTAGTTTTTAGAGATTTTGCTTATTTATTTAGTTTAGATTGAGGGGCCCGTGGCTAAATAATAACAGCCGCACAGGTCGATCGGTCAGGTTAAGCTACGCTTGCCGCGGTCGGTCTGTGGATGGGTGACCATCTTTACATACCGAGACACCTCCGTGCCTCGGAAAGCACGTTAAGCCGTTGGTCCCGGCTGTCATTCGTGGATCTTTGACAGTCATTACGGGTAGTCAGAAGCCCGAAAGTCTGACAACCAGTCGTACCAAGGGTATCGTATTACCCAATAACTGGGTTGTGGAGGTCAGATAGGCAGTCGCTCCATGTAAAATACTGGTATTCAGCTGCATCCGGTTAGACTGGAAGCCGGCCCTGAACATAGTTGGGAAAAGGCTAGGCAGATGATGATTGAGTTTAGATTAGTTATCGTCATAAATAGGTTTATTTAGGTAGGTAGGTATTTTATTTTCTGTTATTGAGTTTATTTATTTTTTTAATTAGGTAGGTACTTAGGTAAAGATATCATATAGGTACCCTCTTAATCACCATTAATGAGACACAATTGGTTTTCTATTGTAATTAGCCACAAAGGGCCCGCGAGATAGATGGCATCCTGGTGCACATACATTTTATCCTGTTAGCACGTTCCCGTGGGATAATTTCCGACATCCACGCGGGCGAAGCCGCGGGCAGAAGCTAGTTAATAATAAAGCTAAAGAGTTTCTTTTGTTTATTTGTTTGTTTGAACGCGCTAATCTCTGGAACTACCGGTCGGATTTGAAAAAGTCTTTTTTCATTTTATAGCCTATAATCTTGAGGAAGGCTATATAACATCACGCTATTACCTTTAGAAGTCATTCAGAAAGAAAGCTAAGTGGAAATGAAGTCATAGCGCGGGCAGGCGATGCGATGCGATGCGACAGGTCTGGGAACAAGGTATTTCAGGCGGACGAAGTCGCAGGCAGGTTTGAAATAAAAAACACAACTTAGATGTGTCCATCTTTTTCAAAGAATCCTATCAAGAATTCCTTTTGCGAGTACCTATCTACGAGTATTTATCTAATAAACTTTAGGGAGCAAAGAGACTCGCCAAATCAGCATAGCACAAGGAAAAGTATTATTTAATTTAATTGGAAGACTTCCTGAACACTTTCAGCAGTATTATTTTGATTATCTTAAGACAGAAGGAATATGTTCGTGTTTTATGCCACCATCATGGAGTTTACACAACGATCCTACTTCAGGAGTTTACTCCTTCTACTGAGAGAAATCAACTTTTAAGTGGTTTGAAATTTCCATCTGTCTGTTTCATGGGATGGGCAGGGCTCTATGTGGATGTAATGTGTATTTTATTCATTTCTGGTTTTGTTACAGCTGCGGTAACAATGCCTTTATATTAGACCGTAAAGATGAGGTTTTTAAATGAATTTAACGATCAATTCCTCTTGGTTGACAGGCAGGATCAGAAAGCACTTTTTTGATAATAGTAGACCAAAAATATCACAATCAGCCTATAATGTTCCCACTGCTGGGACACAGACCTCCTCTCTGTGAGAGGGAGTGGGTCGTAATCCACCACGCGTGCACAGTGCGGGTTGGTAGAGGTCACATGTCTTTGAATTTTTGGTTCTAGGACATGCCGGTTTCCTCACGATGTTTTCCTCCACCGTTTTGAGAGCAGTGGTGGTGAAATTATTCACACAGAATAAAGCGCCTGTCTGGGTTCGAACCTCGAACCCACGACCTACAACTCGTAAGTCGGGACCTTTACCACTGAGCAGTGGTGGCCCAGTAGTAACATTACATACATTTACAAAAATCGTGGTTATGGTCACGAAAACAAACAATCCATTTAAAAGATTTTCCAAGAACACTGAATAAATAAATAAATAGTGTCGGGTTGCGGACTTTTCCTAAACCCCGTTGACCTAGTTCGTATCCTATAAGTTGGACAAAAACTGCGGACGCACTTAATTTGTCTTTCATTGTCGCGTAACAGACAGATTGAGTGAAATAACATTAGTGGGGATGAGAGGGAAAAACTGAGGAGGGAATTTTTATTAGCTTTATTATGTAGCGTGTGAGATATTCGTTTATGTTTAATAATGTTTACGATTTAACTCGTGTGTAAAGGAGATTTCAAGATCAGTTTTGGGGTTTTTATTTATCACTTGTTTATCCCCGCGACTTTGTCCGCGTGAACCCACCACTTCGCATCGCATCATCTGTTCGCGCTATCAGTTTATTTTCGTTTATCGTTCTTTCTGACTTTTTTTTTTCCTTTTTCTCAGCTCCTTAGGGTCATAGCGTGATGCTACATAGCCTTGTTCAAGAATTGAGCTACCAAATGCAAAAAGATTTTTTTTAAAAGACACTACAAACATAAAGGCAGTTCCTTGTAATAGAATTTATTATAGAAAAACTTTTTTACAAAAAAAAAGAAACAACGTACTTCCAAAAAGACAGTACAAAGTGAAAAATAACTTTAATTTCGGAAATCGGTGGCAGATAACGAAAATACGAGCCCAACGACACCGACTTCCGAAATTAAAGTTATTTTTCACTTTGTACTGTCTTTTTGGAAGACGGTGGTTTTTTTTTTGTAAAAAAGTTTTTCTATAATAACTTCAATTACAAGGAAACAGCCTTTATTCATATTACCTATAGCCAACGAAAAAGAAAATATTTAAAGCTTATTAAAAATCCGTCATACTTACTTCGTAATGTTTCTACCGCATTGAGAGCCAAAACAAAGTTGATTTAACCTAATTAAAACAAAATTACTCAAGAATCAACAAAACAACAAACCCTTTCTTCAAACAAACAACGAAGATAAATTAAATATGAATGATCTGAAACCAAAGACTAACCGAATTAATTACGAACCAAAGCATTTTTAATCAAAGACCGCCTCTTATCGGTAGTTAGGTGAAGTTGAACATCTAAGCATGTTTACAGGAGTTGTGCAGTAAATCCCGCCGGTGGCTTGTTTGTTTACCTCCAGGCAGACTCGGTAATTTGACCTACATCTAGGGAACGTTAAGCAGAGTCGCTTAATTATTTATTTTGCCCATCTTTTCGGGGAAGGAGAGTTGTGCTGAGATTTATTGAATCTTCAGGAATTATAATGAGCCTGTAGTAATTGCTGTTTTGAATAAATACGATTCGCAGGTAAGTCTGAATAATAACATAGATGAAACTTTCGGGGCATATACAGGAGAAATTGTTAGTCAGTGCGCAAACAGAGGGGCAATTCTCGTAATTTTAAGAACGTTCACAGTCTGATCTCAGTCTCAATCTGTCAAAAATACCTCTTATTTCCCTACATTTTGACAGGTTTTTGACATTTGTTTGTCGCCGAGATGAGACGGCTACTAGATTTTGAACGTTTTAAATTACGAGAATTCGCCTGCTATAATCATGAATTCAGCATTACTATGGTAGGTATATGATTCTAGAACCCTAGCGTAGAAATTTTTCGTGTTTTTTTTTTGTTTATCTATACTGTCTCACTGCTGGGCAAAGTTCCCCTCAGATCCTCTCCAGGAACTCTTTTTCCTTGAAACCTTGAAATGAAATTTTTCGTAGTTACAAAAAAAAGTTGCTGTTCCATACATTTTTTGACCGCGTAGGTATTGCACTTTTCTAAGAAACGGCAGATTTTTTTAAAATAGGTACTTAACGACGAAAAATTTCGTTTCAAGGTCATATGCTGAATCATGGCACAGTTTAATGGTTTGTTACTATTTTTTCCTGTAAATATTCTATCTGGACAAATTATGATAATCATAATTAGGTATGTTCGTAGTCATTCTTAGGAATCCTATGAATTTAGAAGGACACTACTCCTCTTTGCTAGCCCTTTTTTTATTGCAATTAAATTAATTATTTTCTGAGGACGTTAAGTACAAAATAAGGTGACTTTAACGTTATTTCTAAATCTGGCGCGTTATAAACTTCTAGAGGACGAAATGTCACACTATTTCGATGGTAGATTATAATGGTGGTTATATTTATTTCATAACAAATGACTTCAGTCCAGATGGGGCTTGTAGTAAGTAATAACAGCCACGCGGGTCGATCTATCAGGTTAAGCAACGCTTGCCGGGGTTAGTCCGTGGATGGGTGACCATCTTTACATACCAAACCGGGAACACTCCGTGTTTCGGAATGGTCTCAGCTATCATTCGTGGATCTGTGACTGTCGTTACGCGTCGTCAGAAGCCCGAAAGTCTGACAACCAGTCTTACCAAGGGGTATCGTATTACTCAGGAAATGGGTTGTCGAGGTCAGATAGGCAGTCGCTCCATGTAGATTACTGATACTCAGCTGCATACGGTTAGACTGGAAGTCGATCCGTATATAGCTGGGAAAGGGCGAGGCAGATGATGATGAACAAATGACTTCAGTCCCATATTAACCCCACAATATTCCATTGAGTCCAACTGTAAGTATCAATCGAAGATTTTTCTCAGTGCCTACAGTTTTATCTTTATTATTCTTTTCTTTTTTCTTGCAGAATGTTCGACATCATCATGTTGTCAATGTTTTTTTTTGTGTTTATGTTCTTTTTTATGCGTCATGTTTGGATTCTGAAACATTTCTCCGACATTCGTTTCGCCGTTGAACGGATCACCGACAGAACGATTCACTTTTCATTTTTTCACCGGTGGAACGTTTCAATGACGAACGATTCGCCGACAGAAGGATTCACTTTTCATTATTTTACGGATAGAAAGTTTCAACGGCGAACGATTCGCCGACAGAACGATTCACTTTTGAAAATTTCATCGATAGAACCTTTCACTGGCGAACGATTCGCCGACACAACTGTTCGTCTGCCCCTGGGGTATAAAACATAGGTATTCGACATGTAGTCCTGGTTCCGTTTACTGTTTAAAAAAAAACACACAAAATACAATCAAAATACAAAATAATAATCTATACTTATAATAAATCTGTAGAAGTGAAAATTCTGTACATTGAAAATATCAAAAAAATAAATGGCAGGGGGTGTTACTAGACCGACACCGAACCCAAAAATGTGATTACAAAAATTTTTGTCTGTCTGTCTGTCGGTCTGTCTGTCTGTCTGTCTGTCTGTCTGTTTGTTCAGGCATCACGCAAAAACTACCGGTTCGATTACGATGAAACTTGGTATAATTATTCTTTAATATCCTGGGCACCACACTGGGTACTTTTTATCCCGGAAAAGTATATACAATAAAAAACAAACTTAATTTTGCGGTTCGATCCCTAGATCGACTACTGTACCAACCGCAAATAATAAGTTTGTCGTAGGTTACGTCACCCGGAGTATTATCTGTGCGACCTTTTTATTCCTTTTAGTTTTTATTTAGGTTTAATTTTATAAGTCGTAGGTATAGATTTTAATTTTATAGTATAGGTAGTATATTTGTTAGTGTACAGACGCCAGCACATCAAGTTACTACAATCTGTCAAATTTCTTTAATAGATTTTAAAATTTATCACTGACGCATTAAGGTTCAAGGTTGATTGGGAAAATTGGACAGTTTCGGGTAGCTTGACCTGCTGGCGTCTGTACACATGGCTACACATCAAGCTATGCAAAACCAGTATTGGCTGACCGTTTATTGTGAGAAAATATCATACAAAGTGAGGCCAAGACAAACTGGTTTTGTATAGCTTGACGTGTAGCCGTGTGTACGTAGTGACCGTAGGTTATTTTATAATACTGTTAGGTAGGATTCATTCGTATAGATATTAGTTTTTAGGGATTTTGCTTATTTATTGAGTTTAGATTAGTTATCATCAGAAATATGTTTATTTAGGTAGGTTATTTTTTTTTAATTAGGTAGGTACTTAGGTAAAGATATCATATAGGTACCCTCTTAATCACCACTAATGAGACACAATTGGTTTTCTATTGTAATTAGCCACAAAGGGCCCGCGAGATGGATGGCATCCTGGGGAAGCACATACATTTTATCCTGTTAGCACGTTCCCGTGGCATAATTTCCGACATCCACGCGGGCGAAGCCGCGGGCAGAAGCTAGTACAATATAATACTAAACACATAAAATTAAACTTTGCACTCACAGTCATTGCAAAGGATTTTATAATTTTCGGCCAGCTTATCATTTAACTGCATATAATCAAAATTAAATGCACAATGCATGCTAGTATTATTGTGGTAATTATATACATACATACTTGATATTAAAGCACGTTCGCTTATTTCTAAACGAAAACTACATGTACCTTTTTTCCTTCTTCTTTCTTACATCGGCTTTGCTTGCCATATAAAGAAATAGAATACAACAAATGACTTCAATCTAATGTTTTATAAACTAACCTCTAACCCCTGCGATAGCACTTTGTTTATAAACGTCTTATAATAATATCTACTTACATAAATATGCATCGCCTTGAAATGAACATTTTCACGATTGTTTTTCATAAACAGGCAAAAGATTTTCATGCTTTCGCTAGAAGACAAAAACCGGCCAAGTGCGAGTCGGACTCGCCCATGAAGGGTTCCGTTACGTTACGATTTATGACGTATTAAAAAAAAACTACTCACTAGATCTCGTTCAAACCAATTTTCGGTGGAAGTTTATATGGTAATGTACATCATATATTTTTTTTAGTTTTATCATTCTCTTATTTTAGAAGTTACAGGGGGGGGGGGACACACATTTTACCACTTTGGAAGTGTCTCTCGCGCAAACTATTCAGTTTAGAAAAAAATGATATGAGAAACCTCAATATCATTTTTGAAGACCTATCCATAGATACCCCACACGTATGGGTTTGATGAAAAAAAAAATTTTGAGTTTCAGTTCTAAGTATGGGGACCCCCAAAATTTATTGTTTTTTTTCTATTTTTGTGTGAAAATCTTAATGCGGTTCACAAAATACATCTACTTACCAAGTTTCAACAGTATAGCTCTTATAGTTTCGGAAAAAAGCGGCTGTGACATACGGACGGACAGACAGACAGACAGACAGACAGACATGACGAATCCATAAGGGTTCCGTTGCCATTTGGCTACGGAACCCTAAAAAACGTTGCTGCTCACCCTCTTGGCATAACCCCAAGGTCTTCTTTCACATTTAACACCCATGGAAAGAGGGAGAACATAGCCAAAAAAAAGCTTTTGGCTTAAAAAAAAACAATTGGAACACTGCGGTATCCGTAGCCAAACTACAGCCTGACCCAAATAAAAAAAGAAAACAATTAAAACCTCTTTCCGAATTCAGTGTAGAAGTGTTCCATATTCAAATGAAGTTTAGTTTTTAATGTAATCAGCCAGGGTTGCATCAAACTCGTTTAGTTTGTTCCCGGTTTCAATTTGTGAAAGTTGTATGCAGCATTTGTTATGCAGATAGATTCCGTTGCGCCTAGTTATTATTTTATTATGCTTTGTTTATACTGCAGTAATAAAACCGGCTTTATTATAGAAATGCTTTGGTTTTATGCATACTGTTAGGTATAGTTTATTTTGAATATAAATATTTATTTAATTTTTCGTTTTTTTTAAATAATTCCTAACTTACCTTTTCTAAGATTTAAACAAAAGAGTTTTTGTTGCTACTGTTGCTAGCAATTTAAATTGTTTTCTACTTACTGTTCCAATTTCGAAAATTCCAATGTTTGGAATCCTTTATAGAGGTCGTTGTCATAAGTAAGAAGAGCGAAAGGTTGAGTTTATTGTCTGCACGAGTATTGTTGCTGTTTCTACGTTTGAGCACGAAATGTTACGTTTAATTTTAAACCGTAAAACAGATGCCGGTTTCTGTGAGGTTAGATTTTATATTTGGTTTTTATTGTGTTATAAAATCGTACATGTTTAGAACGATAGCGTAATAAACAGCCAACAGTAATAAAAAAATTGGATACTTCCTGTTATGTAACCAAACTAATACATTTTATGTATTTTCATTCATAATCCACTGAAATCATAAAACAACCTGTGTTAACCAAAAACAACCCGCGCTATAAAACCAACCACAACAAAATTGCCACCTTGAAAAATCCAAAACCGTCACTACCACCTAAATAAAAATTAATTTAAAAACAAATGACAGTTGGAATGATTCTAAATTCGAATAACTCACCGACGAGAGCCGCGAGTACCGCGAGTGTGGCGGTGGCGAGCGCGGCCGTGGCGTGCGCGGCGCGGGGCATGACTGCCGGAGACACGCCGGGCGTTAGTGTTGCTAGACGCCAGCGGAAAAGTGCGCCAATTTCCCGGATGGACAATTGTACCAATTAGCTATTGAATAGTTATGAGTCGTGAACTTAGCTATCTGTTATCTTGCTTTACGCAGTCCATAGGTTATCTATGACGCAAACTAATGCTGATTGCAGGAAGGCGTGAAGATTTAATGAGCTATGTTGTAAAACCTAAGCAAAATTGTTTTCTTTATGAATATTGTCCTGCTTTTGCCGCAGTACTGTAATCGGACGGATAGTATTAGTTGCGCTGATAGTGTTATGATGTTACAAGCTTTTGGCTGAGCTTGCCTACTTAAACTAAAAAAAAAAAAAACAATAAACTAACTTCCATGTTGCATTGTGCCTCAGTACGTTACTTTAGTTGTTTGATTACACATCTTTTTTAATCTCAAGCGCATTCAAGTAAACAGTGTACCATTTAACATTACAACACAGTATTTAATTACAAACATAAATTCTCATAATAGACGCCAGTTTATTTAATGTTTTATACTATTGCACCATTACATTAAAACCGCACAATATCTACGTTCCGCTGTATCTGGCAACCCCGGAGGCGTCGCACGCTCGCCGCACGCGGCCGCAGCACGCCCCGCCCCGCGCCCCCGAATGCGGCACTGCGCTCTGTGACGACTCCACGCTTGCACTGCCTCCATTGTTACACGGGATGCGTGAAATGTTGTTGTCAGGAGATGGTAAACATTGGGGTTCAATGGAAAAGTCTCTGCGAGTGACCGTTGGGCACTGCCTGGGCTGCCAGACCCACTATCAATTTGCTGACTGGAATATTCGTATTGTTGGTGTCGACATGAGAGAAGGAGATAAACATATTATTTCAAAACAACGATACATATAATAGGTACACTGTATGCCTCTCATACTGTCTTTGTTTCAAGAATTTAGTCTAAAATTGCTAACTTGCCTGTTGATAAGTACTTAGATACTTGTTTCAAGGATGTCTTTGCCCCGTAGCGAAATTAATAGTAAATATAGGTTCTTAGTTATCTAAAGTAAGATTTCAGTTATCAAGTGAGATAATAATGCAATTTCAATAACTGACCCAAGACATCTGCAACATCAAGAGGACGATTGCTGTAGCTTTTAGGGTCTTTCTCAGGATAAAAATATCAAAAATATGTAAACCTACACTTTGTTGCTTAACATTCAAGTTAAGTGAAGTTCAAACTGTATGGTTAAACAACCGCTAATCACTACTTAACTATAATCAACGTTTATGAATAAAGCGGTTGAACTCCATCCGTCATTCTCCTGCAATCAAAACACCCCACATTTACTTACAATAAGTGACAATGGAGCCACGCTCGCCAGTGTGTGATACAGCCACATTCATCTCACGCCAGCACCTAGTTACACTCACTGCTTTTCACCTTACGTTGCTAGCGATATGGTGCCGCCGAGAAGATTAATATTATGGATATTAGTTCTATTATAGGTGCTAATATACCTATCGTGTACGGTATCAATCAATCAACTAAGCCTATCATATATATACCAGTCCACTGCTGGACATAGGCCTCTCCCAGACTGCGCCACAACACCTTGTCCTCCGCCTTCCGCATCCAGTCTGTTCCAGCCACCTTCTTAAGGTCGTCGGTCCATATAGCTGGGGGGCGTCCAACGCTACGCTTGCCGTTACGCGGTCTCCACTTCAGGACTCGTCTGTTCCACCGGTCATCGGTTCTTCGACAAAAATTTATAGAGGTATGAGGAACAGGGTGTAAAGTTCACTCATCCTCCATAGAAAAGGGAGGATCCTCCGACCAGACGGGTGTTGTATCTGGCGGGCAATTGCCCCACGATTGTTGTTGGGAAGTTTGTATGTATGCTAGTTGCGCGGTAAATTCTGCTTGCGAGATGCAGGATTTGCGTGACGTCAGTATGACGCGTTGTTCGCATGTGCCGTTGTAGATACCGCTTCATCACTCCCCTCCGGTGATCGGAGGTCGATAGTGGGCTGAGTCTTGTATCTTGCGACGCTTGCCAGGCCACCTGAGGTTCCAGTGAGTCGGAACCGGTTGCCATATAGTTCACGGTGAGTCGGAACTGTCTGCGGAGATATCCCCAGTGAGTCGGGGTGGCACTACGTTATACTCAATAAAGAAGGATAAAAAAATTATGTTTTCTATTTATTTGGTACATCAAACACCTCAATGTTCCCACTGCTGGGACACGGGCCTCCTCTCTGCGAGAGGGAGTGGGCCGTAATCCACCATGCGGGTCCAGTTCAGATTGGCGAATCACATCAGCCTTCAACGTTTTGGTTCTAGGAAGTACTGGGTTCATCACGATGTTTTCCTTCACCGTTTTTAAAACAGTGGTGATGAAATAATTTACACAAAGTAAAGTGCCTGCCTGAGTTCTAACTTACGACCTGCAACTTGTAAGTCGTAGCTGTTACCACTGGGCCATCATCGCTCTTGCAGTACCTAAAGTTAACAATAATTTAATACATATACGTGCTGTATTTATTATATATTATATATATATATATTTATATTTTATATATATTTATTATATATTGTATTTAAGTTTTCGTTTCCGAGACACGGAATATCTCGGTATGTAAAGATTTTGACCCACCCACAGACACACAGAAGCTTAACCTGATCGATCGACGGTGCGGTTGTTATTATTTAGTTACGGGCCCCTCAAGTTTGTTACAGGTACACAGCATTCACCAAATAAATCCGAACATTTAGTATTTTAGTTCTGTATGTCGTTTACACTACTTTAATTCTTGAATTCCGCGTTAACACTTCCGGTGTTAACGCGGGTTCGCGGTCGTAAAAAAGAAATACAGTTTGGGCCACGAATAATTAAAGACAGTGAAAAAATGGGTTTGTTTGGCAAAGGAAATGTAGAAATTTTAGTATATAACTCTCATATGTATTGTCCATAATATAGTTCATTAAATCTTACACTATATATTTATAAATTAATGGTATGCCTGTTAAGACAATGATGTTCGTGTTAATCTCTCTAATTAATCCCGATGCGCTTTGTGATTGGAGGCTCCATTGTTTGATCTGGCACTAATTGATTTCACAATCTCTTGATTCATATCTGAGAGATTATTATGTCTTCTCAGAACGAAAGATAAATAGGAAATTGGAGAGTCTTTGGGTCAATAAACCGTGATCCGTAGCAGTTCGTAGACGGTCTACGAGAGCATTTAGTGCGTCTACGGAAAACGTAGCCTCGTAGCACGGCTACGAAGGAATCTGAATCACTACGAGGTGATTGTTTTGCACCTTTATTTATTTGGTTTGAAATCATCTAAATGTCATGTGTTGGAATTCTTTTATTTTCCAGAATAGTCTGCTTGGCAACCTCTTTATCTCTTACGAAACTCTAACCCCCTTTATTTTAGTATGCTTTGATCATCATTTAAGTTAGTATATTAATTTCAAGTTACTACACATACACATATTATACACACAAGCACACACTGGCACACAGACACGCACACGGTTATAACATATCTTAAACTCAGACCAGAAACATTTTGTAGGCTATGGCCGATAAATGATAAATGACTTTAGGTTTTAAACACTTTTACTCGTCAATAAACCAGTATACTTATTCAAGCAAAGTCTAAACCTACAACTCGTAGCCCAGAAAAGCAAACGTTTATCCACTGAACCATCGTTTAATAATCGTATATTACATGAAAGTAAACTCACGAATGACGGTAACATTACCCATGAATTAGCCAAAAAACATCAGCGCTCATCAAGAAGACGCCAGGGTTGATTGTCTAATGTTTTTAATGACAACTTTTAATTACAGCCTTACAGCGCTGTATACGAGCCCTCTGGACTTAATGAAACACGCTCAAAGGGATGACGTCGCTTTCAGCAGCTTTTTGACGAGCGCTTTCTTTAGCTTTAGGCTTTTTTACATCGAATCTCTTTTGGTCCGAACCTCCGTTAAAGTGAGATGTTTTATACGCTTCTTTGTGTTAATAAGATGGGTCTTGTTGCAGGTTTTCAGGTGATTAGCAATGTAAGTTGAACATAATAAGTAGGTACGCGGTATTCGCGGTATCATTTAGATTAGTATAATATGCTTTATGTATGTATTTATTGTATTATGTAAATGGTACACCACAGACTACCAACAGTATTTGTTTCCCCTTCCCCTTTTTAATCCATTCAAAGGTTGTGTTTATAAGATCGCTCTTAGCGATAAGACCGCTCATTGTGTCACCCTTTGTAAC
The DNA here is from genome assembly GCA_951799955.1 of Apamea anceps. Classification (NCBI taxonomy): domain Eukaryota; kingdom Metazoa; phylum Arthropoda; class Insecta; order Lepidoptera; family Noctuidae; genus Apamea; species Apamea anceps. The sequence continues at coordinate 19,278,639 of OX637513.1, read as the reverse complement.
ATTTATATATTTATGTCTGTAATTTATATGGTGTACATAATAAAGAGTATTCTGTTCTATTCCTGTTAATCCTAATTCGGTAGGTATTCATTTTGAAATGAAGTATTACGTATTATTATTATAAACGCCTTACTTCAGTGACTAACCCAGCGTCGTGTGAGGGTCTGATCTACTGAGATCTGACTGAGAACGTTCTGTGAAATTTAGAGGTATTTTTAACAGATTGAGACTGCTCGATCTGTTAAAAATACCTCTTCATTCCTCTTCTAACTTCCGGTACACGAACAAAAATTGACATATGAACGCGACGATCGCGTATTCGCGCGAAGATCGCTTTTTATTAGGACGCGACCTTATGATGCATTATATAATAGGTTCCCGAATAATAATAATAATGTCTCATCCTTTTATTTACAGGAAGTGTCTCACATAGGTAGGTACCTACAATGGCTAAAGACATATCTCAACATTATAATTTAAAAACTAAATTAGTATAATTCAATTATAATGTTGAGATATGTCTCTAGCCATTGTTTAAACGAACCCGCATACAAGACCCAAAATACCATCCCTTATTATCATTAATAAAACCCCAAAAGCTATTCTGAACTAGACATTTCTGTCTCACAATCGAACCTCGACCCTTGTCACAAAAACCGTCCGTTCCACTCCACCATTGGGTCACCTAAAATAACCATACTAAATATTGTTAACCCCAGAAATAAGTATAATATTTATTTAATCGACTAATTAAACCATTGACCTGCGAGGGTTGTTTATTGCCCGTTGCCTAGCAACGGAACGCCCCTAGCAACCGATTGAAATATTTCAATGACAAGTCTTTGAGTTTTGCAATAATTATTTAGTGGTACGAAAAGATTTTTATTTCTGGAGGGAAAAGAAAAATGGCTGGTGTTACTAGACCCATGAGTCAGATGCGAAAACTTGAAACTGTGAGTTTATTATTTATTTTTTAGAGAATTGTGTTATTGCGTGGTACTCGCAACCGGCTTGCGTGTATGACCAGATGTATGAACGTAAACGAGGCAAAAGGAGTGTGTAAGGATTGTAGCAGGTGACCTTCTATAGTTTCTACCAACCCCCATGAAAAGAACGCGTGGTATGTGTACGAGTATATCCTACTAATATTATAAAAGGGCGGATCTCCTCAAAACAATATTCTTGACAAAAATAATTAAGATTTTCTAAACCTCGCAGCAGAGCTTCTATTTAAGGCCAGATGTACAGATATATCAAATATATAGTATGTTGTAATGAAGGCACCCCAAGCAGTCCATTAATTTTGGATATTTTTCAAAATCATTAAAAAACGTTGTTGCTGATAATGTCACATTGTGAAAATAATGACGTTATTGTAAAAAATAATGACGCAATGTTGCCGACAATGAGTTGAATAAGTATTATAAATATGGAGATGAATTTACATGTGACTTAAATACTATTTTAGGTATTATTTTGTTATGATATTATGATATGGACAAGGAAAATAAAATGCAATATTATAAAATTAAAAATTTAATATAAAAATAAATTAAAATTCTCTTAACATATTGATTCTTTGGTCTCCAGATTGGATATTCTGACGTTATCAGTGTTTAATGAAATAAAAAACGCTTGATTACGCTAACATTAAAAAAAAAAATAACAGACTTAATTATACTTAAATACGTTTATATGCCACTAAACTAAACCCTGATTGTATCTTAAAAATGCTATTTACTCTCCTAACAGTGATAAAAGACTTCAACGGTCTCTAAACTAATCAGACTTTTATCCTCTGATAAACCCTTATTAGAATTTAACAATAATATTTTTTGACAAAACATTTAAATTAACATTTGGCAAAAATAGCTTCTAAAGCAAAAGGTAACTAAAATTATTTTATATAATAAGCTCCATAATTAACAACGATAACCACAAAACAATTGAATCTTAAAAACGATATTCTAATAACAGTTTTATAAGAAGACGATGATTAACAAAAGCCTTTAATTTAAACCAATTAGGCTCAGAAAATGTCCCTCCCCTACAATGCCCTGACAATTCAATCATCAAAACTTACACTATTATTGATTATGATAACAATTACAAGAATAGTTACTTTTTCTTCATTGTTATTTTAATTTTTTTTGGGTTATTTTCTGATTTTGTTATTTTATATATATTTTTTGTGGACGTCTTATCTTTCGGTGGAGATTTCTGCGTGTTGGGCACATTCAGTGAAATATCTGACAATATTACCACGTTTTTGGTCATATCCCTTGAGGTCGAAGGTTCTGATTGAAATTTTAGAGTTTCAGCTTTTACTACATTTTTTAGTGCAGCATTGAAATTGGTAAGGTGCCCAAGATGATGTCCGTGAACGCAGATTTGTGAAGCGGAGCATTCAAAGCAACTCATTGTTCTCATGTTTAACTTTTTTGTTGATTTCTCCCACAACACCTGGTGCACGGAAAATGTGCCCTTGAAGGGTTTGATGTTATTGGGAATCAAGTTACTTTTTTGTGTTATATCTTGTTCTTCTATTTTTTTAACAATAATATTGAGCTGTTCATTTTCGACGCGTCCCTTAATCAGATTATAGAATTGATCGAATGTACCCACATCTTCACCGTATAGAACCATTTGATCCGCTGTTCTTTTCAATGTAGCTCCAACACCATCTGGGGCACCCTTGCCGTGGCCGGCCTCAGAGTAGTTCCACGTGATTTTATTTAACTCTGAGAAATCGTTATAAATTTGGGTGATTATGTAGAACATGGTCTTGTTTCTATATTGCGATGATGGTGAGTCCGACAAAAAATGGATTGTGTCAATTAAGGGGTTCAATCTCAATACTTCTTCTATTAAAGGCACCAGATGAGCCCATATCGACGGAGCGTTGTGCGTTAAACAATCACTTATTGTACATATTGATGTAGGGGTTACAATTCCAGTATCAAAATTATGGGCATATGCAACAGCAGTGTGTAACGAAACTTGTTGTCTGCTGCCACCGAAGTGAAAAGACTGTGCTTCTTCGGCATATTTCAAAGCGTAATTTTCAGCGAAGTCTACATGAATCAGACATTCTTGAATGTTCAGGTTTTCTTTTAGATTTTTGATAGTTTTGTATTGGCCAACAATTTTGTAAATGTGCTGAAGAAATATTATTAAATCATGCTCCAGCTTTGCAACTGCTTCCGTAAAACGGCTTGTTACACTCTTTTTCTCCGAAATTACTTGCTTTTTCAATGTGCCGTTTTGAAGAATTATATTTTTAGTTACCTTGACCCATTGAAAATAAGTTACGTTTTTATTTTTAAAAGCATTATTGTAATCTAGATGATTACTTCTGCAGGCGTCACACTTTCTTTGCAAGCAATTGGTGTTTCTAGAATCACAGCATAATTTAGAAAGCACCTGGTTGCTGTTTTTCTCATTTATTATTAAAGCTTTATTCAAACTGGTTATAAGTAATTCCATATTAACATGGAGAGCACACTGACATGTTTCTCTATTATTATTTTTTGGAAAAAGCACCCAAAAAGGTCGCAGTTTGCAAAAAAATGAGTAACTTACTCTCAATTTTGTCTCTGAACGGAATTTTTTATAAAGGTCTTTTAGAGGTAGGCATAAATATCTTTTTTGTTGGCGAACTTTATTGCGTGTGATAAATTCCTTTTTACCAGCGGTAATAACACTGTTTGCATCATCTGTGTAAAACTTTGTTATGCGTTCCATCATAGGAGTTTCCTTTTCGTCTGATTTATTGCTATTGTCACTCTCTGATTGCGATTCTTCACTCAAATCTTGACGTCTGGCCTGCATCTCTTTCAATTTTATCTTAAGTCTCTCGATATATTTACGTTGTGATTTGTTTTTTTTTTGGTATGCTGCTATGATTCGCAGTAATTTTTTTCGTTTTTTCAACTCTGCGTAACGAACCTTTCTGACTTCTGCTCGAATGTGTGGGCAACGGTGCAAAGGATCATCAACTTTGTTAATGGTGGCTTCAGTATCTAGGATAATTGAGCCGTTGTCATCAGCAACAGCTTCGATATTAACCGTTTGAAATAATGGCTCCTTCCCTATGGTAGATTTTTCTGTTTTCTTTTGGCGATATCTATAGAAAATTTAAACATATACAACATCTACATAATTATGAAAACGCTTACTTTAAAACTACTAGAAAATAAATAAAAACGTCAAAATAATTTTTAGCTCTTTTTACAAGAAAGAAGATCATAGAAATACCGTTTAGAATTTTCTCTCCACTTTTTTCTTTGTTCTCTTTGTTCGCGAGACGATTTTTCTTTCTTTGTTTCTTTTTGTTTTAGGTATCGTTCTCTTCGCTTTCTTCTTTCTATTTCTAGTAATTCTGGGTCGTTTTTTATTTCAATATACCGCCGTCTTTTGCACATTTTTTGAGCCAACCTTCTTCTAGACAGAGCTTCTTCTTCTTTTTTTTTTGATTTAGGGGGCATTTTCGGTTGTAGGGCTTAATTTATTTTAACATAAGGATCTGTAAAGACAATAAAAATCATTTAACTCGTTTAGGGTATATATATATGTTATATGTTAAAACGTTACGCATTTGTTGAAATTTTTGGCAATTTCTATTGATCAGCAATGTAGATACAGTCAGACAGTCGAAGAGCTCAAATTGATCTACATACGATTCTATTGTCAAGATAATTAGAACGGGTGTAGATAATTTTAATCTCTTCGACTGCTCGTCTACTTCTGCTGCTGACTGTACCTACCTACCTAATTATGTCATAATCATCATCATCTCAGCCGAAAGACGTCCACTGCCTGACCTAAGATCTCCACGAGGACCGGGGAACATTTTGGAAAAGGAACATAATGAAACGATATGCTAACAGTTCTACTTGCAAACTACACTACTAAAACTACGATTAAACTAACTACTATTCGGTACTTCTTTTCATTTTAAAACTTACTGAGTCATCAGTACCTATTTATAAATTTCTGTCATTCCATTTATCAACTATTACCGTCCCACTATCCTTTACGTACTGGTACATATTTTGTATCTGCTCCGGACTGTTACCCTCTAGTTCAATTTGAACACTTTCGTATCTAAACTCATTGTTTATATTGTAGCTACGATATAATTTCAAATTTTGCTGGTCTTCACAGAGTGCCTTACACAGACCACCTTGATATGTTGCAATTATAAATGCGAAATCTTCTAAAATATTGGTGAACTGATTAACGTTCACACTATATCTATTGGTGTCTATTACTAAGACGTAATACGTCAGCTTCATTTTTCGGCTAAAATGACAATAAATTTCAAATAAACGTTATGCAAACCAAAAAAAATGTAACAAAAACCTCGAAACGAACAATAGCACCATGCAGACAGATAAAATAAATAAAATAACTCAATTAACCATACATTCAATATAAATTTGTTAAAAAATAAAAGACAAGTGTATTTTTCCGAGTTTGCTAAAAAAATATGTTATTGTACCAAGCTTTATACCGAAATTAACGAAAACCAACAAAAACACGATATATCTAACTATTAGGTCGAATACTAAAATCATTATCGGTAACAACCGTCATTGCTCACTCAAGACAATATCATTGTTAGCAACACGTGTCATTGTCGTCTCATGCGACGTTGCTGAAAATGATGTTGCCAATAATGACGAATTCTAGAAAGTTCACCATTTTACAAAATAATTAGGTATATTCGTCGGAGAGAGTGCCACATGCAGTATTAGTTTCACGCATACTTCAACTTTGTTACATAAAAACACTTAATTATGAAGAAATAATTGAGATACAGTAAAAAATAAGAATGACGATTGTGATGACAAATTTTGGAGAATCAAAATGAAATACTTACTGCTCAAATCGCGCGACGTCCTTACACTCCAAAACGTGTCGGCCGACTGAGGCGCGGGGTGAAGCGTCGCTTAAACGTCATTTGACGCTTCAGTCGAGTTTCGTTATACGTAAAAAAATTACATTTAACATTGTTGCCGATAATGACGCTTATTTTTTGAACATTGTTTGATTACATTTTAGAGAAACTTTTAATAAAGTTTTCTAACATTATTGTCATGAAAAACATTCTTTATTTATCTAAGTTTAATATTTATTCGCACAATGTATCACATTCAATATAATGAATTTTTTATGTCACGAAATGTTGGAAATTATACCCAGGCGACACGCCAAATATTGCCGATTTTTAAAGTAATATTTGAATATCTTTATTTTGTGTGATTTAAAGCTCAAAATGGCTCCGATAGCATCTTTATCATTTATTTAAGTAATGGAATAAAAATGTTTGACTTCGAAATTCTTTAGTATTGATGAGTATTAAAGCGAGACATAAATTTTGGCTCTCTGAAATATTCACCCAAAAGCGAAAGTTTGTGAGGATGGATGTCTATGTTTGTTACTCTTTCACGCAAAAACTACTTGACGGATTTGGATGAAATTTGGCACACAGATACTTTATAACCAGGATTAACACTTAAGTTTCTTTTATCCCGATATTCCCACGGGATCGAAACGTATGCGTGTGGAACCGCGGGACGCTGCTATTATGGTATAAAATAACATTCCTGTGACCTCAAAACTCCACGTGATTCTTTTCGTGGCTTCCATGCAAAGAACTGCTGGTGCTTATCCGGTAACAGTGCACTGGCGAACATAGGCTCATCCTAACTAGGAGAATGTAAGCAATCTGCTAAGGCCGAGGTGCATGATGAGATGGAGACCGCTAAGGAGCGTCTTATTGTGACATTCTGCACCCTAATTGTACGCAATTAGGGTGCATTGATCGTGTGTTACGACACACGATCAATCCGAAACTGAATCATTTTGAAGCAAATTGCTAATCCATTGCTTCATAAGTTCGAAAAATTTGTCTGCTCAACACGTAAATAACGCAATGAATGTTGTTGAACTGTCAAAATGAGGCCGATTCCGATTGATCGTGTATTACGCAATTAGGGTGCTGTTCTTCATCGTCATCATTTGCTTAGACTGTTCCCAATTGACTTTTCCCGGTTGTCGCAGTGGCTGAGCGATCGACTGCTGCGCTGCGTGTCGCGGGTTCGATTCCCGCACGGAACAAATATTTGTATTGCCTACAGGTAGTTGTTCCGGGTCTGGCTGTTTGTGTATGTGAGTTTAAATGTTTGTAAACGCACCCACGATACAGGAGTAATTCCTAGTGTGGGGCAAAGTTTATTAAAAAAAAGGAGAAATTATGCTGTGGTCGGCTTCCAGTCTAACTGGAGGCAGCCAGTAGTTTACATGAAGCGATTGCCTATCTCACCTCTAAAACCCAGTTTCTGGGTAATACGATACCATTGTTCTTAAAGTTACTAATTGTTCTAAGAGAATGCACAGCGAAGAATAATATTATGTCTATATATACCTACTGTAGAACAATTTATTAGCCGATATGATTTTATTCGGCTTTCTTACTAGGTATCTACAGCTACAGCTAGTCCTTAGTTGCCCAAAAAAAAGCGGCCACACATGAGTCGTACGCGCACACAAGGGGTTCCGTACCACAAGGTAAAAAACGCCGAAAAAAAACACGTCACTTGCATGGAGACCCCCCTTTAAATTTTTACTTTGTTTTATTTTTATTACGGCTCGTGAGATGCAGCCCGCTGACAAACAGACGGACGGATAGACGGACGAACGGACAGTGGAGGCTTAGTAACAGGGTTCCGTTGGCACCCTTCGGGTACGGAACTCTAAAAAAGTGTTAATTAAAAAAACATTTAACGAAATGACTACCACCTTAAAACTATTATAAAATCGTTGCATAACAACCACTTCAATAACTTTCATACATGAAACATCTAGGATCAAATTAAGTAGGCCATTCCATACAATTCGTCCTAATTCTCGAATCGAAAGCGTGACCCAGAGCTCGGAAGACAAATATCTAATCCTTGTGCCAAGTAGAGCGACGAATTTTTACTACATAGGTCGCTAACGTGCCATGTGGTCGCCAACAGGAAATAGGTCATTCCCTTCTCTTCTATGGGGGTTAAAAGAGATGGCTATATTCATAGGTAAATCTTGGACAGTTTTTCTGGTACAGTGGTTCTTGCAATGAAAGTACGGTAACTGAAAAATAAAATACGTTTACGCGGAGAAAGAACACAAACACAAATAAGAACAAGTTGGGGGAAAATATGCGTCACATCCTCGCAAAACCACCATAGCTCAGTATAATGCTACGACCCTCTGCGAGACAGAGCCCCAGTGCTGCAAACTGCATCTGACTCTGCGCTCATTTCAGACCTTACATTTAATGAGTATGTATACGAATAATAAAGCTGAAGAGTCTGCTTTTTGAACGTGTTAATCTCTAGAAGTACCTACCGGTCGGAATTGAAAAAATATTTTTTCCCAATTCTAGAGAAAGGCTATAGGCTACGCTATGATCCTAAGAAGTCGAGCAACAAGAAAAAAAAGTCAGAAAGATCGCTAAGCGAAAACGAAGGGACAGCGTGGGGGGCAAGTGATGCGATGCAATGTGATGGGTCGGGGAAACAAGACATTTAACGCGGACGAACTCGCAGTCAGAAGTTAATCCTACTAATATTATAAACGTGAAAGTTATTACAAACGTGAAAGTTTGTATGGATGGATGGATGAATGTTTGTTACTCTTTCACGCAAAAACTATTGAACGGATTTGGATGAAATTTGGCACACAGATGGTTTATAACCAGGTTAAACATATAAGTATACTTTTTATCTCGATATTCCCACGGGATCGAAACTTATGCGGGTGAAACCGCGGGCGCAGCTAGTTTAGAATAATTTGTTACTTTGTCTTGTTTTTGTTTTTTTTTTTAAACTGCCCCACACTAGGAATCTTTCCTGTATCGTGGGTGCGTTTACAAACATTTAAACTCACATACACAAACAGCCAGACCCGGAACAACTACTTGTAGGTTATACAAATATCTGTTCCGTGCGGGAATCAAACCCGCGACACGCAGTGCAGCAGTTGATCGCTTAACCACTGCGCCAACCGTGCCGTCGAACTCGAACGTTACTGCTACATCGATTTACGATTTTTTTCTGTTTCAATTTTGACACACAGAACATATGTAATTTATGTAGCCTTAACTTTAATGATCTATTATTACGCGACCCCTGGGGGTTTAAAGCTCATCAATAAGAAGAATTATTAAAGCACACAACACTCGAATAGTAAAAGTCCGGCTATAAAAACCTTAGAAACCGGACTAAGGGCTGATTGTTCCATCGCCAGATAACTTTTATTCGAGGAATAAAATTGACTTTTGACAGTTTTTGTATGAAATAACTGTCAAAATTTCAGAATTATTTTTCGAATAAAGTTATCAGATGATTGAAAAATCAGCCCAAAATTAAACAAAAAACACGTAAAGATATCCAAGTAAGTTGAATATATTGAGTAAGAAGCATACTCTCTTTTGATGTAATATCAAATCTTATAATATATAAAAATCTATGTTTGTTTGTTCGTATTTTATGCGCTGCATACCGCATAACAGTGGTGGCCCAAAGGTAATGGCCGCGGCTTACGAGTTGTAGGTCCTAGGTTCGAACCCAGTCAGGTGCTTTATTTTGTGTAAATTATTTATCTCAAAATGGTGTAGGAAAACATCGTGAGGAAACTGGTATATCCTAGAACCAAAATTTCAAAGACATGTTACTTTTACCTATACACGCACTTGACCCACGTGGTAGATTACGGCCTATTCACTCTCACTGAGAGGAGGCCTGTGTCCCGGCAATGGGAACATCTTAAGCTGATTATGCACACCGTTAATCCAATTACGATAGAACTTTGTCAACATATTGCTGGCACTTTCGCGAAAGATACAAGAGCACAAAAAAAAACATGACGCAAGTCGCGAGCAGAAGCTAGTATAATATAATAAGTAGCATATAAAACAGATTGAAAGTTCCCCAATAAGCCGATTGAAGGAATAACAGATGAGGTCGAAGATTGCATTATACTAACTTCGGGGTTACCCTATTACCATCAACTTTATAGTGCTCCACAATAAGTTGGTTTTCTCTCACATTTATATGTGAGACTATACTATACTATATGTGTGACTTATGTCAATACTAGCTTTTTTCAGTGCGGGTTGGCAGATGTCACATGTCTTTGGATTTTTGGTTCTAGGACATACCGGCTTCCTCACGATGTTTTCCTTCACCGTTTTGAGAGCAGTGGTGATGAAATTAAATACACAACTGTCTTTCCACGCCACCCTGGGACCTGGAGTCATTCTGGATAATTGAATTAAAAAAATGATGACATGCTAAATACCTACATATATTATACCCTATCAAAATACCAGATGAAGTCACGGGAAACAGCTAGTATTTTATAGTAATATAAATCAGCCTTTTACAAAAATCAAGGCTGACTTTTCAAAAATTTAATTTTATATAGGAGATATCTATAATAATTAAAATTAAATAAGGTCCTACTTAAGAGCTAAGAGAAACAGTGACAGACTAAGTACTAGCTCGTGTAACGAAACCATAACGAGATTCAGGATTCGCGGCCGGACGCACAACGCCATCTATCGAACTAGCTGACAACAGCGGACGGCTTGGTTTGTTAAGTTACATTTAGGGCTGATTTTTCCAACGCCAGATAATTTTATTCCAGGAATAATATTGAATTTTTGACAGTTCTTCTATATAAAATCTGTCAGACGTTAATTTTACTCCACGAATAAAAATTATCTGTCGATTGCATTAAACAGGGGGAAAAGGCTTAGACAGTACGAAAATACCTTATAAATTTTGTAATATAGCTAAAAATATAAAAAATCAACTTAAGGCGCTGCCCAAACGTATAACACCGTAAACCGTTCAGTTTTTGGCCGCACAGTAAGGCCTATTGGTATACCAGAATAAAATTGAGTGTATTGTCAAATGTTCAAAGAATAGACTTATTCAAAAATATTTTATTAATGTAAAATACGAGTAGTATCATGATAAAACAATCGTAAAACAGAGCTCAAAAATATTTTTCGTCGCATAATTCTCAAAATTTTGGGAATTCAATCAACTAAAGAAATACATAAAAAATTCCACTGAACCGTGCATTCATTAATTTTTAATTTAATTAAAACTGCAAAATTACTTTTAATTCTGTGGTCATTTGATTCAACTAAACATCAAAGGCATCGCTGTTTTGAACCTTATTTTTTGCCGTGATGCGCTATTGTTAATTACCTAAAAATTTGCTTTTAACCGTGCCTTAATTTAGTAAACGCTTTTAGATTAATTCATATTTTTGAGAAGTAATTTAATAAAAATAAAGCCATTGGTCACGTGAACATTGAACACGAATCAGACCGCGACACGTCATAAATTCCATTCCATTCCTAACAACTTTATATTTGTGAGACTAGTTGAAAAGATGGCGTTTAACTTACTAAATGCATATGAAGATATACAGGGTTATTTGTAAAACACCAGAAACCTCTTAAGAGGTCTTTGTACTCATCATTATGAACAACTTTTACTATGGGACCAAAACTGAGATCGCGAAAAAAAAAATCAGCTGTTCCCTACATTTATGTTCGCACTAGCTTCTGCCCGCGGCTTCGCCCGCGTGGATGTCGGAAATTATCCCATAAAAGTATGTGCTTCCCCAGAATGCCATCCATCTCGCGGGCCCTTTGTGGCTAATTACAATAGAAAACCAATTGTGTCTCATTAGTGGTGATTAAGAGGGTACCTATAAGATATCTAAAAAAAAAACTCAATAACAGAAAATTAAATACCTACCTACCTAAATAAACCTATTTCTGATGATAACTAATCGAAACTCAATAAATAAGCAAAATCCCTAAAAACTAATATCTATACGAATGACTAATCCTACCTAACAGTATTATAAAATAACCTACGGTCACTACGTACAATATCAAATATACTACCTATACTTTAAAATTAAAATCTATACCTACGACTTATATAAAAATAAACCTAAATAACTCTAAAAACTAAAAGGAATAAAAATGAACTCCATTGCGGGTGACTTAACCTACGACAAACTTATTATTTGCGGTTGGTGCAGTAATCGGGTATAGGGATCGAACCGCAAAATTAAGTTTGTTTTTTATTGTATATACTTTTCCGGGATAAAAAGTACCCAGTGTGGTGCCCAGGATATTAAAGAATAATTATACCAAGTTTCAACGTAATCGAAACGGTAGTTTTTGCGTGATGCCTGAACAAACAGACAGACAGACAGACAGACAGACCGACAGACAGACAGACAAAAATTTTTTTAATCACATTTTTGGGCAGGTTGTCGGTCTAGTAACACCCCCTGCCATTTATTTTTTTGATATTTTCAATGTACAGAATTTTCACTTCTACAGATTTATTATAAGTATAGATAACTCGTCAAAATGTAGGGAGCAGCTGATTTTTTTTCGCGATTTCAGGTTTGGTCCTATAGTAAAAGTTGTTCATAATGATGAGTTTAATGACCTCTTAAGAGGTTTCTGCTGTTTTACAAATAACCCTGTATACGGTAAATTTTGTCTGTTTGTTCCGGCAAATCTCCGAAACAACTGGACCGATTACGACGGGACTTACACTAGTAGATAGCTGTTATAAGGAGTAAACTAGGCTTTTGTTTTAGAAAAAATAGAAAATTAAAAGGTTTCAATGCCACGCAAACGGAGTCGCAAACAGCAGCTAATAAATAAATTAATGAGTCCAATATTTCTCTGCATTTGTAGAAAGAAGCCCTGTTTCGAGCGAGGAAGCGTATCCTCAAATACCTGGTGCTGGGCTACCTGAAGCAGGAGGGTTTTTTCCACACGGCTGAAACCTTCGCGACAGAAGCTGCTCTGACTGGAGAGTACGAAGTTTGTGACAATATCGACCTGGATATTATTCTACAGGTAAGGTTTTAAAGGTAATCGGGCCCTATTTATTATAACTGAGAATGCTACATATTTGTCAAAAAAATACTTTACTACAAAAAATTTGGTGAAAAAGAAAATCCCAAATGGCGACAACTTTGTGAGAGCTTCTAAATAAACTTATATTGGATGGCTCTGTATCAAAAACGCATATTAACTTCACACTTTCTCTCTTTTTGTCTCTTCCTAATAAATACGACTGTGTGCGTGCGAGTATCGCGCAAGGAATTTCGTTCCTGACGGGTTCCCCGACCGCACAAGTTTATTTTTAACATTTCGGTTGGCGAATCTCATAATCTATTTTGATTCATAAAATATTATGAAAATATCATTATTACAATATGTACTTCATCCACTGGCATTTCGATTTTCGAACTTTTGTCGCTTGCTCTCGCATCCTTGCTTGATTTTGGCGAGGCCCATGATATATGTAGGTATAGTATAATTATTAGGCACGTTATACTTTCTTTTTTTAAGGCATTATTAATTTTTTGCAAAATGTTACTAGATATACAAGTACCAACATAAACTGAGAAAACCGGGGTGGGGGCCTCATTTTGTTTTACCGCCCCGGGCCCCCGACAGGCTTAGTCCGTCACTGACTACACCCCTAACATATCTCCCAAAAGCTACTGTTAATGATTAAAACAAATTCCCAAATATACAAGGCACAGCATCACTGCAGCCACTGCTTGCTTATCTCCCACCCTACCCAATTAGGATGCCACAAGGGACTTTAAACGTATTGCTGCAGAGCAAATGTAGGTCGGAGCACGGAATAGGGAATAGTTTTGGATGTCAGTGTGTACCCGCTTTCCGTAACTCGCAGTTCCAGTCTCATGGGTGTTCCGGCAGTGCGCACTTTACTTTAGAGTCAATATTTTTATTAGAAGGAGGAAAGAAAGTTAGTTAAAAGAGCCAAAACAGCACCCTAATTGCGTAACACACAATCAATAGTAATCTGAATCATTTTGAAGCAAATTGCTAATCCATTGCTTCATAAGTTCGAAAAATTTGTCTGCTCAACACGTAAATAACGCAATGAATGTTGTTGAACTGTCAAATAGAAACCGATTCCGATTAATTGTGTGTTACGCAATTAGGGTGCTGATCAGAATCTTAGCGAACTGGTTTGACGGAATGCATATCTTCTATCATCAGCATCATCTGCCTAGCCTTTTCCCAACTATATTGGGGTCGGTTTCCAGTCTAAGCTAATCCAGCTGAATACCAGTATTTTACACGGACCGACTACCTGTCTGACCTCCACGACCCAGTTACTACGAAATAAGATACAAAGTACTCAAGTAATACGATACGAAGAGTCGCTAGTTTTTAATGAAACGTAGGTTTTAAAGGTTAAGAGTATCATGAAGCCTCTAAAGCTCAAGTGTAAGATTAAGATAAATGTTGTTGAATCATTATGTGAAGGAAAATTCGGAGTAAGCTTTTCGTATTCCGAAATATATGAGGTAGGGACAGTTCAGTCCGAACTAGGCGTTACGTGGTCCAGCTGAATTGGACAAGAAACACTTTTTATTTATAATATACAGAAAATCCTTTCATGTTATAAATCATCAGAGATGTCATGTTTATCTCTCGGTTAGCGCACAAAGGAACGTAAATAACGAATGTACGCGTAATAGACTCGATCTTTCGTTTTCTTGATTTCTTCTGCATTTATAATTCGAGGAATTATCCAACTTACGTGATATTAATTTTTTCCCTCGTACAGACGCTTTCGAATCTATTCCAAACTGCTTTATGACAACATAATCTTTTTATAAACCATAGACATAAAACCTGCCAGTAATTCAATAACATAAAATTCTATTAAGCTACTATTACAACATCCCCTCTGAATTTTATGTTTCTTACAATTAGAATAACATCTCTTATATAACTCCCATCAACTCATTAAACAAAATAAAACCCAGCTTAATTAACCCACCCAACATAACTAAATACAACAAACAAACTTTTGAATTAATTAGTCTAAACACCTTACTTAACTAACTTAAACATTAAACATTTCAAATTAATTCTCAAACAACCTTATATTCTAATAAACCTACATAACTCATCACATTACAGAATGTCCTTTACGTATCACTCACTATACACTGTCTCAATCTCAAAAACTTTGTTCTGTCCAGTGGTTTAGTTAATATATCTGCCAAATTATTTTTAGTCGAACAATAATGAATTTCCAACAAATTCTTATCTATTTTTTCCTTAATGAAATGATATTTAACATCAATATGTTTGCTTCTTCTATTCAAAATTCCATTTTTAATCAATACTATAGCCGATTGATTATCAACAAACAACTGTGTTTTTGGTAATTTATTTGTCAACTCGTAGATCAAACTCTGAATGTATAATAGGTCTTTAATACACTCGGCTGCAGAAATATATTCAGCCTCAGTACTGGAAAGAGCAGTGACTGACTGTTTACGTGAACACCAATGAATTGGACCACCACCATAAAATATAATAAAACCAGTCGTACTTTTTCTAGTATCAGGATCACCTGCAAAGTCTGCATCACAATACGCTTTTAAAGTTAAATCGTTACCACGAACATACTGTATACCACTGCTAACTGTATTTTTAATATACCTAAAAAGGTTCTTAATATTTGTAAAATCATTCAAGTTAGGATGTTCTTGATGTCTACTACAATAACCAACATGAAAAGCCAGATCCAGTCTTGTTTTATTAACCAAATATAACAATGAACCAATCAATTGTCTATATCGATGCACATCATCAACTCCCACTTTCCCCTCTTGATGTGTATCGACTAAAATATCTGGATGACTACTATCTTTTAAGCTTTCATATTTAAACTTTTCCAAAATTTGATTTATATAACTTTCCTGATAAATCTTAATAGAGTTTCGTTCTACTTTAATATCAAACCCTATAAACTTTTCAGTCTTATCAAATTTCCGCATTTCAAATTCTGTTTCTAATTTATTAATAATTTTATTTAAATCAATCTCATTTTCACCAATCAAAATGCCATCATCTACATAAATAGCCAAATATATTTCTTTATCTTTATTTATAAACACACATGGATCTGATTTTAATTGTAAAAAACCCATTTTTTTCAAAAATTCCGTTAATCTCTTGTTCCACATAAGTGGTGCTTGTTTCAATCCATACAAACTCTTCTTTAATTTACATACTTTATTCTCTCTATCTTTTATATCATATCCTAAAGGTATTTCCATAAAAATATCCTCATTTAATTCTCCATATAAAAATGCTGTCTTTACATCAAATTGCTTAATTTTAAAACCTTTTTGAGCTGCAATCGCCAACAACAACCTAACACTAGTAGTATTTACCACCGGACTATATGTCTCCTTATAATCAATATTGTATTTTTGTAAAAAACCTCTCGCCACTAATCTAGCCTTATATCTTCCACCAGGCTTTATAGTAAATATCCATTTACTCGAAATTACTTTCCTATTATTTGCTTCACACTTGTTAACGATTTCCCAAGTCTTGTTTCTCTCTAAGGAATCTTTTTCCTCATTCATTGCTTGTTTCCATAAATCTTTATCAAAACTATTAAAAACATCTGTATAAGTCAAAAACGAAGTCTCTAAATCATAATCTTTCAACCTAGATGGCAATTTCCTTTCTCTATTCGGTAAAATCCGCAATCCATCATTAATAACTGGTTCAATTGCATCCTCAAACTCATCACTAATCTCAACTACTGTATCATCTCTAACTTCCCCTCTCAAACTATTATTTTCTTCAACACCAACTATAATGTCTTCAACACTATCTTCAAAAATCTCATTATCTTCATCACCAACTCCAACTATAACATCTTCAATACTGCCTTCAAAAACCTCAGCATCTTCATTACTAACTTCACCTCTATTTTCAAAAACTACTTTATCACCAACAACTCCATCACCACTATCATTACAAAAATCATCACCACCTTCACCACGAAAATCATCACCACCTTCACCACGAAAACCATTACCACCAATATCGACACTAACCTTTTTAAATAAATTTTCTAAATCACACTGTTTCACTCTACAATTACACATTTTCAAATAATCTGCAACATCACTCTTATTATTATTAAACACCACATCTCTCGAATAAACAATTCTAAAACTTGAAGGATCCCATATCTTATAACCGTTGTTAGCAAACCCTACTAAGAGCCCTTTGCTACTCCTGGAGTCAAGTTTATGTAACTGAAAATTATTTTTATAATATGCTAAAGATCCAAAAATGTTCAAATGTTTTAAACTAGGTATTCTATTAAACCACATTTCAGCTGGTGTTTTTACATTTATTGTATTTGCACTCCTGTTCAATAAATAAGCAGAAGTTAAAACGGCTTCACCCCATAATACATGTGGTAGCTGCATATCAAAAAGCAACGCTCTGGTTCGTTCCATTAATGACCTGTTTAATCGTTCAGCTTTACCGTTCAGCTGAGGAGTATAAGGAATAGTGTAATCAATATTAATACCTTTGTTACTACAATACATTTTAAATTGTTTGCTAGTATATTCACCCCCATTATCACATCTGAATGTTTTAACTGTTGTTTTAAAATGATTTTCCGCCAAATTAATATAATTAGTTATTTTAGAAAACGCCTCGTTTTTATTTTTGATTAGAAAAACTTTAACAAAATGAGTATAATCATCCAAGAACGTAATAAAATATTTGTAACCATCCCATGTTTCTGTTTCAATAGGACCACAAATATCACTATGAATAATTTCTAAAGGCTTACTAGCTCTGTGTCTATTTGTTTTAAAAGATTTCCTACATAATTTTGACTGTATGCAGACTTCACAGATGTCAATCTCCTTTACCAGGCCTCTATCTATACCACGGACAAGATCCTTTGTCCTGTTAATAGGTACATGACCTAATGCACGATGCCAGAAATCAGCATTTATTTGACAAATGTTTACTGACCTTGAACATATGACTGGCTTGGTTTTAATATTCAAGTAATACAGACCGTCTTGCTTCAATTCACCGACCTCTATACATTCAGAGCCCTCACTTACGATATGACATCTCGTTCTGAAAAATTTTAGTAAATAATTATCATCAGCTAAGCTAGATACAGATATTAAGTTCTTCTTGAGTTGGGGAACACATAAAACATCTTTGAAAGTAATGTTTTCCGTATAAATGTTGCCCATAGTGTTGACATGGTGAATATTTCCATCTGCAGTCATAATTTTATAATTAATCTTCTTTGTATCTTTAAGATAACTATCGGATGTCACAATATGACTGCTGGTGCCTGAATCAATTACAAATTCAACCTCTGTTTCTGCACTATTATTTGCAAGGTTACTTACATTTTGCTTTAGGCAGAACTTTGTGAAATGCGAGTCATTCTTACAGTTCACACAGTTAAACTTTATGTTACAATCTGCATGTCTGTGTCCACTCTTCATGCATTTATAGCATTGAGCTATGTTGTTATTAGCTTTTCCGTCACCAGTTATTGTTCTGCAGAATCTTGCAATATGTCCCTTCTTACCGCATTTAAAACAACTCCTTACATGAAAACTGTTTCTAGTATGTTCTGCATTGTCAGATGTTGTAGGTTTTTGATCTTCAAAATTATGTGTAGATTCTCGTCTCATCCTTATTTCCAAATTTAATCTTGATATTAAGTTAATCAAATTTTTCTCTGCTGATGCTGTACATTCCCAAGCTGTTCTAAAATGATATAGTTTCTCTGGTAAATTTGATAAAATTTTTGATATTATTTGTTTCTCATCAAACTTGTATCCTAAATTTCTTATTCTTGTCGCTTTATGTTCAATTTCTGCTATGTCCGTCATCAAATCTTTGTTTTCGAATTTAAATTTATAATATTCCTCTAATAAATGTGAAATTTGAGTATCTTCTTGTCCTAGAAATAGTAGATCAAATTTTTCCAAAATTTCCTTGGTTGTTGTGCAATTAATTGCATATACCATATATTTGTCGCTAATAGCGCATATAATCATTAATTTAGCTTTTGCATCCTTTTTATTAAAATCTTTCTTTGTTACCGCGTCGTTATCCAAAACAGAATCGAGCTCCTTAGCTGTCAAAAATAGCAATAATTTTTGTTTCCATAACAAGTATTCTGACTCGTTTGTCAGTTTTGACAACTTTAAATCGTCAGTCATTTTTGCGAATTTTTTAAACAATTTCTTTTTGAATTTTAACTTTTACTCCAAAACATTTTCTTGGGCTCTTCTTTTGTTGTTTCTCACAACATGAGCTCTAGCCCATTTTTTTTTTTTTATTTTTTTTTATACTTCTTTTCTTTTCAACAAATAGACACAGAGCTAGTAAGCCTTTAGAAATTATTCATAGTGATATTTGTGGTCCTATTGAAACAGAAACATGGGATGGTTACAAATATTTTATTACGTTCTTGGATGATTATACTCATTTTGTTAAAGTTTTTCTAATCAAAAATAAAAACGAGGCGTTTTCTAAAATAACTAATTATATTAATTTGGCGGAAAATCATTTTAAAACAACAGTTAAAACATTCAGATGTGATAATGGGGGTGAATATACTAGCAAACAATTTAAAATGTATTGTAGTAACAAAGGTATTAATATTGATTACACTATTCCTTATACTCCTCAGCTGAACGGTAAAGCTGAACGATTAAACAGGTCATTAATGGAACGAATCAGAGCGTTGCTTTTTGATATGCAGCTACCACATGTATTATGGGGTGAAGCCGTTTTAACTTCTGCTTATTTATTGAACAGGAGTGCAAATACAATAAATGTAAAAACACCAGCTGAAATGTGGTTTAATAGAATACCTAGTTTAAAACATTTGAACATTTTTGGATCTTTAGCATATTATAAAAATAATTTTCAGTTACATAAACTTGACTCCAGGAGTAGCAAAGGGCTCTTAGTAGGGTTTACTAACAACGGTTATAAGATATGGGATCCTTCAAGTTTTAGAATTGTTTATTCGAGAGATGTGGTGTTTAATAATAATAAGAGTGATGTTGCAGATTATTTGAAAATGTGTAATTGTAGAGTGAAACAGTGTGATTTAGAAAATTTATTTAAAAAGGTTAGTGTCGATATTGGTGGTAATGGTTTTCGTGGTGAAAGTGATGATGATTTTCGTGGTGAAGGTGGTGATGATTTTTGTAATGATAGTGGTGATGGAGTTGTTGGTGATAAAGTAGTTTTTGAAAATAGAGGTGAAGTTAGTAATGAAGATGCTGAGGTTTTTGAAGGCAGTATTGAAGATGTTATAGTTGGAGTTGGTGATGAAGATAATGAGATTTTTGAAGATAGTGTTGAAGACATAGTTGGTGTTGAAGAAAATAATAGTTTGAGAGGGGAAGTTAGAGATGATACAGTAGTTGAGATTAGTGATGAGTTTGAGGATGCAATTGAACCAGTTATTAATGATGGATTGCGGATTTTACCGAATAGAGAAAGGAAATTGCCATCTAGGTTGAAAGATTATGATTTAGAGACTTCGTTTTTGACTTATACAGATGTTTTTAATAGTTTTGATAAAGATTTATGGAAACAAGCAATGAATGAGGAAAAAGATTCCTTAGAGAGAAACAAGACTTGGGAAATCGTTAACAAGTGTGAAGCAAATAATAGGAAAGTAATTTCGAGTAAATGGATATTTACTATAAAGCCTGGTGGAAGATATAAGGCTAGATTAGTGGCGAGAGGTTTTTTACAAAAATACAATATTGATTATAAGGAGACATATAGTCCGGTGGTAAATACTACTAGTGTTAGGTTGTTGTTGGCGATTGCAGCTCAAAAAGGTTTTAAAATTAAGCAATTTGATGTAAAGACAGCATTTTTATATGGAGAATTAAATGAGGATATTTTTATGGAAATACCTTTAGGATATGATATAAAAGATAGAGAGAATAAAGTATGTAAATTAAAGAAGAGTTTGTATGGATTGAAACAAGCACCACTTATGTGGAACAAGAGATTAACGGAATTTTTGAAAAAAATGGGTTTTTTACAATTAAAATCAGATCCATGTGTGTTTATAAATAAAGATAAAGAAATATATTTGGCTATTTATGTAGATGATGGCATTTTGATTGGTGAAAATGAGATTGATTTAAATAAAATTATTAATAAATTAGAAACAGAATTTGAAATGCGGAAATTTGATAAGACTGAAAAGTTTATAGGGTTTGATATTAAAGTAGAACGAAACTCTATTAAGATTTATCAGGAAAGTTATATAAATCAAATTTTGGAAAAGTTTAAATATGAAAGCTTAAAAGATAGTAGTCATCCAGATATTTTAGTCGATACACATCAAGAGGGGAAAGTGGGAGTTGATGATGTGCATCGATATAGACAATTGATTGGTTCATTGTTGTATTTGGTTAATAAAACAAGACTGGATCTGGCTTTTCATGTTGGTTATTGTAGTAGACATCAAGAACATCCTAACTTGAATGATTTTACAAATATTAAGAACCTTTTTAGGTATATTAAAAATACAGTTAGCAGTGGTATACAGTATGTTCGTGGTAACGATTTAACTTTAAAAGCGTATTGTGATGCAGACTTTGCAGGTGATCCTGATACTAGAAAAAGTACGACTGGTTTTATTATATTTTATGGTGGTGGTCCAATTCATTGGTGTTCACGTAAACAGTCAGTCACTGCTCTTTCCAGTACTGAGGCTGAATATATTTCTGCAGCCGAGTGTATTAAAGACCTATTATACATTCAGAGTTTGATCTACGAGTTGACAAATAAATTACCAAAAACACAGTTGTTTGTTTATAATCAATTGGCTATAGTATTGATTAAAAATGGAATTTTGAATAGAAGAAGCAAACATATTGATGTTAAATATCATTTCATTAAGGAAAAAATAGATAAGAATTTGTTGGAAATTCATTATTGTTCGACTAAAAATAATTTGGCAGATATATTAACTAAACCACTGGACAGAACAAAGTTTTTGAGATTGAGACAGTGTATAGTGAGTGATACGTAAAGGACATTCTGTAATGTGATGAGTTATGTAGGTTTATTAGAATATAAGGTTGTTTGAGAATTAATTTGAAATGTTTAATGTTTAAGTTAGTTAAGTAAGGTGTTTAGACTAATTAATTCAAAAGTTTGTTTGTTGTATTTAGTTATGTTGGGTGGGTTAATTAAGCTGGGTTTTATTTTGTTTAATGAGTTGATGGGAGTTATATAAGAGATGTTATTCTAATTGTAAGAAACATAAAATTCAGAGGGGATGTTGTAATAGTAGCTTAATAGAATTTTATGTTATTGAATTACTGGCAGGTTTTATGAGTAGGTCAAGCTACCCGAAACCTCAAAATTTTCCCAATCAACCTTGAACCTTAATGCTTTTGCGATAAAGTTGAAAATTTATTAAAGAAATTTGATAGACTGTAGTAGCTTGATGTGCTGGCGTTTGTACTTAGACGTTGTCGGTTTTTAGCAAATGTCAGTCTATGTGAGCATATGGGCTCTGCAGCCTGTCTAAAAATACCCTGACACGACACGGTTACACACACGGTTTTGACGGCACGGTTGGCGCAGTGGTTAAGCGATTGACTGCTGCGCTGCGTGTCGCGGGTTCGATTCCCGCACGGAACAAATATTTGTATGACCTACATGTATTTGTTCCGAGTCTGGGTGTTTTTCTATCTATAATATGTATGTATTTACAAAAAAAAAATGTATATAAGTAGTTTATCAGCCATCTTGTTACCATAACACAAGCATTAGGTTGCTTAGCTTTGGACTAGATGGCGCTGTGTGAAATGTCCAGGGATATTATTATTATTATTACCCTAACTTTCTAGAACAGCCTCATTCATATCCTCGTATATATAAATTCGAAATGAGGTGTCTCAATAGGAATTTATCTGCCGCTGGAAGCAAGCAATCCCAAGGGAGGTGTGAACTCGAGAAGGTGGACTTAGCCAAAGTAGAAAATGTGGTGTAGGAAACAAAATAAACGCAGGAGGAAGTATATAAAGTTCTGGGTATACAGAGAAATATAAAGCGTATTTTTTATTTGAATGCTTTTAAAAACCTTAGGATTCCTCCTGCATCATGGTTGCGTTTACCAACACAAACAACAACACCCGGATCAAATATCTGTAGATCATTCAAATATTCGCATCATCATCTGACAAGCCTTTTCCCAACTATATTGGGGTTGGCTTCTAGTCTAACCGGATGCAGCTGTATACCAGTACTTTACATGGAGCGACTGCCCATCTCACCTCCACAACCCAGTTACTGAGTAATACGATATGCCTTGGTAACACTGGTTGTCAGACTTTCGGACTTCTGAAAACTTGTAAAGACTGTCAAAAATCCACGAATGACAGCCGGGACTAACGGCTTAACGTGCTTCCGAGGCACGGAGGGATTTTGGTATGTAAAGATGGTTACCCATCCACGGACCAACCGCAAAAAGCGTAGCTTAACTTGATCGATAGACCCGTGCAGCTGTTACTTAGCCACGAGCCCCTCCATAAAATAACATCCTACTCCTAATATAATCCTACTAATATTATAAACGTGAAAGTTTGTATGGATGGATGTTTGATACTCTTCCACGCAAAAACTACTGAAATCAAATTTTCGCACGTGGGAATCGAATCCGCTCCACTGTGCCAACCGTATGCTTAATTTGCCTGTCCCCAACTACGTACGATATGCACGGAGAAGGTCTCTTAAAATGCAGGTCTTGCATAAATGCATCACTATTACTCGTATTTATCCGGTGAATTTGATTTTCAAGAATATGACATTAATAACTGATTAACTGATTACCTGACAATATTGATTAAGTTTGATTTGCAATACATACGATTATTATAGTGCTTAATGTTGCATGACTTTTTTGTTTTGCGGATGGGATATCACCAAATGTAATGAAAGGAAATCGCATGCAGTTTTTTTTTTTTTTTTTTTTTTTTTTTTTTTTTTTTTTTTTTTTTTTTTTGAGGATGGGAAATCATCAAATGACTCCTCCCGCTCTGGGTGGAGCAGGAGGGAGTGTCAGACTCTTACTGACTAAAACCCACCCGTGTTCCTTCCTTAGCCCTTTATGTTCCAGGGCAGCGGTAACCCTTTCGGACAATCCCGCTACCCAATTGCATGCAGCTGAGATGAGAATGCTAAGGGGGATGTGTATTACACGAATGGATAGAATAAGAAATGAGTACATACTCGTAAGAGGAAGTCTGAAAGTGGCAAACTGCAACTGAAAGTTGTGTGGAAATCGGTATGGCATGGGCATGTGTTACGGAGGAATGAGGAAAATGTCGTGAGGAGAGTTTTGAGTATGAACGTCGATGGCTATAAGAGTAGGGGAAGACCAAAGGAATGATGAATGGGCTGTGTGAATGATGATATGGTTAGAAAGGGGGTGGCTACCGAGATGACGACTAATAGATAAGTATGGAAGAAAAAGACATGTTGTGCCGACCCCACATAAATTGGGATACGGGCAGGAGATTGATGATTATTCGGGAAGGTTCATTTACAGAATTTATTCCGGTAGGTTTATGTGTACTACATACACCTACTGGAATAAATTCTGTAAATGATAGTGAATACCGCATCAAAATCCGCTGCGTAGTTTAGAAGAACAACGCGATCACGCAGAGGGACAATAAAAACCACTTTTTTTTTTGAGGATGGGAAATCATCCAATGACTCCTCCCGCTCTGGGTGGAGTAGAGGGAGTGTCAGACTCTTACTGACTAAAACCCACCCGTGTTCCTTTCTTAGCCCTTTATGTTCCAGGGCAGCGGTAACCCTTTCGGACGATCCCGCTACCCGCATGCCTTATGGTAGAATGTACTGGATCCAATTCTTTTTCTGTTTTTACGCCATCTAAACTATGTTTAGTTACCTACATTCTTTGTAAATAAATGATTCTGATTCTCTGCATTTGGTGCGCGGTTCATTTGTTTGCCAGCCACGAGTTTGTGCGTAGCATGGCTGTGGGCCACAGTGGATGATCCCGTCTACATTTCCATACAAAGCGAAGCTGAACACACGTGCGAACCTTAGCAGTGGACTACTGTGGAGCCTAAATGGTTTACTAAAATAGAATGTTGCATTTTTAGCATGGGGCCTTACTGGTACAGTTTTATTTACTGTTCCGTTTTTGTCTGTCACATATTTGGTCTCAGGACCTACCAAAAAGCTTGATCCTACTAGAATTTTGAGCCACGTTCAATAGCTACTAAGCCAGAGGCTGCCTCCCTGGAGAGGTGCACTTTGCTATCATTGAGTTATGTTAGTGCGGTGTGGACTCGTGCCAGCCTCGTTAGCGAGAGGGAAGTATTTTTCACGCTTATGCGCCTCTTGGGGGTAAGCTGATGTCCAAGGTTGGCGGTGAATTTTCGTGTACGAGTAAGTGTCGGCTGTTATTTGTGGTTATTGGTTTAAGGAAGTGTGCCAGCCGTATCTTTATATTTTATTAATGGTTTTTCGAATGGTTCGGGATTTTATTGAGCAGTCGTTTCCTGTTAAAAGATTGCAGCAACTAAAGAAAAGATTATATGAAGTTTTTTATTTGTCTATTTGTTTTGAATATTTTTTTTTAATAATTCGGGTAAAACTTGACGCACTTGACGGCACGGAACTCAGAATCTTGAAATTTGGTACGAAGTAACATCTTATAGCACAGATAAAGGACAAATTGCGAAAACCGTAATTTTTTTGTTACATACCTACAAATTTGTACAGAACCCTCGGTGCGCGAGTCCAACTTGCACTTGACCGGTTTTTTAATTAGTCTACACTGTCCCACTGCTGAGCAAAGGCTTCCCTCAAACTCTTCCAGGCATCTTTGTCTAGAGCCACCTCAATCCAGCCCTTGTGGTATGAGTCTAGGTCGTGTCGCCACCTCTTCCCGGACCGGCCTCGGCGGCGCCGTCCATCCTCGAACACCCACCGTGTTGAGACTGTTCTCCAGCGGTCACTGCATGCGGCTAACGTGACCCGCCCAATCCTATTTCAGCTTAGCAGCCTTTTTGCCTACGTCTTGCAGTGGCGTGCATTGCATAAAGGCATATAAGCAGTGCCTACCTCAATAAATCACCATAAGCCTGTCAATTACATTTTAGTGTGTCTGCCCCACAATTATAAAACTCACTAAATTATCATACCTAACAAAAAACAAAATCTTCATACAAACTCGCGCGGCAGTAGGCAGTCGCCAGACGGCCTACTCGGCTCCCGTACTATTCGCACATTGTCATTGGTCTTTAGTCGTAAAAGTTAATACGACGAAATTAAATTCCTGCTTACCTATTCTGAAAACCAATGCACGCCACTGACGTCTTGGGTCCCCGTGTTGGAGCGCAGCGTTCTACTTAGATATTTAAAACTCACCTCGTATATCCACAGTTCAGCAGTGGTCATGTCCTCTGCATGCTGTAACAACACATTCGTGTGCCTTAGTCCTTTGTAATTGACGTCAGAACACGTCGCTTGTTAGTGGCGACACGTAATAGTCACGTTAGCACGTCGCGGTCGCGTGACACGGACCGTTCTTTGTTTGTGCCTGTTATAGGCACAGTCAGACACGAAAGTCTAATAACACTTTAGCTTTTTAAATCATTTTATAATACATTCAAAATTAGAGAGAGGCTCGTGACTAAATAAAAACAGCCGCCTGGATTGATCTAAATAAGGTACACTTGCCGAGGTCAGTCCGCGGATGGGTGATCGTCCATTACATATCAAGACCCGTCCGTGCCTTGGAAAGTACGTTACACCTTCGGTCCCGGTTGTCATTTGTAAATCACTGATAGTCGTTACGGATAGTCAGGAGCCCGAAAGTCTGTCTGTTTGACTACGAGTCTTACCAAGAGTTATAACTCAGTAACTGGGTTGTGAAGGTCAGATAGGCAGTCGCTCCTTGTAAAATATTTTTCATTCAGGTGCATCCGGTTAGACTGGAAGCCGACGCCAACATGGTTAGGAAAAGGCTAGGCAGGTGATGAACACATTAATATTAGGCTACCAATAGAGAAGAATATGGAAGAAGAACACATGCTGCGCCGACCACAAACAAATTAGGACAAGGACTAGATAATGTGATGATAGTATTTCAATAAGTTAAGTTTCTTGTCCATTGTTATCCATAAGAATCCACGCTTTGGAACAAGCAAGTAGCTTCTGAACTACTTTCTCATCCGATAACTGGCTAACTCCTTGTCAAAAACTGATTTGTTATTCTAGACTGAAATAAAAGCATTGAGTTACGGTGTGTTTATTAAAAAAACACTGTACAGAAATAACATTACTTAATATAATTAAAACTTTTGACTTTTACAGAAACTGCTTGAAAGCAGTCGAATAATTTGTGTCAATTTACACGTTATGTCAAAAAGCTAGTTTTACCAAGTTTTGTTGCTGACCGTACCTTCCTAGGTTGTTTATGCAAACAGTAAACTGGTTATAGCAACAAAATGTAAAAAAACAATGACAGCTGCATCGGGTTTTTGAAGCTTGTGTTGCTACGGCTTGCTACTCTGTTGCTACGGCATGCTACTCTGTTGCTACGGCCTGCTACGCTATAGCTACGGCCTGCTACGCTGTTGCTACGGCCAGCTATGCTATTGCTACGGCCTCCTACGCTGTTGCTACGCTGTCGCTACGGCCTGCTACGCTTTTGCTACGGTCTGCTACGCTATAGCTACGGCCTGCTACGTTGTCACTGCGGCCTGCTACGCTGTCGCTATGGCCTGCTACGCTATAGGTACAACCTGCTATGCTATAGCTACGGCCAACTAAGCTGTTGGTACGGCCTAGTACGATGTCGCTACGGCCGACGCCGATTTGAAAATGACGGTCTCTAATAAAGTAACAATGAAAATCACCATACAGTTTCAGTCTATTTAATTGGCATTCATGTCTTCATTATTTGTCAAATTGCAAGGTTGGGCAAAACAACACTGTTTATTTTGTTTTATTTACCCGACTGTCCTTGCATGCAAGTGCTACATATTATTCTTGCTTTATTCACCTTTTTCCAAGTACGATTCCAATATTGCAAAAAAATCCTCTCCATTTTATTCCACTTACCTGTCTATGTCATCGTGCAAGCAATCAACATACTCTCACGCACGCTCCACATTCCAACAGCTCTCGTTTGAAACAAAATGGCGGCTGAAAACTTTTAATTTGAACCAAATGTTCCGACGCCCTGCATAGTTCTGTTTGTTGGATACCAAATGAATTTTATACCTCGATTGCGAGGATTAAATTGTGATGTAACGTTTTTGAAAGGAACTGGTTTAATTTGATTTAATTTAATTGAAACTGGTGGTTTTTAATATTAATAGTCTGTACGAGTATGTTCATGACAGAGAATTTTTGTTTTGGCAAATATGTAATATCAACAAACAACAATAAGTAAAAATAAGTTTCTTTGGTATTGTTCGTCGAATCGTTAAGTTCGGAATTGAGCTGCATGGTTACTGAGATATGCGTGCACTGACTGGACAGGTCCACTCAATCTGTATGGTTCTTCCCTCAAAAGACCATTTCAGAATTCAGACACCAATCAACATAGTCTTGACATGATCTGACCAAGATTATGTCTGGATTTTAAAAGACACTGTGACCTCTGAGTCAGATAGCAAACGTCGACTAAATCTAGTTTTTAAAATATGACTGACGTGTAAAAGTGTTTGTACAGAAATAAAATCATTTATCATTTAAAATTGTTCACAGTTGTTTAATAAACAACTGTGCCGCAATGATAAGATCAAGCATCAATACTGGAATAAAGTTCTGTTAATGATAAAAAAAAACTGTAATTGATTCCGTTTTCGTTTAAACTGGTTTTAACCAACTGACAAATACACAACGCTGATGGACTCATTTATGGATGACGGCACGGTTGGCGCAGTGGTTAAGCGATTGACTGCTGCGCTGCGTGTCGCGGGTTCGATTCCCGCACGGAACAAATATTTGTATGACCTACATGTATTTGTTCCGAGTCTGGGTGTTTTTCTATCTATAATATGTATGTATTTACAAAAAAAAAAAAAAAAAAATGTATATAAGTAGTTTATCAGCCATCTTGTTACCATAACACAAGCATTAGGTTGCTTAGCTTGGGACTAGATGGCGCTGTGTGAAATGTCCAGGGATATTATTATTATCTCCTTTATTTCATTTAAATACATATAAATTACATTTTTAAATATTTTTGTAAACAAAAAGATAAAAAAAACATTTAAAAATATAAAAAATAGTAGCCCACCGGTATCGGGAACAGGGTCCAAGCCACCGGTGGTCAGGGCTCCAGAGAGAGGAACCTCCTGACAATGCGAGCCGTGTCCAGAAGTACCGCTTTCTGAATCAAGCCCTTGATCCAGCTGCCCAACGAGAGCCTCCTCAGGTGTTGGTCGAGGCTCTTGGCTATTAAGCCATTGGCTGTCACGACTATCGGCACAATGATCGCTGAGTCCACATCCCACATGTCGACAACCTCGCGAGCCAAGTCAAGATACTTGATTTGTTTATCTTTCTCGGCTTTCACGAGGTTTTCGTCATGCGGGACGGTTATGTCAACAATCATTGCGCGCCGCTCTGATCGATCCACCACCACTATATCAGGCTTATTGGCAACAATAGTCCTGTCAGTGATGATGGATCGATCCCAGTACAATGTGATATTTCCATTTTCGAGAACTGGGTCGGGCACATACCTGTAGTACGGCACCTCAGATTCGACAAGGCTGTATTTCAGAGCAAGTTGCTGATGGATTATCCTGGCTACAAGGTTGTGTCTATGCAAGTACTCTCGGTTAGCTAGACGAGAACACCCGGAGATAATATGCCTGATTGATTCTCCCGCCCGGTGGCATGCCCGACAGATGTCAACCGTGCCGTCTTTCACAATAAATCTCCGGTAATTGTTCGTCATCATAACTTCGTCCATAATTGCACAGACAAAACCTTCGGTTTCTCCAAAGAGGTCACCGAAACGCAGCCAGGCTACGGACGCTAGTAAATCTACATCGGGTCCATGTAGGGCCCGGTAAAAGCGTCCGTGAAGCTCCTTACTCTGCCATACTTCCATGCGATCATTGGTGTCAAGTACTGCTGGCTTGCGCCAGTTCTCTTTAGCCAAGGAGAGCGGGGTGAGGCCTTTGTCCACCGCGACCACATCTCGATGCATCCCCACGTCGGTTTGTAGGAAATATTCCCTGAGGCTGCATATCTCGCGATTGTGGAGGGTCTTAGCGTTTAAAAAGCCACGACCTCCACATTTTCGCGGGATATACAGCCTCATTACCGATGACCGTGGGTGATGCATTCGATTTGCAGTCAACAGCGTACGGACCCTCCTATCCAGAGCCTCGAGTTCAGTCTGAGTCCATTTGAGTATGCCGAAAGAGTACATCAAAACCGGCATGACCCAACCGTTGAAGGCACGCACCTTATTCCCGCCTGATAAAAGACTATTAAATACTTTTTTCAGGCGGCCAAAGAAGCGCTCCTTCAACGATTGCTTCATGTCAGTAGCATTGATGCCCAACGCTTCCGACATACCCAAATACTTATAGGTTTCGGCTGCGGAGAGGGTTCTAAGGTATGTGGAATCCGAGAGTTGGGTTCCCACGGATTCCACAATTTCTCCTCGCTTTACATGCATGACCGCACATTTGTCCACACCAAATTCCATCCTGATGGCGCTACTGAAAGTTTCAGTAATTTTCAGTAGCTCCATCAGTTGCAAATTGTCAGGGGCAAAAAGTTTTAGGTCATCCATGTAGAGGAGGTGAGATATAACCTGACCACCTCTCCTCAGCCGATAGCCTAGACCTGAATCTTCCAGCAGCGTGCTTAGAGGATTCAAGGCTAAGCAGAACCAAAGCGGACTCAAACTGTCGCCCTGGAATATGCCTCGCTCGATCCTTATCGGCTCGCTATTCCTCTGGATATTTCGACATCCTGGATAGCGAAGGACCGTCCTCCATTGCCCCATACACGTCATCAGGAAGGTGCGCAGAGTTGTATCTACTTTATACAACTCCAGCACCCTCATTAGCCATGTATGTGGCACCGAGTCATAGGCCTTCTTGTAATCTATCCAACATGTCGACAGATCCTTTCGGGAACGACGAACCTGTTGGCTAATGGCCATATCAATGAGGAGTAGCTCCTTAGTACCGCGGGACCCATTCCTACATCCATTTTGAGAGACAGACATGATGGAGTTTGTGTCTATATGTTTATTAATTTTAGCTCTCAAAATGGATGTAAGAACTTTATAGACCGTCGGTAGACAAGTGATCGGTCTGTAGTTTTTGGGATCTGCGGTACTACCTGATTTATGGAGCAGGTGGGTTATTCCTGTCGTTAGGAACTGGGGCAGCGACCCTGACTCTAAGGCTGACTGGAACTGGGATGCCAGGGGGGCGTGCGACCTTTGGAACCATTTTATCCAAAAGTTGTGCAGCCCGTCCGGTCCTGGGGATTTCCAGTTAGGCAACGGACGGACTGCACGAGCAATATCTTGGGGGCTGATGATAAGTGCCCCCATTTCTGGTATTTGTTCGCACGCTCGCTCGATCTTCCCAGTCCAATCACCTTCGGTGTGACTGACAGGCACCGACCAGATGTTTCGCCAGAATGAACACATGGCATCATCATCCGGTAGGTGCGTGTCAGTCACACCTTGGTCCGGTCGCTCCCAATCCCTGTAAACCCACCTTTCATCGCTCTGGAATGTGCGATTCTGAGTGTACCGCTCCACTCTTCGCCTGTACCGAGGAATACGGTTTGCCCATGCACAGATCTTCTGCTTCAGGAAGTCGATACGCTCTGTGACGCGGGACAGATAATCTCGAGAACTAATATCAGTCCCCGAGAACGCCCGCTTCACAAAGCGCATCACTCTAGGGCGAGTATTGCCCTCCCTGAAGCAGATTAGCTTGCCGATGAGTGCTCTAGTCTCCCCGATACGACGCTCAATCCTGCACTGCCAAGCTGGTACAGCTGGTTTTGGTCGTGTGGCTCTGTCACTTTTCGGGAATTTGACATGAGCTACACGACATGCCGCAACAGCTGCACAGTACAAGATTGAATGGGTATCGGTGAGATCTTTGCTGTCGTTAAAGCAATTTGACAGCTGCGAGTCTAGAGCACACACCAGCGCCTTGTTTTTCTTGTGCATGGGCAAACGAGGTAAACGTGGTCTGAGTCCAGGCGGAATAGAGCGGTACTCACGGAAAGCATCCTCCAAAGCACTCCTCAATCTTGCATTGCACTGGGAACTCACGGATATAGCCGCATCATCATCCTCTTCATCAACGCGGTTGGGTCGCGATGAAAAACTGGGTAAATTTTGCAGTTGCACCGCGACCAACGACGAAGCAGGCGTAACATGGCTATTCCGTGATTCGAGGCGGAGTCGATCAAGTACAACGTCATCCAGCATATGGTTACGCTGGATGACCCGCACCTGATCCGACAGTCGTTGCGCCGACACGTTGACAGCTGGTTCAAGCACCTGAAACAGAGAGAGCATCCGACCACGGTACGCAGTCAAGTTACTTCCCCCCTCGGTAGCCCCAAAGTATGCGCGCATGACATTTTCATTGACAGTTTGTGTCCATCTCATGCGCTGCACACTTCCACCGGTAGCGGGGACCCTATCAGAGGCCGGTGGGCCTCGGAGTCCTAAGCTGGCCAGTGGTCGGCCTCTTCCGCGTCGACGTATTGGTGGTGGTGTCGTCGGCGGCGAAAAGTATTCGTCGCTCGAGCTCGACGCAACTGCAGCGGCCGAAGTCACTGGGCTCCCGTCTGGGACAGGTTCCGGCAGCTGCGAGGCGGAGCTGAGCGACGAATCCGAAGGTGTTGGGTGTGTGTTTTGGAGTTGTCTTGCCCGACTTCGTGTCAACATCTCTGTGTCATCTGCGTATTTTATTTTCATGCATCCTGGTATAGTACCAATGTAAATATTATGATGCTAATATTGGTCTTCAAAAATGGTATAGAGTAGGCATTTAAAAACATTATTTCTTAATTATTAATGTTAGAAAAATATTATAAAATATACGGAGTAAAATTTTTGTCACCGTCAACTTGACAGTCGGGCCACAGATTAATATTATTATTATTATTATTATGTCGTTTATTTATTTAATTTTCTTATTTTATTACATTTTTAAATATTATTATAAAAAAAAAACATTTAAAAATATAAAAAAATAGTAATCCACCGGTGTCGGGAGCAGGGTCCAAGCTACCGGTGGTTAGGGCTCCAGAGACAGAAACCTCCTCACAATGCGAGCCGTATCGAGGAGTACTGCCTTCTGAATCAGGCCCTTGATCCAACCGCCTAACGAGAGTCTCGATAGATGTTGATCGAGGCTTTCGGCCATCAGGCCATTGGCCGATACGACAATCGGCACTATGACAGTCGAGTTATTATTATTATTATGGATCTACCAATAACCCCGGAATGTGCTTAGTTTCGTAGCTATGAAGGGTTACGGAAACATGCCTCGTTCTTTATTTACTCCAATGAATACTTCCGGAGCTACGCACATCATCGGTTCACGAAAAAACATCCAATCTTGTTAAAACATTGATTTACCCCGTCTACATAAAGCAACGTCATGGTGTGTAAGAAGTCTAAAGAGGTATTGTGAGTTCATGATCTTATTTATGGCAGCTCGGAAATTGAGCGGCTGGGAGTCAGGGCTGGCAGAAAGGGAAATTAAATTATTCCGAGAGCGGGCCTTTGTCGACATCGGAATAAAATCTTTCGTTTTTACTATTTGTTGTTCAGTGAGAAAGCAGTGTTAGACTTACGAGTTGAAGGTCACAGGTTCGAACCCAGGCAGGCGCTTTACTTTGTGTAAATTATTTCATCACCACTGCTCTCCAAACGGTGAAGGAAAACATCGTGAGGAAACCGGCATGTCCTAAAACCAAAAAATCGAAGACATGTGACATCTGCCAATCCGCACTGGGCCCGCGTGGTGGATTACAGACCACTCCCTCTCACCGAGAGGAGGCCTGTCTCCCAGCAGTGGGAACGTTATAGGCTGATTACTCGTATGCTTGTGACATAAAAATCTAACACACACACAACACTTGTTATAAACTTGGTCAGCAGTGATAAGCTCGGAAGAAGTCCGTTTTGAAAGTGTCGCTAAGATTACTAAGCGGTAGACTGGATAAACATTACACACATCATAAAAATAGATAGAACTGCCCAGAAAGAGACCTGGCTGCGCTGCAATAAGAAAATAACAAACCAAGTAGGTAGGAGGGTATTATTTGAAATCGAAAAAATGTCCTTGAATTATCACAAGTCCACATAAATGCACTGACCTTGAAATTAGTGTTATTGCTATCAAGAAATGTGCAGAAAACTTCTGAAAATCGATTTGGCAAAAGTCTAAAGTAGTAGTAATTTTCAAGTGAAAGCAATTCTATGAAATGGGAGCGTCGATTGGCAGCTGCATCAGTGCGAAGTGACCGGACGTTTCATTTCCACCCGCGACTGGCGCCGGACAAATCACGTCATCACCGGACTGGTCGATTGGAAACCGGACACGTCACTAGGGTTACCATCCGTTCGAATTTGTCGGCTTTTTGATCCCCCATACGGATTTTGGCCGTCGTTGTAATTTTAGACTTTTGTTTATTTTGAAATAAAAAAAGAACATGCTTGTGCCTTCTCTGTGTAAGAAGAGGCTTTTGTCCTCCAGTAGGACTATAATAGGCTGGTATTGTATGTATGTATATTATTACATTTATATAAAAAAAAAAGTTAAATGTCTACAAAAAAAAAAAAAAAAAGTATTTTGCACGGCTTTTTGTCAGAACTTTCAAATTCCGAAATGGTAACCCTACTCGTGACAGCCCTGCCCGAGAGTGGCCATTCAAACGTGTATAATAGTGTGTTCCACTACATAAACTCAAGGCTCTTTCACGTTATAAAGATTGGTTTTTGGATTTTTTAACACTTTATTTGCGGAGAGGGAAGTTTTTGAGGAATTTTTAATGCAGTTTATGAAAATTGCATTATACTATGCTCCAGTCTCTTCTGCATCAAAGGCTT
This sequence comes from Apamea anceps, assembly GCA_951799955.1. Classification (NCBI taxonomy): domain Eukaryota; kingdom Metazoa; phylum Arthropoda; class Insecta; order Lepidoptera; family Noctuidae; genus Apamea; species Apamea anceps. The sequence continues at coordinate 19,243,516 of OX637513.1, read as the reverse complement.
GATCAAAATAGTTGTCCCATATCTCTATTTATAGATCAGGGGGCCTAAAAAGGCCACTTTAAGCAATACCTCTAAAAGGTATTCATTTCCGGAATTCCCAGCAGATCATTATTAGTATTTATACCGTTAAGGCTTATATCGAGGACAAAAAGGCTTGGGATTAAGCTGCTTCCAATTTTTACATATTGAATGTTTTTATTTTGTTTTGTTGTTGTTTTTTTTTATATACATTTTGACATTAATGAATTTGATATATACTATGACATTTGCTTACTTTGTAAGGTATTCTATTATTTTAATTTTTGTGAATGTGAAGACTATGTGGGTCATTTTATTTTTTATTGTTGTCTCTGTTCTGTTAGTTTTTGTCATGGTCTGGCAGTTTGAGTAATTAATGTGGCCTACCCAAATGTCCTTTCTTTGGTATTGTTCGTCGAACCGTTGAGCTCCTTAAGTTTTGAGTTGAGCTGCACGATTTCTGACATATGCGTGCACTGACTGGACAGGTCCTCTCAATCTGTGTGGTTCTTTCCTCAAAAGACCATCTCAGACATCGACCTACATGGTCTTCATATGATCTGACCAAGATTATGTCTGGACTTTAAAAGAGACTGTGACGTCTGAGTTTGTTTCGGCCTTTCTTCTCAGACTAGTCAGATAGGAAACGCCGACCTCATCTAGTTTTAAAATATGATTGACGTGTAAAAGTGTTTGTACAAACCTACTTACAAAATAAAATCATTTATCATTTAGTAATTCCTTTAATTTTCGTAAGATTTCATTTCATATTTGGTGTAAACATTAATGCATGAAAAAAATAAAAACCGTAATTTTATCGGTAATTTTTTCATTACAGTTTTTATTAATCAAATTGGTTTTTTTCATTACAGTTTACATTGTGATATGAATTGCACACAGATCATATTAAAAATTGTCAGTTTGTGACCATTTTACGATTTTTAATATGATTCATATTGTTATCCTATTAAAATTCTGCCAAAGTGGCTTTTTTAGGCTCCCTGGTTCCCTTTTTTTCGCTTAGTCACTTACGCCGAAATAAACTTAGCCGGTCTTGGTTCATTATATAAAATTAATGGCCGTCTCTGCTTCGCTCAGGTGCAATCTAGATGTGTAAAGTCACCGAGATTTCAGTGCTAAAAAGAAATAAAGAAAAATAAAGAAAATACAGTCAATATGGCGCATAAAATGAACACAAACAAAAAAAAATACAAGTTGGGGGAAAACATGCAAGCTAAATGACATTTAAAATATTAAACCTTCCGGAATAAATACTCTAAATGATAGTAATAAAAACCGCATCAAAATCCATCGAGTACTTAGTTTAGATTATCTAAGCGCGGTCACACGAGGCAGACATGAAAAGCGACTTAGTTTTAACCATGTATTATAGGTACATGGTTAAAAACAAGTCGCTTTTATAAAAAAAAATATATGGAAGATATGGAAACAAAGTAAGTAGCTTTTATAAAAAAAAAGATATGGGAGATATGGAAACAAAGTCGCTTTTATAAAAAAAAGATATGGGAGATATGGAAACAGTCGCTTTTATAAAAAAAAAAAAGATGGGAGATATGGAAACAAAGTCGCTTTTATAAAAATAAGATATGGGAGATATGGAAACAAAGTAGCTTATATAAAAAAAGATATGGGAGATATGGAAACAAAGTCGCTTTTATAAAAAAAAGAACTTAAGGGAAATATGGAAGATATGGAAACAAAGTCGCTTTTATAAAAAAAAAATATGGAAGATATGGAAACAAAGTCGCTTTTATAAAAAAAAGATATGGAAGATATGGAAACAAAGTCGCTTTTTTAAAAAAAATATGGAAGATTTGGAAACAAAGTCGCTTTTTTATTAAAAAGATATAGGAAATATGGAAACAAAGTCGCTTTTATAAAAAAAAGATATGGGAAATATGGAAACAAAGTCGCTTTTATAAAAAAAAGATTGGTAAAAGATATGGGAGCAATGGTGGCTCAGTGGTAACATTCCCGGCTTTTTTTTTAAATCTTTATTTTAAGGGACTTTTGAACACAGTTCACGCCAGTCCCATCATAAACTAATCGTTCCTGACACACTCCACCAAAAGATGCTGCACATCTTCTCTTTTATCGCAAACCTCGCAATTAGGCCAACTAACTTTTTGCATTAGATACGCAAAAGCTCTCAGCGGCGGCATGTGTCCGGAACGAACCCGATGAGCAGTTACCACAGTACCAGTACATTACTATCAAACCATGGGATACGAGGAGGCTCTTTTTGTATAATTTTGTACCAAATTCCTTTTAGTTTACATAGATTGTTCATTAAAGTAATCTTTCCATTTATCATATCGTTCTTAAATTTTCGTAATATTTTTGCATTAATAGGAAAAATATAAATTTCAAAATTCGAAACTGCCGCCATTTTCGCTAATCTATCTGCCTCCTCATTTCCCCTGAAGCCAATAAGCGACGGGATCCACTGCAATACTATGTTGATGTTATCTAAAAGAAGTGAGTATATTTTTCTCATCACATCATAGGCAATCGATGCACCTCTGTGTCCAGAGGCGCATCATGCCAGATTTTCGCATCCGTATCCGCATATGCGGAACATCCGCATCGATTTAGACATCCGCATCCGCATAAATCGATGCGGAGCGGATGTGTAGCGGGTCGCGACAAGAAAGAAAGGGGTGGGCCCGGCGAGTGGCGCGTGTCGACAACGCGTGATGATTGACCAATAAGAAAGCAATAATTTTGTTTTGGACTTCGGTGACGGTGACGCGCCTGGCTATTGTTTGTGTTGTGACAAGATATGACGCGCACGTTTGTTGTTTTGTCGTAAATAGTCAATCACAAGGTTACTTTTTTATTGTGCTTTTTGTTAAAAAGTGTCATCGTATACATGTAATTGTATTGTTTACGTACGTAAGTACTACGTATTACGTTAAGTAAAGTGAGTGCTGCTTTTTTAATTCAAATTGACTTTTGTTAACCATTAAATAAAGAAAGGATAAATATTACTGTCTTTTTTTTACCCTACCCACACTTAAGTTTTTTGTACAGATCCGCATCCGTATCCACATCCTCGGATGTGAGCCTCTTAAAATCCGCATCCGGGGATGTGAAAAAATCTGCATCCGCAACATCCCTGTGCCAGATGCTGAAGAGCACTTTTGCTGTCGGTAAATATTACTACATTTGTAGTGTTAAATAACGTTTAAACGTAGGACATTTCTGCCGTCATAATAGATACTGGGAAACAATTTTAAAACACTCACTTCCTTTAGTAGTTGGATCATAGCAGGCTGCTCCTATCTCGGTGCTTTTTGATCCATTGACACCTATTCACAGTTCACTTCAAGCTCATTTCACCTAAGCTTCCACAGTGAGATGTTTACAGAACATACGTACGGTACACAAATCTCAGGTCACCTAAAAAATCTTTAGTAGGTACGGTCAGCAACAAAAGTCGGTTAACACTTTAGTGGTTTAAATCTTAATTATTGAGCAAAATATTCTTAAAAAACATATAGTAATAGAATATTTAATAATAATTAACTCTTTGCTATTACATGAAATAGAGAAAACCAATGTATCACATGATTTTGTATCAATTTAGATGATTTGTAGAAGTAACAGTGTTAATTGACTTTTGTTGCTGACTGTACGTCTTTTAAGCTCTATGCTCACAATATAACTGGAGCAGGTCATTAGCTGGCTTGAATGAGACTGTTTGCAGTGTCAGTGACACGGCTGTGAGTGCACGACGACACCTGAATGACGAAGTGACCGCACGGAGCGAAGTCAAATAACTGGAGGGTTATTTTTAGCTGGTCTAAGATCCGGTAATAGAAATTTATACGCTCATCTGTTATTTAGCGTCAATTATCAGATGAGGGTATACATTTTTTAGTACCGGATCTTGCACTAGGAGGTCTTGTGCCCGTTTTCACTAATATTTGGTTACATATAAATGTAATGCGTAGATAATAAGTATTTACCACAGCTTTGCTTTCATAAGAAAGCGGTGCGGTATTTAAAAATATGCGAATAGACGTACAAGTTAAATTATATTATACTAGCTGCGCCCCGCGGTTTCACTTGCAGAATATCGGAACAAAAAGTACCCTATGTGTTAATCCAGGGTGTCAGCTACGTCCATACCAAATTTCATCAAAATTGGCCCAGCCGTTTGAGCGTGAAGAAGTCACAAACACACACACACACACACACACACTCACTCACAAACTTTTGCCTTTATAATATTAGTGAGATTATCTCTCAGCTATTACATGAAATGCTGAAAAGCAGTCTATCAAATCATTTTGTGTCAATTTTGATGATGTAAAAGTGTCAGTGTTAATGGACCTCCATAGCTGAGCGTACCTAGAAAGAAAGAAAAAAAATAACGAGTTGGGGGGAAACACGCGTCACATCCACGCAAAACGGCCATCGCTCAGCATAATGCTAAGACCCTATACGAGACAGAGCCCCAGCGCTGGTTTTCAGCGACAGCCGGCGTTCACGTGATTACGTAACCCCGTGTAGCATACGATTAGATATAAATAAAAAACAACAATCAAAATAAGAAATACATTACAAAAAGATGATATAAACCTACACTTACACCTACGAGTATAACCTACACTTTCAGCGGTCGTTATAGTATTTTGAAAGTCACGGCCCATAAATAATTCATCTGCGAAACGTCTCACTACGATTTCTCAATTACCTATCTCTAGCTAGTGTATTTTAATTTGACGAAAACATTTGAGCGAGCCAAGATTATTCGTTTTATGATATCTACGTCAATGTTAATTTTTAACAGCTTTTTAAATAAACAGCAAAAGTTGGCTTCTCTGCGATAATTAAGTCATCACCTGCCTAGCTTGTTGAGATTGGCTTCCGAGGCGGTTGGGAGCGACTGCCTATCTGACCTTCATAATCCAGTTAGGTACTGGGGTAATACGATAACCCTTGGTAAGACTGTCAGCTTTCGGGCTTCTGACGACCCGTAACGGCTGTCAAATATCCACGAATGACAGCCGGGGTCACCCTTCCTCGTATAGACTTCGGTGAGCTTGGCTTAACTTTGAAGATCGACCAGTGTGGCTGTTATTATTTAGCCATGAGCCCCTCGGTAACTATTATTAGGATTCAATTAATTATGAATGGAATAATAAAAAACAAAACAGGTATGTAATCACGAGCACAGGGCCTCAAGTTTGCTATTACAATAGTGTCAGAATGGTCTATCATTGATTTCATAATTGTTGATTTTGACAAGTTTGGTAATCTACTAATATAATGGCGTCATTATGACTTTCCAGTGGTCAACCACTGACAATCCATTGAAAGAAATGGCATAGAATGGTAATCTCGTACATAATGATATATGAATGACTGACTTACATAAAACACTTGACTTGTATAAAACACCAATAAATAATATGTAAAAATATATATAAATGAAATCTGGCATAAATAAAGTAGTGGTAGTTTTTCGAAAATCATTTCTACTAACGGGTTTTCTAATAATTGCAATACGACAATGTCATTATGAAACAATTCTATTAAGAGACCATTGACCGACCAATGATCGCCATTAAGAATTTAGCAGATTACGAACTTTAAGCAAAATGACAATGGGATGGGAATGGGATCGTGTTGGAATGACGAATTTATAAAAATAGCAGACTTGGGGCCCAGAACAGAAATAGTCGGCAGCTGCACGTCGTGACTGTAACTGTTTATTTTACTTCACTATATTACTTATTTGTTTAATCTGTACAAATCTTTAAATCTGACTTGGTTTCCGTACGTCGTTTTCGGGTGACCACTGAACATCAGCGCTGTGCCGTGGGGCTCCATGGTACAGCATCATGCCGAGTGGATGCTCTTTTGTTCTTTTAAGGGCTGATTTTTCAATCGACCTTATATATTAATTTTTTATATATATTAATTTTTATTCGTAGAATAAAATTGACGTCTGAGAGTTTTTGTATGGAGGAACGGTCAAGAATTCAAAATTATTCCTCTGATAAAGTTAGATATCTGGCGTTGGAAAAATCAGTCCTAAGTATATAATATAATGCAATTACCTGTGCAACCAATAAGATAAATACTTCTTCTCGTGTCGCTGCCACGACTGTATTTTAAATCTTGTTTTCCCAAAACTTTGCCACTTCCACGGCGTTGTCGGTGGCAGCGCAGAGGTCACTATGACATGTTTAAGATGAATAATATTAATACTATTAAGTTAAATAAAAGTATAAATATAATGTCTGAAACAAACCCAGGTTCATATTTTTACAGTCTACTCAAAACTTCAAAATTGTCCATTCCATTTATATTTACGTCTTTCTACACGTTAAAAGTGTTAAAACCACAATATGAACACAGTTGTTCTATCATAACATAATATTCATTTATATATTTTATAAACTAAAGCCGCTTTTCGTGTCTGGCTGGCTGTGTGACCGCGTCTTTCTTCAAACGCTACGGATTTTTATGCGGTTTTTACTTTCTTCCGGAAGGTTTATGTATATAATACATTAATATTAAACTTATAAATACTAAAGGAATCTAGATGTTTCGTCAAGTCACGAACACCGTGCGGAGCAGGGGCGGGTCGCTAGTAACATTTAAGTACAAAAATGCACTATAAATGAAGGTACCCACACTCCGTGTGTTTACGTCTCGTGCCCCGAGCCACTTGCATTGGTGCCTGCGACGCGAGACGCGCAGGCGCCGATGACGTCACAGGCGGCCATGTTTCGTAACTGAAAGTTCCGTTGCATTTCCCTCTTTTGATGGAAATATGTGGGTTGTTGTCCAAGTTGTATAGTTGGAGTATGTTTCTCATATTATTGAACAACTATTTGTTACTGGATAGTTATTTGTTTTCGGCAAATAAATTATTCATACCTATTCCTATTGTCTAAAATGTTAAGAAGCTCAAGTTTTTGAGCTGTAGCAAGTTAAGCAGAGTCCCTATTTGATATAATAATAATAATAATAATAATAATAAGTTTATTTGTTAGAATATTGTTGTTACAAGGTGTTACTACAATTCTACGTCCAAAATATTCTGCTGTTTCCAGCGTACAAATATTTTCAAAAATTTAAATGAAATCAAAATGAATTGGCAAACCTAGGTAAACATTATCTGATATTAAATACAATTTGGAGGGATTATTGTATACAATGTCAACGCATACTAATAAGAATGTCAAGAGTTATTAAATACAATTTAACGGTATACTAAATATGTCAGGAATTATTAAATACAATGTCCAGGCAATCTAAATATAATGTCAAGGAATACTAAATATAATGTCAGAAATTAATCAAATACAGTGTTAAGAATTATTCAATACAATGTCACAGTTATCAAATTAAATTCAATCATTACGAATGTAAGGGCAATTCGTCGTCCAATTTAAATTTAGAGTCAAACTTTTCATTTAAAAACTCATCTGTTGAGTAATAACACTTAGATAATAGGAAGTCAAATAATTTCTTTTTAAATGTCATGAAATTAAGATCTTTGAAAACATTAGGTAATTTATTATAAATACGAATTGCCATACAGTAAACATTATTGGAGAATAGTTTAATTCGTTGTTGAGGTACATATAATTGGTGGAGATCTCTGCTTTTTCTTACCACAACATCATTACGTAATTTAAATAAACCCATGTTTTTACGCACAAAGATACAAAGTTCGAATATATATAAAGATGGGAGTGGCAATATTTTTAAACTTTTAAAGAGTGGGACACAGCTGTCTAATGGTTGGGCTTTGGTTATTGATCGAATACACTTTTTTTGGGCTCGAAATGCCTTAATAAAATCCACAGAATTGCCCCATATGATAATACCGTAGCGTAGAATTGATGCTACGTAACCATGATAAGCATAAAGTGCTGCATTGATACCAGCTACACGAGTTATTCTACCTAAAACAAATACGAATCTTTGCAGCTTAGTGCATAATTTTTCAATATGTTCTTTCCAGTTGCAAAATTTATCTAAAGTTATACCTAAAAAAGTAGCACTTTTAACCTCTTCTATAGTGTCACTTGCATATCTTATTTTTAATCCGTGATGTTTGCTATTATAAGTTTGGAACTGTATAAGTTTAGTTTTACCGATATTGACATGTAAATTGTTGTCTTTTAACCAATCTATTATTTTGTTTAGTGTGTCATTTATCTCTTTTTCGTATTTGGCGATATTTTTATCAGTGAGTTCAATACTAAGAGTAGTATCGTCGGCGTACAGAATGCATGAATATGGGGTCACGTTGGGCAAATCATTAATATATAATAAAAACAAAAAGGGTCCTAATATACTGCCCTGGGGAACCCCACAGGAGTTTTGACGATAGGTAGATCTAAATATATTTTTTTCTGATATATTACGTCTAGATATTTCTACACATTGCTGGCGATTAAACAGATATGTTTTTATCCAGTTTAATGCATTTCCCCTAATACCATAGCGATTCAATTTGTAGAGAAGCAGTTTGTGATCTACGAAGTCAAAAGCTTTTGACATATCAAGAAATATTGATGCTATTGACCTTTTTTCGTTAAGACTTGATGTAATCTTTTTCATGAGAGAAAAACATGCGAGAGTTGTTGATTTACCCTTCCTGAAACCAAATTGTTCCTCTTTTAAAATTGCGTGTTTTATTATAAAGGAGTGTAATCTATCGTACATAATTCTTTCAAAAATCTTTGAAATTATGGGTATTAGAGTAATAGGACGATAATTGTTCATATCATTTTTATCTCCTTTTTTATATAATGGTTTAACAATAGAAAACTTTAGTTTGGTGGGGAATAAACCTTGAAAAAATGATAAATTAATAATGTGGGCCAGTGGGCGAGATATATATTTAGAGCAACGCTTAAGAATCTTTGTATTAATGTTGTCATAGCCAGTTGAGTTAGTTGAATTTAAGGAATGAATAGCTTTATACACAGAATTTTCCTCAGTTGGAGTCAAAAAGATGCTATCTGATATGTCAGTGATGGTATGTTTATAGTCAATTGGTGTTTCAGAATTATGGATTTTTGTTTTGTTTGTCATGTTGATAAAAAAGTCATTAAATTGGTTTGCTATTTTGTCGCCATCAGTGTATGTGCACTGATCGATTGTAATGGAAGAAATTTCGGCGTTACTATCGGTATCTGAACTATTCTTTTTTATTATATCCCAGGCGGCTTTACATGTATTGTTCGATTGAAGTATATAGCGAGTGTTATCAATTTTCTGAGCATGTAATATACATCGTCTCAATATTCTAGTGTAATTTTGGTAGTGGTTTAGGTGTAGGGTTTTGTTAGAATTTAATAGCCTATATTTTAAATACATACTTCTTTTCCTGACGCAACATCTTTTTATTCCTTTTGTTATCCATTTAGTTTTTACTGGTTTGTTCGTAATTTTTACTCTTAGGATGGGAAAACAGAGATCGTAAAATAGGGATAGTGTATCATGAAAGTGATTAAATGCTAGATCAGTATCATCAGATTCGTATATTTCTGAAAATGAAAGAGATGATATGCATGATATGAACTTTTCAATGTTGTTTTGACTTAGATCTCTTCTCTTTTCAAACCAAAATTGTTTTCTGCATTTTGCAGTATCTACAGACGAATCGAAGCTAATGGACTGACCTGTCTCATGGTCAGATAATGCAAGGATATGTACTTGAGGCTGAACATTAGGTATATCGCTTGCGATGAGATCTATACATGATGATTTTCTTGTTGGTTTATTTATATGGTTGGAGATATTATGGTTATGTAAGATAAGTTCTAGTTCTTTATAATTATTATTACGCTTTAACGCGTCAATGTTCCAATCACCGCATAGTATTATGTTATTTTTATTTCGTTTTGTTATTTTCCTTAAAATATCCTCTAGGTTTTTCAAAAACAAACTTAAGTTTGAATTTGGAGTACGGTAAATACAAATGACAATGACTTTAAGAGTGATAATTTCTATTGCACAATATTCGAAATCATATAATAATGGTGCAACTAATTTAGGGATATGTTTACATTCGAGGTCCTTTTTAACCATAATGCATGTTCCGCCTCGCCTTTGGTCAGGTCTAGAAAAAGATGATACTAGCTTGTAATTTTTTAGTATTAAGTTGCTTTCTGATCCTCTTTTTATGAAAGTTTCTGAAAAACATAAGACATCAATATTTGTACCCCTTTCATGCAGTTCTTGTAGAGTAATTTCTAGTAAATCTGTTTTATTTAAAATGCCAGCGATGTTTTGGTGAAAAAGTGTACATTTACGTTTAGATTCGAAAAAATGTGGTCTTACTAGGTACATTAGGGTTCGGTATAATTGCAGTAGCTTCACTGGCATTTAATGGCTGAAGAGGGGCTCTTTTTTGTAACTTAAAATAGTAGGGGATTGTTCCTTTTTTGTTTACGTGGATACTATTTATGTTTGAGTTCGATGAAGTGTAAGTGTGTTTTAATGTATTGGCTGTGTCCATAATTCTCCTTAAGTTAATGTTATCAATTTCTATATTTAGTTTATAACATAGCATTGTCTTCGATATGTAATTATAACTGTTATAATTATATATATTCTCAGTTGTATCAATGAACTTACAGTTAGGAAAAATTTGCAAGAACAATTTAATATTTTGATTTAATAACTGAACATTCAAATAGGGATTATTAATAATATTTAATACAAATACTTGGTTATTTTTTAGTTTTTGAAGGGTTGGAATCAAGTCTGATAGTAATTTGTAAGGGTTTTTGTCATTGCTACCTATACCCAATATTACTATGTCATCGTTATGCAAGTTTTTTATATAATCATCTATTTTACATAATATTTGCGAACTAGTTGAGCTTAGGTTTGAAAATCCTGATATAGAATAAACGTTATTCCACTTATTTGCATCCCTCTGTAACTTCATTTTACTGGCCAAACCTCGTACTTGTTGGTCACCTAAAATGATAATTTTTGGAACACCTGTTGAGTTGTAGACTTTTGAATTATCTAAAACTTGATTTTTAGTGTTATTCAGTGAAGTTTGAGCACATGGAAGTTCTATACTGCGTTCCAACGTTTGACTGTCTTGTAGATTCATAACTGATACTGTAACACTTTTCTCAGAACTACCCAGATTTGTTGTTTGATTAATTTGGTTTGAGCTTTGATTCTTTGTTTGTTGAACCATTGAGTAAGTGTGTGTAGAAAGTTTTTCAACACTAGGTGAGCTAGGCGTCATGAGCAGAGGGTCCCCAAATGATTCAGTTAGACGATAGATGAAACTGGAAACTGGAGTTAACTGAATACGAGTACGGTATTTGATAAACAAAATAAAAAATCTTTCTGAATCAGCTGAACCGTGCTAGATTGACGAAATTTTACGATTCTCAACGGTATTTCCCACTACTGTATTACACACACACACACACACAAGTTTTCCAGATGAAAAATGATGATTAAGTGGTCTAGCCTATTTGACCCAAAAACGCTAAATACCTTATGTGCTTCTAACTTAATGGGACAGATCGACAAATTCGGAGCGATTTTATCTTATTTCAAACTATGTAGAGTTGCTAGAACCTTTGTAGACACATCGGAGACCTTTGTAGTCACGCCGGATATCTATCAAGCTTGTGACCAGACGGTCTGGTAATGCCGTGATATGTGGACAGAGTAACAGCTACTTATTACTTGACTTTCCTGCGGGACGCTTTTCGTACCGTGGCATGGTACAGACGCCAGCACATCAAGCTACTACAATCTGTCAAATTTCTTTAATCGATTTTCAACTGTATCGTTAAAGCGTTAAGGTTCAAGGTTGATTGGGAAAATTTTACAGTTTCGGGTAGCTTGGCCTGCTGGCGTCTGTACACTCGTACCATACCTAGGTACCTACCTACTAAAAACTTGCAATAACTATGTGCTTAACATACAAATAATAAGAAAGAATATTTGTTAATATGCTATATTTGTGGTAAACATGAAGCAGAGAAAGAACACAAACAAGAAAACAACAAGCTGGGGAAAATATGCGTCACAGTCACACAAAACTGTCATCGCTCAGCATAATGCTACGACCCTATGCGAGACAGTCCCATCACTCAGGTGTGATGGTATGGTAGGCCATACCATGCCATACCTACTTTTAGTTAGATACATAACACTATGATGGGCTGGAAAGGGAAAATTTACACTTTAGGTTAATTAACGGATGAGGAAGTATTTCAGTGAAAACTTTCTGGCACATGTCAGCGAAAGTTTCAAGTGGAGGGAATTTTAATTGAAATAAAATGTCGCTTATTCACATAACACAGGCTAATGTGATACCTAGTTGAATGCTTGCAGTCAAGATCCACTTTGGGGATTAGATACCGTTAAACAGAATTTGACCATTTTTAGGAATCCATACCTAAAGGGTGCCAACGACATCCTGTTGCTAAGGCTCCGCTGTTCGTCCGTCTGTTTGTCACAGGGCTGTATTTTTTTAACCCTAATTGGTAGACACTTGAAATTTTTACAAATTGTGTAATACTATGCCCGCCATAACAAAAAAATAATAAAATAATTTAAAATTTACGTATAGGTACCATACAAAAAACGTGATTAAATTTTTTTGTATTAAATATTGTGTGGTGGTACGGAACCCTTCGTGTGCGAGTCCAACTCACACTTTTTCTTATTTTTCATATCCTTCACGATCTCTTATCATTTCTTACTTAGATAGTACTCTCAGTAGATAAGGCGTGCTACACACTTGTTCAGGTTGGCTGTGTCCCGAACTTGCGTGTAAGCACCCTTAAAATGCGCTGATATTATTTTGACAACATTCAGCATCTTACAAAGACCGGAAAAACCTCTTTAAAATCCCCTATCTCTTCTCCAGGACTACTGCAGCTACTACCTGATCCGCTTCAACAAGCAGCCGCAGTTCTGCCGCAAGGTGGAGGAGCAGCGTCCTCCTCGCAGACCTCAGACCAGGAAGACCAGAGAGCGAACAGAACCTGTGGTCAGCGCAGAGTGTGTCTGTGAGAAGAGAGATGCTGATCTGCCTTCTACTTTCACTGTTACTAAGTTGTTGAAGGTGAGTGTTGCTGGTAGTATTTTATGACGAGGGCGGAGAGCTTCTAGACATTTATCATTTATTTATCAATAAAATTGAAGTGTTTGTTTGCAATGTCAAAATGGCAGCTTTTTACTAAATGCATATGAACAACAAATACACAATTTTCAAAAAAAAAATATCTATCTGTCTGTCTGTTTGTTCCGGCTAATCTCCGAAACGGCTACACCGATTTTGATGGGACTTACTGGCAGCTAGCTGATGTTATAAGGAGTAACTTAGGCTACTGTTTTATTAGCCGTTACTGTCCCACAGCTTGGCAAAGGCCTGCCTACCAAAGTCAAAGTCAAAGTCAAATCATTTAATTCAAATAGGCACATAAAAGGCACTTTTGAACGTCAAAATTAAAATTAAATTGATTCTAGTCGCCCCTTCCAAAAGGTAGTTTACGTATGGAGAAGAATGGGCAAGAAACTCCACCGTTACTCTTTTAAAATGTTTTACAATATTTTGCATACATTAATAATATAATTATATGTGAAGACGATGCACCTAAACATAAAATTACTATACCACAATAGGTAAAAAAAATTAAAATGAATTAATGAAACCATGACATATAAATTGACTATGTGATAGGTACATGGTGCTCACATATTTACAAACATTCCAAAAGTAGACTATTTTCATAAATAAATAATAAGGAGTAATAAGTCCGGGTGACTTTAAGTAATTACAGAATGTAAATCAATGTCAAAGAGAATTAAAAAAAAAGCTACCCTCCTTCGACCTCTCTCTCAGAGCTGCCAAGGACCAATCTTTATTAAAGGAGTCCAGCTAGCGCCAGCTATTGTATAGCTATTAAATTGTAAATCCGTAATTGGCTGTAAATCTGTAATACTTATATAGTTTATATATTTTAAGATAAAATTTCAAAGAGCAGTGGATTTTGTGAATAATAAATAAATAAATAAATCCCGCCATCTCCGTCTAGGCTACTGTTATTCTAGAAAAATAATCAGGTTTCCGCGCAATAAATTAAAACCCATGAAATTTCCGACATACACGCGGACGTAGCCGCGGGAAGAAGTAAAAAAAAAAAACAACCAAGGGCGAGTCGGACTCGCGCACGAAGGGTTCCAAATCAAATCAAATAATTTATTGGTTTGCAAACATGGGTATTTGTACATATGTAGATATTTTATTCCATACTCTACCGTCACATGGGCATGCAAAACATATTATTAAGTATTTAATTTACATAAAAGATATTATAATTTTAAATAAAAATTAGTAGAATAAAATAATACAATATAATGTCAAATCGTTTGAATTACAGTAAATAATGTCACAGTAATACAATATTGGCATGTCACAGTAATACAGCAAAAATGTCACAGTAAAACAAATAGTACAAAATGTCATCTGGGTTGCAATAAAAATAAAAAGTCAAATGGTATAATATCATGTCAATCAGTCAGTGATTCATCATTAAGGAAGCCGTCAATTGTGTAATAACTTTTTTCAATTAGTATTTCGATTAGTGCCCTTTTAAATTTGAATACAGTCATAGTTTTAATAATATTAGGTACTTTTTTTATAAATGCGTGGGGCTATGCCAAAAAAACTTTTTTGCATTAGTGCGGTTTTACATTTAACTTGGCACAATATTGATGTATATATCGAGTTCGTATTGGATTGCTTCTGACTGCCGACAATTTTTGAAACAGATTTATGGATTATTTTTCACAAATAAAGCCGTTTCCAGTATGTACAAAGACGGAAATGTTAATATTTTCAGAGATTTAAAATAAGGAAGACAGCTATCTGTGGTCTTAAGACCACACATTACCTTATGCATCGCTTTTGCATCCTAAATACAAGCTCCTGTAGACTGCCCCAAAAAATAACACCATACCGCAAAACGGAGGCACCTATTCCATGGTATGCCGTTAAAAGAGCCTGACTGTCGACTTTCTTTGAAAGTTGAAAAAGGACTTATGCGGATTTACTCAGTTTTTTACACACTTCTTCAACATGCTCAAGCTAAGTTCTTAGGTATAGACCTATGAACTTAACTTTATTTGCTTCCTCAATGTCAGAGCCTTGGTAGGTAATACTAACGTTTGAGTTTTCGCAGCGTTGCTTAAAGTGCATAACTTTTGTCTTACCTAGATTTATTATTAAATTATTATTATGTAGCCAATTTATAATGTCACGTAAACAAGTATTAATGCCATTCTCATAGTTATTTTTATTTGTACACTTTATTACAGCTGTACTGTCATCTGCAAAGAGAACCATTTTGTTTGATGTTACTTTCGGGAGATCGTTAATGGCGCCCATTCCCTTGTTCACAAACTAAACTAAATTTAAGTTCGGTGCATCTTTTTCTTTCTATTTCATTAAGAAAAGGACAGAAGATAAAATATTAGTTTAGTCCTGTCAAATTAGTCAGCGACAGACGTAAATTGACGTATTTTTAGTAGTCATGTTTTTAATCACGTCTAAACTGTCTATGGAGCGTCTTAATTTGACAGGACTAAACTAAAATTTATCTTTTGTCCTTTTCTTAATGAAATAGAAAGAAAAAGATGCACTGAACTTAAATTTAGTTAAGTTTGTGAACAAGGGAATCGGCGCCATTATATATTAAAAAAAGTGGTGGCCCTAGTACGCTACCCTGTGGGACACCATATCTTACGTATCTCGGTTTTGATACATAAATGGTTTCTAATTTAGTCGATCGAAAAGTGCTGATTCTCAGCCTAATTTGAATAAATGACTTTTCAAAAGTCATTTATTCAAATTAGGCTGAGAATCAGCACTTTTCGAACGTCAAAATTACAAAAGACAGTCCTCCAAAAACGCCCGCCCTTCGACACTTCCTAGTGCTATCGCTGGGAAGAAGAAGTGGCGGAACAAACTCCCCAGCAGCACAGCTGTCTGTTTAGTTAGAACTACTGTTTGCATGTATACAATACTAGGAACCTATGTTCAGTAATGAACATTACAAGAAGCATAAATTATTTGCCATATTATGTCAGCTAGCCACGCCAATATACCAACAAATATAATAAAAACTATACGTACTCAAGCTAAAAAATAGTTAATTAAAATAAAAATAAAAACTCACTACCTAAATAAAAGCCTCCAGGCATAAAGGGCGTGACAGCTTACACATTTATGCATTGCTGGGTTCGTCACATAGCTGTCACTTGCAGACTTTTGATTGACTTTTGATTTTGAGTCTTTGGACATATTCTAGCAATTTCTGTACATTGAAGCCTATTTTTGAAGTACGATTATATTAGTTGTAGGATGGTCCCTCTTACACCAGTACCATTATCTATACAACATTAGACTCTATATTATAATCTTTTTTTTTATTGATATTAATATCGAGCAAAACACGGCAAAAAAAAGTCTCGTCTGTTGTATGGGAGCCTCCCTGAAATATTTATTTTATTTTAATTATCTAGAAAAGTGAATATACAACTAAATATTCTGTGAATATTTCAAGCGTCTACCTGTTTCCGTTATTAATATCGAGCAAAAAACGGCAAAAAAATTACGTTTGTTGTATGGGAGCCCCACTTAAATATTTATTTTATTATGTTTTTAGTGTTTGCTGCAGTTGTATAGCGGCAGCAGAAATGTGTATGTACATCATCTGTGAAAATTTCAACTGTTTAGCTATCACGGTCCATGAGATACAGCCTGGTGACAGACCAGACAGACAGACAGACGGACAGTGGAGTCTTAGTAATAGGGTTTTTTACCCTTTGGATACGGAACCCTAAAAATGGCTTAAAAACGGCAAATTGGCGTAGTGTGTTAATTTAATAAACAATTATTTAATTTCGCTGACCGTGCACTTACCCTCTACTGGGTCACCTAATTGTTTCCGGCCAACAACATAAAATGTGTTATACGGAATTGGACGGTTAATAACTTTGATATCCATTTATAATGAAATTCAGGTGAAGGAAATAGTTTTATTACAGTATTCTGGCGAGCTTCCAGCAATTTGTAACAGAGTGACATATCCCAAGGTCATCGCAAAGTGGATGGCTTGTTGTTAGCAAATAAATATGGCTTCAGAACATTTATTTGGTAATACATTCATTTTAGGTTTTTTTTTATTGTGTGAGAAATAAGAATGGGCGTTGTGATTTATTGAATACATATATGGTTCTTGCTTCGAACTTAAGAGTAGGTATTTCAAATTACTTTGAGTGTAAGTGAAAACACACGAGCGGTACGCGTCAACGACAGAGCTGCAGTGCGATTCTGTAACCATCTCACCGTGAAAACTTAGGTGAAGTGAGCTGTCGTTCCAAATAATGCTAGGGATTGACACTACTGGCAACTCACATCAAGCTCACTTCACTTGAGTTTTCACGGTGAGATTTTTGCAGAATCGACCAGCTGTTGACAATGTGCCACTCATGTATTGTGCGGTACTCGAATACACGAGCGGTACCTATACGTTGTCGACGGCTGCAGTACCTTCTGCCGTTGGAGTGTATGCACACTAAGATTGTCAAATCCGTAATATACAATGGTAGGAATAGGGTAGTCACTAATACGCATCTCCTAAAGACTGTAAGCATAGATAAACCTTGAAACGACAGTGTAATCTGTCTTTTCCAGGACGAACAAGCCATCCAAACAGTCCCAGCGATCGAAAGGAAGTCCCTCGCTGCTTTCCTGAGCCACGCGACTCCTGATAAGAAGCAGCTGGTGGAACTCCTGTACCAGGACATCATCAGACCCACAGGGGTGTCGTGGGACGATGTTAAGGGACTCGCTTCTGCAAAGAGCTTGCTTATGGAGTCCGTTGTGTACCCTGTACGGTAAGAAATCTGGAAATCTGAAAAGATATTTTGGGGTATTCCTGTTTTTTGTATCCTGTGGTTATATTAAAGGCATGCCTTATCTAAGCCACAACTTTCCTTTTAAAGTAATCACTATGTACTTAGCAACTTCGCAAAATTTATACATTTATGCCCTGATATGATTGTTAAAAAGGTCGGAGATGCTTTTAATTTTTTAAACACAGTCATGTACTGTAGGTTCAAATGACTGTTAAGCATTATCTTCTTCCATTTTGTCTAGTTATCCAGAAGTTTTCACTGGTCTCCTGGAACCCTGGCGAGGGGTGCTGCTCCATGGCCCACCTGGCACTGGGAAGACGATGCTGGCGCGAGCTGTCGCTGGCGAGAGCTGCTGCACGTTCTTTAACGTGTCTTGCAGCACTATTGTCAACAAGTGGCGCGGAGAGTCCGAAAAGATTGTAAAGGTGCTTCCTCAGAAGATAAACTAACGGATATTTCTAAACATCATGTTACTAGCAATCGGCCCTTGTTTCGCACTAATTAACGACTCGGTTAAACATCGAAATTTTTTTTATTACTTACCTACTTAGGTAGGTATTACTTTATAATTAGGTAAGTTTAATATTATCTAATGTATTATACACATTATAAAACTAAATTCTCTAAATGATGGTGAAAAACGCATCAAAATCCGTTGTGCAGTTTAGAAAAACGCGGTCACACAAACAGACATGAACGGCGACTTTTAAGATATGTTTCGATATCCAGGATTTGTCTAACTCGTCATCGATTTTGTGAAAATATCAGACCAAGTACTACTCGTATGGCCGTAGATTTGACGGATTCAGTCCATTTACCGAGCACTGGCTGTTACATTATTCCGTCTGCTGTTATGTCAATTACAGCCCGATTCAAACTTTATGGCGGCTCGGAAAATGAGGCGAGTCGCTGCGCAGTAACAAATTCATGTGTTAGCGGGGGTGAGGGGTGAGGTACTGCGCAGCGAGTAGCGCACTTCAGAGCCGCCATAAAGTTTGACGCGTACTATAGCTATGCTTTAGTGAATTTTCAAGGACTGTTATGAAACCATAACAATACAACACGATACCTGTTATTTCTAGGTCCTCTTCGAGATGGCTTCCTACTACTCTCCCTCCATTATCTTCATGGACGAAGTGGAGACGCTGGCATCAGACCGATCTTCTCCTGGTGAACATGAAGCATCACGACGTTTGAAGGCACAGCTTCTCACTGAACTTGATGGAATCGGGGGAAGAGATGGGATCATATTTATGCTGGCTAATTCTAATATGCCTTGGTAAATTATTCTAGAATTTTCATCATAATTATTACCTACATAATAAATTCATTGTGTGATATCCCACTTAGCATAGGTCAAATGTCAAAAGGTCCCCCAGCTAGATGGACAGACGAAGACGAACGGACCTAAAGGTGTCTGGGGTATACTGGATGCGGAAGGCGGACGACAGGGTGTTGTGGCGTAGTCTGGGAGAGGCCTATGTCGAGCAGTGGACTGCGATGAGCTTAGTTGATTGAGTGATAGTTTAAATTAGGGTAGTTGGACACTAGGAATAATTAAGTAGACCTGGCCACAGAACATATTTATAGGTACTCCAAGGAGCATCTGGTGATTTCAGACCCCAGGGTCTGGAATTAGCTATGTGCTGTAATCAAGAGAGGTTATTGTTACATTTGGGTGTGTGAAGAGGCCGTTGCGCATTGAAACAATATCCGATTGACTTTAGTAAGTTTTTTTTTAATTCGTGATATTTTCAGGGAAATAGACCCAGCCATGTTACGAAGACTAGAAAAGCGAGTCTTCATACCCCTCCCTGACTTCAAGACTCGCGAGGAGTTGTTCCAGAGCTACCTGAATTCGAAGAATATGGAGCTGCTCCCCAAGGTGGACTTCAAAGAGCTGGCCACCAAGACTGAAGGGTACTCCGGCAGTGATATCAAGCTGGTCTGCAAGGAGGCTCTTATGTCTACAGTTAGGAAGATGCTGCCGTCTATGAATGGAAAAGGTGGGTATGATAGCTACCTGATATATGTGAGAATCAGGCAGTTCGGTCGGAACATGACCCCTCATGTTACTCCCCAGTCGCTGCGCAGTAACAAATTCATGTGTGTTACACTTTTTAAATTTTCTAAATTTTTTACACTTCTTGCTGCTATTTACACTTTACAATTTTATTCTACCTGTGCCCCAAAACATAACTCCAGGAAGACTGGCATTGTTAATATAAAGTTATAGACACCTACTCAGTGGCGGACTAACAGGGGGGCGGAAGGGGCGGCCCGCCCCAGGCCTCCGGTCTTGGGGGGCCCCCAAATGCTTTCGCGTTCCCCTGATCAAATCCTAAACAAGACTTTAAAAATGGGCTTAGACTTTAAACATGGGCTTTCTATACTGGAGGAAGTATTGAAGGCACGAAAACAGACAATACGCTACAAAAAAAAAAAAAACTATCTTTAATTTATTTATCAATTTTTTTTTTGTCGATCGATTCGTATTTTATTTTCATCACCCATATCTATTCCATATTGTAGGTATGTATGTTTATTTAGCCTAAATAATTTAATTCGAATTTAAATTTCACTTGCCAGATTTTAACGAAATACTTATTTATACATACAAATGTGAACTGGAAAAAAAGCTGTAAAACTATTTTTTTTTAAAGCGGGGGCCTCATTCGACTTTGCCGCCCCGGGCCTCTGACGGGCTTAGTCCGCCACTGCACCTACTTAATTTGTTAACGATAAGTAAAATTAGTTCTTTAAGGTTCACCGTTTATTACTTTAAATTTACTTTTGCAAATATACGGTGTTTGAGATAGTTTGTTGTTTCCTTATGTGTTAATACCAAACCACCTGTCCTTTGGGCTTATGTCAGCTTGCCGTAAGAGGCCACAAAATCATAATTGTAACAGTGGCAGTGGAGGTGAGGGGTGGGAATAGCACACTTCAGAGCTGTCATAAAGTTTGAAGCTTACTATACTAAACTTTACCATACTTATAAAACGTCTCTTTCAGGTACCCTAGGCAATCGTAAGGATAGACTGGACTTGAACGATATACTGACAGCGATTGAGAAGACCAAGCCAGTCTCGAAGAATCTAACCAAGAGACACGTGGAATGGCAGAATGAGATGGGCTGTTCTTAGTCTTAGCTTAATGGGAAATCCGGGGTCTTGTTATAAGTAGGTAGTAGGTGAGTTATATTCATTACTTATTTATTCAAATCTAGTTTGTAAATCGTAGGTTTTCCTACAAACGGATTTGCTGAAATCAAATGTTTCAATCACAGTCAGAGCTTTTTTGGTTCTTATAGCTTAGAATGCGCAAAATTGTGTTTGATATTAAATATTTGATAATTATGTTGCTGGACTTTTTGATATTATTGTAAGATGTTTGAAAATGACAGTCGTATTTTTTTTTGAAAAAATTATGAATTTTAAATGATTTTCTGGTGTCTTATTTCTTCTCATGGTCAACTAGGGTCTAGGTTTGCCAAACAGTACAGCTAGTTTTGCTTGTGGAGAAAAGATCGTCCTGGATCGTCCATAGAAGCGTATAGCAATACGGCCGTCGAGAGAATGCGTCCCTGACATCTGTCATTGCGAGAATTCTAGTAACTAAACATCAAATTCGCAACACGTATTCGTATGTATGAAACTCAAGTTCTGGAGTCAAGAACGCACACTCGTACGCCGCAATAGTTTGGCACTCTTTTAAAAAGTATTATTTATTTTTCTATCGCGTCAGTTATTGTACTGATGCACCCGACACATGACACTCTTCGTTGGCTGTCAGAAGCTTAATTAAATGCTTCACTTTGTTTATTTTTGTCTTTCATTCGGCTCAAGTGAAACTTCTGCATTGATCAATTCACACTAATCGATCCAGCGAGGTTGGATGATCAGCAGTGCGATTTTGTAACCATCTCACCGTAAAAACATAGGTGAAGTGAGCGTGGAGTGAGCTGTCATTCCAACTAATGCTAGGGTTTGACACTATTGACAGCTAACTCTAAGCTCACTTCACCTAACTTTTTACGGTGAGATTTCACAGAATCGATCGGCTGGATACAGAATGATCGCCAAATGGAATGAAAGGAGTAGATGCAACTTTGACGACGTCGTGTGAAAGGAATGAAAAAAGAAATTGACATTCACTCGAGTGAACCATTAGTTACTACAGTCATCAGATATCAGCTTAACTACTTTCCTCGTAAGTAAGCTTTAGTTTACTATAATATTTTTATCTCACGAAGCGACGCGCATTTTACATGTGGTTACCAACTGTACAAACACGCTGTGAATGTGTGCAAGCGCAGGAGCTCTCGGTACCGCCCGAGGCCATGGCGAAGTCTTTTCATGTGAAGTGTATGTCATGTGCTGATGCTACTCGTCTTCACGCACACATTCACAGCGTGTGTGCACAAGTAAAGCGCGCGTCGCTTCGTGAAACATAAATACTATACCAAGAATGAAACCAATAATACACTGTTATTATTTATTGACGACATCTAGACCAACATCAGTTCCTCTATACAAAATATTGTTTCATTTAGATACACTTCTTATGCTACACACACAGCTCAATTCCTGCATTCGCTTCCACATTCTAAAATAAGCTTTATACAAACAAAATAAGGTCTAATATTAGTTACAATTCGTCAGTTGTTTATTGTAAAAAAATAATACTCGAGAACCAATCGTTGTTATAGCAATTTTGATCTAAAAGATTAAGGATTCCGTTTAACTTCGAGAATAATTTACAATGGCAGCTTGCTAAGTAGGTAGGTTAGTAAGGAGGTAGATAAGGAGGGAGGGAGGTAGGAGGTAGGTATTAAGGGCTGCATACTAGAGGGTAAGTCGGCAGTTACACTAGTTACTAAGTAAGAAAAGAGTAAGAGGGTGCAGTTTTTTTCCCTCTGACAGTTGCAACCCAACAGCAACCTTAATACAATAAAAATAAATATCAAATTAAAAAATAAAAAACAATTTCGGCTGCTGCAACTGTCAAGTCTGTCAAAATCAGTGATATTTATTTTTATATTATATTAGAAAGCTGCCATTGTAAATTATTTTCGAAGTTAAACGGAATTCTTTAGGCTTGACGTGCACTATCGCGTACAGACACAAACTTGAACGGGCAGCTGTCCTTTCAGGGGGCCTAAAAAGGCCACTTTAAACAACCTCTAAAAGCTGTTCATTTCCTGACTTCCCAGCAGAGCATTAGCAATTCCTCTAATTTTCGTAAAATTTCATTTCATATTTGGTGTAAGTAAACATTGCCGCATGAAAAAAACAAAAACCGTAATTTTATCGGCAAATTTTTAATTAGGTACAGTTTTTATTAATCAAATTGTTTTTTTTTTTTTTTTAATTTCTACAGTGTAAATGTTATATCATTGTGATATGAATTGCACACAGATCATATTATGAATTGTCAGTTTGTGACCATTTTACGATTTTTAATATGATATTAATTGTTATCCTATTATGATTCTGCCAAAGTGGCCTTTTTAGGCCCCCAGTTATTTTACCTCTGATTTTGCATCACTGTCCAAATCACAGTGATCTTTATTCTCATTGTAATAAGGTTGCTGTTGGGTTGCAGCCACTGACACGTATGTACGTCAAAATTACTAAGATCTTTATTCTCATGAGATGAGATCATTACACAATAAGGTCGCTGTTACGTTGCTGCTGTCAGAGGTCAAATAACTGTGAACGGGCTGTAGCTAAATGTTAGATGCTGCTCCAAACGAGAACAACTGACACATACAGACTTTAAGAAGAGAAGTCTGTTTTAACCAAAAGAAACAAAAAAAAAATCGGTACACTATGCTGCTTTTCAAAACGGGTATAATAGACGTAGGCAAGAAGGCTGCAAAGCTCGAGTAGGATTGGGCGGATCACATGAGCCGCAGGCAGGACGACCGCTGGGCAAAAGTATCCACACAGTGGGTGCCTGAGGGTAGACGGCGCCGCCGAGGTCGGCCCAGAAAGCGGTGGCGTGATGAGCTAGACGCGTACCGTGAGGGCTGGTTCTAGGTGGTGCGGGAAATGAGTTCATGGAAACAGAGGGAGGCTTTTGCCCAGCAGTGGGACAGCAAAGGCTAAACAAAAAAAAAAAACTTAAGATTTTGGTCATACAATCCCGTGTTAGAAATGTGACCATGTTATAGTTTGACCGAAATTGCTGTACCGCGCCTTAGGACTGCGCGGCGACACCGAAGGCGCGGTACAGCGGTTTCGGTCAAACTATAGATGACGGATAAATATCCGTAAGCCACGGCTGGGACTGAGTATCCGCAGTAGTGCACGTCTTTCCCTTATTCAAACAA
The DNA here is from genome assembly GCA_951799955.1 of Apamea anceps. Lineage (NCBI taxonomy): Eukaryota > Metazoa > Arthropoda > Insecta > Lepidoptera > Noctuidae > Apamea > Apamea anceps. The sequence continues at coordinate 19,219,191 of OX637513.1, read as the reverse complement.
ATGTTTATAATTTGACTAGACAAGTACGAATTCAAACAGACACTTTTATAAAAATCAACTGAAGACATTTTTTTTTTTACTTTTTTATAACGTTTTAGAATAAACACAAATTAAAAAATACGTACGGTCAAATTCTCGAACGAAAATTATCGAATAATTAATTCAAGCGCACGTAAGCTGCCATTGGTTGAATGATTTATTAATAACCAATCGCAACAGTTCAATCACGTTTGACAATTTGTCACATTAATTTTGCGATAATTTTCGCTCGAAAAACTGACCCTTGTCTTTGGAACAAAATAATTTTAAAACATTAACTAATTTTACGAAGATTAAAATTTTTTATACTTAAGATTTATATCTTATACTGAAATTACGTCATACATAAATACCGTAAAATTTTTACAAAAGCGTAACGCATCGAACGCGCTTTATATTTAAATTTGCGTAATTTGTAAATAAACAAAATGATTCCTAGACAGTCCACCGCTTACATAGTCTTTTGTAATCCCATACAAATATACAAAATAATAAAGCATAATATTTTTTTGGAAACCTTTTTCTAAGGGCTGGTTTTTCCAACGCCAGATAATTTTATCCGGGGAATAATTTTGAATTTTTGACAGTACTTCCATACAAAATCTGTCAAACGTCAATTTTATTCCATGAATAAAAATTATCCGTCAATTGAGAAATCGGGCCTATGTTTGAGATAATATTTTTTGGCACTTCGCTCAAACGAAGTTTTATAAATAATATTAGTATAATTCGAGCCTGTCGAAGAAATGAGTTCGCATAACTTTAAAAATTTAAGTTAACGTCTCAGAAATTGCATATTATATATATATATTGATTGTCTTCAATCTATAGAATAATATGCAATTTCTGCAATTTATTTAGTTGCTCTTGTAACTATTTAAAAAGTTGACAGAACGCATTCAATCGTCAGATTATTTCAAAATTTAAATAAAAACTATAAAAATAAATAAGGCAACTTACAACTAAAGCTAATAAGATTCATTTTAAAGGAAATTGTTCTCACTCGTGATTTGAAGAAGAGACCCCAGTATTGTGGTCCCACAATTACAGCTACCGTACTTATATAAAACAAACAAATCAATACTTTTCACTTCTCATACATTCCACAAGCCTATCACAGATTTATCTATAGAAAAGGGAGATTTTTTAAGGCAAAAGCGTCAGGGTCGCCCGCGAAATTAAAATTTTCTGACGTTATTTACAAATTTGCAGGTCAGTATTACGTTGTATGTTGAGCTAATTATGATTCGCGGCCGTAACAAATATTTATTAATACAACTATAATCATAAAAATCATCAATACCCCCCCGGACTTTACACTTTTTATTTGTTTTATCTGAAGTATGCATCAATTAAAAAAAAATTCTTTCTTAATTTTTTCTTTTAATACATTTCTCTAGTTCATATCACCCTATTGAATGACTATTACATGAAATCATGACATTTGAGGCCAATTCTAACTCAAGGTTTTGTATTGCCGATTCTAATGATTATAATTCTGTAAATTCATGTTTATTACGGTCACGAATCATACTTTAATCAACATACAATCTGATACTGGCCTGCAAGTTGCAAAAAACTTGCTTAAGGCCTATTCACAACGACACATTATTAAAGTTTTACTATTGATGCAAATTATTTGCGTAAGTTCAACTTGGTAACACCAAGTTGAACTTACGCAAATAATTTGCATCAGTTAAATAACGGAATATTCAAAACTCAACGGAGTTTTGCTTACAGACCGAAAATATTTTATTTAAAGCGATTCGAAAGTCCGTGGCATACCTACTGTCCGCCATTTTGTATAGATTATAATTATAGTACCATGAGTAACCGCCATTTTGAAAAGAAAAAAAAACAAAATGGCAGACACTGTAGGTATGCCAGACTCCACATAAAAATGTTCAGTCCCCTTTTAACAAGTTTTGTGAACAGGCCTCGTGTAAGACTTGAATATTTTAAAACAAATATTTTCAGTACTGAAAATAAAGCAGGTACTGTTAAAATAAAAATCTTAATTCGGTCGAAGCCGCATGAAGTCACGACAATAATTTATCCTTCATCTTCGTTACCATTCGAGTCTCACTATCCTTATACATAATAATATTAATAGCACAAAATAGATAGCTTGAGAGAAGCATTTGATATAAGCATGGAGGACAGAATAGGGCTAGTGAGGCAGATACGTGCGTTGCTAAACGCAATGGACCCACGAGAGCGTTATCTCCCAATACTGCCGAACTCTGGGAGCAAATTGATCCCAATTAAACATGCTATTATGCCACATACATAAAGTACAGATATACAGATACAACATCTACTAACCAAAACAGGAATCTCATGCAGATCAAATCATTTATAAATAAAGAACCCCATAGGATGACCCCCAGTGGCCCCACCACTCTCCCGGTAGATAGAGTACGACAGCTGAAGAAGCGCGGAAAAATCACAGGCCGGGGGAGGAAAGTAGGCGACCGAAAGCGCAGCACTTGCGAAGGCAACAGCCAGCGCGAGGCGCGATCGGACGCCGAAGAGGTGGCACGCGACCAGTCCCGATTACGCGATGGGGAAACCGAGCGCGAAAAAGGGCCGGACGCGGAAGATAGAGAACGGCCGCAATTACGCGAGGGGGAAACCCAGCGCGAAAAGCGGCCTAACGTGGGACTACGCGACCAGCAGCCAGTACGCGAAGGGGCAACCCAGAGCGGAAAGAGGCCGGACGCGGAACCACGCGTGCAGGGGCAAGTACGCGAGGGGGCAACCCAACGCGAAAACCCCCCGCACACGACAGAGCCTACCGGGGGCGCCAACCAACCCCCTCACACGGACACAGACGAACCCCGCGACAGACCCAAACCCAGACACCGCAGAGGGAAGCGGGGTGGAGTCATGCACGCTAAGGCGTCCACCCTGCCGGGCACCTCCAAGCCGCAGCCTGGACCGAGCGGTACAGGGCCGGCGAAGAGGGACCGTCCGGACGACTCGGCCTCACCGAGCACGCTTCAGGGGGACGCCAAGCGTGTAAGGGTTCACTCCGCTCAAGGGGAGCCGAGGACCTACGCGCGGGCCGCTAAGGATATCCCTGCGCGGCTCGCCGTGGCAATCTGCTTCCCTCCCCCCACCAGAGACTTGACGAAGGAAGAGGCTGAACTGGTCAAGATAGGCCTGGAAGACCTACTCATGGGCGCAGACCCATCGTCGCCACTCCCTGCCTTCCGTGGATACCCACGGGTAGCGGAGGGTACCGTGCAGATGTGGTGCGAGGACGACAGCGCCCTGACATGGCTGACCCAAAATGTTCCCCTACTGAAACTCCCTAACACCGACCTTAGACTGACGGTACTAAGGCAGTCAGATGTGCCCACCCGTGTCAGAGCCTCGCTTTTCGTTCCCCGGTATACGGGGGACGTACAGAGGCTCCATAGCATTCTGATTCGTCAGAATGCTTGGTATGACATAGCTAGGTGGTCACTATACAGGGCAACTACCGTCGGTGGCCACAACCCCGGGACTTTTTTGACCCTGGGTGTGCCACCGGAGGAAGTGCAAACGGTCCTGGACCGGGAGCGACGGATATCGTACCTACTGGGTTCGATATACGTGCGCTTCTGGCCCACGACCCAGCCCTCTGACTGCAAGACAAACCCGACGACGACACCGATGGAGACACGAACAGACGACACGGACGACATCGCCCAGCTAGAGGAAGTCATGGCCCGTGCGGCGATGGCCGACGATGAGGCCTCAATTCCGCCCACATCTCCCGGCTGGAGCGAACAACTTTTAGCATCGTCGCCAAGAGAGCAACACGACGACGGCCCGTACAGGGAGGTGGCGGCGGAGGGACTATTATCCGATGGATCCACCACCGACTAACCGCCCCTCCCCATCGCCGTCACCTGCACTCAACGTCATACAGGCAAACCTCCAGCATAGCCAGACTGCCACGGCTAGCCTACGCAGGGCGCTGGAGACTAACCCCCGAACCATCGCACTGATCCAGGAGCCGTGGATCAGGAATAACAGAGTATGCGGCCTCAGTAACATCGGAGGTAAGCTAATCCTCAACACACAGAGTTCAGAAAAACCTCGATCCTGCGTGTACATACCCAAAGACATCCCTACCACACTGCTCACTCAATTCTGTTCCAGAGACTTGACAGCTGTCAAGCTCCAGACCGACGACGACCTTCCAGATGTCGTGCTAACGTCGGTGTACATGCCGGGCGAGGACACAAACTGCCCGCCGCAAGAAATGGCCGACCTAGTGCAGCACTGCGAGGTCACGGGTCTGGATCTCATTATATGCACCGACTCCAATGCCCATCACCCGCTCTGGGGCAGCGACGCATCGAACCCCAGAGGAGAGGTATTATCCACCTATTTATTCTCTACTAACCTTAACATCATTAACCGAGGCTCTGAACCCACTTGGGTCACAGTCCGAGGACAAACAATCATAGACCTAACACTTGCTACAGAAAACGCGAAAAATCTCATCACAAACTGGCATGTATCGGGCGAACCTTCCTGCTCGGACCACAGAAGGATTCGCTTCACGCTAACCACCCACACCAAGAAACCCGCACCGAGAAGAAATCCGCGGCGCACCGATGTGCCCGGGTACAAGCGCCTCCTGGCCGCCCTGCTAGATAGGCATCTATCACAAATAAATATAAGAGAACCAGCACAGTTGGAATACACTGTGACAAAGTTATCAGATTATCTCACCGAAGCCTACCATGCATGTTGTAAACTAAGGACGCCACGAGCCAACAGGGAGAGAAATCCCTGGTGGAACGCCGAACTTGGTAAACTCAGACATGCACTACGGAAGCAATTCAACAGAGCTAAAAACACCAGACTCCCGGAAGACTGGGAAATATACACTGAAACCCGACACACATATAAAAAGGAAATCAGAACCGCCAGGAGAGCAGCATGGCGGAAATTCTGTGAATCCATAGAAACCAACAATGAAGCCGCAAGGGTGAGGAAGATCCTATCAACCGACCAGGACCGAACCCTCGGCGCGCTGAGAAAACCAGACAATACATACACACAAACGGACCATGAGACCAGCAAGGTCCTTCTTGAAACCCACTTCCCAGACTGCAAACTCCTAGAGGACAGGACCTGGGAGGAAGCACCAGATCGGACCCCAACGGAACGGGACTGGACCTGTGCCCGCGGGCTGGTAACGGAGGACCGGTTAAGGTGGGCCATCAACACCTTCCAGCCGTACAAGTCCGCGGGACTGGATGGCATCTTCCCAGCCTTACTACAATGGGGGCTCGAATATATCACACCATGCCTGATGGAGATCTACCGGGCCTGCATAGCACTCAGACACATACCCCTAGCCTGGCGCGAAGTGAAAGTCATCTTTATACCTAAACCTGGTAAAACCGACTACACGCAACCTAAGGCGTACAGACCAATAAGCCTCACATCTTTTCTACTAAAGACCCTGGAGAGACTATGCGATCGACACATCCGAGACGGTCCCCTCAGGGCAAAACCACTCCACAAACAACAGCATGCGTACTCCACAGGCAAATCAACAGAATCCGCGCTGCACAGCGTCGTATCCAAGATTGAATGCGCAGTGGACCACAAATGCTCAGCACTAGCCGCCTTCATTGATATCGAGGGCGCCTTTGACAAAACCACATTCAAAAGTATCAGCACGGCTCTAGACAGACACGGCATAGATCCGTCTCTGAGCGGCTGGATTACCAATATGTTGAAACAGAGAGCCGTACAGGTGACCGTAAATGATACCACAAGGGCCGTCGTGGCAAAGGGCTGCCCACAAGGGGGCGTCCTTTCGCCGCTCCTATGGAATCTGGTCGTAGACAGCCTGATAAAGACACTAAATAATAAAGGCTACTTTACAGTAGGCTACGCCGATGATTTAACCATAATCATAAATGGCACCCATGAAAACACCCTATGCAACCTAATGCACCAGGCACTGAAAATAGTAGAGGACTGGTGTAGTATACACCAACTATCAGTGAACCCAACAAAAACAGAACTGATCCTCTTCACAAAAAAGAGGAAACTAGCCACACTACAACTTCCACGATTCTTTGGCACTACCCTAAGCCTTTAAAATGAAACCAAATACCTGGGCATCTTTTTGGATAAACAGCTGAACTGGGCTAAACACATCAATCACATCACCACGAAGGCCAGCATATCCCTGTGGCAATGCAAGAGAATGCTTGGGAAAAACTGGGGGATTAGCCCCAGGGTCACCTACTGGCTTTATACCACAGTCATCCGACCAATCATCACATATGGCTCACTAGTCTGGTGGCCCAGAACAGACCTGAGCACAGCCCAAAGAGATCTCGAAAAACTGCAACGATTTGCTTGTGTGGCAATCACAAGCTGCATGAGAACTGCACCCACCGCTGCCCTACAGGCCATGCTTGGACTGCCTCCCCTACACCTCGTTGTGAGAGAGGAGGCGGCCCTATCTGCCTTTAGGCTCCAGCTATCAGGAACCCTAAGCAAAGACTCGAGGATCAAGCACATACGCCTAAAGGACGAGGCAATTAAACGACAGCCAATGATGGCATCACCCTGCGACAAAGCCCCTAAGCAATACTGCTTTCAAAAGCATTACAACGTAGTGCTTAAAGAAGAGCAGTGCGACTACTCAGGTCCAGGAGAGCTGAGAGTTTACACTGATGGATCAAAAACCGACTGCGGAACTGGAGTCGGAGTCTTCTCACACGACCTCAACATAAAGATATCCAGCCCGCTAGGAATGCTCAACACGGTTTACCAAGCCGAGTGTGTGGGTATAATACAAGCGGCCCATGCCATAGCAGCCAGGAGAGTCACGGACACCCATGTTCGTATACTCTCTGACAGCGCTTCAGTCCTCCAATCCCTAGAGAAGGGATGCATCACATCAAATTTAATACTAGAATGTCATATGGCGCTTGAACAGGTAACTGTATCGAACCGCAACACAGTGACACTACAATGGATAAAAGGACACAGTGGATCACTAGGTAACGACGCGGCTGACGAGCTGGCCAGAAGGGCATCAAGCACGCCAGTTTACGGACCGGAACCAGTCGTGCCCATCCCCTTCAATCAACTACGCAGGTGGCTACAGAAGCACACCCACACACAGGCAGAGAACTGGTGGTCCTCGTCACCGGGCTGTAGGCAGTCCAAGGAAGCCATGCCATCATTAGATGGCAAGCTAACCAAAAGACTGCTACGCCTGGACAGGAAAGGCCTGCGCCTGGTGACGGGGACCATCACGGGACACTGCTCACTGAACAAACACTTCCATACGATAGGCATAACGGACAGCCCCCTGTGCAGAGCCTGCATGGAGGCTGATGAAACCGTTGCGCATGTGCTCTTTGAGTGCACAGGCGTCACCCAGATTAGATTAAGGACCCTCGGGACACCCGGATCCTACACGGACGTTCTCGACAGACCAGGGGACCTAATAAGCTTCTGGAGGGAGGTGGGCTGGTTGGAATAACCACCGACGGCCGCCATGGCTCACGCACAATGGTCCACCTGAAGGACTAAGTGCGGAAACCAAACCCATAACATAGAACATAGAACATAGAACCCCATAGGATGTTAGGGATGACTTCAAAAGAGTATTCAAACATACCTAAAATGAAAAATGGGGAAATTGTTAAAGCATTTAATCTGAATGATGAAACCGAATATATGACCACTGGTGTTTATCAAATGAAACTAAGAGATGATTACGAGATAGTAATTGTATCAACAGATCCTTATTACATTACTGTTCATCATGGGAGACAATCAGGAAAATAATGACAAAAGAAAAGAAATCTTAATGAAGGCAGTTAATCAGATACTGAGATTCACCAAAGAAAGTGCAGAGTTGATAAATAAGAGGAAGCTTCATCATGTAAAGTTGATTGAGAGATCCTCTAAATGTACAAAGGACCCAAACCCTCTTGCGACAGCGATGTGTCTCCTGAACAAGAAAAATCCAATTGTGGTTGATGAGAAAAAAGCATTGCACTACCAAATGCCTAGACATCTCTTTCCGCCAGAGTCAAGTGGAATGAGAAAGGATAGCCATAGGCACGGGAAAATACTAGCTAAACTAGATTCAATCGATTGGTGGATAGAGCACAGTCCCTTGCCTTCAGAGGGAGCCATCAAAGTGATAAATCTCCTGCTTAAACAGCAAGATCAAGAGGTACAGTCTTATTACTCAATCAATTGGGAAAAAGCCAACATAAAGTGGGGACCCCCAATTATACAAAGGCAGATAGTAAGGACTAAGCAACCTATAGTTGATTTACCTCCAAATCTTAGAACAGCAGCTTTAAAAGAAGTCTTGTTTCCAGAGATAACTTTGCCTGATTCTAGAGTGGGAACACAGGAAGTCGAGAGCTTGAGGGAAGCATTTGATATAAGCATGGAGGACAGAATAGGGCTATTGAGGCAGATACGTGTGTTGCTAAACGCAATGGACCCACGAGAGCGTTATCTCCCAATACTGCCGAACTCTGGGAGCAAATTGATCCCAATTAAACATGCTATTATGCCACATACATAAAGTACAGATATACAGATACAACATCTACTAACCAAAACAGGAATCTCATGCAGATCAAATCATTTATAAATAAAGAACCCCATAGGATGTTAGGGATGACTTCAAAAGAGTATTCAAACATACCTAAAATGAAAAATGGGGAAATTGTTAAAGCATTTAATCTGAATGATGAAACCGAATATATGACCACTGGTGTTTATCAAATGAAACTAAGAGATGATTACGAGATAGTAATTGTATCAACAGATCCTTATTACATTACTGTTCATCATGGGAGACAATCAGGAAAATAATGACAAAAGAAAAGAAATCTTAATGAAGGCAGTTAATCAGATACTGAGATTCACCAAAGAAAGTGCAGAGTTGATAAATAAGAGGAAGCTTCATCATGTAAAGTTGATTGAGAGATCCTCTAAATGTACAAAGGACCCAAACCCTCTTTGCGACAGCGATGTGTCTCCTGAACAAGAAAAATCCAATTGTGGTTGATGAGAAAAAAGCATTGCACTACCAAATGCCTAGACATCTCTTTCCGCCAGAGTCAAGTGGAATGAGAAAGGATAGCCATAGGCACGGGAAAATACTAGCTAAACTAGATTCAATCGATTGGTGGATAGAGCACAGTCCCTTGCCTTCAGAGGGAGCCATCAAAGTGATAAATCTCCTGCTTAAACAGCAAGATCAAGAGGTACAGTCTTATTACTCAATCAATTGGGAAAAAGCCAACATAAAGTGGGGACCCCCAATTATACAAAGGCAGATAGTAAGGACTAAGCAACCTATAGTTGATTTACCTCCAAATCTTAGAACAGCAGCTTTAAAAGAAGTCTTGTTTCCAGAGATAACTTTGCCTGATTCTAGAGTGGGAACACAGGAAGTCGAGAGCTTGAGGGAAGCATTTGATATAAGCATGGAGGACAGAATAGGGCTAGTGAGGCAGATACGTGTGTTGCTAAACGCAATGGACCCACGAGAGCGTTATCTCCCAATACTGCCGAACTCTGGGAGCAAATTGATCCCAATTAAACATGCTATTATGCCACATACATAAAGTACAGATATACAGATACAACATCTACTAACCAAAACAGGAATCTCATGCAGATCAAATCATTTATAAATAAAGAACCCCATAGGATGTTAGGGATGACTTCAAAAGAGTATTCAAACATACCTAAAATGAAAAATGGGGAAATTGTTAAAGCATTTAATCTGAATGATGAAACCGAATATATGACCACTGGTGTTTATCAAATGAAACTAAGAGATGATTACGAGATAGTAATTGTATCAACAGATCCTTATTACATTACTGTTCATCATGGGAGACAATCAGGAAAATAATGACAAAAGAAAAGAAATCTTAATGAAGGCAGTTAATCAGATACTGAGATTCACCAAAGAAAGTGCAGAGTTGATAAATAAGAGGAAGCTTCATCATGTAAAGTTGATTGAGAGATCCTCTAAATGTACAAAGGACCCAAACCCTCTTGCGACAGCGATGTGTCTCCTGAACAAGAAAAATCCAATTGTGGTTGATGAGAAAAAAGCATTGCACTACCAAATGCCTAGACATCTCTTTCCGCCAGAGTCAAGTGGAATGAGAAAGGATAGCCATAGGCACGGGAAAATACTAGCTAAACTAGATTCAATCGATTGGTGGATAGAGCACAGTCCCTTGCCTTTAGAGGGAGCCATCAAAGTGATAAATCTCCTGCTTAAACAGCAAGATCAAGAGGTACAGTCTTATTACTCAATCAATTGGGAAAAAGCCAACATAAAGTGGGGACCCCCAATTATACAAAGGCAGATAGTAAGGACTAAGCAACCTATAGTTGATTTACCTCCAAATCTTAGAACAGCAGCTTTAAAAGAAGTCTTGTTTCCAGAGATAACTTTGCCTGATTCTAGAGTGGGAACACAGGAAGTCGAGAGCTTGAGGGAAGCATTTGATATAAGCATGGAGGACAGAATAGGGCTAGTGAGGCAGATACGTGTGTTGCTAAACGCAATGGACCCACGAGAGCGTTATCTCCCAATACTGCCGAACTCTGGGAGCAAATTGATCCCAATTAAACATGCTATTATGCCACATACATAAAGTACAGATATACAGATACAACATCTACTAACCAAAACAGGAATCTCATGCAGATCAAATCATTTATAAATAAAGAACCCCATAGGATGTTAGGGATGACTTCAAAAGAGTATTCAAACATACCTAAAATGAAAAATGGGGAAATTGTTAAAGCATTTAATCTGAATGATGAAACCGAATATATGACCACTGGTGTTTATCAAATGAAACTAAGAGATGATTACGAGATAGTAATTGTATCAACAGATCCTTATTACATTACTGTTCATCATGGGAGACAATCAGGAAAATAATGACAAAAGAAAAGAAATCTTAATGAAGGCAGTTAATCAGATACTGAGATTCACCAAAGAAAGTGCAGAGTTGATAAATAAGAGGAAGCTTCATCATGTAAAGTTGATTGAGAGATCCTCTAAATGTACAAAGGACCCAAACCCTCTTGCGACAGCGATGTGTCTCCTGAACAAGAAAAATCCAATTGTGGTTGATGAGAAAAAAGCATTGCACTACCAAATGCCTAGACATCTCTTTCCGCCAGAGTCAAGTGGAATGAGAAAGGATAGCCATAGGCACGGGAAAATACTAGCTAAACTAGATTCAATCGATTGGTGGATAGAGCACAGTCCCTTGCCTTCAGAGGGAGCCATCAAAGTGATAAATCTCCTGCTTAAACAGCAAGATCAAGAGGTACAGTCTTATTACTCAATCAATTGGGAAAAAGCCAACATAAAGTGGGGACCCCCAATTATACAAAGGCAGATAGTAAGGACTAAGCAACCTATAGTTGATTTACCTCCAAATCTTAGAACAGCAGCTTTAAAAGAAGTCTTGTTTCCAGAGATAACTTTGCCTGATTCTAGAGTGGGAACACAGGAAGTCGAGAGCTTGAGGGAAGCATTTGATATAAGCATGGAGGACAGAATAGGGCTAGTGAGGCAGATACGTGTGTTGCTAAACGCAATGGACCCACGAGAGCGTTATCTCCCAATACTGCCGAACTCTGGGAGCAAATTGATCCCAATTAAACATGCTATTATGCCACATACATAAAGTACAGATATACAGATACAACATCTACTAACCAAAACAGGAATCTCATGCAGATCAAATCATTTATAAATAAAGAACCCCATAGGATGTTAGGGATGACTTCAAAAGAGTATTCAAACATACCTAAAATGAAAAATGGGGAAATTGTTAAAGCATTTAATCTGAATGATGAAACCGAATATATGACCACTGGTGTTTATCAAATGAAACTAAGAGATGATTACGAGATAGTAATTGTATCAACAGATCCTTATTACATTACTGTTCATCATGGGAGACAATCAGGAAAATAATGACAAAAGAAAAGAAATCTTAATGAAGGCAGTTAATCAGATACTGAGATTCACCAAAGAAAGTGCAGAGTTGATAAATAAGAGGAAGCTTCATCATGTAAAGTTGATTGAGAGATCCTCTAAATGTACAAAGGACCCAAACCCTCTTGCGACAGCGATGTGTCTCCTGAACAAGAAAAATCCAATTGTGGTTGATGAGAAAAAAGCATTGCACTACCAAATGCCTAGACATCTCTTTCCGCCAGAGTCAAGTGGAATGAGAAAGGATAGCCATAGGCACGGGAAAATACTAGCTAAACTAGATTCAATCGATTGGTGGATAGAGCACAGTCCCTTGCCTTCAGAGGGAGCCATCAAAGTGATAAATCTCCTGCTTAAACAGCAAGATCAAGAGGTACAGTCTTATTACTCAATCAATTGGGAAAAAGCCAACATAAAGTGGGGACCCCCAATTATACAAAGGCAGATAGTAAGGACTAAGCAACCTATAGTTGATTTACCTCCAAATCTTAGAACAGCAGCTTTAAAAGAAGTCTTGTTTCCAGAGATAACTTTGCCTGATTCTAGAGTGGGAACACAGGAAGTCGAGAGCTTGAGGGAAGCATTTGATATAAGCATGGAGGACAGAATAGGGCTAGTGAGGCAGATACGTGTGTTGCTAAACGCAATGGACCCACGAGAGCGTTATCTCCCAATACTGCCGAACTCTGGGAGCAAATTGATCCCAATTAAACATGCTATTATGCCACATACATAAAGTACAGATATACAGATACAACATCTACTAACCAAAACAGGAATCTCATGCAGATCAAATCATTTATAAATAAAGAACCCCATAGGATGTTAGGGATGACTTCAAAAGAGTATTCAAACATACCTAAAATGAAAAATGGGGAAATTGTTAAAGCATTTAATCTGAATGATGAAACCGAATATATGACCACTGGTGTTTATCAAATGAAACTAAGAGATGATTACGAGATAGTAATTATATCAACAGATCCTTATTACATTACTGTTCATCATGGGAGACAATCAGGAAAATAATGACAAAAGAAAAGAAATCTTAATGAAGGCAGTTAATCAGATACTGAGATTCACCAAAGAAAGTGCAGAGTTGATAAATAAGAGGAAGCTTCATCATGTAAAGTTGATTGAGAGATCCTCTAAATGTACAAAGGACCCAAACCCTCTTTGCGACAGCGATGTGTCTCCTGAACAAGAAAAATCCAATTGTGGTTGATGAGAAAAAAGCATTGCACTACCAAATGCCTAGACATCTCTTTCCGCCAGAGTCAAGTGGAATGAGAAAGGATAGCCATAGGCACGGGAAAATACTAGCTAAACTAGATTCAATCGATTGGTGGATAGAGCACAGTCCCTTGCCTTCAGAGGGAGCCATCAAAGTGATAAATCTCCTGCTTAAACAGCAAGATCAAGAGGTACAGTCTTATTACTCAATCAATTGGGAAAAAGCCAACATAAAGTGGGGACCCCCAATTATACAAAGGCAGATAGTAAGGACTAAGCAACCTATAGTTGATTTACCTCCAAATCTTAGAACAGCAGCTTTAAAAGAAGTCTTGTTTCCAGAGATAACTTTGCCTGATTCTAGAGTGGGAACACAGGAAGTCGAGAGCTTGAGGGAAGCATTTGATATAAGCATGGAGGACAGAATAGGGCTAGTGAGGCAGATACGTGTGTTGCTAAACGCAATGGACCCACGAGAGCGTTATCTCCCAATACTGCCGAACTCTGGGAGCAAATTGATCCCAATTAAACATGCTATTATGCCACATACATAAAGTACAGATATACAGATACAACATCTACTAACCAAAACAGGAATCTCATGCAGATCAAATCATTTATAAATAAAGAACCCCATAGGATGTTAGGGATGACTTCAAAAGAGTATTCAAACATACCTAAAATGAAAAATGGGGAAATTGTTAAAGCATTTAATCTGAATGATGAAACCGAATATATGACCACTGGTGTTTATCAAATGAAACTAAGAGATGATTACGAGATAGTAATTGTATCAACAGATCCTTATTACATTACTGTTCATCATGGGAGACAATCAGGAAAATAATGACAAAAGAAAAGAAATCTTAATGAAGGCAGTTAATCAGATACTGAGATTCACCAAAGAAAGTGCAGAGTTGATAAATAAGAGGAAGCTTCATCATGTAAAGTTGATTGAGAGATCCTCTAAATGTACAAAGGACCCAAACCCTCTTGCGACAGCGATGTGTCTCCTGAACAAGAAAAATCCAATTGTGGTTGATGAGAAAAAAGCATTGCACTACCAAATGCCTAGACATCTCTTTCCGCCAGAGTCAAGTGGAATGAGAAAGGATAGCCATAGGCACGGGAAAATACTAGCTAAACTAGATTCAATCGATTGGTGGATAGAGCACAGTCCCTTGCCTTCAGAGGGAGCCATCAAAGTGATAAATCTCCTGCTTAAACAGCAAGATCAAGAGGTACAGTCTTATTACTCAATCAATTGGGAAAAAGCCAACATAAAGTGGGGACCCCCAATTATACAAAGGCAGATAGTAAGGACTAAGCAACCTATAGTTGATTTACCTCCAAATCTTAGAACAGCAGCTTTAAAAGAAGTCTTGTTTCCAGAGATAACTTTGCCTGATTCTAGAGTGGGAACACAGGAAGTCGAGAGCTTGAGGGAAGCATTTGATATAAGCATGGAGGACAGAATAGGGCTAGTGAGGCAGATACGTGTGTTGCTAAACGCAATGGACCCACGAGAGCGTTATCTCCCAATACTGCCGAACTCTGGGAGCAAATTGATCCCAATTAAACATGCTATTATGCCACATACATAAAGTACAGATATACAGATACAACATCTACTAACCAAAACAGGAATCTCATGCAGATCAAATCATTTATAAATAAAGAACCCCATAGGATGTTAGGGATGACTTCAAAAGAGTATTCAAACATACCTAAAATGAAAAATGGGGAAATTGTTAAAGCATTTAATCTGAATGATGAAACCGAATATATGACCACTGGTGTTTATCAAATGAAACTAAGAGATGATTACGAGATAGTAATTGTATCAACAGATCCTTATTACATTACTGTTCATCATGGGAGACAATCAGGAAAATAATGACAAAAGAAAAGAAATCTTAATGAAGGCAGTTAATCAGATACTGAGATTCACCAAAGAAAGTGCAGAGTTGATAAATAAGAGGAAGCTTCATCATGTAAAGTTGATTGAGAGATCCTCTAAATGTACAAAGGACCCAAACCCTCTTGCGACAGCGATGTGTCTCCTGAACAAGAAAAATCCAATTGTGGTTGATGAGAAAAAAGCATTGCACTACCAAATGCCTAGACATCTCTTTCCGCCAGAGTCAAGTGGAATGAGAAAGGATAGCCATAGGCACGGGAAAATACTAGCTAAACTAGATTCAATCGATTGGTGGATAGAGCACAGTCCCTTGCCTTTAGAGGGAGCCATCAAAGTGATAAATCTCCTGCTTAAACAGCAAGATCAAGAGGTACAGTCTTATTACTCAATCAATTGGGAAAAAGCCAACATAAAGTGGGGACCCCCAATTATACAAAGGCAGATAGTAAGGACTAAGCAACCTATAGTTGATTTACCTCCAAATCTTAGAACAGCAGCTTTAAAAGAAGTCTTGTTTCCAGAGATAACTTTGCCTGATTCTAGAGTGGGAACACAGGAAGTCGAGAGCTTGAGGGAAGCATTTGATATAAGCATGGAGGACAGAATAGGGCTAGTGAGGCAGATACGTGTGTTGCTAAACGCAATGGACCCACGAGAGCGTTATCTCCCAATACTGCCGAACTCTGGGAGCAAATTGATCCCAATTAAACATGCTATTATGCCACATACATAAAGTACAGATATACAGATACAACATCTACTAACCAAAACAGGAATCTCATGCAGATCAAATCATTTATAAATAAAGAACCCCATAGGATGTTAGGGATGACTTCAAAAGAGTATTCAAACATACCTAAAATGAAAAATGGGGAAATTGTTAAAGCATTTAATCTGAATGATGAAACCGAATATATGACCACTGGTGTTTATCAAATGAAACTAAGAGATGATTACGAGATAGTAATTGTATCAACAGATCCTTATTACATTACTGTTCATCATGGGAGACAATCAGGAAAATAATGACAAAAGAAAAGAAATCTTAATGAAGGCAGTTAATCAGATACTGAGATTCACCAAAGAAAGTGCAGAGTTGATAAATAAGAGGAAGCTTCATCATGTAAAGTTGATTGAGAGATCCTCTAAATGTACAAAGGACCCAAACCCTCTTGCGACAGCGATGTGTCTCCTGAACAAGAAAAATCCAATTGTGGTTGATGAGAAAAAAGCATTGCACTACCAAATGCCTAGACATCTCTTTCCGCCAGAGTCAAGTGGAATGAGAAAGGATAGCCATAGGCACGGGAAAATACTAGCTAAACTAGATTCAATCGATTGGTGGATAGAGCACAGTCCCTTGCCTTCAGAGGGAGCCATCAAAGTGATAAATCTCCTGCTTAAACAGCAAGATCAAGAGGTACAGTCTTATTACTCAATCAATTGGGAAAAAGCCAACATAAAGTGGGGACCCCCAATTATACAAAGGCAGATAGTAAGGACTAAGCAACCTATAGTTGATTTACCTCCAAATCTTAGAACAGCAGCTTTAAAAGAAGTCTTGTTTCCAGAGATAACTTTGCCTGATTCTAGAGTGGGAACACAGGAAGTCGAGAGCTTGAGGGAAGCATTTGATATAAGCATGGAGGACAGAATAGGGCTAGTGAGGCAGATACGTGTGTTGCTAAACGCAATGGACCCACGAGAGCGTTATCTCCCAATACTGCCGAACTCTGGGAGCAAATTGATCCCAATTAAACATGCTATTATGCCACATACATAAAGTACAGATATACAGATACAACATCTACTAACCAAAACAGGAATCTCATGCAGATCAAATCATTTATAAATAAAGAACCCCATAGGATGTTAGGGATGACTTCAAAAGAGTATTCAAACATACCTAAAATGAAAAATGGGGAAATTGTTAAAGCATTTAATCTGAATGATGAAACCGAATATATGACCACTGGTGTTTATCAAATGAAACTAAGAGATGATTACGAGATAGTAATTGTATCAACAGATCCTTATTACATTACTGTTCATCATGGGAGACAATCAGGAAAATAATGACAAAAGAAAAGAAATCTTAATGAAGGCAGTTAATCAGATACTGAGATTCACCAAAGAAAGTGCAGAGTTGATAAATAAGAGGAAGCTTCATCATGTAAAGTTGATTGAGAGATCCTCTAAATGTACAAAGGACCCAAACCCTCTTGCGACAGCGATGTGTCTCCTGAACAAGAAAAATCCAATTGTGGTTGATGAGAAAAAAGCATTGCACTACCAAATGCCTAGACATCTCTTTCCGCCAGAGTCAAGTGGAATGAGAAAGGATAGCCATAGGCACGGGAAAATACTAGCTAAACTAGATTCAATCGATTGGTGGATAGAGCACAGTCCCTTGCCTTCAGAGGGAGCCATCAAAGTGATAAATCTCCTGCTTAAACAGCAAGATCAAGAGGTACAGTCTTATTACTCAATCAATTGGGAAAAAGCCAACATAAAGTGGGGACCCCCAATTATACAAAGGCAGATAGTAAGGACTAAGCAACCTATAGTTGATTTACCTCCAAATCTTAGAACAGCAGCTTTAAAAGAAGTCTTGTTTCCAGAGATAACTTTGCCTGATTCTAGAGTGGGAACACAGGAAGTCGAGAGCTTGAGGGAAGCATTTGATATAAGCATGGAGGACAGAATAGGGCTAGTGAGGCAGATACGTGTGTTGCTAAACGCAATGGACCCACGAGAGCGTTATCTCCCAATACTGCCGAACTCTGGGAGCAAATTGATCCCAATTAAACATGCTATTATGCCACATACATAAAGTACAGATATACAGATACAACATCTACTAACCAAAACAGGAATCTCATGCAGATCAAATCATTTATAAATAAAGAACCCCATAGGATGTTAGGGATGACTTCAAAAGAGTATTCAAACATACCTAAAATGAAAAATGGGGAAATTGTTAAAGCATTTAATCTGAATGATGAAACCGAATATATGACCACTGGTGTTTATCAAATGAAACTAAGAGATGATTACGAGATAGTAATTATATCAACAGATCCTTATTACATTACTGTTCATCATGGGAGACAATCAGGAAAATAATGACAAAAGAAAAGAAATCTTAATGAAGGCAGTTAATCAGATACTGAGATTCACCAAAGAAAGTGCAGAGTTGATAAATAAGAGGAAGCTTCATCATGTAAAGTTGATTGAGAGATCCTCTAAATGTACAAAGGACCCAAACCCTCTTTGCGACAGCGATGTGTCTCCTGAACAAGAAAAATCCAATTGTGGTTGATGAGAAAAAAGCATTGCACTACCAAATGCCTAGACATCTCTTTCCGCCAGAGTCAAGTGGAATGAGAAAGGATAGCCATAGGCACGGGAAAATACTAGCTAAACTAGATTCAATCGATTGGTGGATAGAGCACAGTCCCTTGCCTTCAGAGGGAGCCATCAAAGTGATAAATCTCCTGCTTAAACAGCAAGATCAAGAGGTACAGTCTTATTACTCAATCAATTGGGAAAAAGCCAACATAAAGTGGGGACCCCCAATTATACAAAGGCAGATAGTAAGGACTAAGCAACCTATAGTTGATTTACCTCCAAATCTTAGAACAGCAGCTTTAAAAGAAGTCTTGTTTCCAGAGATAACTTTGCCTGATTCTAGAGTGGGAACACAGGAAGTCGAGAGCTTGAGGGAAGCATTTGATATAAGCATGGAGGACAGAATAGGGCTAGTGAGGCAGATACGTGTGTTGCTAAACGCAATGGACCCACGAGAGCGTTATCTCCCAATACTGCCGAACTCTGGGAGCAAATTGATCCCAATTAAACATGCTATTATGCCACATACATAAAGTACAGATATACAGATACAACATCTACTAACCAAAACAGGAATCTCATGCAGATCAAATCATTTATAAATAAAGAACCCCATA
The DNA here is from genome assembly GCA_951799955.1 of Apamea anceps. Lineage (NCBI taxonomy): Eukaryota > Metazoa > Arthropoda > Insecta > Lepidoptera > Noctuidae > Apamea > Apamea anceps. The sequence goes on along the minus strand of OX637513.1, from coordinate 19,199,981 downwards.
GGATGTTAGGGATGACTTCAAAAGAGTATTCAAACATACCTAAAATGAAAAATGGGGAAATTGTTAAAGCATTTAATCTGAATGATGAAACCGAATATATGACCACTGGTGTTTATCAAATGAAACTAAGAGATGATTACGAGATAGTAATTATATCAACAGATCCTTATTACATTACTGTTCATCATGGGAGACAATCAGGAAAATAATGACAAAAGAAAAGAAATCTTAATGAAGGCAGTTAATCAGATACTGAGATTCACCAAAGAAAGTGCAGAGTTGATAAATAAGAGGAAGCTTCATCATGTAAAGTTGATTGAGAGATCCTCTAAATGTACAAAGGACCCAAACCCTCTTTGCGACAGCGATGTGTCTCCTGAACAAGAAAAATCCAATTGTGGTTGATGAGAAAAAAGCATTGCACTACCAAATGCCTAGACATCTCTTTCCGCCAGAGTCAAGTGGAATGAGAAAGGATAGCCATAGGCACGGGAAAATACTAGCTAAACTAGATTCAATCGATTGGTGGATAGAGCACAGTCCCTTGCCTTCAGAGGGAGCCATCAAAGTGATAAATCTCCTGCTTAAACAGCAAGATCAAGAGGTACAGTCTTATTACTCAATCAATTGGGAAAAAGCCAACATAAAGTGGGGACCCCCAATTATACAAAGGCAGATAGTAAGGACTAAGCAACCTATAGTTGATTTACCTCCAAATCTTAGAACAGCAGCTTTAAAAGAAGTCTTGTTTCCAGAGATAACTTTGCCTGATTCTAGAGTGGGAACACAGGAAGTCGAGAGCTTGAGGGAAGCATTTGATATAAGCATGGAGGACAGAATAGGGCTAGTGAGGCAGATACGTGTGTTGCTAAACGCAATGGACCCACGAGAGCGTTATCTCCCAATACTGCCGAACTCTGGGAGCAAATTGATCCCAATTAAACATGCTATTATGCCACATACATAAAGTACAGATATACAGATACAACATCTACTAACCAAAACAGGAATCTCATGCAGATCAAATCATTTATAAATAAAGAACCCCATAGGATGTTAGGGATGACTTCAAAAGAGTATTCAAACATACCTAAAATGAAAAATGGGGAAATTGTTAAAGCATTTAATCTGAATGATGAAACCGAATATATGACCACTGGTGTTTATCAAATGAAACTAAGAGATGATTACGAGATAGTAATTGTATCAACAGATCCTTATTACATTACTGTTCATCATGGGAGACAATCAGGAAAATAATGACAAAAGAAAAGAAATCTTAATGAAGGCAGTTAATCAGATACTGAGATTCACCAAAGAAAGTGCAGAGTTGATAAATAAGAGGAAGCTTCATCATGTAAAGTTGATTGAGAGATCCTCTAAATGTACAAAGGACCCAAACCCTCTTGCGACAGCGATGTGTCTCCTGAACAAGAAAAATCCAATTGTGGTTGATGAGAAAAAAGCATTGCACTACCAAATGCCTAGACATCTCTTTCCGCCAGAGTCAAGTGGAATGAGAAAGGATAGCCATAGGCACGGGAAAATACTAGCTAAACTAGATTCAATCGATTGGTGGATAGAGCACAGTCCCTTGCCTTCAGAGGGAGCCATCAAAGTGATAAATCTCCTGCTTAAACAGCAAGATCAAGAGGTACAGTCTTATTACTCAATCAATTGGGAAAAAGCCAACATAAAGTGGGGACCCCCAATTATACAAAGGCAGATAGTAAGGACTAAGCAACCTATAGTTGATTTACCTCCAAATCTTAGAACAGCAGCTTTAAAAGAAGTCTTGTTTCCAGAGATAACTTTGCCTGATTCTAGAGTGGGAACACAGGAAGTCGAGAGCTTGAGGGAAGCATTTGATATAAGCATGGAGGACAGAATAGGGCTAGTGAGGCAGATACGTGTGTTGCTAAACGCAATGGACCCACGAGAGCGTTATCTCCCAATACTGCCGAACTCTGGGAGCAAATTGATCCCAATTAAACATGCTATTATGCCACATACATAAAGTACAGATATACAGATACAACATCTACTAACCAAAACAGGAATCTCATGCAGATCAAATCATTTATAAATAAAGAACCCCATAGGATGTTAGGGATGACTTCAAAAGAGTATTCAAACATACCTAAAATGAAAAATGGGGAAATTGTTAAAGCATTTAATCTGAATGATGAAACCGAATATATGACCACTGGTGTTTATCAAATGAAACTAAGAGATGATTACGAGATAGTAATTGTATCAACAGATCCTTATTACATTACTGTTCATCATGGGAGACAATCAGGAAAATAATGACAAAAGAAAAGAAATCTTAATGAAGGCAGTTAATCAGATACTGAGATTCACCAAAGAAAGTGCAGAGTTGATAAATAAGAGGAAGCTTCATCATGTAAAGTTGATTGAGAGATCCTCTAAATGTACAAAGGACCCAAACCCTCTTGCGACAGCGATGTGTCTCCTGAACAAGAAAAATCCAATTGTGGTTGATGAGAAAAAAGCATTGCACTACCAAATGCCTAGACATCTCTTTCCGCCAGAGTCAAGTGGAATGAGAAAGGATAGCCATAGGCACGGGAAAATACTAGCTAAACTAGATTCAATCGATTGGTGGATAGAGCACAGTCCCTTGCCTTTAGAGGGAGCCATCAAAGTGATAAATCTCCTGCTTAAACAGCAAGATCAAGAGGTACAGTCTTATTACTCAATCAATTGGGAAAAAGCCAACATAAAGTGGGGACCCCCAATTATACAAAGGCAGATAGTAAGGACTAAGCAACCTATAGTTGATTTACCTCCAAATCTTAGAACAGCAGCTTTAAAAGAAGTCTTGTTTCCAGAGATAACTTTGCCTGATTCTAGAGTGGGAACACAGGAAGTCGAGAGCTTGAGGGAAGCATTTGATATAAGCATGGAGGACAGAATAGGGCTAGTGAGGCAGATACGTGTGTTGCTAAACGCAATGGACCCACGAGAGCGTTATCTCCCAATACTGCCGAACTCTGGGAGCAAATTGATCCCAATTAAACATGCTATTATGCCACATACATAAAGTACAGATATACAGATACAACATCTACTAACCAAAACAGGAATCTCATGCAGATCAAATCATTTATAAATAAAGAACCCCATAGGATGTTAGGGATGACTTCAAAAGAGTATTCAAACATACCTAAAATGAAAAATGGGGAAATTGTTAAAGCATTTAATCTGAATGATGAAACCGAATATATGACCACTGGTGTTTATCAAATGAAACTAAGAGATGATTACGAGATAGTAATTGTATCAACAGATCCTTATTACATTACTGTTCATCATGGGAGACAATCAGGAAAATAATGACAAAAGAAAAGAAATCTTAATGAAGGCAGTTAATCAGATACTGAGATTCACCAAAGAAAGTGCAGAGTTGATAAATAAGAGGAAGCTTCATCATGTAAAGTTGATTGAGAGATCCTCTAAATGTACAAAGGACCCAAACCCTCTTGCGACAGCGATGTGTCTCCTGAACAAGAAAAATCCAATTGTGGTTGATGAGAAAAAAGCATTGCACTACCAAATGCCTAGACATCTCTTTCCGCCAGAGTCAAGTGGAATGAGAAAGGATAGCCATAGGCACGGGAAAATACTAGCTAAACTAGATTCAATCGATTGGTGGATAGAGCACAGTCCCTTGCCTTCAGAGGGAGCCATCAAAGTGATAAATCTCCTGCTTAAACAGCAAGATCAAGAGGTACAGTCTTATTACTCAATCAATTGGGAAAAAGCCAACATAAAGTGGGGACCCCCAATTATACAAAGGCAGATAGTAAGGACTAAGCAACCTATAGTTGATTTACCTCCAAATCTTAGAACAGCAGCTTTAAAAGAAGTCTTGTTTCCAGAGATAACTTTGCCTGATTCTAGAGTGGGAACACAGGAAGTCGAGAGCTTGAGGGAAGCATTTGATATAAGCATGGAGGACAGAATAGGGCTAGTGAGGCAGATACGTGTGTTGCTAAACGCAATGGACCCACGAGAGCGTTATCTCCCAATACTGCCGAACTCTGGGAGCAAATTGATCCCAATTAAACATGCTATTATGCCACATACATAAAGTACAGATATACAGATACAACATCTACTAACCAAAACAGGAATCTCATGCAGATCAAATCATTTATAAATAAAGAACCCCATAGGATGTTAGGGATGACTTCAAAAGAGTATTCAAACATACCTAAAATGAAAAATGGGGAAATTGTTAAAGCATTTAATCTGAATGATGAAACCGAATATATGACCACTGGTGTTTATCAAATGAAACTAAGAGATGATTACGAGATAGTAATTGTATCAACAGATCCTTATTACATTACTGTTCATCATGGGAGACAATCAGGAAAATAATGACAAAAGAAAAGAAATCTTAATGAAGGCAGTTAATCAGATACTGAGATTCACCAAAGAAAGTGCAGAGTTGATAAATAAGAGGAAGCTTCATCATGTAAAGTTGATTGAGAGATCCTCTAAATGTACAAAGGACCCAAACCCTCTTGCGACAGCGATGTGTCTCCTGAACAAGAAAAATCCAATTGTGGTTGATGAGAAAAAAGCATTGCACTACCAAATGCCTAGACATCTCTTTCCGCCAGAGTCAAGTGGAATGAGAAAGGATAGCCATAGGCACGGGAAAATACTAGCTAAACTAGATTCAATTGATTGGTGGATAGAGCACAGTCCCTTGCCTTCAGAGGGAGCCATCAAAGTGATAAATCTCCTGCTTAAACAGCAAGATCAAGAGGTACAGTCTTATTACTCAATCAATTGGGAAAAAGCCAACATAAAGTGGGGACCCCCAATTATACAAAGGCAGATAGTAAGGACTAAGCAACCTATAGTTGATTTACCTCCAAATCTTAGAACAGCAGCTTTAAAAGAAGTCTTGTTTCCAGAGATAACTTTGCCTGATTCTAGAGTGGGAACACAGGAAGTCGAGAGCTTGAGGGAAGCATTTGATATAAGCATGGAGGACAGAATAGGGCTAGTGAGGCAGATACGTGTGTTGCTAAACGCAATGGACCCACGAGAGCGTTATCTCCCAATACTGCCGAACTCTGGGAGCAAATTGATCCCAATTAAACATGCTATTATGCCACATACATAAAGTACAGATATACAGATACAACATCTACTAACCAAAACAGGAATCTCATGCAGATCAAATCATTTATAAATAAAGAACCCCATAGGATGTTAGGGATGACTTCAAAAGAGTATTCAAACATACCTAAAATGAAAAATGGGGAAATTGTTAAAGCATTTAATCTGAATGATGAAACCGAATATATGACCACTGGTGTTTATCAAATGAAACTAAGAGATGATTACGAGATAGTAATTGTATCAACAGATCCTTATTACATTACTGTTCATCATGGGAGACAATCAGGAAAATAATGACAAAAGAAAAGAAATCTTAATGAAGGCAGTTAATCAGATACTGAGATTCACCAAAGAAAGTGCAGAGTTGATAAATAAGAGGAAGCTTCATCATGTAAAGTTGATTGAGAGATCCTCTAAATGTACAAAGGACCCAAACCCTCTTGCGACAGCGATGTGTCTCCTGAACAAGAAAAATCCAATTGTGGTTGATGAGAAAAAAGCATTGCACTACCAAATGCCTAGACATCTCTTTCCGCCAGAGTCAAGTGGAATGAGAAAGGATAGCCATAGGCACGGGAAAATACTAGCTAAACTAGATTCAATCGATTGGTGGATAGAGCACAGTCCCTTGCCTTCAGAGGGAGCCATCAAAGTGATAAATCTCCTGCTTAAACAGCAAGATCAAGAGGTACAGTCTTATTACTCAATCAATTGGGAAAAAGCCAACATAAAGTGGGGACCCCCAATTATACAAAGGCAGATAGTAAGGACTAAGCAACCTATAGTTGATTTACCTCCAAATCTTAGAACAGCAGCTTTAAAAGAAGTCTTGTTTCCAGAGATAACTTTGCCTGATTCTAGAGTGGGAACACAGGAAGTCGAGAGCTTGAGGGAAGCATTTGATATAAGCATGGAGGACAGAATAGGGCTAGTGAGGCAGATACGTGTGTTGCTAAACGCAATGGACCCACGAGAGCGTTATCTCCCAATACTGCCGAACTCTGGGAGCAAATTGATCCCAATTAAACATGCTATTATGCCACATACATAAAGTACAGATATACAGATACAACATCTACTAACCAAAACAGGAATCTCATGCAGATCAAATCATTTATAAATAAAGAACCCCATAGGATGTTAGGGATGACTTCAAAAGAGTATTCAAACATACCTAAAATGAAAAATGGGGAAATTGTTAAAGCATTTAATCTGAATGATGAAACCGAATATATGACCACTGGTGTTTATCAAATGAAACTAAGAGATGATTACGAGATAGTAATTATATCAACAGATCCTTATTACATTACTGTTCATCATGGGAGACAATCAGGAAAATAATGACAAAAGAAAAGAAATCTTAATGAAGGCAGTTAATCAGATACTGAGATTCACCAAAGAAAGTGCAGAGTTGATAAATAAGAGGAAGCTTCATCATGTAAAGTTGATTGAGAGATCCTCTAAATGTACAAAGGACCCAAACCCTCTTTGCGACAGCGATGTGTCTCCTGAACAAGAAAAATCCAATTGTGGTTGATGAGAAAAAAGCATTGCACTACCAAATGCCTAGACATCTCTTTCCGCCAGAGTCAAGTGGAATGAGAAAGGATAGCCATAGGCACGGGAAAATACTAGCTAAACTAGATTCAATCGATTGGTGGATAGAGCACAGTCCCTTGCCTTCAGAGGGAGCCATCAAAGTGATAAATCTCCTGCTTAAACAGCAAGATCAAGAGGTACAGTCTTATTACTCAATCAATTGGGAAAAAGCCAACATAAAGTGGGGACCCCCAATTATACAAAGGCAGATAGTAAGGACTAAGCAACCTATAGTTGATTTACCTCCAAATCTTAGAACAGCAGCTTTAAAAGAAGTCTTGTTTCCAGAGATAACTTTGCCTGATTCTAGAGTGGGAACACAGGAAGTCGAGAGCTTGAGGGAAGCATTTGATATAAGCATGGAGGACAGAATAGGGCTAGTGAGGCAGATACGTGTGTTGCTAAACGCAATGGACCCACGAGAGCGTTATCTCCCAATACTGCCGAACTCTGGGAGCAAATTGATCCCAATTAAACATGCTATTATGCCACATACATAAAGTACAGATATACAGATACAACATCTACTAACCAAAACAGGAATCTCATGCAGATCAAATCATTTATAAATAAAGAACCCCATAGGATGTTAGGGATGACTTCAAAAGAGTATTCAAACATACCTAAAATGAAAAATGGGGAAATTGTTAAAGCATTTAATCTGAATGATGAAACCGAATATATGACCACTGGTGTTTATCAAATGAAACTAAGAGATGATTACGAGATAGTAATTGTATCAACAGATCCTTATTACATTACTGTTCATCATGGGAGACAATCAGGAAAATAATGACAAAAGAAAAGAAATCTTAATGAAGGCAGTTAATCAGATACTGAGATTCACCAAAGAAAGTGCAGAGTTGATAAATAAGAGGAAGCTTCATCATGTAAAGTTGATTGAGAGATCCTCTAAATGTACAAAGGACCCAAACCCTCTTGCGACAGCGATGTGTCTCCTGAACAAGAAAAATCCAATTGTGGTTGATGAGAAAAAAGCATTGCACTACCAAATGCCTAGACATCTCTTTCCGCCAGAGTCAAGTGGAATGAGAAAGGATAGCCATAGGCACGGGAAAATACTAGCTAAACTAGATTCAATCGATTGGTGGATAGAGCACAGTCCCTTGCCTTCAGAGGGAGCCATCAAAGTGATAAATCTCCTGCTTAAACAGCAAGATCAAGAGGTACAGTCTTATTACTCAATCAATTGGGAAAAAGCCAACATAAAGTGGGGACCCCCAATTATACAAAGGCAGATAGTAAGGACTAAGCAACCTATAGTTGATTTACCTCCAAATCTTAGAACAGCAGCTTTAAAAGAAGTCTTGTTTCCAGAGATAACTTTGCCTGATTCTAGAGTGGGAACACAGGAAGTCGAGAGCTTGAGGGAAGCATTTGATATAAGCATGGAGGACAGAATAGGGCTAGTGAGGCAGATACGTGTGTTGCTAAACGCAATGGACCCACGAGAGCGTTATCTCCCAATACTGCCGAACTCTGGGAGCAAATTGATCCCAATTAAACATGCTATTATGCCACATACATAAAGTACAGATATACAGATACAACATCTACTAACCAAAACAGGAATCTCATGCAGATCAAATCATTTATAAATAAAGAACCCCATAGGATGTTAGGGATGACTTCAAAAGAGTATTCAAACATACCTAAAATGAAAAATGGGGAAATTGTTAAAGCATTTAATCTGAATGATGAAACCGAATATATGACCACTGGTGTTTATCAAATGAAACTAAGAGATGATTACGAGATAGTAATTGTATCAACAGATCCTTATTACATTACTGTTCATCATGGGAGACAATCAGGAAAATAATGACAAAAGAAAAGAAATCTTAATGAAGGCAGTTAATCAGATACTGAGATTCACCAAAGAAAGTGCAGAGTTGATAAATAAGAGGAAGCTTCATCATGTAAAGTTGATTGAGAGATCCTCTAAATGTACAAAGGACCCAAACCCTCTTGCGACAGCGATGTGTCTCCTGGACAAGAAAAATCCAATTGTGGTTGATGAGAAAAAAGCATTGCACTACCAAATGCCTAGACATCTCTTTCCGCCAGAGTCAAGTGGAATGAGAAAGGATAGCCATAGGCACGGGAAAATACTAGCTAAACTAGATTCAATCGATTGGTGGATAGAGCACAGTCCCTTGCCTTTAGAGGGAGCCATCAAAGTGATAAATCTCCTGCTTAAACAGCAAGATCAAGAGGTACAGTCTTATTACTCAATCAATTGGGAAAAAGCCAACATAAAGTGGGGACCCCCAATTATACAAAGGCAGATAGTAAGGACTAAGCAACCTATAGTTGATTTACCTCCAAATCTTAGAACAGCAGCTTTAAAAGAAGTCTTGTTTCCAGAGATAACTTTGCCTGATTCTAGAGTGGGAACACAGGAAGTCGAGAGCTTGAGGGAAGCATTTGATATAAGCATGGAGGACAGAATAGGGCTAGTGAGGCAGATACGTGTGTTGCTAAACGCAATGGACCCACGAGAGCGTTATCTCCCAATACTGCCGAACTCTGGGAGCAAATTGATCCCAATTAAACATGCTATTATGCCACATACATAAAGTACAGATATACAGATACAACATCTACTAACCAAAACAGGAATCTCATGCAGATCAAATCATTTATAAATAAAGAACCCCATAGGATGTTAGGGATGACTTCAAAAGAGTATTCAAACATACCTAAAATGAAAAATGGGGAAATTGTTAAAGCATTTAATCTGAATGATGAAACCGAATATATGACCACTGGTGTTTATCAAATGAAACTAAGAGATGATTACGAGATAGTAATTGTATCAACAGATCCTTATTACATTACTGTTCATCATGGGAGACAATCAGGAAAATAATGACAAAAGAAAAGAAATCTTAATGAAGGCAGTTAATCAGATACTGAGATTCACCAAAGAAAGTGCAGAGTTGATAAATAAGAGGAAGCTTCATCATGTAAAGTTGATTGAGAGATCCTCTAAATGTACAAAGGACCCAAACCCTCTTGCGACAGCGATGTGTCTCCTGAACAAGAAAAATCCAATTGTGGTTGATGAGAAAAAAGCATTGCACTACCAAATGCCTAGACATCTCTTTCCGCCAGAGTCAAGTGGAATGAGAAAGGATAGCCATAGGCACGGGAAAATACTAGCTAAACTAGATTCAATCGATTGGTGGATAGAGCACAGTCCCTTGCCTTCAGAGGGAGCCATCAAAGTGATAAATCTCCTGCTTAAACAGCAAGATCAAGAGGTACAGTCTTATTACTCAATCAATTGGGAAAAAGCCAACATAAAGTGGGGACCCCCAATTATACAAAGGCAGATAGTAAGGACTAAGCAACCTATAGTTGATTTACCTCCAAATCTTAGAACAGCAGCTTTAAAAGAAGTCTTGTTTCCAGAGATAACTTTGCCTGATTCTAGAGTGGGAACACAGGAAGTCGAGAGCTTGAGGGAAGCATTTGATATAAGCATGGAGGACAGAATAGGGCTAGTGAGGCAGATACGTGTGTTGCTAAACGCAATGGACCCACGAGAGCGTTATCTCCCAATACTGCCGAACTCTGGGAGCAAATTGATCCCAATTAAACATGCTATTATGCCACATACATAAAGTACAGATATACAGATACAACATCTACTAACCAAAACAGGAATCTCATGCAGATCAAATCATTTATAAATAAAGAACCCCATAGGATGTTAGGGATGACTTCAAAAGAGTATTCAAACATACCTAAAATGAAAAATGGGGAAATTGTTAAAGCATTTAATCTGAATGATGAAACCGAATATATGACCACTGGTGTTTATCAAATGAAACTAAGAGATGATTACGAGATAGTAATTGTATCAACAGATCCTTATTACATTACTGTTCATCATGGGAGACAATCAGGAAAATAATGACAAAAGAAAAGAAATCTTAATGAAGGCAGTTAATCAGATACTGAGATTCACCAAAGAAAGTGCAGAGTTGATAAATAAGAGGAAGCTTCATCATGTAAAGTTGATTGAGAGATCCTCTAAATGTACAAAGGACCCAAACCCTCTTGCGACAGCGATGTGTCTCCTGAACAAGAAAAATCCAATTGTGGTTGATGAGAAAAAAGCATTGCACTACCAAATGCCTAGACATCTCTTTCCGCCAGAGTCAAGTGGAATGAGAAAGGATAGCCATAGGCACGGGAAAATACTAGCTAAACTAGATTCAATCGATTGGTGGATAGAGCACAGTCCCTTGCCTTCAGAGGGAGCCATCAAAGTGATAAATCTCCTGCTTAAACAGCAAGATCAAGAGGTACAGTCTTATTACTCAATCAATTGGGAAAAAGCCAACATAAAGTGGGGACCCCCAATTATACAAAGGCAGATAGTAAGGACTAAGCAACCTATAGTTGATTTACCTCCAAATCTTAGAACAGCAGCTTTAAAAGAAGTCTTGTTTCCAGAGATAACTTTGCCTGATTCTAGAGTGGGAACACAGGAAGTCGAGAGCTTGAGGGAAGCATTTGATATAAGCATGGAGGACAGAATAGGGCTAGTGAGGCAGATACGTGTGTTGCTAAACGCAATGGACCCACGAGAGCGTTATCTCCCAATACTGCCGAACTCTGGGAGCAAATTGATCCCAATTAAACATGCTATTATGCCACATACATAAAGTACAGATATACAGATACAACATCTACTAACCAAAACAGGAATCTCATGCAGATCAAATCATTTATAAATAAAGAACCCCATAGGATGTTAGGGATGACTTCAAAAGAGTATTCAAACATACCTAAAATGAAAAATGGGGAAATTGTTAAAGCATTTAATCTGAATGATGAAACCGAATATATGACCACTGGTGTTTATCAAATGAAACTAAGAGATGATTACGAGATAGTAATTATATCAACAGATCCTTATTACATTACTGTTCATCATGGGAGACAATCAGGAAAATAATGACAAAAGAAAAGAAATCTTAATGAAGGCAGTTAATCAGATACTGAGATTCACCAAAGAAAGTGCAGAGTTGATAAATAAGAGGAAGCTTCATCATGTAAAGTTGATTGAGAGATCCTCTAAATGTACAAAGGACCCAAACCCTCTTTGCGACAGCGATGTGTCTCCTGAACAAGAAAAATCCAATTGTGGTTGATGAGAAAAAAGCATTGCACTACCAAATGCCTAGACATCTCTTTCCGCCAGAGTCAAGTGGAATGAGAAAGGATAGCCATAGGCACGGGAAAATACTAGCTAAACTAGATTCAATCGATTGGTGGATAGAGCACAGTCCCTTGCCTTCAGAGGGAGCCATCAAAGTGATAAATCTCCTGCTTAAACAGCAAGATCAAGAGGTACAGTCTTATTACTCAATCAATTGGGAAAAAGCCAACATAAAGTGGGGACCCCCAATTATACAAAGGCAGATAGTAAGGACTAAGCAACCTATAGTTGATTTACCTCCAAATCTTAGAACAGCAGCTTTAAAAGAAGTCTTGTTTCCAGAGATAACTTTGCCTGATTCTAGAGTGGGAACACAGGAAGTCGAGAGCTTGAGGGAAGCATTTGATATAAGCATGGAGGACAGAATAGGGCTAGTGAGGCAGATACGTGTGTTGCTAAACGCAATGGACCCACGAGAGCGTTATCTCCCAATACTGCCGAACTCTGGGAGCAAATTGATCCCAATTAAACATGCTATTATGCCACATACATAAAGTACAGATATACAGATACAACATCTACTAACCAAAACAGGAATCTCATGCAGATCAAATCATTTATAAATAAAGAACCCCATAGGATGTTAGGGATGACTTCAAAAGAGTATTCAAACATACCTAAAATGAAAAATGGGGAAATTGTTAAAGCATTTAATCTGAATGATGAAACCGAATATATGACCACTGGTGTTTATCAAATGAAACTAAGAGATGATTACGAGATAGTAATTGTATCAACAGATCCTTATTACATTACTGTTCATCATGGGAGACAATCAGGAAAATAATGACAAAAGAAAAGAAATCTTAATGAAGGCAGTTAATCAGATACTGAGATTCACCAAAGAAAGTGCAGAGTTGATAAATAAGAGGAAGCTTCATCATGTAAAGTTGATTGAGAGATCCTCTAAATGTACAAAGGACCCAAACCCTCTTGCGACAGCGATGTGTCTCCTGAACAAGAAAAATCCAATTGTGGTTGATGAGAAAAAAGCATTGCACTACCAAATGCCTAGACATCTCTTTCCGCCAGAGTCAAGTGGAATGAGAAAGGATAGCCATAGGCACGGGAAAATACTAGCTAAACTAGATTCAATTGATTGGTGGATAGAGCACAGTCCCTTGCCTTCAGAGGGAGCCATCAAAGTGATAAATCTCCTGCTTAAACAGCAAGATCAAGAGGTAGTCTTATTACTCAATCAATTGGGAAAAAGCCAACATAAAGTGGGGACCCCCAATTATACAAAGGCAGATAGTAAGGACTAAGCAACCTATAGTTGATTTACCTCCAAATCTTAGAACAGCAGCTTTAATAGAAGTCTTGTTTCCAGAGATAACTTTGCCTGATTCTAGTGGGAACACAGGAAGTCGAGAGCTTGAGGGAAGCATTTGATATAAGCATGGAGGACAGAATAGGGCTAGTGAGGCAGATACGTGTGTTGCTAAACGCAATGGACCCACGAGAGCGTTATCTCCCAATACTGCCGAACTCTGGGAGCAAATTGATCCCAATTAAACATGCTATGCTGCATAATAATTTTTCTATGAGCAACATTGAGGTCATTGACATGGACATCAATACCTCTTGGGAACCCATATTAGAAAATTTCATAAAGTGTTTGTATGTTGAGGCCAAGATGTCAAATATAAGTATGACTGATCTCAAGGATATTTGTTACAGTACAACTATTGTGAAAAAGAGTCATTGATTTCTTAGACCTAATTGGAAACAAGAATTCTCTAGAATATGTGTGGTTAAAGGCATTATTTGAGAGAGCAAACGTGGGTGAGTAAGATGATCTTATGTATGCGTTCCAGATCTCACACTCTCCCGCGCTTATTTTTAACAACATCTGTTAGAAAATAACATAAGTTTTACTTTTTGTACAACTAAATTAACTTAACAAGTCTCTACAGATTCAGAGCATGTTACAATTTGGTTAACATGACGTTTCCATCTTGTACCTTCTACATCCAGTATATGTATAAGTAACTCCTGGTATAGACTCTTCAAGAATGATTCCTAAAACCCATGGCCTTCTGCCTTTTCTGTAGTCTCTAACCATAACCTTTTGACCTATTTCCCATTTAATGTCCCTTTTTCCTTGATCTCTTTTATCTACTACTTCCTGAACAGTATCAGTCAAGGGAGGTGGACGTAATAAACTGAACCTGTTTCTGATTCTCTCCCTAGCATGAGCTGCGCTGGAGACACCCCAGTAGTACGCTGTGGTGTACTCCTATAGTCAAACAGAAACAAGTTTATTGCTGAAATCAGGCTACCACCACTTTTATTTTAGTGACTGCTGATTTTAAGTCTCCACAAACCTCTCTGCCGCACCATTAGTGGCAGGGTGGTAAGGTGGAGTGAAAGTTTGTTTAATTTGGCATGTCTTACAAAAATCCTCGAATTCGGAACTTATAAATGTCCGACCGTTATCAGTCACTAAATGCACTGGATAACCAAATCGAGTAAATAAACTTTTAAAAACTTCAATAGTACGAGTACTAGTAATGTTTGACATTTCGAAAGCTTCAGGCCATTTTGAATAACTATCAACAATTACTAAATACATTTTATTGTAAAATGATCCAAGAAAATCTGCATGAATTCTGTACCAATGTTTTCTGAATTTTAGCAGGAGTCTTACTGTTTTGTAAAAAAATAAATAAATACAGTAGGTTCCATACGAGCGAGCACAGGCGCACGCACGCACAGACGCGTACAGTCACGAGCAAAAGTATGTATACACTCGGCTTTATTCAAAAGCGATTTACTCCTTTATTTTTTAAAGAAATTTTATGTTGTTACGAACATAGCATTTTCGAACCCATAGGTATAAGTAATATGTCGTATTTTAACGTTGCATTCGTTATTTCACGAAAAAATCGCCATAAAAAGTTGCCAAGTGTTGACATATTGGTGGTCGTGACTGTACGTACAGAGATCACAAACAAACGCCAGTCGCGAATGCGCTTGCACGTGAAGACGCACGCGAAGCCGTACGTGAACCGTGTCTTTGTGTGCGTGCGTTCTCGCTTCTTATATGGAATGTACTGTACTTATTCATATTGTGTTAATTAGTCCAAATAACAAAATTTAAACTATCTGTTTGAGTGAGTGGAAGCCGAAATCTGAGGCCCATTTGCACCAAGACAGCTTCTCGCTTATTTTGTGGCGAGAATGTGCCATACTGAGGCGGTTATCGTACTCATGAGTTAACATAAGGGCGTTTATCGCCTGCGATCGAGGGTTTTAACTATCTCCATGTAAATTAGCCATAACAACATAGCAACATTCACATAAATACAAAGCTCATATTTCGTTACAGGGACTGTAATACAGAATTTAGTTACAATCATTTTTATCTACCCTCCTTTTAGAAACAAACCTTTTAGAATGCTTACAGGACGTTCTTCAAACCCAAAGAGATCGTTCCAAAAGAGGGATTTATGAAAGCTTTTACGCATTTTTATACACAAGGCGATTTGCAACAGTTATTTCTAAATAAATAATGTTGCCACAATAAATATTGTAATTTATGTTGTGACCTTTTTTATTCATACTTAGTCCACAAGAATTCTAATGCTCAATCAACAAATACTAAATCAGACTAAGAATGAGGCTCTTAAGTAACTTTTATACGAAAATACTGAAAAAGCTATATTGCTGACTATCCCCTTACAAACTGCTTTTACTATTGCAATCACAATAATTTACATTTTTTTTTTATTCCGGCCCATTAACAAACATTACTATTTAATAATTTATACAGTAACGTCACTGAACATTAAATTCTATTTAGAAGAAATATATTATTTTATAGTGGCAATACCGTAACTAAAATCTACGAAACTTCTAAGTATGAATTCCAGTTTTACAATTTTTTAAGCAATTGGTAATTTAATTATTAAAAATGTCATGTACAAAATTTAAGATTTTCTTCGTTTATATTTTTCTTCTAGAGGATTTTTTTGTTGTAAAGTTATGTTTGTGATCTTCTAAAGACACATTTCGAAGTGTCAAGTTGATATGTTTTAATAAAATCACTGATTGCTGTTTGCAATTTAACTATTATTTTTAGAGATGAATTTGCGTATATTATTACAGATCTATTTTAAATACAATGCTTTTCTTTTCAAAAAGCTTAATAAAAAAAACTTGTAATTTTTAATAATTTTGGTGGTAAATCGTAGAAGTGTAATTTTTAACTGATGAAAGAATGACAGCCGATGTACTTGTAACAAAGCACGCACGAATTCAGCTTCAGACTACAAATCTCGATGTTATTTAGCTATATTAAAAACGCGTTTTTGCAAGAGCCTGTTTTGTTGTATTTGACAAAGACAACTATTATGAAAAGGCGACAGTAACTACTAGAATTTTCAAGTACCTGGGCGTAAATATTGTACATCGAGCCCTTAAACCCCCGTTCCCACATGCGTAAAAATATCGCGAAGGGATTTTATCGCGCACTGAATTTTCAACTCTGTGTTGAGCCGAGAGTTGAAATTCCAATAGAGTGCATCCGACAGCGTAGAAAAACACAGTGGCCGAAAAATAAAAGAGTGGCACACAGGTATAAGTGACTGAGATGACGATCTACAAGGCTTTGTATTTTATCTGAACTTAATGTACCATATCTACGGCCAAGCACCCGGTTTACTGAAACCTTTTCTATCACATCACTAGAAGCCTTACCAACATAACAACAAAGCAGGCCGTCAAAACCGCTAAAATTACCAGCCTCAAACAAATGTTGCCAGTCCAAAATTTTATTTTAAAACACCGGCTCTATAAATGTTGCCAGCGTTTAGGTGGGATTATATGTAGAAAATGATGGCCGGTATTTGGCCGTCCTCGACTGACGTCCCGTTGTTATTACCGGCGGCGTATGAGAACTGGAATACAACTTTTTCCCCGTTGTTGCAGTCAACCGTCACGCGGCGGAGCCCCTTCGTGCCGTAGTAAGAATCGGAGCCCTGGAAGAAGTATTAAAAGGGTTAATGGCGACGTTATAGCTTTGGTATTGTTGTAAATTCAGTGCTAATATAACTCTTATTGAATGTGTGCTTTTGGTGGCAGGAAACCCACGTGATGGTATGTGGTCACCTGCCTGAGGTATCGCAGGTGCGTTGTCATGTCATCTTGAGACTTATTATACTTCTGTTGTCAAGCAGAAATTCTGTTTTAGTAAGTGATGATGATTGTGGAAAAATGGATCAAATGTCAGAAATCTTAGAAAACCACGTGCCATGTGGATTTGAACTATAAAATATCGTGTGAGGTGCATCAGGTAGGGTCAATACCCTCACTTTTAGAAAAATAAAACCGAATATCTTTGATTGATTCGATTGACCATGCGTTTCGTGTTTCTATGGTTGTTAAATTGTCTTTACATGGAACTTTAAAAATTGTCCTGTGCAGAATTTTTTTTTTTTAGCCAAACCCAGGTGTTTGGTAATTCCGCATTAGCGAGTTTGGCAATAATCAGCCTATAATGTTTCCAATTCTGGGACACAGGCCTCCTCTCGGTGAGAGGGAGTGTGCCGTAATCCACCACGCGAGCCCAGTGCGGGCTGGTGGATGCCACATGTCTTTGAATTTTTGACTCTAGGACATGTCGGTTTCCTCACGATGTTTTCCTTCACCATTTTGAGAGCAGTGGTGAAGAAATAATTGACACAAAGTAAAGCACCTTTCTAGGTTAGAACCCGCGACCTACAACTCGTAAGTCGCGGCCGTTAGCACGTGGCCACCACTGCTCTAGAGTTCTTTATTCTGTCTGTTTGTTATTCTCTTTGTTCTGCTCAAGTTTGTTTATTTTGTATTAAAGTATCACTCAGTGAATATTATTAACTACACAACAGAAATCCCTCGTGCAAAAATAAAAAAAAAAGACAAGTAAAACCATAAACTCAAATGAAGATTTCTACTAGGAAACCCTCACCTTTCTCAACTTCACAATTTACTTAAAAAGGATCGCTCTTGGCCCAAACATGAAAGTCTGGCCTTTTTTAATAACGGATGCTTCGCGGTGGCGTCCCGAAGCTACTTTAATGAACGTACAACCTCTTTGCGTCGAACTTTTTTTATTGCATTTATATATAGTAACTGTGAGCGCTTTTTTTCCCGGCAGAAGTGATCTCTTCACACCCATCTGGGAATTAAAGAAAAACATTGTGTATCAGTGGTTTCTTAGCTCGCGTTTATATTATTAGCATTAGGACTATTTTATTTACTTTCTTTTTCTGGAGTATTTATTGAGAACTTATTTTTTTTTTTTTTAAGTATAAAGGATGTCAGGTTCATCGACGAGCAACCTGTTATTATGGATTTAATACATAATTGTGAACGCCTCGGGTTGAAAGTTTTCGTCGATAATTAAAAAAAAAAAAAAATAGCTGTTCCATACTTTTTGACCAGATTTTTTCTTTGATAACCGACAAACAATTTCTACGCTAGGATCATGTGCTGAATTTATGGTTACAGTTTGTGCGTCGATGTCCCTGCCACCTTGTATTTTGGTTAAAGGTGATAACACACTAGTATTTTGTCGCTTACACGCAGCGTAAACGCTGCGATTGCAACGATCCCTAAGCAAATGCTATAACGGTGTGCCTTACACCTAAGATTTACATTAAAAAATTTTCTTAGAATTTTCTTTTGCAACAATTTTCCATTACGTACGTTTACTGTAATAAGGACTGGTACACAGTTTTTCTTTTATTCCCAATTAGTTAAGAGTTTTAGTAATTTTCCTATAAAGTTTGTTAGTACATAACATACATGAGCAGCGTACTGCTGGGGCACAGGCCTTGTCTTTGTGGGAGGGAGTGAGCTGTAATCCACCACGCGGGCCCAATACGAATTGGTAGATGTCTAGCGAAACTCCACAGATGTGTTGGATATCGATATCTAAACATGATAAAATAAAAGCATTATGATTTAATCACAAAAAAAAAATGGAGTCAACGCTCGCTGGTAGAGTACTATCACTACTGTGATGTGTACTCATACTTCAAGTATATAGTGTGTATATATACTTGAAGTATGACAACCAGTCTTACCAAAAGGTATCGTATTACCCAGTAACTGGGTTGTGGAGGTCAGATAGGCAGTCGCTCCATGTAAAATAATGGTATTCAGCTGCATCCGGTTAGACTGGAAGCCGACCCCAACATAGTTGGGAAAAGGCTAAGCAAATGATGATATACTTGAAGTATGAGTTAAAGAAGCAAGTTTTTGTTTTTTGTTTTATCGTGTTTATTTCCCCATCACGTCTGTGGAGCTTCGCTAGCTAATTTAATTTGACCCAGTATTGTGTGATTTAACTTGGGTCAAATAAAGGCATTTTCTTTCTTCGTTTACGCGCGTAAAAAGCTTGCGTGTGGTGTGGAGCCGTCCGCGCTCGTCATAATACTTAGATCTCCTAAGAATCAAGAATCAGCGCGGCACTTTGAAGTGTCGGGGGCGAAGGGTTAGGCAGGGGTGTACTATCGCCAAAGTCTATATCTGACCACCGTAAGGACTATTCCTGCTTGCGGCGCATATCATTAGTCGGCCTAATAAAAAGGATCCTCTTTTGTTTTACTTACTACGCAGCTGTGGTCATCATGTGCACGGGATTTTGTTTTCAAAATGGTCAGAAGGCGTATTCTCGTAACTTAAAACGTTCAAAATCTAGTGCGCACTCTCATCTCGGCTACAAACAAATGTCAAAGACTTGTCAAAATGTACCGTAATGTAATGTGAGATCAGACTGTGAACGTTCTTAAAATTACGAGAATTTCCCCTCAGATATAGGTATTGGCGTTAGTACCTATGCTGAAATGAACCTTTTTGGCGCAGCCGTGAGGCACACACTATTGTTGTCTGAAACATTATTATTTATTTTTATTAATTTTGTATTTTGTGTTTCACGAACTGTGTCCAAATAAACTTTTTTTCTTTCTTTTCTTTCTTTCTTACCTATACTGCACTCACATTGCACCAGTTATGATTAAGTCGTATGTAACAGGGGGTGAACCTATTGCCATCAGCCGGGCGCAAACTCAGACTCAGGACTGCTTCTGAGAAATGCCTGATGGAGAAACCCAATAACAGTTTGCCTGACCTAGGAATCGAACCCAAGACTTCATGCTTCGCAGAAGCCGTAGCAAGACGACTCGTTGGTCTAGTCGTAAGTGTTACTGTTAAGCATGAGGTCCTGGGTGCGATTCCTAGATCGGGCACAGTATTGGTCAAAAGTATCTAAGTTCAAAAAGGGTAGATGAATAAAGTTCTACCTTCAGTTTAGCACTAGCTATGTAGGAGGTGTTGGGCAGGATCTCAACCGGCTCCTTGAACATGGCGCGGAAGGTGTCGTCCGTGCCGTCACAACAAAAAGTCGTTGTATTTGAGCCGCATACTTTCTTGGTCGCTAGGTGGATTATCTGCAATACATCAAAATCAAATCAACGTCATTTATTTAAATTAGGCTGAGAATCAGCATTATTTTAACGTTAAAATAACATAGTAAAAATTAAAGGAGATTGCTCATCGTCATATGAGAATTGGTCGAAATGTCATAAAACGTGTAAAGTAAAAACTTTAAAAGTACGTAAAAAAAACCCATGTATAAAAAATAATATCATCAAATAAATAGGTTAAAAAATTAGGAACCCCAGGATTGATTCTAAAAATATTCCGTACAAAGACATAGATTAGTGGCAGGAACCCAGCGCAGGTATTCCCATTCCTGGGCAGCATTTGGACCAAAGTTGGGCAATCTTCTTTGAGCTGAGAGCAAAGCTAACGAATTGCTTGCAGAATTTGCCCTAAGACGATACAGAAAATATTATAACGATCACCTCATGAATACCTTTCTCCTTACTGATACATGTATGTAATTTTAAAAACGTTCAGCCTAATCTCAGTCTCAATGTGTCAAAAAATACCTCTAATTTCCCTACATTTTGACAAGTTTTTGACATTTGTTTGCCGCCGAGATGAGACTGCGACTAGATTTTGAACGTTTTAAATTACGAGAATTGGCCTTTTGAATGCATGTAAGTTGTAATAAATCAATGTTTATGAGGAACTGTCTCCTGACACATAAGTATCTTTTTACTTAGTTCAGGAGCCAGCTGTTCAACCTGCTTTTGACCATCACTTGTACAATCATGTTTAGTGTATGATTAACTTTAAGTAGTTACGTGTTTCTCTTTGTACAATAAACTTATTATTTATTTATTCAAACTCACAGACCGCAATAAGAACTCGTTCGTTCCAAAACACAAATAGCGGACGCCGGCCGCACAGCTGCTGGACTAATGTGGAACTGTGCTGGCCATATCTGTTGCATGTCGGAGCAGCAATATGCATAAGCCACCAGTCAGTGGATCCCAAATGGCAGAAAATGACCGCGCGATATGCCCAGAAAGAGATGGCGGGAGGAGCTGGACTCCTTCTTAAAGGATTGGTCCACAATCGCAGTAGACCGGGAAAAGTGGAAGGAGGGTGCCCAGCAGTGGGACAACACAGGCTCATAATAATAATAAATAATAATAGATGACAGTCATTCATCAAAATCTCATCAATCATTAAAATGATTCAGTTTAAACTCAATTTAATAGACATTACTGTGTGAGTTGTAAGTCCTAGACTATTGTTACCTATAGTACTTAAGTTATTTCATACACAGAAGCTGTTGGTGTATCTATAAATAAATAGTGAAAAAAAAAAAGATTAAGTATGTGAAAAATATATAGCGCCATAAAGATATGTTCCTGAACCGTTCGTTTTCTCGTCTATTTCTAGGCCCTTACCTGGGACTTTGCTTAAAGGTCATGCGCTGCATGTGGTAGAACGTGCTCTAAAAATAGGCTAACCTTTTCCGTCTTACTGTCATAAGATGGGATTAAGATAGATAATAGTTATCACCGACGGGACTAAGGCAGATCATAATTATCACCATACTTATTTCTAAGAAACTAGACTAAGTTTAGCTAAGATCATCATCATCTACTTAGCGTTTTCCCAACTATGTTAGGGTCGGCTTCCAGTCTAACTGGATGCAGCTGAATACCAGTATTTTACATGGAGTGACTGCCTATCTGACCTCCACAACCCAGTTACTGGGTAATACCCCTTGGTAAGACTGGTTGTCAGACTTTCGGGCTTCTGACGACCCATAACGACTGTCAAAGATCCACGTTAAACCGTTGTTTAACGTGCTTTTCGAGGCACGGAGGGGTCTCGGTATGTAAAGATGATAGATATAAATAAATAACATTTTACAAGTTATAAGTAACTAGCGCGCCGCCCCCTACTTCGCAGGGATTTAACGACTTGACAAAAAATCGAGATTTCTTATCTCCTCGTCTATGAGACAACCTTATTAAGTTCGGTAACAATAGAAAAAGTAACCGTGTCTCAGTGCTCTAACCGTGTGACAGTTGAGCTCTTAAATGAAGGTTTAATATTATTCTTTATTAATTCCAGAAGGCAAGGCAATTATAATCATTAAACTCATCAACACAACTCTCTAAGATCAAGTTATCCTACTGAATGACTATTTCATGAAATCTTGATATTTTAGGATTATGCTAAGTTAACAAGTTGTATTACTGATTCCAATTTTTCTAATTCTGTAAATACATATTTGTTACGGCCGCGAATCATATATTAATTAATGTGCAACTTAGTACTGACCAGCAAATTGCAAAAAACGTAAGAAAATTTGAATTTCGCGGGCTACCTTGGAGCATCCACCTTAAGAGGGAAGCGCCAGGGTAACCAGTTCATTATTATTTGGTACACACTAGCAGCTAATGCGTGTGTATCAAATAGCTTGGGGATATTTAATATGTCCAGTCGATTCTTCAAGCAGTCCAGTGTTACAACATTTTCCGGCAGCCTATTCCATGGTGTTACAACTCAGTTAGTCAATAATTGCTTCTAGGCTTTTTTATGAATTTTCCCATAGCTTTAGGGAATGCCCACGCAAATGTTTGTTCGCATTCAGTGTGTAAAGGTCTTAAAGGCTGGCACTTCGTAGTGTTCTGTATGTATCATGTACGTTTAAATGAACCTACCCCTTTGTCTGCGCTGTTCCTAGTTCATATAGCCCTGTTGATTGATATTTTATGAAACAGTCATTCATTAGGGTTATATGAACTTAGAGGGTTGTTTTGTTGATTTTAATTATTATAATTCTATAAATATGTACTTATTACGGTCGTGAATCATATTTACCTGACACTTACCTGCAAATTGCAAATAACGACACAAAATATGAATTTCGTGGGCTACCCTAGCCCAAAGTTTAAAAGGTCTATCTATTTATATGTATATTCTAAATCTAATCGGCTTACCTGTAAGTGTACCTCATACTCCGTCGGCCCAAAATACGATCCATACAGTCCAAAGCCGACCACAAAAATTCTCTGATCAACCGTAAACCGGATTCTATCTGTGGTTCCACTGTACCCCCACCTCGACTCCGTCTGGGGAAACCTATTCACTGTCAGCTCCTTGCCAGTCATACAACATCTCGGGGTGTCGAGAAACCCCACATTCGGCTTAGGGTTCACGGTAAAGTATAGGAACAATTGCACAATCTCTCGGTCATCTAAAAGGCCGCTTTGGGCAGGGCCCATGGCGAATTCTTCAACGGACATTAGGGGAAATCGGATGGCGTTGAAGGCTCTTCCTAGGACCATTCTTTGGTTGGTGGGCGTGACGGGTAGTTGCCGTCGTATGCATTCCGCTTCCGACCAGCGCAGGACCGCTGAGAAGATTTTCGCTTCTCTGATGCGGAGTGTGTCCCTGAAATAGAAATAGGAAAAGTTATGTTTTGGTACAGCGCTGATATGAACGTTACAGGAAACCCTGGCCACTCGCCAAAATAAAAATAAAATTATTGAAGTAATTTCGTAAAACTTTTTTTTCCGTGTAATTTTAACTTTGATTACCTACGTTAAACTTTCAGAGTGATTATTTCAAACATCTAAGCAATAAGTTCCAAGAAATATGGATCACATGATCAACTTCAGTGGCTGAGAGATCGACTGCTGCGGCTGAGCGATCGACTGCGCGGGTTCGATTCCCGCACGGAATAAATATTTGTATTGCCTACAGGTAGTTGTTCTGGGTCTGGCTGTTTGTGTATGTGAGTTTAAATGTTTGTAAACGCACCCACGTTGCAGGAGTAATTCCGTGGGGCAACGTTTTTTTTAAAAAAAAAACTTTGTACGTTAATATCTCGGGAACGTTACACTTTACGGGTTTGGCCTTATAATGTTTTCTGTTTGCATTAATGTCAGCTATCGATTTATGTAAGTTCCATGCGGGGCCGCCATTTTGAAATAAAAATCAAAATGGCGCAACAGTAGGTATGCCAGGCTACTATATGGAGTCTCTCTTCAATCCCCTTAGGTACAAAAGCAATTTATGACAATTATGACCATACATTCATCATCTGCCTAACCTTTTCCCAATATGGTATTTTGGGGTGAGCTTCCGGTCTAACCAATATGACTATGATAGAATACAAAGTATGACTAGCCATTCTAGATATTATACTCCCTAAGGCCACAGAAACGTAATGAATGCAACAAATATCGAGTCAAAGTTAAATCATTTATTTCAAATAGGCACACAAAAGGCACTTTTGAACGTCAAAAATTACAGTAAAATAGAATTGATTCTAGTCGCCCCTTCCTAAAGGTAGTTTCGTATGGAGAAGAATGGGCAAGAAACTCTACCGTTACACTTTTTAAACATTTTACAAGATTTTGTATATCATTATTATGTGAAGACGATGCACCTAGAATAAAATGACTTTACCACAAAAGGTAAAAATAATTAAAAATATCGAGGAAAACGTATGCAAAAAAGAAAACATCTATTTAGAAATTCGCAGACAAGTCTCGATCGATTCCGCAAACTCCTAACTACCTCACTTTATATATCTAAACAAACGTCTGTTTTTCATTAACCTACGCAACATTGAATGGAGTAAACTGCAGTCTTACAGATGCGATAAAAAGCAAAACATTGAATTTGTAGTTTAAAATATTGCATAGAAAGAAAAAAAAAACTTAAAATACGTTTATTTGCGGTGTACACACGGCTACACGTCAAGCTATACACAACCAGTTTTTCTTGGCCTCACTTTGTATGATATTTTCTCACAATGAACGGTCAGCCAATACTGGTTTTGCATAGCTTGATGTGTAGCCGTGTGTACACGACGCAGAGTAAAAACACAAACACTTAAAGTAAGCAACAAGTTGGGGGTAAATATGCGTCACATCCACGCAAGACGGCCATCTCTGAGCGTAATGCTACGAGCCTATGCGAGATAGAGCCCCCTAACCCAGTGCTGGTTTTCAGCGACAGTCGGCGTGTACGTGATTACGAACACAACAAACGTAGACGATGGCAACAGTGCTAATTAAATTGACACGTGTACACACAGCTACACATCAAGCTATACGTTTCCAGTTTTAGCTGACCTCGCATTGTATATGTTTTTCGTACAATCAGAAGTGAGTTTATACTGGTTATGTATAGCTTGATGTGTAGCCGTGCGTACATAGCAGGTAACTCTAATCTAACCTCAAAAGTCAAAACGGTGAAGAAAAACATCGTATGGAGACGAACAAAAAATTCGAAGACATAACATGTGACATTCACCAACCCGCACCCTAATTGCGTAACACACAATCAATCGGAATCAGAATCATTTTGAAGCAAAGTGCTAAGCCATTGCTTCATAAGTTTGAAAAATTTGTCTGCTCAACACCTAAATAACGCAATGAATGTTGTTGAACTGTCAAAATGAAACCGATTCCGATTGATCGTGTGTTACGCAATTAGGGAGCCGTACTTGGCCGAAGTGGCGGATTATGGCCCACACTCACAGAGAGCAGTCCCAGTGTCCCAGCAGAGGGAACGTTATCGTCAAACTCTTGATACCAGTGCGTATACAGTAGTGTGATGTTTCTCGTCAGTGAATAAAACTCCTTTGTTGTCTGTACCTACGTGTTAACAAAAGTGCTAATTCATGACGCAGACAAGTTGAGAAAGTGAGGACCGCTGAACGAGCATTGAACGAATAAAATTATATGTAAGTAGGTATTAGAAATCGTAATGACGAAAGGTTTTCTTCAAGAAAAAAAAAAACCGTTCAAGTGGACTTTTTACCCTCGGTGCGCGCACCGAGGGTAAAAATAACGACTACGAGACTAAAAATTTACGGTTTTCGCTATTTTTCCTTTATCTGTGCTATAAGACGTTGCTTCGTACCAAATTTCAAGATTCTGTGTTCACGGGAAGTACCCTGTAGGTTTTGATTCCCTTCCGAGTGTCGAAAATTTGCGGCATAAACGGCTATATCTTTGAATTGCTTTGGCTTAGAAGGTTGATTTTTTCACAGCTCCAAGGGTCAGTAGACCTGAGTATTTGATATAAATTCCAGCTTGATACCTCCACGCGTTCCTGAGAAAAAGGGTCTTGACAGACAGACAGACAGACGGACGGACAACAAAGTGATCCTATAAGGGTTCTGTTTTTTCCTTTCGAGGTACGGAACCCTAAAAACGAAGAATTCTGAAGTCCGACAAAAGAGAAGGAGACAAGAAGAGTCTAAGTACCTAAATGAAGGCTACGTTTTAGTAGTTGTCGTCTAGAAAAACTTTAAGGCCTAGCAGCACAAAGCGGGAGGAAACGCCAGGTGTCACCACTGTGTGGATCGCCGGGAGGACACAGTGGAGCATACGGTGGAGGTCTGCCCAGCTTGGGCGAAGCACCGCCGTGTCCTCGTGGCGGCGATCTCTCGCTTCCGGCCCTGGTCCAGGCCATGGTACGGAGCGAGAGTGCATGGGAGGCCGTCACCTCCTTCTGCGAAGCAGTAATGCTCGCGAAGGAGAAGGCGGAGCGCGTGAGGGAGAGGCAATCTCTGCGCCCTCACGCCCCTAGTCGCCGCAGGAGACACCCTGGACGGGAGTCAACAGCCGACTCCCGGCCACCGTAGGCGCGGGCTTGCGGGCGGCGAGCAATGGGCAGGTCGCCGCCTGGTAAGGACCAGGCCCGGGTCGACGGCGCGTTGTGTTCCACGCGCGCCTCAAAGAGATGTCAGCACGAACTAACGGGGTCCGCTAGGGCTGATGCCTGCCAGGACAGCGGGTTGTTCGAAAGAGATACCGTGGCCCCTGGCACAGGCAACTGAAGGAACACGGGTGGGTTTTAGCTAGTAACATCTGACACGCCCTTCTGCTCAGCACAGAGCGGTAAAGGTCAGTTGATGATTTCTCACACAATAAAAGCCTAGCAGCACCCTTATTGCGTACCTAACACACTGTCAAGCACAATCTTGAATCATTTTGAATGTTGTTGCTAATCCATTACTCATATGTTCGAAAAAATGGTCAGCTCAACACCGTTAAGGTTAACGCAATGAATGTTGTTGAACTATTCAAATGAAAGTCATTGTTACTGTTAGAGTGTTACGCAAGTACCAGGTAACTGCTTAACCTAAAGGTAGTAGAAGTACCACTGTCAGGATCGCCCAGAGGACACGGTGGAGCATACGGTGGAGGTCTGCCCTGCTTGGGCAGAGCACCGCCGTGTCCTCGTAGAGGCGATCGGCAGCGGCGGCGATCTCTCGCGTCCGGCCCTGGTTCAAGCCATGGTCCGGGGCGAGAGGGAGTGGGAGGCAGTCACCTCCTTCTGCGAAGCAGTCATGCTAGCGAAGGAGGTGGCGGGGTGGGCGAGGGAACGCACCTCACGCCTCAGCCGCCGCGGGAGACGCTCCGGGCGTCGGGAGCCGCGTGACGACTCCCGGCCACCGTAGGCGCGGGCCTGCGGGCGGTGAGTAATGGGTAACTCACCGTCCGATCAGGACCAGGCCCGTGCCGGACGGCGTGTATGTGTTCCACGCGCGCCTCAAAGAGATGTCAGCATGAGTGACGGGGCCCGATAGGGCCGAAGCCTGCCAGGGTAGCGGGATTGTCCGAAAGGGTTACCGCTGCCCTGGAACATAAAGGGCTAAGGAAGGAACACGGGTGGGTTTTAGTCAGTAAGAGTCTGACACTCCCTTCTGCTCCACCCAGAGCGGGGTCATTTGATGATTTCCCATACTCAAAAAAAAAAAAAAAAGGTAGTAGAAGTGGCATTTTACGTGTCCCTATAGTAACTGAACAGACAGCTGTGCTGTTGTAGAGTTTGTTGCGCCACTTCTTCCTAGCGAAAGCACTAGCAACTCGTGAAGGGCAGGCGACATTTTGACGTTCGAAAAGTGCTGATAGTCAGCCTAATTTGAATAAATACACTTGATTTAGTTTTTTTCTTTTATTTAGTTCACCGATATTTCGCCATTTAGTTACGTTTAAGTTCCTTGGTAAAAAAAAATACGTGCCTTATCAATAGTGCAACAGTTAGTACCTATTTACTCTACTATTACAGTACCTAACTGTTGTACTTGCCGATACGCGGAGAACTTGACAACTTGTTATAGGTATCTATCTAGGCAGGTAGTTAAGTGGAACAGTGGCACGTGTAGACCGGTGTTTAAACGTAGGGCGGAGCAGCATAGCTATTCAGAAACGTTCGACACGTTTCCGTGCCGAATCGAATATCAAAAGAGTCCTCTAAAGGATTTTCACAAATCCAAACAAAACGCAATGTTGTCAGTTCAAATCAAATAAACGACCGCCATCCTTCCCACAGCTATCTGCTGTGGGGGGAGCTATTTGGATGGCAAGTCAGTAATTCAAAATGAGTCATTATCGTTACGATAACCTGTCAAATGGCTGTAAATAGCTATGCAGGTCAATCGTATACGACAAGTCGATAACAGGTGCGGTGACGCTTGTAATTAGTTGTAACCACACACGAACCAAATAAGGAATCGCAATCGATAAAACTAAGCGCACTTCTCAGCCGCAACGAGCCGGACCGCAGAGCATTTCCATACAAAAAAGTGCGGAGTGGTGACCCAGTGAGGAGTGGTGGCCCAGTGAGGAGTGGTGGCCCAGCGAGGAGTGGTGGCCCAGTGAGGAGTGGTGGCCCAGTGAGGAGTGGTGGCCCAGTGAGGAGTGGTGGCTCAGTGAGGAGTGGTGGCCCAGTGAGGAGTGGTGGCCCAGTGAGGAGTGGTGGCCCAGTGAGGAGTGGTGGCCCAGTGAGGAGTGGTGGCCCAGTGAGGAGTGGTGGCCCAGTGAGGAGTGGTGGCCCAGTGAGGAGTGGTGGCCCAGTGAGGAGTGGTGGCCCAGTGAGGAGTGGTGGCCCAGTGAGGAGTGGTGGCCCAGTGAGGAGTGGTGGCCCAGTGAGGAATGGTGGCCCAGTGAGGAGTGGTGGCCCAGTGAGAAGTGGTGGCCCAGTGAGGAGTGGTGGCCCAGTGAGGAGTGGTGGCCCAGTGAGAAGTGGTGGCTCTTGTGGTGGGTCTTCGAATTTTTGGTTCTAGGACATACCGATTTCCTCTACCGTTTTGAGAGCAGTGGTGATGAAATAATTTACACAAAATCAGGGACAATACTACTGAGCCACCAGTGCGGAGTAGGCCACAATTATCTAGCCGCATTCATGAGCAGGTCGCCATATTCTCGTTAAAAAGTAATGACCAATAGTCACTCAGCTCCCCAATAATTGCGGTCACTAATAGCCAACTAGCCAAGTTTGGAATGGCCCCTACAAAAACATCTCTAGACTCAAATCTTTCTCACACACAACACACCTCCTAATTATCTTCTAAACTAATATTATAAACAGATACAAAAATATTTTTGATAAGATAGGATATATAATTCTGGGTGTTTACTGCCCCCTTGCAAGTCTCAAACGCCTACATTGAGAACCTATGGTGTAAAGAAACAAGTTTACTAAACATTTATTCTGGCACTGGCACACTATCTACTGTTGGCATGTTGACAATGACCTTCTAACATTACTGTCAACAGATAATGTGAAGTATTGATTACAGGGAAAACTCAAAATACTTGCCACTCAATGGAGAATCTTGAGGTATTGTAGGAATGATAATGAAAATGTTACTAGGCAGGCAGTTAGTCTTTGTTATCATAAGCGTAAACATCCTATAAAGTTCCCACTGCTGCACTACTGGGACACAGGCCTCCTCTCGATCAGAGGGAGTGGGCCGTAATCCATGTTGGTAGATGTCACAAGTCTTCAAATTTGGGTTCTAGAACATGCCGGTTCCCCCACATTTCCATTCACCGTTTTGAGAGCAGTGGTGATAAAGTAATGTACACTAGGTAAAGCACCAATCTGGGTCCAAACCTACAACTCGTAAGTTGCGGCTGTTACCACTGAGTCACCACTGCTTCATACTTTTGTTAGCAATTAGATACATAAATAAGGGGCCAATGTTTCAATTGTCTGCATAACTTTTTATTTGAGGAATAAATGTTGCTGTGTGACAGCTCCTGTATAGATAGAAAATATGTCAACCCCCCTATCCTTATTCTTCAGAGAAAGATTGGCCCTAAGTAGATCAATTCTTCAATTTATAATTAATTTGTTTTGTTCATTCAAATACTGAATAGGTCACTATAAATATTCAGTATTTCTTGTTGTGGATAACAAGACATCTATTTCAATAGAAAATGTATTCAGTACTTACTGAATAAATGATTACTTGATTTCAAATATCAAGTAACCTACCAAGGCGAAGTTACTTTATATTTTACTTTTACCAAAGTTTTGTTCTTGTTTTTATAAGTTGATAAATCAATCACCTACCAAAATTATTTGAAAAATAATATAAAAACACATACCTTTCCAGCACTGCATTTAGTGTGTCCTGATCGATATCTGTAAACCCTTCAGCATTTAACGCATCAGCAGTATTCTTATCTATCATCTCCAAGCACAATGCAGCCAGCTGCGGTTCATCAAACAAGCGTGCTTGGGTCAGCAAGAGAAACGCATTGTCCGTACCCAAGTTGCTTTTCAAGAAGTCTACACAATGCTCCTCTAACGCAGACACAGCATATTTCTTGGCAGTGTAAAGCGTTGTCATGACACTCTCCGGACCAATCCGTACCTCATCGGAATATAGGAACTTTAGTAAGTGTAGGAACGCCGCAGGCTCTACGTCAGGTAACTCTACCTCATCAGACTTAGTTGCTAGTACTCCATTGAACATGGCATCGAACACTGCACTGCCCACAGACAACACGAACTTGTGCGCGGGTATGACCTGCAAGTTAGCCTCCTTGCCGACGATAAAATGAACGTCGCATAAGATCTCGTTGTTAAATAGGAACGACAACCTTTCTTTTACGGTAGTTTTTGTCGCCTGCCAGTTGTGTAAGCGTCCGCCTGTGTTGTTAATTGGCTGGAGGTTTTCTATTGCTGAAGACGAGGCGAGAGGTTCGCTCGCCTGTCCGTTGTCTTCCTCCTGTATCTGCCCGAGCTGCCGAGCCTGCTGGTTGGACGGCAGCATGTTCTGCGGCGGCAGCTCGTCTCCGCCGCCTCCGTCATCCAGCCTCACATTAAGCAGTCTATTAACTATATCATTTTTAGACCCAGATGCCATAACGCGTGGATTTTTAACTATCACACATTACACGAAACGCCGGTCGTGCTCGAAACACGTTGTTTATGATTGAAAACGACTGTATCTATCAAGAGTGTGGGTGTGGGACACAATTTGAAGTGATTTGTTGTAGTAATTAGCCTCAATTTTTGTTTATCACAGCACAGAAGTGTTTCGAAGATTTTTTGACGCGTGACAGGAAAATTTCGGTATTGCTATTTTGAGAGTGAAAATTCTACCAAAAATTGTGGTTTTTTCGAGTTACCGCAGTAGATTTTTTAACACCTTTTTTGCCGCGAAATAAATATTTATCATTTTCTCATGATCTCTAAAGTAATATAAGTAGACGGATGGAACAATGGATGGAACTTGTGGATAACGCAGTGGACATAGATATTCCTTTTGTCTTTTCTAATGAACAAAAGTGAGGAAGGGGGTCTCATCTTTGCAGGGAATAGAACTATTGTTCCTACTGCCTTATACGTATAACAATCATAATGCTAATGTCACAGAACATAGGCACCTACCCATATCAGTACAAGAAATACAGACCTATGTATTATTGTATCAATATAACGCAAAGAGATTTAAGATAGGTACAATAGAGAGGCTATGCAAAGAAATGTCATAGAAAAACTGTGATCCCATGTCTCAGTGACGCCATCTAGTATAATATAGCAAAAAATTTAAAAAACCCCCGACTACGTGAAACCCTATAAAAAGAAAAAAATAACCTTGAAATTATGACCCTATGTAAGTACGTATGAAATTTTTTGATTAAATGTTGTCCCGTCGGGGGACCGCTCTAATTATTAGCCTAACGTTCTGTTAAAGTTTAAAATAGTAGCGGTCCCCCGACAGGACAATATTTAATCAAAAAATTTCATACGTACAGTAGGGTCATAATTTCAAGGTTATTTTTTTCTTTTTATAGGGTTTCACGTAGTCGGGGGTTTTTTAAATTTTTAATTTAATTTTTTATTTCATGCTTTTTGTAGGGACTCCTTATTATTTCTTTTCTTTTATTTTCTTGCGTTTTAAGATTCAGGTAATTTGGTATTTAATCAGGGTTTTGTAATTCGCCATTTTGTGGTGGTGGCCATCTTGGATTTGAAATTTGTCATAGTGTATAGTATTCTACTAGTCAAGCCCTTTCATTTGATACCCATATTGAGGGAGTTGTGAAAAAAAAATTATTATTTGCCATTTTGTGGTGGCGGCCATCTTGGATTTGAAATTTATCATAGTGTATAGTATTCTACTAGTCGAGCCCTTTCATTTGATACCCATATTGAGGGAGTTGTGAAAAAATATATAATCCGCCATTTTGTAGCGGCGGCCATCTTGGACCGATTTTCATCAAACATAGCTAAGAACACTCCCGACAAATTCACCTTTCAAACAAAAAAAACAAAATTAAAATCGGTTCATCCGTTCGGGAGCTACGATGCCACAGACAGACACACACACACACACACACACACACACACACACACCCCGACACGTCAAACTTATAACACCCCGTCGTTTTTGCGTCGGGGGTTAAAAATTAGAGCGGCAATTGGGAACATCTTAACACAAAAATTGCAAACATGAATTAAATTTAGTAAAATATATTCAGCTATTGCTCGGTAGGTGGCCAGTGTGGTCAGTGTTGCCAGATCCGATTTTCAATCCGTAGGTTAAGCCTGAAAAACCTAATATCCTACTTAGTTCAAATGGTAAATAGATATAAAAAACTAAACAAATTAAGCAAAACTTGTTTTAAACATTATAAACTATTTTAGAATTTTATTCGCTACTATCCATTGTCCGTGTCACCGTGTATGACTAGGTATCAGTTTCAGTGTGTGTTTATGTACAGACGCCAGCAGGTCAAGCTACCCGAAACTGTCAAATTTTCCCAATCAACCTTGAACCTAATGCTTTAGTAATAAAGTTGAAAATCTATTAAAGAAATTTGACAGATTGTAGTAGCTTGATGTGCTGGCGTCTGTACATTTTAAAATAAAATCATTTTAAATTAAATTAAATCGCTTTTTGTGTAAAGTAGACCTATTAGGTCACAAAGCGCATATTTTCTTTGCAATGATTGTCGGTTGCGTTTCGGTTTTAGTTTAATATTTTTTTTCACTTTGTTTGCAAATATTTGTAAATCTTGTATCCGTATGTATACGTATATCCGAGGCGAGGTCCAAAATCCGTAGATCTATAAAAAAAATCCGTAGGTCTGGCAATAAATGGGGTGACACTAAGTAGACAGTATAAAACCTGTGGTAGAGATTTTACCATTTCGATATAAATGTATCGATAATATTGAAAAAAGTGACTAAGACTATTTTTTTTTTCGCGTTTGAATAGATTGAACCAAGTGCCAAAAGATTATGAAAACAATAAAATGATTAGCCGTTTAAAAGTTATTTATTTATAAAATTATTTTTACATACAAATGACTAATAATTATCGTTATTATGATCTAGTAATCCAAGTGTGAGACTGCAGCTGATCACGAGGATGTGAGTGCGATTCCCACAGGACACAAATATTTATGTGATGGTTGTGTTGGTCTGGGTGTTTCTTATGTACAGACGCCAGCACATCAAGCTACTACAATCTGTCAAATTTCTTTAATAGATTTTCAACTTTATCGCTAAAGCATTAAGGTTCAAGGTTGATTGGGAAAATTTGACAGTTTCGGGTAGGTTGACCTGCTGGCGTCTGTACCTACTAGTATTATAGCATAAGTAATAGTATTAGTATATAAGTATTATATCCATTGCTTAGTATCCATAGTACAAGCTCTGCTCTGCGGTTTGATTTGAACCTACATGAAAATAGTACTTGTTCATTTATTGATATTTTAATAAAATGACATGATTATCTTCAAACAGTATTATATTTTGTGTTATTTATTTTTTAACTTAATAAATATTATCGATAACCAAATCGATAAACAAAATTGCATCTCTACAACGCAGTAGTAAAGCTACTCAGCAATAGAGGGCGTTTATTACAAAATTAGCAAATTTTCTAGATCTATTTATGAAAATTATTTCATTTTAATTACTGAGTGAATATAAATAATTCATACGAAAATAAACTGAAGTTAGGTC
Source organism: Apamea anceps (assembly GCA_951799955.1). NCBI lineage: Eukaryota > Metazoa > Arthropoda > Insecta > Lepidoptera > Noctuidae > Apamea > Apamea anceps. Next base: position 19,165,300 of record OX637513.1, on the reverse strand, counting down.
CAGCTATTTTACCGTAACGAGATTTACAATATCTCAATGCGCAACTTGGCATATTTCCTTAGAAAATATTTGTTTTTGGTGGACACAAATACGACTTGACACGCAGGCGTACCACACTAGACTGAGTGACTTTTGACCACTAGGACAAAAGTATTGGATTACGATTTTGTTCGTGATGTCCTGTCTATTGTCAAGTAGATAATTAATTAATGTCTTATATAACGTAAACACTGCAAGCGCGTACGGTGTCAAATGGAACCACTTAAACACCCAACCGTTTCCCATGAGCGTCATAATATTAATGAGGGGTTGGCAGAAGTATTGGGATCTATGGAGATTGCTGCTGGGAGTACGGGTACTAAAATTATTCTGCGGTTAATGACCTTACAGGTAGGTATTGCAAGATCTATGTTTGAGGGTCCTGCTTTGGCTAAGCTCGCACTGCGAAGCTCGCACTGCGTTTATGGTCAGTGTACGGAATTGGAATTATTAACATGCATTGCCATAGAAATTTAATATCCTATATAATAGGGGTTAAAGTATGAAATTGCCGTTTTATTGTAAAGGTACTTCGAATTAACATAGTCTTCATGATTTTTGAGTGAAACTTTTTTCACAACCTATGAAGTTCTTCTTTTAAAAAATGTGTAACATTCGATTATCGACTTTCACAATATCAATGTTGCGTTTGGAGAGGAGACTGCTAATGAACGCACCGTGCTATTTTGGTTTAAACGCTTTCGTGATGGAAACTTTGATTTGAAGAACGAACCACGTGGAAGATCGCCCATACAGGTGAATAACAATGAATTGAAAGAGATGGTGGAAGCCCATCCGAGCCAAACTACCTAGGAATTAGCGGCATGGTTTAACGTTACCTTACCAACAATATTGACTCATTTGCGTCAAATCAATAAAATAAAAGAAATGAAGAAATATTGGATCGAATTGTGACACGTGGTGAAAAGTGGATTCTTTACGATAACCGTAAGCGAAAAATGCAATGGCTGACCCCAGAGGGGCAATTCTCGTAATTTTAAGAACGTTCACAGTCTGATCTCAGTCTCAATCTGTCAAAAATACCTCAAACCCTACATTTTGACAACTTTTTGACATTTTTTTGTCGCCGAGATGACACTGCTAGATTCTGGCCGTTTTAAATTACGAGAATTGGCCTTCAGGTCAAATGCCGCAACAGTGTCCTAAAGCAAAGCTTACCAATAAAAAGGTAATGGTAACTGTTTGGTGGTCTCAGCATGGTGTTATTTACTAAGTATAACGGCAGATGTCTACTGTGCCGAACTCTGAACAATGATAGCAAAACTAGCAGTGAAACAGCCCCGACTCATGAATCGCTCTTCACCATTATTGCTCCATGATAACGCGAGACCTCATACAGCACAAGAAACCATTTTAACTCTACAGGAACTGAAATTAGAAACCATTCGTCACCCTCCGTATTTGCCAGACCTTGCTCCAACGGACTACCATTTTTTTCGTGATTTGGACAATTTTCTACGTGATAAAAAGTTTTCTTCTTAAGAAACAGTACAAAATGCTTTCACACAGTTTGTCGAATCTAGATCACGAGAGTTTTATCGCAAAGGCATAAATGACCTTCCTATTAGATGGCAGCAATGTATAGATAATAATCGTAATTATTTTGATTAAATAAATATGTTGTGTAAATATGTTGTGTTGTTAAATGAATATGAATTAAAAAAAAAAAGACGATTTTCAATTTTTCAGTACAAATCGGCAATTTCATACTTTAACCCCTAGTACATATCTATGTGCATTGCGAATAAAATTCCTTGCGATTTTTGTCAGTTATATGTAGATCGCAACTGAGATGCATTTCAATTATTTTTTTTTTAGTCTATTTATTTAGGTAAGTAAGTATGTTTTTAGGCCTATTAGCAATGAGCATAATGAGACAGCGAGGTTAGTAGGATTTGCTGAATCATTTTAGTTTAGTTCGGTGGCAATCGTTTCGTTATCTACTGCAATTTATAATTAAAGGCGCGTCCCCACTAGGACAGCGCGGCTCCGTGAGGCCGAGCCGCGCGGGCGAGACTCGTGAGCTCTTATAATGGGGGCGCGTTGCAAACAATAGCAAAAGAAAAAAAAAAAAACAACAGCAAAAGGCTGTTGTTTGTTTTTATTCGCCGCGCGGCCCTAGTGGGGACGCGCCTTAAGGTTTCTGTAACCTTAATAAAGGTATCAATTTTTATCTACCTACCCACATTTTTATGTCGCCGCTTAATTTAGTTTTCAAAATAAAATGGTTGTAGATCTTCATCATCATCACCTTCGTCAGCCAAAAATCGTCACAGATCTTAGAACTCTTCATAAAAGATCAGCGGAGTAATTCAGTAATTGCGTAATACGCTATGGTAGCAATGGCTTTCATTTTGACAGTTCAACAACATTCATTGCGTTATTTACATTGTCAAATTTTTCGAACATTTGAAGCAATGGATTAGCAATATTCTTGAAAATGATTGATTGAGATTGACAGTGTGTAATGCAATTAGGATGCAGGAGGTAAATAGGTAAATTTGTTCCTCCTCAATAAAAATAAAATTTTGTTTGGATAGTTATTGATCAAAGAGTTGTGTTGATAAAATAATCAAAGCGGCTCTCAAACTACTGGATTTTGTAAAAAAATTCTAAGGACATAAGAACCATCCGACATTGGCAGGACTGCAATAGGAATAAGTTGAGGGCGCATGAGACTCAAAGATATGGCAGGCACCGGAGTTTTATTACCGCGGAAACTGCGACTCACTGAGCACGCACAGGGTTAGGAAACGGGAGTATCTCCATATTACTTTCACTTTTAATTTTGCGAAATGTTTGAAGAAATAGAACATCCGACCGTATTGTTTCATTTGAGCGACTTTCAAATTGAACAGCACACATTAGAACTAAGTTTCTCAAATGTATATGACAAATTAAGACTGCTTTTTATTACCGTACTTACTTAATATTTGTGTTATAATAGTAAAAGTTATGTAAGTAAACTAATACCTACACAATTACACATATTACATAAGAATAAAAAAAAATATAAACAATAATTTCAATGCGTACTTCGCTGTATCTGTATGGGCAATTTGCACCAGTTGGACCAAAAAATAGAACATAATTTCATTCAATTATCAGCCAGATAAGTTAACTGTAGGTAAGTAATTTATCCGGAGGTTGGAAGCAGACCATCGTAGTATGATTGTTACGGTGGTAGATAATGTTCAGTGTTTTTGAGAACTGAAATATTAGGATTTGAAAAGTGAATGGAGGACCAATTATCTCAATTAATAAATCATATAATAAGCTGAAATTTAGGAGAATTTCAGCTTATTATATGATTTAATAATTGAGGTTACAAATTCTGGACTCCATCATGTTCGAAGACTAGATGAAGCCAACATGCTTTCTAGACGTATCAATCCATACTTTTTAGATACCTCGCGAATAATTTGCATATTCATTTAATTAGCCATAACTATCTCTTCTCCGTTCTATGGCGTTTCTCGTACGTCATCAAGGGCACGCACGCGCGCAACGGTCGATTCAGCTACAGGTGCTGGCCCGGCAGTCGCACCGACGCCGTCTGCCACGCACCACCTCCCGGGAGACAAACAAGGCGATATCGACTATGACAGACTGATAACCCAAACATCATTCTAAACATAACAAAACGCATACTAAAGAAACTCCCTAGCCTGTAGGAGTAGTGTAAGCAAAACGTTGTGTCAACAAAACTCATTGCGTTTACAAATTCAACAGGCGCTCATAACATTTCGTGCTCGAGTCTTATGACTAGTGAAATAATCTTTAAAGTTTAAATATTAATCGTTGTCTCATTTTCTCTACTGTTGTTATAAAGTGTTGTCTGTTCACCTATTGACTGTATTGACCTATTGTGTGTGATCTAAGTGTTCGCATTCTATAAATAATGTTGTTTCCATTGTTGTTGATCTTGGACTGGATGCTACCTGCGTATGATCGTGTAGTGACTGTGACATAATTCTATTATAATATGAATACTATTAAGTAAAGGTGAGTTGGAAACGATATTTTTACGGTATTTTAAGATTAAAAACATAAACATACATCCCACATGATGCTATAAATATAGGTACCTAACCTAGGTATTAAGTATATTAATAAATTAGCGGCATCGAGACGCGACGCTGTAGCCAGTGAAGTAAAGATAATACTTACTTTGCAGTATACCTAATTATAAAAGACCTTTACATTAACCATGTTTTGGTACGACCATTATCCGAGAATAGATTTTATTTAGATAAAATTAGTACCTACCTATCTCAGTACTTAAGTTTGAGCTAAAAACTTACACACTAGAGGATTAATGACAATCGTTTTATTTGCCTTGTTTTAACGAATGGCTAAATAAAACAACAGGTTCATCTAAGAGCCAATAATTTATTTAACTTTGTCTCAAACCCAATGGATTCATCTCATTCTACATGGGCAATGGGCATAATTTAACATCTCACGTCTACGTACATCCGCTGAACCGCGCAAAATTCATAAATTAGCCATTATTCTCAACCATGTTAGGGTCTGTTTCCATTCTAACGGGATGCAGCTGAATACCAGTATTTTACATGGAGCGACTGCCTATCTGACCTCCACAACCCAGTTACGTAGCTAGCACAAATCCACCGACAAGTAAAACAAAAAGGCCTTTAATTATTATTCATAGGTCATATGAGTGGAGCGCACCCGAGCAGTGCCGGGGCGGGTCGCTAGTAAATTATAAATCATTCATTATTTCATTCATCAGAGTCGTCTAGAATCTCGAAACACACTCCCATCAAAAAACAGCCAAAATCAAAATATTTTATTTCACATAAACCTACCTGGGCACTTATGAAACTTCATAAGCTAAGTGCACGATTACAATTGATCGTTTCAGTCAAAACAGAATTTTAAGATCTAAATGTATTGTTACAGATATGAACATGATGCTGAGCCCGAAGATGCAGCGGTCAGTCCGTGTGAATGATGGCCAGCTACTCGCCCTGTCCGACAGGGCGCAGTATGACCATTCACAGGTTGGTAGTCCATCAGCTTTATTGGGTTCATGCTTATTAGGGAAAATGTCATTGGGTTCAAGCTTATCATCTGCGTCATCTATACTCTTTACTCTAACTTTTTTTTAACATACATAAAAATATTTTACAAATATGCGTGTTACAGTTAATATGGCCAATTATAGGTTTCCCTGTATAACTGGGATATATGTATAATACATGCGAACGGACTAATTCCAGATATTTCCAATTAAAGAACAAAAAAAAAAAATCAATACAATACAACATTACTTTTAAGATTAGGATTACATTTTTGAAGAATTTAAAACAAAAAAGGTTGGATAAAAAAGATAGTAGGAAAAGAAGAAGATTGGTTGCTTGTCACTTATCTCCGTTTATAGTTTTAATTATACGTTTTTTGAATGTCGGTTTGTTACAGTCAAATAAATCAACTTCAGAAAATTCAGAGTTATAGATTCGAGCAATGCGAGTCAGTACACAGTTCTTGGCATAGTTAGTGGAGTGCCTAGGAACGCGCAACATTGGCGTGTGACGAGTGCGCCGTAGGGGAGTGTTAAAAGTTATCTGTACGACCAACTCCGGGCAATCAAGGCGACCATTGAGTGTGTCATAGAGCAAACACATGTCCATCACTTTACGCCTTTCTTCAAGTGTTAGCAGACCATAGGTTCGACAGCTATCTTCATAAGACATCGGAGGTTTACGAAGGCGATAATTAAGATGGTTAATAAACTTTTTTTGAATCCTCTCTATTTGGTTCTTATAAATTATGTAATGGGGGGACCAGATCTGGCAGGCATATTCTAAAACGCTGCGCACATAAGCAAAATATAAAGATTTAAGAGCTCCAATATTTTTAAACATCTTACATGACCTAAGAACAAATCCTAGGTTCTTATAAGCTTTTGTGCTAATATGGTCTATGTGCTCAGAGAACATTAATTTACTGTCAAACATAACTCCTAAGTCCCTAACCATGTGAACTTTATCTAAGACAATTCCATTAAAATTATATGAGTAAACAATCGGGTTCCTCTTACGTGTGTAACTGATAAATTGACACTTTGCAACGTTTACAGTGATCTTGTTTTTTGCGTAATAATTATTTAAGTTATTAAGATCTTCTTGAAGGGCCTTACAATCGTCGGATGATGTTATTTTATAAAATACTTTTTTGTCATCAGCGTACATTAAGTGATCCGAGTGTTCAAAAGAATCAGTGATGTCAAATAGATATGCGTTGTAAAAAAGAGGACCCAAATGAGATCCCTGGGGAACACCACTAGGGATCTCAATAAAGTTGGAACGGTAACCTCCTAGAACGACAGCTGCAGCGTTTAAATAAATATGACTGTACCCATCGTAAAAGATCTCCGCGTATACCCAGTCTGTACAGCTTTCTGAGCAAGATGACGTGATCCACACGATCAAAAGCTTTTTCAAAATCTGTGTAGATCACGTCAACCTGCCCTCCATTATCTGTATTCTCATGAACGAAATTAGAGAAGCTGGCTAGATTAGAGAGAGTCGAGCGTTTCTTTAAAAAACCATGTTGCTTGCAAGAGATTCCTCTGAGAACATATGGATAGATAGCGTTGTATACCAGTTTTTCAAATACTTTACCGATTGTGTTTAGTATCGAAATACCCCTATAATTTCCTATCATTGTCCGCGAACCTTTTTTATGTATTGGAACAATGAGAGCTTTTTTCCATTCATTTGGGAAGGTGCCTTCTTTTAAAGAAATATTATAGATAGTACTAATTGGAGGTGCCAAAGATTTTGCACAGTTCTTCCAAAAGACTGGGGGTATACCGTCACATCCAGGGCCCTTATCTACGCCTAAGGCACTCAACGACCTCTCCACGGTTGACGAAGTGAATTGTAAGTTGGAAATTATGTCATGACAGTGATCTTCCCCGTCCGTTGTCAATGAATTAGTGAGGCTATAGTCAGAGGGTTCACCAAATACGTCGTGGAAGAAGTCATTGAAAGCCTCACAAATTTCCCGACCCTCAGAATAATTGATGTTATTGTGAGATAGCATTTTCGGATAATTGGAGCCTCCACGCATGTTTTTTATGTAGGTCCAAAACATTTTAGGATCATTTTTCAAATTGCGTTCCATTTCCTGCAGGTGTTTATTATAACAAATCTCGTGGACTTGTCGCTCTCTATCTCGTAACAATGCGAATTCGTCATAATCCAATAAGTTACCATACCGTTTCCAACGCGAGTGTGCCTTGCTTTTTTCTTTAATAATTTTGATTAAAGAGTAACTTTACTGGATAATGATAATGGAAAATTTCATTGGGTTCAAGCTTATTAGGGAAGATTGTATGTGCGTTTGGGCACCCTGGTATTTAGGGTAGTTAGCCGCGCTACGATCCTGCAGACTGGTTCATCTCTGCACCATAGGACGTTTGGTTTTATGTTATAAAAAAGGTTCAGGGTGTCATGAGAAGCATACGCGAAGAATCAAGTGGTTTCTGTGTCATAAAATTCAGTGAAGGACGCCTTCAGGTTAGTTGGAGCGTCTGGAGCGATGATCTTCGCTGGATAGTTGGTTGGTAATGGTTAGGGATACGAAAATTTTCGTTTTTACGAAATAGATCCGATAAATGTGAAATTTACTAATTATTGCGAAATGTTTTGTTTTCTATATTTTGTCACAAGATGTTGAAGAAAAACATTTTTTTAACGCAACAATCCCGTGACGTAGTTACTACAGGATGAACTCTTACACGGATATACTCTTTTCCATAGGCAGCTACTAAATGTAGTTCAGCAAGAAACTCCTGTGGACGTCATACCACAATCCACAACCAATCCAACCACAATATTAGCTTTTACCAATTCTTTCAATAGGTTAGTTCTTGCAATGATTGTGCAAATAAATACGTGATTTTTTGAATTTTGAGTTTTTGTTTGGCGAACAAAAGCGAAATTTAGCATTTTGAGTTTATACATAAGCGAATTTTTTTTTTTTTTACGATATACCTATACTATCCCTAGTAATGGTTCATCCATTAGAGAGGCTGAGAAAGGATCGAGCTCAATGGGATTTAATTGCAGAGGAGGAGTAATGGATATAATGGTCAGGAGTTGACTGTGACCTGGTTATTATGATGATGTACTGGCTATTAAGAGATCTTCTTCTTCCAACCCTTAATCTCAGTTCTATCTGGGGTCGGCTCTTCTTGTACAGCGGCGTCAGGACGATCTGTTCTGGGTTGTTATAGCAGTTAGGTTCTGCATTTTCATCTCCCTCTCGATACTGGACAATCATGTAGCGGGGGGTCTTCCTGTTCCCAGGCGTTTTGTGTGGATATTCAGGACTGTTTTTACAGAGAAACTATCATATCTTCTCATTACGTGACCATACCATCTAAGCCTGCTTTCTTTAAGTTTATCCGTTATTGGGGCCTCTCCGAAATATCCTCTCACTTGCTCTGCCAGACGTGTTACACTGGCTACCCAGCGCAGCATCTTCATTTCGACCGAGTGTAATTGCTGTTCGTGCTTTTTTGCTGTTATCCAGCACTCTCCATACAACATTGAGGGTCGGACATCCGTCTTATTACAAAAGTAAAAGGCTACTGAGAGATGAAGATAAGTTTTGTAGGAGCCTTTTGAGCGTGGTATGATTTTGAAAATAACTCAAGAAAGTAAGTCAGAACAATGAAGGTCCGTGGTAGTCCATATTGCTTCCGTGCAGTAATAATAATAATGCCCCTGATCGATTTTGGTCACGGTGGCAAATCTCAACGAAGATTAGCCAAGTTCGTAGGAGATATTATAGTGCACAAGTGTGTGCGCAAGCACAGGTGCAGTCTCTGTTAATTTACTCTCATAGTCCGATAGTATGGCAATCAGACACGACCGGGGAGAGCTATCAGGCGCAGGACCAACGGCTTTATGTGATTTTCGAGGCACGGTGTATCAACCACCAATTTCCTCCGGGCTACTATCGAGAAATTCCTAATGGAAAAACCCAATAACACTTTGCCCGACCTGGGAATCGAGCCCAGGACCCCACGCACAGCAGTTGCGCTTGCGATCACAAGACTAACGGGGCTGTTCAGAGTAACTGCGCATAAAGTATTTTTTTTAGATAAAAATGAAGTTAGTTTATGAACTTAAATGTTCGTACACATAAATGCACGATGTAACAAAGTTACTGCAGCGTAAAATAAAAATTGCTTAGAATAAAATATTTTTTTACCAATATACTTAATATCTAATTTAAGCATCACAAGCATTTCATAGAAGAGAACGAATACGATATCAGAAAACTTTACTAAAAATTACTAAAACTTATTACTAAAAGTTACCTATGGATATACTCGTAATATTAACGTTACTGTCAAAAGAAAAGACTGTCACTAATGATTCTAATGAAGAACGAATCGTTTTGCTTACCAATGGTAGCATTTTTTATTGCCAATTTGGGCGTCACTAATTTTACCTAATATGATATCTACTTAGATATCATAGGTAAAATTAGTGACGAATCTGTGTACGACGATAGACGACGATAGTAGATCCTGCCATTATGAAAGTCCATATGGCAAGGTCTATTATTCAAAGCTATGAGGTCTTGCTTCATTACTGGGAAAGGTGTAAGAGTTTTAATTTTAACCAATAACGGTCCGTAAATTATAAAGAAAGAAAGAAAATACGTTTATATGTGCGGTAAACCATGACGCAGAAAAAGAACACAAACAAAAACAATAAAATAACAAGTTGGGGGAAAATATGCGTCACATTCACGCAAAACGGCCATCACTCAGCATAATGCTAAGATCCTAAAGAAAGAATCCTACTAATATTATAAACGCGAAAGTTTGTAAGGATGGATGGATGGATGTTTGTTAATCTTTCACGCCAAAACTGCAGAACGGATTTGGATGAAATTTGGTACACAGATAGTTTATAACCAGGTTTAACACATAAGATACTTTTTATCCCGACATTCCCACGGGATCAAAACTTTGCGGGTGAAACCGCGGGCCGCTACAAGTCGTTCATAAAAAGAAACTAAAAAATAATAGGTCCCTTTTTCTCCATGTACAGACGTCAGCACATCAAGCTACTACAATCTGTCAAATTTCTTTAATAGATTTTCAACTTTATCGCTGAAGTATTAAGGTTCAAGGTTGTTTGGAAAAATTTGACAGTTTCGGGTAGCTTGACCTGCTGGCGTCTGTACATTCACGAGCAAAAGTATGTATACACTCGGCCTTATTCAAAAGCGATTTACTCCTTTATTTTTTAATGAAATTTTATGTGGTTACGAACATAGAATTTTAGAACCCATAGATTTACGTAATGTGTCGTATTTCAATGTTGCATTCGTTATTTCACGAAAAATCGCAATTGAAAGCTGCCACGCGTTGACATACTGGTGCTCGTGACTGTACGAGTATAAGTGCCTCTGTGTGAGTACATAGCAGTTTCTACTATTCATACTAGGTACCAGACCTTGGGTATCCTTCCCAGGAAACAATTGCAAACTCTGCAAATATAAGGATGTTCTATGAAAGATCCTTATGGAAAGCTTAACAAACTTGAACACAAATATACTTATTACTTGTTTCGTGAGATGAATCAATATTCTCTTCCATGAATATTCAACTAAAGTTTTTTTATTTATTTTGAGGACTTCCAACGAAATCAACTGGGGTCTCCAGATGTCCAAGGGATTTCTTCTATTGGTTAAAATTTCCAGAACGAAAACGTTGGAACCAAAAACGTACCGTGATTTCTTTTACAGTAGCTTTCCTATACCGCCCCACGCTGGTGCCACGGTGGAACTCGCATTCGTAAATAATGCGATATTTTAAGTTTTCCATATTGTGAACAGAACGATGTCAAAAAAATATCAAATGGCGCGAAAAACAATGAATAACTAAAATCGAAACACAAACTGAATTGAATTTGGAATTTTTAACCAAACGCCAGACATTTGAGTTCAAAGTGGCCAGTACGACAAAACGCCAATTTCATATGTAAGAACCCATATTTAATTTAGGTGTCACCAAGACATTAGGTACATACCAGTTTTAGTTTAAGACTTCTACTAACTTTTATTATTTTTCTAGACTGGCTACTTGCACAAACGAAGCTCTGACAACACCAAGTGGCAGCTTCGATGGTTCATCCTCTATCAGGTAAGAAAAATATACATTTTTATTTAATGCCTTTTGGGCCCGATCACATGTACCACAACCACACCACAATCACACTACAACCACAACCACACCACAATCACACTACAACCACAACCAAACCACACCACAAGCAATTCAAGAATACTGGGAATTTTTCAAAAATACATGAATATTGGGTTGTTTCGAATTCCATGAATTTTCGCCTAAGCTTTACGATGTGCTTAATTGTTGCAAATAATAATTATTACGTCCTGGAAGGAATACGTCAAATTAAAAGTCAACCTGTATAGATATTTTCATGAAAACTACCCACAAGCGAAAGCCATATTTATACAGCTAGTTTCATGAAGGTTAGGTACCTATTATATACCTTACTTACTTAGTATATAAGTCATAAGTTTGCTTGCACTCAAAAGCATTACTAAAGCTAGGTTACCTTAGCTACTTAAGAAGGCATCGACCTTTAAAGCCACAGCAAAAATGCAGCACGAATCGAAATGGCTGAACTTTATTATTCTGAAGTTCATCGGACATTACAGTGTTACATAAACCAATCCATACTAATATAATTATATTGATATTGATTGAAATTTTATAGAATAGAGAATACTTTTTATTATGTACCTACACCATACGAATTACAGATATCATCATCTGCCTAACCTTTTCCCAACTATGTTGCGGTCGGCTTCCAGTCTAACCGGATACAGCTGAATAACAGCATTTTACATGGAGCGACTGCCTATCTGACCTCCACAACCCAGTTACTAGGTAATACGATACCCCTTGGTAAGACTGGTTGTCAGACTTTCGGGCTTCTGACGACCCGTAACGACTGTCAAAGATCCACGAATCACAGATATAAATCCTTATAATGTTCCCACTGCTGGGAAACAGGCCTCCTCTAGTCTGTGGGAAGGAGTGGGCCGTAATCCACCACGCGCGCCTAATGCGGGTTGGTAGATGTCACATGTCTTCGAATTATTGGTTCTGGGATATGTTTCCTCACGATATTTTCCATCAACGTTTTGAGAGCAACGGTGATGAAATAATTTAAGTACATAAAGTAAATCGCCTGTCTGGATTCAAACCTACGATCCACCACTCGTAATTCGGTGCCGTCACCACTGGGCCATGACTGCTCCTGCTTTGTTACGTAGAATTATAGATATAAATCTAGAAAATTTCCAAAGGGTGACACAGTGGGTGGTTTTATCGCTAAAAGCGACCTTTTAAAAACAACCTTTTGATGGATTGAAGTGAGAAGGAGTGTTTTATAAATGCAAAAGTAAGTCTGTCTATCTTTCTGTTCGCGCCGTACTGACACGCCCTCCCGCTCAGCCCAGAGCGGGAGAGGCCATACGATGATGATTTCCCACCTGAAAAAAGAAAAAAAGAAAAGGGGCTGGACGAACACACTATCAACCACAATATGTATGATTTTGAAGGACATTCCTAATCCATTGCGTCATATACTCGAAAAATTTGTCTGCTCAACAACGTGAATAACGCAATGAATGTTGTTGAACCGTCAATATGAGAGACATTGCTACTGTGTTAGTGTATTACGCAATTTCCCCGATGGGTTAGGACATAGTATACTTTTAATCCCGGCAGTACGTTCCCGTGGGATAATTCGGGCGAAGCCGCGGGCAAAGGCTGGTCTATAATTCTATATTCTATACTAATATTATAAAGAGATATTTGTTTGTTTGTATGTATGTATGTAGGGGGTAATCTCCGGAACTACCAGTCAGATTGTAAAAACTGTTATTGCATTTGATAGTCCAATTTTCGAGGAAGGTTATAGGCTATCTAACATCACGCTACGATCCTTAGGAGCCGAGTACAATGAAAAAAATCAGAAAGAACGCTATGCGAAAACGAATTAGTAGCACAGGCTTCTATGAGCACAGGCGAGCGATGGGATGCCACGCGATGGGCCAAAATTTCACGCGGATGAAGTCGCGAGCAAAGGCTAGCATAAACACTTGAACGTGTTCTTTTTTTTGCGGACTTTCCATTATTCTTGGCAAACTTTTTAACTTCTTAGATCCTTTTTAATATTCCCTTCTTGTAACAGGATCAGAACGATTTAAAGACTGATGACTTAAAGTGAGTTTGGGTCAGAGGTTTGAGGGAACAAATTTTGTATCGAACAATCGCCGCGGTTGCCACGACGTAAAGGGTCCCCCGACACGATCAATTGCAATTTGTCAATGTTTACATGATTGATGCGCAAAATAATCGTCTACAAAACGTAATTGAAGCGATTGACAATATTACTACAAGATTTACAGCAAATGACATATTTTTTTTCATTGATAGCAATTGACACACCGTGTTCAATGACAGCAAAATGACAACCGTTATTTTAAAATCGACCGCGCCAGTATACATGACCAATACAATAGAATATTTCGCCATGGATTGGCATACAAATCATTAATTTGTTGAAATTAAAATTATAACATTTCTAATAACATTATTAGGGTTACATTAGACGGCCGTACATCTATGTCATGTCAGTTTATACCATTATTCATACCAAACGTCTAAGATCTGTTCTTTTGTCTGAGTTGAAAACGAAAGAGTTAGTGCAAGAAATACCTTTTCTTATTTGTGTTTGAAATCATATTGTTTATGAGTGAAGCGACTTTTCTTAGCACAGTTCAGAAATCGAATGAGGCGTGCGCAAATGATACACCTTCAATTGGAACTTCATTCATCTATCATTTGAATGCTTCAGTCGCTCGCATTTCGGAGGACCCTTTACGTTGCGGCAATCGCAATAATAGCTGCATTTGTTGCGATAGATCGAATAGATTTATAAGTAGGTATTCAATATTTGGTACCGAAAGAAAAGAAAAAAGAAAAGAAAAAAAAATAAAAGTAAGAAAGAAAAAAAAGAAAAAAGAAAGAAAAGAAGGAAAGAAAAAGAAAAAAAAGAGAAGAAAAAGAAAGAAAAAAGCGGAAGAATATCTATTTATAAAAAATGAAAAGGTAAAGGCGATGCTGTGCTACAAATGATATAATGGATCATCATTCACGGCTTGTAAACGGCGGCCTCTAAGCCACATATTGGCCTGTAGATAGGTACCTATACCACAGTCACCACCGCCACATTTGCCTTTGAGTGCCGATGGCGGTAATAAAGACGTTTTTATTGCGACATTAATTTATTTGAGTCCTATTATGTCACAGGTAGGCAGGTATCAGTTATCAGTCCAAAGAGGGCTGTTTGAAGAGCGGTTTACGCCCAAGAACCATTGAGTTGGAGATCCGAAGTTTAGCTGTAAGTGGATTATAGACGCTCCTAATACCGTTTGGGAGTACCTACTCCTCCCGCTGCCGAGAGGAATTACAATTACACGACTTGTACGACACGGTCGGAGTGCATTCGAGCGAAGGGGACCAAGGGGGAAGGGGGCTGGGGGACGTTTGTTAAACCTGTCCAACGGTTTCCGATCTATTAGGCGATACTGTAAGATGGATCGATGGGGAACTGAGAATAAACGATTGGTTTTGTTAAGGAATTGCTGATTTATGTTTATGTTTATGCGTGGCTGGCTGTGCCCGCTGCTCCGTTTTCGTGGACTAGTTAATTATTAAAACTTGTCCAAAGAGCATTCTATTGTATCGAATAAGTGTGATTTTCAAGTTACAACTGTATCTACTTTTGGACAGATGCTCGTTTCCCTATTAAACAACTTGGGTAAAATCGGAACAGAGGTAAAATTACATCATTAATGACATGATTTTGACTTTTTTAATCTATCTCATATTTTAGATTTTCGCTGTAATACTAAAAAAAATTCAAGATGTTATTACTTATTTCCCATAAGAAAATAGTTTTTTTTTTTATTTGGGTGTAGGTAAAATGTTCGACACTTGAATGATGTCTTTTAACTTTTCTTTCTGTATTGCCAGCATTATTGGATTGCTTCTGTCTGAGCAAATACAGCGGTCAATTCCTCGAATGTAAGGTGAGACTGGCTTAAAATTCGGTGTAGGTAGAATTTTGCTGATTATACGCCGGCCTCTGCCTCTCTGAACTCTCTGTCGTTTAACTTTTGACGGCACGGTTGGCGCAGTGGTTAAGCGATTGACTGCTGCGCTGCGCGTCGCGGGTTCGATTCCCGCACGGAACAAATATTTATATGACCTACAAGTAGTTGTTCCGGGTCTGGCTGTTTGTATATGTGAGTTTAAATGTTTGTAACGATACACGAAGAAATTTCTAGTGTGGGGCAGCGTTTTTTTTTGAAAAAAACTGTCTCAGCTGTCACGTATACATATGAATATCTAAAACTCAGTTCATCGAATTATTTTGATGTAAAAGTAAGACCTAATGGACTTTTGTTGGTGTCCGGACTACAAGTTTAAACAAGAGAATCAGCCAGTCTATTCTGTAAATATCTCACCGTGTTACTTAGATGAAGTGGCATTGAAGGGAATTGTCTTTCCACCTGGTGCTATATGCTAAGTATTGACGGCTCACTGCAAGCTCACTTCACGATATAGAAGCAACAAGAATAATGTACCCAGGATTTTGTAATAATATCTTGATTTAAAAGAGTGTCCTTGGAGTTTCTTGCCCGTTCTTCTCCATAGAGATCTACGTTTTGGAATGGGCAATTAGCTTCAACTTTCTGACTAACTGACCGACTATTTAATTTTGACCATTCAAAAGTGCCTGTAAATGGTTTAATTAAAAGAAATGCTTTGCGTTTGAATTTTTATAGAATAGATCGTTTAATTATCACTCGTCTTGCAACTCTATGATATAGACTTGATTCTCTGTATCTAACTTACATAAAGTTATTCATAGAGGAAATTCAAAGGAAATCCCGGGAGAATACATTCTACGGGAAATGGAACGTGCATAATGCCGGAAACGGGACGGGGACGGAACGGTACCGGTACGGGGGAGAGGGTCTATTGGTATCGTGTAGTGGATAGTTTGTAAATAAATAAATGCATGTTTTATTGGCTTTTTTTTTTTTTTTTTTGAGGATGGGAAATCATCAAATGACTCCTCCCGCTCTGGGTGGAGCAGGAGGGAGTGTCAGACTCTTACTGACTAAAACCCACCCGTGTTCCTTCCTTAGCCCTTTATGTTCCAGGGCAGCGGTAACCCTTTCGGACAATCCCGCTACCCATGTTTTATTGGCTTCAGCTGCAGAACAGAAAGTGTAGTTTGAAAGATAACAGATATATTACTTAAGGTCTATTCAAATTTACGTTTCCGTTATTTCCAGTTAAACAAATGTCAACTTTATTCCAGGGGCAATTAAGTTGATTTCAGACGAACTAGCATTATTTAAAAAGTCTTCAAAATGTTTGAAGTTGTAACATAAACTGAACTTTATTGTGTAGGAATTAAAGTTATTTTTCCAATAACTCATATTTGTGTACATGTTTGGCAAGTAAATCGCGAACGCATATTAGATTGTCTCCTGGGGCCGTATTCTCTATGACACAATGAACGAAACCGCGCGAAATGAACGCGAGATTGGCGTGATTAGCTAATACACTCGCGAGCAATGAAAAAGTTCCAGTGACATAGCACCAAATTACTCCTAAACGGGAAAGGCTAGCTTAATGACGCCCGTCTGCAATATTGAAGTAAATTTAACACGTTAAACGCCGTGGGGGACAACATATGGGCCTCACTTATTTAGTAAAATGAGCCAGGTTAAAAATGCCCGATTGTCAAATTTTACGTATAAGTTTTTATTGCTTTAGGGGCTAGAAAATGTGCCAAATCACATGGAATAAATCGAAGAAAAGTAATTTGTGACTTTATTTTACCAAAATACTACTGTCACTCAACAGTTGCCCCCCATGGCCCACGCGGAAATAAATCGCGTTTTTCGTTGGCTGGGGCCGCGGGGGTCGGGGTGTCGGTCATCCCCGCACTTGTCCTGCCGGCCACCGGCCGTCTCGATACGCGATTCCCGGGCGCCCGCGCAGTGACTGTTTGGACTAATTAGCTACCTACATTGATTACGTATCGATTCGAGAATTTTCTGTTTATTTGTTTACGTAAATACGAAAAAAGTTGTAACTTTTTGTGAAACCTGCCCTAACAAACCATTTCTTTGTTTTGATTTTTTCCATAAAATTCATTAAAATAATAGGTGTAGTAACGTTGATATTGATCTCAATCTAAAGTCTGATTTAATTTTGTTTCGTTTAAAAACTGTAATAAAAAAATATTATATTTCTGATTTACAAACATGTAGTTTAATTCATCAAACTATCCCCGAAAAATTAAACCCTAACAGCTATGTAGTACAACTTTAACTACGTAAGTAAATAGTATACAGTATTTCACAACATTATCATACACACTTTTTCCTTTAGAACTTTCAAACAAGTCGTGTCCCGAAATTATTTGTCATATTTTTCCAAGTCATATTTTTTACTAAAAACCAAATACAATCTATTTGTCTGCAGGGCCGTGGGGGTCACGTCAAATACATATTAGCTTCATATCTGTGCCCGATGGCCCAATAGAGACGCTTAAAATCGCCTCTGACTCGCGGTCATATGTTGTCCCCCGCGGCCCCAACGGAACTATTGTATGTCGACCACACGGTGTCCCCCATGGCCCAAACAGAAAGACTGAAAAATTAAAGCGGCGTTCAACGTGTTAACAGCGCATCAGAATATTACCAACTAAAAACGTGAATATTGTGTTCAAATTTTAAATTATATGTCTTAGGAGATATTAAGGTGTTTGTCGGCATTTTGTTGTGAGTGGAACGTTTTCGTTCTGTTTTTACGAGAGATACCTATACAAGGTGTAATTGAAATAACTGACGGGGTCAACCCTTAAGGGGTCATAAAAGAAGCAGCTGCTCCATACATTTAAGTTCGCATAACTCGGTAAAGTTGGGGAATAAACGATTTCAGTCAGGGCTGATGTTGATTCATTACTTTGTAAAGTATTATATATTTTTATTATTTTTAGTGAATGTGAGGTCTATGTGGGTCATTTTTTTTTCCTGTTTTCTTCTTTATTAGTTAGTTTATTAGTTTAATCATAATCTGGCAGTTTAAGTAATTTACTCGGCCTACCCAAGTGTCCTTTCTTTGGTATGGTTCGTCGAATCGTTGAGCTCGTCAAGTTCTGGGTTGAGCTGGACGATTTTTGACAAATGCGTGCACTGACTGGACAGGTCCACTCAATGTGGTTCTTTCCTCAAAAGACCATTTCAGACACCAATCTACATGATCTGACTATGATTATGTTTGGACTTTAAAAGAGACTGTGACCTCTGAGTTTGTTTCGGCCTTTCTTCTCAGAGTAGTCAGAGTAGTCGGCGTTTCTTACGCCGAACACATCTAGTTTAAAAAAACATGATTGACGTGTAAACGTGTTTGTACAAACCTACTTACATAAAATAAATTAATCATTTATTAGAGTAAAGGTTGTTAATAATTATGGGTACTACCAGATTTCAGTTTTAATTTCAAGTGCATCTTGTATTTTAGATCAATCTTATTTTGGACCACACTCATTGGAAATTTCATCAAAAACGGTCCAGTAGTTTGGTTTTTAAACCAAAATTACTGGTAAAAATTACAACTTAAAAGTGAAAAATAAAAACTTTATTGAAAAAAAAACACAACCGACTTCCAAGAACGACACTACAAAGTGAAAAATAACTTTAATTTCTGAAGTCGTGGCAAACAACGAAAATGCGAACCCAACGACACCGACTTCCGAAATTAAAGTTATTTTTCACTTTGTAGTGTCGTTTTTGGAAGTCGTTTGGTTTTGGTGATACAATGAGCGGTCATCTTTATCCTTTCGACATAAAAGCGAGTGTCGTAAAAAGCAAGTTACGTTCGAGAGTTTTCAAAATTGAACAGTCTGCACAGTCTGGGTACCTAATTTTTCTTCCGTCCCTTTTTAGTTCCATCTCCCAGTTAATAAGCACAGCTGGCTGATTCTCCTAAATAAAAATTGATCACATTTCCTAAACTGATTGGCTAAAATCGAAGCCAATATAAAAATAGGCTTATTTAGATGAATACACAACACAGATATTCTTTTATAGAATAACCCTGTTTATAAGGGTAGCTTTTTATTCGAGCAAGTGACGTCACGACCCGACTCATGATAGAAACGATACGTAAATCAAATTCACGAACGTGTCGACAGTACAAAAATTGTCAAAGGTTTCCATAAAATTGGGATTCAGGGCACATCCAGCCATTTTATATTCGAGGAAATACATATCCACATCCTTTGTTTTCGAATATTTGCTAGAGTATGCCTTTTGTTTTATATTTAGTCATAGTAAAAGGGAGAGTAGTGATGATTGCCGCGACTTACGAGTTCTAGGTCGTAGGTTCAAACCTAGATAGGCGCTCTACGTTGTGTAAATTATTTCATCACCACTGTTCTCAAAACCGTCAAGGAAAACATCGCGAGGAAACCAGCATGTCCTAGAACGAAAAATTCGGAGACATTGATATCTACCAACCCGCACTAGGTCCGCGTGGTGGAGTACGGCCGACTCCCTCTCACCGACAAGAGGCCTGTGTCCCAGCAGTGGGAACATTATAGGCTGATTATGTTATGTCATGTAGATGTACAGACGCCAGCAGGTCAAGCTACCCGAAACGGTCAAATTTTCCCAATCAACCTTGAACCTTAAATCTTTACGAATAAAGTTGAAAATCTATTACAGAAATTTGACAGATTGTAGTAGCTTGATGTGCTGGCGTCCGTACATAGTAAAAGGGTAATTCCTAGTGTGGGGAAACGTTTTTAAAAAAGAAAAAAAATGTTACGTGGCATGGTTTCTATTATCATATTCTCTGTACTAGCCTAGTCTCGCTCTAGCAGCAGGCTGGAGTCTGGTGTTGCTCTCGGATAATGGGAACAGCACCCTAATTGCGTAACACACTATAGGGTTCACTCCTACCACATACTTAGTTCAGAAATACGCCACTAGTGGCGCTGCTGAGTTGTTATTGTCAACTTTCTGTCATGGCTGAGACATACATACATCTATTAATTTTCTTTAGTAATTTCAATTAATATTATTATTGTGGTTTTGTGGTCTCGTCCTATCTATTGTGTTTCTTCTGTCTTACTCCTTCTGTGTCTATATTTATATATACATATATCGTGCTATATAGTCTCATGTTGGAGCGCATACAGAACAAGTTTACGAGATACATATACCTAAGGCGGTATGGAGTAATTCCCTTTTACCCCTTGATGTATCCAACCTTGTTTGTGTTGGGCATCGTGGGATACAACAAGTTGGAAACAAGGGTAAGGATATTATAGGTATTATGTTAATGTAAAATAGGGGAAGAACCGAGTCGGCCCCAACACAAGTATTATTAATAACATAATGAGGCCGCCTCATAATATGTTTACGAGTATGTAATGATTTTGGAACAATAAACAATTTATTATTATTTTCATAAATTCTACATTGACTTTTGTTTCTTGTTCGTCCGTACATTTTCTACAAGAGGTAAGGCACTATCAATCTGAATTTGGATCATTTGGAAGGATATCACTAATCCATTGATTCAGAATGTTCGAAAAGTCTGCTCAACAATTTATTTAATTTAATATTTGAATTGTGTTTTCTTTTTCTTTTCATTACGGACCATTTTTTAAACATTCTGTATTGTTCTCACATGCATAATTCCAACTTGTCAATGTGTCACCATATGTGTAAGCATGCCCCCTTTCTTACCCCATCTCTGATCTAGCCATAAAACCTCGGAGCCCTGACCTCGGTTTGTAAATGTCATTTATCTTAAAAATCGTTTAAACAAGAAGCTGAAAGGAGGACAAGCCTCAAAGAGTGAATTAGTTATTCATTTACATCTCTTTCTTGAATGATGTAAAAGAAAATTTAAATCTAGTTCATTTTGGATTCTCTCAAAATCCCATCTGAAGACTGTAACTGAGTTATCTCTCTCTGGTCATGATTCGCATCTAGTAAGATCATTGACTGGCGCATCGTCGATTGCTGAATATTTGGCTATTCATCTGCCTAGCCTTTTCCCAACTATGTTGGGGTCGGCTTCCAGTCTAACCGGATGTAGCTGAATACCAGTATTTTACATGGAGCGACTGCCTATCTGACCTCCACAACCCAGTTACTGGGTAATACGATACCCCTTGGTAAGACTGGTTGTCAGACTTTCAGGCTTCTGACTACCCGTAACGACTGTCAAAGATCCACAAATGACAGCCGGGACCAACGGCTTAACGTGCTTTCCAAGGCACGGAGGGGTCTCGGTATGTAAAGATGGTCACCCATCCACAGACCAACCGCGGCAAGCGTAGCTTAACCTGACCGATCGACCTGTGCGGCTGTTATTATTTAGCCACGGTCGCCTAATATATATTATATATAATATGGAATATTTGGCTATTAACATAAGCATAAGCGTGATCAGTCTTTAATGTTTCCACTGTCGAGACAG
This sequence comes from Apamea anceps, assembly GCA_951799955.1. Classification (NCBI taxonomy): domain Eukaryota; kingdom Metazoa; phylum Arthropoda; class Insecta; order Lepidoptera; family Noctuidae; genus Apamea; species Apamea anceps. Next base: position 19,143,564 of record OX637513.1, on the reverse strand, counting down.
GCCTTCTCTCAGTGAGAGGGAGTTAGCCGTAATCCACCACGTGGGCCCAGTGCGGATTGGTAGGATTACTTTTCGGCTAATTTCTTACATCGGACTTTTCACTTTTTATTAGATTTTTATCAGAGGGGTAATTCTCGTAATTTTAAGAACGTTCATAGTCTGATCTCAGTCTCAATCTGTCAAAAATACGTCAAATTTCCCTACATTTTGACAAGTTTTTGACATTTGTTTGTCGCCGAGATGAGACTGCGACTAGATTTTGAACGTTTTAAATTACGAGAATTAGCCTTCTGATGTTATTATGTGTCTTTTAGTCCGTGCTAAATAAATGTATTTTGTTTTTTCCTTTTTTCTTTTACCATATAACTGTTACTCCCAATGCATGCTGGATTAGTGCATAATCAGTCTATAATATTCCCACTGCTGGGACACAGGCCTCCTCTCTTCGAGAGGGAGTGGATCTACCACGCAGGTCCAGTCCGGTTGGTTGATCACAGTGAAAATAAGGATTCTGTTGACCATGGGGCTTATTTATAACCGTTGCTTAAAGTTAAGTAATGATTAGCCATACATTTTTGACGTTTAAACGTCCCTTAACTTTAAGTAACATTTATGTATACCTTTATTTATAAACGTTACTTAAAGTTAACTTTAACCACCTTGCTTATGTGCCCCCTCAAGGGCAGCGCAGCAGACGACCGCCGCTCTATCTTTACGAAAAATCCTTTAAAACTCAAAAAATAAGTGAAGGCTAACATTTAAGAGGGATGCGCTAGGTAGCAACAGGTTTTCATGCGTTTTTCCCAATTTGCAGGTGAATGTCAGGTTGTGTGTTGAACAAAATATGATTCGCGATCGTAACAAGTCTGTAGTTTACTGAATTACCTATAATCATTAAAATCATCAATACAACCCTCTAAGTTCATATAGATATTTGATTGATATTTTATAAAATAGTCCTTCAATCATATTTTAATCTTGAGGAGGGGCTTGTGGCTAAGTAATAACAGCCGCACGGGTCGATCGATCAGGTTAACCTACGCTTGCCGCGGTTGGTCCGTGGATGGGTGACCATCTCTACATACCAAGAGCCCTCCGTGCCTCGGAAAGCACGTTAAGCCTTTGGTCCCGGCTGCCATTCGTGGATCTTTGACAGTCGTTACGGGTCGTCAGAAGCCCGAAAGTCTGATAACCAGTCTTACCTAAGGATATCGTATTACCCAGTAACTGGGTTGTGGATGTCAGATAGGCAGTAAGTCCATGTAAAATACTGGTATTCAGCTGCATCCGGTTAGACTGGAAGCCGATACCAACATAGTTGGGTAAAGGCTAGCCTTTACCCAACTATGTTGGTATCGGCATGAATGAATGAATCATCAATACAATCCTATAAGCAGCGGTCTTCCCGTCCGATTATAATTTGAGTGTTTTCAAGGCTAGAATGAATAGGCTTATAATAAATGAGTGCGCTTTACCATCAACGATTGCATCTCTGCTTTCCATCAGGCGGAATCACAGTCAAGCACTAGTTTATATCATTTAAAAAAATCATATAAACTTATTGATTGATATTTCATAAAATAGTCACTCAATCATATTTTAATCAAAACTCAACATGACACTGACCTGAAAATTGCAAAAAAACGCAAGAAAATTTGAATTTCGCTACCTAGCGCATTCCTCTATGTTTCCGTATGAGTTTCAATAGCTTTTTCGTAAAGATGGGTGGGTAGAGCTTCCCCTTTAATACGTACCACAGCAAAATAATGGCTTCCTAGCCACGCAGTTTGAAAAGGGTGTCACATTCTCACACAACATTAACGATAATAGGCGCTCCTCTGCATACAATGTACACATTATATTATGGGACTTTGTTAACATATTATCAAACTGGCAATTACTTAACTGATTGGAATCCTTTTATAGTTAATAGCCCAAAATGAAAAGCACACAGCGGCAGCCCATCCAATTAAGGAACTTTGTGCTGCGTGAGAGCAAATTAAAAGTAAATGTTTTGTGCTATTCGGTTTTAATGTAGCAGGCAGATTGGACAGCTTAACAATCATTATTTACTTGTCTTCGTGGCTAAATAATAACAGCCCCACGGGTCGTGGATGGGAACCTTCGATTGACCCGTGCGGCTGTTATTATTTAGCCACGAGCCCCTCTATAAAACCACATCCTACTCCTACTATATACTAATACTAATCCTTCCTACTAATATTATAAACACGAAGGTTTGTATGGATGGATGGATGGTTGGATGGATGGATGGATGTTTGTTACTCTTTCACGCAAAAACTCCTGAACGGATTTGGATGAAATTTGGCACACATATAGTTTATAAGTTTTTTGATTTATGTATCCGTTTGCGAGATATTCAACTTTAAAGCGCATTTTTTTGTTAAAATAGCCCCCCCCCCTCTATAAGCTGGCTCGAAAAATCTAAAAAAATTCATGATGGTAGTCCATGTGATGAACTTTAAAGGAAAACTATAATGGCTTAGATAACTTTGTTAGTTCAGGAGTTATAGAGGCCTAACTTGTAAAATGCGCTTACTTGGAAAACTTCGTACAAAAATAACGAAATATTAAGTAAACATGTAAAATATTAAAAATAAAATCATAACAATTATATATTGGTACGCAACCTATTGTGCGCGAGTCCGACTCGCACTTGGCCGGTTTTTTTTAAAGATAACCTCGAGTTTTAGTCACGTGACGGCATTGAACCCTTCGTATACGTAAACATGAACGTGGATCCACGCGGGACACAACGGCTTTTTAGTTGTAGGAAGTACTTTGTAAGTGTGTTGTAAGAATTATAAAGCTATAGTCTGTTCCAATAGTAGCTGATCAAATTATAAACAAATGGATCAGAAAACGTGCCTGCGCTGTGTTAAATTTTTAGTGTCACTTACAAATTGAGTGCTTTTATTAAATAATTATGACGATTTGAATACTTAAACCCGAAGAAATTCTAATTTTGAATCACATTATAAATTAATTAATTCATTAATTTCAGGTAAATTACACCCATTCATAGTAGGTATGTACACGTATAACATCAAATCAAATAAAATCAGGTAAAAGTGAAATTAAATAAAATCAATACAAATCAAATTAGACGGAAACAGAATAAATCAAATTAAATTAAAATAAATTATCAAAACGGAATTTAAATAAAATTAAAATAAATTTTATATTATTATGATAACCCGTGTTGTGACACGGGTTATCATAATAATATAAAAAATAAACAATAATCGCCATGGATGAAAAAAAAAAGTAAAAAATAATAAAACAAAATAAATAAAAGAAAGATTACAAATAAAAAGTATACAACCAAGACAGATTTAAATTTTTTTTTAAAACAGACAGATTTAAAGAAATTAATTTTCAAGAGTTTTGAAGATAAGACCTTTGAATTTTTCTATTGGGTTATTGAAGATGTCAATATTTACAAAAGTTTTATTGTACGAGTCAACCATGCGGCGGATGGGTGAGCGCAGGCCGGAGTTAGTTCGGCAGGAGGGTATTGCAAACAGCGTACCTGCGCGCACCTGACGCCTGTGGAAGGTTCTAGGTATTGCGTAGAATCATACACATAACATAGCCTGTATTTCCGCGCATTCCCCCTGTATAACATTACGCTTTTTGCCACTAACCGGACACAGATCTAGACTTCGGGCTGGTATCACAATTTTGAATGGACCTTCTGCAGCATTCGGCCTCTAAACTAACGCCTATCTCCCGGTTTTAATATAAAACATTTTGTGCCCAGAACATGCTGTTCTACTATGAGTCGGAGAACAACACACGTCCGACAGGCGTGCTCATGCTGGAGGGCTCGTACTGCGAGCGACTCAGCAAGGCGCCCATGGAGAGGAACGCTTCGGTAAGTCGCATAGACGTGCTAGGAGAGGAGAACAACACACGTCCGACAGGCTTGCTCATGCTGGAGGGCTCGTACTGCGAGCGACTCAGCAAGGCGCCCATGGAGAGGAACGCTTCGGTAAGTCGCATAGACGTGCTAGGAGACGAGAACAACACACGTCCGACAGGCTTGCTCATGCTGGAGGGCTCGTACTGCGAGCGACTCAGCAAGGCGCCCATGGAGAGGAACGCTTCGGTAAGTCGCATAGACGTATTAGGAGAGGAGAACAACACACGTCCAACAGGCGTGCTCATGCTGGAGGGCTCGTACTGCGAGCGACTCAGCAAGGCGCCCATGGAGAGGAACGCTTCGGTAAGTCGCATAGACGTATTAGGAGAGGAGAACAACACACGTCCAACAGGCGTGCTCATGCTGGAGGGCTCGTACTGCGAGCGACTCAGCAAGGCGCCCATGGAGAGGAACGCTTCGGTAAGTCGCATAGACGTGCTAGGAGAGGAGAACAACACACGTCCGACAGGCTTGCTCATGCTGGAGGGCTCGTACTGCGAGCGACTCAGCAAGGCGCCCATGGAGAGGAACGCTTCGGTAAGTCGCATAGACGTGCTAGGAGAGGAGAACAACACACGTCCGACAGGCGTGCTCATGCTGGAGGGCTCATACTGCGAGCGACTCAGCAAGGCGCCCATGGAGAGGAACGCTTCGGTAAGTCGCATAGACGTGCTAGGAGAGGAGAACAACACACGTCCGACAGGCTTGCTCATGCTGGAGGGCTCGTACTGCGAGCGACTCAGCAAGGCGCCCATGGAGAGGAACGCTTCGGTAAGTCGCATAGACGTGCTAGGAGACGAGAACAACACACGTCCGACAGGCTTGCTCATGCTGGAGGGCTCGTACTGCGAGCGACTCAGCAAGGCGCCCATGGAGAGGAACGCTTCGGTAAGTCGCATAGACGTATTAGGAGAGGAGAACAACACACGTCCAACAGGCGTGCTCATGCTGGAGGGCTCGTACTGCGAGCGACTCAGCAAGGCGCCCATGGAGAGGAACGCTTCGGTAAGTCGCATAGACGTATTAGGAGAGGAGAACAACACACGTCCAACAGGCGTGCTCATGCTGGAGGGCTCGTACTGCGAGCGACTCAGCAAGGCGCCCATGGAGAGGAACGCTTCGGTAAGTCGCATAGACGTGCTAGGAGAGGAGAACAACACACGTCCGACAGGCTTGCTCATGCTGGAGGGCTCGTACTGCGAGCGACTCAGCAAGGCGCCCATGGAGAGGAACGCTTCGGTAAGTCGCATAGACGTGCTAGGAGAGGAGAACAACACACGTCCGACAGGCGTGCTCATGCTGGAGGGCTCGTACTGCGAGCGACTCAGCAAGGCGCCCATGGAGAGGAACGCTTCGGTAAACTCAACTCAAACTCAAAACTCAAATCATTTATTTCAATTAAACCCTTTCAGGCACTTTTGAATTGTCAAAATTAAATTGTCGGTCAGTTAGTCAGAAAATTGAAGCTAGTTGCCCATTCCAAAACGTAGATCTCTGTGGAGAAGAACGGGCAAGAAACTCCACGGACACTCTTTTAAATCAAGATATTATTACAAAATCCTGGGTACATTATTTTTATTGCTTCTATATGTGAGAACAATGTAAAAAAAAACTAAACAATTTAAAATATAAAATTCAAAAATAAGCCCTGGCAGTTAAGAGATGACCAGTCTCAACCGACGGCGCCCGTTCACGAACATGACGCGTGGATCAGCACCATCCAGCTCAACCATTTCGTAGGGAACCGAATGATCCAACACACGCGCCACCACCAGTGAGACATTTAAGTGAGCATGACATATTCTTAACTGCCGAGCTCTGTCAAGTCAACATCAAAATATCGTAAAAAAAAAGAAACGAATCCATGGTTCTTACATTTACAAAATTTAAAAAAATGCTTCTAAATTATACAAAACTATAGTTTGCAATTTATTTAAATATGAGAAAAAAGAAAAAAAATACTACCAATCGGGAAGAGGTATATAATATTGAAGTATATTAAGAATTAAAACTTGAATGAATAAAGTATACATTAAGTTCGTAATGTCAAAAATATTTTAAAAAAATAAAACAAACAGGGGAAGCATCTCTTCCAAATATTGAAATTGCAATCAACTAGCGTACCCAAGTGCCTGTGGAGCAGGACCAGCATTAAGCCAAGCATTTTTATCAACGATATACTCATCCAATTTATAATATGCTTGTCTACATAGTGTGCGTTTAATGCATGTTTTAAATTTCTTCTCATTTAGTTGAAGAATATCGAGTGGTATTTTATTATAACATTTTACACAGTACCCCATAAAAGAAGTTTTTACTTTAGACAATCTGAAACGCGGTTGATCTAGCTTGTTCCTATTCCTAGTGTTAAAATTATGCCTGTCACTTATCTTACTAAAAAGATGTAGATTTTTCCGAACGTACATAATGTTTTCGTATATATATTGACAAGGAACCGTCATGATGTTAATTTTTTTAAACAGTTCCCTTAGAGATTCGCGTCTGCTGAGATTGTAGATGGCTCTGATAGCCCTCTTTTGCAGGATGAAAATAGACTCAATATCTGCAGCCCGTCCCCACAGCAAAATACCGTAAGACATGATGCTATGGAAGTAACTAAAATAGACCAGTCTCGCGGTATCCACGTCTGTTAATTGACGGATTTTCCAAACAGCGTAAGCGGCTGAACTTAGCCGCCCTGCAAGTGATGTTAGGTGAGGACCCCACTGCAGCTTTGAGTCAAGCGTGATCCCCAAGAAAACCGTATTTTCGACGAATTCAAGTATCTCCCTATTCAATACAACGTGACATTCACTACTTCTAACATTCGGTAAAGCGAATCTAATGCATTTAGTTTTTTTCTCATTTAATACTAAATTATTTACAGTAAACCAATTATGGACCATAAGCATAGCGTTATTTACGTCGTCAAGCTCCTGTGCACGTCTGCTTACTTTAAAAATCAGTGATGTGTCATCAGCAAATAACACCATTTGTGGCCGGGTTTTTAGTAAATGAGGTAAATCATTTATATATACTAAAAATAGGAACGGCCCCAATATTGAGCCCTGCGGTACACCCATTTTGACTTTTAAGCCCAATGAGTTCACACCGTTTATTTGAACTTGCTGAAATCTATCATTTAAATATGATTTTAATAAGCTAAGAGCTAGTTTACCCAGTCCGTAATGCTCAAGTTTCAACAGCAGTGTTTCGTAATTCACGCAGTCAAATGCCTTGGATAGGTCGCAAAAGATGCCTATTGCATCTTGTGCCTCTTCCCATGCGTTAAAGATGTGTTTTAATAAGGTGACACCGGCGTCAGTTGTACAACGTCCCTTGGTGAAACCATACTGTTGATCGTGTAGGATGTTGTTACGATTGAAATGATTGAGCATTTGATTTAACATTACTTTTTCAAACACCTTGCTGAAAACCGGCAAAACCGATACGGGTCTATAATTATTTGTGTCTTTACTGTCCCCAGATTTGAAAAGTGGAATAACTTTACTGAACTTCATTAAATCCGGGAATACCCCTTGATCTACACACAAATTAAATATTAGAGCTAAGTAGGGTGCAATTGTCTCAATAATGGATTGACAAACTTTAGTAGACATGCCCCACAGATCTTCGGTAAGTTTAATCTTAAGTTGCTTAAATGCCTTTATAATGACTATAGGGTTAATATGGTTAAATTTAAATTCCACAGTACAGGCTGAGACATTCGCTCTTAATAATTCTATAGCTAGTGCGGGCGAGGAATTTAAAGTTTCTGTAGTTTTAATTGGGATATTGGTAAAGAAAGTTGTAAATTCCTGAGCAACATCGATGTTATCGTTAATGAGACCGCGGGAAGTGTTAAGTGAGAAATCAGTATTACGTGTTTTGTTCCTGTTCGTTTCATTGTTAATAATCTTCCAAACGGTCTTTATTTTATTGTCTGCTGATTTAATCTTGTTACTAATGAATGAAGCTTTAGCTGCTTTGCAGATATTTTTAAAAGTTTTAGAATACGTAGCAACATACTTATTAAAAGTATCCGTGTTAATATACGGCTTAAGGCCATACAGTTCAAATAACCTGTCCCTACTTTTTCTGATTCCTTTAGTTGCCCAGTCACTGAATAAAAACTTAGGGCAAATAGTTTTAGAGTTCTTCTTAAAATAATGATTGAACTCTGTTTGTACTAATGAAAATAATTCTTTATACAAAATATTACCACTAGTCATACTTAGGCCCTGAGCATTTAACTTGCTATTTAAAGTTATATTAAACTTATTCAAATTACTTGATGTTATTGGTCTAGTTTGAATCTGCACTTTTTGAATCGGTGTGTTGGACTTAAAATAAACGGTTTGACCGCTGTGATCAGAAGGGAGATAATTTACAATGGCCTTCTCTAGATATTCGCAGCAACAGAAAACATTATCAATACATGTAGTAGTAGCCGTAGTTATTCGTGTAGGTTCCAAAAACACATTTGACAGATTGAATGATTTAAAGAGGTTTAATAATCTGTTGCTATTTGAATTGATTTCCAAAATATTAATATTAAAGTCACCACAAATAATTACTGATTTATTACCAGTTGCAAGTTTTGCCATGACATCTTCCATTACTGACTCAAAAATAGAGTAGTTTTGATAGTTTGGAGGTCTGTATACGCACACTATAAAATGCTTATCTAGCTCAACACAGGACAACTCGATGCTATGTTCCACCGATAGTTCCACTATGTCTTTACGAGTCTTATATTTTATAGAATTTTTAATTAAAATTAATGAACCTCCACGCAGCATGGATTTTCGGTTAAAGCAACTGCCCACACTGTAGTTCTCGTAATTAATTAGCATTTCATAATCTTTCAACCAGTGTTCAGTTATACAAATAATATCAAACATTGTTTTTTCTAAAAACAATTCAATTTCTAATAATTTGGAAGAAATACCTTGAATATTTTGATGAAACAATTTCAAGGAATTCTGCTTAGCCCCATTTTTACTCTTAACTAATTGAGTGCTAGAAGATACCTTGTTGGAGGTGAGATTAACGATATTGTTATTGGTACCTTCTGTTGTCTTACTGACTAGTTTAAACTATTGTTGCTAACCACCTTAATATTAGTATTATTACTAATTTTTATGGTGCTAATTACATTAGACTTCGACATACTACTTATGTCTGAGTTAATAATAAAAGCTAATAGCCCTGCTATTTGACGTCTAAAACTAATAGGCAGATACGCTGTATCCCTAGTCGATTTGAATGGCTCAACAAAAGTGTTGGTGTCAAAAAATATGAGTTTGTCACTATAGTGATTAACTAATAAATGTATATGGTTATTTAGCATATGAATATAATAATTTTGCCTACTTGATAAGTGCTCAAAGTATGGGAAAGCACACAATATTATTTTCTGACAATTAATCTTCAAGATTTCAGTGACACTGTCAGTGATGTCATTTATTTTTACCTTAGCACTATTACCTACAAGTACAGATATAATGGCATTAGGATCATATTTATAGCTAGTTATTGATGACATTATCTCTTTGTAGGATTTCCCAGGCATACAATAATTAACAGCAGATTGACTCAGTAAGTCGCATAGACGTGCTAGGAGAGGAGAACAACACACGTCCGACAGGCTTGCTCATGCTGGAGGGCTCGTACTGCGAGCGACTCAGCAAGGCGCCAATGATGAAGAATGCTTCGTTGAGTGCCTGTATAGCAACATAGCTTTCTAGAGTCAGTGCACATGCTTCGAATGCTGGATAGTTAAGATAGCAAAGACGCCACAAAGCTTAATTAAACTCGCCAATGTAAATTACCAAGTTTGACCTGCCCTAGATATTTGCCATATGCAAACTATAAGAGGAAAACGGGTGCTGTTAAATGGAACTATCTAGCTGGGTGTAAAGCAAACAGCATACACTTGTCAACCACCACAGCCTCTGTGCTAAGAGTGTAAAATGAGAAGTGTCCATTTAGAAAACCCCTAAATAAGCGACCTTTTCTAACGTTTTTATTACAATGTCTTTAGTCGAACAAGTCCCTATAATTCTATACATATATCTATATACAAATAATAAAGCTAAAGAGTTTGTTTGTTTGAACGTGCTAATCTCTGAAATTCTTGGTCGGATTTGAAAAATCTTTTCGAATTGGGCAAAAAGAAAAAAGAACGCTAAGCGAAATAATAGCGCGGGCAGGCTTCGATGCGACGGAGTGGGTCGGGGGAGCAAGAACTTTCACGCAGTGGAAGTCGCGGGCAGAAGCAAGTTGTATATAAGCTGACTAATCATGTAACATTTGTTCTCAGTTCTGCTTCATTATCTCATACCGTCGTGAGAGCCAGCGGCAGTACGAACTGCGTGCTGCTTCCGAGGTGGACTGCATTCACTGGGTCGACTCCATACGTGAAGCCAGGTACTGTGGATCTTGTTTCCTCTAGGACGACGCTTTTGGCTGAACAGTGGGCAAAGCTCGAACGCGCGGGGAAAACGTAACGTAGCTTTTGAACGATTTTCAAATTCGTTCTCAAATACTCGTTCCGCACGTTTAGTTTTAAGACTTTATTCACATCAAGAGGTAACACGAATTGTGCTAGTCGTAAAAACTTAATATCCAAATGACATGAACTTCCTGCAAAATTCTTCAGATTTATTTATTTTTATTAAGTTTACCAATAATTGTTCACACTGAATACAGTGACATATTACATTCTTAAAATTAAATTATAGCGCAACAATATCTCATAGGTAAACCAACACCTCATGCATATAACAATAAATTAGAAAAATAAGCTAACTTACTTAGTAATAAGCGTTAATATTAAATTAAATTAAATAAAAATTGGTAATAGTGAAAAATTGGTAACATTGGCGCCGATTCCCTTGTTCACAAACTAAACTAAATTTAAGTTCAATGCATCGTTTTCTTTCTATTTAATTTAGAAAAGGACAGAAGATAAATATTAGTTTAGTCCTGTCCTGTTGAACTAGTCTGCGCCTGAGGTAAATTGACGTATTTTTAGTAGCCATGTTTTTAATCACGTCTAATCTGTCTATGGAGTATCTTAATTTGACAGGACTAAACTAATATTTTATCTTCTGTCCTTTTCGTAATGAAACAGAAAGAAAAAGATCCACAGAACTTTAATTTAGTTTAGTTTGTGAACAAGGGAATTGTATATCTAAATGAAATTAAAATTGATGATATACACCGTTAAATTTTGATCGTTTTAATCCTTAAAAGGGTCATTGTACTCATTATTATGAACAACTTTTACTACGCGACCATTATGTCGAGTTATGCGAACGAAAGTATTTTTAAAAGTGCTGGTTTCCTCACTTTAAAGACAAATCTACCTGGACTAAAACCCCAGACCCTTTATGAAGTACCCTAGTATGAAGATGTACCTAAATAAATAAATATTGAACGTTTTGTACGAGACCGTGGCACGCAATCCCATCATTTGTGACATCCATGACAATCAACCCGTCATATACGACCTTGGAGTGGAAAGAATTGATTTTAAGTATTTTAGTACGTTATGTCATGACATGTGTACTACCTATATTGTGTGGGTTACCGTCCGCATTTAAAGGTCGAGCATTAAAATAGCTTTCACGAGTACTAAATGTATAATCTGTCCCAAAAGTATGTGTTATACGTGTAAACAAACACTGTTCAGGTTAAGTTAGCTTAGCGCAGCTACAGCTACACTAAAGAGAATTAGTCATCAATATCATCATTTCAGCCGAAAGACGTCCACTGCTGGACATAGGTTACCCCAAAGCACCTTCGTTTCGACCAGTTCTGTGTAGTAATTGGTACCTTTATGTATTTATAATATCTCCACTTTATACCTCGTCACTTTTCCAACGATTATTATTTGAATAGCACTATTGAAATGTCACTAAAAAATCATCGACAAAAATGAGGTAATAAAGTTAACTTCAGCAATCAAATGAAAAACTTCTAAGGTGATATTTGAGATTTAAATAATCAAATTAAACCACTCAATTTGTATGTAACACTACAAACCGGGATCTACAGGCAAGTTTTCTGATGTATTTGTTTACATTTTTGTCAGATTCTTTTGGAACAGACTATTCCTACGAAAGAGCAATTCTGGGCACTCAACTCTACACATTGCTGACAGGCTAATATTTTGATACGATATGAACACTATTCTTGGTAGTTGGTGTCACAGAAGAGAAGAAGAAGTTCTGAGGGTCAATTCTCGTAATATTAAGAACGTTCACAGTCTGATCTCATTCTCAATCTGTCAAAAATACTTCTAATGTCCCCACATTGATTGTCGCTGAGATGAGATTCGATTGTGACTAGATTTTTACCGTTTTTAATGATGGGAATTGGCTTTCATATGTTCCATGTGCTCTCTTATGTACCTTATAACACCCCATGACATGACTATGGGTGTATTTTACCTTTAATGAAGTTGAATACTTATTAATTCCTTACTGCTTTAATGTTATTAGCTAGATATGAAAATTATAAGATAAAAGAAAAAATGAAGTAATATAAAGATGAAGTAATATTTCAAGAAATATAACAATCAATTAATTTAAGGGAATAATTAAAAAAATAATGATTATAATAAATAAATAAAAAAAAGAAAATATTTTAAAGAGGTCGGTCTTACACAGGCCGCGTTTTAAAATGCGTGTCCCACACATACCGATTTCCAAAAATTAAAAATAAAACCTACTTATTTTATTATTGATTCGTGTCGAGAAACAGTAGCATAGTTACCTCCTTGAATTTGACGAGGATGCAAAACGAACCCTTGCATAATTAAGTATCTAGTAGTAGTAGTAAAAGTAGCTGAAACTACAATTTCATCAGGATATTAGTAGAAAACACGTGTAATTTCCATGAAAACCATCCAATTTAGAATCTGAATACATCACGAAACATCCATTCAGTAACAACTCCATTATAAGTAGAATTCAATTGAAAGTTCAAAACACGGGTCTTCAAACATTACTGCCGGTAACCATGGAAACCATAGGATTACGGTCACGGTGACCCTGACCCGTTCCCGGGAACTGCGGCTCCCGGAGGGTTAAAATTTATTTTTAAATTACCTGTTACATTTTTATTAAGGCAGTGGTAAGCGCATTGTAGGGGTATTAAAGTAATGAAGCTTAGGAGTAAGGTTGCATGGAAGATTTTCAGGGCCTAGTCTGCTAATATTATGTTTGTGTGTGGCCATGGGAAAATCACATTTCTCAAGCGGCTTTTTAGGGTTCCGTACCTCAAAAGGAAAAACAGAACCTTTATAAGATCACTTCTTTGTCCGTCTGTCTGTCCGTGAGTCAAGACCCTTTTTCAGGAACGCGTGGAGTTATCAGGGCTGGAATCCCTTGAAGCAGTGAAAAAATCAACCTTCTAAGTCAACGCAATCATAAGAAACGGGCGTTTATGTTCCGTTAATGCCGTATATTTTGACACTCGCAAGGGAATCAAAACCTATAGGGTACTTCCCGTTGACCTGACTCATGAAATTTGGCAAGAAGCAATATCATGTAGCACAGTAAAGGCAAAAATCCGAAAACCGTAAATTTGTAGTTACATACCTATTTTGTACGGAGCCCTCGGTGTGCGAGTCCGACTCGCACTTGACCGGTTTTTTGCAATTCCCGGTTCCTATTTTTTACCGCATCTTTGAAGCAAACTACACGTCGTTCGAATTTGGAGGATTGGGCCTTGCATGAACGCGCTGAGTAAACGAAACGTACAGTCACGAGCACCAATATGTCAACACTTGGCAACTTTCAATTGTGATTTTTTCGTGAAATAACGAATGCAACGTTGAAATACGACTCATTACATAAACCTATGGGTTCGAAAATGCTATGTTCGTAACAACATAAGATTTCATTAAAAAATAAAGGAGGAAATCGCTTTTGAATAAAGCCGTGTGTATACATACTTTTGTTCGTGACTGTACAGTCAACAGCAAAAGTAGATGATCAAAATCAGAAATTCAATATTAATGAACGGAATTCGCAGCTATATGATAGCTGTACTAGTAGTAAATGTTTGGTATAATTTACAATCCCATACTTTTGAAACACTTCGACGCCACACAGTTCTGGCGCGAACTCCGTTCATTAGTATTGAATTTCTGATTTTGATCATCTACTTTTGCTGTTGACTGTACATTAGAACTTTTTAGGGTTCCGTAGCCAAATGGCAACGGAACCCTTATGGATTCGTCATGTCTGTCTGTCTGTCTGTCTGTCTGTCGTCCGTCCGTATGTCACAGCCGCTTTTTTCCGAAACTATAAGAGCTATACTGTTGAAACTTGGTAAGTAGATGTATTCTGTGAACCGCATTAAGATTTTCACACAAAAATAGAAAAAAAACAATAAATTTTGGGGGTCCCCATACTTAGAACTGAAACTCAAAATTTTTTTTTTCATCAATCCCATACGTGTGGGGTATTTATGGATAGGTCTTCAAAAATGATATTGAGGTTTCTAATATCATTTTTTTCTAAACTGAATAGTTTGCGCGAGAGACACTTCCAAAGTGGTAAAATGTGTGTGTCCCCCCTGTAACTTCTAAAATAAGAGAATGATAAAACTAAAAAAAATATATGATGTACATTACCATATAAACTTCCACCGAAAATTGGTTTGAACGAGATCTAGTGAGTAGTTTTTTTTTAATACGTCATAAATCGTAACGTAACGGAACCCTTCATGGGCGAGTCCGACTCGCACTTGGCCGGTTTTTTTTGAAATACTCTTTTCGCATATAACTTTTACTTCGCCTATAATGCACTCAACTCCTATATATTATATTCTGAGCTGAGAGCTACGTTATATGGCACCTACGAAGAAATTCTCACAAGAGTCGATTTGCAAAAGTCGTTAATAAAAATCTATTTACAAAAAAAAAAAAAAAAATTGTATTTAAAAATCGTTCAAATTTACGTTACGTTTACGAAGTGCATTCATGCTAGGCCCTAGCACGAACGCCTTTCGTAAACGTGGACACTCTTTTACCCCAAAGTGCACGGAACATTCAAAAGCACCAATTACGCAGTACAAAAGCTGTAGTAAAAGCTTCAACTCGTCCAATATACGACATATTTTCGGACAAAGGAACTTCGTCTGTCAATAGACCTTTACCGCAACGTATGCTGAGCGTACAAGCTGCATTAGTTAATTGGGGCTTTATTACGAGCTGTCCTGTCCTGTCCGCTCGAGCTAAACTACAAAGTCTATAATGCTATTGGGTAGTCCACATGTGCGGTTACCAAAGGAGATGAGTGCCTAGGTCTCCGGACATAGTTGAAGTTTAGTAAGAAACGGATGGATGTTTTCGAATAAAATTAATTTAATCAATAGAAAACAAACAGTTCATTTATCAAATTAAAGGGGATTGAAGATTTTTACATAAGTACCCTGGCATAATTGTCGCGCTATTTTATTTTATTTTTTTCAAAATCGCGGCCACGCGTGTCACCTATGTATATAAGTCGATAGCTGACATCAATGGAAACAGAAAACATTATAAGACCAAACCCCGTAAAGTGTCACGTATCTATCGTGATATCCATTATTTTTTAACTTGCTTACATCTTGTTGCTTAGATGTTTGAAATAATCACTCTGAAAGTTTAAAGTAAGTAATCAACCATTTTTAATTAATGTGACAAAGGGTTTGTTTACATTTTCTTCATTTATGTAAATACTCACTCAAGGAAATTAGTACCTAACATTTATTTGTATTAAGAAGGTTTCAACATTATATTTCAACTTTTTTCCAACAATTGTAATTAAAAAGTCAAAGTCGGAAATTGAGGTTATAAAATTAACCTTAATTGGCAAATGAAAAATCATTTAAACTTAAAATCTGGTTTATGAATTCAAATAAATAATGGTACTATAAAGGCATCTACAGGTAGGCGATTCCTAATCATCATCTGCCTGCCTTTTCCCAAGTATGTTGGGGTTGGCTTCCAGTCTAACCGGATGCAGCTGAAAATCATTGTAAGACTGGTTGTCAGACTTTCGGGCTTCGAAAGACCCGCAGCCTAATTGCGTAACACATTTTCGGCAAATGTTTGAGACTAATTGGTTTAGTTTCGATCGCTTTTTGTTTCATTTTACGATTTTCGATTGCGTAACTCCAGTATCAGTAGCGACTGTCGAAGATCCATGAATGACAGCTGGGACCGACTTAACGTGCTTTCTGAGGCACGGAAGGGGTCTTGGTATGTAAAGATAGTCAGTATGGTCACCCATCCAAGAACCAACCGCGGCAAGCGTAGCTTAACCTGATCGAATAACCCGTGCGGCTGTTATTACAAATCCATTTGTTTAAATTTTAATCAGATACTTTTGAGCAGAATAGTTAGGTACATAAGTAGATAGCGTGCGAATTTAGCTTCTGTGGATGAGGGATTCTAGTCTATGGCAGGTTTAAGTACATGGTACGTTAATTTACTACTGCAGCCAGCAGGGTTGTCAAATAAATGGTTGTAAGCAGTATGAAACACTATTAAAAAAAACTGACAGATTGCCTACAAGAATGAAAAACTAAACATCTTCATCGACCCCATGATGAACACTGGCTACAAGAATGAAAAACAAAACATCTTCATCGACCCCATGAGTAACACTGGCTGCAAGAATTAAAAACAAAACAACTTCATCGACCCCACGAGTAACACTGGCTGCAAGAATAAAAAACAAAACAACTTCATACCCCACGAGTAACATTGGCTACAAGAATTAAAAACAAAACAACTCTATCATTGAGTGCAGTCCACCTTTGTTCATTATCTTTTAAGGATTGGTTAGCCATTATTTGGCTACAAAAAGACTGTAGTGGAAACCGTGAAACGTGTAAATTAACCAATTGTGTATGTAGCCTGTGCGTGTGCCCGGCACTGGGATATTCAGTAACTAAACACACAATTCTGAATACATTTGCACATACCGTATTAAACTCTGCGTGTTACAACCGTGTTCCTACCAACTGGGCACCTATTTAATACCAGCTGACCCGACGCCCGTTGTCCTGTCAGCTAATACAAAAATCCCATAGGAAAAAAAACGATCGTTTTTCCCTAATTTGAAAATTTTCCGGGAAACATTCCCAATTTGTTTTTCCATATCAACCTAGTTCGGATTATTACGAACATTTTTTTAATCAAAATTAGCCAAATCGTTCCAGCCGTGTAGATAAGATAGATAACTGAAAATGCGATATGTAATGTATATTGTCAAAATATGAAAATAAATAAATAATAATATAAAAACAATGCCCTGTGACAGCTAGCTTGCGCTCAGTTGCGCCAAATTCGGACACGAATACATATACATATATATATGTACGTAAAGGCGTCTCTAAGCGCTGTCAGCGCGGCGATTTCGTACTCTGTGGTTCATCTAAAACGATATTATCTAAACTAATAACTCGTTTAAAGAGAAAAGATTAGATTTTTTGTGTGTTTGTTACGCTTTCACGCAAAAACGGCTAAACGGATTTGGATGCAATTTGGCACACGGGTAGATCATGACATGAGGGCCGGAGTTAAACGGAATCCTTTAGGCTTGACGTGCACTATCGCGTACAGACACAAACTTGAAGGTGTAGCTGTCCTTTCAGGGGGCCTAAAAAGGCCACTTTAAGCAATACCTCTAAAAGCTATTCATTTCCTGACTTCCCAGCAGATCATTAGCAATTCCTCTAATTTTCGTAAAATTTCATTTCATATTTGGTGTAAACATTGCCGCATGAAAAAATTAAAAACCGTAATTTTATCGGTAAATTTTTCATTACAGTTTTTATGAATCAAGTTGTTTTATTTTTCTTTTTTATTTCTACAATTTAAATGTTATTTCATTGTGATATGAATTGCACACAGATCATATTATGAATTGTCAGTTTGTGACCATTTTACGATTTTTAATATGATTCATATTGTTTTCCTACTATGATTCTACCAAAGTGGCCTTTTTAGGCCCCGATTAGGACATAGGATACTTTTTTATCCCGATATTCTCATGGGATCGACGCTTATGCGGGTGAAACCGCGCAGCTAATCTTAAATATTATGGCTCATTTCGTCTGAAATCTATATATCTGGCAACCCTGCTAACATCTAACGCTGACTTTAATAATGGCAGTGTCTTGTGTTGAGAACTACCCACCTGTGTGCATACTGTGTCGAGTTGCTCCGCAAACTCGTGCTTGTCTAGGTACGCTAAATATACCTGCGCTGTAGCTGCTAAATACCTATGTATTACCTACGGTTTATAGTTCATGCTGCACCTTGTACCTACCTATTAGATAATTTATTTTAATTTGTGAAGGAATAGCGTATTGCTGTGATCTGTGGTCAAGTTGAAGCCACGTTGTCCCCTTTTCGACTTTTTGAACCAATTTATTGAATTAAAAATAGGTAACCATCTACTTATTTAGAGAAGAAAAGATAGTGTCAAGGACAAAGAGGGTATAACAAGTAGCCTGAATAAAAAAATATTTAACACAAAACACATTCATTCATTTGCTTACAGTTTTCAGACTTGCGAAAACTTTAGTTTCGAAAAATGTAAGCAAATTACTTAATGTGATTTTAGTAAAATAATTTTAACACTAAAGTTCAGTTTGTACTACAATTTTATAAAATTTATGAACTTTTCAACAGTACGCGTCACTGTGAATACAACTTAATTTACACTAAAGCCTCGTATCCACTAGGCAACATTTGGCGCGCGACACGTGAATCTCAACATGTACGGCAACGCTGCACAACAGCGCGCGACGTTGCCAGCTGCCGCGCAACATGACGCGCGGCTTGTTGTTTGTTTAATGTGTGGACAGACAACGTTGTTAAACAAATGTTCCGCGTCAACATTCAACAAGTTGCGAAACATGTTGAGCAACATGTCGCGCGTCAAATGTTGCCTAGTGGATACGAGGCTTTATATAGAGTTGATATTTGTTTTAGTGGAAATTACGTCATTTGGAAACAAGGATTTGAATAAGCAATAGGCAGATGCTTTTTACAAAACAACGTCGAATAAAGTTGTTAAGCTCCATAGACATAGCTCCGAACAATGGCGGACCAAAATTCTCACTTTACATATTCAACACGAAACGCTGCTTTATAAAGCACCCAATAACTTTTCAAAGCTCTTTTGCTCTGTAAATTCGATGTACGATCAACAAAAATAAGCGCTTGCAAACTGACCTTTCCGATTGGCTGTCTATTGTTCGAGCATTCCCTTTGTGATCCGATCGCAAAGTGGAATAAATTTCTGCCTTCGGAAAACAATCCTTGTTTTGCGAGCCGTTCAATTAAGGCTTCCGCAGACAGGCGCGACGCGATGGTGCGGCGCAATTCTGGTAGAACAATGTCAATGAAGTTTTCATAGAAATTGTTCTACTAGAGTCGCGTCACTCTGTCGCGTCGTTGCGTGACGTTTTAAGCTGCAGTTTCGAGGACTTGGTTTCGGTTACACGTGCAAGAGTCAAGTGGGTAATGTTCTTTGACTCGACTGTCGGAGTGTGGAAATAATATTGGGTTCTTTCTGACTAACGCGATGTGACTGAAAGTTAGTATCATACCCGCATACTTATCTACACTTACTAATATAATAAAAAAAAAATAGAGTTTGTTTGTTTGTTTGTCGGTACGTGCTGATCTCTGGAACTACCAGTCGGATTTTTAGGAGCCGAGCGAGGCGGATGAATCCGCGGGGCTGTCTCGTTGGTCTAGTCGCTACTGCTGAGTAAGAGGTTCTGGGATCGATACCCAGATTGGGCAAAGTGTTATTGGGCTTTTCCTTCAGGAATTTCCCAGTAGAACCCCGGCTTGCACTATAGAGAGGGGCTTGTGGCTAAGTAATAACAGCCGCACGGGTTGATCGATCAGGTTAAGCTACGCTTGCCGCGGTTGGTCCGTGGATGAGTGACCATTTTCACAAACCAAAACCCCTCCGTGCCTCGCAAAGCACGTTAAGCCGATAGTCCCGGCTGTCATTCGTGAATCTTTGACAGTCGTTATCGGTCGTCAGTAGCCCGAAAGTCTGACAACCAGTCTAACAAAGGGTATCGTATTACCCAGTCACTGGGTTGTGGAGGTCAGATAGGCAGACGCTCCATGTAAAATACTGGTATTCAGCTGCATCCGGTTAGACTGGAAGCCGACCCCAACATAGTTGGGAAAAGACGAGGCAGATGATGATGGCAATATGCTCGCCCCCTATTACATGGAAAGAAAGAAAAAAACATTTATTTAGCACAGACCAAAAGACACACAATACACCAGATGCATACATCAGATAGCAACTAATAAAAAAACAAATAGAAAGTGTAAAGACCGATAAACCACCGACAGCGACCGAACCGACACCGACCGATCGACACCGACCGACACCGACACCGACTGACCGACCGACCGACCGACCGGCCGACCTGACCGACTTAAATGTAACTGGCGAAATGTGTATGTACTATAGGTACACGTCTGCCTAACCCTTTGGGGATTGCAGGCGTGATGTAATGTAACATACAGGGTGGCCAACTCGGTATGCCGCTTTAAATTATGATTTAGTACTTTTATTACAAACTACCTGCGCCCCGCGGTTAAACCCGCATAAGTTTCGATCCCGTGGGAATATCGGGATAACAAGTATCCTATATGGTAATCCTGGTTATAAACCATCTGTGTGTGCCAAATTTCATCCAAATCCGTTCAGTAGTTTTTGCGTGAAAGAGTAACAAACATTCATCCATCCATCCATACAAACTTTCACGTTTGTAATATTAGTAGGATGAAAACTACCGGATATTATTCCTTTAATTACATTCTGCAATTTTGGCCATTTTGTACGAAAGATACCTAATGTTTGTAAAATATCCACATTTAGCTGCTTTAAAATGCGTTCACTTTTCACCGCGTTTTTTACCTCGCATATTTTATTAGGTATTCGTTCTCGAAGACTAACGAACAAATAAATCATTACTTACTTAGTCATGAACCTGCTAAATTAATGTTTCCTGCTTTTCCTCTAGAGGCCAGAGACTACGGAACGACACGTGCTATAGAAGTTTAGATTTATTCTTTTAAGGGCTGATTTTTCCATCGCCGGATAACTTTTATTCCACGAATGCAATTGACGTTTGACAGTTTTTGTATGAAATAAGTAACTGTCAAAATTTTTCCTGCAATAAAGTTATCAAATGAATGAAAAATTAGCCCTAAGTATTTTAAGGTAAATAGGGAAATAATATGAACAACGTCCAGCGCTGCGACATTTATTTTTAAATGATAAGCAAAAAGCTGAGATGCGAACGGACTAGATACTAAGAAATATTTGAATTCAAACTCAAACTATTTATTTTAACTAAACCAATTACAGGCATTTTCGAATTGTCAAGGGTCGGTCAGTCAAAAACATGAAGCTAGTTGCCCATTCCAAAGCGTAGTAGGTACCTATGGAGAAGAGCGGGCAAGAAACTCCATGGACACTAAAAAAAAAAAAATAAAAAAAAAATCAAAGAATTTAATTACTAATAGTTAAGTTTAAAATTTTAAAGAAGAAAAATGTTGATTCTATATCTACATAAGACAGACAACCCTTTACTGCTGGGGCGTTTCGAAGTGCTAAGCGAATAGCAGACCGTACCATAATAACTAACGTCAGGTTAGGTACATAAACAAGGATTAGTGTCGACCGTGACCTGCCCAGCCTGCACTCGCCTCGCAAGGTAATGCAGTGGCGCCAGCGCTAAAGACTACCGCTCATGAAGAGATGAATCAGAACCTCAATTGCGTAACACACAATCGATCACAATCTGAATCATTTTGAAGGATATTGCTAATCGATTGCTTCATATGTTCGAAAAATATGTCTGCTCGACAACGAAAATAACGCAATGAATGTTGTTGAACTGTCAAAATGAAAGCAATTCCTATTGTTACTGTGTTACGCAATTATCCCGCTGAACGAACGAGTCAGGGAAATCCGTAGTTTCGGCCCAAGTTACCTACCCCGTATCTTTTACGGCCATAAGATTAGTGTGGGACTCGAACTAAGAATGAATGACAACACGGTTTGACAGTTGTCCTTACTCCCAATCCAATGTGTTTTTGCCCGTCCGAAAAAAATAATTTGTCATTAAACTTGGTTTGAGTGAGCAACTTCTTTCGGATAGGACAGTGCTCATACACAAAGCAATAATATTGTGTAATAGTTTCAACAATTTCTGGACTCAAAAAACCCGACTGCAACTAAAAAGTCCTAAACAATATTTTAGGCAGCCAGCCGATCGATTCTGTAAAATCTCACCGTGAAAAGTTAAGTGAAGTGAGCTTAGAGTGAGCTGTCAATAGTGTCAATCCCTAGCATTACTTGGAATGACAGCTCACTCCACGCTCACTTCACCTAAGTTTTCACAGTGAGATGGTTACAGAATCGCACTGCTGGTGCAGTTGGTGAAGGGTGAAACCATAACCTTGTGTTTACTGCCGCGAAGTCGGGTAGTAAACATCATCTTCTACCTTGCCTTTCCTCAACTATTTTGGATTCGGCTTCCCGTCTAAACGGATGCAGCTGATTAGGTAAGTACCAGTATTTTACGAAGCGACTGATTATCCGACCTCCACAACCCAGTTACTGGGTAATATGATACCCCTTGGTAAGTCTGGTTCGCAGATTTTCGTGCTTCTGACGACCCGTAACGACTGCTAAAGATCTACGAATGACAGCCGAGATCAACGGCTTAGCGTGCTTTCTGAGGCACGGTCATCATAATTATTACCAATGAAGTTTTTTCCATGTTGTGTTTTGCTGACGTTCCTGCACTATGCAGGCAAAAATGAGATAGTGGGCGAACCTTAATAGGCGGGTAAGCTTACTTAAATGCAGTAATTTATATCTACTACCTCGCTACACTACAGTAACAGTAGCTACGTTCTGTGCATGTGCTCGACAGCGGTTCATGTCTGAATATTACATGTATTGGTTAACCGCAGGGTGACAAGGTGTGAGACAGAACGGAAACAATGTGGTTACTGGTTATGTTAGGTTAGCTAAACACTACCTAAATATGTTAAGTGGTTGCAAGACATGGTTTTGACGTTAATTTAATCAATTTCGCAAGTGAGTAGAGCATAAAAATTTTGATTATAATGTGTAGTATCGTAGAAAAAATCGTGAGGAAACAGACATGTCCTAGAACCAAAAATTCGAAGACATGTGACATCCACCAACCCGCACTGGGCTCGTGTGGTGGATTTTGACCCACTCACGCTTGCAAAGAGGAGGCCTGTGTCCCAGCAGTGGGAACATTTTAGGCTGATTATGCTATACTGAATGTGTAGAATCTCGTACAGAGGGGTAAGAAAAGAAGCTAATATTTTATCTGTTTCGAGGGATATAAAAGAGAAAGAGATAATTAAGTAGAACATGATGAGATGCAAAGAATCGTCTATATCTCAATGTTAAGTTGTGCAATGAAAATTGTCGAGTTCATATGGGAAATTGGTGTTACCAAATTAGTGTCAAAAAAAATTTTTTTTGCATTCATTTTTCAACCAATAAACGGATTACCGTTTTACAAAACGACGGTACACTTGCGTAGATTGAAAAAAAGCTGCACTTTGCATCCAATTTTATACAAATAATACAGAGTAATAAAACAAAACAGAGGCTACTCGTACCTTTTGTGAAGCGCTGCACAGAGTAGCCATAGTTTTCAGAGTAAATATATAATGCTGCATAGGTAGGTTAGCTGCGTACTTGGAGAGTAAACTATGCCGGGTAAAGCGGCGGGTTTATGTGCCTTTTTCACACAATACCTATACTAGTTGACTAGTGTTTCCATACTAACGGTTCCAGGGCCGTGAGTAAAAGGACGGTAACCGGTGAAGTGTGAAAGTTTGACATCCGATTAAACTGCCAATAGTTACCGTGTAGACAGAACCAGGGTGCGTGGACAGGTGTAAACAAAAGGGGTTGTTAAGCGGCTGGAGGTAGTGTTCATGCGAGGGAAATTACTTTTGCTTCCCCACAAGAGGGAAGCAAAAGCAAATAAATAAATTCCTATACGTCGTGATGGCCCAGTGGTTAAGGCCCCGCCTTTCGTGCACAAGGGTGTGGGTCCGGACAAGCACCAATGTGACTTTTTCGATTCATAAGTACTTACTTTTTGCGTTTAGCTTAGACATTAGGTACTGATATCGGTAAAGGAAAACGTAACGAAAGCTGGACTTAAACAGGGTGGCAGGGACATCGACGGGCAAACTGTAACCATGGATTCAGCACATGAGTTTAGACCCCATAGCGTCGAAAAATTTTCGTCGGTTATTAAAAAAAATATTGCTGTTCCATATACTTTTCTATGAAACAGAAGATTTTTTTTTTGATAACCGACAAAAGTTTCGACGCTATGGGGTCTAGTATCGTGTGTGTGAATCCATGGTTACAGTTTGCGCGTCGATGTCCCTGCCTTAATCTGTATAAGTCTGAAATTCCCAACCCGTGTTATGCAAGCGTGGTGATCAATGCTTGCGCCTTCTGTGTATGAGAAGAGAGCATTGTGCTGCCGTTGGACTGGAAATATCGTAATTTGATGCTAATAAAAGATGGCTTTGTTAGTTCTGAATCTGCTTGTATCAATAAATAAATCTTAAATCGTTCAAGTAGCGGTTAATCATACAGTTCTTTCACGGTAATTTTGTATTACTGAAAATCAAAATGATCTTTTTGCTCATTCTCATAAGATTGTAGAATTTCTACAGTCCTTTTACAGTTATTTATTTTGTCAAAACACACGTACGATATTATAATGTCTGTAAGAAGTCATAAATAAGATAATTCAATAAGGTTAGGCAGTTTATGTATTTATTTTATTACGCATTTTAAAGTTAACTTTTACGTAATGGGGAATATGTACGTTTTATGACAGCTGTCAAAAAACGGTTAATCTAATGGACAGGGTAACCTTTTCAAAAACCGGGCGTTAGTTAGCTATAACCCGATAAAGAACAGTCAAGCTACTGTTCCACGACACTATTTCCATAACGTAAACCCCGTTTTACATTGTTGCATTAGCAATATTTAGTAGATAATGTACGATATTCAACAGTTGTCTGTTGCTACTGCAATCACATTTTGGAAACACGAGCAGCCGACAGCGTTGTGTTATGCAAACTGCTTTATAAATTACGTTACATAACCAACCCACCTCACCTACTACAATACCTGCACATAGGTTCACACATGCCTCTAGTGAAGCAGAGGCGTACAAGAATATAAAATAACCGATTATAATCTAACTAACGGTTATCATTCTATAAGAACATCATATTACATATACCTCTTCGTCTTTCCCTGATCACATTTGCTTTTACCCCGGGGAACTGCACCCTAACTGCGTAACATACGATCAATCATAATTTGAATCATTTTGAGATTATTATAGCTAATCCATTGCTTCATATATCTGAAACATTTGTCTGTTCAAAAACGTAAATGCAATGAATGTTGTTGAACTGTCAAAATAAAAACTATTGCTATTGTGTGTTACGCAATTGGGTGTAGTTTAATGATGCTCAGAGTCAGGGGATTATCTGCTTTTTAAGACCTGTTTCGAGTATTTACGAGTAGTTTACCCAGTTTCTCTGTGGGGTGAACGTAACGTAAATTCGAAAGTTTAAAAATTGAAAATGCTCGTTTTATAGGTACACATAATATTTCCTTAGTTTGTAGACTTTGTTTATATCTATGGGTAATATTAGTTGTGCTTGACGCAAAAATGAACCTAAAATTCTATACGAAAATTGTATTTTTTATTTGAATATCGTTCGAATTGACATAACGTTCGCGCGTTCATGCTAGCCTCTGATCACCTTTGGTTTTTTATCCTGTTAATGATGTCTGGAGAAGAATCCACTTTTGCATATATCTACAATTTTTTGACTTATTAGTTTTATTAAGCTGGCGAGCATCTAAAAGACGTAGCGATCAAGTCTAGTAAGGGACTTGACGAGGCCTGTCCTTTTTCGCACCACTTACGTTTAAACCCCGATTTCACGCTATTTAACTATACAACCCATATAAAACTGTGACTGTTTTGTAATCTTAAGTATACAGCATAAAGGTTAAACTCCGTAAATAGGTCAATAAAAATAATTAAATCAATGAGCAGAAATCAGAAAACATCAAAGTTATAAGACACTTGTGGAGGACACGTCCTACATAGCCGCCCTTGACCTATAGGACCCAGTTGCAGGCATGAGGCATGACGCAGGGATCCGTTTGTCTCCGGGCAATCGTTCCGTCAAATTTGAAATTAATTAGTTATTGATTTTGTGCGCCCGTGTGATACTTATGTGCATTTACTTTGTGTGTTACGTGATGCGTGAAATGAGGGTGGGAATGGCATAATGATGCCATTTTCACTTTCATTGTTCGTATTCACTAATAAAATATTGGAGCCGATTCCCTTGTTCACAAACTATACTAAATTTAAGTTCAATGCATCTTTTTCTTTCTATTTAATTTAGAAAAGGACAGAAGATAAATATTAGTTTAGTCCTGTCAAACTAGTCAGCGCCTGACGTAAATTGACATATTTTTAGCAGCCATGTTTTTAATCACGTCTGATCTGTCTATGGAGTATCTTAATTTGACAGGAGTAAACTAATATATTATCTTTTTTCCTTTTCTTAATGAAATAGAAAGAAAAAGATGCACAGAACTTAAATTTAGTTTAGTTTGTGAACAAGGGAATCAGGGCCAATGTCTATTCTGATTATAAGCCAGATTGTTTTTGCTTTTGTTTGTTATACACTTTCTAGATGCATCTGTTTGAGCTTGGTATAGCCTGTCATTGGAGTTTAATCTCATTAGCAGTGATAGGAATTGGTAGTGCCTATTTGCCTAAACTTCGAAGAACAGAGACAAGAAACGGAGACTTCCTTAGGACTATTTTTTTTCTGGGACATGTGTCCAGAAATTCGGGACAACACTTTTAATAATAATAATTCATTTATTTCAGATAATAATAATCCATACAATACATTAAATTATATTAAAATCAATTGGTACGTAGACCACAGACACTGAAATAGAATTAAAATCAATTTAAACAATACTAACATTACATTAAATTAAATAATTTACAGTAAAATCAAAATCAAAAATTGTGTTAGTATATATATGACGTACACAATGTGTTAGTGAGTGAGTGAAAAATTTAGTCCTAAGGAAGTCTCCGTTTCTTGTCTCTGTTCTTCGAAGTTTAGGCAAATAGGCACTACCTGTTCCTATCACTGCTCATTAGTTACTAAACAATTTTGGAACTATGGCATAGTGGTGTCGTACCTATACTGTAGGTACCTACACCCTACCCTACTATTTAGATTCAGGTCGGCTTAGACATTGACGCGCAACCCGTTAAAATTAGCTGTTCCATACATTTTGACTGCGTAGGTATTGCACTTTTCTTTGAAACAGCAGATTTTTTTTTTAAACCGACGATAAATTTCTACGACGAAGGAGGCTAGAATCATGTCATCTACGTTTTGGAATGGGCAACTAGCTTCAACTTTCTGACTAACTGACCGACTATTTAATTTTGACAATTCAAAAGTGCCTGTAAATGGTTTAATTGAAGTAAATGATTTGAGTTTGAGTTTTGAGTTTGTGCTGATTTCATGGTTTAACTTTGCCTTCAGTTCACCCTGTATAATTACGACGTCTAGGTACACAAATGCGCAATACAGAATGATGAATTTCATAAGCTTCAGCTTGAAATTCTATAAAGCTTCGATATAAATTGTACTGAAAAATTTGAATTCCTGGAATCAAAATTGCAACGTAGATTACCTAGGATGTTTTATAACCTTTTTTCGAATTTGGGAACATGGACAATCTCGTACCACCATTTATAGATAAATATTGTTAGTGAGTAGATACTTAGGTATCTTCTACTTTTCCGTGATTTCTATGATGACAGAACAATAAGAAGTAACGTACATCAAGACTAACTGTGCTGCTGGGGAGTTTGTTGCGCCACTTCCTCTTCCCAGAGAAAGCACTAGGAAGTGGTGAAGGGCGGGCGTGCCTGGGTCCTATCTTATGTAATTTTGACGTTCAAAAGTTCTGATTCTTAGCCTAATTTGAATAAATGACTTTTTAATTTATTTTGTAGACATCTTTGCAGAAAAGTACTAACCCATTTTACGTTAAAAAAAGTAAATCTTACATCTGTACCTGTCCCCCCAATTGTTACCTCGGTAATACGAAAGCTCTCACCAAGTTTGAACAAGCTTATTTACCCGTGTGGCCTTTTCATAAAATTTTAATTTTATCATCGACTCGCACAGCTCGCGGCCAAATAATACTGCGTAACTTTAATAATAAAAGCTACTGAATAATTCAGCCGTGTGCCGTAAGTTTCGGCGATTCTGGAACCGCCGCCATCTTGAAACTCGCTGAGAAGTCAAAGGCCTCCTAAATCTATTGCTTTTGTGGATAAAAGATGAATGGTTAATGTGTCATCTTGTCTTTATCCGGTTGGATAAAATACTGACACGGTTTGTTGATTCCTGTGAATGAATTATTGGGATTCTATGTGGAGTTATAGTAACGTGTTTTTAATAGCCTTTCTTCATTTCGAGGCCATATTCCCATACATTTGATTTTAGGACACTTGTTAAAATTATTCTATTTGCTGAATGCCGCTGAAACTCAAACTCAAATCATTTATTTCAATTAAACCATTTCAGGCACTTTTGAATTGTCAACATTTTAAATAGTCGGTCAGTTAGGTAGTCAGAAAGTGAAGCTAGTTGCCTATTCAGAAACGTAGATCTCTTTGGAAAAGAACGGGCAAGAAACTCCAAGGACACTCTTTTAAATCAAAATATTATTACTATAATTATTATTAATATTATTGTATGGAGAAATCTGAAATAAATTATTATTATTATTATTATTATTACAAAATCCTGGGTACATTATTCTTATTGCTTCTATATGTGAGAACAATGAAAAAAAAAGCAATTTAAAATATAAAATTAAAAATAAGCCCTGGCAGTTAAGAGATGACCAGTCTCAACCGACGGCACCCGTTCACAAACATGACGCGTGGATCAGCACCACCCAGCTCAACCATTTTGTAGGGAACCGAATGATCCAACACACGCGCCACCACCAGTGAGACATTTAAGTGAGCATGACATACTCTCAACTGCCATGCTCTTTCAAGTCAACATCAAAATATCATAAAAACGGATCCATTGGTCTTACATTTACAAAATTTAACGAACGGTGGCAGCTCGACGGAACGGTGGCAGGGTGTGGATGTGGAGTTATGTCGCAAACTATGCTCCACCTATCTTGCCCTCTGTGTCCCATAACTTGCAGTCAGTGAACTCTGCGCCGCCACCGACGACGCCATGGAAGTGCGTAGTTTTGGGCCACAAGATCTGAGAAAAGTCGTGCCAGCGACACGAAGAAGATAAATGCCGCTGTTAACATTTTCATAAACGAAACGAACGATCGAAATACTTATATGTAGGTACTTACAGAACAGATAAATTGTAGTCTTATTTTCTATGAGGTGCCAATCAGCCGTCACTGATTTTGTATGACAAATGTCAGTTTACGAGTAGATAGCAATAATTAGAGTTTATTGTCAGATTTCTAGCTACATAATCGTTAGATTTGTTAACCAACTGTTGGTTACGGGTACAAATAGCAGTTAGTAGTTGGTTATTTTACCGAACGGTAACTGAACATTGATCGATTGATAGATAGGTTTAAACTGTTCACATTATAGAACTATTTTTAGTATCACTTTTTCGATCCGTTTTCTTTGCGTTTGTGGCGTTTAAAAAGTTCTTCGCGACATGTAGGTGGTTATGCGTGGTTTCGTGTTGATTTATAAAAGAAGTTTTATTCAGGAATACTTTTCTATTAATGAGCAATGGCGTCCTTGTATCTAATATTAGATACGACAACATGATTCTTTCCAATACTTAACATTGCGGGGCGCGGAGAGAAAAATCACCACCTGAAAATAAAATAAACTGTTTTGTTTTTGCGAAAAATAGTATATAGTAATGAAAACAAACAAGGTTTAGCTGTATTTGCAATTGTTATAATATTTTAATAACAACTTTGTATTGTTAAATGTTGTTCCTATAAATAGGTACATAAATGCAAAATATTACACAGATTAAAATTAACGTGTGTTGCAAATTATAGTAAATGTCGTTAAAGTTTTGTATACATTCTATAAAACATGCTTAGTAGTTTTATGAATAGTCCATGTTTTTAATTTAGTTAATGCAAAATAAAAGTAAAACTAATCTATTGGATGTATTACGGCTTTACTAGATATTACAAAACCTACTACTTAATTACATTATCAAAAATCAATTTGTAGTTATTACAGGGCAACAAATGGCCTATGATAACTAAAAATTGATTTTTTTTAATGTAATATTGCAGGTAAAAAATGCCTCTTTATCTATTGCTTTGTTGTACTAATGTAATGTAATATTTATCGTTTTGTAATATTTTATTATTAACGAATAATTTTTAATCTGGTGTAAATTCTAAATTCTCCATACATAAGTGTATTCCTGAAATAAAAATGATGTGATTTGAATATAATTATATTGCCATCGAATTAAGTAAATTTTAGTACAAATTACCATATATTAGTTTAGTTACTGTGATGAACTGGTGACCATGACAATTCTTATCCTATAATAATTGTAAAACCGAAGGTCTACTTCACATTGGTTGGGTCCTTATGAACCATATGAACCCGGTATTGCCACCCAAACAAAGTTTAAATATTCGATGCACATGTATGCCAGGCCTAAAGCCTGATGACCAGAACTTAGTGCACAGTAACTTATAGTCGTATAGTTACTACATAAATACAATTTACAAAGCTTTACAGTACCTAGCCCCGCTTAGTGCTAACTAGCACTAAGCTTGCACAGCTACAATTAGGTACAATCGAACGATGCTCCAAGCACCCATAATTTCTGTCTGGAACCGAGTTCTGAAAGGGCAAATTCGTGTTCGTGATCCATCTTTTAGTTATCTCGTGTTGTCACGACCTATGTGATAATAGCTCATTAGATATGTGGTAAAAGTATTAAATGAGTCTGCAAGATAAAGGATTCGCCAGACATACTAAGTGAGTATCGTCAATTATGGGGGCTTCAAATATTCACTCACCACTATCGCCCAGTCAAGAAAAGAGTTATGTACGAAGCCACTTTTTGTGAACTTTTCAGATGAAGAGGTACTCAGACCAACAAGTAAATGATTTAACAACTAAACACACCCACAAATGCAGCTAGCATGCAATTATTAAACATTCAGTTGAGTGTGTATAAATCCGTGTGTGTAAAATCCAACTAACATGATGTGTTAGATCACTTGTTAAAATAAGTCCACGTATTACAGATAATTAGTTTATTCCACTGCAATTCCTCGATAAAAACGACTCGGCATAATATTCTTTTTGTTTTTTTTTTGTTTACAATAAGCAACGATCGAAAATGCTACCAGCCAAATTAATTATGGAATAAACTTTTCTTTTTCTATTTACAATAAATTTACTGGCATAAAATAAATACAAAACGTTACCAGCTGAATTAATTATGGAATAATCTTTTTCTTTATCTATTTACAATAATTTTAAATCTACATAAATGTTACCAGCTGAATGAACTTTATTGTAACAGTGTATAAAATAAATAACGTTACCTCTTACAAATCAAGATAACTTTTTGAAAAGAAACCAGATTTATAATTGTTTGGTATTATTTGACACAAGAGTTTTAATAATATCATCGGATACGATATCGTGTCACCTCATAAGCGGGCAAGCGTAGTAACTAGAGATATCGGTTGCCATGGAAACCGGGTCAGGGTTACCTCGACATTTCTGATAACATGGACACAGATTTTATTTTAAAATTTATAGATGGGTGATGGGGCGTAACCTAATTAGGTGCTGATATTATTAGGACGCGTGCGTTGACGTCATGATAATAACGTTAATTTGTCAAGCAGTGATATTATATTTTATGGCACCCCTAGCCCGATCATGCTCGTATTAGATAGCTACTAATAAGTATGTTATCAGATCTACTTTTATAAGTAATTTAGTTGTTAATGTTCACAACGTTTGCGTTTAAGGCAAGAAGGTATTTTGGCATTTTGAGAACAACACAGTCATGAATTAAGCTAGATTTGTGAAAAGATTTCGTTGTAAACGGTCAGAAGGCCAATAAATTCTTGTAATTTAAAACGTTCAAAATCTAGTCGCAGTCTCATCTCAGCGACAAACAAATGTCAAAAACTTGTCAAAATGTAGGGAAATTAGAGGTAATTTTGATAGATTGAGCCTGAGATCAGACTGTGAACGTTCTTAAAATTACGAGAATTGGTCTTTTGATTTGGCGCCCAGTGTGGGACAGGTTTGACGCCCAGGGTGGGGCAGGATTGGCTCCCAGCGTGGGACAGGATTGGCGCTCAGTGTGGGTCAGGTTTGGCGCCCAGCATGGTATTGGTGGTGCACCTAGTGTAGGGCCGGTTTGGCGCCCAGCGTGGGGCAGATTTGGCACCCAGCGTGGGGCAGGTTTGGCGCCCAGTGTGGGGCAGATTTGGCGCCCAGCGTGGGGCAGATTTGGCGCCCAGTGTGGGACAGGCTTAGTTCCAATCGTATAAGATGATAAAAAAGTTACAAATTTCAGTCGAGATGTATGCTGGAGTTTTGTTAAAACAGGTTTTAATGTGCCAGTATACACTACCCGTCACACCTACCATTTTTCCTTTTAATAGGTACGTTTAAAAGGAAAAATGGTAGGTGTGACGGGTAAGAACTACAAATTACCATAAAAATTATAAGCTAGGAAAACAAACAACAATGCAACACAATGCAAAAAAATATATTCAAGTGAACACCAAAAAACATTTCAACAAACAATAATATTATGACCGCAATAATTACGCAATTGTAATTAAAATTTTAATGATTTATTAAATCACAATACAGAGAATAAACGTGAAAATTCAAACGTAACAAACAATTAACGTTTACGGCGTTTGGCAATGTGCAACGTTTTAATTAAATAAAGCATTTTACGTAAAATTTTCAATACGATTGCTTTTACCGATTGTGCTTTTAGACTTTAAGCTGAAAATATTTCCTTAATCAGTATTATTAAAAAGCCGGCTAAGTGCGAGTCGGTTTCACGCACTAAGCTTTTCTTACATATTTATATAGCTTCTGTTACAAATAAAAAAAATCTTCCTTTTTGCTTCCTTTTTTCACCACTATTATTATTTACCTTTTGTTTATTATTTGCAACGATAGAGGCAGGGGCAGAGGCAGAGGATCGTTCGTGTACCTGTACACAACCCTAAAAATGTTTAATTTAAATATTTCACTGAAGTCATACAATGCAACCACTGTTACTGATTGTACTTGTCCACTTTACATTGTTAATATATGTTAATGTTCTTAAAAATATTTTACGCTGATTTTGATGAAAATGAATTCGGATTAAGTAACAATTTTTAATTAGGGTTGTGAAAAATGTAATTAAAATGTCGGGAATGCATAGTAGCTTTCCGTAGTTCGGATAATTAATGCATGCGCAGGAATTTGTAGTGAGAAATGAACAATCAAGGTAGGGCTCCCCTGAAATTGAATCCGAAATTCCGAACTGCGTTTATTGTATCAAGAGCTCTTTGGAGAGTCAGAAAACGTTTAAAAGGATTTAAATCCATTAATGTGTGTGTTTTAATACAAAACTCAAGACAATAATATTGGTAAATATGTGCTTATAACAAAAGAGCACTTCTAGAATACTCAAATGACACCGTAAATAAAAATTAATAGGTTCATACTTGATTGATTGATTATATTAGCTTTTAATTAGCCTCCTCTCAGGGAATGGGCCATAATCCACCACGCGGGCCCAGTGCAGGTTGGAAGTTGTCACATGTCTTTAAATGTTTTGGTTCGAGGACATGCCGGTTTCCTCACGATGTTTTCCTTCACCATTTTGAGAGCTGTGGTGATGAAAATTATCAATAAATCATGCAAGCATGCAAAAGTGTCGATAGAGGACGATCAACTCCGCTATAATTAACATTCTGACAGACTATAATGCTTACCTTAAAGTATCTTCGATAAGTTTTTCCCAGTATTAAAGAAGAAGAATTACCAATTCAGACACCCCAATTACACCTAGATGAGCAGCCATTCGAAAACTGCGAGAAAATTATCCAACGGGAACATGATTTCTCCAAGGAGTTTAAAAAATAAACGACAGCCGCTCCACGTAGCAATCATGCAGAAAGTCGGATGTTACACGGAAAAATGAGCTTTATTCTGAGTCAAGTCAAAGCATTTATTTCAATTAGAACAGGCACTTTTAGATTTTCAAGGAACATGAGTTTTAAAAGGTACCTTTATCCCTACTGGAACACGGTTTGAATATCGGAGGTGTCACCTACTCCTTTTCATAATGAGATAACGAAGCTGCCTGTTCTTCTGAACTCAATATCAACCTGCCTGCCTTTTCCCAACTTTGTTGGGGTCTTCTTCTATTCTAACCGAATGCAGTTGAATATCAGTATTTTACATGGAGAGACTACTTATTTGACCTCCACAACCCAGTTACTGGGTAACACGATGTAGACTTTTAAGCTTCTAATTACCCATAACGACTGTCAAAGATCTACGAATGACCGCCGCATACTTTCCGAGGCACGGGTGGTCTCGATATGTAATGGGTGGTCCCCTATCCACGAACCGACCGCAGCAAGTGCAGCTTTCGATCAACTCGTGCGGCAGTTATCCTTTAGCCACGAGCCCCTGTTCTTCCGAACTACATATGTTATGTTTATTGAGACAATGACATCTATTTAGCAGTCAATGAGTTTACACTTCAAACTCGTGGACATGACTTGTTTTAATTTCTAGGGATTAAACCTTGATAAGGTCTAACCATCTATAGGTTCGATCGAGTTCCTTATTAAATATAATTGTTAATTAAAACGGTAACACCAATTACATTAATTAACATAAAGATTTAAATAGGTATGGTAGGTATACAAAAATATTTCAACTACTAACATATAATAGAGGACACCATAGCATTCTTCTTTCCACAAAACGTCAGACATACACGCATAATTCTACTCCATTCATCGGCAAACAGATCACATTCTGGATTGGTGATCTGGAGGGCATGACGGCGGCGGTGCGAACAGATTGTGTCGACGGCTTTGGCTATGGCCGATGTATTTGTCGGGAACAAATAGCCGACAGAAAAGATCATGGAGTTCGGGACTATCGATGCGTCCTCTGAGAGTTTTGCAGGCTACTGTGAGCTGTTGAAAGCCACGTCTAACCTCCAACGCGTTGAAGCCCAACACTCCTAGGAGGTAATTAGTGGGGTACATGAAAGAAAAGAAGTGATACGTCTTTTTATATCCCAGGGAAGTTTTTTGTACCTTTTCTAACGTTAACGTTCGAATCGCAGTGTAGGGATGCCAGATACAGTCATCAGCCTCAAGTTTACTACGAACCAAAGCGGCGTACAGAAGCTTAATTACATTTGGGTTGTGAAAATCACGGGCATTTCTCAAAGCAAAACCTAAGCGCCTAAATGATTCCTTGGCAAGAGAGGAGACGTGATCTCTAAATGTCAGACCAGTGTCAAAGGTCACGCCCAGGTCCTTTATTTTGGAGACACGACTTATTACTTCACCACCCAATCTGTAGTTAAATCTGAAGCTCTGACCTTATATCTGAAGTCTTCTTACAATTTTTTACAAAGGTATTTACAACTCACGTAATGACATAAACCGCGTATAAGGCGTAAAAAGATAATAAAAGATGAATGAATCTACCAACCCGCACTGGGCCCGTGTGGTGGATTACGGCCCACTCCCTCTCAAAGAGAGGAGGCCTGTGTCCCAGCAGTGGGAACATTATAGGCTGATTAATATGTTATATGTAGTTGAAAAAAAAATGACGCCGGTCACGCTCTTGTCGTACACACTGTAACAAGCTATCCGTCACCGAGATTGTCGTGGTGATAGTCCTGTATATTAATAACATGGCGTCCCCGGCCACCCCGGCGCGGCGGTCTCGGTATTAATGTTACGAACGTGATGCGACGCTTTCGAATTATTAAATGACCGTGTAATTGTAAGTAAATTAAAAATGTGGGGAGTATTCTGTTTCAGTAGGCTTTATTCTGATAAGGAAGGTTTGAACAGAATTATGTGAATTTTAATTCGGAGCGGTGTTGGCCTAGTGGTAACGGCTGTGACTTACGACTTGTAGGTCGTAGCTTCGAACCCAGACAGGCGCTTTACTTTGTGTAAATTATTTCATCACCACTGCTCCCACAACGGTGAAGGAAAACATCGTGAGGAAACCGGCATATCCTAGAACCAAAAACTCAAAGACATGTGACATCTACCAACCCGCACTGGGTCAACGAGGTAGATTACGGCCACTCCCTCTCACAAAAGAGGAGGCCTGTGTCCCAACAGTGGGAACAGTACAGGCTGATTATTTATCGGTAAAATACTAATAAGTACCTATACTTTTTAAGCGGTATCTGGTGCTGATTTCAGATTATTATAGAAAATCCTGAATCATTCTGGAATCTCTGAAGCGATCTTTTTTTAACAGCACTCATTATTATTTGAGACTTGCTGAAATTCAGATCACAATTGAAACTTTTAGGCAGTAGAGTTAGTCTGAAACCAGTCTTACCAAAGGGGTATCGTATTTCCTAGTAATTGGGTTGTGGAGGTCAGATCGGCAGTCGCTCCATGTAAAATAGGTACTAGTATTCAGCGGCATCCAGACTGAGAGCTGACTCCAACATTGTTGGAAAAAGGCAGAAAAACGGAAACAGGGTGGGGAGGATTTCGACAATCTGAAATTTCTAAAAATCATCACACTGCTCCTTTTGACAACAGAGGGGCGATTCTCGTAATTTTAAGAACGTTCACAGTCTGATCTCAGTCTCAATCTGTCAGAAAAACCTTTAATTTCCCTACATTTTGACAAGTTTTTGACATTTGTTTGTCGCTGAGATGAGACTGCGACTAGACTTTGAAAGTTTTAAATTACGAGAATTGGCTTACTGTTTATCGTCCCAAAATACACAATTCGTTAACCTATCAAATTCCTGCGTCCATCATATTTACGCCTATATTTTATAACCCAGGAAACACGTCAAACCGATGTCAAAGAAAATCTGATTTCGAGTAAGTGAAATCTTTGTAATTTCATATTGAGAAATAAATTTCTTTAACCATAAAACCGTTTTCCAACCGGACGCAAAGCTCGGCCCAATAACAGATATAAATGAATTTCAATCAAGCCAATGTCTAAGAAATTAAACTTGTTGTTTTTTTAATCAAATAGGAGAGGTTTTTAATATTTGCACTTGCGAGTAAATATTTCAACATTTCATAACATAAAATAACACCTGTTTTCCCCGACAGGTGAGGCAGGTGTGTAATGCCTAATAGTACACCAACATTTCGCTATCATTAATTAATTTTGTTTAAATAGGTTTTTATTTTATTTAGTTTTTATATACAGGAAAACATTTTAGCACGTTAAGCTGTTGGTCCCGGCTGTCATTCGTGGATCTTTGGCAGTCGTTACGGGTAGTCAGAAGCCCGAAAGTCTGACAACCAGTCTTACCAAGGGGTATTACCCAGTTACTGGATTGTGGAGGTCAGATAGGCAGTCGCTCCATGTAAAATACTGGTACTCAGCTGCATACGGTTAGACTGGAAGCCGACCCCAACATAGTTGGGAAAAGGCTAGGCAAATGATGCTGATGATGCAGGAAAACATTTTAACCAGTGGTCAAACTGTAACCATGAATTCAGCGTATATGATTGAATGAATTAATTCAGCAAAATATTAGTTGTTCCATAAATTTTGTCTTGTCAAGGGGTTAAATAAGGAATTAAAAGTTCTATGAAAGTTAGACATTTTGCCGATGGGAAACTCCATCGGGCGGAGGGCTTATATAAATGATTTTTGATATGCTTAGATTTGTGAAAGACCTCAAGCAACCTTTTTGTCCCCAGTTTCAACAAGCTTCTCCTGCAGAAGGAAGAGTTGGAGCAGAAGCAGCTGCACCTGTTACAAGTGGTGGAGAGTGAGAGGACGTCTCGCTGGCAGTACGCGCAGCAATGCGATGAGCTGTCTAGTGAAGTCAAGAAACTGAGGACTGAGGTAAGTAATAGCGAACTCGAAATTAGACTCGTTGATCCAAATGGCAATGGAAAGATAAGTGAAATGAGCCGCCAGTTTCAATTCCTAGCGTCAGGTGGAATGTCAGCTCACTTCAAGCTCAATTCACCTAAGTTTTCACTGTGAGTTTTTTTTTTACAGAACAGCGGGGTGATTGCGTGTCGCACTATAGTAGTACATATGTATTGCACATTTCATGTTGACAGTACAACAACATTCATTGGGTTATTTACGTTGTTGAGCAGACACTTTTTTCGAACATATGGAACAAAGGATTAGCAATAGCCTTCAAAATTATTCAGACTGAGATTGATTGTGTTACGCAATAAGGGTACTGACCGGCTGTGTAGTTTTCTTTGGCTGGAGTATAGTTTCATGGGTAATTCTCTAAAATTTTGTAGCGACGCTTTGTTTTGCATCATTGTGTGATCATTACAGAGCATTTGATCCGAAACAAGTAAACTTGAGAGAGCTTTTAAAAATCATTTCTCTGCATTGTAGATGACAGAACCAAAAAAAAACCTTGGTTTAATTTTATGATTTCTAAAGCTTTGCTTTCTTGCACAGTTATGCACGTACAAGAAGGAGCATGAGCCAGCAACACGGGCCGCTTCCACCTCCAGCTCCTCGCCGAGCCACTCGCCAGAAATAGACCCAGCTGAGCTCAGGAAGATCAAGAAAGTTCAGGTAAGTTGTCACATCACTGATTTATTTGATTATTTTGAAGTAGGGCTGTTAACTGAACCTTTATAATTTCCTCGACGATCCATACACATTATGAATGAGCATTTCTTAAAGCATATCCTCAGGATCTTTTTCCCGTATGATTTTAATTCGGTAGAGTCAAAACTTCTTTCTGCTAACTGTTTAGTCAGTTCTTCAGCAGGGACATTGACGCGCAATCCCATGCTCACGCGCAACCATGGATTCAGTACATGATTCTGAAACACTGCGTTTAAATTTATAGTAGGTTTAAAAAAAAAACCTGTTCCATGCATTTTGATCGTTTACGGATTGCCCTTTTCTATAAAACAGCTGATTTTGATAACTGACGGTTTCAGTTCGCGCGTCGATGTCCCTGCCATTCTGTATGCATGGGTCCGAAGGTCCTGTAATACTGAGATAAAAACGCTTTTCAATTTTAAAGATCATAATTAATATGTAATTATTACTTTATACAAGTGGACTTTGGAAGAACGGCGTTTTTAATAGGTATGTTACTTTGTACAGAGCTTCTTCCGCGGCTGGCTGTGCCGGCGTCGCTGGAAGCAGATCGTGGACGAGTACATCAAGAGTCCGCACGCCGAAAGCATGCGCAAGAGGAACAGCCTTGTCTTCAAAATGGTGGAGGCTGAAGAAGAGTATCTGGAGCAGATGGAAATCATGGTGGGTCTTCAATATTTTCTTAGTTAAAACACTTTGTGGTCTTGTGAGTTTATTAGGTTTATGTCAGACATAGTTGGACTGCCATCACTATGATTATGTTTAGTTTCACCTTATGTGTTTGTCCGAATGAGAACCGTTTTATTTAGCAAGGGTAGTCAGATTATCTTATACAAATTACTAAGTTTTTCCCGCGGCTTTGTTAACGTGGAGGGCGGAAATTATCCCACAGGGACCTACTACCGAGATAAAAAGTATCCTATCCAGGCCATGGTCTACCCATGTGCCTAATTTCATCCAAATCTGTTCAGCCGTTTAAGCATGAAAGCGTTACAAACAAACTCACTTTCGCATTTATAATATCAGTTAGGATTGTCATAGCAGGTACACGAATAAATGGACATTTATTACGATGCAAATATTCAGTTATTTTCTGTTACGACATTCAGCAGAGACAGCTAGTATCTTCTTCTTCTTTTGGTGAAGGTTAGCCATCAACTCTGAATAATTTTTCTTGACCTTATCTACTATCTAAGCTAGTATAGATCTACACTACAGAAAATAAGAATATCGTGTTTTCAAATAAGGATTTGGCAAAGCTAAAACACTCCGATGTAATTCTTGAAGTTCTAATAAAAACATTTCTGTCTCCCCCAGGTAACCTGCTTCCTCCGGCCATTCAAAATGGCGGCTAGCTCCAAGAAGCCGCCGTGCACGCACGAGGACGTGAATTCCATCTTCCTGAACAGCGAGACGGTGCTGTTCCTCCACCAGATCTTCTTCAAAGGCCTCACGTCGAGGATGGAGTCATGGCCTACACTGGTCTTAGGTGAGTGTTATATGAATTTATTATTATAGTGAAATGCTCAGCTAGACATTCACTTCTTACGAGTATGTTGGGGATAATTTGTAAGTTTATTAATTTTGTGACGGCTGTGCGAATTGATTGTTCTTCGATAAAATATTACCTACCTACAATATACCAAAGAAAGAAAAGAATATACCAGGGAGCAGTGGTGGCCAAGTGATGACGGCTGCGACTTACGAGCTGTGTAGGTCGTAGGTTCGAACCGTCTGGGTTCGAACCCGCTTAAGTTTTTGTAAATTCTTTCATCACCACTGCTCTCAAAACGGCGAAGGAAAACATCGTGAGGAAACCGGCATGTCCTAGAACCATAAAATTCGAAGACATGTGACATCTAACAAAACGCACTGGGCCTGCGTAGTAGATTACCACTCCATCTCACCGAGAGGAGGCCTGTGTCCCAGCAGTGGGAATATTAGGCTGATTATGAATATACCAAGACCTACATTTGTATTTTCTGCTGATAAACGCATATCGTATTGACTGTTAAAACTTAGAACACTTTATCTATAAAAAGCCTTTTCCATCATTGCTCATCTCTCAATAAGCTCATCCCTAGATATATTTTTTAAATTATAAAAACTAAAAATTGAGAGACCCATCCTTCTATAAAACCTTCTACCAATTGAAAAGTAAACAAAGGATTACACTTAGTAGTGCACCTACATACAGGAGACCTATTCGATATGCTGCTGCCGATGCTGACCATCTACCAGGAGTACGTGAGGAACCACCACTACTCGCTGCAGGTCCTCACGGAGTGTAAGCAGAGCCAGCCGTTTGCGCAGCTGTTGGCGCGCCTGGAGAGCAAGCCGGCCTGCCAGAGTCGGTCGCTGGAGACGTTTTTGACGTATCCGATGCATCAGGTACGTTCTTTTGTTTATTGGTCGGTGGCAAACTAGCCAGTCTGCTGGTAAGTGGCATTGCCACTCGAGACAATTCTGATAAATGATTTATTTTCTGTAAGTAGGTTTGTACAAACACTTTTACACGGCAATTATACATATATTTTTTTAAATGTTCGGCGTTTCCTATCTGACTACTCTGAGAAGAAAGGCTGAAACAAACTCAGAGGTCACAGTCTCTTTTAAAGTACAGACATTATCTTGGTCAGATCATGTGAAGACCATGTAGATTGCTGTCTGAAATGATCTTTTGAGGTTAGAACCACACAGTTTGGGTGGACCTGTCCAGTCAGTGCACGCATTGGTCAAAAATCGTGCAGTTCAACTCAGAACTTGAGGAGTTCAACGATTCGACGGAAGTGTCGTGACGGATGTGCCATTAATTGCACCGACACCTACTTAAACTTTGATTTTAGTCTAAATCTAAATCTTTGTCCAAAACAAAAAAAATCATTCGCCTACAGACGGATAAAAAGTAATTCTTCCGAAATACCTGCATGTGAGATTTATGCCTATCAAACTCATGAAGCAAGAGACATTCCTAGGGAGTGACTTAAATACAAAAACATGTCGCCTGAGTTCGGCTTTTTACCGTTAAAATCGGACTTTCTTTGCTCTTTTTTGCGCGGAGAAATAAATATGGAAGTCGTTAATATGCAAAAGGCTTATCGTTCTTTTAACAATTTAGCAGGAAATTAATTACCCAAATTGTGTCATTTCGGCGGCGTGGTTAATTTTGTTTTTGGTTGGTAGCAAAAAGATGCTATAAGCTATAAGTACTGTCCCATTTTTGTATGCCTACTTAAGATATGCGCAAAGGAAGCCCTCGAAAATAAACTATTA
Organism: Apamea anceps; assembly: GCA_951799955.1. NCBI lineage: Eukaryota > Metazoa > Arthropoda > Insecta > Lepidoptera > Noctuidae > Apamea > Apamea anceps. The sequence goes on along the minus strand of OX637513.1, from coordinate 19,101,269 downwards.
TTCGTAATTGATAAGGTCGCGAATCATCATTTTAATCAACATAATTAAAACCAGATACTGACGTGCAAATTGAAAAAACGTAAAAAAATAATTGCGCGTGCTACCCGCGCTTTTGCCTTTAGTACCAAGTTAACTTTGAAATTAGTTCTAGTTATGAGCTCATACTTCGACCTGCATCATTCCAGATCCCTCGCTACATCATTACCCTACACGAGCTGCTAGCGCACACGCCGCACGACCACGTGGAGCGCCGCAGTCTGCAGCATGCGCGTGCGCAACTAGAGGAGCTATCACGACAGATGCACGATGAGGTAATGTAAAAAACTATTTGTAATTATAAGGAATGTGGTGATGTTGGTTGCACATAACTGCAAATAAGAATACGAAGAAATGTGTGTTTTTGAAAAACTGCTACCGAGTACGCTACCTACTGCTTCACAATAATAATTACACTCGTATCTAATTCATTCATGAAGGAGAACAAAAGAAATGAAAGAGAACAAAAACTTCACAAACACTCCCGACCGATCCGGCTCGAAGTACCATATATTTTTATTTACCGAGGGTCCGTATATTGGCGAGGAGTAAATAATATAGCACTATTATCGGTGTATATAGCGTATATTTAAATACTGCAAATTGCAAAGGCTCACACAAAATAAAAAACAAACAATCCTACTGAGGTACAATGCCGTAACGAAATCAAAGCGAGATCTGACTCGACGCCAACGCCATCTATCGAGCATAGGATCAAACCTAAACACTTTTCGAGCTATTATTGATCTTGCCATGATTTCGCTGCCTTTCCGAACATATGGTGACCACTTAATTTATTTATAGGTCAGCGAAACCGAAAACCTAAGGAAGAATTTAGCTGTAGAACGAATGATTATCGAAGGCTGTGATATTCTGCTGGATGTCAATCAAGTCTTCATACGCCAAGGTATAGTCTAACTGTTTAAATGCTAAACCCTCCATATTGGTGCCCAAGATACCTACAGGCTTGGGCACGCCACAATTGCGGCGATAAGTCCTCTCTTTGACGCACTCCTCAAAGAGAAGACTTATCACCGCAAGCGCCGTGGCGCCTCTCCAGCCACTGCTGTAGAGGCGCCACGGCGCTCTTCCTGTCATGTCCTCACCGGACACGGTTGTTTCGGGAGGTTCCTGTTCAGGATAAGGCGGGAGGAAACGTCAGGGTGTCACCACTGTGTGGATCGCCCGGAGGACACGGTGGAGCATACGGTGGAGGTCTGCCTGGCTTGGACGGAGCACCGCCGCGTCCTTGTGGCGGCGATCTCTCGCGTCCGGCCCTACTCCAGGCCATGGTATGGAGTGAGAGTGCATGGGAAGCCATCATCTCCTTCTGCGAAGCAGTAATACTCGTCGGGAGTCAGCAACCGACTCCCGGCTACCGTAGCCGCGGGCTTGCGGGTGGCGAGTAATGGGCTGCTCGCCACTCGGTAAGGACCAGGCCCGGGTCGACGGCGCGTTGTGTTCTACGCGCGCCTCAAAGAGATGTTAGCACAAACTGACGGGGTCCGCTAGGGCTGATGCCTGCCAGGGCCGCGGGTTGTTCGAAAGAGATACCGTGGCCCCTGGCATAGGCCACTGAAGGAACATGGGTGGGTTTTAGTCAGTAAAAGTCTGACACGCCCTCCCGCTCCGCCCAGAGCGAGAAACGTCATTTGATGATTTCCAAAAAAAAAAAGATACCTATAGGCTTGCCTAGTTTGGGGCCAATGTAAAATCTCAGTAAACTATTGAGCAATAAAGTTTTTTATTATTATTAACTTATTTTCCATGACGAAATAGAAAGAAAGAATAACATTTATTATACGACAGTTCGTGAAACATGAAATAAAAATAACTTTCTTTGGCTGCAACAAAAACGTTCATATCAGCATTAATGCCAGGCAATCAATCAAGTCATTGAAAGATGTAATTCCTAATGAGTGTGTCCTATCCCCAGGAACCCTGTCGCAGGTGGTGGGCAAGGGCCGGCGCGCCAGCCTGCAGCCGCGCCAGGCCTTCCTGTTCAGCAACCACCTGCTGCTCCCCACGCGCGCGCCGGGCGGCCGCCTGCACCTGCCGCCCGCCGCGCGCCTGCCGCTGCACGACGCGCTGCTCATCGAGGACCCGGCCAACCGGGATGACGATGGTGAGTGGTAGCAAGGGCCGGCGCGCCAGCCTGCAGCCGCGCCAGGCCTTCCTGTTCAGCAACCACCTGCTGCTCCCCACGCGCGCGCCGGGCGGCCGCCTGCACCTGCCGCCCGCCGCGCGCCTGCCGCTGCACGACGCGCTGCTCATCGAGGACCCGGCCAACCGGGATGACGATGGTGAGTGGTAGCAAGGGCCGGCGCGCCAGCCTGCAGCCGCGCCAGGCCTTCCTGTTCAGCAACCACCTGCTGCTCCCCACGCGCGCGCCGGGCGGCCGCCTGCACCTGCCGCCCGCCGCGCGCCTGCCGCTGCACGACGCGCTGCTCATCGAGGACCCGGCCAACCGGGATGACGATGGTGAGTGGTAGCAAGGGCCGGCGCGCCAGCCTGCAGCCGCGCCAGGCCTTCCTGTTCAGCAACCACCTGCTGCTCCCCACGCGCGCGCCGGGCGGCCGCCTGCACCTGCCGCCCGCCGCGCGCCTGCCGCTGCACGACGCGCTGCTCATCGAGGACCCGGCCAACCGGGATGACGATGGTGAGTGGTAGCAAGGGCCGGCGCGCCAGCCTGCAGCCGCGCCAGGCCTTCCTGTTCAGCAACCACCTGCTGCTCCCCACGCGCGCGCCGGGCGGCCGCCTGCACCTGCCGCCCGCCGCGCGCCTGCCGCTGCACGACGCGCTGCTCATCGAGGACCCGGCCAACCGGGATGACGATGGTGAGTGGTAGCAAGGGCCGGCGCGCCAGCCTGCAGCCGCGCCAGGCCTTCCTGTTCAGCAACCACCTGCTGCTCCCCACGCGCGCGCCGGGCGGCCGCCTGCACCTGCCGCCCGCCGCGCGCCTGCCGCTGCACGACGCGCTGCTCATCGAGGACCCGGCCAACCGGGATGACGATGGTGAGTGGTAGCAAGGGCCGGCGCGCCAGCCTGCAGCCGCGCCAGGCCTTCCTGTTCAGCAACCACCTGCTGCTCCCCACGCGCGCGCCGGGCGGCCGCCTGCACCTGCCGCCCGCCGCGCGCCTGCCGCTGCACGACGCGCTGCTCATCGAGGACCCGGCCAACCGGGATGACGATGGTGAGTGGTAGCAAGGGCCGGCGCGCCAGCCTGCAGCCGCGCCAGGCCTTCCTGTTCAGCAACCACCTGCTGCTCCCCACGCGCGCGCCGGGCGGCCGCCTGCACCTGCCGCCCGCCGCGCGCCTGCCGCTGCACGACGCGCTGCTCATCGAGGACCCGGCCAACCGGGATGACGATGGTGAGTGGTAGCAAGGGCCGGCGCGCCAGCCTGCAGCCGCGCCAGGCCTTCCTGTTCAGCAACCACCTGCTGCTCCCCACGCGCGCGCCGGGCGGCCGCCTGCACCTGCCGCCCGCCGCGCGCCTGCCGCTGCACGACGCGCTGCTCATCGAGGACCCGGCCAACCGGGATGACGATGGTGAGTGGTAGCAAGGGCCGGCTTGCATTCGAAGAAGTGGATAGGTTTCACGATTGATTCCTAAATTGTAAAATATTTAAGTATTGTAACAGACTTCCGAAATGAATAAAAATAAAAGTATTAATAAAAGGGGGTATCTAGAAGGAAAACGCGTGGGGTCGGTAAAGATGGAAGGAGTGAAAGGAGGCTTTTATCCAGGAGGGGGACAACGCCAGCAGGCTAAAAAACTACAGGCCTTTCGTAGAGATACTCCCCCATCAAGATTGATTGAAAACACCAAAGAATTTAGACAGGGCAAGAAACGCTTCTGTCAGCACATTGGCTGCAATACGACTTCCGAATTAAAGACGGGAGATTCGAAATTATTTGATAATATTTATATGCATCTTATTTCAGATACAACATCAGTATGTTCATCTCCCGGTGGCGACATCTACCAGGGCAAGGACTTCAAGATTCTGGTTGAAGTCAAGGGCGAGCAGATTTGTGCGCATTTAGGTAAGATCCCTGACTTTTTTTCTCCTATCTACTATAATTCATCTCTATTAACCGTCATTAGTGTTCATTTCCTTCGCAAGGAAAGAAATTACTTAATGTAATGCAATTATGTAATATGTTCTATTTTCATCATCTTTTACACAAATGGATCCAGCCTTTCTTTCTTCTAAGTCTTTTCTTTCCACATTCACAGTTTGTACTCTTTATAATTTATATCCTTTAGTAAACTTAACTTGCTGTTAACAGTCGCCGGCAGCGTCGAAGAAAAAGCCGGATGGACTAGCGAGCTAGCTCAATGCATGGAAAGTGCAGCTCTAACAGAACTTCTCCGAGCTTGCGGAGCCTGCGGGGCTGCGTCTGCCAGCCTGCCGGCCTGCCGGTCAGACCGGGCGCTGTTCACTGACGACGTGGACATCCGGTTCAGTCGCACGCTGAACTCCTGCAAAGTACCGCAGATTAGATCAGCGACGCCGCAACGGTTGCTGCAGAGACTGACGGGTGGGTGGTGGAGAATAAAGCTTGTATAAATCATTTTAATAAAAAGTTGGTGTAAAAGCTGGTTATAATGAAGATATTACGAGTAGATTATAATAAGACTTATGAAAGCTAAGATATACAGGGTGGCAGAGACATCGACGCGCTAACTGTAACCATGAATTCAGCTGTAATCATAATTCTAAAGTTTAATTCAAACTTATGTTTCAAATTGATGTTATTTCAAGTTAAACAAATATCAACTTTATTGTAATGGTATTTAAATTGATTTCAGAGTGACTAGCGCTATTGAAAAAGTTGCTGTGTAGGATTTAAAGTTATTTTTCCAAAAACTCATATTTGGTAAATAAATCGTGAATGCAGATTAGACTCCTTTTTTTTTTTTTTTTTGGGAAATCATCAAATGACCCCTCCCGCTCTGGGTGGAGCAGAAGGGAGTGTCAGACTCTTACTGACTAAAACCCACCCGTGTTCCTTCCTTAGCCCTTTATGTTCCAGGGCAGCGGTAACCCTTTCGGACAATCCCGCTACCCTGGCAGGCTTCGGCCCTATCGGGCCCCGTCACTCATGCTGACATCTCTTTGAGGCGCGCGTGGAACACATACACGCCGTCCGGCACGGGCCTGGTCCTGATCGGACGGTGAGTTACCCATTACTCACCGCCCGCAGGCCCGCGCCTACGGTGGCCGGGAGTCGTCACGCGGCTCCCGACGCCCGGAGCGTCTCCCGCGGCGGCTGAGGCGTGAGGTGCGCAAGGCGCGTTCTCTCGCCCACCCCGCCACCTCCTTCGCTAGCATGACTGCTTCGCAGAAGGAGGTGACTGCCTCCCACTCCCTCTCGCCCCGGACCATGGCTTGAACCAGGGCCGGACGCGAGAGGTCGCCGCCGCTGCCGATCGCCTCTACGAGGACACGGCGGTGCTCTGCCCAAGCAGGGCAGACCTCCACCGTATGCTCCACCGTGTCCTCTGGGCGAAGATTAGACCCCTTAGCGTAGAAATTTTTCGTAGGTTATCAAAAAACAAATCCCCATTTTTCATTGAAAAGTGCAATACCTACGCGGCCAAAATGTATGGCAGAGCTATTTTTTCCGACGAAAATTTCCAACGCCCCCTACGTTTAGGTATGTTCGGAATCACAGGTTGTGCGTCGATGTCCCTGCCACCCTGTATACAGTTCCCGGGCATTAATTATGGAGCATTGAGTTTTGGAAAGAAACTGTTACAAGAATGTATGATTAACAGAGACTACGTTCTATTAAGCTGAACTGCTTATAAAACTCGATGTACTATTTTTGTAATTGATATATTAACGCTACTCTACTCTACGCTACTTGTACTCTATTGAGATCTTCAAAATCAAGAGCCCAGTATACAGGATCAAATTAAATTAGCTAGTGAAACTCCGCTACCGATATCTAAACAAGATAAAACAAAAAAAAAAAAACACAATAAAGATTTTTATGACCGCAATTAGTGTAGTCACTTGAAACATCTGTTTAAAAAAATCAGGTTGTTTCTGTGTAAACTTCACAGACGTGATAGGATATCTCAACACGATAAAACAAAAGAAAACAGATTTTCAACTCAGAACTCATACCAAAAAAACATCTATTTTTTAAATTCATTTAATCGTGTTTAGACATTGATTCAAATCACGTCTGCAGTTTCGCTAGCTAATTTAATTTGACCCTGCATTCAAATGTTTTTTTTAATCTAAGTTCTATGAATCAATCACTATCATAAGTCTATTGCAGCTCACTACTGCACATTTTACAACATAATATTCCAAAATCTCTACCCCAAAATATCCACATCAAATCTTCCAGACCTCCGCTTCCTCTCCGTGGACTTCCTGAACACATTCCTGCTGACCTACCGCGTGTTCACGGACGGCGTGACGGTGCTGGAGGCGCTGAAGCAGGTCTTCTACGAGCAGTCGCAGCAGGAGATGGAACTGGCGCCGCCTCCTGATGCCAACAGGAAGGCCAGCGGGGCCAGCTCTGTTTCTGGTGAGAACTTGAAGCAGTATGAGTTTTATACGACAAACAATTTTTTAGTTTGAATATAAAATGTGTAACTGAATTAATGCACATTATGAAAGTAGTTTGTTCAGAATCGTTCGCTGAATCGATTTCTGTCATTTTTAATATAGGTAATTTTTTATAAATAATTCAAACTACCTAAATTACAGTCACACTTCCGCTGTACAGTCAAAACAAACCAAAATGGAAAAAGTACCTACTACGCTAGACCCTAATACGTGCGCGACTGATCGTGTGCGTAGATTTGTAATGTGACCACAATTTTCTCTCACAATCAGTATAACTAATTTAATAAATAAACAATGTTTTATACATAATAGTAAAAAATCAGTGTATGTATTATGATTATATTATAACATAATATTCTAATGGGGTGTTTGGTCTGCGTTAATTCCGGGACATGTTGTATAAATTCAACATAAGTAAGATAAAACAGCCTGAAAAGACTACATATCAATGAAAGCTGATTATGTTGTGAAATAGATAACTAAATACATAACTTAAATGACCCACAAAACTTCGGTAGAATAGGTAAAGTCGCAGATAAAAACACTTTTTCTTTCTGTGACTTTAACTCCATCTACAGCGTGCCGCTTAAATGGTGACATTAATTTAACACGTGACACATATGTACGGTTTCGCGTTTTCGTTTTTTAAACATATTTTAACTTCATTAAACGTTATTATTTATTTTCAATTTTCTAAAACAGCATTTTGGAGCCACCTGTACCCACTTAAAGAACTGTAGCGCAGCCCATCGCATCAATGAAATTAAAACAAATAACGTGCAAAGAGTTGGCGAATTGAAGGAAAGAGAGACAAAGCCCTATGTCGGCGAGCGGCGCAGGCGGTAGTTTCTAATTACGAATAATTTTATGTTGTTATAATTTTTTTGATTACTGGCCACTAGCCCTACCCGTGTGTTAAATAAATGACGCCATTGTAGCGGCACGTTGAATATTTTTAGGAACTACTCGTATATAGTAAAAATAAAAAGCTAGAGTAATCTACGATTCCAAAATGCTACCGCATTATAACAAATATATGTTTTTAATTCAACTTTAGTATAAGCAGGTTGTTACTTAAACTGACAGAAAAAAAGCACAAACTATTTCAGGTTACGGATCAGAATACAGCGACCGGGATTGGCAGTCAAGATTCTGGAGAGCTTCGCGAAAAAGTAAGTCTTTAAATGGACTTATTAGTATCATAGAAACAATTGCTTTGGAAATTAGGAGCAAGAAACGTGATTCTATGTAATAAAGTCTGTCGGATTTTAGGTGAAGATGAAGACAAACTGTCTCCATACTTGACGGCACCATCGCGAAGGACGTCAACAGTTAGTAAGGTAACAATCCATTCAGCAACGTTGGAGATGACAATCAATTTAAACTCTTGTCTTATATTACTTTGTGATAAATATTTCTCTAGGGCCCTTTGTATACGGCACGGTTTTTTTACGGTACGGCGTATAAACCGCGCCGTAGAAAAAATGTGTTCGTCAACAAGTTTCCATAGTGATCCACACAACACTGACAATCGAGCCTACACACGGCGAATAAACTGTAGTTTTTCACGGCAAGAAAAACGTGTGTGTACAAAGGTCCCCACGATGTAGAAAAACTGTATTGAAAAATTCTAACCTTACCTAGGTTAGAAGTTTTCATGACCATTTTCTTTCACATTCCTACTTTACTACTGTTTAAAAACGTGAAATAGAATAAGTGCTAATGTTCGAAATTCTGTATACACGCTCTCTAAAAGACTGAAGAGGATAACAGTCACTTAACAATACCAAAAATAATGGCAACATCATCCAGTAATGAGACGTTGAAAGGTAAAGGTACATACCGTTTTACTAAGTAAGTAGTTATTATTTTAATGTAAGATTACTTTTTAATACCCGAACTGTCTTAGGGCAAACTTTGGGTTTTCTTATGCAAACGAAAATCTAGTCTTGGACTTGATGGCCTATTTATCTCTATCTGGTAAAAACCCTTAACTATATCCAAACTTAGAGGCATGAGGAACAGGGCGTAAATTTCACTCCTTATCCATACTGCCGCCATAGGGAAAAAGGACGTTTCTACATGAAGTACGAAACGGAGAAAAAAATTATAAAGAATGTAAAAAACTAAAAAATGCGCTGTGCGAAAGGAAATAAACCATATAATCATTTTATGGTTCAAAAGTGTGTTTTAGAGTTTGATCTATCAGAAATTATATGTAAATTTTAATAAAATAAATGCTAAGTATTAATTAAATTACTTTTTCTTTTTCTTTTTAGTAAAAAAAATATAAGAAAATACGTGATACTGCAATGAAAAGACGCTTCTGGCTAGAAACGTCCTTTCAACTTAGTATTTTTTTAAACGTCTTTCCTTCTTAGTAATAATGTGTTACCAGGTTCTAGTTAACCAAATAAAAAAGACGTTAATAGCCATTTGCTGCTTTTCAACTTAGTAATAATAATATTCAATTAACTTAAAAAAATTGGTTGTCTATAAAGTCGGTTTACGAACAATAATTATCTTGTATTAAATAAAACACACAGTATGAAAATCAGACTTTTTTATTTTTTAAGAATATCAAAAATAGCAATTACAAACCTGTCTCAACATAAAGTTTTAAACTCCTCTAGAAACAAAAATTAACAATAAAAACTATCTAAGTTTGTACTTATACTTATTATTAATAGTACCTAATCACAGCTTTGTAAGGAATTCCTTATAATAAAGTCTTCATCATAAACTTGAGTGAGATCAAGATTAAACTAACACTACGACTTATAATTTTCATAAAAAAAGACAAAAAACAAAAATAGCAATAAAAAAACTTCTTAACATAAAGCTTAAAACTCTTCTAAAAACTAAAAATATAAAAACTGTCTAAGTTTGAACGAATTATACTTAGTATTAACAATAATCACAGCTTTCTATCTTTTGTAAATTTAGGCTTCATCAGCTTGAGTGAGATCAATACTATTTTGATCAGTAGGTAGATTATACCAAAACGATTTTCTGTTGTCTGGCATTAGGGGTGTCAGTTTTTGTATGATTGAAGACTTGCGCTCTTGAGTAATGCCTCTGCATTGATTCTTTGGTTTTGGAGGTGGTATCCCAGATTTTATATTTTTTAATCTCAGAAAGTCAAGTGAGTATTCTTCTTCATTATAGAAAGCAGTCTTATAACGAATGACGTGGGTGCCTCTAAGGAATGTTACTTCACACATATCAGATAAATAAGCTCGAGGGGAAGAATTTTGTAGTTTGTAAGTTGAAGAACAGTCTTCAAACTGACAAAAATCATCCATGTTCATTACTTTAACGATAATATTTGTTCTGGTGTTGGATACTGCTTGGTGAAAGTCTTCGAAATCATAAATGTGTTTCTTCCTCTTCATGGATTGCTCCACTTGATGATGGAATTCGTCTGCTGCCATGTGCGTGTGGCCTACCTCTAAATATTTTAATGTAATCGTTTCATAATTGACTTCGACTGAATTGACAAGATGGAGCAAATAAGAATACAAAGTCCAATTTTTATTCTGGGCTGCACAGTTATCTAACCAGATGACTACATTTTTCAGGTCTCTATTTGCCTGCAAAAAAGCTCTGAAACAGCTTATTATATCACTCATTTTGCGACCAGCAATTGCTTCATGCCATATCGCAGCATAAGTTTGCAAAGTAGTATTGTTTTTTTTGTTGCCTATTGGCACAAAACTTTCATTGAATACGATTACTCTTGGGCAAAACATTACAATTTTAAATTGTTCAATACGTGGGAGCATAATTACTTTCTCCAAATCAGCTGCAAAATAGGCAGTATCTGAGGTGTTGTTTGCGTTATTTTGTTTTTCTACATCTTTTTTGTATGCTTCCCTGGCTGATGTATATTTTTCCCGGTGTCGTTCGTAATCTCGGCATTCTTGACAATTTCTGTGTCTTTTCTCCTTGTACTCCGGATTGTGGATAAAAAACCTTTCACACACCTCACACTCTTCATGTCCTAGTTTTGTAAAACAAATGTTTAACTTCTTTACAACTTTTCTGTAGTAGTCATAAGAAATCTGTTCGTGAACAGGAAGTTCCTTCATATTTTGTTGTTCGTAAAAGTCCCGATACATTGTGGTTACTGTTAGGTCAGACGGAAGATATTTTCTATTTGGAGCGTGCTCTCGTCTGTAGTGGGATATGGAAGGATTAAAAGAATTTATATGTTCTACAATTTTAGTGTCGTCGAACTTTTTTGGATTAGGATTGGTTCCTCGCTTATCAACTGGAATGTTGTTTGTTATGTTACATAAGGCGTTCCTTACAGATTTATCATTTTTTCGACTGTAACCCAGCGTTTCTAGAAAAAATACTTTGCAAACATTCACTTTTGCCCCTGTTTCATTTGATAGAAAATATAATACGCTTACGTTTCTTGGCAGTTTTCTGTTTTCTTTAACGGTTTTCCTCTTAGGCTCTTCTTTAGACGTGTTATTTATTATAAAATATTGTTGCTCTTTCCAAGACATGTTTCTAAAGGAATAGTTTAGATTTTGTCTTGCTTCTTCTGTAAACTGGGTATGACATTTTTTTTTACATTGATCGTTACACCCTGGCTTAAGTTGGTATTTAGATTCCATATCTTTCAGTTTTTTAATTTCTTTTCTTTGCGCCGGTGATTCATCATACTTCTTACGTTTTCTGATTGTCCCCTTTTTTGTGAGGGTTTGTGGCGTGTCTTCGGCGCTTGAGACTTCAGGTGACTCAGGGACAACAACGTTAATTAACTGTGATGGGGGGATGGTATTTGTAGAAGAATCTGAATCTACTGAACATTTTGACGAATCTAAACTTGAGGGTAAATAATTTTTATCAAAAACTGAATCATCTGAATCAAAATCTAGGATGCTGTCTGAGCTGTTATGAAGATCCGCATCATTAATAGAGTTATTTTCGTGCGTAGTAGATAAAGGCAGCTCATAATTATCAATATTCAGGTTTGACTCCTGGGAAGAGCTTGTTGGTGGCACCAACGAAATTATTTTTGAGCTTCGATTATGCCGCATTTTGCCACACTGAAACAAACAAAATAAACAAAATTGTTAAAAAAAATCACCGGCGGGCGCAAAGGAAAGAAATACAAAAAACTGAAAGATATTATCTAAATACAAATTGCCTTAACCCACTACACACGGGGTTATGCTCCAAATAGAAAATATCTTCCGTCTAACTTATCAGTAGCAAAAATATACATCAGCCAGCCAAGCACACCAAAAAGATGTAAGTTTACTTCTCCCAAAACTCATTAAGAGCCTGTACAACGGTCCACTAGCGCCACTCCTTTAAAAAAATATTATCTCGTGACTGAGAAGGAATTATGAAAATCTGCTCAATCAGCGACCTCGGTAAGTGTGTCTAGAATTTTCTAATACCTTTTATTAAATTTCATATTGAGACATGAAGCAACTAAATACGACAAATAGGAATGTGGCCGCTTATCTTTAGATCGAATTTTGTTGCTTCGTGTCTCAATATGAAATTTTATAAAAGGTATTAGAAAATTCTAGACACATTTATCGAGGTCGCTGATTGAACAGATTTTCATAATTCCTTCTCAGTCACGAGATAATATTTTTTTAAAGGAGTGGCGCTAGTGGACCTGTGAGCACCCTCTTAAGGTAATAATAAAACAGGGTTTAAATGTATAAACTGCAAACTTTTTCATTGTGATAATTGGTACTCAACGGTGTAAACAAATTCGAGAAAAAAGCGTTTTCCTAGATTAAGATGTTGTTTTCTAACCGATATATTTAATTTTGTAATATTTTAACATAAAAGTAGGTATGACTTTATTTGGTAAGTATCACCTGATAAGTTTGCAGTTTATTTAATCTTAAATTACTCATGGGTGCTTGCTTAAATGCTTAAATATACATCAATTATAATTCGAGGAAGTTTGACTTACGATTTTTCCGTAGTTATAGCTCGGAGAGCAGCGCGCGCGCGTGTTCGCTCTGGCTTCCTGGACGCAACTGAAGTGCAGTATTCCAACCGCGAGCCCCTCTTCACCCCGCACAACTAGCAATACTAAGTAGAAAAGGCACTACTGCCACTTGCGCCTGCCTATTTTTCGTTATACTAAGCTAAAAAGGCACATCTACGCAGAACAGTCTTTTCTTCTTATGACCATGCAGAAGTGCCTTTTCATTTTATGATGAATTAAATATTTTGTAAATAAATAGGACGCTTCTACTAAAATGCGTTTTTTCAACTTAGTGTACGTCAGAAATGTCTTTTCTGTTTAGTAATATTTGATACATATTGCAGATACGTCTTATTTAACAGTAAGATTTATGGGATTCCGTTTAGTGTATGCGAAATATAAAAATACTGGTAGATGCCATTTTTTTTACTGATTTAGAATATGTATGTAACTCATTTTTAAAAAAAATGTTAGATGCGTCTTTTTTCCTTATGGCGGCAGCATAGATAAGGGAAGATCCTCCAACCAGACGGTTGTTGTGTGCGGTGATACGTTGTATATATGCTAGTTGCGCGGTAAACTCTATTTGCGCGATGCAGGATTTTGTGTGACGTAAGTGTGGTGCGTAGTTCCATCACATAACCACTAACAATGTTTCAAGTATTTTACTCTACTTTAGGAACATCACCGTCTTCCCCTGGAGCAATAAGTTCAGTCACTCTAGTTGGTAGTCCAAAGAAAGTCAGTCCAGTTAACGACTCGAATTCCAAGAAGAAACCAGCTAAGGACAATGATACTGTAACCGTTGCGCTGATGAAAGATGAGAGCATAGAGATGGTGGAACAGAATGAAGAAGACGTGAAATTTAAGGAAGAGGAACCAGAGAAGATCAAGAAGAAGCCTGATGATAAGTTTAAAATATCACAACGGTTTTCAGAGGTAAAAATAGTACATGATTTTAATGCTGTAGGTATTCTTGTGTGTAAGATGTTAGCCTATGTCTTGCTATTCGGAATCATTGGGCCTTGGGCCTCAAATCATCAAAAATGTGTCTTTAAACCAAACATATCCATCAGAAACAATATTTTATGTATAATATATTTATGGCTTGAGTCATCAACTGTAAATATTCCAGTAACTTGCGTAACTTACTGACTGTACCATACTAATAATTCGCCCTAAGAATGTAACTTGCTAAAACGACGTTAAATTCGAAGCTTTATATAGAAGGCTGCAACATGGCTGCATCAAAACCGCTGACTGCGTGGCGCTTAAGCTGTCAGGCAATGAGTGTACATCGCATCTGCTATCGTTATCGCTTCAAGTAGAGATTAGTGACAGAAACACAACGAGTTAAACAGTTTATCCAACAGCGTGTACGCACTATGTCGGAGTCTCCCCGTCGACTGCTACCGTCGTCGGCTGCTTCCGAAGCTAGGCGCAGGTCCGATAGTGCCCGAGAAACTGCCGAAGCTGCAGCTGCAGCTACAGACGAACCCAGACGGGCGTCCGATTCTGGGACGAGATTTGCTGCTAGAAGATCTGTGAGGTAATACTCGTAGATGTTGTATAAAGAAAACTATGTTGGTGATGATTTTAGGTGTGAAAAAAACAAGTGCACATAGTGAAGATCATTTAGAAAATTTGTATAACTACATATAACTAACTCTGAATGCCAAGTGGACCAGGAGACATGAAATCAAAAGTAATTTTCTTTCTTATACTATCAGCTGTACCAGCTGTTCTTTTTTACTGACAAGATTACCAAGAACACTCACAGAAAGACAACTTAAACCAAATCATCAGGTGATCAGTTAATATACTAATACTCACTTGTAAATTAATTGTACTCCCACGCATTCACCCTTACACAACACACGCCCACTCACATATTCACAAGACCCACCACACCCCGTGTTATTATCAAATGAACCTTGTGTGTTAAGAAGTTTTTCGTGTTATAAGCTACATGTATATTTTATTGTATGTCACCAGTGAGCGTCGCTATACCAACTCATCGATCAACAGTGAGCGGCGCCGGTACTGGGGCGGCTCGGAGCCACGCTCCTCTGTTACCTCCCAGGTGTCTCATGCACAGGTATGAGTACAATTTTATCTATTTCACAAGATGTAGCTAGCACTTTCACTAGCTAGTACCTAAACACATCTAAAGTGAGTAATAGCATAGTAAAATCTAGAACCAGCGATGATGAATAATGCGGGATTTACACAGTTGACTATAGCCGTAAAGTCTAAATAGCAATCCGGTTAGGCCGCAGGTGATTAAAATCGCGAGTTCTAAAGTAGGTTTCGTCTTTTGTTGTGCGTCGTATCCACATGCGGCAGGTGACTGAAAATGCTCAGTCGCAGGCGATCGATCGCCCGCCGCATGAAGGTCGACATTTTGATGCAAAATAAACTAGTCATCTGCAATTTTTACCGACCTGCGTAAATGGGGTAGCGACTCGCTTGTGAGGCGATTTGGTAAGCGGCTAACCGCACGGCGAAAATCGACCTAGTATAAATTCCCCATTATTTATTTCTGAATAACGATTGTTACACTTTTAAATACAGAACTATCGTCGTGAGACCAGCCAACCAAAAGCGGGTGTCGTCATCACATCATTCAGACAATCTCACCGAAGGTAAGATGAATACAACTCAGATTCACATCTAATCCATTTTTATCATAACATTATGTACTTGTAATTTCAAGGATTGCGAACTAACTTAATTATTGACCATCTAGCACACTTGGGAGCTCACAATTCTCAATGTTGTGGCATGCTAATCACCTTTTTCTTACCATCTAAAATTGTTTGTAAGTTTTACTAAAGTCATGATGCTTTTGCACGACATTCTATTGAGAGAGAGTCCTTCTAGCCTCGACATAGTGCCTTCATACTTAATGACTGTAAAAATGATAATGAAATTATTAATGTTGATTTAACAGCTTTGGAAAAGACCTCTTATGGTGAGTGATTGGTAAGGTAAAAGATGTAGAGACTGAACCTAGTAGTGATGCCGTAGAAGAGTATTTTCCATAATTCCGCTTTACCTAGCATTCTGACGTTCCCTTTTTTTATCAATTTTGTAAAACGTAGACACGACACTACAGCAAACACTACTGATATCGTCAAAACTGGACAAGAAGCAAATAACTGAACATCTTACCTTGATGCCAATAAAATGGGATACCTGACAGCACTAACAAGAAAATAAAAATTAGATACTTGCGTTAATTACCGTGAGTACACTGCATTGACAATTATAAAGGACAGTGCCAAGCGAAGCAGATATCAACCTGTATATCTATTTCGCCAAAACTTTTCTTGTATTTTGTTTGCGATTATTTTCAGGAATTTTGAACATCACAGTGGTTGTAATGTGTGTGTTCAAGAGGACTTTTCGAATATCAGGATTCTTTTCAGATTGACCTGCGGTGGATATTACCTATTCACCGTCTTTATCGACTTCGTTCTCTTCACTGTCACTTATCACATCAACATCTACAACTATCATTTCTTCTTCAAAAAACAAGTTCACACACAGAAATACAAAAATTTTGTAATTTTATATCTTTGGCTTATGAATAACTAGAATTAGATTTTATTTATTGAGAATTAGCCCTAACGTTAACGTCTTAATTCGGGTACGTATTACAATACCGAAATTTAAAAGACCGTATTTTAAAATACCTATGAAAGAAATCTCGAAAAATTAAACGCCGAATGATTGTTTGGTCAAAAGTTTTAAATACCGAAACTTCATTTGCCCGAACGCTTAAAATCCCGAAGATCCATATCCCGAGGTTTAAAATCCCGAAGTTCAAAATCCGGAATTTACACCCCAAAGCCTAAACTCTCTAAGACAATGCCAAAAAAGAAGCTTAACATAATAGGTAACATAACATTAAATATCGATTGTACCGAAATATCAAAAATGATTATACCTAAGCTTAAAATGTCTAAGAATGAAATGCCGAGTGATTAAAATATCGATTATTTAAAATGTTTGATTTTACATTCAAAAATATGTTTCTGACTCTCGCCGGCCGTTGCCGTGGCACCGCTTGCTTCGCTCGCTCGGCTCGTGCGTTTTGTGGTCACAGTTCAACCTAATCTAGCTGTTTCGATGTAAAAAAGATATAAATGCGTGTTACGCTCGCGGGTACAGAAACATATTTTTGAATGTAAAACCAAACATTTTAAACATTCGATATTTTAATCACTCGGCATTTCAATCTAGGATACTTTAAGCTTAGGTTAGGTTATAACCATTTTCGATATTTCGATACAATCGATATTCAAGTTTTCGATGTTTTGAACATTGACATTTTGCCCGTAGGTATTTTAATTTACGACGTTCAAATATGTACCCACTAAGTAGCTAACAGTAACTACCAATGAATAAAACATTACGCAATAGAATAATTTTTGAGATCTATCCCGCTATAAAAATATTAAAACATGTTAAGCAGAATACCCACCGTCATAATAATTGTGTTGTAGTGCCATCTATGAGTAATCGCGGGAACTACGTCGCCGCTCTTTGGGATTTCATCCATCGGTATTTCGTCCATTCGGGGTTTCATCCTTTCGGACATTTGGACATCGGTATTTTATGTTTCGATATAACGGCTATCGGAATTTAAAACTTTCGGTATTTTGAAATTCGTTGTTTTGGACGTCGGTATTTCAGTCATAGTTATTATGAAATTTCGGGATTTTAATACGTACCCCTTAATTCACCTCGGTTATTTAATTAGGATAACAAATGCACATTCGGTTTTTTTTGTTAAGTACTTT
Organism: Apamea anceps; assembly: GCA_951799955.1. NCBI lineage: Eukaryota > Metazoa > Arthropoda > Insecta > Lepidoptera > Noctuidae > Apamea > Apamea anceps. Next base: position 19,083,861 of record OX637513.1, on the reverse strand, counting down.
GGAATTAGCGATTGATTAGGAAATTGGTATTTTGATTAGATTTTTATTTTTTCAAAATTAAATAGATTGTCAAAATTTGCATGTTTTATTGCGGAATTGAACGGTTAATATAAGAAGACATCATTTATTCCCAGAGGAATAACTTATCTTTCTAATTCTATCACTTTCTTTCCTAAACACTCACTATGCCTGTCTTTCTGTCTATGCATGTACACACATACTATTCTATGTTAATCTTATATTCTATCTTTATTCTTCACCATCAAATTCTACCCTTCACCACTTCATTCACTTTTTGAAATCACCACGAACCATTATCAGAACATCGTCGGGTCACATATTAAAATAAACTATTGCGTCGACATCAAATGCTATGTATTCACATGAATAATGATGGTCTAGGAGCAGCACATCTACCGCAGCAGTGGCATTTGCAGTGGCCACTTCAGCTTCATCGAATCCAAGATCGCCTCCACCAAACTCACCACCAGCTACTCGAAGAGATTCGGTTATATCTACAGCTGCTACTATGAGAGTGCTCAATGTTTTAAGGTCAGTGACCAAAGCTAACAATTTCATACCCAAGAATTCATACCCAAAAGTCTGTGCTTTTAGAATCTACAATTTGAATCTCATCGTTATTATTTATTTAGGCACTGGATCTCCAAGCACTCCCATGACTTCTGGTCTGAGGAACGTCTGCGAGACCTTACAATGGACTTCCTCAAAGAGATAGAAGGTAGTCCAGGGTTATTGCCAGCAGAACACAAAGCTGCAGCCCAACTGCTGCGGTTGCTGGAAAGAGCACCGGAGAGAACCGTTGATTTGAAGGCATTGTTTATTCCTCCTCATGTAAGTTTTCTCATGTACAATTTTCTATCTTCCTCAACAATACATGGATCTGTTTCAGAAAACTGTAAACTATAATGCCATTCAAATATATTTAAGCGGAAAGTATTTTATATTTTGTAGAAATATTTATTTACAACAAGCACTAAATAATTTTTTCAGGTGCCAACTAAAGAAAGCGTCGAAACACTCTCAGCTTTAGAAATAGCAGAGCAAATGACCTATCTGGATTATCAAATCTTCAGTTCGATCAACAGCGAGTAAGTTTCACTAAACTTTTGTTTAACTATATGATTCACAATAACTCTAATCATTATATTTATTCCTGTTGAAGGGAGTTCTTAGGACAGGCCTGGACGAAGGCAGACAAAGCTGACAGAGCTCCTCACATCCTCATGATGACTTCCCACTTCAACCACATCTCCAACTTGGTCATATCTGAGATACTGAAGAAGTATACTTTGGCTGGTATGCATCTATGAATTAATTGCTAGTGATTTACCATCTGTAGCACTACTTAAAGAAACCCACTATCGCACTATTTGAAATCTGTTTCTCTCTTGTATTGAATATCAGTTCATCAGGATACGACTTTTAGTTGTTATGATGATGATGATGATTGAATGTACTTGAAATCTTGCTTGAATTTTACTACAATAATGATGTGATTTTGAATTGTTAGATTTACGATGGTAAAGTAACAATATTCTAAAATATTTGAGTTTTTACCAGGCCGCGTAGCAGCAATAGAGAAATGGGCAGCAGTGGCAGACATAGCTCGTTGTCTGCATAACTTTAATGGAGTGCTGCAAGTGTGTGCAGCACTTTCGAACACATCAGTGTACAGACTCAAGAAGACTTGGGAAAAAGTGTCCAAAACGGTGTGTATAGTTTTATATAGTTAAATTATTGATAATATAAATCCTGGAGTAAGTGATACTAATTTTATAATTCGTGTTACAGAGTAAACAAACCATAGAACGAATGCAGACCATAATATCGTCGGAGTGCCGATTCAGAATTTTGCGAGACGCTTTGCACAGGTTAGTGAATCAAAGGACTTCAATATCAAGCAATGCTTTGTAAACAAATATTTGATGAAAGGGTAAGTAACCACAAGAACTGAAATATATCTTTCTTTTGTTTTACAGGTGTGATCCTCCGTGCATTCCCTACTTGGGGATGTATCTATCAGATCTATCGTTTATCGAAGAAGGAACGACCAACTACACGCCTGATGGTCTTCTCAATTTCTCAAAGATGAGAATGGTAAGTTGTTAATTTGTTAAGAACTTAGTACGTAACTTTGGTTCACAAAATTGACAAAACATAGAAAAATCAAAACAGCACAGCATACACTAGTGGAGGCTCTTTGAATGCACTTTTAAAGTAAAACGTCAACTAATACGATTATCAGTCATGCTATAATTAATATTTATGGTGTTGCAGATAGCGCATGTGATTCGTGAAATTAGGAATTTCCAGCAAACCCCATACAAGATTGATCATATACCAAAGGTAAGTGCATACCTGTTTTTCTTTATAAGTAGTTAAAAGGTTTCATTTTCGAAACGAAGAGAAAGGTTAATGTTATACGTTCGCACAATATGTATGAGTAGACTTACAACACACCCCTGTGGTACTCCATTTTGAACACTACAAACGTTGGCAAAAGTTACGATTAAACTTGTCAATTTGCTACAGGTATGTGACTTCCTGCTGGACAATTCCCTCGTAATCCCTGAGGAGCGCCAGTACACGCTGTCCCTGGAGCTAGAACCGCGCGTGTCCCGTGGCTCAGGAGCTGGCCTCCCCGCCGGCACGTCCCCGGGCTCCTAGCGGCGGCGACGCGCCTCCCTGGCCGCGCTAGCACCGCTGCGCAACGACCGCTAAGCGGACCAGGGGAGTCGCACACGCAAGCTTTGCAACCACCTCATCACCGTTAGTTCCACTTCTATGTGTCTAGTTTCAAGTGATTTGCGAGAAAGATGCTTATTGACTTTCGTAGTTAAGTTCTTTTGATGTAAGATGGGTTGCGAGTGTTTTGTTTGTGTCTGATAGAATGGCAGCTGGATTCTCAAATTTTACCCCGTATCGTAATCAAAAGCGACCGTCGCGCGAGCATGTGATCGACGCGATCGTTTGTATGAATTATGAAGTACAAACGCGATTTGCTTGAACGCGCGAGTACATCATGGTCAAATAAAAGAGCGTGATGATAGCTTACTTGCCCGACGATCGCTTTTGGGTAGGAAGCGGCCTTACTCAATTTTAAATCACACTCGCTGTCTCAAACACTTTCAAGTGTATTTTAGCAACAGAAAGACTTCAGTAGTTTGAGAATTCAGGAGTGAATGGCACAAAGAGTTTCTGTTACTATACCGTATGTTGTTGAAACGCAGGCTGTTACAGATCGTGCTATCATTAAAGCCTGCGTATTTAACGGTAACCATCTTTGTGATATTAGATTGCTCATATTTATTTTTCAATCTCTAGAAATTTCTAAAGTTTGTAAAATGAATATGAGCAATGATGACGATGCTGATAAAAGCGACGGTCATAGAAATTGCTCGAATCACGGTAAAACTCAAAGTAGCTTAGATTTAGCGATTAAATTAAGTTATACTATACCGTAGTATTTTAAATGCGATGTATTTTTAAAAGGAGTAGTTTAGTTAGCTTCTTAGATTCTCTACCGAGTACCTCTGTTCTAATAATCTTTTCATCAGCAATGATATATGTTATCTTCAGTTGAAAAAATGATTTCAATTAAGTTACAACTTAAAATCAAATATTGCTAAAGCTGTACGCTTCCGCTATGCGCTTGAAAAAAAATGATACGAACTTAACTATGAATAAACACAAATCTACTACAAACTTGAGTCTAAAGATTATAAGATTTAAGTTTATTAGGGAATAAAGAAAGTTATTGAAAACATACTTAATAAGGAGTAAAGTAAGGTAAGGTTAGTCATATTAAAGGCATATAGATTCTTCTTAAACTTTATTAAAAATGAGATTGAATGGAAGAAGTAAAAGATGCCTACAATGGTTCTCTATTTTTGTATGATCTTCATTTTGTCAATTAGGTAGGTAATACTCGTAATAATAATTAAGCAAAAACATATCACTAAAACATCTGACTTGATGCACTCAAACATGCATTATATGACATACTTACTTGATATTGTATCTATATATTGTAAATACTTATAGTAAGTTGTAAGACGGATTGAAAACTAAAATATTATTATGAAAAAATAAATTTTATTGGAGACTCAAATATAACAATATTACACGGGAATAAATAACTTGATTGATGACGGGATAAAACTTTTAGTGTAAAAGATGGACGGATGCATAAAAATACTAAAAAGAAAGTCGACATAAAAGATCCAAGAATATAGAAACCTTAAGGTACACTTGGATAGTGAATCTTTAAAAGAGTGGTCGTTAAATTAATACGAAACTTATCGTTAGAAATAATAATAATAGAAATGAGAGCTTTTGTAAATAGTTTCCAAAAAGATGATAAAATATATCTTTAAAAAACTTAGGTAAAAGTAGCTTATAATAAAATCGATGTCTCCCTATGGATATCCCAATGTTATTGATATCAATTACCTCTGTCTAGTCAAATAGTGGAATGAATGTTTCTTATACAAACAATTCTTAAATATTATTTAGCATTTGTGTGACATAACCTACAATGCTGATTGAAACATCTTTCGTATGAAGCATAGATGGTAACCCCAACGGAAGGAACCTTGCTTTGAATAATGTATGCGGTTTGGCCTAAATTAAACTTTAACATCCAAGGCCAATTCTCGTAATTAAAAACGTTCAAAATCTAGTCGCAATCTCATGCGACAATCAATGTCAAAAACTTGTTAAAAATGTAGGGAAATTAGAGGTATTTTTGACAGATTGAGACTGAGATCAGACTGTGAACGTTCTTAAGATTACGAGAATTGCCCCTGTGTTTGAAAATCTTGACGAAGAAAATGTTATGAAGAGGTACGAAATTTTCAAATAACATACTTTCTGCAATGACTTTATTGGATGAAAGAAAATGTAAGATAATTTTATTATCCTCTTTATTTATTACCATACATATCTTCACACTATTCCTAAATAAATGGTGTACTTTTACAAATACTCGTGGCTACTTGCTTGTGGTGGCTTACTTTTAAAAATGTAGACATTTTATCTAGGATTGTGATTACAGCGCGAGATTTATTCAAAGCGTCTTTTAACGTAAAGTATATGAAACAGTATGAAAGTGGTTGTTACATGTTACTATGGTTGTTATTGTCATTTCGACTGCTTTTACACGATCGTCTTAAATATTTCCCCTGTTATTCTACCGTGCTTGTTAGTTATAATGTACTTTAAGACTTTAGGTGTACCACAAGGAGCTATAATAAGACCCGTTTTACCTTAAACATAATGTGAAGTATGCTAAAATTACTTGCATTGGATTGTTTCTGTTTTATAAGTCTTATCAGAATAGTCAATTCGATCATTATTAAAAAAATATAGCGGTGGTATGAGTTTATTAAAAGGAGTATATTACTGAATATGTCTAAAGGTGAATAATAAAATATTACGTTTTAAGTACTCCTTAGTATTTAACATAACTGTTTCAATAAATGAATATAATTTTTGACAGTATTATGATCTATAGTTATAGGTACTAATTTGATGTTAACATAATTGTTCTTTCCTCGAGTTTTAAGAATGATGAAACTTCTTCATGATGTCTGACGTAACTAAACGTGATTCCAAGTGAGAGTACTGTCTGTAAGTCTTTTCTACGTCCTTTTCTATGTCATTTAATGTTAGTGTTATTATAGATTTTAATGTATTGTATTGTGTAGTCGAGATGAGATCATTGTCGTCTACAGGCATTGTTTTCTTCTTAGGCAATGTCAACTTCACAATTTTAAGAATGATACTTTAAGATGTTACATCGCGAATTATATCATAAAGTCTCATAAGTATTCGCTTGATTGTGGCAAAGTTTAGGGTAATTAGTACGTATGTAAAGTATAAAAAGTACTGTTATTATCATTATAAATTTTAAAATTATTGGCTGTTTTAAATAGGAATTTTTAAATTATAAAAAAAAAATATTTTGGTGATTTTCCACTTACCTTTATATGCACAATTTTTAAAAGTATTATCACTAAAGGCTGTCACAACTACTTATCTAATTTAAAGTAAGATTTTAATTATGACTTGAATAGATACGAATCTTATCATTTCATTTGTTTAGTTGTTTAATAGTCTTACCTGAAATATGATTTGTATTCTCTTTCCCTAATTTAAATAGATTAGTAGCCCTAAGATTGAAATATTTTAATCAACGATTGGATTAAATTACAATAAACTGTACTATGAAAAATGATTATTATTGTAATTTAATTACAATCGTTGTAAAATATGTACCTACTTATGAAATTTCAACACGACTACGCTTCGATTTTAATATCTCTTATGAAATATCCAATAAGGATTTTTAATGAATACGTAATTATAAAAAATATATTTTAAAAAGTAATCTTCGGATCTACCTCTTCAATAAATGTTCTAAATATTACAGAATTAAAAATCTAATAGGTATCAAGATTATATTTATAGTTAAGCGTTGTAACTTTACGGTTCCGTGTCCGATTTATATTTATTTTGAAAATATTAAAAACGAAAGTTTATTGTATAACATATTTAAGTGTATATTCTAACTAGTGATTTTTGTTTGGTAACATTCTGAAAGTTGGTATGAAAAGAAACACATATCATACAGAATTGCTTAATTTTCTTACCCATGGCACCTAATTAATGTTACGGAATAAAAATCACTAGAAACTGATTCGTATTAATATAATTATGCAATGTTAGATTTATATTATTACATTGTAGGTGCTTACTGAGTAATTGTATTATGATTTATTAAAGAGTCCTGTATTTTTTCTATCATTGTAAAGTAACTTTAAGATTTCATTTGTTGATATTTCCTTTCTCAGCTAATTTGTATTAGAGGCGTCGTGGAATTCTGCCAGGGTGTCTTTCTTATTTGGTCTAAAGATAATTCACAATACGCCACACAAAATACCACATTTCTCAACTATCAAAAATATATAAATAATAAATGATCCTTCCAACTAAACACCTGTTGATTTTAATCGAGCAAGCCAACGCTATTTGAAGAGATCAGGAGATGAGGCGGACTTACAAAATGAATAGATTCATACTTGATTGAACGCCAACAATCACGAATCATCACGCAGCAATCAATGAATCAAAGACTTAAAAAAAAAATATGTCCGAAGAAAGCAATGCAATAATATTTAGTAGTTACTTCCACAATACGTAGAACAAAGCACAGGAATGAACTCTTATTCTGGCTTTATTCCAACGGCTAATTTTAGTGTTGTACCAGCCACTTGTGACGGCATAGTAATTGTAGGTAATGCCGATAAACTGACGGATTTAGAAAGACCTGTGGCTTGATCTTGCGGCGCGCCTAGAAAGCTTTGAGTAAACATGGTGGAGAGAGGCAACTGTAGTTATATGAGTGCAATTTCATTTATTTATGATACATCAGTATCTACATATATTGCGTGTGACTTAGAAAACACTCACTAGCCTCTATTCAGTTGGTTTTAAACGGAAATTATAAGCACACAGCTAAGCCAACCCCAAACATTTTGGAAATGATAATGATGATATAGTACCTATCCAGCATTACTGTATTAATAACATAGATATTGATGATGAAGACGATGTTGGAGTAAAAGTCTCCCTCTTTTTGTTGGAAAGCTTTAACTCTGATCATTTCAAAGATGAAACATGAAACTACACTAAAAAGCGATTGCTTGTCTTAACTACGTTGCCGAAACTACTATTTAAACAACAGAGTTGAAATTAAGAAGAAACTGTAACATATTTGTCTATCATCTTATCTTTATTTAATTTATTTATTTGCTTAACAAATTGTTTATGAATTTCGACAATATATACGAAGTTAGTCAGTACAGAAAAATATCAGAACATATTATGTAAGTTGTCGTGAAGATATATAGATGTTTAAATTAACAGATACAACTTTTTGCCCACTGCTCATGGGGTCATTGGGTCTAAATCACTATACAGTATCTAGTGTTACCTACTATTATAATTAAGAAATACAACACGTATGAAATTGCACCTAATGTACAAGAAACAATGATATCTGTGTTAGATTCTAAACACCTAACCATCCACCTAAGTAAGGCAATGTTAGAAACCTATGTTTCGAAACTTATCCTAAAGGAGTCTGCCCACTATGCCGTATCATACCATGACTATGCTAGGAGCCGTCATCGACCAACACCGTCGCGTGCCATGCACGGAGCGTCAACAATATTGTCGGCCAGAATATTTGGCCGTTGCCGATACGGTCCATGCATGGCATATTCTCTCGCAACTTTTCTTTTTCTAAAGCAGGGTGAATCCACTAACATCGTGGTCGTCTGATATATTTTCTCTTTCTTCTTTGTCTAAAACACTGGGTATTGTTGCCAATTCATGGGCAATTTTCGAATGGCCACCGTATAGGTAGAAGAAAATAATTTTTTCAACAAAAATATTCACTCGCTTTTCCAGACGCGTCTGCCTCAAGCGAAAACACAGCTGAACTACTACAACCGAGAAAACAGGAACCGTACAAATATGATACGCGGTTGCTACGGTCACTATAATCGATATGCACGGGTATGTTACGCTGTTGATACGTTCTAGTGAGCATAGTAGTACGATCATGGTACAGTAAGTTGTAGTGGACAGAATCCATAATACTTCAAGTCAATTCAATCCAAGTCCTTGTCTTTAATCCAAGCCAAGTGTTTTACATATTGATATTAAGATTGTTCCACAGACAGAATTAAGAACACACAGTTTTAGTTAACTCTCTCTCTCTCCCTCTGTGTAACTTTACTATAGAAAAACTCAATGTGAAAATTCGAAAAATTAAAGCACTTGGCAACCTTATTGAAAATATGATTGACAATTTAATTGAAGCTCCTTATTCACTGCTTGAAAATATTCTAAATGATCATAATTTGGCTGTGAGTGTGACCACATTTGAATAAAACTAATTAAATACCTAATAGATCGTGAAAATCTAGATAATTTTTTGCATAATGTAATCTCTCGATGGCCCCTTAATAATTAATTTATGTAGATAAAACTATATGGTGTCGCTCAGTGATAGATTAAGACGAAAAACAAAGTAAGATGAAAGGAAGTCCGACTTGTCATTATTGACTATATACGTGTAGGTAGCAATTTATTTCATGCAAATCAAAGATTCTCAAGGATGTAATGATTCAAACCTTATCACTACCTATAATCATTTTGTTATTTTTTCGTATTAGCATCAATAAGAATGTGTCCATGTTCTGCGATGATGTCATAACCACGTTTATTGATTTTTCCCGTCTCAGAAACGATATTTTTTCAGAATATGAATTAGAACTCAACTAGAATTGGTTTTTACGGTATATTATTCAGTTTAGTTGTATCATGTGAACGAATTGTATTATTGTTCACTACGGCATTATAAATTAAACTGGCAGGGTGTCATCTCCGCTGTGGAGGTCCCTTGTTACAATAGTTATTTAATTATAATTTTGATTTACATTTTAATTTTGATTCTAATTTTAATTTTTTTGTGTTATTTTTATTATCATTTTAATCTACATTTTAATTATTATTTTTATTTTATTTTTTGTGTAATATTGTTATGCATGATGTTTTTTATTTTATTTAAAATTTATTTATTTTAAAATTAGTTTTTCATTTTATTTTATTAATAAATATTTGAAGTTCATTGCGTGAACTGCCTGGATAGTCTGCTCGCTACAAGTGTAAGTTTTGTGATGATGATAATCTGTGTTCGATACTCAGGTTGGGAAATTCATAATACCAAATGTTTGGCACTATACCCGATAATTATAAAATGGCTCGCCACCTATTACATAAAACCTTCTAGCCGAGGAAATATGGGTGAAATACACTTCTGCCAACCTCTTCAGAGAAAATATCATGATGTATGTTCATGATGACATTGAATATAACATGGTCGCGTTTCTATCCTCATCCGTTTTAATGCTGCTTCCTTTTTCCTCATTAAAGATTCGGTGTACAATTACGTCGGCCGCCTGTTCATGTATAAATATTTACTACGAACGTAAGTAATCTAGTCTATAAAAAAACTTTATTGTGTGTCATACGATTATCAACAGTCTTAACATAGCCTTATTGTAATACTTATAAATAATAATATGTACATAGATGCAGTACCTACTTGAAGAGATAATCGATAGAACTACGACATGCAAGATTCTGAATCCATCAATGTATTAACAAAAGGTGAAGATGAAATAAATGATGATGATAAAATGAACTTACGACATCATAATATAAATGGCTGGTGTATAAAAGAGAAAGTGATATCTGAAAATAAATGTGAGACAGCTTCAACGTTAGGGTTAGGGTCATCATACGACCATGACATTAGAAGAGATGGTGATTTAACAGCGTCTGTAGCTAAAATACCTATTTCCGTAGCTTTAAATAAAGAATGGCTAGATGATCCGGTATTACATAAAGATTTGGCTGGCTTATAATAAGAGTTTTAAAACAATATGTTTCATGCTAAATCTTGGTACCTATACTTATCACTGAGCGACTTTAAAATAACTATATCTGTGAACTAAATGTACTTACTTACATGTAAGTAAGTTGTAACCATAATATATGTTTAGAAATATGCAGTTCATACAAATGTAATAGATTATGTTCGTGTTCTGTAGTCTCCAAGTCTACGCCAAGTCAGTGCATTGAGAATGAAACAATATTTTTTCTGATAATTTTGATTTTCTGTCAGATTATTTTGTCAGAAAGGAGATTGGTTCGCTTGATCACAAGTCATTTTAAACTTAAATGGTAATCATTCAGACGCTTAAGATGATACATAGTATCTCTACTGATAAGATATATGATAGGTATCTATTTATAATTTCATACGCCGTATAAGTATTAGTGAACGATTCAGATAATCTTACCTGAATCATTCACTTTTTTAATGTTTCAATCTGTTAATTATAATGTTTCAATATGTTATATGTAGTTTTAGTTTAATGAAATCCAATAAAAAACTTACTTTGCTTTACCAAGCCATAATGACTACAAAAAAGATCAAGTACTTAGATATGCATATTATTGATATTGAAGACACAAATAGATTTTCGAAGCACAAATAACTTAGACATAATGCCCTCTACAAAAACAGCCATGGTTGGAGTTATCGATGTATTCATTATTCATGAATTTTGTATGAGCATTCAATTGTTTGTCTGTCTGTCCTTTCGCAGCGAGTTGCTATGCTAATGAACTTGAGTCTTTTCAACGTTAAAATGTTAGTCGAATGTCCTTGACAGATTTTGAATGTAACATAATGTAGGGTTATTGACTTCTAGAATTAGTAACTTGATTATTTCTTTTGCATTTTTTTATTTCGTTCTAAGGCCTGATTTTTTAATCGTCATATCATTTTTTCTAAGGCATAATTATTGCGATTTACAGCATTTATATAGAAAATATGTCAAACTGTTATATTTATTCTTCAGTTATAATAAGTTATCTGAATATTGAAAAATCAGCTTTTTAAATATAAGTACTTTCCTTATTTTTATGTGTGTCCTTGTCATATTTCTTATGCATCATTAATTATTTATTTCTGGCGATTGTTTCATTACTAGCTAGATACTTAATAAGTACAGACACCAGCACATCAAGCTACTACAATCTTTCAAATTTCTTTAATAGATTTTCAACTTTATTGCTATAGCGTTAAGGTTCAAGGTTGATTGGGAAAATTTGACAGTTTCGGGTAGCTTGACCTGCTGGCGTCTGTACATACTCCCACTTGAAACAAATTTTTCGCTTATATTTAGTAGCACTTTGCACTTTTATCGCCGCAATAAAATTAACGATCACAGGTCAACGTAATCTGAGCCAAAAGTCAATGACGTTGGAACTAATTCCGAATGAAACATAGGTACAGACGCCAGCACATCAAGCTACTACAATCTGTCAAATTTCTTTAATAGATTTTCAACTTTATCGCTGAAGTATTAAGGTTCAAGGTTGATTGGAAAAATTTGACAGTTTCGGGTAGCTTGACCTGCTGGCGTCTGTACATAATATCTTGGGGCACTACTTTTTTATTTTTTCACTAAAAGAACAGAATCTTTCATGGGCAATTTCAATAACTGTACCTATGAACAAATCGCGTCATCATAGATGATGATACCTAACCTCTTCACAACTATGTATGTTGGGGTCGGCTTTCAGTCTAACCGGATGTAGCTGAATACCAGTATTTTATTAGATAATACAATACCCCTTGGTAAGACTGATTGTCAGATTTTCGGGCTTCTGAAGACCCGTAACGACTGACAAACGACAACAAATTAAACATGTTTCGAATTAAAATATTTTTTTTAATGCTTGTGATAGTTTTTTTCATTGCATGAAAGAGGCAGCGGGAGTTTTTTGCAAGGGGGAAATCTTGGCTAGTTAGTTTAGATTTGATTGTGATGAGAGAAGATACGCTAAACACCATCAAATTTAAACTGATGTAAAATCACGGCACAATTTATACGCATTCAGATAAGAAGTTTATAACTGAACTATTTTTATACTTTATCGATTATTATTAGTTTCGATCAACCTTTAGTATGCCACGTAGACCCACGCGAGGCACAATGGTTTTTTAATTATTTCTGTAATTACGGCTTTCAACCGGGAAGAAAACAAAGAATGTATCTACATACATTCTTTGTTTTCTTCTAACAAAGATTGCAGTAACAAGTATTGCATTGCAGTAACATTTTAGAAGTAAAAGGACTTCTATTCTTTCCGTGTGTTAGTTAGTAGGTACAGACGCCAGCACATCAAGCTACCCGAAACTGTCAAATTTTGCCAATCAACCTTGAACCTAATGCTTTAGCGATAAAGTTGAAAATCTATTAAAGAAATTTGACAGATTGTAGTAGCTTGATGTGCTGGCGTCTGCACTAGGCAAAACTCTCTCAGGCGAATTTTTTACGAGATTCGCCACAGGCTAGCGAACGTCTTTTTCTTTTGTATTTAATGTTTGTTCCGTTCTATTTTCGTTCTTCTTTGTTTTAGACATAAATCTACTAGGAATTCTATAAAAACATGTTGTTGATATCATTAATTTCCTTGATTATTCAGCTCTATTTTTACTATATCATGTTTATGCTTTCCATAAGCGCCTTAAAATCCAATCCTAAAATTTTAAGCTAAAAATAAACAAATTACCTCGCATCACCGACGACGTCTGCGCGGGAGTGGTCCTCAGGAATTCCGTTAGGAGCAAAAACTTTTACGGTTAAGGAGAGAGGGAGAGCGAAGTATATTTCTGTCTCAGTCTTGTTGTGGGTCAAAATGACGTACAGCTATCGTCTAAAATTTAATATAAGTGCCAGCATTATCTGTGTATTCTCCAATCACGAGAATTAGAACCATGCATTTTATTGGCTTTTTCTATATATTTCTCAACGTATCTGACTTGGTGTAGACTCAACAACTGTTGTTGACAGATCTGATTTCCTCAATTGTTGTTCCCTTCACAATAAAGTTGTTATTGTAAAGTTTCTATTTGTGTCTTATTAATTTATCCTGGTACTCCTTTATGCTAACCACATTTGTTGCTTCCATTTTTTTAATTAGGCTGCTAACAGGAAGTTGGTATCAACTTGAAAGACTGTTAGATGTGGCTTAGGTATTTCTGCATTGTGTTTGATAAAATTATTTATAACACTGTGTGACCTAAATTTATACTTACCTAAGTCACGCTTTTCTGTGACTTATGTAGTTGCATATTGAGACTGAATAGTAGGTATAGGAAATCCTTGAAACAGCAGAGCAAAATTACAGATAGTGGGTAAATTGGGAAAACCGGCGACACCCAACTCAATTGCTCCAGTCAAAATTTCAAGAGATGCCCAAGTAGGGGGAATAGTATTCTTCACGTGACCAGAGGCCAGCCCTCTGGTCACGTGAAGAGTATACTATTCCCTATTTTTAGCCCAAAGAATCAGCATTGTCATCCAACGTGGTAATGCTGCCAGCCTTTTGGGCACTTATCCCATTGACAGCGATGCGGACAAATTTTTTGATGCCCAATGAGCTCCTGCCTTTCTTTTTTCATTTTTAATACATGTATATAATATATTTTAGTTTTAACTTGTAAATTCTAATTGTTGTGTCTGTGTGAATAAACTCTTGGAATAGTTAGACTACGAGTAAGTATAAATAAATAGTAAAATGTTTTGATTAAGCTGTGATAAATGTAGTAAACCTTCAAAATTTATCTAAACAAACCACCGGAAACTATGAATCATTAGAGCAAATGATGATTAATGAAACTACATTGTTACTAGCAGTTATAATTAGGTACAACGCTAGCTGCAAGTCTGCAACATCAAAGCATACTATTTTTTATCGCTACTCTGAAACGACTGGATAGCTTATCAGTTGTTGATAATGTCGGTAAGTTTATTTTACTTAATTTATTTACCTAACTACCGACATTGATAAGTTTCAGCACTCAGTAGGTATCGTGACATACGATAATATCGTTTGATATACGAGTATAGGTACACGCGTCGCCACTGAATGATGCATGCTTTTAGGAACTACGGTCTATTTTGTAATAATCTCAATGTTAAAACTTAGGTGAAGTAAGCCGTCATTCCACCTGCAGTGCGATTCTGTAACCATCTCACCGTGAAAAGTTAGGTGAAGTGAGCCTAGAGTGAGCTGTCAATAGTGTCATTCCCTAGCATTAGTTGGAATGACAGCTTACTCCACGCTCACTTCACCTGTGTTGTCACGGTGAGATGGGTACAGAATCGCACTGCTGATACTAGGGATTGACACTATTGACAGCTCACTCTAAACTCACTTCACCCAACTTTTCACGGTGAGGTTTTTACAGAATAGACCGGCTGCTCAGAATGGGCTAAATAAACAAATCTAAACATTTAAAAACTAACTTTATTACGAAGTCATAAATTACAATATCATACGTCGGTGGGTCCGTTCTCAATCCTAGCTTCTTCCGCCTCCTTCATGAGAGGCGATGACCCACACAAACGTAGATCCTTGGTGTACGCGATGACACCCACAAACAGACCAGATATGACTAGCCAGATACCTCCCATGTAGAACGTCAGGTCCCAAGACCCGGTGATATCGTACAGCATACCTGGAAATTACAAAAAATTCTAAGTTCTAAAATTAGTCCTTCTAGAATGCGTGGTACCAAAGTGACGGTTTTCATGCCGTCATTCGGAAAAAAGTCGTGTCACTTATGAGGTGGATGCGGGGGAGTCACAACAGCATCCTGAAAACTATAGCTGAAGATGTGCGTGCGCCTGTGTTGAGGCATTTCGTTCGTCTGGTGATCTTTTAGGGAGGTATCTCACTGTTGGTTATCTTGACGGGGCGAGGGTGTCTCAGCACAGGGGCATTTGTGATTTGTGTTGTTTATGTGAGTGTTGTCCTTTGTTATTGTATATAAGTAGGTACTAACAATAGTTTTTCTAAGTTTTTGTACACTAACCAGTGGATCTAGTTGTCCCAAAATATATAATTTTGAATTTGAAAGTGGAAATAAAGCATGTTCTAAGAGATGAAAGTACTCCTTTAAACTAATATAGATAGTTAAGTGATATTAGATATTTTACCTAATAATGATTTAAACAATAATGTGGCGAAACGAGTTGGCTGTGGCGTATGCCTTCCAACCAAAGGTCTGGGACCCCAGGGTCCCGAAAAATGTCAAGAGACGTAAAAATAATAATGTGGCGTAATATACATATATTCAAATATTTGTAAGTATGCCAGTCCATAACGAAACATAGCATCAAACATAGCCTATAATGTTCCCACTGCTGGGACACAGGCCTCTTCTCTTGAGTAGGCCGTTCAGTCATTGGCTTTGCTCGCGGACAAACTCGCGAAATTACGATTTCTGTAAATAACTTCCTAGCAACAGCGGCATGTGTTTAAGAATTACGGGAGTAAAGCTTAATAACTGTTACTTAACTTATAATTGTTAACTTATAATATGTGTTAAAAGCTTTGGATGTAAGCTTTATACTAGCTTCTGCCCGGAAATTCGTCAGCCTGTTTCTTGTTCCTCCGACCCATAGCCCGCCCGCTTTATAACCTCATTTTCGCTTAACGTTTGTATGACTTTTTTTCTTTTTGCTCGGCTGCTAAGGATTGCAGCTTGATGTTAAATAGAATTATCAAATCCGACTGGTACTTTTAGAGATTAACGCGTTCAAACAAATAAACAAACTTTTCAGCTTTATCATTAGTATAGATTCAAACTAAATCGTAAACACTACCACAGTTTTCATATATGAAGGACAACGTTTTTAATATTCTTGAATATATTACAGTTCTTACCTCCAATAGGTGGTCCAACCAAATGCCCAATACCCTGACTCAACAGAATAAGTCCATATGCCACAGTAAAGTTATCAAGAGGCATCAACTCCATCAGAATCGTCGGGGTATACGAATAGGAACTGGCGAAGGAGAGGCCAAATACTGCTGATATGACGGCTAGGGCCCAATAGTTAGTGATGAAGAAGGGATACGTAGCTACTGAGGCTCCGCAGATGATGAGGCAGACGGCGTAAGTCTTGATCACGTTCAACCAAGGCTGGTCGCCTGCCCAGCCGAGGGCTACCTAGAAAACGGAAAAAGAAAATTGTTTTTGTCTGTCTCTTAGGTGTAGCAGGTTTCCGGTAGTTATTGTGTGCCCAAAGATCTTATAAGAAACTTGGCATGCTTTAATATAGGTACTGCTCCCAAGATTAATAAACAGTTATTAAACACGATGTTTTCGAGGAGTAGAACCCACCTTTCATCTCATTTATGATGAGCACGTAGGTAATTAAAAAGAGAGATCCAAATCTAAATCTATCTTATCACTCGCATCGATTTTATCATTCTGACAACAACCTTGGCAAAACTATAAAGCTCGATACCATATCTAGTACTTACAATTCCAATACTGCTAGCAACTCCAATAATGGCAATCATCATAGGTCCACCCTCCACATTCATTTCGTTCATGTAAGAATTTAGGAAGAAGTACGGAACTATGAACCATACAGAGAGAATCAGGGAAGACAGGTTGAACATCAAGAAGTGGAATTCCGTAAACATTTTGAAGTCAAACATCGATTTAAGAGCCATTCCGAAGCGGTTGTACCATCTCTGCAAAACATAAAGAGAAGTGTTAATCCTACTAATATTAAAAATGCGAAAGTTTGTAAGGATGGATGGATGGATGTTTGTTACTCTTTCACGCAAAAACGGATTTGAATGAAATTTGGCACACATATGGTCTATAACCAGGATTAACATATAGGATTTTTATCCCGATATTCCCACGGGATCGAAACTTACGCGGGTAAAACCGCTGGACGCAGCTAGTACAATAACAATTCAGGAAATAAAGTATAGCCTATGTATATTATTATGACCTTACCATTTCATCATCAGATTCAGAATAAAGGGACCAAGATGAATTTCTATACATATCTGGCAAAGATGAAGCTCTGAGCTTGTATCTAGTGATTGACATCATGGCACCACGGTGCATCATGGTGGTTTTATACAAAGGCACATCTCTTAAGTAATGATGGTCCGTAGATATTTGTCTGAACCAGCTTTGTTGTTGCTGGTGTTGTTGCGGTTGTAACGCCTTTGAATCTTTGGCAACAACTTTCTGCTTCGTAGCATTTATGTTTGTATTTGATTTCACAACTTCAGTTTTCACACCTTCGCTCTCACTCTTTTTTGCTTCTCTCTCCGTCCCGTCTTTAGGCTTCTTTGCTTTCAATTCAATTGGTAACTGAGCAAGCGGTTTCGCATTTGCTGGATTCTCAGTGTATACGTTGACCTCAGAATGCCTCCGCGTTAACACATCCGGATAATTTTGCAGTATGATGTTGTACAGCCGTTTGTTTTGCATCAATTTGTCTATGACTTCAGCCGGAACCTGTAAAAATTAAATAAATCTTATGTACACTGTATATGTAGGTAATATAGCGTCATCTAGTCAAAATGATGTGACGTACCTTTTCATTTTGTTGTACAAATGTCGGTAGATGTATAGCTGAATACATTCTCTTGGTCGTTTGGTCCACGTTTGCTTGTGTGGTCGCCTCTAACTCTTCCGCTTCCTTTATGCTTGTTGCTAACATCGCTAAAATGTATTCGGGGCTCTTTCCAGATTCTAACAAAGTTTTTAATTCTTCAGAGTCTAGGTACGCTGATTCTCCTCCAATAGACCTTGACGAAGTAGAACCAGCACTCGATGATTTTCTAGACCTAATTTTTGAGAGCTTCCGCTCTCGTTGTTGTTTGATTTCTAACCACTCTGGGTTCTTCATTAATGCTCCACACACACACATATTAAGTAGAGTACCAGCTAATAAAACAATAGTATTTCTCCAATCGTATATTTCTAAGAAATAATGAGTCATTGGTGAATAAATAAGCGTACCAAAACCTATACCGCACGAAGCCAACGATACGGCTAAATTTCTTCTCTTATCAAACCAAAATGCTACCGATACTACAGCAGTTACGTATAAAATTCCCATCGCTAATCCACTTATAAACCCGAAAGTTAAACATAACATTTCTACTGAGTTACTGACAGCAGCTAATAGAAATCCAATAGTAGACAGTACACCAGCGGTCATGGTCATAATTCGGCATCCATATCTATCAACTAGGGCACTCATTATTGGCCCCGCTAATAACGGGGTAGCGATAAAAAGACTGCCAATCAATGATGTTTTTGATTGCGTAGTTTCGAAGAATATAGTAAATTCCTCATGAAGGAGTCCAAAAGAGAATGCCAGGCCATCGGCACATGCTGATACAAGGAACGCTGACGCTACTACTACCCACCCCCACCCGCCATCTGGTATCGGAGGTAGTGCTACATTATCACTTTCGTCTGAACATATACTATCTTTATCATCTAGTCCTAAGAACTTGACCCTTTCGACGGGTGACTCTGACTCATCTCTAGTAAAATGGGCAACTATGTCTTTTTCTTCTGATTTAATGGAATTAATTGTGTTGATATCTGTATTGTCGTGGTTGTTTGTATGGCCATTGTTGGATTCTTCTTTGAGTTTCTCAGGATCCTTTGTCTCAACCATAATTGTTTCGTTATAGCATAACGTTGATTTTATTTGTAGATTCCGGTGATCTGAAAACATAAAAAATAACAATATAATGTTTGTTTTATATTCAAGATAAATGTACGAAGTATTCACATAACTATAACAACTATACATAACTATTAGACAGAGGTTTTTCAATATATCGTTCCCTATTGTGTGATACAATTAAATGTAACTAAATTGATTCGCTGCTTGATGATCAGTGACAGGTTTCATTTCAATAATTAGATGGGGCTTAGTATTATTACATTTTATCATATACATCTAAAATCCTACTCAATAGGCCACAGCAATGAACGAACCTTAGTGGCATAATCACGACGCTTACTGTGAAGATTAGTAATTGTAGTGTGATGTCATCAGATCGTAGATAGATGCTGGTTCATATTGACCTGGTAGTATGCAAGGTGCCTGGTAATATGCAAGTCTACCGATCATTAGGTATAGCTAATTTTAATAGGTACTATATTTAGAAAACATTTTCCTCATTCCTCCGCATCGCATGCCCCCCGGTTGTCATGCTACGGGCATGATTCGATAAATGGCTCATAGTGCTAGAAATTACGCTTCAAAAGTTAGGATCAGTGACCGAAAACAAGTCTAAGAGCGGTTCTGCACTGCATGCGATCCGAATCTGCCGATCTATTCTCTACATATCTCATATCAGAGTTCAATCTTAATCGGGAATGTTCTTAATTCGAACTGACGTTCGGATCCAGATCGCAACCTCTGATACAAATAGTACTATGGCTAGGCACTATTTCGGACGGACATTTCTTGGATTCAGATCGGATGCAGTGCAGAACCGATCATAGTCAATAGCTTTTAGTTGTCAATTATTTCGATTAATTAAATGTAAATTACCACTGGGCCACGACTGCTCTTCTCTCTCTAATTACACAAACCCATACCTTCCTCCCAGAGTGTTGGCCCAGTGGTAATAGCCGCGACTTACGTAGTTGTAGGTCGTAGGTTAGAACCCAGACAGGCGCTTTACTTTGCGTAAATTATTTCATCACTACTGCTCTCAAAACGGTTAACGAAAACATTGTGAGGGTTCTGGCATGTCCTAGAACCAAAAATTCGAAGATATGTTGTGGATTACGGCTTACTCTCTTTCACAGAGAGGAGGCCTGTGTCCCAGCAGTGGGAACATTATGAGCTGAGCGACCTTGAATTTGTGGACCAGCCGGACCGTCATTGTCCACGTTTCGGTGCCATATGTCATGACGGGGAGGACGCTTGGGCTGATTATGCTAAATGTAAATTGTGTTGTTAGTCGGCCGTCTGTCGTTCATAATGAACGTAATCAACTCGCCGTTAGTTGTATTCAACGGGTGCATATATTATGAGCCCAACGTCTGACCCAGTCAGTTAGATATTTAAATAAGGCGCGTGCCTTCTAACACCCCTTGTAGCGAAGCGTGACGGCTGTGGCATGCGTTGTGCGTGGTGGGATGGTGGTGCGTGTTGGATCATTGGGATCCCTTCAAAATGGTTGAGCTGAATGGTGTTGATCCACACGTCATATTCGTGAATGGGCGCCATCATTTGAAACTGGCCATCTCAAACAGACTGACTATACTGACTGACTGGTAATGTTATATTTTTAATTGTTTTTTTTTCTCACATATAGTATGTAGCACAAGAACAATGAACAACAACACAAACAAGAATAATGATCCCGGAATTTTGTAATATCTTGATTTAAAAAAGTGTCCTTGGAGTTTCTTGTCCGTTCTTCTCCATAGGGATGGAATGGAATGGATCGTTTTGGAATGGGCAACTAGCTTCAACTTTCTGACCAATTGACCGACTCTTTGGCAATCCAAAAGTGCCCGTAAATAGTTCAATTGAAATAAATGCTTTGAGTATAACTTTTTTGAGTTTTGGTGTGTCCTTAAGTTTGTTATTATTACATATTTATTACACGTTTGGAAGATATCGATAACGGCGATAATCGTCGCAATCAATGAAAGATTAGCGGTTAGTAGTATGTTTATCAATAATAACGTGTTTATCTTTATAAACGAACACGTTTATAGATATCAAACGTATACCAATTTGACTTTTAATTTCGATGCGGTAGGCGCGGCTAAAATACTATAGAATAATCAAGTGTGTTGCACATTGATTTTGTATTGATCACAGTCTAATTCATCCATACTAATCAATTATAAATGCGAAAGTAACTCGATCGGTCATTTACATTTTCACGCTTTGAGGGCAAAATGGATTTGGATGGGCACACGGATGCATGCGGGCGAAGCCGCGAGCACAAGCTAATTACTTTATGATTGTTTATTTTAGGTAGATACTCGTACAATACATGTCATATTATTATGTCCTAGAACCATGTGACATCCAACAACCCGCACTGGACCCGCGTGGTGGATTACGGCCCACTTCCTCTCACCGAGAGCAGGCCTGTTTCCCAGCAGTGGGAATGTTATAAGCGGATTATGCTTATGCTAGGTAGATATACACCAATCAATATTAAAGGGTGGGCCATCTAGCGTTTTAAATTTGAAGTACCGATTAGTTTGACTTTGAAAGGTAGAATGACATTCATTTTTTGACAGGAAGTTAGATTTATGCAAAGAGTATAATTAATAATACGGGAGGATTTATGTTTGACATTTGCAAAATGGGACGCTATACGCTCGACCAAAATTGGGAAATATTAAAAACGTACTTTCTAAGTAGTGAGTCTTTAATGTAAACTTTACATCTCGGTGGCTATGTCAATAAGCAAAATTGCCGCAGATGGGGTTCAGAGAACCCACACGTGGCTATTGAGAAGCCAATGCATCCACAACGAGTCACTGTTTGGTGTGGATCTTGGTCTGGCGGCATCATTGGGCCATTTTTCTTCGAAAATGAGCAAAGAGGCGCCGTTACCGTCAACGGTGAGCGTTACCGTGCCATGCTCAACAAATCTTTGTTTCCAAAAATTTAAGAGAATGACATGGACGACATTTGGTTTCAACAAGACGGGGCCACATGTCACATAGCCAACGTAACCATCGATCTTTTGCGCACTGTTTTTGAAAATCGAATAATCAGCCGAAATGCTGATGTCAATTGGCCGCCTCGGAGCTGCAATTTGAGCCCTTTGGATTATTTTCTGTGGGGAACCATTAAGGATAAATGTTACGCAAACAATCCAGAGACAATTTTATTGAAATGTTGAAACATGAAATCGAAGTTGCCATTGAAGAGATTCAAACCGAAACAATCGAAAATGTACTGAAAAATTGGGTTGATCGGATGGGGTAGGTACTGCCGAGCCAGTCGTGGTAGTCATATGAATGATATTGTGTTCCATTCTTAAATGACAAAATTCAACCTTTCCAATAAAACCAGAAATTTGTAAAAAAATCAGTAGTTTTTCTTAGCCGATTCAAATTTTAAATTTGAAATACCGTTATACCGTTAGAACAAAGTTAATCAGGCTAACATATTGGATAGATCTGTATCTACAGATCTATCCAATATGTTAGCCTGACTAACTAATTAGGTATCTATCTAGATACCTAAGTTTATTAGGGGTCATATCATTTCGAGTATGCATTCGTAATCGCTGTCGTCACCCCACTAGTAGGTAAACTTATATGGTTAACCTGTTTATTTAATGAGTATAGAACGATGACTGACCGTGACTACTGGCTATCGTCATCTCGCCATAACCGTGTAGGTACAGTGCATGTATAACGATAGCGGAGACATTTATAAATGATTTCATTGTTATGCAGTTAATACACTGATCGGATTTAAGTTAATGAATGAAACCTACCGCATCTTGTAATTTTTTTTTTTTAATTTTTCTCAACAACGTAAACAACCAAGGAGTAAACAACGCAATGAATGTTGTTGATCTGTCAAAATGAAAGCCTCACCTAAGTAGTTAGTGTTTTACGCAATTACCCCATAGGTTTTCTCACGATGCTTTTCCTTGACCGATGTCAATAGGAAAACGTCCAAGATAAACTCAGAAAGCAAAAACCTTGTAAATTATGTAAGTAAATGAAAATACTCTAATGTAAAACAAAACGTAGGTCTAGTGCATGTTGCGTTTAGTTTTTGCATGCTATTATGAAATAACATGTGACTCATATTAGCGCTCGTATTAGAATGAGGAACTATTTATGGGGCGCAGGACTGCTTTTCAAAGAAATGGATGTAGGTATGTATGACTCAGTCATGTTGACTCATAATTTGCCTTTCATTTTTTTTCCTAATATATTGGCGTCGGTTTCCAGTCCAACCAGACGCAGCTGAAAGTTTTTACATCAAGCAACTGCCATCTGACCCTTTAAATGTCCTTAATCCATTTACGGTGCAAGTAGGTGCTTTAGGGACTATTAAATGATACACGTTATAATTTAATTACGTTTATTACACGCGAACGTGTTTATATCAACGCGCCTATTAAGTATATAACTGTTTTTTTTTCAAAACAAAGAACCTACCTATCTATACTGTAATATTATAAAGAGGTAAAATTTGTTTATTTGTATGTTGGGTGAAATCTCCGAAACTATCATCATCATCTGCCTAGCCTTTTCCCAACTATGTTGGGGTCGGCTTCCAGTCTAACCGGATGCAGCTGAATACCAGTATTTTACATGGAGCGACTGCCTATCTGACCTCCATAACCCAGTTACTGGGTAATACGATACCCCTTGGTAAGACTGGTTATCAGACTTTCGGGCTTCTGACTACCCGTAACGACTGTCACTCCCACTCTATCCACGAATGACAGCCGGGACCAACGGCTTAACGTGCTTTCCGAGGCACGGAGGGGTCTCGGTATGTAAAGATGGGCACCCATCCACAGACCAACCGCGGCAAGCGTAGCTTAACCTGACCGATCGACCTGTGCGGCTGTTATTATTTAGCCACGGGCCCCTCTGATCTCCGAAACTATCAGTCGGATATAAACTATCAGTCGGATATAAATAATTATTTTTGCATTTGATAGCCCAGCACCCTAATTGCGTAACACACTATTAATTTCAATCTGAATCATTTTGGACGACGTTGCTAATCCATTGCTCCATATGTTCGAAAAATGTGTCTGCTCAACAACGTAAATAACGCAATGAATGTTGTTGAACTGTCAAAATTAATCCCATTGCTACTGATAGTGTATTACGCAATTACCTCGCAGTTCTTGAGGAAGGTCATAGGCTATTTAACATCACGCTACGATAATTAGGAGCCGAGCAAAAGGAAAAAATTCAGAAAGAACGCTAAGCAATTGAAACAAAGTATTCGCACGGGCGAGCGATGGGATACGAAGCGATGTGTCGGGCGGGGCCCAATATTCACGTGGACGAAGTCGTGGGCTAGTTCGAAATTATTTGAAAGCTTATTCTAAACTCGCTTGAATGTTTGAATGCCAGCCTATACTACATAAGGTCGACTTTTGCAGAGAACCTTTACAATACTTATACACCGTTAAATTTTGATCGTTTAAATCCTTAAAAGGGGTCATTGTACTCATCATTATGAACAAGTTTTACTACGGGACCAACCCTGAAATCGTGAAAAAAATCAGTTGATCCATAGATTTATGTTCGCATAACTCGACATAATGTATGGATCAACTGATTTTTTTTTTTATATTATAGAAATATTAAGGTTGTCTAGACGGCTAGACTTGTTGTCAGACGTGTCTTACGTCAACTGTTTCAGTAAATTACAAAATGTATTAGTAAAAGAAAAACAAAACGATTCAAAATTTAATCTGCCCAGCCTTCTCTCAACTATGTTAGGGCTAGCTTCCAGTCTTACTGGACGCAGCTGAATATCGGTATTTAACATGGAGCGACTGCTGACGACCATAACCCAGTTACTGGGTAATACGATACCTCTTGATAAGATTGGGTGTCAGACTTTTGGGCTTCTGACTACCTGTAATGACTGTGAAAGATCAACGAACGACAGCCGGAGCCAACGGCTTTACGTTCTTTCCGAGGCACGGACGGGTCTTGGTATGTGAAGATGGTCATCCATCCAAGGACTAACCGCGGTATGCGTAGCTTAACCTGACCGATCGACCGGTGCAGCTGTTATTACTTTGCCACAAGCCCCTTAAGTTAAGCACAATTATAGTTACACGGTAGGTTATCATTACATAACCAATTGTAAACATGACTGACCTTGTTTCTGATAACATATGTAAACCAATACATAAATACTTCCGTTATTTAAAATGGAAGACTTTGTTATATTCTTGTAAACCACATGTTTATTGCACGAAACACTGAAATCCTACTAATATTATAAATGTGAAAGTTTGTATGTTTCAAAGTTTATTAGGCAATCACGCAAAACGGCTGAATGGAGTTGGATGAAGTTTAGCACAAAGATAATAAAATTTATAGCATGGATACTTATTCCCAATATTTCCACGGCAGATACAGACTTTTCTTGCGTTTTTTGCAATTTGCAGGTCAGGTTGTATGTAGAACGAAATATGATCCGCGACCGTACCAAGTACCTACTTAAGTATGTA
Source organism: Apamea anceps (assembly GCA_951799955.1). Classification (NCBI taxonomy): domain Eukaryota; kingdom Metazoa; phylum Arthropoda; class Insecta; order Lepidoptera; family Noctuidae; genus Apamea; species Apamea anceps. Next base: position 19,058,127 of record OX637513.1, on the reverse strand, counting down.
TTTACAGAATTATAATAATTAAAATCAACATAATACAACCCTGTAAGTCCATATAATCCTACTTAATGAATATTTCGTGACATATCAATCAGTAGGATTATTTGAAGTTAACGATATTATGATTATAATTCTGATAAAGACAAAGATATTTTATTTTACAAATATGGATAAGTACGGTAGACGGTATATAGGTTCAGCCATATTTTACCAGTAGGCATGCAAAGTATCAATTTATTTATCAATTAACAATTCTGTTACGCTATAGTACGAGTATACTTTGATTGAAAAAAAAAATAAAAATAAATGTAAGTACCACAAAAAAAATACACACATTGTAAACACATACTTTTTACGGTCGCGAATTTCACAGCCACAATTAAATTCCCAGAATCGATTACGATCATTGTTCGTACTTCGTACCTACTAAAAATACATAGGTACCTAGCAGATAATATTTTGTTACGTTTTATTACTGATCGATAGGTTTCATAATTATTTTATAAAGAGCGTAAATTTACCTCATTTTCTAATCAGGTCATATTTACCTACGGCAGCTTCTATGCAGCTGCGATAAACTGTTGTTATTATCCGTTTGATTAACTGAAAGTCTGAAACCGTGTATAGAAACGCTGAAAAATTGAGGCCTTTCAGGTACGTAAGAAAACAAGGCACAATTCTCGAACTAAATAATTAAAGGAGTCATTGGCGCCGATTCCCTTGTTCACAAACTAAACTAAATTTAAGTTCAATGCATCTTTTTCTTTCTATTTAATTTAGAAAAGGACAGAAGATAAATATTAGTTTAGTCCTGTCAAACTAGTCAGTGCCTGACGTAAATTGACGTATTTTTAGCAGCCATGTTTTTAATCACGTCTAATCTGTCTATGGAGTATCTTAATTTGACAGGAGTAAACAAATATTTTATCTTCTGTCCTTTTTTTAATGAAATAGAAAGAAAAAGATGCACAGAACTTAAATTTAGTTTAGTTTGTGAACAAGGGAATCAGGGCCATTACCTGCCTAACATTTTCCCAACTATGTTAGGGACGACTTCCAGCCTCACTGGATACAGCTGAATATATGGGAAACACAAAATGAGTATATCATTTATTTATAGTTAATTAAAACGGCACAACACCAATTACATTAATTAACATAGATACAAGTATTACGTTGACCATAATTATGTTAAATATAGTTTAATTTAAAACTAGCATGGCACAGTGCATTCCCTTGCATACTTTCTGTCACAGAACACCAGACATATAAATAAAAGATCGTAAGGATCGTAGCGTACGTACAGGGCGTTACAGTACGTTTCTGCCTACCCCCATGATAAATAATAAATGTGATAAATGATAAATGATTTTATTTTGTAAGTAGGTTTGTACAAACACTTTTACACGTCAATCATATTTTAAAACTAGATGAAGTCGGCGTTGGGAAGAAGGCGTGAGGGTATATGTATGTGGAAAAACTTTTAAGAGTGAGTATGAAATATGAATACCATGTATAAATAAATACATTTTGATTCAAATTAAGTCTAAAATATTAATACATATGAGTGAAAAAAAGAATCATAGGGCATCAAAAAATTCGTCCGCATCGCTGTCAAGAGGAACAGTGCCCAAAAGGCTGGCAGCATTGCCACGTTGTATGGCAATGCTAATTCTTTGGCCAAGAAACAGGCCAGCCCTCTGGTCACGTGAAGAGTCGACTAACCGCTTGGCGATATCTCGAAACACCAAGTGGGCACTCGGACCCCATGGCCCTAGTATTTCAACCCCAAACGGCTCGAAGATATAACTCCCAGTCAGGCTGGAATATTTTCGCCGTTTGAGGTTTTCTGCACCAGCAGCAGCCGCTCCAGCACAGCCTACCGTGCTAGGAAGATGGGATGGCGCAAGGGTGTCGACACATGTTGCATCCCCTAATTGAATACCATTGACTAGCAGTAGCAACAGAGGTTATGAAAAAATCCTCTCCTACTTTATAAACTTGCATTATCTTGCTTGCATTATACTGTAACTTATTTCTTGTGTCGTTTTATATTTCTGTTAAATATAGCTTGTTACACAGCTATACGGTTCAAGCTAAATCTTTTTTTCTTAATTTTTAATCTTTAGTTTATCACTGTATTTGAGAATGTTGATTCACCTGTTATTGGCAACTGTATTAACCCATAACTGTTATCTACTGTTATTTGATATTTTGTATACAGAAGCTGTTGGTGTACACCTTTATAAATAAATTAAAATTAAATTATTCTTAAACACCTAAATAATACAGACTGGACACGATTTGACCATAAAACCATTCAGATAAGGCCCTACTAAAACAGTGCAAGCAGCACGTAGCATGTTTGAAGGCCAATCGCCAAGTTTATTCAACAGTTTAGCGTCTTAATGGATATCTTCAACAGTTTAGCGAGTTTAGAAGTAATCCATATGCTCCTGTTATGATTAACAACATCATATTTCATTATTGTTTGGGAGATGGATCCGTTTTGATCATGAATGATGGGGAGAACGTAAATAGTTTCGGGGAAACACGGTCAAGTGGAGTTCGCTGTTTACGGGCGGATCGGGGTCTTTCTCCTAACTATGGTGAGTTCGGGTTAGGGATTATTTTGTAGTAAGTAATATGTTCATTCCTTGCTCACCACTGTGAAGTGTGATGGGTAACCATCTTCATATACCAAGACCCCTCCGTGTCTCGGAAAGCACGTTAAGCCGTTGGTCCCGGCTGTCATTCGTGGTTCATTGACAGTCGTTACAGGTCGTCAGAAGCCCGAAAGGCTGACAACCAGTCTTTCCAAGGCGTATCGTATTACCCAGTAACTGGGTTGTAGAGGTCAGATAGGCAAAAAACTGGTCCTTGTAAAATACTGGTATTCAGCAGCATCCGGTTAGACTGGAAGCCGACCCCGACATAGTTGGGAAAAGGCTAGGCAGATGATGATGTTCACTCCTAGCTCAGGAACTAAACCAATTTGTTTATGTCCAAGAGTGCAGTTTGTTGTAGTAAGTAAAAAAAAAAAATACTTGACCCACTTCTGCTTCCAGATGTTTTCTTCCAATCAATATAATTATGTTTATGACACAAACATCAAACTAAGTTGGTCAGCATTAAAGAAGGCCGTATTTAGAATTTTTGGGACAATTCGCACATGACTAATAAATTAGCCTTTATGGTGAAGGGCGGCCGTTTTTGGGGGACTGTCTTTTGTAATTTTGACGTTCGAAAAGTGGTAATTCTCAGCCTAATTTGAATAAATGACTTTTGATTTTGATATTACTAAGCAAGAAAATACCCACCTACAAAATTTTTATCAGCATGGATTGGATACCGCTCCTGATTACCTACTACCTACCTACTACCTACTGACGTTGGTACTAACCTTCGTGTTAAATTAATTAAATTCAATTTAATCCTGTGATCTTTGTAGAGAAAGAGATCGTCAGATAATTTCTGCTTGTATTTACGTAAGTCAGTGGAAACTACAGACAGGAGGACGCAATATAAATGAAGAAGGATTTAAAATAAATACATATTTTATGAGAGTCTAGCCCAAACTTTGCTAAGACGTGTCATAAATATTAAGTACGAAGTTTGTCCATTCAACGATTCGATCGTCTCGTCACTCTCGAATTGAGAAATTTTGGTACTGATTGATACTGATTGATATACAGAATGGCAGGGACATCGCCGCACAAACTGAATGAATTCTGAACACGATTCTAGAAATAGAAATTTTTACCCGCAAAAGTGCAATACCTACGCGGTCGAAATGTATGGAACAGTTAATATTTTTTTACTAGCCGACATATATAGGTACCCCGAGCCCCGAAGTATATATTATAGTAAATAATGTTTATGTGTATTAGAGGTTTTCAGCCTATTTATGTATTTGTTTGTGTACGTTTTTATTTGTAATTCAATAATTTTAATTACTTTTTTTTATCATTGTTCGGTTCAACCAAAGCACCTGCCGTCTAATCTTCACCACCCTTGGTTGACTGGTAGAAAATGCCTAAGGCATTAAGTGCGCCTTTGTACCTTTTTTGTGTGCGTAAAGATTAAATAAATAAACATTTCAACAGGGGGTTTCAGGAGGGTCCTGAATCATGTACTGAATCCTGCCACCCTGTATTGTGAAATTGTGAGTCAGTAGCGGAGATAGGATATTTCTTGCGACATGATTTATGTCTCATCCTCCTTCTGACCAATGCCAATTTATTTCGGGTCGGCGCAAAATGTCTTCTTCTATACTTCTGAATAAGCAAAAATCTCAGTATTCACCCCCTTTCTAGCCATACCTTTTACTCTTTACCTACATAATATTCATCCATCGTGTTTCTTTCAACCTTCATGATCAAAACTTCTCACGACATGAGACCGAAGTATTAGGTGGAGCGGAAGGGAGTGTCAGACTCTTACTGACTAAAACCCACCCGTGTTCCTTCCTTAGCCCTTTATGTTCCAGGGCAGCGGTAACCCTTTCGGACGATCCCACTACCCTGGCAGGCTTCGGCCCTATCGGGCCCCGTCATCGTGCTGACATCTCTTTGAGGCGCGCGTGGAAAACATACGCGCCGTCCGGCACGGGCCTGGTCCTGATCGGACGGTGAGTTACCCATTCTCACCGCCCGCAGGCCCGCGCCTACGGTGGCCGGGAGTCGTCACGCGGCTCCCGACGCCCGGAGCGTCTCCCGCGGCGGCTGAGGCGTGAGGATCTCTCCCTCATCCACCCCGCCACTACCTTCGCTAGCATGACTGCTTCGCAGAAGGAGGTGACTGCCTCCCACTCCCTCTCGCCCCGGACCATGGCTTGAACCAGGGCCGGACGCGAGAGGTCGCCGCCGCTGCCAATCGCCTCTACGAGGACACGGCGGTGCTCTGCCCAAGCAGGGCAGACCTCCACCGTATGCTTCACCGTGTCCTCTGGGCGATCCTGGCAGTGATGATACCCGGGCGTCTCCGTCCGCCTGACGATGTGCAAGAACCTCCCGAAAGATCCGTGTCCGGAGAGGAGCTGCGTCAGGCAGTAGGTGAGAACACCGTGACGCCTCTCTAGCCACTCCTCAAAGAGGGGTCTTACCGCCGCTATCGTGGCGTGCCCTGCGCTGGGTTGCGATAGTCGCGCCTAACCGCCGTGCATTAATACTATTTTACAGCACCAGTGACCTAAACGTGCACTTAAGTCACGCTTTTCTGTGTAAAAATAGAATACTTAAGTCACAGATAAGCGAAAGCTAAGGGCGGGTTTAGGTCAAAGAGTGCTATAAAATAGGCTTAACATATGTGATAGACTGGTGCCGAAAAAGGTATAAAATACCTGTGTTACGGGTGACCGGGCCCCAAGACTTATATATTAATTTAGATCTATGAACAAAAAAAAGTAGTTATGTGCTGAAGTTTGTAAACGTGGAAGGTAAAATTGTTTCTCCTCTTATTCTTGAAAGAGACTGAATCACTTCCTATTAATAACACAATATTTTTTTTTAATGTAGGTAGGTTTTTTTTCCTGTTTTAGTAACCACATGTACCTTGTAGGATAAAATACAGAAACATGGAATTTACATTACAATTCAACAATCATAATCAGCCCCACGTTCCCACTGCTGGGACACAGGCCTCCTCTCTATGAGAGTCAATAATGAATAGATTAATTAAGAGCCTTACCTAAAATTGATTTCTGGAAATACTTTACAATAGTTAATTAAAATGAGCACCTGGTAGGTAGTTGACTCCAAAAATATCTTTTTAGTCACCTGCTACCTACCTTCTGTATTTTCCCCATAACATTATCAGCCAGTAGGCTAATGCTAATGGGGCTTGTGGGACTCAGGATTCCTCCCTGAGAGGGCGTGCGTTTGTAACCCACCGTACGAGCCCAGTGCGACAACTCGCACTAAAAATTCGAATTGTGACATACATCAACATGTATGTCACAATTCGAATTTTTAGTTCTAGGAAATGCTGGTTTCTCCACGATGTTTTTCTAAGCCGTTTTGAGAGCACGTTACGAAATAAATTTCACAAAGTGAAGTGCCTGCCTGGATTCGAATTCACAACCGACACATAACTTGGGGGCGTTACCACTGGGCCATCACTGTTCTTCATGACTTGGCATATTTCATCACATTTCAAAAACAGTCTTTGACGTAGCAAGAAAAGGAAAAATTAAACCTTGACAGAAATAAACAGCTGTCTGGGAAGTAAGGTTATGTGTCAAAACAAAATGATTTACTCAAAACACGACAAATCTTAAATCGGCCATCTAAGGCACCTGTCCCACCGCTGACGAGGAAGCGACTAGCTATCAACTGTTTTCTCGTTCAAGAAACGTTCACAAGATTGTAGGTCCCTTAGTCAACAAGAGATACATATACCATCGGCGAGTCTCTGTCAAATAAAAAACTCGATTTTAGTGGCTAGCTCCAATCATTCATTCATTTAGCCAGAAGCTGGACATAGGCCTCCCCCAAGTACCGCTACTTCGACCGGTTCTGTGCTCCCCGCATCCAGCGGATTCCTGCGGCCTTCCAACGCTACGTTTTCCGGTACGCGGTCGCCACTCTAGAACCTTTCGGCCCCATCGGCCATCTGTTCTGCGAGCAATTTGCCCTGCCCACTGCCATTTAAGTTTGGCAATTCTTCGGGCTATGTCGGTTACCTTGGTTCTCCTGCGGATCTCTTTATTTCTGACTGATTCGATCACGTAGGGAAACACCAAGAAGCATAGCCTCCATTGCCCTTTCAAATTCAAAATATTTTATCTTACTTATACCTACATGGGCAGTTTGAAACGGTAGAAGCTAGCTTCTGAAACGACCAATTAGAGAAGAGACCAATTAGAATTAGAGAAGAGCCGGCAAGAAACTCCACGGTTACTCTTTTAAAAATAATTGGATTTTACAATGTTTTCAAACAACAGTGATAAGGCCTGTCAACAAGTTGGATGACTCCATAGCTCCAATCGCTTCTCGCTAATTGCCGGTGATGGGACAGGTGCTTCAGTAGTATTTATAGCAAGACTAGACAGCAATTGATCTCATCTGCTAGGCACAAACATTGTGTGTGCGTCATTTTGATAAAGGTTAGGTTATTGAACTCTATTGCAGAGGCATAGTAATTAACTTTTGTAATTACCTCATAGGACGTGCCTAATTGAGATGATGATATATATAATTATTAATAATGAAAGAATGAGCTCCTACCTGTTGACACTATAAAGCGCGTAATCCAGTCCAACCAGATGCAGCTGAATACCAGTATTTTACATGGAGCAACTGCCTATCTGACCCACAACCCAGATACCCCTTAGTAAGACTGGTTGTCAGACATTCGAGCTTCCGTTACGGGTAACGACTGCCAAAGATCCACGAATGACAGCCGGGATCAACGGCTTAACGTGCTTTCTGAGGCACGGAGGGCTCTCGGTATGTAAAGATGGTTACCCATCCAGAGACCAACCGCGGCAAGCGTAGTTGATCGACCGACCTGTGTGGCTGTTATTATTTAGCCATTGGCCCGCCTTGTTTCTGAACGAAAGAAAAAGGAACCTAATGTGGTTGACCGTTGGGCTCTTGAAACCTGTATGAGGTAGGTACCTAGGAACTGGTGGCACGGAGTAGGTAGGTAGGTACACGATCGGAGCAGGGGAGCGGAGGTTTCACAATATCCCTTTCTCGTTACGCAATAATTATTTTCGGAACTTTTGGAAGTTGAAGTTACATTGCTACGATTTCACTTACGTACCTATACTGTTCTTATTAAAGTTCAAACTGTAATAACTCTCTGTGTTCTATGTTATATCACAGAATACTATACTATGTACTAACGCAGTAATATGAAAATATTTAAAAAAATAACTTCTATCTGCCCTCAGTGTGTGTACGGGTTGTAGTAGTTAACTCCGTACACTGATTTGTCGTGAAGGTTGGTGAGTTCAGTTAGTACAGAGTAACGCGTTCCACTGAGATGCACTAAGTAGTTAAGTTTATTTAAGTTAAGAGTAAGTTACAGTACTAGATTGGAAGGCGATTATTTCTCTCAGTTGTTGATAGCTAGTATAGCTATAAGTTCACTATATTTTAATTCGTTAGTCATGTCATTTTATTACGCTAACTTATGACGCGCATCGTTGATCTACAGTAGGTTACAGAGTAAGCAGAAAAATGTATGGCGATGAGACCGTACATTGTGTAGACGTAGAATTCGATAGCTGACTGTTGGTAGCGTCTTCGATTCGAACTCCGGATTGAGAAATCAAATGTTATTGGGATTTTTACTGAACATATTGTGGGCTACCAGTTGCCAGTTCTACTACATTTATGCACTAACAGACGAAAAAAATTGTTTTAATTCCGACGGTCCACATTGTAAAAAGTTGATAAAAAATTGTGGCATTCTGATTAGGTACCATTCAGTGTGTTACTAGAATTATTATTATACCTAATACAAATATAGATAAAAACCGGCCAAGTGCGAATCGGACACCATCAAATATTTTATCATTAAGTATAGTACACTTCACACAGTGGTATAACTACAATTTATATTTATTTTATTTTATTTTGTTTTATTTTATTTTATTTATGTAAGTATGTAATCATCATCTGCCTATCCTTTTCCTAACTATGTTAGGGTCGGCTTCCAGTCTAACTGGATGCAGCTGAAAATCAGTATTCTACAAGAAGCGATTGCCTATCTGACCTTCACAACCCAGTTACTGAGTAATACGATACCCCTTGATAAAACTGGTTGTCAGACTTGGGCTTCTGACGACCCGTAATGACTCCTAAAGTTCTACGAATGACAGCCGGGACCAACGGCTTACCGTGCTTTCAGAGGCACGGACGGGTCTCGATTTGTAAACATGGTCACATTGGTCACCCATCCACGGACCAACAGTGGCAACCGTAGCTTAGCCTGATCGATCGACCCGTGGGGCTGTTATTACTTATATATACTTTATTGTACACCAGAAAATACGTAACAAAAAATTACAAAACAAAACATACAATGGGCGGCCTTATCGCTTTTTGCGATCTCTTCCAGGCTACCCTGGAATGCCACAAGCCAATACTTAGCCACAAGCCACAAGAAAGTATGTAATGTTTGCAATAAAAATATGTGAGGAATTATGTATCGCCGACAAGTCTAGGGTTTTAATTGACCCAGACACTTTAATTTGACATAAAAAAACTTTTTTTTTTTATAAATCGTTGCCCCACACTAGGAATTTCTCCTGTATCGTGGGTGCGTTTACAAACATTTAAACTCACATACACAAGCAGCCAGACTCGGAACAACTACTTGTAGGTCATACAAATATTTGTTCCGTGCGGGAATCGAACCCGCGACACGCAGCGCAGCAGTCAATCGCTTAACCACTGCGCCAACCGTGCCGACATCTTTACGATTTATAGAGTTGGTTTATGCTCCCACGTTTCTACTTCTCAAGATGTTGCAGTTATGTTTCTAAATCCAGTCCGACTAAAGTTTTAAATCAGAGACAAAAGCGTTTTAAATGCCTTCAGGACTGTTAAAGGGAGAATCCAAAAATGTTTTTATATGCGTTCAGAAATTTTAGAGAGAAAACCCAAAAATGTAATTATTTACACGTCTACCGAAATCCACCATTCTGAGGTCACCGGTAATCGGCAAACCTAAATTAAAACCACCAAGAAATTTGACAGAACTTACTGTTTTTGTTAATTAGAGTTAAAATCCAATAACTTCGCACATAATATCACTGTTTACACAGTTTCTAGATAAACTAGTACTATCAATATCGTATAAGTAAAGTAATCAAAACTAATTTATAAGCGACACGTCATGCCGGCTTCGCGTCCACCGCGAGACTGCTGATGGCGACACTGATGGCTTCGTTTTTCGAATGTTCAAACATGAATGAGAACTACTAAAAATGAGATAGCTATGTTTGACTTACGATATTTTTTATATTACAGCCAAATTAGATGCTTAAACATACTTTTGGGTACCGGCGCATGACATAATCACCTGTTTAACTCATAAATTCAGAATGAAATGCATAATTTATGCTAGTTTGGAGTGAATTATCAGTTCACCCCACGTTCACATGGTCTTTAATAGGTATATTTATTCAATACCTACCCATGCTATCAACCATATTTTTAACCTTCACGCATGGATCGGTAGCGTGACGGCTAGCTTTAACTGTAAACCTTCTAAAAAGATCATTCATTCATTCATGAATGTGCCTGTCATACACAATGTATTTTAATGCAAATTACTTATGTAAATTAAAAAGTAGGTGAGCAACATAGGTTCTAACTGAACTGTTCATGGACTCTACAGTTAGTAATCACTAATCATAGTTTACCATCGTCATCGGCTTTATAACCTACTTCAAAAGAAGGAGGTTATGCATTCGGCGAGTTTTTGATGTCATTGGTCAGCTTAGGATGAATGGCCATAATCAATACTAATGCGACATTTTGCGAAAGCGACATTCTGCGAAACAGGCATTGTAAAAAAGCGACCTTTTGAGAAAAGTCATTCTGCGAAAGCGACATTCTGCGAAAACGACATTTTATGACCAGTATACATTTTGCGAAAGAGACTTTTTGCGATTAAGCCGCCTTTCTATAATGTTCCCACTGCTGTGACACAGGCCTGTCTCTTCGAAAGAGAGTGCGATCCACCACGCGGGCTCAGTGCGGGTTAGTAGATGTCACATGTCTTTGAATTTTTGGTTCTAGGACATCCTCGCGATGTTTACACTCACCGTTTTGTGAGCAGTGGATCAATGTCCGATTTCTATAATTACGGACCGATATTGGTTAAAATTAAGACGACTTGAATCTTTACCAATAATGAAGCATGACCTCATAGCTTTGCATACTAAAGACACTCCCATATGGTAGTAGCTATCACAGCTAAAATTAGCTTACGAAGCTAACCAGACTACACCCAGTTTGACAGTTAAAATGCTATCATTGGTAAGTAAAACGATTCGTTTTTCTTTATAGGAACCGAGCATACGTCAACCCGAAGAGGACTGCGATCTACTGCAACTAGCAAACGTAGAGAAAACGTACCTAGCAGTGTTCATAATCTCAGATAATTCACATCCCATCGCCACTTAATCAGTTATATATCTGGGTACTTTAGTGAAATGTATTCTAAGTAGATATATAAGCTTTATGCACAACAATTACAATTTACAAACTAACACTAAAATAACAAAATTATGTCCTACGAGTAACTTAACTAAAACTATTCACAAACTAAAATATAGCGTCGAAAAATTCATCCGCATCGCTGTCGCTGCTTAGCTTCTGGCCAAGGTAAAAGCCAGCCCTTGGGTTATGGGAGGGAAGTGTCAACCAGTCATTTTGAATACCATGAGCACTCGGACCCCACGGCCCGAGGGTTTCATTCTAAGTTAAGTTTTGTTTGAGTGATCATTTGTAACAAAAAGGTCATAATGCGTTTTTCGTTGCAATAGAATTTTTCATCCATCCATCCTCACAAACTTTCGCTTTTATAATATTAGTAGGAAGTAAGATTATATGAATTCAAGCGACGCGCGACGACTTGCTTCGCGCAGTGGCTCTGTGATTACCTTTCTGCGCATAGATTTGCGGTACGAATCCCACGCGAAGCTCTATTGTTTGATTGCCCTGCGGATCTGGGTGTTTATGGCTGTGAGTGTAAACGCATGGCTCTAATAAAGAGAAACTGTTTTCACTTGAGGAGAACTGTTAGGAACAATATAAAGGTACAGTCGCATGCACATCAGTGGTAACACTTTGAACTGAAGCTGCACCCGAAATGCGTAACACACTGTCAATTATAACTGAATAATTTTGAAAGATATTGCTAATCCATTGCTTCATATGTTCGAAAAATGTGTCTGCTCAACAACCTAAATAGCGCAATGAATGTTGTCGAACTGTTAAAATGAAACATCGCTACTGATAGTGTGTTGCAATTGCATACTCCGCAGGTAATCTGTTCATGTACTAAGTACTATGTAGGTACCTATTTGGACGTAGAAGCATTAGCAGCATTCTTTTTCTATCCTGTGCTACCGTGCACTCCACCCTAATTGCATAACACACGATCAATCGGAATCGGTTTCATTTTGACAGTTCAACAACATTCATTGCGTTATTTACGTGTTGAGCAGACAAATTTTTCGAACTTATGAAGCAATGGATTAGCAATTTGCTTCAAAATGATTCTGATTCCGATTGATTGTGTGTTACGCAATTAGGGTGCAGAGGACCGTGCCGTGGTGTTTATTTTTAAGTTATATTAATATTGTATTGTATGTGTATGTCAACACATACACATACAATACAATATTAATATAACTTTTTCATTTGAGAAGAACACACAGATCACACAACTGTGATCTGTGTGTTCTTCTCAAATGAAAACAATTTCTCTTTATTAGAGCAGCGCGTTTACACGCACAGCCATAAACACTTCATTAACTAACTCACCATTTAACTTAACTAATCATTTAGTTAAGTGTTATGGAATGTATAGATATGAGAGAGATGTCTACATGCAAGCACAGACGCCAGCACATCAAGGTACTACAATCTGTAAAATTTCTTTAATAGATTTTCAACTTTATCGCTTAAGCATTAAGTTCAAGGTTGATTGGGGAAATTTGACAGTTTCGGGTAGCTTGACCTGCTGGCGTCTGTACATTCCATACCTAGTGTAATGTTGTGGACAATGAAATAGATAGATAGATACCGTACGACATCTATTCGGAGGAACCCAACCAAACCATAATCTATGTATCGATGCCCCCAAACAATAAGTCGGTAATGTGACTTTTATTGTTATGTCAAATTCGGCACATATGGGTTGGGATCATAGATTTACATTTCTATGGTTGGGATACATCTTAGTAATTTATTTCACATTTACGAAGACATCACGTAAAACACTTTTATTGTAGAGAAATTAAAAAACAAAATGGTGACGAGAAAAGTAGGTACGAGTATCTTAACTTATCAATACAAAAGTGTTTCTAGAGTATTTGATTTAATTTTGTAGATAACAAGTTTACTGCAATAATGGCGTACGAGTTTATTAAAAAAAAATATTGCTGTTCCATACATTTTGACCGCGTAGGTATTGCACTTTTGTATGAAACAGAAGATTTATTTTTTGATAACAGCCGAAATATTTCGACACTACGGGGTCTAGTATCATGTGCTGAATTCATGGTTACAGTTTGCGCGTCGATTTCCCCGCCACTATCAAAATGTTTGTAATAGGTATTTATTCTCTTAAATTGCAATGCAAGGTTTATCACACGTTTAATTTAATGTTGACATCGTAATTAAATTACAAACAAAAATAGCTTTCGTTTAATGTATCAATGGCCTCAATACTCCGACCCGTTGAAAAGATATTCATCCAAAACAGAAAAACATTTCTCCCGTATTTGAGCTTTACGATTACCAACTTATTGTTTTGGGGCGTCGCGGATGGTTTTTTGTTATTGGAACATGTGGAATATCACGATAGAATACAGCTCCCTAATTGCGTCAAAAATTATCAATCTTAATCTGAATGATTTTGAAGGATATTGCTCATCCATTGCTTCATATGTTGGAAAAAAGTGGCCGCTCAACAACGTAAACAACGTAATGAATGTTGTTAAACTGTCAAAATGTAACCCATTGCTACTGATAGTTTGTTACGCAACTACCCCGCAGGACGTTAATGAACTTTATTTCAGTTTTTGAAATAAGAAAATACTAGGTTCAATATAGGTGGGTAATTACCGCTATTGCCTTAATAAAACGCGACAACTACAGGGTGAAATTAAATTCATGGGCATCCTTTCAAGGGGTCGTTGTACTCATCATTATGAACAACTTTTACGCGAAAAAAAAATCACCTGTTCCCTACATTTATGTTCGCATAACTCGTCAAAACGTAGGGAACAGCTGTTTTTTTTTTCGCGATTTCAGGTTTGGTCCCATAGTAAAAGTTGTTCATAATGATGATTACAATGACTCCTTAAAAGGATGCCCATGAATTCAATTTCACGCTGTATAGACGTTACGATGTCTAATATGTGTCCTAACGACTGACGACGTGACTGACGTAGGTACACGAAGGATGCACCTTAACAATCCACCCACGAAGAATTCTTATGCATGACATGATTTTTATTTGTAAATTAGAGCAATGAGACGGATTTCGTTTTATGGGTCTCCTGTAGCCACAGTAGTGTAGGTAATTGCGTAACAGGCTTACAATAGCAATGCCTTCCATTCTGACAGTTCAACAACATTCATTGCGTTATTTACGTTGTTGAACAGACGACATTTTCAAACCTATGAAGCAATGGATGAGGACTTACCTTCAAACTTCTTCCGATTGTTATACGCAAGTGGGGGGGACCCCACTTGCGTATACACTTCCAATAACAGTAACAGTTGCACTACAACAATGATCGACCTTACCCGCTACGATATAAAGACTCTGTTTATGTCAAATTGTTACCACTGATGTGCGTTTGGCTGTACAGTCAGCATATCAGTACTGTGGTAACACTAGATCTATGGAAACCGTTCCTTTGCTATTTACCACGGACGTAGACTGCTACACCTACACTACAGGCCTCAATCGAATCCTAACCCGACAAAGGTCAGAATGAAGGAAAAGATCAATAGTTAAACAGTATTGTTTTTGATTTGCCCCTCTCTTCTTTTAGATGACGTCACAAGCGACTGAGAGGATTTTCAGGGGATGTAACTACTTATAAAAGTTTGGGTGTGGTTTTTATCGATTTTGTCCGTGACATCCGTTATTTATTTTTGTTTGTTTCTTTCAGATTTAATTTTGTCTTTTTGTAATGGTGAGTCATTATTTCATTAATGTGATTCATAAGGGTAGGTTCAGACTATTACTGCCTGTTAATGTGTCGTATATTTTTCCAAAACGTTCTCCCGTTTTATTAGTTATGTCGTCTGCTTAACATATCACTCATAGTTGACTCAGCACCTACCTAAATGGTTTAAATTATTTGATGCCAAACCTACACTGTGTTTACACTTTGTTTTTTTAATTCGTTCACCATTAATGTACTTCTCTAAGGGCTGATTTTTCAATCGACAGACAATATTTATTTGTGGAATAAAATTGACGTCTGATAGTTCTAGTATGGAAGAACTATCAAAAATTCAAAATTAATCCTGTGATAAAATTATCTGGCGTTGGAAAAATCAGCCCTACATCATCTTGCCCCCTAGATGGAGTAGATAGGTAGTGCACCTACCTAACCTACACAATTAGCCCTCCATAATCCGTTCTGAACATAATAATATTACTTTGACATTCATCACGAGGACATTATGACCTAACGCATGATTAATGGGTCATCACATAAAATAGGTTATTACGCTACGAATTAATTACTCTTGTCTGCAGTCTGCACATACAACGATGGGAACGGGATGAGCGACGCGGCGCTATGACAATTAATATTTTGGTGGATAAGCTATTTTTGACGAGGATTAATTTCGCACTCATTTAGCTAATCTCAGAACAGCCCTAATTGCGTAGCACACAATCAATCGGAATCGGTTTCATTTTGACAGTTCAACAACATTCATTGCGTTATTTACGTGTTGAGCAGACAAATTTTTCGAATTTATGAAGCAATGGATTTAGCACTTGCTTCAAAATGATTCAGATTACGATTGATTGTGTGTTACACAATTAGGGTGCAGGTTAGAATTCAGCTTGTTCAGCGCAGTTTTTGGGCAATTACGTAACACACTTACAGTGGCGTAACTGTACCCTTTGCGGCCCGTGGGAAATTCATGAGATAGGGCCCTCCCTCAATGTAAAGAAGCTCTACCAACTTTATAATCGAAGCGAAAACTTCTTTAGCGGCGTTGTGCACTTTTGTTGTGATGGGTAAAAAATGTTAAACTCGCGTCCGAACACGTGACCAGAGGGGCAATTCTCTTAATTTTAAGAACGTTCGCAGTCTGATCTCAGTCTCAATCTGTCAAAAATACCTCTAATTTCTCTACATTTTGACAAGTTTTTGACATTTGTTTGTCGCTGAGACGAGACTGCGACTAGATTTTAAACGTTTTAAATTACGAGAATTGGCCTTCTGATCGAAAATTCGACAGAGCTCGCGTCAGGACACGTGACCTGATCGAAAATTCGTAAGACGGAGGGAGAGTAGACCGCATTCCAAAATATCAAAAATGCAGAACGTTAATACTTATCCAAGTTTTCACTTCTGCCGGCACTCCCGGAGTGCAACCCGTTGATTTTTTTTTTTTTTTGTACTGGCACTTGACCCGCTACTTTCCTGGTAGAGTTGGTAATGTCTTCTACAAAATTGAATACCTGGCTGCTTCATTGGTGTAGTGATTGAAAAAAGTTTGCCTTTTATATACTTACGTATCCTAACGTAAGTATAGAAATGCCTCCTGTGCTCATGGGCCTCTCGGGCTGGGGACCCCCTCCGGCTTTAAAGTAACTATGGGGTAATTGCGTAACACACTAACAGTAGCAATGGGTTTCATTTTGACAGTTCAACAACATTCATTGCGTTAGTTATGTTGTTGAGCAGACACATTTTTCGAACATATGGAGCAATGGATTAGCAATATCCTTCAAAATGATTCAGATTGAGGTTGATATGAGTTACCTACGCAATTAGGGTGCTAGTCAAACAAAGCTCCATCCAAATGGTAACAACTGGATGGGGTTTGGTTGGCCTGTTCACGCTATATAGGCAGCATTAGGCGGCATTACGAGGGCGACTTTGAAAGTTTTAGAACTGGCCACTTTTAAACGATATAATAAAAAAATAAGTTCAAATTTTAAAAAATGAACTCTTTGCCAATATTATTGTGTATGTATTTTATTCATTTGTCATTTTTTTACGATTTGGCGGCAAATTGAAAATTGTCTGCGTCACCCAGCATGAAATTAACGCGAGAAAATTTTCGTACAACGATTTTTTATGACTTTCGATGTCCTTTAAGTCAACAAGAAAGTTATGATAGACTTCGATTGGCCTTTCACGATGAAGCCCCATCTCGTGCCACGGTTTACAAATGGTTTAATGAGTTTAAACGTGGTCGCACTAATCTCACCGATGATTTGCGTGAGGGACGACCTTCTACGGCGACGACTGAATAGTGTGCATATAATCTATTAACATCAGTGTTGTGCGGCGTAAGAGATTGACAAAAGAGTGACTTATCAGTAGGTTCGGACAAGCTTAGGCATCGGTATGAGTCAAGTGCACAAAATCCTCCATGAAAATTTAGCGGTCAGAAACTTTGTGCCCGGTGGATACCTCATAATTTGACAGAGGCCCAAAAGCTCCGTCGTGTTGATTGGTGTCGTGAAATGGTTTAAAGATTTAACGGAGGTGACTCAAATGCTGTGTTTGACATACTTACGGGTGACGAAAGCTGAATTTATTGTTATGATACTGAAACTAAGAGACAGTCTGCTGTCTGGGTGTTTCCTTCCGAGGAGTTGCCAACTAAAGTGAACAGAGAAAAAAGATGATGGCCTCGTTCTTCGCAAGGACAGGTCATTACGTAACAATTGTTTTAGAGGATCAAAAAACAGTTACTGCAGAGTGGTACACTGACAATTGTTTGCCACTTGTCTTGGAAAAATTTCGGGAGAAACGACCTCGCAGTAGGATCCTCCTTCACCACGACAACGCCTCGTCACACACCGCAAAGGAAACAATCGACTACTTGGCGACGTCAGACGTGGAATTACTGGGTCACCCGCCCTATAGCCCCGACCACACACCTTGCGATTTTTATTTATTTCCGTATATCCCCCCCCTCCCCCCCGTAGGATCGTGTCAGATAGGTATTAATGCAGTCTATGCTTAAACAGTTATGAATTTTCTCTGTAGCATATATTTTTTCTGAGAAGAAGAGAATGTTAAGGCGCTTTCTTGTTTACGAAGAATGAATTCTGGTACTTATTGCATTGTTTCCTACCTAACACCTAAAGTTACTCTATTGTACCTACGTGGTAATACATAGGAATATAAAGATACGAATTTCCATAATGGAATGAACCTGAAACTTCGGGTAATTGGCCATAACACAGCATACCCATTACAAAGGGATAGCGATATCCTATAAAAAACACGGATAACAATGTCTGCAGTCTCGTCGAACCGGCGCCAGATGCGTGACGTCATGGTTTCTCTGATTAAGCGGTTCAACGTGCCAGATTCGTGGCTCAAATATGTAGTAGGTATGTAATACGCTAGGATATTTGCTTGAGCCTAGAATTCACGAACTAGCATAAACAATTTGGGGTTCATTGCCCTAACTTGAAAGCTCGTTGCTTAACCAAGAGGTAACCATATATTATAATGTATTTTCTTTGAAAAATCATTGAGTTTCAAAAATTCGCAATGAATGTGCGTATTATGGAAGGAGTGATGGGGCTATGGAGAAATGCTGCACTTGCGCGCTGCGTCCACCGCGTCCACCGTGTCCACCGCGCACAGGATGGATGGAAAGTAGCTCATGAAGTGATTTTTTGCACCGTTGGTGTAATTGCCATATGGCGTTCCAGTGTGAGAATTAATAAATAAATAATAATAATAATGTACTCTGTGGTCCCATCATCACGCTTGTAAAAGATCCAATAATTATAATTTTTATTTAATTATTACCCGTTATTAATGTCCCATTGCTGGGCAAAGGCCTCTTTCCCTTTCTCTCTGTCCAGAGCTGCCAACCAACAATCTTTATGAAAGTAGTCTAGCTCATAAAATTATAATTAATTTTTTATAGTTCGGGGCTTTGAATAGATTCGAGGATACCTACTCTATGGAATAGAGGCTATTCGTTTTTCAATAAAAATAAAATATTAAATCTCGTTTTGCTGAGGGCTGATTTTTCCAACGCCAGATAATTTTATCCGAGGAATAATTTTGAATTTTTGACTTTACATTTCATACAAAATCTGTCAGATGTCAATTTTATTCCACGAACAAAAATTATCTGTTGATTGATAAATCAGCCCTAACTCTGACGAAAAATTTATTATTATTTGGTTAGACAACCTAGCCTAGCAGCTAATTAGATGCGTGTGTATCGTATAGCTTAGAGATATTTAATCTGTCCAGTCGATTATTGAAAAATGGTAAGATAAATATTTTATCTGGCTGGCAACATTGACAGCGAACGTCAAAACTCGCTTGACAAACAAAAATCCAAGCTGCGTTTATTTTATTTCAAAATAAACTTTATACACAGTAAAAATGGCTGAAAAACCACCGGAGGAAGGCTACATATCTGTAGTGGATGAAGAACCTGAGATTTTCGAATTACTAAAATGGGATTCGTCACATACACAGAAACCAGAGCAGCCACCGCGGCCTATTGAAAAACCAAGGAGTCCGGAGAAAAGAGTTCTCAAGCCTGCAGAACTCGATCCTTTTGATTTAAATGAGCCTGCTTTTATAGAAGCATATAGATTATCCAAGGATTTGGCGCGAAACTTGTGTGAGGAGCTGAAACCTGTGATGCCTGATTCTATAAAGTCTATTGAATTCTCTGTTGAAAGTAAAGTAAGTACATTGTTGTCTGTATAGAAAGTATGTAGCAATACAACGGCACGCCAGAGCCTGCCGCGGCAGAGGTTAGTCACGAAAAACTACGTTCAATGCGAGTTTATGATAGTAAAGAAAAGGAATTTTTGTTAATTATCAGACAATTATTTTATTGCTTTTGCGTTGTTTAAGTATTATTTAAGTACTAAGAACTTGCGTGTTTTGTTATCTAAAATCAGGTAAATGATTGATGTCCCTCACAATAGTATGAACATTGATTTTATCAGCATCTTTATCTATCTAAAGATTTTATCCGACCCAAACAAAAACTTTGCTTTAAATAAGAAACTGGCCCCAAGACTAAAATAATACCTAGCTGTGCATACCTAGCCCGTAATCCCTGAAGGGTTAGGCAGAGGTGTCCCTTTAGTACACCCTCATTTTGCCAGTTATGTTTAAGTTTAATGTAATAGGGGCGAGGATATTGCCATCAACCGGGCACAAATCCTTATTTGTACCCGGTTGATGGCGATATCCTCCAGGCTACTATTGATTTTTAATTGCTATCCAATTTTGCAGGTAATGGCAGCTCTCTCATTCTATGCAACAGGAAAATTTCAGAAGTCTATATTGGGTAAAAATGACCCCAGCATCACTCAGTACTTTGTGTCAACAGCAGTGATGCAGGTCTCAGAGGCTATGAACCACCCTGCGATAGTCAAGAAGTACATTCACTTCCCACATCTTAGGCAGGAGAGGGATATTATTAAAGCCAGGTAAACCAGTAAGGAGTAAACCAGGAGGACCATAAAAACTTTGGTAACTGGGTAATAAAAAAGTGGCACAGGATTGGCCATGGCCAAAATATAGGTTTTGTGCATACAAATATTCCCCAAAGCTGCACTACAACTACTTCCATTTATAGTGTGGCCAATGAGAGAATGAGTTCTTGACATATGTCAGTTTCATGTTCTATGTTACGGGTTTAGTTTCTGCACTTAGTCCTTCAGGTGACCATTGTGCGTGGACCTGTCAGTTTAATACAAACAAATACATTTGTTTATTTAGACACACTAGCAGGGAATCAGCTGATGCGTGTGTATTGTGTGTACATGTTTTGCGAATTTGATGTGGTAAGAATTGTCACACTGTCAAGTGTCAGGAACAACACATCCTCTCGACAGCGACTGCAATGACTAGCCTTCAAAGCACGTGTATTTGTAATTACAAATGGCAAAATTATCATTATGTATGCTCTAAAACAAAGATAGCTGACGTGACTCAAAAGGCTGCCCAATTTAAATGGGACTGGGCAGGACATGTCTGCCGCATGCCAGAAAAACGGTGGGCCCAAATAACAGAACTGGTGCCCTGAAACAGCGAGGTGGGGTCGCAGCAGACCATGGGATGAGCTGGATTGGTTCCGTCAAACCTGGAAGGACGACGCGCGGGCTTGTGAAAGATGGAAGACGTGGAGGGAGGCCTCTGTGCAGGAGTGGGACAGCGTAGAAAAAAAAAAAAAATGGAATACGAAAATTTTTATGTCAGAGAAATAAAATACTTTCATTGATCAGTAAATTCACAGTGATTATTTAATCAGTAGAAGGACACTGAACGAGACACAATAGAGGTTTTGTTGTCTTTAAGTTCCATGTCGTCCATGTTGGGGAGTTTGTTGCGCCACTTCTTAGCGAAACCACTAGGAAGTGGTGAAGGGCGGGTGTTTTGGGGGAATGTCTTATGAAATTTTGATGCTCGTAAAGTGCTGATTCTCAGCCTAATTTGTATAAATGACTTGATTTTGGTCAATCGACTGCTGTCTTATTGTACCACAATGCCCTTTTCATGTTACGTAAAATATTAACGAGGAAACCTCTTTCAGATTCTACATGAAGTATGGCATCCCCAATGTGGTTGGGTGCGTGGAATGCACACATGTGCCGATGGCGCGCCCGGATGATGACCAGAAGAGCCACTTCAATAAGTCTTACCATTCCAAGAAGGTGCAGGTTGTAAGTATCCAGCTTTCAAGTTTTGTGATATTGCACCTTGTTAACTACAGCCCGGCCATCGAGAGAATGCGTTTTTTACATCGGTCAGTTTCATACAAACGAATATGTTGTTTGCGAATTTGATCTCTATTAGTTACTAGAATTGCAGTATTGCACTGACAGGTGTCAGGAAACGCATTCTCTCGACGGACGGCTGGACAGTAGGTAAAACAGGAAAAGTGGGTGTAATTATGAAGTCCGTTTAAAAGGCCTAAGCTGTCCAAAGCTGCTGTTTTTAATGTAAAAAATCCTTTAAGTGCTAGTAAAATAGAACATTGAATCCTAAAACGCGTTAATGTCTTCCAACAGTCGGTAGTAATTACTGTCAGGTAGCCAATCTGCTCGGCGGCTTTTGTAACCGTTTTTTCACAGCTGAACGCACATATTCCAGATTACGTAAAAGTTAATTATGAAATGCGTAGTAAAATAAATTATAAATTGTCTATCTTATTGAATTATCTTATTTATGGCTTCTTACAGAATTATAATACCGTACTGTATCAATCAATGTATTGTGTGTTGCTGAAATCACTTCTTCCATCTGTCAAAAAACGGTTTACCTAATGGACATAGGGTATAAAAGATTATCTTATAAGACAGACATTTTCTCCCACAGATTTGCGACAGTGATCTGACAATCATTAGCGTGGACGCGACTGCGGGCGGGTCGTACTCGCACGATAACGTTCTCAACAGACACGCCGTCAGGATAGACCTGGATAGTTTGAACTACTCTGGGGAACCATGCTGGCTCATTGGTAAGTCATCATCAATCATCCTATTATCAACCTGATGATGTCTATTGCTGTACGAAAGCCTGTCTCATAGATTTCCAAAACCAAGTGATTGTTTTATCTGAAAAATTTAATCAATTTGAGAACCACAATATCAATAATTTAATCACCCCTGTATAGAAGTTGGTTAAACAATTTTGTTTTGAGTCCATGTTCAGCTAAGGACTGCTAAAAGTTGAGTACTTGTTAGTATGTGATCAGAATCAATTGTTTACTTATTTAAGGAGAGGGAGATAATCATGAACTGGTTTAAAAATAATGGCAGTGCTAGGTTCGTCTAACTTTCATGATTCACTTATTTCATTGTAAACTTCCAGGCGGACCACACTACACCCAAAAACCATACATAATGACGCCAATCCCGAAGGTAACCAAGAAATCTCCAGTATCACCAGAAAAGTATTACACGAACATGCACGCACAAACACATGGCGCCGCCGTCGAAACTATCAAACAGTTGAAAAGCAGGTGGAAATGCCTCCAAGCTAACTGCAACAAACAGTTCGACCCCCCCACAGTAGCCATGATGATAGTAGCTTGCTGCGTCTTACATAACATGTGCAACAGACGCGGATTACCAGTACCTCCAATGACCCAAACCGAGGAGCGTTTAGAGGCTATGAAACAGAAGGTAGCTAACGGCCCTATACCTAGAAAGCAAGTTGAAGTTGCAAATGGTATCCAGGCACGAGCCAGGCTAGTAGAACGACTTTGGAACGAGCGTCGCGTTGTGCCTGAGTGTGGGGCTCCTAAGAAACGGATGTCGAAGAAAGACAGGATATTGGAGAATCACCAGACTCACGTTCAGCCGCCACCGCCGCAGCAAACGCACCATCATCAGCAGCAGATACATCATCAAACTCATCACGAGGACATGAGCAAGAGACCTCGCATCATATCCATGACTACTCCAACCTATAGCATAGGAGTGCCGCCCGGGTGGGGCCACTATCCGCAACACTGAGGGTGATATTCTCGAAGGTATTGGCTGCGGAAGATACGTCTAAAAGTAAAAAACCACTGGTGATACGCATAGCGTGATCAATACATGAAATGTTTAATTTGAATAGCGTAATGAAGCGTTCTTTCAGTGCCAAGAGTCTTCGATTCCCCCGCATCGGGACAGACCTATAAATATTTGGATATTTGATACACCAAGAAGTTGATGAAAACCCGAATGTAATTCTCGTACTTTCAAAACGTTCAAATTCAAGTAGTAATTTCATCTCAGCGACAATCTCTGTCAAAAACTTGCCAAAATGTTTGTAAATTGATTGTACTTTGGCAGATTGAGACGTAAGACTAAATGCGAAACTTCTTAAAAATACGGGAATTACCTTCAGTCAGATACTGATGTTAAGGTTCCCCAATCTTTTGGAACAGTTATGAATTCTTAATTCGTAGTTTGTGAGGCTACAGAAATATTGTATCTATTTTAGTGGTTTTTTTTTCTTGAATATTTGACGCAAAAATCTCGACGAGAAACAGTATATAGACGTGTTTTCCGCAGTGAATGCTTTCAAAACGGAAAAGTGACAGCGAGATTATGATGTTGCTAATTTTTGAATATTTTTATAATGGTCACACTAGCAGGGTTTCAATGCGAGTTGTACACAAATGTCAACATATATCCCAAGTGCATTCTGAAAGATAGCAACGTCGCAAAAAGTAAACTTATTTTGGTTTAGGTTAAAAATGAAATGTCAAATGCTTTTTTAGACCTAAAACTGTTACTCCTAATACAGCCTTATTATTGCAATAAATTCATAATCATAATTTAAGTGCACTACAGAGCGATTTGTCATAATTTAATTTAGGGCTGATTTTTCCAACACCAAATAAATAATTTTATCGGAGGAATAATTTAAAAAATTTGACAGTTTTTGTATGATGGAAGACCATACAAAAACTGTCAGGTGTCAAATTCTATTCCACAAATAAAATTTTTCTGTCATTTGATAAATCAGCCCTTAAAGTCCTTTTTTAAACCCAGACACCAATTTGAAAGATTTAATTCTTGGATTAAAAAAACGAACTAGTAATATTGATAAATAATCTAACTGCAAAAGATTTGACAGCTATTTGCAATGTTGCCAACATGAATGTCAATTTCCTCGACTCATGTCGTCTTACGCATGTCAGCCCTGTTGGTCTTATTTGTATAAACTTCGGTGCATCTTGAATGTGTGGCAACGAACTGATCATGTAGTATTTTTGACGAAATTCCTGAATATTTTTTATCATGTCTGAAGTATGTGGAAATAATTATGTATTTCTAGGACTAGGCTTAGAAGTTTTGTTTCAGTATCCATGTTATTTTTCTTTCTCATTATGATAAGCTAAGTTATGCAATATTTATCTTTTCTGATAATTTGTTTGTATTTTCGTCAGTAAAAAAGACATTTAGATCACACAATGAATTTGTATAATCGAAGTGTAATTTAGTGGTTGATTGGAAATATTTGAAACATAAATGGCGAAATGTGGTTACTGCCTACTCCTGAACACAGCCGTGATGTTATGTTGAAAAGAATCTCAAAGGACTTATGTATGTATATCGTTAGTTTTTAAAGAAAAATACACTGTGTACATAATAATCATTGTTTTATTTTCTTCAATAATTTTCGCTGGATATAAATTCTCTGTGCCAATCTTTTTAAATACTCAATACGTTGCCTCCTTTTTACAATATCTAATAGACTCTGGACGATAAAAAACTTGAAAATAGTAAATATCCTCTTATATTCAAGATAATGGCGCCGAGATAAGGACAGAAAATAGATATTAGTTTAGTCCTGTCAAATTAGTCAGCGCCTGACGTAAATTGACGTATTTTTAGTAGCCATGTTTTTTAATCACGTCTAATATTTGTCTATGGACTATTTTAATTTGACTTATCTTTTGTCCTTTTCTTAATGAAATAGAAAGAAAAAGATGCACTGAACTTAAATTTAGTTTAGTTTGTGAACAAGGGAATCGGCGCCAATATCTTAGTGAACATGCATACACACGAGCGACTTGCGTCGGCGGCTGCCGCTGACAACGTGTGGCTCATGTTGCGATTCAACGGTTGCAGTTGTCTCTGTCGTCGACGCGTGTCACTCGCGTGTATGTACACTTAGTCAAACTTTTACGTACCTACGTGCATCTGTAACATTTTAGTTCCAGTTTGCAAGTGCCCAGTGACTTTGATATGCACATAGCATACATGTTAACACTTTTCGGGACACTAAACGCCCCCACAGATAATAACAAACTTCTATTGTGCCTCGTTCAGTGTCCTTTAATTACGAAAATCCGCGGGAACCGCCAATTTGGTTCTAGCGATTTTCTGTGAAGTGCTAAAAATCTTACAAAACCTTGACGTATTATTATAATAGCAATTGAATCATAACTATATGAATAATAATAATTATACTTCAGTCTTAAGTACAAAGATACGTTTTATTCGACTGGATATTAATAATACATACTTTAAATTAAATATTCAAGAAGGCTTTATTTAATCTGTTCCATATATTATTATTACAATTTAGAATAGACCTTTTAATTGCAGGATAATCTGATTCGTGATTGGCCACATGTCACAATTTCAATAAATTCAATCTTTTTAATGATATTTTTATTAATTATTTAGTTCCTTCTACAAGTCAAGTACGTGTGGCAGTTATATTTGACTAGAGAAGAAAAACACTTATTTTATTTTGGAATGAGATTTAGGGCTGATTTTTTCATCGCCAGATAACTTTTATTCATCATCATCATCATCTGCCTAGCCTTTTCCCAACTATGTTGGGGTCGGCTTCCAGTCTAACCGGATAGCTTTTATTGCAGGAATAAAATTGACGTTTGACAGTTTTTGTATTAAATAAGTAACTGTCAAAATTTCAAAATTATTTCTCGAATAAAGTTATCAGATGATTAAAAAAATCAGCCCTTATTTAAACTTAATAATTCGACACAATCTTTATTCTTCTTCTTCTTCTTCCAAACAATTCAAAATAAAGATACAAATGTGTGTTCTATGGAAACATTATAGTCTCTTTCAAAAGTATCTGGTGAAAATGTAAACAAATGGATCAGAAAACGCACCTGTGGATGCCAATTTGTATTGTTACTTACGAGAGTTGAAAGCATAGATTACTTTAAAGATGTTTTAATTTGACAGTTGACATTAATGGTGGATTAACGATGAATGGAATGTGTGAATGATGATATGGTTAAAAAGGGGGTGACTACCGAGATGGCGACTAATAGAGAAAAATGTATGTATGTATTATGGAAGAAAAAATAAGGGCAGAAGAATGATGATGATGAGTTGAGATTAATGGTATAACCTCAATTTTCGTCGAAGATTCTTCAATAGGGTAGTTTCCTGGGGTAAAAAAATAATAATTTTATTTAGTCCGTCAGTTAGATTATCGAAAAATAATGGACACGTATTTTTTCTTTTGTCAATCAAACAAAAAATGACAAAGATGAAGCGCGTCAAAAGGGAGTGGGGGTCGTGACGTCACTTGCTTGCAAAAGTGTCGCAAGCAAGTGACGTTATGCGAAACTTTAACGGGCGATATCTTCATCATTTTTTATATAATTGACAAAAGAAAAAATACGGGTTCAATATGTTTTGATAATCTAACTGACAGAATAATTCGATTTTTTTTTTTTTTGAAAATAGCCTATTGTTGGAAACAGTGGTGAGATATAAAGTTGAAACCTACATTAGGATAAATGTGTTACTAATTCCCTTTTGTGATTGATTGCGTAAGAATTTAAGAACCTGAAAACGGGTTTGTTTACATTTTCATTAGATACTTTTGGAACAAGCCATACATAATTATGTATATTTTTTCGGTGAGCAGAGCGAAGTAAGTCGTGTTGTGTCCTAAGTCCTGGCGAGCGCCTGGGCTACCTCGTTGGCAAGGAGCGATGCTATCGCCATGTTGGGACAGTTGGCTGTGACGCGGGAGCTGTCCTCGTCAGTGCGGACTGATAAAAGAACTAGATCTTGTGATGACAACATGCGGCCCGCGAATCTGTTAAGCAAAAAACAAAGAGTGTAAGTAAGTGAATATAAACTTAGGATTGACGACTATACAGGGTGACACGGACATCTACGTACAACTTGTTACCATAGATTCAGTGCAAATCGGTCATTCGGTCGCAAAGTCCTGTCACTCCATACATTTCACCTGTCAATTCGGGACTTTGGGACCGAATTCGGTCGTAAAGCAATCGCTATGAATGTCGAGACTGCAGGAGCTGACTTCCACAGCCCAGTTATTGGGTAATACGATACCCTTGGTAAGACTGGTTGTCATACTTTCGGGCTTCTGACGACCCGTAACGACTGTCAAAGATCCACGAATGACAGCCGGGACCAACGGCGGCAAGCGTAGCTTAACCTGATCGATCGAACCGTGCGGCTGCTATTTCTTAGCCACAAGCCCCTCTAATTCGCTTTGCTAACGATTAATTTCTCTGAATGTAATTACGATATTTTTTTGACCTTACCTGAGATAGTCTCCAGTAGACGTTATAGCTGCAACGTTAGCAGTCTCAAACACACGTTTACATATAGTTTGTTCGTCTTCTACTTTCACTGCTTTCTTGTCACACTGAAATAAATTCATTCCATTTTAAAAAACATATTCCGTGGTTCCCAGCAAAGACAGAACGGTCCACATCGACAAAAAAAGATCGATGTTTGATCGACTATCGATCGATATTTTTTTTTAGTTTATTTACACGTTAATAATATTTTAAAAGCTAGATGAAGTCGGTATTTCCTATCCGATTACTGAAAAGAATCACCGAAACAAACTCATGTCCTATAAACATGAAATTGAACAAGAGTTCCGGTCATAACGAAAGTGATGACGGATTTTTAAGAAAGTTTGTACGGAAGTTGGTCATTTTCGCCGATGGAAAATTCCGTCGGGCGCACGGCTTGTACCTTAATAAGTGAAGAAGTTACCTCAGTCATTCCTCTCAACTTCTTGTGTTCGGAGTCCCAGCGCGTCTGTGACATAGTGACCGATCTCATCAGTTCACCCACTGGTGGCGTTATCGATACTGGCACTTCACCTAAAACAAAAAGAAAAGACATTATAAAGTCAGTTTGACTACGGTACTACGTTAGCCTAAACTTCAACTCAGAATTTCAGATAATTATCAAGTTATGTAACAATAAACCTAGGAGTATTTATTGATTTGAAAAAGGCTTTCGATACAATTAGTCATAAATTACTGTTAAATAAATTAAAGGCTACGGGAATAAGTAGTTCTGCGTTAGATATTTTTGAGTCATACATTTCAAACAGACTTCAAATGGTCAAAATGGATCAATATCAAAGTCAACTAGCCAGAATCGTTTGTGGCATACCACAGGGCTCAATTTTAGGGCCTTTACTCTTCTTGATATATATAAATAATATAAATGAAATAGGATTAAAGGGACACGTAACATTGTATGCGGATGATACATGTCTTTTTTACTTTGGAAACAGCATTGACAGTATAATTAATTGATACTGCTCAGAATGATCTTAACGTATTGTCGAAGTGGTTGCAGTGTAACCTGTTGACCATCAATATAGCCAAGACATCATACATGATCTTCTCAGCAAAAAATAAAAAATTATGCAACTTTAACTATTAACAACGAACCGCTAAAAAAATCTAACCAAGAAAAATACCTTGGCTTAATATTGGACAGCAGACTGACTTGGAAGCCACATATCGACTACGTACGTTCTAAAATATCTCCTCTGATTGGTTTAATTAAAAGGATATCTAAATGTGTTCCATACTCAGTACGTAATTTGATCTATTCTACACTTATTAAGCCACACTTAGAATATTTAATTCAAATATGGGGCAGTGCAGCTAAAACACATCTAGAAAACCTTCAAATAACACAAAACAAGGTAATAAAGACATTATTCAGACATCATCGACTAACACCAACCGTTAAAATTTACAAAAACACTAAACTATTTGACATAAAAGGTCTATATATATATCAAACATGCATATTTATACAAAAAATAATAACAAATAGTACACAGTCACAAATATCATTCAGTAGGAAAAAATACAAGTATAACACAAGAAGCAGTAAATTATACACTCTAGAAGTCTCTATTCCAAGAACAAATTATGGCAAATATATTATAAGATTTGAGGGAGCCAAATTACATAATGGGTTGCCAAATGATATCAAAATGTCAAAATCTATAAATGTATTTAAAGTTAGACTAAAAAAATATTTGGCAGATACAGTTTTGTAATCCTTATATATTGAAAGTGATATTGGATATAACTAATTTAAATAGTCATTCTTCCCGATGTTGTACCTGTGTTAACTATAAGATTTTTTTTGTTGTTTCTCTTGTAAGTGAATATTGTAAAATTCTTTTAGAGAAATAAATTCTTGAAACCGAAACTCTCTTTCATACAAGACAAACTTCAAATTCCATTGCAATCAAAAAGTATTTAGGACCTTTCATTACAAATGGTCACTCAAAAATCAACTTAGACTACAAAAGTTAAAGTTGATAATTCAGTAAGTGGCTATGAATGTAAATTTGGCTATTTGTGTATGTGAGTTTAAATGTTTGTAAACGCAACTACAATACAGGAGAAATTCCTAGTGTGGGGCAACGTTTTTTTTTTTAAAAAAAAAAGACAACAAAATGAAAGAAATTGCAAGAGCGCTTACACTGTTTAAAAGATCGTTTGGCGCTCGATTGACGTTAACAGCAGGACGCTCTGTTAGTAGACAATTGTTTTTTTTTAATGGTGGTTCGCATTTCAACCTTGGAGGTTATGGTCTGCTTAACCGGACTTGCATGTGGATGCCTCAATAAACTAAGACGTCCAGCCAGGGCTTAAAAAACTTAAAAACTGCTCGACTACACGCTAAGGGCACTCCCTGTGGGGGACGGAGCTCAGAGC
This sequence comes from Apamea anceps, assembly GCA_951799955.1. Classification (NCBI taxonomy): domain Eukaryota; kingdom Metazoa; phylum Arthropoda; class Insecta; order Lepidoptera; family Noctuidae; genus Apamea; species Apamea anceps. Next base: position 19,027,717 of record OX637513.1, on the reverse strand, counting down.
GTCGCTGCGAGAGGGCGGCGAGGGACAGGCTGCATCGGAAGACATTTGTGTTATTGTTTTGCGAAATATATTTAAAGAAAACAAGATGGCGGCATGTTTCCTGGTTGGGCAAGGTGTGTAAACTCCAGTAATAGTCATGGAATATACCTATAGAGCCGCTGATGGTAAACTCTATGGGTTGTATGGTGTCTGCGAAGTCCACGCCCAGTGTGACGGTGGTAGAGGCTGATGGTGATAGTAGCGGGACCGGCGCGAAGTCGTGAATGTTGCGGGAGCCTGTCAGGGTCTGGAAATGAAGGGCATTGCTTAGCAAATAATAGCTATACGTAAAGCAGATAAAAACACGATTTAGGGACCTGTAATGAAAAACAATTTTAAGAAATATTCTCCGAACTACATTTATTTATTGTTTTTTTTTTTGTTCTATGTATTATTTTTGTCTCCTTTGCTCTATCAGACGCTGTCTACATCTCAGGTATGCTGGAAGAGATTTCTTATGAAATAAGCATCACCTCTGTACCTATTTTTTCTGTTCTGTTTTTCATTGTCTGTTTATGTGTACATAAACAGACAATGAAAAACAGAACAGAACATGTATATATGTGTGTACATAAATGGTAAAATAAATAAATAAGGTACGTTTAAGTGCTGGTACATTTAAGTGCATTTTCGTTGCCGTCTAAAAACTAGTAGACAATTTTGAAGGTTTAAAAATACATAACATTCGAAGACAACAAGTAGCCAATGCAGAGTATTTGGGATGAGAAGTTTTGATTGAACTTATTATCATTCTATATTATGGGAAAAGAATAATTACAGTACCATTACAATTTGTTTTTAAATATCACTATACGCTATTTGATCGGATGGACTTTATGCAACATATACGAACTCACCTTCTTATGTATTCTAATATTAGTGACGTCATTAGCACTGTGGTTGGTGAACAGCAGATCGATAGCGCACATGTTCTGTGAGTACAGGTGCGGCGCGCGCGACCAGCGTAGCGCGCACGACACGCCGTGCCACAGCACGCGCGACACCAGCTCGGTGCTGCCGGCCGAGCTGGACGAGGGGCCTACTGGGGTTATGCTGTCCGCTACATAATAGGACAAGAAATATGTTAGACAACCCGTTTATGTGTGCGGGAATTTTAAATTTTCAAAAATTATGGACTTTCAATCTTTTCATGTCATATTTAACCACATGAGGTGATAAATTTTCAAAAACCCTTCCATTTTCGTAATAAAAGGAACTCTTGTGCGGAATTTGATGCTTCTAGACCCAGCAGTTTAATATGTGGATTGTTTGTCAGTGAATCAATTTAAGATTTTTATTAAGTACGAAATATTACCAGATGGTACTGACGATATGAATTAAATGACATTAGGCTATGGAGGCACTATAGATTTACTCACCATCCCCAATCCCATGTGACGGCATACTGGGCGGCGACAAGAATCCTCCACACGTCGGCGTCATAGTAGGCAAGGAGCTCGCTACCTCGTCCAGCTCTAACAGTAACTCCAAGTTTGACTTCTCGTTCCTCTTTTGTTCATCTGTTGTAGACTTCTCTTGTTGTAGGGCGTTTTGCTAAAATGGAAGAATTTTGTCGGTAAAATGGTATAAATGTGCCTTTGTTGAATAGTTTGACTATTAAACAAAGAATTAACTATTAAATAATAAGAATTAATCCCATAATCATCACAAATCAATTGTCTCACTATTTTATTCTTTACATAATAGAATAGAATAGAATATTTATTTGCGTAAAACATGGTATACAAGGGTGTTAAATACAAATTGAGGCACAAGCATGTAATAATAATAATAATATCCCTGGACATTTCACATAGCGCCATCTAGTCCCAAGCTAAGCAACCTAATGCTTGTGTACATACATAAACAACATACATACATATAAATATTTAAATAAACAATAGTTAAAAAATATGTGTCAAACATAGAAATTCTTGTTAAGGGGGAAGCGCCAGGGTATCCCGGGAAATCCAAATTTTCTTACGTTTTTTGCAATTTTCAATCAAAATATGATTCGCGACCATGACAAGTATGTATTTACAGAATTATAATCATCAATACCACCCTCTAAGTACCGACCTGCAAAGCGCAAAAAACGTAAGAAAATTTGAATTTCACAGGCTACTCTAGCATTTCCCCTCTTGCTTTCCGTCTGCTTTCAATGCTTTTTCCTATTTTCTAAGTTCCAGTAAACGTTAATTTGTTGAACGTGAATTCATTTGGTGCGTAATAACGACAGTTAAATTAACAAGTTGACTCTGACCCCGTGTCCTATTTAAAAGCGATTGTATCGCTTTTAATTCGGAAAAACGGAAAGCGACCTCTGTCGGCGCAACCACGCGTTCAGGTTCACCGAACAAAAAGTGACATATACACGCGATGATCGCTTTTAAATAGGACGCGGTCTTATTATTGAACTTGATTGATGAATAAGAGGTATAGTACCCAGCATGCTATAGAAATTAAAATAAAAAACCTAAAAAAGGTGCTCACATATTTATTAAACCAATAAATAAATACAATAAAATAAATAAACATACACAATCTACAAAATAAATAATAAATCTACATTACAAACTAATCCAAATACTCTAAATAATATTTGTACCATATTCTTCTATAATAAAAAGTCTTCTGTACATACCTTCTTGTCGCGACTAACATCAATCTTCTTACTAGTCTCGTCTTCACTGCTTTCAGCCGACTCATCCGATTCGCTGTCGGAAGCGCTGCCCGATTCGCTGTCCGACTCACTATCCGATGTACCGGAGTTGGATGATCTACGACTATTCGACAGATCGGTTAAGCATTGCCAGATAAAAATTAGAATGATGTGAATGAAATGAATGAAAGTTACAAGTGTAGTTCATTCACCTGTAGTTGTTAGTTTCTTTCGCGGGTTTCTCTGGCTTCTTGTCTTCAGTTGTGCTCTCTTCCCTAAGAAATGGAATAAATTAATAAATAAGGAAACATATGTTATACTTTTCCTTTGAAACTAAACTCCAGTCTATGAAGTGCATCGAATGGTTAGGCAATTTAATGGTCAACTGTACTTGGCCGACCATGAAATTGTTGTCCACTTTTAATTAGATAACAAATCCCAGTAAATAATAATTTGACTAAGGTTGAAACTAAGATGACATCAGTATTTAACTAAGCAAAAATAGACTGTTAATTTACGACGTGCTGCAATTGTCATTTAACCTTAGAAAAGCGACTGTCACGCCTGTTCCCGATCGTCGCGCTCGTTTATTTGAACATGACGGACTTGTACCATTAATCGCGTATTTGCGCGGCGATCGCTTTCGGATAGAACACAGGCTTATGATGGTAAAGCAATTGTGTGGTCGACTATACAATGCATCCGAATAATATTGCACTTACTCGTCCGAAGATTCTTCTGAGCTGCTAGCGTCTGAAGACGAGGAGGCCGATCCGGAGCCGCTGCTCTCTGGCTCTGAGTAGAAACTTTTGTTTCTCTGGAAACAGTCGCTTATATTAGAACAACTGAATTGAAAATTCCAATACTTTTCAACTATAGTATAGATGATTGAACTGATTCACTATCTATAAAACTTCAATACAACAATAATATATAGTGAATCAGTTAGTCCTGAGTTGATTATTTATGTAGTAAGGACAAAGTTAAAATTAGGTGTTAGTAAATAAACTAATAACAAATACATTCGCACAGAAATGTTAGTTAACCTCTAGGTTAACTAGCGAGGTGGAGGTCAGATAGGCAGTCGGTTAATGTAAAATACTGGTATTCAGCTGCATCCGGTTAGACTGGAAGCCGACCACAACATAGTTGGGAAAAGGCAGGCAGATGATGATAGTTAAACTAATTTCTTTACTAAATATAAGCATTAAATGTTTCGTTTATGCCTAACCGAATTCGGATTAGTATCACTAGCTATTTCTTTCTTGGAAACTCGACTAACAGTAGATGCTGTAAACTGCGGAGACACATATAAATAAAATAGCAAACGATCGCAATGCATTTTGACATCCATTGCTTCATAGGTTTGAAAAATTTGTCTGCTCAATAACGTGAATAACGCAAGGACCGTGGCTGAACTGTCAAATTGAACAGTATTGTGATCGATAGCCATTTTACGTGTGTTACACAATTAGCCGGCTAGTCTTTTTCTTAGCGTGTCGATGGCAATCTATACCACCAATCCAGAAATCGTGAAAAAAAAACCAGTTAATCCATAAATTTATGTTCGCACAACTCAACATAATGTATGGAACAACTGATTTTTTTTCACGATTTCAGGGTTGGTCCGGTAGTAAAAGTTGTTCATAATGAGGTCATCATTATGAATGACTTTTACTACCGGACCAACCTCCATCCTTTTAAGAATTAAAGCGATCAAAATTTAACGGTGTATACAATGTGTAACTTAATTAATCACATTGTGAATGTAGTTTGTTCAGAATCGTACGCTGAATCGATTTCTGTCATTTTTAATGTCGGTAATTTTTGATTCCAAAAATAATTGAAACTACGTAAATTACTGTCAAACTTTCACTGCACAGTTAAAACAAACCAAAATGTATGAAGTACCAACTACGCTAAACCCTTATACATGTGCGACTGTGTGTGTGCGTTTTGTAATATGACCACAATTTTCTCCCACAATCAGTATAACTAATTTAATAAATAAACATTGTTTTATACATAATAATAAAAATTCAGTGTAAGTATTATGGTTATAACATAATATTCTAATTGGGGTGTTTGGTGGTGTGCGTTAATTCCGGGACATGTTGAAGAGTCAGCCCAGAATCGGCTTCGAGCATACCTTGGTGTCGTCGTGGTTATCCGGCGGCGCGTCGTGCTTGCCGGGCGCGACCTCCCGCAGCGGCGCGGCCAGCGTGGCGCGCGGGGCCGGCGGCAGCGCGCGGTACCCGCCCGCCGCGCTGCCGATGTACTGCGACAGCGAGCCCACCGTGAACGTGCCGCGCTCTGCGCGCGGGAGGGACAGGTGACGTGGTTTCGAGATCGAACAATTTAAAGAACGTAAAAAATGGCTACTGTAGAAATAGCAACAATTAAAAAGGAAGCCAGACTTTACGACAAAACCCTACACACGTACTCGTGTGCGTAGGTATTTATCGTAACGTAGGCTTACTTAAGCTCACGTTCGCACTCTCTGCGGGTCCGTTTGCGTTTCTTTGGGACCGCAATGAAAAAATCCCCACTGTGTTATTAAATGAGTTTTCAACACTACACCGAGCGTAGACAATTCAGTGAAGGGTTAAAAAAACGTCGCGCTTACACAATACTCACGAGTGCAAGTAAACTAAAGCCTCATATACACGAAGAAAGTTTCTCGACGAAAGCCGAGAATGTTCATGAGAGATTCGAGAGGCGAAAATCGCCCGGCATTTTAATAAACTCCCAACACAGCCATTTTTACGTCTCGGCAGCTAGTAACTCTCCTTGTGTAAAGGAGGCTATAATCGGTCACGATTAGCTAATTGTCAATACGTCGAGTAACAGCCAAATTATAGATTTACATGCCGTGTGCCCAATTGGGTTTCCCTTCGGCAAAAACTTCCACAAAAACTTTCTTCCCCTTTGGAGGACGAATTTCCAAAAGCCCTTCCTTACTGCGCACTTTCGCTATAAAAGGAACTCTTGTGCATTATTTTAATGCTTCTCCACCGAGCGGTTCAGGCTTCCCGTTGTCTTTAGTGAACATGAGATTTTTACAGGTCAATTAAGAATTCGAGAAAGTACGCATTAAATAAATGACCAAAAAACTATCCTACGCAGCGTTGCCAGTTTTTTCGGGAAAGGATTTTGAAATCTTTTGAGTAAAAAAAGCGGGATTTTTTTCGTCAAAAGCGGGACATAATAAAAAAAAAACAAGTACTCCATTTATCTGAGTTCCAAATTAAGTGTACAATGATCTATCATCAAATGTATCTATACAGGGTGTCAGGGACATCGACGCGCAGCTTGTGACCATGAATTAAGCACATAATTTTAGACCCCTAGTGTAGAAATTTTCTGTCGGTTAACAAAAAAAAAAAAATCTGCTGTTTCATAGGAAAATGCAATACCAGTCAAAATGTATAGAACAGCTAACTTTTTTTTAAATAACCGATGATATCTATCGACGTGAGGGTGTTTAGAATCATGTGCTGAATCCATGATAACAGGTTGCGCGTCGATGTCCCTGCCACCCTGTATATGCCCTGCTATGCCATGGGAAATGTATTTTTATGGCAATACGTTACTATAATAACAATAACTGTCTAGTTTACCTTGTAACGGCTGATTTTTCAATCGACAGATAATTTTTATTTGTGGAATAAAATTCACGTCTGACAGATTTTGTATGGAAGAACTGTCAAAAATACAAAATTATTCCTCGAATAAAATTATTTGGTGTTAGAAAAATCTGCCCTAAGTCTAATAAGTAATGCATTACTTACGAATTGACTGCTTATGTAACAGTAATACATTACTTACGACTGAGCCTGTCCGACGCGGGACATTGAATTTTGGGATTAGAATCGGAAAGTCCCGCCAAAATCGGGACATCTGGCCACGCTGATCCAACAACACATGCACATAAAATAAAACAACATTGTAAACTAACCTTTAAAACTACTCTGTATATCAGGTTTGGGTTTTTCAGGCAAGAATATATCTGCGACATAGTTATGTAGCACCTTCCCAGGTTGAGGCTCTATGAAGCGACGCAGCATGCGCGCGCGGTCGCGCACGTCGTAGCTGACGTCATAGCGTGCGAGCGAGACCACATAACGACAGACAGGGATAGTGTCCGGCTGTGTAACGGAGAGTTTCACTGCGAGGGAAAGTAGTTGGAGTTTTACTAACTCGTCCTGTGGGAGAAGAGTGTTGTATTTAATAGTATAATGTTTTCAGGCATGCGTGTAAGCTGTGTGTTTTTAAGTATACTAAGTTACAATCAGCCTATAATGTTCCCACTGCTGGGACACAGGCGATCCTCTCTTTGAGAGGGAGTGGGCTGTAATCCACCACGCGTGTCCAGCGCAGGTTGGTAGATGTCACATGTCTTCGAATGTTTGGTTCTAACATGCCGGTTTCCTCACGTGTTCCTTCGCCGTTTTGTGAGCAGTGGTGTAGGCTATTTTCCTAAAAAAATCTAATTAGTCCGTCAGATTATCAAAAAATATTGAACCCGTATTTTTACTTTTGTCAATTATATAAAAAAATATGAAGATATCGCCCGTTAAAGTTCCGCGTGACGTCATTTGCTTGCAAAAGTGTCGCAAGCAAGTGACGTCACGCGGAACTTTAACGGGCGACCCCTCACTCCCAAATTTTGACGCGCTTTATCTTTGTAATTTTTTGTTTGATTGACAAAAGAAAAAATATGTGTCCATTATTTTTCGATAATCTAACTAACGGACTAAATACTGGTATTCAGCTGCATCTGGTTAGACTGGAAGCTGACCCCAGCATAATTGGGAAAAAGCTAGGCAGATGATGAAGACATAAGAAAAAAATATGTGTCCATTATTTTTCGATAATCTAACTGACGGACTAAATAAAAAATTTTTTTTTTTTTTTGAAACTACCCTATTTACATAAAGTAAGGTTCGAACCTACAACTCGTAAGTCACGGCCGTTACCACTACGTCACCACTGCTCTCCACTGCTAGGGTATCGATATCTAATGACAATAAAATAATTAAAAAATGTTTTTTAAACTCAAGTAAGTTCAACAAGAAGGTACTCCAAAACGTTCACGTGAATGTCAAAAATCTAATTTGCTTGTATTTTTAACTTGAGAATGGGATTAGAATGCGGATATTCTTAAATATAAGGGAATTGCTCCTCTGTTGTATTACAGGGTCATCGGATTCTGGTTCTTCAAGTTATGAATTTTAAAATATGTTTCTTGTTTATTTTATATCCTCATTAAATCGATACTCATCACGTCTGTGAAGTTTCCCCAGTTGTTTTTATGTGGCCTTGTATATTAATGAATTAACTCCGATGTTGTTAACCAAAACGATCGAAGACTTAGGTGAAGAAATCTTGAAGTGAGCTGTCATTGTCAATAATGTCAATCCCTAGCACCAGATGGAATGACAGCTCACTTCATCCAAGTTTTGACGGTGAGATTTTTACAGAATACATTGGCTGGCTAGGATAGAGAGTACAACCGTTTTTTAGGATAAAACATTTACCTGGTCAGCAAAGTTAGCGGCCATGTGCGCCAGGATGGCGGCGGCGCGAGGGTGGCGCGCGCCGTGCTCGGCCACCAGCCACACGCCCGCCGCGCGCGCGTTGCCGGCCAGGCTGCCCACGACGTATATAATACATAACATACTCGTGTTTCGGCCGTATATAGGGTCTAAAAAGACCCATCACACAGCCGTCAACTACGAATTCTATACACCAAACTAAGTAGCATTGCACAAAAATATTCGCTAGGTAACGGCTTTTATTGTTGGTGTGAAAATTTGTTGTTTGCAGTAGTGTGCAATGTAACAGACACAAAACATTGTGTTTATGGGTACATGCAACACTACAGTGGTCAGGGGTATTTAAACTTGTATTATATTTTTTTTATTATTATTTATACATTTAATTCGCAACAAGACTCCTATAATAATATTGTCTCTTGTGTGAATTGGCTTCTGCCCCTGGTACGCCTTCCAAAGGTCCGGAACTCCAGGGTCCCGTGATATTATGTATAAATAATATTAAAAACTTGATTTTGTATAAAAACGTCAGTAATAAAAGTTGAAATTCTGACCTTCAATATCTCAGTAACCAGTAAGGTATGGTCCAGTTAAAAAAAATATTACAATGCCGGCGAGTACAAGTGACTCTCGGCTTCGTAAGTTTCTCATTACACCCGTTATTGTAGTGATTCTACTCACCAGCAAGGGGAAGTGATATTTTTTATGGTCCATTCATACTTTATAGGGTAGTAATAGCAGATTAAAAAGATCTATCGATACTTTTAAAACGGATCTCTTACATTTAAGACTTATAATTATAAAACCCTACTAGAGTTTTAAAAATATATTAAAATTATCATGTCATGTTATGAATGTTTTTGAAATCACGAAATAATGTAATACAGTGGTTTTTTTATGTATAAGGTTTTGTGTACGCCTACCGGTCAGATCGCAGCAGCTTGGCAGCTCTAGAGACTGCAGCCCTCGCAGACGTGGCCCCGCCACCCACCACTCGCTTCACCACCACCACGGCCTCGCACACCACCCACTCTGTTTACAAAATGACATTCTTTATTATTATCTACTTACATATTCATAATAATATAAATGGCGCTTGACCCCTTCTCCGACTTCTCAAGCGGAAGTCGAATCAAAAACTGTTCTTTAGTGGCTACCTAACCGTAAAAACTACTAATAGCTCACCATCTTTACTCGAAAGCAGATGCAACAATCCATTCAAACACGTCTCAGTCTCCGAATGTATAGCCACAGCCAATCTTCCTATAGCCTGTATCGTGGCCCCGGCGAAGGTCTTGTCACTGCACGTCACATATGTCTGGAACTCCCTCAGTATGACGCCGGCAGTGGCTTCCGTTGCTAAGTTGGTGAGGATCTCCAGCTTGAGTAGCTTGATGTGAGTCGGGTCTGAGTTACGTACGAAGAACGATTTGAGGAATGGTTCGAAGAGTGTCTGTGGAGGAAACATTTGTTGGATTATGACATTTTAACTAATATTTTAAATGTGAAATTGAAATTTGTTTGTTACGCTTTCACGCTAAAACGGCTGAACGAATTTGGATAAAATTTGGCACACAGATAGACTTATCAGAATATCTATCAGACTTATAGAATATTTATCAGATACTTTGCATCCTAGATCACAGACAAAGCCGCGGGTAACATCACACATTTACAGCGTGTTTGTACAATTGGTTACCACAAGTAAAGCGCGTGTCGAGTCGTGAGATGAATTACTGTACCTTACCCGCAAGCTTTGTATCCTTATGTATTCTTAAGAGTGTGTACGGTCCTTTAGTAAAGTTAAGTACAGATTTATGAAATGAAACTTACCCTTCTAGTGACAGTGAGTGACGCAATAGAGTTCAGTACAACGCTTTGTACTTCGAGTGGAGCGCGCAGGAGACGAACCATTGCTTTCGCGACTGGAGGCAGCTCTTGAGCTAAAATAACAAATTTTAATTAGAATAATCTAAACTAATATTATAAAGAGAAAAGATTTGAATTTTATAAGTAAAATTGTTTCCCTATGGACTCCTGTCTGAACTAAAAGTTTTTTATTGTACATATAGTGACCTGGCCCACAATGGTAGAACAGTTGCGCCACGGCCAGCACGACGCCCGAGTTCCTGCTCTGCAGCAGCGGCTTGGCGGCGCGCAGCAGCAGGCGGTGGTCGGCGTCCAGGCTGCGCGGCGACGCGGCCGGCGCGCCCGAGCTGGACGACTCGTAGAACGGTTTGTCGCTGTCGCTGTCGCTGGAGTATGTCTAGGGATGTTGTTTTGTCAGTTAAAACCTGAACTATAAAAAATACGTACTTTAAAAAAAAATTAAATACACGCTTATCCTATCTATTGGTCTCGTCAAAACAAATCATATGAGCCCAAACTCGAGAGGTTCACTAGTAGCCACTGAAGAGCTCCCCTATCCACCTCCTGGCTCCATCATCAGTTCAGCTCCAAGATACAAAATTATAGTATTGTCATCCGAACTACATATATATAAAAAGTCTTATTTCGATTCGACAATTACAAGTAGGTAAAAATTGACTTCTAAGATTTGATTACATATTAAAAATACATAGGGTAACCAGTTGGTCTTACCGCCGAAACCGATATTTTTAAAGATAACCTTTGGATAGATTAAATGAAGAAGGCAAGACAATATAGTAGTTACGATGATTATGCTTACATCGCTGTTAGGATCCGCGAAGCACGTCTTAGCATACACTGTGAGCACGTTGAGCAAAGTGAGCTGACCCCATTCATCCACATCGGCCAGCAGTGAGCATAGTTTCCTGTGGACACATTGTAACATAAAATAGCAAGCAAAAATACTAAAGCATGGTATTTAGTTTAAATATTAGACATTAAGCATAAGCATAATCAACCTATAATGTTCCCACTGCTGGGACACAGGCCTCTCTGTGAGAGGAAGTGGGCCGTAATCCACCATTCGGTTCCAGTGCGGGTTGGCGGATGTCATGTCTTCGAACTTTTGGGTTTAGGACATGTCGGTTTCCTCACGATGTTTTCCTTCACCGTTTTGAGGGCAGTGGTGATGGAATAATTTACAAAAAGAAAGTGCCTGCTTGTGTTCGAACCCACGACCTAAAACTCGTACGCCCACTTGCGCGTTCCTGGGTTATCCTGAATAACTTGGATTTAACAACTAACTCAGGGTTAATTAAATAATTCATCTTGCGCCGCCAAGAGTTAGAGCTTAAACTATTAAATAAAACTTAACTTTTATAGACCATTACGCAAATAATGATTAATAATTTTATCCACGAATTGTATACCTTTGAACATGAATTTAATTTTTGTATTGTATGTTATTTGAATGCTTATTTTATTTTAATCTTTATAATTCTATGTTAATTAATGTAATTGGACCTGTGGCGTTTTAATTAACTATAAATAAATAAATATATAGTTAGTAAAAATGTTGTGACTTGTGAGGAAAGTTTTGAGTATGAATGTGGCTATAAGAGTAGGGGAAGACCAAACACGATGAATGGACTGTGTGAAAGTTATGGCTAGAAAGGCGGTGACTATCGAGATGACGACTAACAGAGAAGTATGGAAGAAAACGACATGTTGCGCCAATGGATAAGGGCATTGTAGAGTATTTATTTATTATTATTATTTATTTATTCTCACACTGGAATGCCATACGGCAATTACACCAATGGACTGGTTGTCAGACTTTCGGGCTTCTGACTACCCGTAACGACTGTCAAAGATCCACGAATGACAGCCGGGACCAACGGCTTAACGTGCTTTCCGAGGCACGGCAGTATAAGCAAAAGGCAGTTTGCACAGTAGGAATTTAAATTTGATAAACACGATTCTGAATGCTCCATTTACTGCCTAATCTGTAGTTTATATACAAAGGGCACCGCATTATTGGTATTTCACAATATTTACTTCTAACTTTTTATACATAACTTCACGCCAGGCTGCTACTGCGAAAATCCTGATTGAAAACCTCAATAACACTTTACCCAACTTAGAAATCGAGCCCTCACCTTACTTACTCCTCATGCTTACTTTTTTATGTTATGAATATTTACCTGTAACTCCTATGTATAAGACTCATCCGTTCTCCACACACTTCAGAGAAAGCCATGGCTGCTGAACCAACTACAAGTGGTGCCTTGTCTGATAATAACTTGTCTATGATCGATACTAGCTCCTCCTTTTGTTCTGGATCCAAGCTGTTGGGAAAAGATTACAATCAAAGATATAACAATAATCACAAAATGATATGAAAATAGAATAGGAACCAGTAGTTGTTCCAGGTCTGGCTGTTTGTGTATGTGAGTTTAAATGTTTGTATTGTAAGCGCACCCACGATACAGGAGAAATTCCTAGTGCGGGGCAGCATTTAAAAAAAAAAAAAAAACAAAACAACTAGGACAGTCTAGTTTTAAAACGTGTCGTGTCGTGTCGTGTCTTAAAAAGATCTACTTACAGAAGTAAACATGTCATTTCATTAGAAAGAAACGTAAGGAAAGGTTTATTTGTCACAGAAATATCTAAGTACTTACATACAAAGAGATATCAAAATCAAATCAAAAGTCATTTATTCAAATTAGGCTGAGAATCAGCCCTTTTCGAACGTCAAAATTACAAAAGACAGTCCCCCAAAAACGCCCGCCCTTTACCACGATATAAGTAAGTAAAAAACCGGCCAAGTGCGAGTCGGACTCGCGCACGAAGGGTTCCGTACCATTATGTATAAAAATCAATCATGAGTTGATTGAATGAAAGGTAAATTGCGGTTTACGATTTATGACGTATTAAAAAAAAAACTACTTACTAGATCTCGTTCAAACCAATTTTCGGTGGAAGTTTTCATGGTAATGTACAGACGCCAGCACACCAAGCTACTACAATCTGTCAGATTTCTTTAATAGATTGTCGACTTTATTGCTAAAGCATTGCTCAGCTTTATTGTTCAAGGTTGATTGGGAAAATCTGACAGTTTCGGGTAGGTTGACCTGCTGGCGTCTGTACTTACATCATATATTTTTTTTAGTTTTATCATTCTCTTATTTCAGAAGTTACAGGGGGGGGGGGGCACATTTTACCACTTTGGAAGTGTTTCTCGCGCAAACTATTCAGTTTAGAAAAAATTGATATTAGAAACCTCAATATATTTTTGAAGACCTATCCATAGCTACCCCGCAAGTATGGGTTCGATGAAAAAAAAAATTGTGTTTCAGTTCTAAGTATGGGGAACACCAAATTTTTTTTTTTTTTTCTGAAAATCTTAATGCGTTTCACAGAATTCATCTACTTACCAAGTTTCAACAGCATAGCTATTATAGTTTCGGAAAAAAGTGGCAGTGACATACGGACGGGCAGACAGACATAACGAATCTATAAGGGTTCCGTTTTTTGCTATTTGGCTACAGAACCCTAAAAATTAGTGGATTGGTGGTGTGGGGTTCTGTTATATTATTTTTATCTCACGAAGCGACGCGCGCTTTACTTGTGGTAAACAAGTATACATATAAGCACGCTGTCGTGTAAGCGCAGCAGCTCTCGGTACCGTCCGAGACTAGTCTACTAGTCCGAGAAAGTGTGTGTGTTTGTATGAATTTCATTTGAAATTAGCTAGCGAAACTCCGCAGACGTGAAGGGTATCAATATCTAAACATGATAAAAGAAAAATGACATGATTTGATTCTATATTTTTTGGGGTCAACAACCACATGTAGTTACTTGAAACATAAGTTAAAACATTCGTTTTATCATTTTTAGATACACAGATTCACGTCTGCGGAGTTTCGCTAGCTACTCAAATTTGGCTCTGTATAGAAAAACTTACCTGCACTGACACACATTTTTAAAATCATAGCTATTCTGTTACTTTACTGAGCTGAAACCATTGACAATAACAACTTACCTATACAACTTCGGTATAGCATGAGCTGCGGTCTTCCTGACATACGGACTCATGTCACTGGCCGAGTCTCTGATGGCTAGCATCACAATTGGCACTATCATGGGCACTCGAATGGAGGAGAGGACTCGGAGAGCGCTCGCACGGATCAACTGGTTTGGGTCCTGGGGATGATAAATATGAAGTTGGATAACAATATGCTAAGATTGTTGTATACGCAGCTGTTTTGAAGCTCCATTTTGACAAAAATGGTGTTTAAGCTGATGAAGATATTGACATTTCCTCAAAAACATCTTTAATTTAAATTAAAGCTGTTTAGTTCATTTTTATTTTGTTAAAATAAAAAATAGGTCTTGAGTATAAGACACTTTTATAACAAAACTGTTCTGTGAGGTAGTTGAGGATAAGGAATTTTTCGAGAAAATGGCTTAGATGAGGTCAGAAAACATTCAATAAAACTAAAATCTTATTTATAAACATGTACATTATGCATTTTAAACTTTATGGCGACAAATACGGCCCCCAAAATCATCCATGCCTCTGCTAATAAATTTACATTACCTTTAAAGCCCTTTGGAAGGTGCTGATGGACAGCAGAGCCAAGTCCTGCTGCTCCTCAGCGTACCTCACAAGATACACATACACCAGCTTCTTCACCTCAATGTTCTTTGATACCACATTCTTGACAACTGCTGGAAACCTATGAAACAAAGATATTTTGAGATTTGACTTTAGTTGAAGATGATGTAGTGAAAAACTAATTCCAACATAATATCAGGGCATTTTATCTATACTCATGCAGTGAGATAAATAGTTTAGCAGTAGGTTTGTATATTAGGGCTCATAGGTTAGGTTGGAACTGTGATCAACCACTTGTGAGCCGAATTGGTTGTAGTAACCAAGCCAGGGCTCTCCAACCAACTGGGTTAGGTTTGGTTAGAACTGTGACCAACCGTGCGCAAGCGATACTTACAAGTTAGATTTATTACCAACTAATTCCGCTTTGTTAACTGCCCACTCAGCCACTTATATGTTTTCTCATTTGTATTTGGTTTACTGCTTCAATTTTACTACCGAACTTTTTAATTGTTAATTTAGCAAAACTACGATAAACAACTTTCACTTTAAATCAATGCCATATTAAATTAACATTGTGTTCCCTATACAGAACACAAATTTGCTGCGATGTTATGCTGCTGTGTACAAAACAAAACACTAGTGAAAGTTCTGCCACCATCATTGATCTACTGAACGAAATGTGAACGTAAAACCATGTTTAATGATACTGTGAAATACTTACAAATCTGAAGCATCCCTTCCCTTGGCAATCATGCCAATGATCCTCTTCATAGCCTCTAGTTTCAGGGAGTCTTTGGACCCATCTAACATGAGTTTTAAGTCTTCATTCCTGCAAAACACAAACAATTTTAAAACAGTTGTGTTTATGGTGATAGGAATGAGTGCCATAGAATTTGATAAGGAATATTGTATGGTTGTATGTAAATTATGTGTGGCTTGTACATAAATATGAAAGTTTTGAAAGTATATTTCATGGAAACCAAATCATTGTAAAAAATACATAATTACTTGAAATTATACCGAAAAATTACAAGATTGTGTCTTTGAATGATTAAAGGACGGTTTTATACAGCTGATTACACATAAAACATTTATTTACTTCTTATAATCTGGTTGGAAAAACGCCCCAGAAGCTGGATCGCTTGCCGGGTACTCCACTTCACCCATCACCACTTTATCATTATTATAAGATGTCGTAGCCGACATTTTGGATAAAATCACGTTTTAACACTTCACTGGATACTTATTCTTATTTAGATATTTGTGTCCAAACTTTTCTAATCATTGAAATCGCAACATTTCATTTCATTTTGACATTTACTTGTTGACGTTGGACTTGAACAAGCAACGTTATGTCAAAGTTGCGTTTCGTTACTGAAGTATTGGTAAACTGCATTTTAATGAAAAAAGTTTAGTATTTAACTTGTAGATAAAGATTTATCTATAGGTTAAATATTTTTCTATTATTATCTCTGTTATTACGGAGTTGGTCATTTATCGTTTATAAGGCATTCGAGAAATCAATCAAAACTAAAGCAATAACTTCGATTATTACCACTGTCCACCCCCTGCTTGTCCACCCGGGTGGACAGTGTCACAACTTTTAAAAATAATTCCCGCTGTCCCCGGGGGGGTGGCCAGTGAAAATCATTATGGAAGAAAAAATACAACAATGCAAAGACAAAGTAGTTTCTCCTCATTATCCTTCCGTGCCAGAAACATTTAATGCTATGGTGAGTCAATTCAAAGATTCCAGAATGGACTTAATAAAAAAAGTACCGTCATTTCAAAGTATAAAACCCATTCTATACAGACATAGAAACAAAACTGCAGGGATGGTAAAAATTCAATGCAGAAATGTAGAAGAATTGCAATTTCCTCAAAAGTACAAGTTTCCATGTCTGTATAGATTGGATTTTATACTTTGAAATGACGGTACTTTTTTTATTAAGTCCTTTCTGGAATCTTTGGCACGGAAGGATAATGAGGAGAAACTACTTTGTCTTTGCATTGTTGTATTTTTTCTTCCATAATGATTCTCACTAGCCACCCCCCCGGGGACAGCGGGAATTATTTTTAAAAGTTGTGACACTGTCCACCCGGGTGGACAAGCAGGGGGTGGACAGTGGTAATAATCGAATAACTTTGGTGTCTTCTTCCAGTCTTGCCTATAAATCGCCTGTCACTTTAAGGACGACGGAAACAGTGCTGTGCCCAGGCCCAGATTGAAGAGGACTAATGATTGAGTTACGATGAACAAAGTTGTAAAATTGTTTGTGGACACAGGCCTCGAGTACTTTGGTTATGAAGGGAAACATAGAAATTAGATGGAAGTCAGTAAGAAGAGAGGGATTAGAAACCTTAGCTAACGGACGGACAAAGACGGACGGACAAAGACGGACGCCACAGTGAAGGGAATACTACGGTATACAAGAAAAAATAATGTTCTACATATTATTAATAATTATAAAAAAATATTTTCATTAGGTAGGTACTTATTAACTTTTTTAATTGTCTCAATTTCTCTTGTAAAGAAAACAAAAATGTATAAAAATAAATCTTTTAGTCTCCAACCTTAGCCAGTAAAGCCTAAAAAATAATAGTTAGTACCATCTCATCTATTGATAAGAAACGCTGTATACATAAGCTGTTGGTTAACCGGTTGGTTAAATAAATAAATAAATCTAAAGTAGCTGGCGGCATTTGTCCCGATCTTGGTCACGCGTCTAATGAATCTTGCAGTGCTTGATGTCGCGTGATATACCTACATAGTTATAGGTATCCCTTAGGATATACTTACTCATAGCTATATAACATAATACAGTTATATGAAAGTGGTTCATTAATGTCTTACTGAGAATATAACTATGATACGAGCACGATCTAGTAATATAACTATTGTAACTATTGTACATACTCGTCTAATGCTTTGTTCTGTTTGCCGTAGATATTTTTTATGTTATGTATTCTTGTGGTGTACAGACGCCAGCACATCAAGCTACTAAAATCTGTCAAATTTCTTTAATAGATTTTCAACTTTATCGCTAAAGCATTAAAGTTTAAGGTTGATTGGGAAAATCTGACAGTTTCGGGTAGCTTGACCTGCTGGCGCCTGTACAATAAAATATGTATAAATAAATAACTATCTTATTATACCAATCTAGTGAAATAATTAAAAGTTTATGTTTTACTAGCT
Source organism: Apamea anceps (assembly GCA_951799955.1). Taxonomy (NCBI): domain Eukaryota; kingdom Metazoa; phylum Arthropoda; class Insecta; order Lepidoptera; family Noctuidae; genus Apamea; species Apamea anceps. The sequence goes on along the minus strand of OX637513.1, from coordinate 19,009,772 downwards.
GCGACCCGTGGTTTCACCCGCATAAGTTTCGATCCCGTGGGAATATCGGGATAAAAAGTACCCTATGTGTTAATCCTAGTTCCGAGTGTTCCAAATTTCATCCAAATCCGTTCAGTGGTTTTTGCGTGAAAGAGTAATAAACATCCATCCATCCATCCTTATAAACTTTTGCATTTTTAATAATATTAGGAAAATAGTAGAATAGTAGGAAGGATTTGGTTTGCACAACTGCTTACTCATTTTAAATACCACGGTCCAATCAAACAACTAACTCGTCACAACCAAAACAAACAATGTTATAAATCAAGCTTTTCTGAAGACTTCCTACACACATTCATCTATACGACCTATATTTAAATGATGAGGCTTCTACAACTTACCTATTGAATATCTACATTGGCTAGTCTGATATCATATTATTTGATTGCATTTCTAAAAAGCTCACATATGCAATGAGTTTAATATTTGCATAACTATGTTCGAAAACAAATGAAAAGCGGGAATAATCTATTTTGTTTCCAATGAAACTATGAGGAATGTTTGCGAATTAGTCAAGCGTGCCATTGTTTGAATTCAATCAAAGTTGTTGCAACTTATGTGATTTGTTTCTCTGCCTATTTGCACAGTGCGGATCCTTTAGAATATCATTTTAGTAATGGTATGTTGGATAGTGGCTTAGGTACTCTTCAGGGCCCTAATCCACTATGACCTCTTAACGATTCCTTACTTTGAAACCTTATGAAAGGAAAACTGCCTTTGACATTAAAGCGAAAAATTATGGACATGTACATCCTTCCCATTCTTAACTATGGATCCCAGACTTGGTCTTTGACAAACACTCAGAAGTCCAAATTGAATGTTTGCCAACGTGCAATGGGCTGCAGTATTCTAGGCGTCAAATTGACAAACCATATTCGCAACACCACACTGCGCTCTAAAACACAGATTACTGACGTTGCCCAAAATAAGCTGTGGGCCAAAATAATTAGAAGGCGTCGCAGCAGACCCCGTAGAAGATGGCGGAACGAGCTGGAAAAAACAAACGACCAGTGGTCCACTTTAGCCCTGGATCGAAAAAGCTGGGAGTTATGGGGATAGGCATAGGCCCAGCAGAGGGATGATGCAGACTAACAATAAATAACAGTAACTTCGAAACCACGTTAATCCTACTATCCTACTTATAATATTATAAATGCGAAATATTATAATTATTTGTGAGAAAATGCCTTTTCCATGTAAAAAAATCTTCTCACGCCGGCGACGCCGCGCCGCGCCGGGTTCAAAACCCAGCGCGCCGCCACGCGCCGCCGGGTTTTTTGGCTGCGGCGTGGATCTCTAGGATGTGTTATTCTTTCACGCAAAAACTTGAATGAAGGAATTTGGATGAAGTTTGGCACACATACACCGTTAAATTTTGATTGTTTTAATCCTTAAAAGGGGTCATTGTACTCATCAGTATGAACAACTTTTAGTACGGGACCAACGATAAAACGATCAAAATTAATTAATAAGGATTAAAACGACCAAACCTTGCATTTCAAAATGAACTACAACACCGCTAATCACTAATAAACTCAAACTCAAATCATTTATTTCAATTAAACCATTTACAGGCACTTTTGAATTGTCAAAATTAAATAGTCGGTCAGTTAGTCAGAAAGTTGCAGCTAGTTGCCCATTCCAAAGCGTAGATCTCTATGGAGAAGAACGGGCAAGAAACTCCATGGACACTCTTTTAAATCAAGACATTTTTACAAAATCCTGGTTACATTATTCTTATTGCTTCTATATGTGAGAACAATGTAAAAAAACAAATTAAAATATAAAATAACAAGCCTTGGCAGTTAAGAGATGACCAGTCTCAACTGATGGCGCCCGTTCACGAACATGACGCGTGGATCAGCACCACCCAGCTCAACCATTTCGTAGGGAACCGAATGATCCAACACACGCGCCACCACCAGTGAGACATTTAAGTGAGCATGACATATTCTCAACTGCCATGCTCTTTCAAGTCAACATCAAAATTTCATAAAAAACGGATCCATGGTTCTTACATTTACAAAATTTTCAAAAATGCTTCTAAATTATACAAAACTATAGTTTGCAATATAATCAAGATGAGAGAAAAAAAAAAACTACCAATCATGAAGAGGTATTTAATACTGAAGTATTAAAAGTTAATCCTGATTAAATCAAATAAACACAAAAAAAAAAACAAAAAGGGGAAGCATCTCTTCCAAATATTGAAATTGTGATCAACTTGTAAGCCCAACTGCCTGTGGAGCAGGACCAGCATTAAGCCAAGCATTTACAGTAACAAGTTTAACGACCAACCAAAAACAAATAACGTTCTATTTAGTCGCGGAAAATGCCACTCGACTTCTAACCCCCACTGTAAATACCTAGGTACATTTTCCACGAAAAAAAAGCAGAATAACAGATAGGCAATTCCCTGGATGACACAGGTGTCTACATCGGCAGTAATTCCTCACGCTATATACCGCAAAACCGGGTGAATAGGGATGCAGGGGTGAATCGGGACGAAACTTCAAAATGAGTTTTAACGTTGAAATAATATCGTAGTTCGTTACCAGAAAATACTCTAATGCTAATGGGTTTACAGCTTTTTAATTAAAGATTAAGTGTCCTTGTTAGCAACAAACTATATTATTTTAAAGTACAAATCTATTTTAAAGTTTCGTCCCGATTCACCCCTGCATCCCTATTCACCCCGTTTTACTGTAATAATAATAATAAGCTAGAATATGGCGTCAGCAAAAAGTTTACGTGGTGGGATATAGTCCTCTCCACAACAGGCGTCATCCCAAATCACCTTCTCCATAGCCTTACGAAATAGGTCCTCATCACAACATATCTAACATAACAACACACCACACGCTGCATTTACTTGACTTCGGTCCGTAAATGTGGCAAAAACCAGCCAAAGAACTGAGAAGAGAAAACACACTAATAAAAATTAAAAAATAATATAATATTTTATTCAGTATTAAATTGGTAAAATATTTACATAGTCTTAGAAATCACTTACAAAGGAAACAAATCAAAATAAATATAAAATTTAAAGAAAATCTTAGAAATAAAATAGAATAACATAACGCTTATATGTCCCTGAAGAGGTAGGCAGAGGTTTATTACCTACTACACATTTCGCCAGTTATGTTTAAGTCTCATGTAATCTGAGGCGAGCCTATTGCCGGGTACAAAACAAATCCAGTCATCGCGTTGAACAATGCGCTTTGCCCGACCTGGGACTATTGTACACAGGACTTCATGCTCAGTTGTCGCGCTAGTGACCACAACACCAAAGAGGCAACTATACCACAGAACACTTTTGCCTAACGAACTAAACCCTGTCCATTAGGTTAACCGTTTTTTGACAGCTGTCTTAGACGCCAGCTGGCAGGTCAAGCTACCCGAAACTGTCAAATTTTCCCAATCAACCTTGAACCTTAACGATATAGTTGAAAATCTATTAAAGAAAGACAGATTGTAGTAACTTAACTTTTACGTAATCTGGAATATGTACAGACGCCAGCACATCAAGCGATGTGCTGGCGTCTGTACATATTCCAGATTACGTAAAAGTTAACTTTAAAATGCGTAATCTATATCTATATACTTATAATAAATCTGTAGAAGTGAAAATTCTGTACATTGAAAATATCAAAAAAATAAATGGCAGGGGGTGTTACTAGACCGACACCGAACCCAAAAATGTGATTAAAAAAATTTTTGTCTGTCTGTCTGTCGGTCTGTCTGTCTGTCTGTCTGTCTGTCTGTCTGTTTGTTCAGGCATCACGCAAAAACTACCAGTTCGATTACGTTGAAACTTGATATAATTATTCTTTAATATCCTGGGCACCACACTGGGTACTTTTTATCCCGGAAAAGTATATACAATAAAAAACAAACTTAATTTTGCGGTTCGATCCCTAGACCCGATTACTGCACCAACCGCAAATAATAAGTTTGTCGTAGGTTAAGTCACCCGCAATGGAGTTCATTTTTATTCCTTTTAGTTTTTAGAGTTATTTAGGTTTATTTTTATATAAGTTGTAGGTATAGATTTTAATTTTAAAGTATAGGTAGTATATTTGATAGTGTACGTAGTGACCGTAGGTTATTTTATAATACTGTTAGGTAGGATTAGTCATTCGTATAGATATTAGTTTTTAGGGATTTTGCTTATTTATTGAGTTTAGATTAGTTATCATCAGAAATAGGTTTATTTAGGTAGGTAGGTATTTAATTTTCTGTTATTGAGTTTTTTTTTTTTTAATTAGGTAGGTACTTAGGTAAAGATATCATATAGGTACCCTCTTAATCACCACTAATGAGACACAATTGGTTTTCTATTGTAATTAGCCACAAAGGGCCCGCGAGATAGATGGCATTCTGGGGAAGCACATAGGTACATTTTATCCTGTTAGCACGTTCCCGTGGGATAATTGCCGACATCCACGCGGGCGAAGCCGCGGGCAGAAGCTAGTAAAATAAATAAATAATCTGCCTTATCTTATTGAATTATCTAATTTATTATTTCTTACAGAGACATTATACCTAATACCGTACGTGTATCAGTTTTGACAAACTAAATATAATTGCTCACTAGATCGATCTGTCAAAAAATGGTTAACCTAGTGGACAGACTGAGAATAGCTTCATCTTTCTGACTGACCGACTCCTTGACAATTCGACGACACGGTTGGCGCAGTGGCTGAGCGATCGACTGCTGTGTTGCGTGTCGCGGGTTCGATTCCCACACGGAACAAATATTTGTATTGCCTACGTAGTTGTTCCGGGTCTGGCTGTTTGTGTATGTGAGTTTAAATGTTTGTTAACGCACCCACGATACAGGAGTAATTCCTAGTGTGGGGCAAAGTTAAAAAAAAAAAAAAAACAACAGTGTCTGTAGTTGGTTTAATTAAAATAAATGCTTTGAGCATGACTTTAGGTTTGGGTCCAAAGTAGACCTAATTTTGACAGCCTCGTTAGTGTAGTGGTTAAAGCAAGAAATGTTAGGTACTACATAGGTACATACATAATCTCAAGCCTTCTTCTCACGGGGGTAGGCAGATAATCCTCAAATACTCTTTTTGCTTCGTTTAAGTTCACATATATTGTCATACACGCACGCCGGTAGCGACTATACATAGCTACCTATGTATCACTAGCAACGTGTGCTTGTATTTATTTCAATTAAACCACAGACACTTTTGAACTGTCAGAATTTGTCATCACTAATAAGGGCACTAGATATGTTCTTGTAGGGCGTCCCTTTTTGACGTTTCCACTCACATCTGCCTTGTACTTAAATACATTTTGTTAGTCGTCTTTCATTCATCCAAAACCATCTTATCAATGGTTATATGTAAATGAAATGTTAGGTAGGTAACTACTGTACCTATTTCGTATCAAAGGCGCTACCTTTGATACGAAATAGGTCCTGGAAAGGTCGATCAAATTCGAACTTTCGTCAAAATGTGGACATTTGCGGGCTAATGGCCAGTTCCCACTGTACGGTGAATATTTTCATTTTATTGTGACTACACTAAAAAACAAACAAATGCACTTTAAAATTACGAGATACCCATTTCTATGAACTATTTTGCTGCTCTCATAAAAATATTCAAGCCACTTCAAATAGAACTGTCAACTGTCTGTCGGAATGTCTACGAGACCACGAACTAGTAGGCGAAGAGATATACGGAGAGTCCGAAACTAATTCTGTGAAGATATATCGTTGTTCTTCTTACGAGTAGTTTGTCGATGGCAATCTAAATGGTCATCACCTGCCTAGCCTTTTCCCAACTTTGTTGGGGTCGGCTTCCAGTCTAACCGGATGCAGCTGAATACCAGTATTTTACATAGAGCGACTGCCTATCTGACCTCCTTAACCCCGTTACCGGGTAATATGAAACCCCTTGGTAAGACTGGTTGTCAGACTTTCGGGCTTTTGACCCGTAACGACTATCAAAGATCCACGAATGACGGGACCAACGGTTTAACGTGCTTTCCAAGGCACGGAGGGGTAGAAAAGCACGATTAAATAATAAATATACAAATAATAAAAGAAGAAAACAAGACATATTGTGATGACACACTAAAATAATGAATCAATGTAACGATATAATAATAAGGTATAATCGTGGGTTAGTCCCCTAAACTTTCATTTAATTTAAAATTGTCTGGGGCCTTTGCGAGTTGACTCTGACCCACCATCCAAAGGACGGGGCCCCCGTGGTCCCGAGGTAAGTACCTACCTACCTAAAGATAAATCTATGTACTACACTCGCGAGCAATGAAAAAGTTGCAGTGACGTAGCACCAAATTACTGCTAAACGGGACAGGCTAGCTTAATGACGCCGTCTGCAATATTGAAGTACATTTATGTAACAGCGCGTCAGAATATTACCAACTAAAAACGTAAATATTGTGTTCAAATTTTAAATTATATGTCTTAGGAGATATTAAGGTGTTTGTCGGCATTTTGTGGGTGGAACTTTTTCATTGCTCGGCAGTGTAATTATAAAGATGAAGAGTTTGTTTGTTTTTTGTTCGAACGCGCTGATCTCTGGACGTACCAGTCGGATTCAAAAATTCTTTTTGGTATTGATAGCTCAATTATTGAGGAAAGCTATACCTAAGGAGAAGCCGACTCTTCGGAGCCGACCAAAAATAACGAAAGGCAGAAAGACTGCTGAGTGAAAACGAAGTAACTGCGACGGGGTGGTTCGGAGGAACCAGACACGCGGATGGATCAGCTGCATCCGTTTAGTCTGGAAGCCGACCCCAACATAGTTAGGAAAAGGCAGGCAGATGATGATGATGTATCGTGCTTTTATATGTTATCAATATCAAGATGGGTATCAATATCTAAATAATTATGTCAAAATAAAAATGATTTGTTGTTTTTTTTTTTGGGTCGACGGCCGCTGGTAGTGTTGTTACTTGAAGTATGATTTGAGAAAACCTGTTTCTTTTGTTTCTTCGTGTTAAGATACCGACTCCTATCAAGTCTGTGAAGTTTACCCCAAAAAAAAAAACACGTTTTTAAACCGATATTTCAAGTGTCTTCGCTAACAGAGGGTAATGACCCAACAAAAAAAATTCATGAAAATTATATTTTTTTTGTTTACGGAATTTCTCTAGCCATTTTAACCCTGTATATTTATCTATCTTATAATTTTCATCTCAAGCAAAAGTAAAATAAAAAGATTGCAAAGCACCTACTACCAAAATAAAAACTCACTACCTAAATAAAAGCCTCCAGGCATAAAGGGCGTGACAGCTTACACATTTATGCATTGCTGGGTTCGTCACCTAGCTGTCACTTGCAGTCACAGATGATGAACTAGGACCATCGATGTGAAATAAATAAGTGAGTTAATACTAATAACAGTAACCTGTCAGTACCTAAGCTAATTCTGGAGAAAGAACATGAACATTGTCTTGAGTTAATTTGGGCGACCAACTATTCTTATCGTGTAAGTAGTCGTTGATGGAATAGTAAGCCTTTGAACAAAGGTTGGATTTTACTTGAGCTGCGTTTAACGCATTAAAAGGCAAGTCTAGCAAAGAAGAGGGTATCTTGTTATAAAAGGTTATACCAAGCCCAACAAATGAGTTATGAACCTTATGAAGCCGGTGAAAGGGGGCACGTAGTTTGTCCTTATTTCTAGTGTTAACACTGTGAATATCACTGTTTTTAGTGTACAAGTGTAAATTTTGCCTAATATATAGGATGTTGGCGAAGATGAATTGTGATGCAACCGTGAGAATACCAATATCTTTAAAAAAATCTCTTAGAGAAACTCTGGCACCTAGCTGGTAAATTGCTCGAACAGCTCGTTTTTGAAGGACAAATATATTTTGTATATCAGCGGCTTTGCCCCACAGCAGAATACCGTAGGACATAACACTGTGAAAATAACTGAAATAGACTAAACGAGCTGTATCAACGTCAGTGTATTGTCTTACTTTCCTGACGGCGTAGGCAGCCGAACTGAGCCTTCCTGCTAGACTTGATATATGAGGTCCCCACTGAAGTTTGGCATCTACTGTTAGTCCTAGAAAAATTGCCGAGCCTACTGTTTCAAGCACCTCTTTATTTAAGACGATGTTGGGTCCTAGATTTCTGACATTCGGTAAGGCGAACTTTACACATTTCGTTTTCTTGGCATTGAGAACTAGGTTATTTGACGTAAACCAATCTGTAACTATTGTGAGTGCACTGTTTACGTCGTCAAAATCTTGTCTATTCCTGTCTACTTTAAAAATAAGAGAGGTATCATCTGCAAACAGTACAACGTCACAGATGCCCTTCAAATGGAATGGTAAATCATTGATATAAACTAAGAACAAGAATGGACCCAATATTGAGCCTTGCGGAACACCTAACTGAACTGGTAGCCCGGAAGATTTCGCGCCATTAACATCTACACATTGGACCCTATTATGTAAATATGAAATTATTATGTTGAGAGCCTCGTTTCTGACACCGTAATGATGTAACTTACGCAAAAGCGTGTCATGGTGCACGCAATCAAAGGCTTTAGAGAGATCACAGAAAACTCCAATAGCATTTTGCGATTTCTCCCATGCGTCAAATATGTGTCTCAGCAGAGCAACACCCGCGTCTGTAGTTGAACGACCCTTTGTAAAGCCATATTGATCATTATGGAGGAGGCTGTTTAAATTAAAATGTCTTAGCAACTGCTTGAGTATTAACTTTTCAAATATTTTGCTAAATGCAGGTAAAATAGAAATAGGCCTGAAATTGCCAACGTCATTCTTATTACCTGATTTAAATAATGGTATGACTTTACTACTCTTCATGAGGTCAGGAAAAGTTCCTAAATCAACACATTTATTAAAAGTAACAGCTAGATAGGGGGCTACGATGGCTATTATATTACTTAAAAGTTTAATGGAGATGCCCCAATAATCACCGGTGTTTTTAGACTTAAGTGTATTAAAAATATTAACTACATCACGTGGGGTTACATGTTCGAAACTAAATAAAGGACTACATTTAGGTACACTACTATGCAAAAGGTTTTCAGCTTTAGACGGGGACGAATTTAAGGAGCGAGTCGTAGTTATCGGTATGTTGGCAAAAAACTCATTAAATGCCTCAGCTACGTCAGCTGCATTATTAACTAATTTGTTGTCGACCATAATCTCAAGTTGTTTTTCTTGTTTAACAGATTTACCAGTTTCATTGTTAATAATTTTCCAAGTGGCTTTTACTTTATTATTAGAATTTTTAATTGTATCGCCTAAAAATTTTGATTTAGCAAAAGCACTAATCTTTTTGAATAATTTTGAATAATTTTTGACATACTCTAGGAAATGAGTATCAAACCTGTATTTTTTCAAACCATATAACTCGTATAGTCTCGCTCTACTTTTATAAATACCTGGAGTAGCCCATTGATTAAAGCCAACAGAGGATCCATTAATGTTAATAGTTTTGGTCTTAAAAATAGATTGGTACTCTTTTTGCACAACATCAAAAAGGGCACCATAAATATCATTGGGATTCTCATATTCTACTATAGATGGTGTAATTCTATGAGCTATATTATTTTTAAACATTTTGCAACGACTGGCTGTATAAGGCCTGCATTCAAGTTTATGCGGCTTTTATTAATTTATGTTTGGCATCACAATCACTAAAAATATTATCAAGACAAGTTGACGAAGATGCTGTGATCCTAGTAGGTTCAAAAAACAAGTTAATTAAATTATAAGACCTAAAAAGATTGAGAAGTCTAATACTTAATGGAGTAACATCTAAAATATTAATATTGAAGTCTCCACATAACATAATGCTTTTGTTACTAGATTTCAACCTATTGAGAGAATCTTCCATTACCGATTCGAAACTAATAAAATCCCCAGAGGGGGGTCGATAAACGCAAATTATAACATATCGCTCAAGTTCAACACAAGACAACTCTATAGTGCACTCGATTGAAAGATTAACTAAATCTAAACGTTGTTTACATTTCAACTTGTTTGAAACAAGAACTAAAGAGCCACCGCGAATAGCACTTTTTCTCACAAATGCACTCTGTACGGTAAAGTTTTCATCATTAATAAACACTACTTCATGTTCCTTCAACCAGTGTTCAGTCAAACATAACACCTGAACATCATAGTTCTCCATAAATAAACTTAATTCTAGCTCTTTGCCGGACAGACCCTGCATATTTTGATGAACAACATTCAACATATGCGGCTGACCTGTTGTCGCACCTAATAGTTTAAACTACAAGGCGTATCAAAAGTAGTGTTAGTATCAGTACTAACAGTAATCAATGGTACACTACAAGTACCAGTGTCACTTAGTATATTGTATGCTAAAAGATTAGCAATTTGTCTCCTACAACTAGGTGGCAAATACATAGTATAATTAGTCAGTTTGTAATCAGTAATGAATTGATTACAATCAAAATATAAAATAGCATCACTGTGACGACAAGTCCTATTATAAATGAACATATTTAAATTATAAATATGCTTATTTTGCTTATCAGTTAAATAGTAAGAATAAGGCAAGGCACAAAAAATAAATTTACAATTATTAGTCTCATTAAGATGCAACATCAAATGGACACATTCAATTAAGTCCTTTTTTCTTACATTTAAACTATCCCCATATAATAATATAACAGTTGAGCTGGGGTTTATTTTTGTCAATTTGATATTACTTATTAATTGGCTAATACTGGCACCGGGTAAACAATTATTAATTACATATTGTTGCGAACACTGACTTAATAAGCTACCAAAACCTTGACCAAATTTATCAGAAAAGATATAAGTAGTGTTAATCAAATTATTCATACTATTGCTATCATCACTAATACGGCTACCTACTGGCTGAGTCACTGAGGGAGTGGGTGTAACAAGCTGGGGTTCCACGGAGCAGGTACAGCTAAAAGAGAGGTTATTTGTCAAAGACTCGTACCTCTCCGCATTATACTTGACCAGGTCTGCCAACTCATTAGCCTCCTGCATGCGCTTACTCAGGTCTTGTTGAGAAGCCTCATATTTACTAAAGATATCCTTTAGAGCGTATTCCCTAACAAACAATTCATCCTGAAGGCGCCGAGTGTCTGTGTTATACATAGCATTACACAATTCTAATTCACTGTTACAGTTTTTTAATTCTTGTATTAAATTTACTTTTTCTTGCCTAAGTTTTGTATTTAATTTGTTTACTTTTTGGCATTTTAAAGATTTTTGAGTTTTTCTAATTAATCTATTAATTTTAATATATTTTTTTAACTTAGGTATTGTGACTAGTAAACAATTTATTTTTAACTATAGTATCATCAGTTAAATCTATTGTTACAACTGGCTCAACACATATGGGACCGGACCCGCTACCAACCAACTCATCATAAAGACTGCAGGTGATCGCAGACTCTTCACGGGCTTTGAAAGTTTCCAAGGCGGTTATTGTGTTGTGGGCCTTGCTTAATTCCTGTTCTAGTTCAGATATGCGTCTCAAAGCCAGTTCGTGGGTATCACTACATTCCTGGAAATTTGACACTCTTTGACGGAGGTGCTGATGCTGGTCAAGTATGTCCATATGCTGTACATGTAGTTCAGTCAGCTGATTCTTAAGCTCAGTGTTCTTGTCATTAATAAGCTTTATTTCCACCTCCCTGTCTTCCCTTTCACAGAGCAGCTGTTTACATGTAGCTTCAGAAACCTCAAGCTTCATCAAGGTAGATCTTAATTTTGCTTCCATCTCCTTGATTGTAGCACTGCGGGTCATCATTGTCTTTAAAATGTCAGTCACCTGAAATGTGTGAAGTTATGCAGCTAAATAACAGTGTGAGAAAAGATTATCCAATATTTAGATTAGTAGGAGGTAGAAGGGAAATATAAAAATAAAAATTAAAGTAAGTTAAAAATAAGTAATGAAATGTTAACAAATGGATTTTAAAATTAGTTGAAGTTATTAGGGAATGAGATGGAGACAAGATGGAGATGTTTTAAAGAAGTGAAGTTACAAGGAATAGGTACTGCTTTTATTGTAAAACACAAAGAAGCTTAATTGACATTATTAAGTAATGACACAGGTTTTACAGGGTGAATAAGCTGTAATGAGCCTATTTTTGTGCAGTAAATTATGTAGTGTTTATTGTATGGGCGAATGTTTTCGTCGTCGATTTTGCTTCCACTAGTTGTCAAGCAAAAGGAGACATAAACCGTGCCAGTGTGTGATGGACGTAGCTCAGAGATCTGAGCAGTACTTTGTGATGTTCTGTGGTCGGTAAATACAAGCACTTAAATAAAACAAAATACTCCCCGGGATCGATGAAAGTTTGAAATCCGTCACCGTTGGTACGTTGAGTTGACAGCCGGTTTTGAATCCTCTGTTTTACGAAGTTTTCGCGACAAAAAACACTTGATAATAACTGTTTGGAATACTTAATACTGAGGTTTTACTATATTACACTAATTTAACATATATAAAACACTTTTATTAATTTATTATAATAATTAACCTAGAGACCGTTTTTTTGACGACCGGCTACCAGTGTTGCCACCCAGATGAAATCCCCACCCAGATGAAATCCTGCTCCTACCGGCTGGACTGCACTGGACTACCGGCTCCCAATCAAAACTGCTTGGGACTTATGAAACAACTGGCGACATGTAACATACTCCTCTACCTGCCGATCTATTCTGTAAAAATCTCACCGTGAAAACTTAGGTAAGGTGAGCTGTCATTTCACCTGGTGCTAGGGATTTACACTATTGTCAGCTCACCCTTCTTCGCTTCTGGGTACACAGGCGTGATTTTATGTAAGCGGAACCTCACGTGCGACCTCGTAACTTGATCCACATGAAGTGTGATTGCCTTCCGACCCTGGTAACGCTACCCTGCTTCAAGATACATACGAGTTTATTTGTCCCCTGAGAGGACCCGGAAAAGAGCACATTCCGCGCCATGACTGCGCCAATTTGTAACTATTTATTATTCTGTACGCGACCTCAGTGTCAACTGAAAGGATTGGAGTCCTAATGTAACGTTCTGTTAGGTTAGGTTTACGAGCCTGTTGGGGGAGCGGTGAATGCTGATGCGAATCCCGCACCCCCGGCCATAGGTAGAGATGGGACACCGCGGTTGTTTTAGCCGGTAGAGTCCGGCATAGCCCTCTATCACCGGGGGACCGCTCTAATTATTAGCCTAACGTTCTGTTAAAGTTATAGTATTATCAATGTCTTCACCACCCTTGGTTGACTGGTAGAGAATGCCTAAGGCATTAAGTCCTCCTTTGTACAGACGCCAGCAGGTCAAGCTACCCGAAACTGTCAAATTTTCCCAATCAACGTTGAACTTTAATACTTTAGCGATAAAGTTGAAAATCTATTAAAGAAATTTGACAGATTGTAGTAGCTTGATGTGCGTCTGTACCTTTTTGTGCGAAAAGTTTAAATAAATAAATTGTACCTAGTTAACTAATTCTATTTCTCTTGTAACTTAATTCCATTTCTCTTATAACTTAATTCCATCTCAATTAGGATTACGTACTTCTATAATGCTTAATTTATTCATAGAATTTTTAATATTGAAACTGTTCAATTTACTTAGGACAACAGTCATTATACAAACAGACTGCAGTTAACTTGATATTGGAGAGAAAAACGAGAGCTTTTGAAGTTGATTTGAAACAAGCTCTGCCCGCGACTTCGTTTGCGTGGAAGTCGTAAGATACACAATATACAGGGTTATTGGTAAAACACTAACAACCTCGCAGCAGTGGCGGACTAACAGGGGGGCGGAAGGGGCGGCCCGCCCCAGGCCTCCGGTCTTGGGGGGCCCCCAAATGCATTCGCGTTCCCCTGATCAAATCCTAAACAAGACTTTAAAAATTTGCTTAGACTTTAAACACGGGCTTTCTATACTGGAGGAAGTATTGAAGGCACGCTACATAAAATAAAAAAACTATCTTTAATTTATTTTATCAATTTTTTTTGCCGATCGATTCGTATTTTATTTTCCTCACCCATATCTATTCCATATTGTAGGTATGTATGTTTATTTAGCCTAAATAAAAATTCGAATTTAAATTTCACTTGCCAGATTTTAACGAAATACTTATTTATATACTTTATACAAATGTGAACTGAAAAAATGGTTTGTAAAACTATTTTTTTTTTTAAGCAGGGGCCTCATTCAACCTTTTTGCCGCCCCGGGCCTCAGACGGCCTTAGTCCGCCACTGCCTCGCAGGACTGGATTACTAACATCATAACAACTTTTGTTCTATGACTTTATACAAAACATTTACCAAAAAAAAAAACCTTCAGGATTTCGTTGTTCTATCTAACCCCCACTCCCCTCCGCTGAATTTTGTACTAAAACTAAAAGTTGTTGTTGATGATGTTAGTAATATAGTCCTGAGAGGTTGTTAGTGTTTTACCAATAACCCTGTACAGTCACGAGCACCAATATGTCAACACTTGGCAACTTTTAATTACGATTTTTAACCGACTTCTAAAAAAGGAGGAGGTTCTCAATTCGGATGTTTGTATTTTTTTTTTTTAATTTTGTTCGCGTATAACTGTCGCTTGCCAAACGATTTGAAAAATTATTTTTTTGTTGGAAAAGGTATATTTCCCAAATGGTACCATAGAAATTTCAAAAACGGTTCAGTAGTTTGGTTTTTAAAACAAAATTACTGGTAAAAATTACAACTTGTAAGTGGAAAATAAAAACTTTTTTGAATAAAAAACAACCGACTTCCAAAAACGACACTACAAAGTGAAAAATAACTTTAATTTCGGAAGTCGGTGGCAAACAACGAAAATGCGAACCCAACGACACCGACTTCCGAAATTAAAGTTATTTTTTCGTGAAATAACGAATGCAACGTTGAAACACGTCACATTACATAAACCTATGGGTTCGAAAATGCTATGTTCGTAACAACATAAAATTTAATTAAAAAATAAAGGAGTAAATCGATTTGAATAAAACCGAGTGTATACATACTTTTGCTCGTGACTGTACATAGTCCTCCAGACCGTATTTAAGTCATGGTGGCCAATCTTAACAGAGACTAGCCTTCGGCCCTGGATATATTTTAGTGCATAGACAGGTACACTCTCTCTTCCCTCACTCTCACAGTCCGATGGGACGGCAATCCGACACGACCGGAGAGAGATCAGGAGCAGGACCAATGGCTTAACGTACTCTCCGAGGCACGAGGGTATCACACCGTCAACTTCCAAACTCCGGGCTGTTACTAAGAAATTTTTAATGAAAAACCCAATAACACTATACGAGTATACACAATATATAAAAATAACAGCAACATTTTGTAAAACTCCCACGACCCTCGATGCATCGCGTCGAGTCGCATGGCCCGCCCGCGCTTTAAGTTTGTTTTCGCTTATCGTTTCTGACTTTCCTTTCTGATTATTAAGGATTCTTGCTCTCAGGACAAGACAAGTACTGAGCATTGACACTGAAAAAGCGAAGCCAAAGTCAAGCCAAAGTCAAACCAAAGTCAAGCCGAAGTCAAACCAAAGTTAAGCCAAAGTCAAGCCAAAGTCAAGCCAAAGTCAAGCCAAAGTCAAGCCAAAGTCAATCCAAAGTCAAGCCAAAGTCAAACCATAGTCAAGCCAAAGTCAAACCATAGTCAAGCCAAAGTTTTCATCTGTCCATTTATTTCAACCAGGTCATTAAAAGGTACGTCTAAACGAACGTAAAAACATAGCAATTCTTAAATAGTTGACGAAGAAAAAAAAATCTTTCATTACTGGATTGTCCTTTCATCTGGTACTTAAGTCAGCTACATGCTCCTGTAAATATTGGTAATGTCTACTAACATAGTTTTTAAGTTTTTATGTTACTATGCCGATTCAACCCACTTCGGGATCTCTCGAAGTTTTTCCGATAATAATTGGCCCATTTGTTATCCGCCCCTCAATTTACGATCGTTTTATTTAGTCTCAAAAAGTCGTTTAGTACAAATCAAAAGAACTAGAATTGTCTTTTAATAAAATGCCAAATCCTCTAATAAGACTTATAGAGTATAAGTAAAAATTTAATATTCGCTTCATTGAAGAATTTTTTGATTATAAGGGTATATAATATCTATCTATACTTATAAAAAATCTGTAGAAGTGAAAATTCTGTACATTGAAAATATCAAAAAAATAAATGGCAGGGGGTGTTACTAGACCGACACCGAACACAAAAATGTGATTAAAAAAATTTTTGTCTGTCTGTCTGTCTGTTTGTTCAGGCATCACGCAAAAACTACCGGTTCGATTACGATGAAACTTGGTATAATTATTCTTTAATATCCTGGGCACCACACTGGGTACTTTTTATCCCGGAAAAGTATATACAATAAAAAACAAACTTAATTTTGCGGTTCGAACCATAGACCCGATTACTGTACCAACCGCAAATAATAAGTTTGTCGTAGGTTAGGTCACCCGCAGTGGAGTTCATTTTTATTCCTTTTAGTTTTTAGAGTTATTTAGGTTTATTTTTATATAAGTCGTAGGTATAGATTTTAATTTTAAAGTATAAGTAGTATATTTGATAGTGTACGTAGTGACCGTAGGTTATTTTATAATACTGTTAGGTAGGATTAGTGAGGGGCCCGTGGCTAAATATTATCAGCCACACAGGTCGATCGGTCAGGTTAAGCTACGCTTGCCGCGGTTGGTCTGTGGATGGGTGGCCATCTTTACATACCGAGACCCCTCCGTGTGTCGGAAAGCACGTTAAGCCGTTGGTCCCGGCTGTCATTCGTGGATCTTTGACAGTCGTTACGGGTAGTCAGAAGCCCGAAAGTCTGACAACCAGTCTTACCAAGGGGTATCGTATTACCCAGTAACTGGGTTGTGGAGGTCAGATAGGCAGTCGCTCCATGTAAAATACTGGTATTCAGCTGCATCCGGTTAGACTGGAAGCCAACCCCAACATAGTTGGGAAAAGGCTAGACAGATGATGATGATGAGGTAGGATTAGTTATTCGTATAGATATTAGTTTTTAGGGATTTTGCTTATTTATTGAGTTTAGATTAGTTATCATCAGAAATATGTTTATTTAGGTAGGTAGGTATTTAATTTTCTGTTATTGAGTTTATTTATTTTTTAATTATGTAGGAACTTAGGTACGGTATCCGGTATCCGGGTCTTATCACGTATTACCCAGTCACTGGGTTGTGGAGGTCAGATAAGCAGTCGCTCCATGTAAAATACTGGTATTCAGCTACATCCGGTTAGACTGGAAGCCGACCCCAACATAGTTGGGAAAAGACTAGGCAGATGAGATGATGAGGTACTTAGGTAAAGATATCATATAGGTACCCTCTTAATCACCACTAATGAGACACAATTGGTTTTCTATTGTAATTAGCCACAAAGGGCCCGCGAGATAGATGGCATTCTGAGGAAACACATACTTTTTATCCTGTTAGCACGTTCCCGTGGGATAATTTCCGACATCCACGCGGGCGAAGCCGCGGGCAGAAGCTAGTTTTTTTAATAATACGGTAGATTTGTTACTGTAAAAGCTCGAACTACGGTAAATCTTAAGATTTAAGTGTTAGTCTTAGGATTTACCGACATGAGTTGGTAAATGTAAGTATTTCTGAAGATACGACGATTTTTTCGAGCTTTTACCATTCGAACTCAGTATATGCTAGGTTTTACCACTGTCAGCTGGTAGATGTTGGTTTTAGGAATAAAACAATGAGTAATTCTCAATTATTTACTTTGAACTATTAGACAAAACAGGTACATAGTATTAGAAAGATATCATAATGATAGTAACAAGTACAAACTAAGATCAACTTATTTAAATTATTTTGAAAAAACACATAACGTATATATCTGAATATCTCAATCTCTGTCATATCTATCTAACTGAATCAGTACTTCTCTATTTGGCATTTAACAACGAAATACAAACATAATGCTTATAAAAGCTAGTCTAACTTAATTATTATTTTTCTTATTATTTGGTTTAGAAGTAAAAAAAGACAATCAAATGTAATTGATTAATAGGTAAGGTTCCTAAAAAAACATTTCACTTGTTACAACACGGATTGCTGTTGTGGCATTTAGAATTACAAAATAATCCTGATGATCTGCAGGTGCATTTTTTCGTCGAGCATTTTTTTTGACAATTACATTTTTTGAATCCTTGTCCTCTAGTTAACGACAATTTTCCGACAACTTCTCGAAGACTCACTTCTTTATCCGTAACAATCTCTTCTATCTTTATAAAATCTTCAGAGCATGCGGCGAACTGATTCTTGGTGTAAAGCTGTATTCCCATTTTGGTACCTAGTTGGTAAAACTCATTGTCCTTTACATCTATCACAACTGCAATAATGCTTTTAGGGTCAGTTTTAGCTCTGTCAATTTCAGGTACTTTCAGTCTTACATTTTGGCCCACTTCCACTTTTGAATATTTATCAGCTGACATGGTTTCCATTTTTTCAGCTTGGTTTTCTAAATTAAATTTTGCTTTTGTTCTTATTGTAAGAATAGATTCTATCTTCTTTGGTATTGGATCTTGTTCAGCTTGAATAGCGCTTTCTGCCTCTGAATCGGTTTGTATTTGAATAGTTAGATTGGTATCATCACTATCATCGGTTATTTGTTTTTCTCTGGTCTGTTCCAGTGCAATAATTAAAATAGCTTCCTTCTTTTTAATGTTCTTTGCAGTTTTTACTTCCTCTAAACACTTAGCGTATTTGTCCTTATCGAGATAAAAGTTATTATCTTTCTTGTTTGCCACAAGCTCGTCCATTATTTCATAAAATCTTTGCTTCATACTCATTTTTATTCACAAATAACTTTTAAACACCAAAAATATAATTAGAAATCAATTTATCGTGCGAGTTCAAACGTGTCAAACGAGCGACTGAGGCGAGCGGAGTGGCGGAGACGGTGCGCGGGTAGCGGGGGCGGCAAGCTACAAGTCGATGCGCTGAGCACGTTATGACATGTTTTGTTTTTCAACATTTACCATGCCATTGATGTAAATCCTAAGATTTACCAACGGAATGGTGGTAAAAGTTCGAATCGCAAATCTTTTTGGACATTTACCATTAGGAATTGGTAGATCTTAGGTTTTACTGGAATATCTTAGGATTTACTGCAATTCGAGCTTTTACAGTAACAGATTTATTTAGTTGTATAATAGAAATGTTGATTGTTGTGTTTTTATTTTATATTGTTTACTAGCTTCTGCCCGCGGCTTCGCCCGCGTGGATGTCGGGAAGGATAAGAAGTATGTCCTTCCCCAGGATGACTATCTCTTTGGCATCTGCTGGCAGGCAATTTTATCGTACTTTACTCTAAAAATTTCTGTTTACGATCTTTATCATTTATTTATTTAATTCGGTTTAATTTTAAAGTTTACAGATCAAATGAATAAGATTTTTGAAATAAACTTTGTCGTCCCCTTTTACCACGACATAGGCTTTGTTTTAAAAAAAAAACGTTTGATATGTTCCCATTGTATGACTTAAAGATTATTTATACCCATTTAGAGTTAATGGAAGCAAGCAGTAAAATCCATCCCTTAAACTTTAATGCTATTTTCCACCCCGGTAAGAGACGAAAACCCTAACCCTTTTTGGAAAACCCTTAAAACACCTACTAAACCTTTTTGAAAAACCCTTAAAACACATACTTTTTGTTTTAAGTATTGGTATCGAGTTTCGAGTTAATTCGTCCGAGTAGTTTAATATTTTTTCTTACATATTAACTTTTTCACCTCCTGAAGACTCTGTGAGAATTTTTTTTAAACTAAAAGTGACCATCTGTATTAATTAATGAGGCAAATATTGCCAAGTATCAAGTTTATTAACCAAAGGAAAAAGATTTTTCATATTAACTGTATCCCGTCTTTTCACCCCATTGGCGTAAGAAAACAAAAAAAAAAAAAATATTGGATGTTTCCATAATTTCACATAAAGCTGTTGTATACCAATTTTTGAGTTAATCAAGCCACGTAGTAAAATACGCCCCTTAAAAAATTAATTACCCCTTTTTGCCCCGTCAGCGGTCGATTATCGAAAGACCCAAAAACTTATCATCGTTACTTTCTTGTCAAAAGTATTAATACTGAGTTTTGAGTTAATCGGATCGCGCATTCAAATTCTTCCACACAAACTTTAACACCAATATATCCCCCTTTGGGGGGTAGTTTTGAAAAACATATAATGATAAAGTTTATTACTTACGTAGGCAAGTATTCTTGCCAATTTTCAAATTTATTAACAAATAGAATAAGATTTTTCATATAAACTGTATCCCCACTTTTCACCCCCATAGGGCCACCCCTATCTCTATCTATCTTTAACACATCTCAAACGATTTATCAAAATTCCACAATTTTGATAAATCGTTTGAGATGTGTTCATAACTTGACACAAAGATTATTTATACCAATTTTCGAGTTAATCAAGCTACGCTGTAAAATCGTCCCCTGTAAAATTGACTACCCCTTTTCAACCCGTCAGGGGTAGATTTTCGAAAAACCCTGATACACATTATTCTTTATTTTCAATCTTAGGTATAAATACTGAGTTTCGAGTAAATCGGACCGCGAGCTAAAATTCTTCCATACAAAATTTGAAACCCCCTAATCCATTGTTAGGGGGTAGTTTAGAAAAAAAAAAACTGGCAATCTTCATAATTTATTTAGGTAAGTATTCTTGCCAAGTTTCAAGTTTATTAATTCAAGGAATAAGATTTTTCATACAAACGAAATCCCCCCATTTCACCCTCTTAGGGGTGGAATTTCGAAAAATCCTTTCTTAATGGATACCTACTCTTCACGAAGAACACACCCTCCAAATTTCATGTCTCTAGGACCAGCGGTTTAGGCTGTGCGTTGATATATCAGTCAGTCAGTCAGTCAGGACTTTGAATTTTATATATATATAGATGAACTATGCAAATAGTCAGTATTCAAGTGAATCGCAATAATCGAATGCAACTATTATACTCTCCAGGATACGTGCGTTCGCTACGAATAACTGAATCCTTATGGCAGCGGCGCGTTTTTTTTTATGAATGGTTTAGAGGCATGAGGAACAGGGTGTAAAGTTCACTCATCCTCCATTGAAAAGGGAGGATCCTCCGACCAGACGGGTGTTGTGTCTGGCGGGCAATTGCCCAACGATTGGTGTTGGGAAATTGTATCTACGCTAAGTGCGCGGTAAACTCTGCTTGCGAGATGCAGGATTTGCATGACCCCAGTATGACGCGTTGTTCGCATGTGGCGTTGTAGATACCGCTACATCACTCCCCTCCGGAGACCGGAGGTCGATAGCGATGCTTGCCAGGCCAGCTGAGGTTCCAGTGAATCGAAACCGGTTGCCGCATAGTTCACGGTGAGTCGGAACTGTCTGCGGAGATGTCCCCAGTGAGTCAGGGTGGCGCTGCGTTCCAGTGCGTCGGATGTCGTACAGCGCCAGGTTGAGGCTGGCTGCTGCGTCGACCAGGAGAGGGTGCTTTGCTTGTTGACCGGCCGAAGGTGCAGTGTGCTGTGCCAAGGTTGCTGATGAGGCTGAGGGTGATGACCAGGTATGCGCGGACGCTGCATGCTGGTGGTCAGGATACCCGTTGAAGCCGTGGATGCTGGCTGGCTGGGTGACTCGCTGCTGAAGCTTGCGGGAGTGATGATGATGACGTCACGCTGAAGTGTTTGCACGAAGGCTGCGCTGACGTTCATACTCGGGGTCACCAATTTAGAGGCATGAGGAACAGGGTGTAAAGTTCACTCATCCTCCATTGAAAAGGGAGGATCCTCCGACCAGACGGGTGTTGTGTCTGGCGGGCAATTGCCCAACATTTGGTGTTGGGAAATTGTATCTACGCTAAGCGCGCGGTAAACTCTGCTTGCGAGATGCAGGATTTGCGTGACGTCAGTATGACGCGTTGTTCGCATGTGGCGTTGTAGATACCGCTACAATGGCATCTCGTAATTGACCTTGAGAGGTCGTGACTACTTAACCGGACTATCCTGTGGTTGCTTTAAGAATTCTTAAAGCCTCAATACTTAATACTTTATTGCGTTCCATAATGTGTACATAATTATGATAGTTGTTATGTCAAAACATTGAATCAATTATGGACCCTGTCGGGCACAGCAAAGTTAGTTTTCTATAGGAGAGAGGATGAAGGCGCTTTTTGTTAAGAAAAAATAAATAAGCCTCCAGCCAGGGCTACATCTAGATTAAAACTAAGCGACTGCGCGCTAAGGGCACCCCCTGTGGGGTACGAACCTCGGCTTAGGGCATCGCTGGGAGAGAGCAGCAAAGGGACAGGCTGGATCGAATTGGATAGCGGCGCGGCTCTCAGCGCGCTTTATATAGCCACGGACGCGCAGGCGCGAGGCGTGTAAATGTTCGCCGTGATTCTTTAAATTGACATAACTTTTTTATCAATGAACCGATTGACATGAAATAAACACTAAATGTTAAGTGAAGCTTACTACAATATATTAGTGAAAACCGCATCTAAATCGAATAAGCCGTTTCTGTTATTAGCGTGCACAAATACACAGACAAACAGACAAACCGACAAACAGACAAAAAAAAAATTAATTACAATTTCGGGTTCGGCATCGATATAATAACAACCCCTGCTACTTTTTTTTTATATATTTCCATTGTACAGACACCACTTTTCTACAATTTTATTATATGTATAGATTAGATTATAAGTAGTATATACGTTAGGTTTTATACCCACGTGTACATAATTATATTGTAAATATCGCGAGCAATTAATCGGTTGAAGAACACTGAATGAGACACTATAAGTACTAGTTCTATAGATATTACGTCTGAGGTCTTTCAATGTGTTAAGTATTAATCTGGGTCTGCCACAAAAAAAAACATTTCGCCGAAATTATGAATTTAATACTAGCTTGGGAAAATTAAGTATGGATATGTCGCAGTAAGATAGTTAAAGCCGTGATATAGTTATATTCCCAGGGATATAGCTATATACCGTAATATAGTCACCCGCATAAGTTTCGATCCCGTGGGAATATCGGGATAAAAATGGATGGATGGATGTGTGTATGTCTGTCTGTGGCATCGTAGCTCCCGAACGGATGAACCGATTTAGAATTACATATTTTTTCACAACTCCCTCAATATGGGTATCAAATGAAAGGGCTTGACTAGTAGAATACTATACACTATGATAAATTTCAAATCCAAGATGGCTGCCACCATAAAATGGCGAATTACAAAAAACCACCAAACACCAAACAAAAACACCAAAACACCGAATTACCTGAATCTAAAACGCAAGAAAAAAGTAACCTTGAAATTATGACCCTACGTAACCTTAACAGAACGTTAGGCTAATAATTAGAGCGGTCCCCGACGCGACAACATTTAATCAAAAAAATTCATACGTACTTACGTATGTACATAGGGGTCATAATTTCACGGTTATTTTTTTCTTTTTATAGGGTTTCACGTTTATACCTTTTTTGTTCTATTTGTGGCTATTTTTTCAATAGTTTTAGTTATAAAACTAGATGAGTTCGGAGTTTTCGATCTGACTACTCTGAGAAGAATGACCGAAAGAGACTGTGACCTCTTTCAAAGTCCAGACATAATCTTGGTCAGAACATGTGAACACCATGTAGATTGGTGTCTGAAATGGTCTTTTGAGGAAAGAACCACACAGATTGAGTGGACCTGTCCAGTCAGATTTATTTAAAGCTTGATTTGTGTTACAACAAACCATCGACTCCGTTAGCACAATTTAGCATTCTATTTCAACAACAAACGAGTATTTCTATCTGATTGAAGTTAATGGAGGCAGACAGAAATATGTTTCAATTAAATATATTAACGACTAATTTAATTTAGTGAGCAGTTGAGCCAACTAGGCTATAATTTAGCTCCACGTAAACGTGCCGAAAACCACTTTCCATCCACAATAATTCTACTCTAATTAAGTATATGGAATTATTTTATTTCGAGTATAAATTGTATTAATTATAACGAGCAGATTGTGGGCCATTTAGGGAATTAGTATATTTATAATAAGCTTTAAGAAATCTGGAAGCTCTTTAAGTTCTGATCTAGACGAATAATGACAAATGCGTGCAGTGACTGGATAGGTTCATTATCTGTATGGTTCTTTCCTCAAAAGACCGTTTCAGACACCAATCTACTCGTACATGGTCCTCAAGTGATCGGATCAATATTATTTCCTATTTTTTTTCAGGATACGCTCCTGGTTTTATGCTGTCTAAGTCCGTCAACGAAGATACGGGCCCGTCCGAAAGTAGTTGATCCGTCAAACCAAGTGCCAAATCCAATCATTCGGACGGGAAAAAACACATCGTACATAGGCACAACGATTAAATCGTGTTGTCATTCATTTTTAGATCAGAATTCGAACTAATCTCATATCCGTAAGTGATACGAAGTCGAAAGCGCCCGTTACTTCGGCCAGAACTACGGATTTGTGCTAGGGAGTAGATCCCTACTCAGCACGGTTGAAAAGTTTTCATCTTGAATTGCTAGTTAAATATTAAAGCTACTGATGAGTATGAGGGGTCTTGTAGTATAATCCAATTATTAGGAAAATGTGTGCAAAATTAAATAACGTATCTACGTACCTATCTATAGTCTTGATTAATACCATATTAATGTGTGGTTCGGTCTTCATATGATCTGACCAAGATTATGTCTGGACTTTAGAAGAGACTCTGACGTCTAAGTTTGTTTCAGCCTTTCTTCTCAGACTAGTCAGATAGGAAACGCCGACCTCATCTAGTTTTAAAATACGATTGACGTGTAAAAGTGTTTGTACTGACAAAATAAAATCATTTATCATTTATCATACCTGTTGGTAATTGGATATTTTAATACTAAAACTGTTAACTGTCTCTCTATAAGGCTAAACGGCCTCTCGAAAATACAACTATCGTAAAGCATTTTTGTAGAAAATTCGACAAGCACAGTTAGTATTATCTATAGATTTGACTAAAGTCTTCCATTAAATCAATATAAGAAAGACTGAAGCTATGGCAAGTCAGTGTTTTTTGACAATTCGTTCCACCCACTGAAGATCCACGTGGACATGAGTTGCTTTGGGTAACCTGGAAGTCATTAAACAGACTCCGGACCCAGGTCGGGCGAAGTTAGGAAAACCTGTACAGATGGAGATTCATAGACAACTTCGCCTTGGAGTGTAAATGTGGTGCTGTTCCACAAACGATGGGACACTTAATATAATATAGGTACTGCCTGTCCTGTTAGCTGCATGTTACAGGAAATGATGGACAGCAGTAATGGCGCCAAACACGTAGCCGACTTCTGAGCAGAGTCCATTTAGATTGCCATCAACACTCTAAGAAGATTGTCTTCTATATGTCACGGTTATTGACAAATGCGTGCACTAACGTAACAGGTCGACTCAAAGGTGTGTGGAGTTTATTACTCGGTTAAGCGTAGGAAAAACCAATCTCATCTACTTTTAAAATATAAATATTATTTATTTTGGACGTGTTTTTCTTATTGCAAAGTTTACCTAGAATTCATCCTAGTTAGGGGTGAACCTGAACGTCATTGAAATAATTGGGTGTTATCAAAGCAACCTCTATATCAATTTGGTTAAAGAGTGTTAATACTTTATTCTCCGAAACTATTATGTTGTTATTTACTTAAGTATCTTTATTTAGATATTAGTAAAACGGTCGTTCACATTTTAATTTTATAATTATAAAAGATACAAGCATGTGATGAGGAGCTCGTGCCAGCTAGTAAAGCTACGCCTGTCGCGGTCGGATCGTGGATGGGTCATTACCTATCGACACCCCTCTTTGTTTCGGAAAGCATGTTCAGCCATTAGTCCCGACTGTCATTCGTAGATCTTTGGCTGTCATTACGAGTAGTTAGAAGGTGTAACGTACCTGGTGTAGGCCGCAGGAATCCGTTGGACGGGGGAAGCTCAGAACACATCGACCCGTGCGGTTGTTATAATTTAGTCACGGTCCCTTCTTGAAAGAACAATAAAGTCAACAAATACTTGTGATTTCCTTCGAGAAGTGTACCTTTCAAGATTGGTCTCGAAGCTGTTCGTATTCAAATATTTCTACCTACTACATTTTGTTAAACATAAAAAAGGTTCACTTTGTCGTAGTTTACTCGGTTTTTTGACAGAAGTCCTTTGAGAGGAACATCTGTATGTGGCACCAACCCGGGGTCGGTTACCGAGGTAGGTTCAGTGCCATAAACAGCTGTTCCTTAGCTTTATAAAAGAATATTCCGTTTATATAATTGTATATATGTCGCAGATGGAATGTCAAATCCGCTGTTATACAAAACAGCTCCGTTTTATAAAACAACTAAACGATGTTTAGCGGTTTTTCACAATTACTGAACTTGAATTACTGTTCAGTACATAATTATTTATGTGAAACAGCGTGAAATAAAACGTCAGATTGTAGATTTTAATTCTAGATTTTAGCGCTTGTGGCTCTGTGTTATATAAAAAATAATGGCGTCCGAAACAAAAAGAACTAAAACGAGTGATATGAGTAAAAATGACTCTTACTCAAATGAAAGCAGTAATTATAAGGACAATATTAATTAAAAGTTATCAGAGTTTTATGAAAGTTAGTCCTAAAAAATAAAATTAGTCAAGTAACTAGGACCAATCTGGAAGTAGCGTTTGCCGAATTATTATTAGCTATTGCGACTAATTCGGCAAACGCTTTTTATGTCAGCAGATAAATTTTAAAATTTTTGGTTCTAGGACATGCTGGTTTCATTACGATGTTTGCCTTCTAAGATGGCGTAAGATGTTTTTCTTCACTCTTTTGAGAGCAGTGGTGATGAAATAAATTACACAAAGTAATTCATCTGTCTGGGTTCGAACCCACGACCTACAACTCGCGAGTCCCGTTACCACTCGGCAACTCGTACCTTCGTGCGTCCCTAATTGGCAATCTAATCCAGAAACAGAAATGGTTTATTTTGTGATAGAATCTACATCGCCACATGTGAACTGCGCATCACACGTCATGCAAAATCCTGCATTGCGCAAGCAGAGTACCGCGTAATTAGCATATATAGGGTGACAGGGAAACTCGACGTGTTGCTCCGGCGTGATAGTGTGACCCATTTGCAACAATTAAGCACCCCATAAAGCCTAGTAATATAATTACTCACGTCTGAATAGTTATTTATTTCCGG
Organism: Apamea anceps; assembly: GCA_951799955.1. Taxonomy (NCBI): domain Eukaryota; kingdom Metazoa; phylum Arthropoda; class Insecta; order Lepidoptera; family Noctuidae; genus Apamea; species Apamea anceps. The sequence goes on along the minus strand of OX637513.1, from coordinate 18,982,500 downwards.
GATTTTGTGAACAATTTTAATGATAAAACTGAATAGGCCTCTGGAAACAGAAGTACATTACAAGTGGAGTCCAAATTCAAATTCTTCAAATTCATTTTGTGAACTTAGGGTACAATTAAACAGATGTACTGCCAAAAGGCATACAAAACATCTTAGGTAAATGAATGTCAATTAACTAAATAAAAATAAATTCAATAGGTAAGTACATAGATGCCACAATTTCATGCAATTGATAATAATATGTCAATCAATTAAGACGGCATATAAACAAATAGACAATATCAAACTGGTTGCTAATTTAACTGTACAATTTATTCTTTTTTTAAATTGATTTACATTCTGTAATTACTTTAACCCACACCCTGACTTATTAGGTACTTGTTAATTTTTTTTTTATGAAAATCTTCTTTTTCAAGGTTTGTAAATATGTGAGCAGCGTGTATCTATCGCATAATTGATTTATATGTCATGGTTTCATTTTTAATTCTTTTACCTATTGTGGTATAGTACCTTTATTTAATTTTGTTGCATCGTCTTCACATATTTGTCGCATCCGGTAATTGACGTTTACAACAAAACAAGGCACGCCACCTAGCTGCAACTATCAGGACTAGGATTGGCGCGCTTTGACAGAGTCGGGGCGTTTCCGGTCGGTTACGAGGTTGAAGAGAACGCGCCGAGTCGGCATTCTTGATCCTGGTGATCGAGCAGTGAAGACGCTTCGGAACTGTCCTACGTTTTGTTGATCCATCATCTTTATACCTGCCTGCCATTGTCTCACAGCAGGGTAAAAGTCATAATAGTTGTTGAATGTGTACCCATAGTGCGTGATTCGCTAGTGTGACTAACTGGTTCGTAAATTATAATCTGATTTGAACTGCTAACCGTTTTTCTATGGTGCTAAAACCAACACTACCCATAGTACGCCCACAGTAATTAAAATATGCCTGATGCTAACGAGAGACAGACACACCGTCCCCGACATATTATTATATGTCGGGGACGGTGCAATGCAATGTATGCAAAATATTCTAAAAGTTTTAAAAGAGTAACGGTGGAGTTTCTTGCCTATTCTTCTCCATTCGAAAACTGCCATTTGGAAGGGGCGACTAGAATCAATTCTATTTTATTGTAATTATTAACGTTCAAAAGTACCTTTTATGTACCTATTAGGTCACAATTTCATATACAATAATGAATGCAATAAAAATTTCAATAAAGAATAACCAGCCAGCCGGTCTTTCCCGTAAATCACAACTCAAAACATCAAACTAAAATAAAAAAGAATGTCAACATCTCTGTCTCCTCGCTTACACGTTATCTGCATAGTAACTTAACGCAACATCGGCTCGCGACGTCACGCGTCATGTGCATCCCACTAATGTATGCGTCCCGAACTCCGTGAAAACTTCGGTGAAGTGAGTGGTCACTCCACTTGATGTTAGGGACAAACACTATTAACAGCTCTCTTCAAGCTCATTTCACTTAAGTTTTCACGGTGAGATTTGTACTTACAGAATAAATCGGCTTGAATACGAATAGCAACAAAAAAAACTTACTCTTAAAAACCATTATTCTACGAAATTCTTTTGCATTATCTCTATTTAATTTAACCCTGAAGCAAACAATAAAAGTAAATAAAAATATGTACCTGGAGCGCCGGGCAAAGAAGGAAGCCTTATCAAATGCAAACATAAACATGCCATGTGTTATCAAAACTTCTGCAGGTCTACGCCGTAGCTCCGTAGCGGCAGTCGTAGCAACGTAGCCGCGTAGGCCAGACGCGTTCCCGCACGGGCCGTAAGTGAACGAAGTGTTACGAACTTTTCGCGTTAACTTTACTTCGAGTTTTTTATGTGGTTAGTTAAGTAAATAAGTATATTGTGGTAGTTAGTTATTTTGATAAAAGTTTAGTATTATTCGATGTGTTTAATAAAAATAAATAAAAAAGTGTGTAAAAATTTTTGCTCATAAAGTTTTTTTATTTTAATACTATGATAAAATTAAAACTTCCTAAAATCTCTAACTTAAATACTTAACAGTCCTGTGTGTGCCAAAGTGCACAAAAAAAAAATCTAATACTTTTTCTCAACTTTCTTGAAAAATTAACATGTGAGCAAACATGCCGAATATGATAGTACACAACTATGACTACGAGGAAGAGCTTCCTCTGCTCACCACGTCAGAGATTGACAAGAAGTTCTGGGACTATTTCGATGGAGTCACTACAGCAAGCTCGAACATCACGGAGACTGTTCTACGAGACCAGGGTCCAGTACTGGTCATCTATGGCATTCTGTTGGCTGTAGGGGGAGTGGGCAACGTGGGTGTACTGTGTAGCCTGGCCAGGTCTCGGAGGAGAAAGTCCAGGGTTGACCTGATGATGACCCATCTGGCTCTCGCTGATGTCTGTGTTACTTGTGGAGTTATTCCTTTGGAGGTAAGTTTTTTTTAAATAAAACATTTTTTAGTCTTTATTTATTAAAATGATTTTCGGACACACACTAGTGCCCTCTAAAAGTTAGTTGACATGTTTTCACTTCAGCTGTAATGCAACATAATGATTTAAAATTCTAGTTTGAAATGTTTGTACACTATAACGTTTTTATTAACTAATCCAGTTATCTATGATAAGAGATTACCTGATTATATATATATTTTTTTTGTAATATGGCTTCTAGATATCAAGTACTTGAATTCCAGCCGCCAAAAGTCAGTTGAAGTTTATTATTTCTGCGGATTTAATAAGCTTTAACAATATTAACGGGGTATCAATATTATTTGAATGAATCACACAAAGCCAAAAGTAACTTAATCTAATTAATAAATATAAACCAATATCTATTCTATTGTAATTCTATTTCTTGTATTTCTTGTTTATAAATAAATAAAGCTGAACTCCCTTATTTTTTATAAGATATATAAAAAATAAGGGACTTCAACTTTATTTATTTATAAACACAAAACAATTACAATTTACAGGCTAACACTAAAATAACAAAATTATATCCTAACTTAACTAAAACTATACACAAACTAAAATATAGCATCAAAAAATTCATCCGCATCGCTAAAATAAATAAAAAATAACAATATAATATATTTGCTGCTTCAGAAGTAGGCTTATCAAAAATACCATGGAAGATTACAACATCCGTTACCGACAATTTCAACGAGTTGAGAAATGTGTTTCTTTTGTTAGTATATTGGACACATTCCACCAATAGATGCTGTGCATCCTCTTTTGTACCACACACCTCACATACTTAAACTGAAAACCAATTCTCGTAATTAAAAACGTTAAAAATCTCGTCGATATCTCATCTCAGCGACAATAAATGTCAAAAACTTGTCAACAATGTACGGAAATTTAAGGTATTGTTGACAGATTGAGACTGAGATCAGACTGTGAAGTGTGAACGTTCTTAAAATTACGAGAATGACTCCTCTTATATTGTCAAAAGTATAACTCGTCTTACGGCTAATTTCTCCATCGCCAGATAACTTTTATTCGAGGAATAAAATTCACTTTTGTCAGTTTTTGTAAATATGAAAATATTATGAGAAGAGCTGACTCCAAATGAATTACAGATACTATGGGCTGACTGGAACGACTAAGGGCTGATTTTTCAAATGTCTAATAACTTTATTCGAGGAATAATTTTGAAATTTTGACAGTTGAAATAACTGTCAAAATTTTATTACTTTATTCGAGGAATAATTTTGATATTTTGACAGTTAATAACTGTCAAAATTTCAAAAATATTCCTCGAATAAAGTTATTAAACGATTAAAAAATCAACCGGGTCGGCTCTTCTCAATATTTTTTTGCCAGGCATCTGAGAACAGACTGTTCTGAGGGACAAGTGGTAATCGCGTATCGCATTTGTACAAACACTTTGAACAGGATTGACATAAGATTTTCGGTAGCTTATGTCAATCCAATACATTTACATGCGGATATATCTAGTGTTCTGCGAGAGAAAGTATGCAAGGGTGTTCACTGTTCCGATATTTGTTCCGGGTGATTTTTTTTTTGGAAGTCATGATTTCATTTATTTTAAATAATTAAATAAAAATTTGACTTTTCATTTATTTTAAACAAATAAATAATTTTTTGACTCCATTTATTTTAAATAAATAAGTAATTTTTTGACTTTCCATTTATCTATACTTATAATAAATCTGTAGAAGTGAAAATTCTGTACATTGAAAATATAAAAAAAATAAATGGCAGGGGGTGTTACTAGACCGACACCGAACACAAAAATGTGATTAAAAAAATTTTTGTCTGTCTGTCTGTCGGTCTGTCTGTCTGTCTGTCTGTCTGTCTGTCTGTTTGTTCAGGCATCACGCAAAAACTGCCGGTTCCTTTACGTTGAAACTTGGTATAATTATTCTTTAATATCCTGGGCACCACACTGGGTACTTTTTATCTCGGAAAAGTATATACAATAAAAAATAATAAAATCGTAGGAATGTCAAAACTGTACATTGAATATTTTTTAAAAAGAATACTTGGGGCGTGATCTACAATCGATATCGAAGCCAAAAATATAGTTTTTAGAATTTTTGTCTGTTTGTCTGTTTGTCTGTTTGTCTGTTTGTCTGTATGTATGTCCGGGGTAAACTCAAAAAGTACTGCATGGATTTACTTCAAATTTTGCATGAATATTACTAAGAGGTCGGGTCAACATATAGGCTACATATTATCACGCTATCACCTACGGGGGAGGAGCAGTGAATCTTTATTTTTTTTACGCATTCTGTGATAGCGTGTAATCTAACGACGCATATTTAAATGTTGTTTTTGAGTAAGCCATGCTATTATCTAGCTTTACACTATAAAAACTACGCCATTTAAGTAACTTGGGCAGAGAAACATAGTTTAATGAATGTTAGTAGCATAAATACAACTTTAAAGCAGCGCCATCTATGAGATTTCATAAAAATCTAATCAACATGTTAACACTTTTTGGAAATTAATAATTTAAATTTGATCATGTTGGCGAGGTTAGTAGTTAGTTATTCTTAAAATTCATAGATGGCAATGTGCATTTTCTTCATAAAAATTGTATCGTATAGTTCATTTTGACAAATTCATGTTCCAACAAAACCCTCAAAATCTTGAGCAGAGTTGAGGAATTTAAAAAAATTCGGTGATGATGATCATTTCTTCATCAATTTCATGTTGTTAGTACAAAATAAACGTTGACTATTAATACTTTAGTTCGCGTTGGGCAAAACCAGGGTTTTTCTTGGATGCTCCTGGTGGAACAGGAAAAACATTTGTTACCACTGGCATACTTGCAGAGGTCAGGATGCAAGGCAAAATTGCTATTGCTGTAGCGTCGTCGGGAATCACTGCCACGCTGCTTTCGGGTGGCCAGACAGCACATGCCATGTTTAAAATTCCCATTGATTTAGAGAGCGCCGAAACGCCTGTTTGTGGTGTGTCACGTAACAGCGATAAGGGACACGTGCTCAAGGATTGCTCTCTGATCGAATGGGATGAGTGTACGATGGCCAATAGGAAGGCAGTTGAGGCCGTGGACAGAACCCTGCAGGACATCCGCAGGAACGAACATTTGATGGGTGGTGTCACAGTTCTGTTCAGTGGCAATTTCCGGCGCTTACCGTAGTGACACGGGGATTGAGAGCTGACGAGGTGAATACTTCGTTAAAACGATCTTCGTTGTGGTCACGAGTTCGTACGCTGCGCTTGACCATTAATATGAGAGCTCGGCTCGGCGGCAATGCACGTGCTCAAGAATTCTCCGATGTCCTTCTAATTCTTGGCGAAGGCACTCTACCAGAGGAAGAGAGGTGGACAGGTGGTGCTTCCAGAGTCTCTCGGTAGAGTGGTATCCAGCTTAGAAGAACTCATTCGCTGTGTGTACGGGGACATCAGTCGTATACCGCACCAGCAGAATTCTTGGGTGTGTGAGCCATTCTCAGCTATTTTGACGCCCAAATATGATCACGCTGCTGCGATTAACGAATGCATTCTCTCGGAAATTGAGGGGAATGAAGTGGTCTACACCTCGATAAACACTGTTGACGAGCAAGATGACGCCACACATTATCCCGTGGAATTTCTGAACTCCCTGTCAGCAAGTGGACTTCCACGCATACCATCAAGCCAGCCAGCCAGGTCGGTGTCCCGATTATGCTTCTTCGGAACCTATCTCCTGCGAAGTTGTGTAACGGGACCCGCCTTAAAGTCATCTCGTTCCACAGACACACCATTGAGGCGGAAATTCTTACGGGTTGTGGCGTCGGCGAGGCAGTATTTATACCACGCATTCCCCTCATACCTCATAACTTCCCGTTCCAGTTCAAGCGCGTACAGTTCCCCGTGAGTGTTTGCTTCGCGATGACCATCAATAAGTCGCAGGGGCAGATACTGAGGGCGGCGGGTGTCGACCTCAGTCCGAGTTGCTTCTCACACGGGCAACTGTACGTCGCTTGCTCCCGCGTCACCAGTCCTGACTCTCTTTACATTTTGGCTCCTGGCAGCATAACTACCAACGTAGTTTATAGGGAAGTGTTGTAAGGTATGATACCTTTGTACGTATTTGTACTCTTTTGTGCCCTGGAATGTATTCCTGCATTATTTTCTCTATTTCCTTCAGTCACATCTTATGACTGAACGCAGCAGGATTCCCATATAACCATCTTCACTTGTTTTGCTTGCAACAAAAACTTATATTTTAATGCTATTTTAAAAGTTGTTTACTTAAAATGCTGTAGCGACACTGGCATCTTAGGTATTTTTGGTGCTGTAGAGCCTTTACGCAGACGACGTCGCGGGCAGCAGCTAGTATACAATAAAAAACAAACTTAATTTTGCGGTTCGTTCCCTAGACCCGATTACTACACCAACCGCAAATAATAAGTTTGTCGTAGGTTAAGTCACCCGCAATGGAGTTCATTTTTATTCCTTTTAGTTTTTAGAGTTATTTAGGTTTATTTTTATATAAGTCGTAGGTATAGATTTTAATTTTAAAGTATAGGTAGTATATTTGATAGTGTACGTAGTGACCGTAGGTTATTTTATAATACTGTTAGGTAGGATTAGTCATTCGTATAGATATTAGTTTTTAGGGATTTTGCTTATTTATTGAGTTTAGATTAGTTATCATCAGAAATAGGTTTATTTAGGTAGGTAGGTATTTAATTTTCTGTTATTGAGTTTTTTTTTTTTTAATTAGGTAGGTACTTAGGTAAAGATATCATATAGGTACCGTCTTAATCGCCACTAATGAGACACAATTGGTTTTCTATTGTAATTAGCCACAAAGGGCCCGCGAGATAGATGGCATTCTGGGAAAGCACATAGGTACATTTTATCCTGTTAGCACGTTCCCGTGGGATAATTTCCGACATCCACGCGGGCGAAGCCGCGGGCAGAAGCTAGTTTTAAATAAATCAATAAATTTTTGACTTTTTCATCGTCGCTATCGCTGATAGAATGTCACTTTGTCTAGGACCTCAGTCATCGATACAACTACGGGTTTTCTTCAGGTCGATGGTGAAGACGCACACCTTAATTCTGCATTCGCGACTTATTCTGCCGTCATAACTAAGAATGCAGTAATCGCAAAATGGCGGTTACGAGTAAACGCAAAAAACATATTTCATATCATCTGAGCAAGGTGTATTATGCAAGTACGGCGAAAATCATTACATAAAAAACATACTTCGAGTGAATTTTTTTATGAAAATATATTTTTTTCATGTACGAACTTCTTGGGATGCCATTTCTGGAAAAAAGTGAAAATCTCAAAATTGTCGATTACTGCATTCTTTGTTATCAGGGCAGTATTTGCCATAAATGAAAACAAATATGAGTTTATGGAGAAATAACTTTAATTTCTACATAATAAAGTTCAGCTTACGCTACAACTTCAAAAATTATTATAACTTTTTCAATAGTGCTAGTCACTCTGAAATCAACTTAATTGAAATAAAGTCGATATTTGTTTAACGTGAAATAACAAGAATTTGAAAAATTAATTTGAATACACTTTAGGTTCAGTTGTTGTCTTTCGCGCTGCTTTAGACTTGTTATGTCTAGTCATGTGATCTCCAGATCTTCTCATCACATGACTGTACCACCTCGCGCATGTTTCGAAAAGTTTTTCTTCAACTGAGCGGATCTTGGATTACTGTGTTTACAAAACTAAAGCAAAAATTAAATGAAAGTGAATGATGCCTTGCGTACGCAAGACATCATTCACTTTTATCAAGACCCGCTGCAGCGGGTCATAAACAAAAGATAATCAACCTATAATGCTCCCAGAGGCCTCCTCTCAGTGAGAAGAAAATTACATTTTGTAGAAAAAGGACAAACTAATAAATAAGACTGACGCATCGCGGGTTGCGGGGACTTTTCGTTTACTTTGCAAACAAAATTCATCGATAGAAATGAAGATAGGAAAAAGCTGAATTATCATTTTCATTATATTTTATTTATTTATTTTATTATTTATGTACACACAGTAAAATACATAGGGGTATGACATAGTTATAATATGAGTACAAAGGAACTGCTCATTTCTTAAAATTTCTTCCAGCAGACCTGCGAAAGGAGAAGTAAAAAAGAAATGTAGACAATAGTGTGTGAGAACAAGAAGAGAAAAATATGAATGTGTGAAGTCTAAAACTAAAATATTAAATATACCTACACATATTAAGCAAAAAAATAAATAAGTATACTTTAATTGACGTTCGCTTTCCATTGAAAATGAATTGCTATGATATTCGTTTCGTCATTCACTGTAAATAAGCACCTATCTTCACAAGTTATTAAAGAGATATCTATAGAAACGTGAACACAAAAAAATTCCAACCCGTTTCGAAAAAAGTAATATCAAAGAATAAAAAGGCAAAGAAAGCTTCACAAAACGATTATTACATGATATTATACACTTATAAGCTTCTTTTACAAGAATATAATTGTTTTCAAAGAATAAGTAAAAGTCTTTGTCTACGTAAATAGAGATCAAAGTCAAATTTGATATTTTTGCTTCGAAGCCAAAAAGGATAAAAACTTTGGGATTTGGATAAATTAGATGTGGGAATTAAAAGAAACGATGTAAAAAAAAGAATAACGAATTTTCCCGAAATTGTTTCAACTGGAGAAAAATTAACCAGTAATTTCATTTGTTCTCTGAAACAATACACACTGAGATATTTATTTTTTATTTACCTAAGTAAGTAATTTATTTAATACGATAAAAATATACACTACTTAGTATAAGTACTACTATTGTTGAGACAGCTCGCGCTCTACTCAACATCGCCGCGCGCTGGCGGCAGTGAACGAGGGGTGCGGGGACAGCGGGGAGTCAGCCGGCCGACGCGACGGCCGAGCCCGAGCGCGGGCCCCGGCGCCGCACCGCCACAACCAAAGAGTATAATAATAATACGGGAGAAGAGAGCCCTCTTGTGCCATTTCGAAGCATCCAGATTCGAAACGCCATCTGCATTTCTTAACTGGAACTAAGGCTCTATAGGTGGCTATAGATATGGATGAATGTATGTGTACCTACGTACGTATAGATCAGTAAGTTTGGTTTATAAGTGATCATTCAAATTTTAGCTGTTGTAGTCATATGTTGATCAATATGCGACTGGCGAATAATAATAATGATACATTTACTAAATTACAATAATTAAAATTTGAATGATGGTGATTCAGAAGTAAAAGTGTCCTAATATAAATTGACCGCATATTGATCAACATATAACGCAACAACAGCTAAGAAAATTTTAATGATCACATACATCAAACGCTAAATTTCGCCAGAATTCGCAGTAACACAATAATGAACCATTTTGCTTTAATTTATTGTAATTTGTAACCGTGTAACGGCTAAGAGTATATTAATAAACGGTACCGGCGACCATAGACTATACACTTATAACTGAGACCGGCGACCATATTGTGTGATGTTGCCAGAATATGTCACACAATAAGGATTTCCGTGACACGGTTGCAATAATTGATGATGCCGGTCAGAAATGAAATACATATAATAATGTAATAATCTTGATGTAAAATGTTATAATTATTGTTTTAAATTATAGAGAACTCTTGTATTTGTTTTTCTTATTTGCATTTAAGTTGGTATCACAGAGACATCTATCGATGATTATTAAACTAATAGCTTCTTCGTTAACAAAAGTAGATGACGACTCTATCTTTACTAAAGTTGTGCATGTTCTAACTGTCTCCCCCCTGACCACAACAGTTAGCTGTTGCTCTCCTTCGTGCACGGCTGCGCTTGCGCGTCTTAATACCGCTCTTGTTTATTATGTTCTACCGACCGTTGTAATTTCATATCTTTCTGCATTATACTTGTTATACAGTCCGCTATAATTTCATTTTGCTCCACCACGACCTATCGTCGCGATCAACTATATTAACTAATTAAATGAGAATTCACAAAACAAACAACAAAAACACACAAAAAAAAAATTAACAAAATCCATTGGTAGGACTCGTTGTCAGGCTATGGGGTTCTGACTATCCGTAACGACTGTCAAAGATCTACAAATGACAGCCAGGACCGACGGGTTAACGTGCTTTCTGCGACACGAAGCAGTCTCGAAATGTATTGGATGGTCCCCCATCCACGAACCGACTGTGGTAAGCGTAGCTTAATGTTCGATCAACCCGCGCGGCTGTTAATATTTAGCTATGAGATCCTCCAACTCCAACCAAAGTTTCGATAAACATAGATACTTAGAACACTTCAAAGTTTTAGTGTTTCTTAATTAATCCGATACTCTTAAAAGTTAAGCACTTCCTAATCCGAAAGTCACACAGGACCCTCCTGACTAAAAAAAAGTTTATATTTATGTTTGACGTTCAAGCGTTTCTTGGGGTTAGCCCGCGAAATTCAAATATTCTTTAGTTTTTTGCAATTGATCGAAGGACTGACTTTTCCAACGCCAGATAATTTTATCGGAGGAATATTTTTGAATTTCTGACAATTCTTCCATACAAAAACTGTCAGACTTCAATTTTATTCCACGAATAAAAATTAACCGTCGATTGAAAAATCAGCCCTTAATATGATGATGCCTGCCAGGGCCGCAGGTTGTTCGAAAGAGTTACCGTGGCCCCTGGCACAGGCAACTGAAGGAACACGGGGTGGGTTTAGTCAGAAAAAGTCTGACACGCCCTTCCGCTCAGCCCAGAGCGGGAGAGGTCATTTGATGATTACTCACCCAAAAAAGAAGCCCTTAATATGATTCGCGGACGTATCAACATATTTATATATAGAATTATTATCATAAAAATCATCAATACAACTCTCTAGTTCATACTACCCTATTGAATGACTATTTCATGAAATCATGACATTTGAGGCCAATTATATAGGCCATATTGAGCTATTCCGAACGCCTTGTCAGATTCAATTTGGAACCTTTGCATGCTCGTCGCAAACAGCAGGACTTAATCAACCTGCATAAAATACTACATTCCACGCTGGACTCTTCAGCTCTGTTGTCCCTCATAAACATTAATATTAGGTATAACACCCGAATACCTAAAACTTTTGCACTTCTGGTCTTTACAAATAACACCTCATATTATAACCCTATCGTTAGAATGTGTCGACTTTACAATGATATTTCAAAAGACAATAACAGTATTGATATCTTCGATTCTCGTGCTGCTGCTTTCAAAAGACATATATGTACTCTTTCTTTTTAATTTTGTAACACTTTGAATACTGTTCTCTTCAAATAATGTAACTTTGTCTCAATTATGTACTTAACCTGGCGTGTTTGGTCTCCGACACATTCCCTGTGTAACTAGAAGTGTGTCGGAGGGCAGACGCTCATAGCTTGTAGCTGTAATTTTGTCAATTAAGTTTTATTTTTTTTACTGTAGTTGTTATCATTATTATTGTTGTTGCTGAACATGTTGTGTGACTACACTTTGGGTGATAGTCAGGTCGAAACCTATAATTTGAACCTTGTACTTAATGTGATTATTGCCTGTTGTAGTTGCCTTGTGAATAAATAAATAAATAAATTCTAACTTTATGGGTCTACTTTATGGGTCTGAATGCGCCCAGCATTCAGACCCATAAAGTAGACCCTAGAAGACTAGAAGTGAAGAAGACGGATGAAAAAAGATTGCATGCAGCGGAGATGAGAATGTTGAGATGGATGTGTGGAGTGACGAGAATGGATAAAGTAAGAAATGAGTATATAAGAGGAAGTTTGAAAGTGGCGCCAGTGACAGAAAAATTGAAAGGAAATCGTTTGGCTTGGTATGGGCATGTGATGAGAAGGGACGAAACGCATGACACTAAAAGAGTGATGAATATACATGTTGATGGCTGGAGAGGGAGAGGAAGGCCGAAGAAAAGATGGATGGATTGTGTGAGGAACGATATGAAAGAGAAGGGAGTGAATGATAGTGTGACGGTTGACAGAGGAGAATGGAAGAAGAAAACGTGTTGCGCCGACCCCAAGTAACATGGGATAAGGGCAGGAAGATGATGATGAAATTCTAACACAAGGAGTTGTATGCTTATATATTTATTAGCATTCCGTAATGTTGTAGAGGTGTTACAATGGCTTAAAGCTAAGTACAATTATCAAGTTATCTTTGTTATAGTCGCGAAACCTGACACTTGAAAAAAAGTTAAGTAAATTCGAATTTTGCGGGCTACCTTAGCGCAACCCCTTAATTAGAAGTTGCCCAGTATGTCTTTAGAATAAACGGGCATCATAAAAATCATAAACCTCCTTTGGCTTTGCCGTAGTAGGATAAAAACATCCTTCTAAGTTCAAGACCTGTTTTTCTTGTAACTCAAAGACTTGTCATCTTCACTGTCATCTTCGTTCATCTCTTAAACTTGTAGTCTGTGAAAAGGTTCTAGTATCTATAAGAAGACTACAAGTACATAATTCGACCTCTTTTTTAGGGTTCCGTAGCTAATTGGCAATAAAGTAACTCGTATAATTTCGTCTTGTCCGTCTTTCCGGATGTGACACAGCCACTTTACTCGGAGACTATCAGTATTGTATTGTTTGATCCCGGTATTAAAAAGATAATGGTTTTTCGAGATATCGCCAATGATTAGCATCGCCATACAACGTGGCAATGCTGCCAGCCTTTTGGGTACTGTTCCTGTGACAGCGATGCGGGCGAATTGTTTGATGCCCTATGATTGTTTTTCGTATACAAGTAGGTACATAATATTATTTTGAAAGTTAGCTTATGTTATGTAAATATTAACTACATGATGTATCTAAGTTACTTTGCCATTTAAATCAATAGTTTTTGAAATTACAAATATGTAACTTTCGGCACAGTTTTACATATTTTTTACTTTTTTATTTTGTGTAAGTAATAAATATGCAAGTTTAATACTATGAAATACCAACTTATTTTGCTACACGTAAAATAATACTGAGCTTGCGTGAATATTAATCTAACCTACGGAACCTTCACTGTGCATGCCATACAACACGCACTTAGTCCATTTATTTTTCTACTTGCTAGTGTAATTTTAGTGGTCATTTCCGGGAAGGTTTTCCCGAAAAAGGTCACCACGAAAAACTTTTGTTACTCGACGTAGATTTACGAGGGACAGTCCATTTTCATTAAAGCCCAAGAGCTGTGCATGTTCTTCTTTAGTACGTAAGTACTCGAAAATATATGTATTTAAGTGTGGACCTTGTGAAGGCAATAAAGGAATGAAATGTAAACAATTTATCTACCTCACAGCTGTCAGTCATACGAACTACCTACAGTCACTGACCTATAGGTACCTATTATACAAGTACGCTGGACTAAATATACTATATGAAATGGCAGTTGTTTTTTGTGCCGATTCAACCCTCGAGTGGGGGCTCGAGCGTCTCAGGAACTAAAATTGACACATTTAAAAAAAAAATCTTTGCCCCTCACTAGGAATTTCTTCTGTATTGTGGGTGCGTTTACAAATATTTAAACTCATATACACAAACATCCTGACCCGGAACAAATACTTCTAGGCCATACAAATATTTGTTCCGTGCGGGAATCGAACCCGCGATACGCAGCGCAGCAACATTGCCGCAAATGACCGTTGTTTTGGTATGTCTCTGATGATTTAGGTCTAAATCGTGGAATAAGACTTTTTTGTGTATTTTATGTTATTACGAGATATTAAGAACATTTTTAACCTGAGAGTATGCGCATCTTGTAAAACTCGATATCAAAAATATTAGTTCCACGGACGCTCACGTTGCTGTCAGCGCCAAAATGGCGAAAATCAAATGTCTTCTTTTTGTCATGGATAGTATGAAGTCCAGCGTACTTGTTTATTATAGGTCAGTAACTACAGTCCGTTCACAGTTGTTTTACTTGTGACCAACCAAATAGCAACCATATTGTAACGAGAATAAAGATCACAATGATTTTGACAGACTTGTCAGTGGCAGCAACCTAACAGAAACCTTATTTCAATGAAAATAAAGATTACTGTGATTTGGACAGTGATGATGCAAAATCTGAAGGCCAATTCTCGTAATCTAAAACGTTCAAAATCTAGTCGCAGTCTCATCTCGGCGACAAACAAATGTCAAAAACTTGTCAAAAATGTAGGAAAGTTAAGAGGGGTTTTTGACAGATTGAGACTGAGATCAAACTGTGAACGTTCTTAAAATTACGAGAATTACCCCTCAGATGTATTAAAAATATGACAGGCATAATGTGGGATTGCTATAGGTACATTTCTGTCTATCCCTTCGGGGAACGCAGATGTGATGTTATTACTAGCTGCGCCCCGCGGTTTCATCCGCATAAGTTTCGATCCCGTGGGAATATCGGGATAAAAAGAAACCTATAAGTTAATCCTGGTTATAAACCATCGTTGTGCCATATTTTATCCGGATCCGTTCAGTAGTTTTTGCGTAAAAGAGTAACCATCCATCCATCCAAACTGTCACGTTTATAATATTAGTAGTAAGTAGGATTTTAAAAGTCTGTAGACCTTGGTTAACATTTAACTCGCTTTTTACAACGTCACAAAAATACTATCACGTTCCAGGTGTAGTAACTATCGTTCTTCTCACAGAATTTATATAAAACTTACACGTGTATTATTAAAATGTGTAGAGTTATTTATTAAATGGGAGTTCGGTCCTGTGCAGTCTGGATTAAATTATTTCATCAGTCCACGTTTTGTCAAAGGATTTATTTTTAGTAGCCTATTCTATCCTGCTGGACAAAGGCCTCCCAAATCCGTCCACGATTTTTTTTCCCGCGCCCTTTTCGAACCAGCTCTCGCAGTACGCGTCCAAGTTATTTCGCCATCTCTCTGGGCCGGCTTCGGCGGCCTCCATTGTCAAAAGACTAATAATAATAATCTGTTTATTTCAGAATACAATTCCATAATTACAAAAGTTACCAAGATGTTAGTAACATAAAATCTTAAAAACTATGTTAGTAGACATTACCAATATTTACAGGAGCATGTAACTGACTTAAGTGCCACACTGTGAAGCTCTCTACAAGGTTCAGGGTACCGGGAGGAATAAATTAAAACACGGTTTATTATGTTCAATAATTATTCAAACTACTTCTAACCTTAAATTAACTTCATGTTTGTCTCGTATTTTATGCCAATCACTTTTAACAAACTCACGAAGGTTGCATGTACGCACCAAATAAGGTATAGTCTCTACAGTACTATATTATATACACCTCTGGCTAACAATTCCACGCGGGCCCAGTGTAGGTTGGAAGATATCACATGTCTTCGTATTTATGTTTCTAGGACATTTCCTTACGATGTTTTTGTTCACCGTTTTGAGAGCAGTGGCGATGAATTTGTTTACACAAAATAAAGCGCCGGCCAAAAAAAAAAAAGAAAAAAAGGGGTTCCTAAAAAAGCCACTTTGGCAGAATCATAAAAGGATAACAATATGAATCATATTAAAAATCGTAAAATGGTCACAAACTGACAATTCATAATATGATCTGTGTGCAATTCATATCACAATGAAATAACATATAAACTGTAGAAATAAAAAATAAAAAACCAATTTGATTAATAAAAACTGTAATGAAAAATTTTACGGTTTTTTATTTTTTTATGCGGCAATGTTTACACCAAATATGAAATTAAATTTTACGAAAATTAGAGGAATTGCTAATGATCTGCTGGGATTTCAGGAAATGAATAGCTTTCAGAGGGATTGCTTAAAGTACCCTTTTTTGGCCCCCTGGGTTCGAACACGCGAACTACAAGCAGTAAGTCGGGGCCGTTACTACTCTGGGCCGACACTGCTCAAGTTTTAAGGAGGATGATATTCATGATGATATTCCAAATCATTTTATATGTTATGTAACTAAATGTTGGTGATAACACATTCTATTCAATGTTTTTTTCTTATAAAGTTTCCATTAATGTTTCAGGTGGTTACATCGGTTCCGCACGATTTAATAAAATTTTATTTATACCTCTCTCCCGCCTCAACGAAAGAGAAATACTTTCTTAGCATAATATTAGATTTTCCCTCGAAATGAACGTTTCAAAACCTTATCACGTAAAGTTTTTTTACAAAAGTATATAAGATTCGCTAACATTGTTTTTCTTCGTTTCAGAGTTCCATTTTATTTCCGGTTGTAGAACATTAAAGAAGACGGAACATTTTTGAAAGAAATTGAAATGTCTACGGGGCAAATAATGACCAAATAATGTTACAGTCTCGCCTCTTGAGTGGCTACTACTAAAGGCTTATTCTGAACATTCCCAACAGCGCTTCATTTTTTCAGGAAAGAAACGAATAATAAAATGTCGTGTTTCATATTCTTTGTTTTACGAAGCTTTTAGCAAAACAAAAAAAAAACAATATTTTGTTAGAGGTTAAATTAAACCTTTATTTCACGAAGCGACGCGCGCTTTATTTGTGGTTATCAAGTGTACAAACACGCTGTGAATGTGTGTGTGTATGCGCAGGACGTACCGCTCGGTACCATCCGAGACAATGGCGAAGTCGGAATAGTGCGAGTGCGTGTGTGTGTTATATGCTGACGCTACTCGTCTTCACGCACACATTCACAGCGTGTTTGTTCACTTGGTTACCAGAACTAAAGCGCGTGTCGCTTCGCGAGGTAAAAATACTATAACAGGCGGGATTTTTTAAACAAATTAAGAAATATTGGTGTTAAAGAACTACTGTTTTGTCCCCTACGAGTTTATGAAATACCTGTTGATCTTAAACTCGTGGTTAATGAAATAGGCGCAGTTAGCTATGGTCTTCAAAAACATGTTAGTCGCGAAAGTGCCCATAATAAATATTCAACATAGACCATGGATTTCATGTCACAGCCAGAATAATATGCTTGCACCTTGTTCTGTATTCTACACAATAGATGTAGGTACCTTACATTCACCATGAAGTTCGTTCTCAATCGGATTACTCGTGCGGTCCAGTTACCAAGTCAAGTTGCATTACTGGTATCAACTTGTACTGTGTTTGTCAACCAGTTTACCAGTAGTTCCATTGTTCGTGAAGCATGTTCTGTAACAGTTCTGAGAATTGCGGTGCA
This sequence comes from Apamea anceps, assembly GCA_951799955.1. NCBI lineage: Eukaryota > Metazoa > Arthropoda > Insecta > Lepidoptera > Noctuidae > Apamea > Apamea anceps. Next base: position 18,964,925 of record OX637513.1, on the reverse strand, counting down.
TTCATTTCTAAATATTATGGAGTTAGTAAACATACTCAATCAAAGATATTTCTAAGTCCTCTCGACTTAGAAATATCTTTGATTGAGTATGTTTATTCAATCGCATGGTTCCGAGAGTTTCTTCACTGAGAATTTATAGGAAATGATCACAAAGAACACGTGTCCTAAATCAAGTCTAGGTACTTATTTTCAGTTGAAATTGATTTTAGTTCAGTGGGGTAATTGCGTAACACACCATCACTAGTATTCGCTTTCATTTTGACAGTTCAACAACATTCATTGCGTTATTTACGTTGTTGAGCAGGCAAATTTTTCGAACATATGAAGCCATGGATTAGCAATATCCTTCAAAATGATTCAGATTGAGATTTATGGTGTTTTACGCAATTGGGGTGCTGTTTACTTTAGCAAAACTTCGGAGTTCGCATGACTGAATATTGGGTTAAACATAATATTATATTAGAACTTTCACAATGTTCTTTTATAAATGAGAAATTAACTTATTTCTACTGCACAAAAATTTTTACAAGTCAATCATATTTTAAAAACTATGTACATGAGGTTGGTGTTTCCTATTTGACTACTCTGAGAAGAAAGGCCGAAGCAAACTCAGAGGTCAGAGTCCCTTTTAAAGTCCAGACATAATCTTGGTCAGATCATATTGTGAATTGTTGATTGATGTCTGAAATGGTCTTTTGAGAAAAGAACCACACAGATTGAGTGGACCTGTCCAGTCAGTGCACGAATTTGTCAGTGAGCCCAACGATTCGAAGAACAATACCAAAGAAAGGACATTTGGGTAGGCCACATAAATTACTCAAATTGCCGGACCGTGACAAAAACTAACAGAACAGAGAAAAATAAAATAAAATGTCCCACATAGTCTTCAAATTAAAATAATATTATAATTTTGTCGTATTTTGATATCGATATTCATCTCATCTGCGGAGATTCGCTAGCCTATATACCTATTTCTGCTAAGAAGCAACATTACAATTCAGCAACATTTTGTTTCTCTGTAGTACAGTCACGAACAAAATTATGTATACACTCGGCTTTATTCAAAAGTGATTTACTCCTTTATTTTTTGTTGAAATTTTATATTGTTACGAACATAGCATTTTCGACCCTATAGGTTTATGTAATTTGTCGTATTTCAGCGTTGCATTCGTTATTTCACGAAAAAATCACAATTGAAAGTTGCCAAGTGTTGACATATTGGTGCTCTTGACTGTACAACTTAGTTAGAATGTATTGATTATTATTATTATTCAGCCACTCTTGAATGTCTTTGTCTTTCAGGACATAAAAGTCAAAGTCAAAGTAAGTATTTTATTTGTTGAACATATGTAATATGGTACATGGTATAAAAAATTCGCGTTGTATCACTATGTTTTGCCTTGCAAGGCGTACAAATTAGGCGTAAAAAAAAACTAAAAACTAAATAAAACTGTTTCAAACAAGTAACGTCGTAAACAAGATATAATAACAAGTGGATCGGACATTTTTTATTTTATGCTTCTATCATCTAAAAACTCACTGATAGAGTAGTAAGCCTTTTCAATGAAGATTTTTTAAGTTGCGATTTATAATGGTTTAACATCTTGGGAATTATTTAAATTTTTCGATAATTCGACGAATTAGGTACGAAAATATTACCAATATTTAGTTTTATTTAAATTAAACCATTTTTATCATTCGTTCTTTACGCAAAATCGTTCACTACCCCCAACACTATTAGTTTTAGTATGGTAACATTATTTTTCTTTGAACTGTTAAGTTACTGAATACAATTAAAAGTCGAAGTATAAAGGGAATTAACAACACATTCATCTTTAGAAGGTTTCAACTTTATATGTAACCACTTTTACGAGCAACTATTGTTTGAATAACTTTAGATTAAAAAACTCATCGACGAAAATCAAGGTTGTCATTGATCTTCAATTGTCAAATGAAAAATATATTTATGGAGATTTAAAATTAGAGTTTCTGGTTTAAGTATCATTTATAGTTTACATGAGGTTCAAACCCAGACAGGCGCTTTACTTTGTGTATAGTATTTCATCACCACTGCTTTCAAAACGGCGAAGGCAAACATCGTGAGGAAACCGGCATGTCCTAGAACCAAAAATTCGAAGACGTGACATCCACCAACCCGTACTGGGCCCGCCTGGTGGTGTTAGATCAATTTTGTTTACACTTCAAAAGATACTTTTGATACAGTTAACTCAACCTTTTGATACCTCGTTTTAAGATAACTTTGACAGGATAATAATCTGAAATAATGTTTTAAGACGATTGACAACATCGTAATTAAATACTGTTTTTAGACAAGATTCTAATTAGAACATTAGAACCTTACGCTTGTAATTAAAAACTGTTGTTTACTAATGTGAAAATTAGAATATTATTTTAATAGTAAGCTATTTATTATTTTTTATTTATTTAATATATTTTTTATTTTTTTTATTTATTTATTTATTACCAGCAGCCTCGCCCGCGTGGAGGTTGGACATTATCCCACGGAAACGTACTACCGGGATAAAAAGTATCCTATGTGTTAATCAAGGTTATAATAAACTATCTGTGTACCAAAAGACAATGACCAAAAGTCGTACCAAAAAGTGTCATGCATCAAAAGCAAAATATAATGTAATTATTTTCATAATTTTTTACGACATTACGCATCGGTGATTCGATTTTTGAACAGGGAATTTAATTTAAAGTAAAAAAGTGTTGATTTAGTTGTATTCCCTTTACATGACGTTCCGTTTCAAATTATATAATTAATATAACCTTTAATTTAGAAATGTCAATCACGTCTTTCAAAAAACATGTAAAAAAATTATACTTTGCCGATTCTACATTAATTAGAAGTAACTAGAATAAAATAGAATAGACTTTTTATTTAAACTTTTATCATATTTATAGGGCAATAATGGCCGTTCGTGTACGACGTGTCAAACAAAAGAAAGTAGCTAGTTTTCAGGTTATTTCGATTGTTTTGAAAATCTCCTTTACCCGGGTTTTAAAAAACTTTTGTACGAGTTAATATTATAAGAGTATAAAAAACAAATTTTGACTTTGATGCAGCATGGTATGGGATTCCATACATCCATGTGCATTGTCCTTTCATCCTCCTATTAAAAGTATAATACTAATGATTGGAATACTATCGTGAATTCATGCAAGCCTAGTACTTTTTGTTCGATTTCAATCATGATTCGAAAGACACATGGTGCCATCTAGCCTCCTAAAGCAATTGTTATTATTATTTTCCTCGGGAACAGTATTTTTTTTCTGAATGAAATGAACCTTATGTCCTTTTCTATATCCCTGACAACGTATATGCAAAATGTCATGAAGATCGGTTCAGTGGATTACTTACTTTCGCATTAATAATATTAAGATTTATTATTATTCTAATATTAAGCTTATCTGAAAACAGTATTTAATAACGACGTTGTCAATGGTCTTATAACAGTATTAAAATAAAAATAGATTCTAAATCACAGAATATGACTAACGATATAAATACATCATCATCAGCCTAGCCTTTTCCCAGCTATGTTAGGGTCGGCTTCCAGTCTAACCGGATGCAGCTGAATACCAGTAATTTACGTGGAGCGACTGCCTGTCTGACCTCCACAATCCATTTACTGGGTAATACGATACCCCGTGGTAAAACTGTTAATTAACGATATACATCATTCAATATAATTATATTTCGGCCGTTTAAAGTTGTGAGAAACAAAGATACTAAACAGTATCTTTGTTTCTCACAACTTTAAACTAAAAATAATTACTTGTTTAAGCTTCATTATTAAACTATAATGAAGCTTAAACAAGTCATTATTTTTAGTTTGAGCGGACATTGATGAAATAAATTTGCGGATGGTAAAAATTGTTCGTACAAAAACAAAATTGTCCCCGAGATTAAACGGTCATTGATTTTATGTGAGTACCTACAGGCATTGTTATGTTTATTTTTAACAAAACTAAAAATAAACATAACAATGCCTATATATTTTCACCCATGAAAACGTTCAATTGCCGAAATATCGCACTCGTTATTTCGGTCACTGAATTGAACATTTTTGTTATTTCCCTTGTGGTATAATATATTTTTATTGTTAAAGTAATATTTAAAAAATATTGAAGCCGTGTAGCGGGAATATGGAGACTTAACTACAATGTTCTCTTTGAAATAGGTATAATGAAGTCTTCACAAATAGAAACGCCAATGTGCCTTCCGGCTAAAAGTGTAGGTATATCTCTCAGCCAATTGGTTAAATTAGCCGTTTAGTCAACCGCCTAGCCTTTTTAAGTAGTGCTCGCCTCGCTTCGCTCGGCCGTTAGTTGAACGGCCACCGTTTAGTTAAAATGCTAGGCGGTTAACTAAAGGGCTAATTAAACCAATTGGCAGCGACATATACATAAAATTACGCCTGTAATTCCCGAAGGGTGAAGCAGAAGGGTACCTATATTTGCGGCTAAAATTGGGCATATTACAGAATATTTTTTAAGCAGTTAACATACATATGGTTAGTTATGAAGTGATTTAAAAAAAAAAAATTACTAATTTTTTCCCACGACTTTGTTTGCGTGCAAGTCGTAAGACACCACAATTTACTAAAAGAAAGCCACATTTTTATAAAACTTTCATGTATTACGTTTGTTGTTCTTTTTTAATACCAGTATTTTATGTGGAACGACAGCCTATCTGACCTTCACATACCAGTAACTGGGTACCACGATACAACTCGATAAGATTGGTTGTCAGAGTTCTCAAAGTTCCACGAATGACAGCCGCGACCTACAGCTTAACGTGCTTTCCGAGGCAAGGAGGGGTCGGTCGGTTACCCATCCACGGATCGACCGTAGCAAGCGTAGCTTAACCTGATCGATCGACCCATGCGGCTGTAATGATTACTTAGCCACGAAATGATTGAAACGGAAAAATCGTATTTGATGAAAATATTCGAACATGAATACTAGATGAGAATCTTGGGTTTGTGACCACACGTAGTCAAAGCCAAACCTTTTCAAACGACTCTGACCGCTCTGTTAGTTTTTAATCACTGTGGCAGACATTTTTTACTTCCTTTGATAAAAGTAATATTTTTTAGCAACATGTCCAGTCCACTCGGTTGATTAAATTGTCAGAGTTTTTATTTGCATGCACACCTATCTAAGTTACTCAGAGAACCGGTGGCTCAGTGGTAACGGCCCCGACTTACTAGTTGTAGGTTTGGACCCAGGCAGGCGCTTTACTTTGTGTACGCTATTTCATCATCACTACTCTCAAAACATAACATAGTCGTAAGTTTTACTAACAATCTTGTTGAGTTTTGGTTACTCTAATAATTAAATCCTATTCTATTGTTAAAACGGTGGAGGAAAACATCGTGAGAAAACCCGCGGCTTGTCCTAGAACCATGGATTCAAAGACATGAGAGATCTTCCAACCCGCACCGGGCCCGCGTGGTATTACAGCCCATTCCATCTCGAAGAGAGAAGGCCTGTGTCCCAGCAGTGGGAATATTAAGGCTTATTATACTATGGTAGCATGGAGTTTCAATAGAATGAGATATAATAATAATAATATCCCTGGACATTTCACACAGCGCCATCTAGTCCCAAGCTAAGCAACCTAATGCTTGTGTTATGGTAACAAGATGGCTGATAAACTACTTATATACATTTTTTTTTTTGAGATCCCAGACTATACTTGTTTTTTTTTTTACCAACTGGTGTGCGTAGCAGTCTTCAAGGTTTGCAAAAGCCAAAATTAGTGTTCTTGTCTTATGTTTAGTTAAAAATCTAAATCAAAAGTCATTTAATCAAATTAGACAGAGAATCAGCAGTTTAACTGATTAACAACTGGTTTAAGTAGGCTAGAGCAGTGGTGGCTTACGATGGACTTACGAGTTGTAGGTCGTAGGGTCGAAACCAGACAGCCCAAGCAGCACACAAGCGTTTTCAACATCAATATACCAACCTATTTAGAACTTAGAGTTCTTTTAGAGACGTACAAGAGTGTCATAAAATGCTTTTGTCTTTATAAGAGTGATTTATGAGTTATTATACAGCTCAAACTGTATAAAATCTTTATTGAGGGATCTGCGTAAGCTTGGGGTGCTTAAACAGAATATTAAAATTCTACTATACAGCTTTAAGTATTTTGTGACACTTCAATCTGGTTTCATCGTTAAAGCTGTATACAGGCTGTATTTTACATGTGATCACTTACTTATTACAACTCTAAGTGTTATTACAGTATCACTTGATACTTGTTTCTGTACAATGGTGTATGCAAACTCCGTTCTCAAACTTATTTTTATGGCGTAATACACTATTGTAAATACAGTGGTTTTATGACTTCTGTCTATGAGGGTGTTTTAAACCTAAAAAAATAAATGACAGCTATAGTACAGCTTTAGTCTGTATTACTGACACAGTCACTTGATTGCATGACGAATAAAATTAATGTTTTCACTGTGAAGAAATGCAACATGTGGAAAAAAAGAAAAAGATCTGGTGCAGTCAAGAGGAGGATTGAAAGGGAATATTTGAATATTACAAATTATCAACCAAGTAACAGTTATGATAGTGAACCATCATTTATTGAGGAAGCAAGAGAATCATTAATAAATCGGACAACCTACAGTCAAGCGTCAATTCCATCGACGTCCAACGAAGAAGGTTCCGTAGCAAAAACATTAAACAGTGATAATAATAATAACACAAGCATTAGGTTGCTTAGCTTGGGACTAAATGGCGCTGTGTGAAATGTCCAGGGATATGTAATGATCATAACAGTTATATCAAATGTGTAGATTTAGGACAACCTTCGGAACCTGATAATGAAGTTTTTTCATTATGTGCGAAAATTAGTGTGATTTAATTAAAAAGGCAACAGGCACATGTAACGTGTGTGAGTTTTTAATAACAAGTAAAAGTGACACATGAATGATGTGCGTACGAGCACATAACAAAAACATAATACATAGTTTAGGTAGGACGGAACACTTAGAGCTATGATCAATGTCGTAGGCGCTCCAACATTCCCCCGAGCGTTGAAAGTCGAGCTTTCAACCAGACTTCGATTCTGGTAATGGGCATATCCTGTTGAAGGCCCTCCGGATGACTCCAGTAGAGGTGTTTATATCTGCTACCCGGACAATTCCATCAGTACCTGGATGTATGGCGATGACTCTTCCTAGTCTCCACTTCAGAGGTGGAAGATTCTCCTCTTTCATGACTAGGAAGGCTACAAAAACAACAATAGAATTTTTTGTCTCCGGGAGAACCACAGCCACGAGATTACGTGTTTCTCTTAAATACTAACAAGCTCGTATAAACAAAATTTAATAACAAATAACATTTACATAAACGTTGTGACTTAAGGACAATGGACAATCAAATTAACATGATTATTAAGTGTTTCTCTATGAAAGGTTTAAAAAGTAAATTAACCTCTTGAAAAGATCACCCTATAAAAGTTAATTATTGTAAAACTAACAAAGAGATTCCTCCTCTTCTTCAATAATGTCTTTTTCGCCTGTAGCGTTTTTGTCGATTTTACCTTTTTCATCTGTATCCATTTTATTTTGATTCCTCTCGATTTCCCTGATCTGATTCATTTTCAGCTATATTTTTTTAAGCGCATCTTTCTTGGTTCTCATCCTTTTAGTTGTTCTTTCATTCTTACTGAGTTTCCTCTTCACAGAATTTTCCAAGACGTTTCTATGATTTTAAACGGCATATTTTCCTGAAAATAAAGTAAAACAGATATAACATACACAACACACTAATAATACTTTGCAATAAGTTTACTTAGGTATAATAATGTTCATACAAAACAATGTATTTTATATGAACGAGTTATAAACTCTACTTTTCACTTCGATTGCGAGTAAATCAAACAATGATATAGCAAGTTAACATATATTTTAGTTTAAATTAACAATTTTTGGAACAATTTTTCAACTTTTTTACCTGAGTAAATAAACATTAGGCTTGTGTGTAGGAGAACTATACTGCCAAATCACAAGTGGGTTTTAATAAAATATTATTGATAAAGTGAGGAACGGATCAAAGTAATTTTGAGCTCAGGGTTTTTCATTTCTTTAAGCGTAACTCTGAAGAGCATTATAAGTTATGCATAGAGAACTAATATACAGCCTAAGTAATAAACATATTCTATTATAAAGCTGATTAAAAGCCAATAGCTGTACAATGTAATCCATAACTTACTTAGTACAGCTATTCAGACTATAATACTCTCCAAATATTATGTAGGCTGCTTAGCTAATTGTCGCCATTTTCGAATGTTTAATAACAAAATTTAAAGTATAATTAAAGGATTTTTTTACAAAATCTTAAGCCGCATCATGATAATCAGCTTGAATAATGATCACTGTGCCCTTATATCTATAACTTTAAAATTATTTTTTTATTCTAACCTTAAAAACAAACATTTACTTACCGTATTTAGTATTTTTCTTTATGTCAGCTCGATTATTTTGCTGGCGCGTGAATATTTTGAAGGAAAACATACACAGGTTCACAATAAATTTAATTTGCACTTTCAATTCACCAAATAACAACATCAGATATACAAATCTACGGTTATCTTTTACTTCTAGTAATAAATATTAAATAATAGTGTCGCCATTTCTACTACACGCATAATGACATCGAAAATAGTTTTGTTTTATTTTTATTCTTTTGTAATCCTCTTCAAAAACCTATTTAGAACACTTTTCGTTACAAAAGAATGATAAGATAATATCTGTAGTATAATGGTTTCTTTGTACACCGAATAACAGCTTTAATACAGCTATTGTACAGCTTCTCTTTTGCTTGTACAGCTACTATACAGCTCTAATAACGACAAAAGCTGTATAATATGGGCCCTTTTTTTACTTACAGTGGCTGTTTAAGCGCTTAAACAGCCTATATACAGCCTGAATATGCAGCTTCTAGTATAAAAACCAACTTAAATACAGCTTGTATACAGCTTGCAATGCTACTTGGGAGAGGTTTTACTTCGCGTAAATTATTTCATCACCACTGCTTGTTGAATAAGTTGGGTTATTGCGGCTGTCGAAGGACCAATAAGCGTTGTGTAATTATTTTGGAACGAATGTCATGTCGCCTGCACACAAGGGGGTAGGAAACAATTAAGGACTTACTTGGTGGTTTTGCATGTGCCGTGCTGATATGCAGACCGGCGTCCGGTAGCTTTTGTTTCTCTGCTTCTTCCTGGTTCTGTGTCGGCCGACACTCGTGAATTGGTTTAATTTAATTTATGCGGTTTTGGTATGTTCCGCGGCGCGAGCGCGTCGCGAAGCTTAGCGGTTAGCTTGCGGTGCGAGAGCGGTAAGTGTTCGATTACAAGTGAAGTTGAATCTCTGTCCCTCCGCTGGTGGTTTGTTCCACGTAGTCCGGAAGCGGTAGTCGGTTGGCGCTTTCTCTTTCTGTCGCGTATGGACGTAATGATAGGGAGAGGGATAGATGGATAGGCACTTGGCGACATGACGTTGACGTTTTCGTTCGGATATTTAATAGAGAGAACCTTGTAATATAGAAACTTGCGTAAGCATCCTGCCCGGGTTTGAGGATATGTAGTATTCTCAAAAAAGGGAAAGAAATTGCGTTAAAGCGGATTAAAAGAAAGAGAGAGAAGAAAACAATTGAAATATATTAATTACGACTAAAATTACGTGATATTAATTACGCGGTGAAATCATTGGGAAGGCAACGGGCAGAGTTTAACAATGGGTCGCTTGAAAGAGCCACTGCATGTCTTCACCATAGCAACGCGGGTTGTCCCATCTTTGCCGGGGAAAACCTCGGTGATTATGCCCATTGGCCAACGTAAAGGAGGGACATCATCTTGATGCATGAGAACCACTGCACCAATCCTAACATTGTCCACGGCATCCAACCATTTTTGCCTAACTTGTAAGTTATGTAAATATTCTATCCGCCATCTTCTCCAAAAGCTGCAAACCATTTGGTCAAGCAATTTTTTTTGCGGCAAGTTAGAGACTTCGTTGTTTCGGGAACGTTCACGACAGGCAACGAAGTCAACGGAGAAGCCATTATAAAATGAGCGGGAGTAAGCGGTTCTGGGTAAGGATCCTCAGTCAGGACACAGAGCGGTCTCGAATTCAAAACTGCCTCAATTTCAGTGAGAACAGTCGAGAGTTCCTCATAGGTAAGAAGCTGAGAACCGATAACACGGTATAAATGAGTCTTAATAGATTTAATATTAGATTCCCACAACCCTCCAAAGTGGGGGCCGCGGGGTGGAATCATTTTCCACTCTATGCGGTAGCGGTTAGCAAGTAGTTCTTGCAATTGAGCCTTGGATTTAGCACACACCAAAGTTACGTGTGCGTTGCCATTTGTGTCAGTAACATGTAAGTATATGACGCAGCCATACGCATTCAAGCTGGCATCAGCAAAACCTACTATATTTGTCACGCAACCCATAGTAACGGCTACATGACGCGGCAGTTTTAAAGAGGAAAGTAAAGGCAGTTGCTCTTTAAACTTTTGAAAGAGAAGTACAATAGAATCGGGTGGAGTTTCATCCCAATCTGTGTTTAATTTCCATAATTCCTTTATGAGTAATTTCGCGAATAAAACCACGGGAGCCACGAGACCCAGATCATCCCACAGACGGGCAACAGTGGAAAGAATGGAACGTTTAGTACAACTTTTATCCAAGTTAGATGTAGTAAAGGTGAAACAATCCTCGGAAGGAATCCATTTGAGTCCAAGAATCTTTAAGTTATCCCCGACAGAAAAGTTAATAGAAGAGCGGTTGGAGTGTGGAATAGAATCTAGTAGTTCCAAGGAATTACTTGCCCACTTAGTAAGGTCAAAGCCCCCAGCCTTAAATAAGGCGATAAGTTCAGCGGAGAGAATCTTGGCTTCCTCCAGAGTGGAGGTCGAGTTAGCCAAGTCATCCATGTATAACTCATGCGAAGCGACAATGGATGCGCGCGGGAATCGATGTTTTTCATCCTCTGATAGTTGACGGACTGTCCGCATTGCTAAATATGGGCTGGGCTTAAGGCCAAACGCCACTCGGTTAAATTGAAATTCGCGAACAGGTTCAGCGGTATTAAACCGAAACAATATTTTCTGATATTTTCGATGCTCATCGATAACAGCAATTCGGAGATACATCTGTTTTATATCAGCTGTGACTGCAATAGGGAATAATCGGAAATTTAAAAGTAATAAAAATATGTCAGCCTGTAGATTAGGCCCTGTGTGTAACAAATCGTTCAATGACACGCCATTATGAGACTTGGCGCTCGCGTCAAGGACGATGCGAACTTTAGTAGTTTGTTTATCATTCCTAATAACAGGGTGATGCGGTATATAATAACCTACAGTCTGATCAGCCGCACTAGGTGTAGTTTCAGTTAAATAATTTTGATTAAGGTATTCTTGGATTATTTCGTTATAACTAGCGCGCAAAGCAGGGTCGCGAAGCTTAGTTTTTTCCAAGTGAATAAAACGTCGATAAGCGACAGCATAAGAATTTCCGAGTGAATCTGGATTCTTACAAAATGGTAACGCAGTACAGTACCTACCGCTGGAGTCACGTGACACCGTAGAAACGTACAGCTGTTCACATTCCCGTTCAGCGGGACTCATAAAAGATTTTGAGGGTATTTCTTCAATGTTCCAGAATTTATGTAAAGATTCGTCTAACGACAGAAAACAATGAGAATCATCTATATTCAACGCGGTAGAAAAATATGAAGCGGTATTTAAATCAGCGATATTATTTTTATTATTAAACGAACTAGTGGGTACTTCGTTTTTATTATTAAATAAACTAGCGGGTCCTTCACCCATAAGAATATAACCGAACACGGTTTCAATAGCGGATGGCGCGGTAGGTGAAATAATTTTATTGTTGAGTAATAAATATGGGAACAGCTTTGCCCCTAGAAGTAGTTCAACATCACCAGGCATATGCCACAGGGGGTCGGCTAGCGGTAATTTGAACAAATGTTGCACTGCAGAGGTATCAACAAAGTGAGATGGTAATTTGTCAGTTATGCAGTCAACCACAAGAGCGGTTATTTTAAAGGAATTATTTTTATTTTTAGCAGTAACTGTTATCTCAACGTAACCTATAATAGGCCGCGAAGAGGTTCCTACTCCTTTTATAAATGAATTTGAAAGCGGTATAATATTTAATTGAAGTCTCTTACAACAAGCTGACGTAATTATGTTGTTTTGCGAAGCGTTATCGATCAAACATCTTACAGAAACATATCTATTATATCTGTTGTCAACGTATACTTGTGCGGTCGACAGTAATACGGTTGTGCGCGGTAAATCTGTACCTACGCGTGAACATGCACACAGCGCCACCTGTTGTGAATGCGCGGAACTAGGCACAGCGTCGCTCGATCCCGACCGTTGAGTAATTTGCTCCAGATGTAAAAGCGAATGATGTTTCTTGTTACATGTCCTGCAAGTATGTATTGACTTACACTGTGAAGCCGTGTGTGTTGAGCTAAGACAGTTTACACATCCACGTTTGTTTTTAATAAAGTCCAAACGTGAATTGGCTGATAGTGCTTGAAATGTTGGACACATATAAAGCTTCCAATGATCACTTCCATTACAGTGTGAACAAGTTTGGTTATTGTCACAAGCAACAAAGGTATGCACCGTACTATCACGTGACTGATTACGATAATTATTTTTGTTCACTGATACAGTTCGAGACGAAACAGTTCTATCCAATATTTTAACTTGCGATTTTATGAATTCAACGAAATCCGTATAAGTTGGAATCTCCTCCTCTCTCATATGCATCTCAAATAAATGTAAGGTAGCGGGGTCCAATTTTTTCAAGGCTAAATTTAATAGTATGAAATCCTTTAAGTCGTTAATTTTTAATTGTTCTAGTGCCGAAACAGACGCGTGAAAACTTTCAATAAAACTATTTAAAGAGGTGGAATTATTACTTGCAGGTTTAATGTTTAATATGTTAGACATGTAATGTGACCCTAGTGTTCGTTTATCTTGATACTTTTGAACCAAACTGTTCCAAATGGATTTATAATTTTCGCCCGATGGAATAATTCCGGCAGTAATTTGTAATGCGTTTCCTTTCAGATTACCCATTAAGTATTGAACTCGTTGAGAATCTGTAAGATTTATATTACTATGGATGTTTGACTTAAATGATTCGTAGAAAACAGGCCAGTTTTCAATCCTACCATCAAAAAATGGGATCTGAATTGGGGGTAGTTTGATCGAGTATTTAGATTGTTTCACGATATCACAAGTTGAGTCATCCGTTGACCTTGCAGACCTCGCGGCGACAAGTGAACGAACTCTTTCGACACGGGTGTAAACGCCGTCAAATGATATTTGACTGTTATAATCGATTGTATAATCAGGATTTATTTGTAAAGAATATGTATTTATTTTGTCTAAGTTAGCACTAAATTCCTGACGAGTGATCGAGAGTATTTGAGTGTCCGCCATGAACGTTTCCGCCGAACGAAGCTCAATATTAATTGTATTTATTTTCTTTGAAGTTTCATACAATGACGATAAACGCTCAAAGATTGCTTGATTTTTAGCTTGAAGTAATTTTATCTTCATTTTTAGTTCTTCCATAATGGGTTATTGTTGAAAATACAACGGATAAAAATTATTAAGTATAGCGGGTAGACTTACAACAAATATTTTTACTGTAAGTGAGTAAGAAGTAATTGGTTATAAATAAGTTAGTAGGCAAGTTTGCCGAACTAACTCACGATAATAAGCGGTTTTTTAATATTGACCTATGCTATTGTAATGCAGTAGGAGCAATATTAAGTTGGCACAATGGTTCTCAATGAAATATGTACCTAGCGGAATGAACGAACGTTAGTACGCGTTCGTTTAATATAGCGGTTTTACGAACTTAGGTATTTGCCTAAATTCTTAGGTATGGGACCTATGAATGCTGATTTTTTGAATCCGACTCGAATGGACCAAAAACTTATGTTGAATAAGTTGGGTTATTGCGGCTGTCGAAGGACCAATAAGCGTTGTGTAATTATTTTGGAACGAATGTCATGTCGCCTGCACACAAGGGGGTAGGAAACAATTAAGGACTTACTTGGTGGTTTTGCATGTGCCGTGCTGATATGCAGACCGGCGTCCGGTAGCTTTTGTTTCTCTGCTTCTTCCTGGTTCTGTGTCGGCCGACACTCGTGAATTGGTTTAATTTAATTTATGCGGTTTTGGTATGTTCCGCGGCGCGAGCGCGTCGCGAAGCTTAGCGGTTAGCTTGCGGTGCGAGAGCGGTAAGTGTTCGATTACAAGTGAAGTTGAATCTCTGTCCCTCCGCTGGTGGTTTGTTCCACGTAGTCCGGAAGCGGTAGTCGGTTGGCGCTTTCTCTTTCTGTCGCGTATGGACGTAATGATAGGGAGAGGGATAGATGGATAGGCACTTGGCGACATGACGTTGACGTTTTCGTTCGGATATTTAATAGAGAGAACCTTGTAATATAGAAACTTGCGTAAGCACTGCTCTCAAAACGGTGAAGGAAAACCTCTTGCGGAAACCGGCATGACTTAGATATAAAAATTCGAAGACATTTGATGATCTGACATTCACCAACCCGCACTGGGCCCGCGTAGTGGATTACGTTACGGCCCACTCCTTTGGACAGAGGGGAGGCCAGTGTCCCAGCAGTGGAAACATTATAGGCTGATTATGTATGTATGTAAGTAGGCTTTAACAAACCGAAGCGGAAAATATATTTAAAAAAAAATATATTATTTATATGTATATCCGTCGACCCTGGTTACTTATCTCGTTTGGTGAGTATACATACTGGCCACGTGGGCAAGTTGATATCGCCGGTCACAAAAGTCGCTCAACACGTTTGGCTGTCACTGTTCATCTTTCTTCCATGACGAACGACTAAAAACATATTCACATAGAATTATTATTATTTATTTTATTTTTTTAAATACCTATATTTTGTATTTGAAATAAACCTTTCATAGAGCATAACATAAACCTCTATCACGCGCTCCGGTTGGGCAATAGTCGGCAAGTAGGTACAGACGCCAGCACATCAAGCTACTACAATCTGTCAAATTTCTTTAATAGATTTTCAACTTTATCGCTAAAGCATTAAGGTTCAACGTTGATTGGGAAAATTTGACAGTTTCGGGTAGGTTGACCTGCTGGCGTCTGTACAAACTAGATACGAGCTTGTTACTGCGGGAATTTCCGAGAGTGCGCGATAATTCTCCAGAAGATATAATTTCTAAGCACCGCGTGAGCGAAACCTTGGGAAAAGGCTACTCTAAGAATGCTCTACAAGATAGTATATAGCACTAGCGAAGCTTTTATGTCCTTGCCTAGTAATAAGCTTTGTGGGTACGTCCTGTATCGTGAAAGCTCCGGCTCTTAGTACGGTATAGTGCATCACTAATGTATGTATAAAAGGGTTTCTTTACACTTCTCTTTTTAGAGTAGTTCTTTGGTGAGATTCTACCAGACATCGTTAGTATTTCATCATGTTACCGTATAATGGTAAATTTACTTAAACTAAAGTCAGGGAAATCAAGAGTGAAGCTAATTGATTGCCAACTTAAAATGTCCGTTGCGTGAAAAAAAGAAAGAAAAATTTTTTGCACCCTCGAAAACCATGAAACGTATCTCACTCTCTTTCTATTGTATATAATAGAAAGAGACAGAGAGAGAGAAAGAAAGCAAAGATGGTCACCCAGCCACAGACCAACCGCGGCAATTAATGACAATTAATCTCCATGATGGTGTAAATTATTTAATCATCACCACGGCTCTCAAAACGGTTATGGAAAACATCGTGAGGAAACCGTTATGTTCTAGAACCAAAAATTCCAAGACATCTACCAATCCGCACTGGGTCACGCGTGGTGGATTTCAGCCTACTCTCTCTCATAGAGAGGAGGCCTGTGTGCCGGCTGTGGGGACATTATGGGCTGATTATGGTTCTGCTATTATAATTTACAACAAAGCATTTTTAACCGACTTCTAAAAAAGGAGGAGGTTCTCAATTCGGATGTTTGTATTTTTTTTTTATGTTTGTTCGTGTATATCTCCGTAGCTTGCCAACCGATTTGAAAAATTATTTTTTTGTTGGCAAGGGTATACTTCCCAAATGGCCCCATAGACATTTCATCAAAAACGGTTCATTAGTTTGGTTTTTAAACCAAAATTACTGTTAAAAATTACAACTTAAAAGTGAAAAATAAAAACTTTTTTGGAAAAAAAAACAACCGACTTCCAAAAACAACACTACAAATAGAAAAATAACTTTAATTTGGGAAGTCGGTGGCAAACAACGAAAATGCGAACCCAACGACACCGACTTCCGAAATTAATAGTAGATTATGCACCGAGGGGCTAAAGTTGTGTCTTATGTCACGGGCGTCATATTGAATCTCGAGCGCAATGAAGGATTCGGGATTTACAAGAATCCTGAATGCAGCGAGGGATTCAAGCTAGCCCAAGGCAAAGACACCTTTAGCCCAGAGGAGGATACTCTACTTTTTACACCTACTGTGAGAAAATAATAGCCATAGTACGAAAAACAAAGTATTTATTAAATAAACAAACAGTAACAATAAATAAATTAACTAATGTTACAGCCAATTACTATTACGGTATTACGGTGCGGTACGGTATTTGTTATTATTAATGCCAGTTTTAATGTTGTTCCATTCCTTTTAAAAAATGGTTCGTAGTTATCTAATTATTCTTACAATATTATGTCTTCGAAAACATAGCAACGATATGAAGAAGCATTCGTTATGATTTTGTAGGAAATCGAGAATATCATCCACGCGTAGTAAGGGTATCGAGAATAGCTTTCCTCTTTCTGGCACCAAAGGGTGTTTGTTAGTACTATACTGCCAATTTAGCTGAGCATGTGAGATTCCAAATTCAAATCACATTATTGACCAGCGGGTCATAATGAAATCCAGTACAACATTATTGACCGGCTGTGCCCCCGGCCACTAATGACTCACTTTAGGTTAAGGTTGCTTGACATATAATTTGACATTTTCGAGCAGGTGGTATGAAAAGTTATTTTTCACTTTGTAGTGTCATTTTTGGAAGTTAGTTGTTTTTTTTTTTTCAAAAAAGTTTTTCTATTTTATTTTAATAAACAAATAATCAGAAATTTATTTATTTATTTATATGGCACTTCAACGACTTACTCACTACGACATACACAAACAAAAATCACATACAGTTTTAGGAATTGTGAGTTCGTCACTTAGTGAAGTGCACAGCACTAGCACAGAAATAAATAGTAAGTACAGACGCCAGCACATCAAGCTACTACAATCTGTCAAATTTATTTAATAGATTTTCAACTTTATCTCTGAAGTAATAAGGTTCAAGGTTGATTGGAAAAATTTGACAGTTTCGGGTAGCTTGACCTGCTGGCGTCTGTACAAGATATCGTTAGTTGAATTACACAATAGAAGATATAAACGAAGAAGGAGGCTGGCAGGGAAGGGAAAGGAAGTACTTAAATACAATTATTAATGGGTGGCTCGTGTCGCACGACGACTCGAGAAATCTCATTAGCTGGGAAAGACATGGAAGATTGTACCCGTAGACAAACAATGTTTTTACAAATTTCTTGTCATTTATTCAAGATATACAAAAACCAACTACCTTAGCCTAAACATGAACAGTATAAATACTGCTCACACAAATGCCTTCGAGCCTAAAACCTTTGTGCGCGTCCTTATTTTTAACATAATAACAACATCTACCTCATAGCAACAATAATTACAATATTTAATACTAGCTGCGCCCCGCGGTTTCACCTGCATAAGTTTCAATCCCGTGGGAATATCAGGATAAAATATCGTATGTATTAATCCTGGTTATAAACTATCTGTGTGCCAAATTTCATGCAAATCCGCTCTGTAGTTTTGGCGTAAAAGAGTAACAAACATCCATTCATCCATCCATACAAACTTTCACGTTTTTAATATTAGTAGAATGATACCGAATCGTTAAGAGATATTTTCAGAACGGAGGGTTTGTTAAAACTGACTAGCATACTTCTTCTTCTTCTTCTCAGCGTGTCGGTAGCAATCTAAATGGACTCGGCCCAGAATTCGGCTACTTGTTTGGCGCCAACACCAGCATCCATCAGTTCCTGTAACGTGCAGCTGACAGGACACGCGGGACACGATATTAAGTGTCCCGTCGTTTGTGAACAGCACCAAATTTACACTCCAAGGCGGAGTCATCTGTAAATCTCCACCTGAACAGGTTTTCCTTGCTTCGGCCAACCTGGGTTCAGAGTCTGTTTAGAGACTTCCAGGTAACTAACTCATGTAGAAGTGGGAGGTCTTCAGCGGGTCCCCCCACACATCAGGACCCGAGGTGGCGGCGCGTAGTGTTCCACGCGCGCCCCTCTTAGACGTCGCGGGGGGAGTCTAACACCTCACTCCCTGACCCGAGGAGGCCCGCGGTGGCGGGCTGGCACCAGTCAGGGGTTGCGGAAGGATCGTACGTTCCCGCGACCCCCGGCGTAGGTGTGATATGGAACACCAGGGTGGTTTTTAGTCAGTAAGAGTCTGACAGACCCCGTCGCCCGCCCCAGGGCGGCGGACATCCATGAGGATTTTCCACCCCGGAAACAAAAAAAAAAGGTAACTAACTCATGTAGAAGTGGGAGGTCTTCAGCGGGTCGAACGCGTTGGCAATTCAAAGACTGGCATTCATATACTTTAGCTATGCTTATCTATTTGTTAGAAATAATATGTATTCAATTTCAAATCTGATACTAAGGGCCGATTTTTAGTAAAAGGCGAAAGATTTATACGTTTTGAAGGGAAACATCCCATCCTGAAAAAAAAAGGGCCGATTTTTTGATCCGTAGTTAAACTCAACCAATTGTTAATAATAGTACCTAACTAACGGTTAAATTTTTGTAAAATGTGTTTTTTGATCAATTTTTAGTTTATCATTTTCGTATGAACTTGAACTTTACGCCCTGCATATGCTTGCTCAAAAACCCCCAGAGGCTGCAGTCTCGACATTCATAGCGATCGCTTCACGACCGAATTCGGTCGCAAAGTTCTGTCACTCCATACATTACACGTGTCAATCCGGGACTTTGCGACCGAATTTGGTCGTAAAGCGATCGATAAGAATGTACTTACAGAAATAAATATAAATGATAAATGATTTTATTTTGTAAGTAGGTTTGTACAAACACTTTTACACGCCAATCATATTTTAAAACTAGATGAGGTCGGCGTATAATTTATCATATAAATGCCACCCAAATTATTGGGCAATAACGACATACACCTACTATAATATGTACAGACGCCAGCACATCAAGCTACTACAATCTGTCAAATTTCTTTAATACATTTTCAACTTTATCATTAAGGAATTAAGGTTCAAGGTTTATTGAGAAAATTTGACAGTTTCGGGTAGCTTGACCTGCTGGCGTCTGTACATATGCCTACTAGTCGTAATGAATATCGTACAGTCACGTTTATGAACATAATCCAGCATTGCATATGAAAGCGGGCACGCCCTTACTGCCTGAAGGCTTTTTTAAGATCAGTTTACGCTTTTTTTTTATTTCTCCTTGGGTATCGTGTGTTTTCAGTGTTTTCGTTGGCATATTGGCGTGTGCTTACCCCGCAAATAATTTGATTTAATGTTTTGTGTATCGTATACTTTGAATAATTGTCAGAATACTGACACCTTTTAACTGAACAGAGAGCTGTGCTGCTGGGGAGTTTGTTGCACCAATTCTTCTTCCAAGGTAAAGCACTAGGAACTGGTGAAGGGCGGTTTGAGGGACTACTTATCTCATGTAACTTTGTCGTTCAAAAAGTGCTGATTCTCAGCGTAGTTTGAATTTGAGACTTGTGATTTTGATTTTACGAGCTTAATTATGTTACACTTACGCAAGATTCAAAAGCGATGTTCTCATAAATTATTGATAGATATTTAATAGTGTTATGAAAATGGCAAACTGTACACTTTTTATGTCACGAGAAAAACGCTTTTGTATTTTGTGCTAACCATCACTCTCCTGCCCGTTTCCCAATTTATTTATAATCGGCGCAACATATCTTTTTCTTCCATACTTATCTATTAGTCGTCATCTCGGTAGTTACCCCCTTTCTAACCATATCATCATTCACACAGTCCATTCATCATTCCTTTGGTCTTCCCCTACTCTTATAGCCATCGACATTTATTTATCCATTGTATTTTGCGTTACTGAATGGTATTTATGCTCGTGACTGTACAGTCAACAGCAAAAGTAGATGATCAAAATCAGAAATTCAATACTAATCAACGGAGTTCGCAGCTATATGGCAGCTGTACTAGTAGTAAATATTTGGTATAATTTACAAACGCATACTTTTAAATCACTTCGACGCCACACAGTTCTGACGCGAACTCCGTTCATTAGTATTGAAGTTCTGATTTTGATCATCTAATTTTGCTGTTGACTGTACATATTCGTACGACAATTAGGCCAAAATAGTGTACGTGCCGACCAGAGGGGCAATTCTCGTAATTTTTAGAACGTTCACAGTCTGATCTCAGTCTCAATCTGTAAAAAAATCCTCTAATTTTCCTACATTTTGACAAGTTTTTGACATTTGTTTGTCGCCTAGATGAGATAGCGACTAGATTTTGAACGTTTTAAATTACGAGAATACGCCTTCTGAACTTGATAAACATGGTCGCCTATCCACAAAATAACCGTGGAAAATGCAGCTTAACTTCGCAGTTAGATACAATGTCTGTGTAGCTTTTATGTCAATGAATGTGGACTATGTTGGAGTCGGCTTCCAGTCTAACCAAAAACGGCAGAATACCAGTATTAAGTATGTAGCTCCTATAGGGTAACAAGATATTCCTTTGTATCCAGCCGTGATCGAGTAAAATAAACATTCTTGTATAAATGACTTGTCGATATGTAACTACGTAAGATGGATGACGAAATCGATGGATGGATGATCCCTCCATCGATTTCGTCTCGATGTTCGCAGAGAAAATATCGAATTAAATGTACCGTGGAATAAGAACAAAGGAAATTGTTAGAGGGTATATTATACTTATGGTTTTACGATGTATTGGTTGCACGTGTGTTAGGACAGTTTATTGCTCTTTTTTGGCAATTGGATGATAAGTTTATATTGGCAATACGAAAAAAGTGTGCGAAGTTATGTAACATGCTCGCATTTTTTTTAAATTGTTGTAACAACATACGTGTATATTATTTTGTTGATATCAAATAGCAGCGAACGTCTTGATGCCTTGTTGTAATAATGTTATATGTAGATCAAGTTTGATATAACATTCGAACCGTATTTGGCAACGTTGCCATACAACAAACCATGTCATGCCATGCTGTGTTTGACAAATAAATAGTGGGAACAGAATCACAATCAGACAATGTTCCACTTTGGTCCCTAGAACCGGACACAATATCTTCACGTACGCGGCTACCTAGCACACCCCCTTTAAGTTCTAGAGTACGCGCAATCTAAGTGCGCGCGTGTTTGAACTTCAATACTATATCATTGCCAGCATTTGTAATCACATTCGGCATAATGATGCCAATGCGAATATTTATTTTGGAAAACACGGAACACAGCATACTCTCTTGACACTTGATCTTGAAATGGCGGCAAACGATTATTTCCGATTTTGACAGCGCGCAGACTTAGTTTGCGCGGACTCTAATGCTAAAGTAGTAAAGGTTTGACAAGCTCTCAACTTCAAATTCTCAATTCAGAAACCGAGTGTAAGTCCTACTTAAAACTGAATAGAAACCGGAAAAATTAGGAGATACTAAAATAACTCCAGGAACATTTAACAACAATATTTATATCAAGAAAGACGACAGATTGAGTCTCCTTATAAACTCAACTTGAAAGCAAAATATTGCTGACAGAATATTACTTTAATTGGAAAATTATAAACTACCTTCAAGTCCATATCAGAAAAATATAGCTTATAAATAAGTATATTTTTCACAGACTTTGTAACTTTCGTTAACTTTGTCTTACGTCAAGACTTTTAAATTAACGTTCTTTGAAAGGAAGTGTTGCCAGAGAGAAATAAAGAGAACTAAAAAGAAATAAAAACATAATAATAAATATATAGGTCAAGGAGTGACTGTTAATCATCCAAACAGCTCTTTTAATTAGTTGTTCGTGGAATATCTGTTGTTCATTATAATTATTGTAATTTTATAACTTACTAGCTTCTGCCCGCGGCTTCGCCCGCGTGGATGTCGGAAATTATCCCACGGGAACGTGCTAACAGGATAAAATGTACCTATGTGCTTCCCCAGAATGCCATCTATCTCGCGGGCCCTTTGTGGCTAATTACAATAGAAAACCAATTGTGTCTCATTAGTGGTGATTAAGAGGGTACCTATATGATATCTTTACCTCAATAACAGAAAATTAAATACCTACCTACCTAAATAAACCTATTTCTGATGATAACTAATCTAAACTCAATAAATAAGCAAAATCCCTAAAAACTAATATCTATACGAATGACTAATCCTACCTAACAGTATTATAAAATAACCTACGGTCACTACGTACACTAACAAATATACTACCTATACTATAAAATTAAAATCTATACCTACGACTTATAAAATTAAACCTAAATAACTCTAAACACTAAAAGGAATAAAAAGGTCGCACAGATAATACTGCGGGTGACGTAACCTTCGACAAACTTATTATTTGCGGTTGGTACAGTAATCGGTCTAGGGATCGAACCGCAAAATTAAGTTTTGTTTTATTGTATATACTTTTCCGGGATAAAAAGTTCCCAGTGTGGTGCCCAGGATATTAAAGAATAATTATACCAAGTTTCAACGTAATCGAACCGGTAGTTTTTGCGTGATGCCTGAACAAACAGACAGACAGACAGTCAGACAGACCGACAGACAGACAGACAGACAAAAATTTTTGTAATCACATTTTTGGGTTCGGTGTCGGTCTAGTAACACCCCCTGCCATTTATTTTTTTGATATTTTCAATGTACAGAATTTTCACTTCTACAGATTTATCTATTCTATATACTTATAATAAATCTGTTCTTTAATATCCTGGGCACCACACTGGGTACTTTTTATCCCGAAAAGTATATACAATAAAAAACAAACTTAATTTTGCGGTTCGATCCCTAGACTCGATTACTGCACCAACCGCAAATAATAAGTTTGTCGTAGGTTAAGTCACCCGCAAAGGAGTTCATTTTTATTCCTTTTAGTTTTTAGAGTTATTTAGGTTTATTTTTATATAAGTCGTAGGTAGGTATAGATTTTAATTTTAAAGTATAGGTAGTATATTTGATAGTGTACGTAGTGACCGTAGGTTATTTTATAATACTGTTAGGTAGGAATAGTCATTCGTATAGATATTAGTTTTTAGGGATTTTGCTTATTTATTGAGTTTAGATTAGTTATCATCAGAAATAGGTTTATTTATGTATTTAATTTTCTGTTATTGAGTTTTTTTTTTAATTAGGTTGGTACTTAGGTAAAGGTATCATATAGGTACCCTCTTAATCACCACTAATGAGACACAATTGGTTTTCTATTGTAATTAGCCACAAAGCGCCCGCAAGATGGATGGCATTCTGGGGAAGCACATGGGTAGATTTTATCCTGTTGGCACGTTCCCGTGGGATAATTTCCGACATCCACGCGGGCGAAGCCGCGGGCAGAAGCTAGTTATAAGTATAGAAGAAGAAGATAGATATTGTTTAGCTTGGTTTTTGTTTACTTCAAATTACTTGATGATAATTCATAGTTCTAAGGTGTCAATATCTCACTATTGTTCAATATTACTTTAATCTTAACATACAAGGTTAAATTGTTTTAGCTTTGGCAACATAACTTTACTTTAAATTACTTGGTGAAACTTCACAGACTTGATAGGTGTCAACTATCAACTGTGTGTGTCTATGTTGTGTGACAATTATCAAGACTTGACTAACAATAACTAATAATCAATAACCAACAAACTACCAATTCACTAACTTCAATAACTTCTTAACTATCAATTCTGTGTCTTGTTATCTCAAAATTACTTAGCATCATTAATAGCATAAGTATGACGAGCATTTAATGTTCCCACCAGCTGCGTCACAGGTCTGCGGTCTGGACTGTTGGCTACCACGGGGGCCCAGTGCGGGTTGGTAGATGTCACATGTCTTCTAATTTTTGGTTCTAGGACATGTCGGTTTCCTCACGGTGTTTTCCTTCACCGTTTTAAGAGCAGTGGTGATGAAATTATTTACGCAAAGTAAAGTGCCTGGCTGGGTTCGCACCTATGACCTACGACTCACAAGTCGGGGCTGTTACCACTGGACTACCGGCTCCCAATCAAAACTGCTTGGGACTTATGAAACAACTGGCGACATGTAACATACTCCTCTACCTGCCGATCTATTCTGTAAAAATCTCACCGTGAAAACTTAGGTAAGGTGAGCTGTCATTTCACCTGGTGCTAGGGATTTACACTATTGTCAGCTCACCCTTCTTCGCTTCTGGGTACACAGGCGTGATTTTATGTAAGCGGAACCTCACGTGCGACCTCGTAACTTGATCCACATGAAGTGTGATTGCCTTCCGACCCTGGTAACGCTACCCTGCTTCAAGATACATACGAGTTTATTTGTCCCCTGAGAGGACCCGGAAAAGAGCACATTCCGCGCCATGACTGCGCCAATTTGTAACTATTTATTATTCTGTACGCGACCTCAGTGTCAACTGAAAGGATTGGAGTCCTAATGTAACGTTCTGTTAGGTTAGGTTTACGAGCCTGTTGGGGGAGCGGTGAATGCTGATGCGAATCCCGCACCCCCGGCCATAGGTAGAGATGGGACACCGCGGTTGTTTTAGCCGGTAGAGTCCGGCATAGCCCTCTATCACCGGGGGACCGCTCTAATTGTTAGCCTAAGGTTCTGTTAAAGTTATAGTATTATAGTAGTATTATAGTGGCGGTCTCGCGACAGGACAACATTTAATCAAAAATTTTCATACGTACAGACGCCAGCAAGTCAAGCTACCCGTTTTTATGCCGTTATGCGCAAGCGATGTGCAAGTATGCTGAAGCGATTCAGGGGTAGCCCCAACAACATACTGGCTACACTGGCGGACAAAATTGATGGGCCTTTCATTAGGCACTGGGCAGCTAGGCATGTGCGTACTGGCGTACATGTCGCCAGTTAATTTAGTTTTTTTATTTTTATGTACGCATCATATGTACTAACAATAGGTTAAGATTTACTAACACTATATGGATCAATGGTCTGAAATAAATAAATGATTATTATTATTACCCGAAACTGTCAAATTTTCCCAATCAATCTTGAACCTTAATTTTTTAGCGATAAAGTTGAAAATCTAGTAAAGAAATTTGACAGATTGTAGTAGCTTGATGTGCTGGCGTCTGTACTTACGTAGGGACATAATTTCAAGGTTATTTTTTTCTTTTTATAGGGTTTCACGTTTATACCTTTTTTGGTCTATTTGTGGCTTTTTTTTCAATAGTTTTTTTTAAATTGTTTAATTGGCTTTTTATATTCATACTATTTTTTTATTATTTTGTGTCGGGGGTTTTTTAAATTTTAAATTAATATTTTATTTCATGCTTTTTGTAGGGACTCTTTATTATTTCATTTCTTTTATTTTCTTGCTTTTTAAGATTCAGGTAATTTGGTGTTTAATCAGGTTTTTTGTAATTCGCCATTTTGTGGTGGTGGCCATCTTGAATTTGAAATTTGTCATAGTGTTTAGTATTTCATTTGATACCCATAATGAGGAACTTGTGAAAAAATATGTTATCCGCCATTTTGTGACGGCGGCCATCTTGGACCGATTTTCATCAAACATAGCTGAATACTCCCGAAAAATTCACCTTTAAACAAAAAAAAAAAAAACAAAATCAAAATCGGTTCATCCGTTCGGGAGCTACGATGCCTCAGACAGACATAAACATACTACACACAGACACGTCAAACGTATAACACCCCGTCGTTTTTGCGTAGGGGTTTTAAAAAAAATAAGGTCAGGTTTACGAGAAACATAAAAATCCACAGATATTTTTGTGTTTTGGCAAAATCCCAATATTGCATGGCATATAAACTACTTACTACCCACAGATTTTTCTACAAAAAGGCAAAAACTGTACGAGCTCAATTGATATTTTTTATACAAGGTTTTTTTTGTAATTGTTTAAATTATGGGTGTGTTTCGGCTTTTCCGTTGCGAGAAAATCTCGTTCTGGTTAAAACATTAGCTATATTCAGCAAGGTTGATTGCCTACTACCAACTCAGGGTTTGGCAGACTTGGTTCTAAAAAGCACTTCCTCCTTAAACATCATCATTACATTTTCGTTGCTCCTGTTTCATGTTTATTATTATAATATATATGTATATAATATGTTTATTTAGTTTAGTATAATATACTTTATGTATGTATTCATTGTATTATGTAAATGGTACATACACCACAGACTTGTATCTCCTTCCCCATTTTAATCCATACAAAGGTTGTCTTTAAAAGATCGCTCTTAGCGAGAAGACCGCCCATTGTGTCACCCTTTGTAAAATTTCTATATTTATGTCTGTAATAAACTGTTCCTCCGAACCGCACGTTACGAAATTTTGTTACAGTGCGGTTAGTGGAAGTGCTCACGTGCGGTTCGCGGAAGTGCTGTTCATATCTATGCTCTAAGTGGAATACCTCGTATACATGGTAAAGAGCGCTTTGCGCTTCTAATGATGCTCACTTTTTTAAACAATTGAGCCTCTTTTTAACTTTCTGAACAGTTTTCTCACAGTTGCTCGCAGTAACTAAGTTAGGGTACTCTGACTAAATGGCGGGGTAATTGCTTAACACACTGTCAGTAATGGGTTTTATTTTGACAGCGGACACATTTTCCGAACATATGAAGCGATGGATTAGCAATACGCATCAAAATGATTCAGATTGAGATTTATAGTGCGCAATGAGAGTGCGGGTTAGGTTAGGTTAGAAACAAACGCCAAACGCGCGAACTGAGCGAGCGATGCAAGCGGTGCCGCGGTAGCAGCCGGCGAGCGCTACATCCAAGTTGATCGCAGTTACTTTGCAATCTCGTCACTATCTGCCTTCCTAAAGGGTACCCAACCAACCAACTATGTTGGGGTTGCCTTCCAATCTAACCGTATGCTGCTGAATACCAGTATTTTACATGGAACAACTGCCTATCTGACCTCCACAACCCAGTTACTGGGTAATACGATACCCCTTGGTAAGACTGGTTCTCAGATTTTCGGGCTTTGACGACCCGTAACGACTGACAAAGATCCAAGAATGACAGCCGGGATCAACGGCTTAACGTGCTTTCTGAGGCACGGAGGGGTCTTGGTATATAAAAATGGTCACCCATCCACGGACCAACCGTGGTAAGCGTAGCTTAACCTGATCGATCGACCCGTGCGGCTGTTATTACTTAGTCACAAGCCCCTCTCTACCTAGCCATCTAGTATTTTTAAGAAATAAAATAGGAATTATTTGGGGTTCACAAAAAGAGCTGCATTATATGAGGCACCTCTTTTCGGGTCGACGGCGACGGCGCGTTGTGTTTCCCGCTAGGGCCGATGCCAGCCAGGGCCGCGGGTAGTTCGAAAGAGATACCGTGGCCCCTGGCACAGGAAACTGAAGGAACACGGGTGGGTTTTAGTCAGTAAAAGACTGACACGCCCTCCCGCTCCCCTCAGAGCGGGAGAGGTCATATGTTGAATGAATTTCCCACCCAAAAAAAAGGGTGTTAAATAATATTTTTAGGAGCGCAAAACAGGAATTATTTTAGCTTCTATTAATTATACATGTCCATTTATGACACTATCATGGATTTTATTGTCTAAAAAAAAGTAATAACACGTGAAGTCCCTAGGGATGTAAACAACAATTTTTTTTTATACCTCACGACTAATCGTTACTATATCCTTTTCTTGTATTTATATATTTTTTGTGAATGATTTTAATGATTGCCTCGTTGTTCTAGAGGTCGCAAGCGCTGCAGCCCAGCATGAGGTTTTGGGTTCGATTCCCAGGTCAGGCAAGGTGTCCTCGTGTTTTTCCATCAGAAATTTCTCAGTAGCAGTCTGGGGTCTGAATTTGTGCCCATAGGGGGTGGTTGATGGCAATCAAAGTCAAAGTTAAAGTCAAATCATTTATTTCAAATAGGCACATTAAAGGCACTTTTGAACGTCAAAATTAAAATAAAATTGATTCTAGTCGCCCCTTTCAAAAGGTAGTTTTCGTATGGAGAAGAATGGGCAAGAAACTCCACCGTTACTCTTTTAAAATGTTTTACAATATTTTGCATACATTAATTATATAATTATATGTGAAGACGACGCACCTAAAAATAAAATTACTATACCACAATAGGTAAAAGAATTAAAACATCAACAACCCCCTATTACATGGGACCTAAATATAACTGTTTTTTTTTTTTTTTTTTTTAACTGGCGAAATTTGGGTCTTTCCCTGTAACCCTTTCGAATACACGCGTGATATGTCATGTATTTTAATGATTCCTATTTTTATTTTTTTTGTAATTTTAACAACCTGACGTGATGATATCAATCAATCAGTACACAATTTTAAAACAATAAACTTTTTAATTTCAATTCTGTGATTCATTTCATTTTATTTATTTTCTTTACTGGGTTTTTGGTATGACCGTGTATAATTTTCGTAATGTGCGTTTTATTGGGGGAAAAAAACCTTTTTTTTTAAATTTTCTATACTTACTCGTATAATATTGGGTCGATTTTTTAAGCCCAAATGTGATCATAATCATTTTTATCTTACTAAGCGCCGATTTTACCAAAGTTAGATATTTTATATCTTTTATCCGTGGAATAAAATTTACGTCTGACAGTTCTAGTATCGACAAACTGTCAAAAAAACTTCATAATCATAATCAGACTGTAATGATCCCACTGCTGGGACACAGGCCTCCTCTCTGTGAGAGGGTGTCGGCCGTAATCTACCACGCGGGCCCAGTGCGCGTTGGTAGATGTCACATGTCTTCGAATTTTTGGTTCTAGGACATGCCGGTTTCCTCACGATGTTTTCAAAAAGACTTATTCAAGGTATAAAAGTTTAGTGAAATTCGCCCTAACTGTATTTAAAACTCTCGCCAGACTAACAAAAAATCTATGTCCATTTAAAAGGCCTTTGTTGATTTCATCCGTCAGCTTAGCTATACTAAGCTTAATTCAAGATTTGTCAAACCAAAACTATTAGGGAAACTTTTGGTAATCGCCGAACAGTTTGACGTCTAGCTTAGTTACGACCACAACTACTTAAGCCCTACGATTCCTTTTGGCAGTATCTCTGAATTCGAGATCTCTAAACGTAAGAGGTGAACTTGTACAAACTTGTTCGAGTCGGCAAAATCCAAGATACAGGGTGGCAGGCAGGGCCATCGACGCGAAACCTGCTACCATAGATTCAGTACATGATTCTGAATCGTTGAATTCTGGTACGTTGAAATCTTGCGTGGGCTATTAAAAAAAATTGCTGTTCCATTTATTTTGACTACGTAGGTATTGCACTTTTTTATGAAACAGCATTTTTTTTATTTTTTTTTTTGATAATCGGCGTAAAATTTCTACTCTAGTTCCCACTGGGCACTGCCCAACCGGTAAATGTATTCTCGAAAATCTTCTTTGAATCGTGTGGTATAAATGAGATTTAACAACTTATGCATACGATATCGTTTGTGACTTTTTTCTCATTTGTGACGTCCGGAGTGAATCTGAATGAGCTTTAGAAACGTTCAACATGTCAAAGGTGCTGATGAACTTCGTAAATAGCTATGGACTGTTCAAACGAGTTCTTTCATATCCTGGAATAACTACCTCTTCTATGTCTTTCAAAGTTACTCGAATTATGACGTCTATTATCCTCTAAAACACTCAACTACAACATGATCTGAGGGCCAATTCTCGAACTTACAAAATATAATAAATTAAAATAATTAATATAAATCCTATCCTACTAATATTATAAACGCGAAATTTTGTGAGGATGGATCGATGGATGGATGTTTGTTACAATTCACACAAACTACTGAACAGATTTTGATAAAACTTTGCAGTAATATAGCTTATACATCAGAATAACATATAGGATACTTTTATCCCGATGGGTTTCACCCAAATAGTGGACGATCCCGTGGGAATCCACGGGATCGTCCACTATTTGGGTGAAACCGGCACTGTTAGTAATATTATAAACGCGAAAGTTTGAGAGAAGGGATGGATGGATGTTTGTTATTCTTTTACGCAAAAACTATTTAATGGATTTGAATGAAATTTGGAACACAGATAGTTTATAACCAGAATTAACATACTTTTTATCCCGATATTCCCACGGGATCGAAACTTATACCTCGTGGCGCTGCTAATTAAAACAACGATCGTTCCGTGCAACGTGCGGCGACAGCGCGTTAAACTTGAAAAAGCAGTACTTACTATTAATATTGCGGTTGCAATGCGTTTTTGTTGCGTACTAAGCGCGTTGACGACGCGTAAAAGAAATCCCATCCCATCCCTAGGGATTTTGTGGCTTCGTACGAAATTTAGTTTTTTTTTTTTTGTATTTATATGCTTCTGTTTTTATTTCTTTTTATTTTTCTATGTTTGTATTTTAATCTTTAGTCTGTGTTCTTCCTGTGCGAGTCCCAATATAGTATACTTTTTTTTTCTTTATTCATGAGTACTTTTAAGGATGATTTCCACCAAATAGCTCGCATCGCATCGAATCGGAAAGGATACGAACGGATGCGGCGACAGTGGATCGCGTCCGGTAGGATTTCGACGCATACGATCGGCTCTGTACCGTCGCTTGCGAACGTATCCGTTTCTGCGCCTAGTCAAATAGTTTCATTCCTAGCATGTTGACGTGTTCTAATAATGCCGAAAGGTTTGATCGGAAACGATAACAGGCGAATAGAGCCGATCGCACGTCGCAGCATACTTTCGGCTACGATCGCGTGTCGTGGAAGACGCCCGCGTTCAAGCTGCTTTGCGTGGCTTGGTTATATAGACTTTAAATACTGTGTACACGATTTAATATCGTTTAAAGATTGTAAAAAACTTTTTTGCAAAAAAAAAAAACAACCGACTTCCAAACTGCGGTGTCGTTGGGTTCGCATTTTTCTTGATTGCCACTGACTTCCGAAATTAAAGTTGTTTTTCACTTTGTAGTGTCGTTTTTGGAAGTCGGTTGTTTTTTTTAACCGACTTCTAATTTGCAAACAAGTTTTTGTTGTAATTTTTACCAGTACTTTTGGTTTAAAAACCAAACTACTGAACCGTTTTTGATGAAATTTCTATAGAACCGTTTGGGAAGTATACCCTTTCCAATAAAAAAATAATTATTCAAATCGGTTGACAAGCGACGTGGTTAAAGTTATGCGCGAACAAACATAAAAAAAAAACAATAATCCGAATTGAGAACCTCCTCCTTTTTTAGAAGTCGGTTAAAAATCCGTTCCGATCCGTTGCGATGCGAGCTGTTGGAAATCATCCTTTACTATGGATGATCTGATGAGTTCGAAACTAGCCTGTATACTATAAAATATTTTATGTATCCGGCCATTGTAGGCTTTCAAGTTTACGTAATTGTCAACCAGTAGGATCTTAGGTTCACGTAATTATAAAGTGAGGTTCTGATCCAATATACTACCAAGACAATCTGGGACGTTGAAAATAAACAATTCAAGCCAAGAAATCTAAGTCTTCGCTTAGTTAACTGACAAAGTATTATGATAGTAACTTGTTTGAACATGGCCTACCTAAGGGTGAAAATCCCGTAAATCACCCGGTCGAATTGACGTGATGAGGTTGCAAACGGCGTTGGAAATAATTAACGCGTAAATGGAAAGGAAATTTGATTTTGATTGAATATTCGACAACAGTTTCTGACCGAGTTTTGAATATTATATAAGAGTCATCATCATCTGCCTAGCCTTTTCCTAACTATGTTGGGGTCGGCTTCCAGTCTAACCGGTGGCAGCTGAATACCAGTATTTTACATGGAGCGACTGCTTATCTTACCTTGGCAACCCAGCTACTGGGTAATACCCCTTGGTAAGACTGGACTTTCGGGCTTCTGACTACCCGTAACGACTATTAAAGATCCACATATGACAGCCGGGACCAACGGCTTAACGTGCTTGGTCTACCAACGCCAAAAGTACAGAAGCCGGAAGTAGACATATTTATGTATAGCAGTAAATCTATGTATAATATCTGTATGAAGTTTTTTGGTTAATGTTATGTTGTTGGCTTGTTGCACGCTTTGGTTTGTACTGTAAGTGCAGCAAGCAATTGATATATAAATAAATAAAACGGGAGATCATACGACCCCGAAAATGGTGTTTCAAAATGTTCATCGTAGTATGAGCTGTGTGTCTGTCTGTGAAGCTCCATGCATTGTCAACTAATTCTTTATCTGTTTACAACATTATGTATTAAATATCAATGACATTATAACGCCATTAGCAAAAATTATGGCACATTGACACTGATATTACTTTTCCCTACCTTGTATATGTCCATGTTTGTACCTACATGTCCATATGATATACTAGATATGAATTATTATTCTTTTAATTTTACTTCTGTTCCGATTCTAATAAATTATTTAACTCAATAATTAAAATAAAGTAAATTGAAATGTTAGAAAGAAAAAAGAAAATACTTTTATTTGCGGCAAAAATTACAAGTTGGGGGAAAACATGCGTCACATCCACGCAAAACAGCCGGTCGGGTGTTAATCGACTTCCACTGACCACTCCACTGCCACTAACTGTACTTCAGGCGTTTCAAAAGCATCAGCTCTTATTGTGCAGGGACTTAAATCCACAAGTTTTTGTTGTAAATACCAACTTAACAAACTTACTCCTGTTTCAATGACGTTTGAACAAACGACTAGGTCGGGTCGCCCACCTATTTGTTCCCAAGTCCTTTGTCGAATAATCGAATAACTTTTTCAATTTGGTTCGGATTTTCTACGATCGGAATTTGGACAGTTAATATTATGATTTCAGCGTTTTTATATCCATCCATACAAACTTTCACGTTTATAATATTAGTAGGATTTTCAAATTACAGTGTATGAGGACAGTGTAGGCCTGTAAACAAGTACATAAGTACCAAATGGCAGCCAATTCAAATTATGACATAACTTTTCTCCCACCTTGTATATTAAATAACTTAAAATAAATGCCAAACCGCACAAGTAAAACATGGTAGCACGCCTGAGGCCTGGTACCTGAGGCCACCCACGGTAAAAATTTCACCTGTCTTCATATGTCAGATGGATCTATAGCTACGTATGTACAGACACCAGCAGGTCAAGCTACCCGAAAGTGTCAAATTTTCCCAATCTACCTTCAACCTTGTAGCGGTATCTACAACGCCACATGCGAACAACGCGTCATACTGACGTCACGCGAATCCTGCATCTCGCAAGCAGAGTTTACCGCGCACTTAGCATAGATACAATTTCCCAACATCAACCGTTGGGCAATTGCCCGCCAGACACAACACCCGTCTGGTCGGAGGATCCTCCCTTTTCTATGGAGGTTGAGTGAACTTTACACCCTATTCCTCAAGCCTCCAAACTGGTGACCCCGAGTATGAACGTCAGCGCAGCCTTCGTGCAAACACTTCAGCGTGACGTCATCATCATCACTCCCGCAAGCTTCAGCAGCGAGTCACCCAGCCAGCCAACATCCACGGCTTCAACGGGTATCCTGACCACCAGCATGCAGCGTCCGCGCATACCTGGTCATCACCCTCAGCCTCATCAGCAACCTTGGCACAGCACACTGCATCTTCGGCCGGTCAACAAGCAGAGCACCCTCTCCTGGTCGACGCAGCAGCCAGCCTCAACCCGGCACTGTACGACATCCGACGCACTGGAGTATAACGCAGCGCCACCCCGACTCACTGGGGACATCTCCGCAGACAGTTCCAACTCACCGTGAACTATGCGGCAACCGGTTCCGACTCACTGGAACCTCAACTGGCCTGGCAAGCATCGCAAGATACAAGACTCAGCCCACTATCGACCTCCGGTCTCCGGAGGGGAGTGATGTAGCGGTATCTACAACGCCACATGCGAACAACGCGTCATACTGACGTCACGCGAATCCTGCATCTCGCAAGCAGAGTTTACCGCGCACTTAGCATAGATACAATTTCCCAACATCAATCGTTGGGCAAGTGCCCGCCAGACACAACACCCGTCTGGTCGGAGGATCCTCCCTTTTCTATAGAGGTTGAGTGAACTTTACACCCTGTTCCTCATGCCACCAAAACCTTAATGCTGTATCGATAAAGTTGAATATCTATTAAAGAAATTTGACAGATTGTAGTAGCTTGATGTGCTGGCCTCTGTACGCGACGTATTTTCGCTTTCAGCTGTCTGTAAGTATTCCTGTTTCTGTAAGTTCTGTTGAATTTTGAATGAAAATAAAATGCTTTTTTATGTTCAGCCGCGCAAAAGTGTATTTTTAGACTAAGAAAGGTATAAATAGCATAATTACGTCTTAGGCTCAACGGCCTTGTCAGTAAAGTAAAGTTGTACACATTATGGAGTGGGCGCTCCAATGCTTGCTAATAATAAATAGTTTCTGGAAATATAATGACAGAATAATTAGGTATACATATACGCAAACTCAAACTCAAATAATTTTTTTCAATTAAACCATTTCAGGCACTTTTGAATTGTCAAAATTAACTTTTTTTAATTACTCGTACCTAACCGTTTTATTTCAAGGAAATTTTATAGAATAAGTCATTTTGAAAGGTGTTGCGTGGGTCGCATGAGCGGGCCATATTGAGAATGGAACTGGACTAAATAAAAAATAAAAAAATATATTTGAATATGTTTGCGTTTAAAAATATTTTTATTTCCCCTAAATAGTAGGTTTTTGACAAAGGTTGATGTGGAATAGGTACTTGAATGAATGTGGGGCTTGTAGCTAAGTAATAACAGCCGCACGGGTTGATCGATCAGGTTAAGCTACGCTTGCCGCGGTTGGTTCATGGATGGGTTGCCATTTTTACATACCAAGACCTGCCTAGCCTTTTCCCAACTATATTGGGGTCGGGTTCCAGTCTAACCGAATGCAATTGAATACCACTATTTTACATGGAGCGACTGCATCTCTGACCACAACCCAGTTATTGGGTAATACGATACCCCTTGGTAAGACTGGTTGTCAGACTTTCGGGCTTCTGACGACCGATAACGACTGTCAAAGATCCATAAATGACAGCCGGGACCAACGGCTTAACGTGCTTTCCGAGGCACGGAGGGGTCTTAGTCTTAATTACTCTTTGACAACCGTATACGTTCATCATGAGATCTTATGTCATTTTTTTTTTCTTTTATATACCCGTACATATATGTCGGAGTTATTCGTTTATTCGGAACGCCAACGCCATCTCGTGGCGCTCGACAGAGTCTTGCCTGAGTTCGTGGGGGTGGACGAAAGCTACAGCTACAAGAGCAGGTGGAGCGGAGCTTTCGGGATCATCGAAACATTGGACATCGTACGAACAACATGTGCTTAGAAACTGTCTCGCGTTCCTTATCGTTGAGTTGTGTACCCACATTGTATGATTCGCTAATGTGACTAACTTGTTCGTAAATTATAATCTGATTTGAACTCAACTCAATCAAAGCACTTGCCATTTAATCTCTTCGCCACCCTTGGTTGACTGGTAGAGAATGCCTAAGGCATTAAGTCCGCCTTTGTACCTTTTTGTGCGAAAAGTTTAAATAAATAAATAACTGCAAATTGTTTTTCTATTGCGCTATACCCAACACTACCCATAGTACGCCCACAGTAATTAAAATATGGCTGATGATAACGAGAGGCAGGCATACCTTCTCCGACATATATATATATATTATATGTTGTGCTGCTAGAAATAAAAGTTTTTTTTTTGGTGTGTAAACATAGTCAGCCATCGAAGGACCAACCGCGGCAAGCGTAGCTAAACCTGATCGATCGAACCGTGCGGCTCTTATTTCTTAGCCAAGAGACCCATAAAATCTAATTTGTTTTCTGACAGTACGCGAACGATGTCGCGGGCACCGCTAGTACTGCGATAAAATTAATTAAGCCGCTAAATTCCTACTCAATCTAGCACGGATTCCCTGCGAGTATTTGTTTGAATCTAGTTTTACATTCTGTAAATCTCTACTTCATTACCTTTGTAATTTCGGCTTTAACTTTTATGAACAAGTTAGTTAATATCGAGTGTGTACTAGGCCCTTTGATTGAGCTCTTTAAACGAAATGTGTAGTCTAACATTTTGTAGAGTTATTTGCAACAGGGTAGATATTATAATTTTCATCTATCTAAAGCTAAACTATTAATAGTATAAAGTGGAAGAGTTTTATTTGAACCAGCTAATCTCTGGAACTACCAGTCGTATTTGATTTGAATTTATTTTGGCATTTGATGGCCTGATTCTTGTTCTCCGTCCGCTGTCCTTTTTCTCAGGAACGCGTGGAGGTATTAAGTTGAAATGAATATCAAAAACGTGTGTGCTACTACGGTCCCTTGGAGCTTAAAAACAAACAAGCTTCTAAGTCAACGCAATAAAAAATACGGCCACTTAAGTGACATATTTTGGTACTGGCAAAGCAACCTGTAATCTGCATTCGCGACATATTCGCCCAAAATGTAAACAAATATGAGTTTATGGAAAAATAACTTTAATTCCTACATAATAAAGTTCAGTTTACGCTACAACTTCAAACATTTTTATAACTTTTTCAACAGTGATAGTCATTCTGAAAATCAACTTAATTACTATTAAAGTAAAGTAGATATTTGTTTAAATTGAAATAACGTCAATTTGAAACATTAATAAAATTTGAATATAGGTGGGACCTGTAGGTACTTCCCGTTCCCACCCTAGCAAAAAAAAAAAAACACGAAAAAGCAAGAAAAATGGTGGGTGGACAGGGTAAAGCCGTGGTCGCATACCATTGATAAATGATAAATAATTTCATTTTGTATGTAGGTTTGTACAAACACTTTTACACGTCAATCATATTTTAAAACTAGATGAGGTCGGCGTTTCCTATCTGACTAGCCTGAGAAGAAAGGCCGAAACAAACTCAGACGTCACAGTCTCTTTTAAAGTCCAGACATAATCTTGGTCAGACCATGTGTGTAGATCGATGTCTGAGATGATTTTTTGAGGAAAGAACCGTCAGTGCACGCATTTGTTAGAAATCGTGCAGCTCACGATTCGACGAACATTAATACTCAATTATAAGACATGACAAAAACTAACAGAACAGAGAGAAAAAAAATTATAATTTAGAAGGTGATCCTGGCACCTACATGGTATACAGGCATGCGACTAAGACTGTACAGACGCCAGCAGGTCAAGCTACCCGAAACTGTCAAATTTATCCAATCAACCTTGAACCTTAATACTTCAGAGATAAAGTCGAAAATCTATTAAAGAAATTTGACAGATTGTAGTAGCTTGATGTGCTGGCGTCTGTACCTTGACCATTTTTGTATATATGTCTTGATTTCCGTCTGATACATGTTCTTGTTTCATACTTTTCAGATCACTTTTTGTTTCCGTAGTTGGGTTACAGTTTTTGGAACTTAATTTGCTTTTTTATCGCATTTTTTTTTTTACGATTATAAAATACTTTTGCAGTTGGAGAATTGACCGTCACGTATATGCAGAGAATATTTTTTAAGTACAAAGTGTAAGTAACAATTAATTAATAAAAATAACAAAATTATATCCTAACTTACCTAAAACTATTCACAAACTAAAATATAGCCTCGAAAAATTCATCCGCATCGCTGTGGACTGGTAATGTACCCAAGAGACTGCATTGCCACGTTGTATGGCAATGCTTAGCCTCTGGCCAAGGTTAAAGCCAGCCCTTGGGTCACGGGAAGTGTAAATCAACCGCTTTAAAATTCCCTTCAGAAGACCATCAGCACTCGGACCCCCCGACCCTTCGTTATGCGTGGAACAATATGCACTTGAACGGTTTTTTCGTGTCGTCATGTCGTTTAAAAACACATATACACACATAAGCTGAGATAGTAGCCTTTTGGCCTCGTATAGGACTTTCTGTTTCATTTTTTTTTTGTTACTTTTCTTTTATATAATTTTTTTTATTTTTATTGTGTTTGGTTTAGTTTTATGATCTTCCTGCACGAGCCGCAATAAATACTTTTTCTTTCTGTTTTTCAATATCTTTATTACAGTTTGGCCTTCGAGAAAACGAATACGTGTTTTGCGAATTTAATCTTTATAAGTTACTAGAATTGTCGCGCTGACAGGCGTCAGGAACGCATTCTCTCGACGGCTGGGCTTAATAACCACTTGAATTTATCTCTAGCTTATTAGAGTTGAAGCTTCCAGCTTTGACTTATAAACTTCTATTACGTAATATGCGCCCTTTGGGTGTAATCTTTCTGCTTGTAATAGCCCAAGAGGCCTCTAACTTACTAAATGTAGCGAATTTAGCGCATCGCATCGCATTAATATATGTACATTATGGTTGTCATTAAGAACTTATATAATAGCCTCCCAACTGATTTCCGTGGCCAATTTCAAGGGAGATTAGCCAAGTTCGCAGGAGATGATGGTGCCGATTCCCTTATTCACAAACTAAACTAAATTTAAGTTCAATGCATCTTTTTCTTTCTATTTAATTTAGAAAAGGACAGAAGATAAATATTAGTTTAGTCCTGTCAAACTAGTCAGCGCCTGACGTAAATTGACGTATTTTTAGCAGCCATGTTTTTAATCACGTCTAATCTGTTTAAGGAGTATGTTAATTTCATAGGAGTAAACAAATATTTTATCTTCTGTCCTTTTCTTAATGAAATAGAAAGAAAAAGATGCACAGAACTTAAATTTAGTTTAGTTTGTGAACAAGGGAATCAGGGCCAATATAGTCTGCCAGGGTAGCGGGATCGTCCGAAAGGGTTACCGCTGCCCTGGAACATAAAGGGCTAAGGAAGGAACACGGGTGGGTTTTAGTCAGTAAGAGTCTGACACTCCCTTCCGCTCCACCCAGAGCGGGAGGGGTCATTTGATGATTTCCCATCCTCAAAAAAAAAAGGGCCAATATAGTGCACAAGTGTGTGCGTAAACACAGGTGCACCATCTGCAACAACATAAGAACGTTCATTCATTAAGAACAGGAAAAGATTGCTGTAGAAGTGAAGAAAGAGTTTTCCCAAAAAATATCTACTTAGTTTTAGGAAAAATATTTCCAAGTCGGTTTTTTTCGAATTCGTGAACAATTTTAAATATTTGTTTGCCTTGTTTCTTCTTAGTGCTCATTTACGGAGACGGGGGGCGTCGCGCGTCGCGTTGTGCGGCGCGGCCCGCACTAAATTCAAACATATGGCGTTATATGAGTGCGTTTACGGAGAAGCGATTTTAGACGAGTTTGCTTGAAATGGAGCGTTTTTTGCGGCCGAGCCCGCGGCTGGCACCGCCGCGTCTCACGCGGCGTTTATCGCGGCGGCAATTCTCGATAAAGCGATGCCCATGGCGGTATCTTCTGCCAGTCATAGGTATTTGGAAATTGCAGAACGCAATTAATTAATAATTAATTATTAGTAATTACTAATTAATTTGATTTGCGCTCCTATCTTCCGCTAACCTAAAACTGGTCAGTTTGATTGAGTATCCCGCGTGCGCCGCAGCGTTGCCCGCCGCGTGCTTTGCTACACGCTTGAGGATTCGCCACGGGCGCAGCGGCGGGCACCGCTACGCTTCCCGCCCCGCGTCTCTATGAACAACGTCTTATATTGCCATACGTTTTTGTTTACGCGTGCGATGATAAGTGCCGCTTGACGCGCCGCCGCTCCGTAAACAGAAAATCGAACGACGCGCCGCGAGACGCCATCCCGCACGTGACGCGCGACGCCCCGCGTCTCTGTAAATGAGGCCTTAGTATTGGAAGATATTAAACTTTCCTAATTAATGGATAGACAAGCTTATGCCCGCGACTTCATCCGCGTGAAATTTCTTGCTCTCCGACCCGTCGCATCCCATCGCATCGCCTGCCCGCGCTATTACTGTGTAGTCACCTACCGTTCTTTGTAACTTTTTGTCTTTTTGTTCGGCTCCTAATAGTTCTAACGTGATGTTAAGGAGCCCATAGAAGTCTTCTTCAAGTATTTGGCTAACTGCTTTTCCAATCCGACTACCAGTTCCTTTATCAGACCATAGCTCCAGAGATTAGCGGGTGCAACAAACAAACTCAGCTTTATTACATAATCAGCCTGTAATATTCCCACTGCTGGGACACAGGCCTCCTCTTGGTGAGAGGGAGTGGGCCGTAATCCACCACACAGGCCCATTGCGGGTTGGTAGATGTCACATGTTTTGGTTCTAGGACATGTCGGTTTCGATGTTTTCCTTCACAGTTTTGAGAGCAGTGGTGATGAAATAATTTACACAAAGTAAAGCGCCTGGCTGGGTTCGAAGCTACGACCTACAACTCGTAAGTCGCGGCTGTTACCACTGGTGGGCCACCATTGTACTCGTCAGCTTTATTATTAGTATAGATGTGGACAGACATGAACAGTGAATGCTTATTTGCTATTAGTCAGCAGGTCCTTTGATAAACTTTGACGTGCCTGTCATAACCCATGACAAGGTCATGTCGATAAGTAAATGAGCGGCGGCATTCCACTTAGCGCACCGATTTTAATGGCACCGACCTAATATTAAAACACTTCAATCACCGGTGAGGTGTTACAATATTAATCATTATTTTGTTCCAGTGATATAAGATTAATTGTATATGTTAATTTATTTTAATTTTAGTTTATGTTTTCCTGTCTTGTCTGAAAACATCGTGAGAAACCCGGCATGTCCTAGAACCAATAAGATAAGTGTCATCTACAAACCCGCACTGAACCCGGTTGGTGGATTACGGCCCACTCCATCTCACCGAGAGGAGGCCTGTGTCCCAACAGTGGGAACATTATAGGCTGATTATGCTTATGCTTTGTTTACTAGTAGCAAAAAGACAAAAAAAGTTTCAGCCAAAGTTGCAGGCATTTTTTGTGGTACTCCGTATCACCTATTGGACCCCGAATTAAGAACGCATGACAACACGATTTGACAGTTGTCTTTACTTCCAATCTGTATATACCCATCCGAAAAAGTAAATTCATCGGGAGAGGGGCGAGTCACTATAGTATTTATAACCAGCATTATGCCTAAGTATTTATAACCTATTTATGTATTTGTGTACCTAGTTTTAACGGTTTTTTTTTATCATTGTTTCTCTCAACCAAAGCACCTGCAAATCTCTTCACAACCCTTGGTTGACTGGTAGAGAAAGCCTAAGGCATTAAATCCGGTTTTGTACCTTTTTGTGTGCGAGAAGTTTAAGTCAGTGAGCAAGGGTGTTCATTTATGCCTTGAGGAAACGGGCTCAGTTTCCTCAAGGCATAAATGAACACTCTTGCTCACTGACAGCGCGTTTGTGTTTTAGACCATTAGCGCGGTTTACATTCTGAAGCTTGCAGACTCCACCACGAAATGTGATAATGTTGCAAACGAGTACAGCATTTTCAGCCATCTGTATTTGCAGCAGTGTGTTGCT
Organism: Apamea anceps; assembly: GCA_951799955.1. Taxonomy (NCBI): domain Eukaryota; kingdom Metazoa; phylum Arthropoda; class Insecta; order Lepidoptera; family Noctuidae; genus Apamea; species Apamea anceps. The sequence goes on along the minus strand of OX637513.1, from coordinate 18,923,119 downwards.
TTGAACGTGATAAAGAAAATATCTCAATGGTACTACTTTCTTGGCATTGGATATAACGGTCGCGTTTCATCACTTTTTTTTTTTTGTTTTGGCAGGAGTGGGAAATGCCCACGGACACCTCGACTACCTCACAAGGTGTGAGACAGTCGAGGTAGTGCCGGACTCGAACCGGCTAAAACCACACTCCTGCCCCACCAGTGTCCCTCTGACATGGGAATCAGAGTCCTTACTGACAGGTGTTGTGCCTTTTTTGGCGACTTTTTCGTTGGAGGCCGAAGAGACCACGCTCTATTGTGCAATTAATTTTGACAAGTATTATGTTTTTTAATACTACACTATTTGTACTACTTTAATATACTAATTTTTGAATACTACTAATTATTTCGTTTCATCACTTGAATAACGCTTGCTTTGAGGCACAGTATAATAATTGAGATTACCTAAATACTCACTTACCCAAACAAACGACCAGTCCAGGTCCACTTTAGCCCTGGATCGAAAGAGCTGGAAGTCATGGAGAGACAGGACAGTAACAGGAAATACTCGCTTTACTTTGTGTCAACTATTTCATCACCACTACTCTCAAAATGGTGAAGAAAAACATCTTGAGGAAACAGGCATGTCCTAGAACCAAAAATTCGAAGACATGTGACATCTGCTAACCAGCACTCCACGTGGTGGACTACGGTCTACTCCCTCTCGAAGCGAGGAGACCTGTGTCCCATCAGTGGGAACATTATGTAAATTAAAGACTCCATAAATAATTCAGAAAACATTTTACTTCATAATATCAAAACACTTCACAGTAAAATAGCGGATAAATACATTATTACCTTAAAATTAACACCAAGTAACTCGAACACGTACACTATTTTCTTTTGATGTTCACTGGGGACCGCTTGACGATAAAATGCCCCTGAATCCCCGACATGATTCCCCTCACAACTCCAAAAGCCCGCCACAACGCGTACCTCGCTCTGATTGGTTAGCTATCCACCAATTGAAAGCACGGACCAATAAGAGCGATTCGGCGTTGCCAGTTATTAAAAACTGACGTCTGACAAGTTTCGAAGTGAAATGTTGCCAGATAATAAATAAAAAGGATTAATATAAAATACAGACGCTAACAATTATAGGCTGAATATGCTAGAATGTCCCTGTTTTAGTCCCTTGAGACATACCTAAGTAATGGTCTAATGACAAGGATAACGGCGGGATAACTTTAGTTAAATGATCTCATTAATATTACTCTCCGCCAACGTTTTGCTTTTTACCAAAGGGCATTGTGGGATCCATTAGGAAAGCCCTAACCATAAACTGCCACATGCTTTTGTTGGAATATTTATTTGTATAAATTATGGTCATTTTATTCATGAGGTTGGCCCTTTTTGATGGTAGAAAATAAACACCTAAAGTTTGTTTTTAAACCCAGATAGTAATTTGAATCGTGTAATATTAAACACTACTAAAAAACGTTATCATCTACCTTTTTCAAACTATTGTTGGGGTCGGCTTCCAGTCTAACCGGATGCAGCTGAATACCAGTATTTTACATGGAGCGATTGCCTATCTGACCTCCAGAACCCAGTTACTGGGTAATACGATACCCCTTGGTAAGACTGGTTGTCAGACTTTCGGGCTACTGCCGACCCGTAACGACCTCAAAGATCCCCGAACGACAGCTGGGTCCAACGGCGTAACGTGCATTCCGAGGCACGGTGGGGGTCTTGGCATGTGAAGATGATCCCATCCACGGACTAACCGTGGCCAGCGTAGCTTAACCTGCATACTAAAAAAAAGCAAACACAAAATCAATCAAAAACCAAAAATAAAGACGGAAATAGGATATTTTTTTTTATTTTATACTTTTATTTACTTATAGGAGTAGGGTAGGAGCAGGGTAGGTAGGGTAGGAGTAGGGTAGGAGTAGTGTAAGAGTAGGGTAGGAGTAGTTTAGGAGTAGGGTAGGGGGTGGGACACTACGCAAACGAAATAGCGCCGGGCAGCTAGAAATAATTTATGGAAAAACAACATTTGCCGGGTCAGCTAGTACATACATACATCGCAAGTTAAATAAAAGCTTGTAAAAACTATGCGTACTCAAGCAAAAAAAAAAGGCTTAAATGTCAGATTACTATCTGGGATCAAAAAACGAACTTTAGTTTTTCGTTTGGAAGCGAAACTTCCACTTCAAACGCGTTAAAAGACTTAATTGTACCTACCTACTATCGCACATTTTCTGAGTAAATAAAAAAATACCTTTATTGAAATATCAACTCACTCTGAAGTACAGACGCCAGCAGGTCAAGCTACCCGAAACTATCAATTTTTCCCAATCAACCTTGAACCTTAATACTTTAGCGATAAAGTTGAAAATCTATTAAAGAAACTTGACAGATTGTAGTAGCTTGATGTGCTGGCGTCTGTACTTAAATGTTACATTTGTAATATGATGTAGATATGAGATGCACCTACTATTTATATGTTTTTTTATTAGGACTTGCAAACGTTATAGAAAACGAGTTCGAAAAGTTATAAGTACAAATTCAAAGCGTTTCCTAACACAAAATTCCTCCTAATGAATGTACAGTCACCAAAGGAGATAAGTAACCAGGGTCATCAGATATAGTTGAAGTTTAGTAAGAAACCGATGGATGTTTTCGGATGAAATTTAGTTTGAAAAAATTAGAAAATATCAATCCGTTTCTTACTAAACTTCGACTATATAAAATTGATATGAACGGCTCGCCAACATGCAGATAAACCCTGAGAGGTTTTCGTTGTGTGGCTAAAACTAAATGTGAATTTGGTTAGGTAAGTATTTTAGACATATATATATATATATGAAGTTTTGAATCAATTATTTAAAGTCTAATAATAATAAGCATTCTCTCTACAACCTAATATCCACCAACCCGCACTGGGCCCCCGTGGTGGATTGTGGCTCACCCCTTCTCACAGAGAGGAGGTCTGTGTCCCAGCAGTGGGAAGGTTATATTCTGGTTATAAAAACATTCTCTCATTATTATTGCAAAGTCTATTTTCGTACGTGAAAACTAGATTAAAGTTTTACGAAAAACTGGCAAAAATGTCTGAAATGAGATGTTCTTCGTGTTAAACACGCCTTATTTAACACGAACAACTTTTAGACATTTATGTAGGTTAAGTAAATTCGTTTTGATATTCCACTTTGAAAGTTTAGAAACCATTTACGTACACTAAAGAGAAGTTATAAATACTAGAGTGACTCGCCTCTCTTCCGATGAATGTACTTTTTTGGATGGGTATAATTATACAAATCGGGAGTAAGGACTACTGTCAAATCGTGTTTTCATGTGTTCTTAGTTCGGGGTCCAAACTAATCTTATGTCCGTAGGTGATACGGAGTACAGACGCCAGCACATCAAGCTACTACAATCTGTCAAATTTCTTTAACACGCTCAGCGCCAAGCCCCATGTGCCAATACCACTACACCAGGAAAATTCCCTAAGCCAGAGCAACATTTTTTGTATACAAAATGTATGGAAAGTGTGCGCGTTAGCGATACACGGCGCTTAGATTGGAATGGTGCTTGTATATCAAAAAGGATACACAAGTGCCTAGACAGTGTGTATCGCAAAAGATACACATGGCGCTGAGCGTGTTAATAGATTTTCAACTTTATCGCTAAAGCATTAAGGTTCAAGGTTGATTGGGAAAATTTGACAGTTTCGGGTAGCTTGACCTGCTGGCGTCTGTACCAAGAAAAATGCCCGTAACTTTGGCTAAAACTACGGATTTCGTGCTTAGGGGCATAACACACCATCAACCAGAATCTGAATCATTTTGAAAGATTTTTCCAATAAATTGCTTCATATTCGAAAAATTTGTCAACAACAACGTACTTAAATAACACAATGAATGTTGTGGAACTGTCAATATGAAAGCCATGGCTACTGATAGTACATATGTTACGCAATATTATTACGCGTGGGATTGGTGGCCATAGTTCAAATTGGACAAAATGTCCAAAAAACAAATCAATACCTACCTTTTCGGTGCCTTGTGTGCCAAACTTATTGTCCTACAGACTTCAGACATATTCTTTTTGTTACTAGATACACAAATCATAAGCGTAATCTTCTTATAATGTTAATAATAATAATAATATCCCTGGACATTTCACACAGCGCCATCTAGTCCCAAGCTAAGCAACCTAATGCTTGTGTTATGGTAACAAGATGGCTGATAAACTACTTATATACATTTTTTTTTTCCCGCTGCTGGGACACAGACATCCTCTCGGTGAGAGGGATGGGGCCGTAATCCACCACGCGGGCTTAGTCCCGTACTAAGCGGTTGGTAGACGTCACGTCTTCGAAATTTTGGTTTTAGAACATGTTACTCACGATGTTTTCCTTTACCGTTTTGAGAGTAGTGGTAAGGAAGTCATTTTTTTATTTTATTTTATTTTATTCAAGAGGAACAGCAAACAGCTACAACATATAGTATAAAAAAAGAAATACACATAATATTTTAACAATATCGTAGCCCACAACACTGTTCTCAGATTAACAGTGGAATATGTTAAACAATTAATTAATTAAACGCTAGGGTAAAATAATACATACTGATATTAAAAACTAAACTTACTTAACTATCATGTTTATCTGTACCTTTATACATCAATCAAGATAGCTCCTTGAGTGTAAGACATTTGAACTTGCTGGGTGAACATGCGAAAATGTCAATATGTTCAAAAGTCATGTTGTAGGCATCTATCATTCTGCGAACAGGTGAGCGCAAACCAGTGTTAGAATGGCAGGTACTTACGCATGGAAAATAGTCTACCAGCGCGCACCCTTCGCTTGTACACTGTTCTAGGGACAACATAGCATAACATGTTGGTTAACTCAATGCATCATCATCATCATCAGCCTGTAGCAGTCCACTGCTGGACATAGGCCTCTCCTATTGCACGCCATTCAACTCGATTTTCGAATTTGTTTTTCAGTGAGGAAATAATTAACACAAAATACAGCACTTGTCTGGGTTCCAACCTGCGACCTACAAGTCGTGAGTCGTGGCAAGTTACCAGATACGCAAAGGGTAGATAATCATAAACACAAAGTAACTTTATTCCAATAAATTATTCGGAGGCGATCAGATAATAAATCGTCTAGGGAAATATCTCCGCTGAGATATATACTTAATAATAAATGCAAAGGTGTTTTCTGCTAAATATCTTTTTCTTCTGTACTTCTTTTTTTTTAATAAATCTTCGTAAACCTTTTTATTTCGTGTGTGGTCTTTAAACCTTTCTCAAACGAAATCACAAAAAAAGGTATAAGTAGCTAGTTTATTTGATGTTTATTTTATATTTATTGTTATACATATCTACATAGAAGAAAAGTTTGGTTTTATCTATGTTCACTACATAACAGCTGAGCAGTGGGAACATTACAGGCTGATGATGAAAAAAAATCAGAAAAAAAAAAACAATAATAAAACAAAGAATTCCGAGTCGACTTATGAAGACAAAGGAAAATGAATATCATAAAAACTGCAGTAGACTCATTGTACAGACGACAGCAGGTCAAGCTACCCGAAACTGTCAAATTTTCCCAATCAACCTTGAACCTTAATGCTTTGCGATAAAGTTGAAAATCTATTAAAGAAATTTGACAGATTGTAGTAGCTTGATGTGCTGGCGTCTGTACTTTGCTACCATAGAGACAATTAGAAACAGACGCCAGCACATCAAGCTACTACAATCTGTCAAACTTTTTTTTTTTAATAATTATACGTTGCCCCACACTAGGAATTACTCCTGTATCGTGAGTGCGTTTACAAACGTTTAAACTCACATACACAAACAGCCAGACCCGGAACAACTACCTGTAGGCAATAGAAATTTTTGTTCCGTGCGGGAATCGAACCCGCGACACGCAGCGCAGCAGTCGATCGCTCAGCCACTGCGCCAACCGTGTCGTCGTCTTTAATAGATTTTTAACGTTATCGCTAAAGCATTAGGTTCAAGGTTGATTGGGAAAATTTGACAGTTTCGGGTAGCTTGACGTCACGACGAACGTAGCTTGACGACGGGTTGGTGTGTGTAAAACGGAACAGTTAGCAAGTGAACTACGGAACTCAAAATGCCAACACTGCAAATGAAATCAAAAATCCTGGATGCAAAAAGTAAAAACATAATTCTAACATCTCCATTATTTTAATAAAATTCCACTAAAATCACTTCATGAAAAAAGTAAAAAAAAATCAAAACCGGATGTTTTGGATTTTTAAAATTTCTAACTGGATAATGGCGCCGATTCCCTTGTTCACAAACTAAACTAGTTAAATTTAAGTTCAATGCATTTTTTCTTTCTATTTCATTAAGAAAAAGACAGAAGATAATTTATATTAGTTTAGTCCTGTTAAATTAAGATAGTTGCGAAAGTACGTAAGAAACTTAAAAAAATCTGATTAAAAATTAATGACCACTCATATAAACTAGAAAAAAAAGATTGTAACCACAGAGGTCTTGCTGCAACGTGTAACCAATTAATCAATACGTTCATGTCACTTTCATGTTTGTTCGGTGAACCTAAACGCGTGGTCGCGCCGACAGAGCGCCCGGTTTTCCGAACAAAAAGTAAGAGCCCCGGTTTTCCGAACAAAGAGTATCATGATGACCGATGCGAGTGTGAACTTGTGCGACAGACGTTCAGTGGGCTTGTCCATTATAAAATTCTCAGAACCAGACCGGACTCTGGATATCTACTTAGTTATTGGAAGGCTTGACACTATTAGGTAAACCGTGAGCTTACTGTTACCTGTTACCTGTTCGGTAAGGAGCAGTGGAGGCTTAGTGTTATCGCCCCCGACTTACGAGTTGTAGGTTCGAACCCACACAGGTGCTTTACTTTGTATAAATCATTTCAGCACCACTGCTCTCTAAACGGTGAAGGAAAACATCGTTAGGAAACCGGCATGTCCTAGAACCAAAAATTCGAAGACATGTGACATGTACCAACCCGCACTGGGCCCATGTGGTGGATTATGGCCCACTTCCTCACAGAGAGGAGGCCTGCGTCCCAGCTGTGGGAACATTATAGACTGATTTTGTTATGTTACCCGTTCGGGGAGTTCAGACACGCTCTCTGATGAAGTTTACACTCAAAACAAAAGCGTTGAATCGTTCTAAGGATCCAATCGCCATTCGCCACTGCATGGGACACTAAAACATTAACGTTTTCATGCCCTTGTGCCAAATTAAACTGTACCTATTCAAAAGTAGGTACGGTCCGCAACAAAATCAATTACCTAATACTGTTACATTTACATAATATCACCAAAATAATACAATATATTACTTTTTATTTATTTATTACGGTACACCAACATCTTCTATGTATAATATATCTTAAGTACTATAGATCACATAATAGCCTCGGTCTTACACAGTCGCCAATAATTATAGGTTTTCAACATTTCAAGTAATGGTTAAGTGTGCATACACACGCGCGACACGTGCGAACCACAGAGGCAACTGCAGCCGTCGACGCCCGTCGACTCGTCGGCGGAATCCGTCAAAAACGTGACGCTCATGTATACGGTGCACGGTGCGGTGCGGTTATGTGTACGGTGCTCAAACGGCAGCCGCCGAAGCGTCAACCAACGGTGGCCGCCGATGCATGCGCAAAATATTAAAAAAACGGAAGAGTTAATCGACTTTTGTTGCTGACTGTACCTAAAGTTTCAATTGTTTTCTAATTATTCGCCTCAGCGCTTCTATGCTGGTCTGCAGTGACCCTAATTCCTTGGTGTGCCGAGGACCTAATTCCTATTTCTTTGCTAAATTGTTTTAGCTGCGGCCTTTCTGTTCGTTGATCATAAAGTTAAATTCCACCGACAGATTTATTGCCATAAAAGTTCTTTTGGTTATTCGATATTTAGGTACAGACGCCAGCAGGTCAAGCTACCCAAAACTGTCAAATTTTCCCAATCAACTTTGAACCTTAATGCTCTAGCGATAAAGTTTAAAATTTATCAAAGAAATTTGACAGATTGTAGTAGCTTGTGCTGGCGTCTGTACTAAGTACGGTTTTCCAATAGACTATTCTCAACAGCAGCAACACAACTCTCTAAGATCAAGTAATCCTACTGAATGACTATTTCATGAAATCTTGACATTTTAGGATTATGCTAATTTAACAAGTTATATTACTGACTAGCTTCTGCCCGCGGCTTCGCCCGCGTGGATGTCGGAAATTATGCCACGGGAACGTGCTAACAGGATAAAATGTATGTGCTTCCCCAGGATGCCATCTATCTCGTGGGCCCTTTGTGGCTAATTACAATAGAAAACCAATTGTGTCCCATTAGTGGTGATTAAGAGGGTACCTATATGATATCTTTACCTAAGTACCTACCTAATTAAAAAAAATACCCTACCTAAATAAACCTATTTCTGATGATAACTAATCTAAACTCAATAAATAAGCAAAATCCCTAAAAACTAATATCTATACGAATGATTAATCCTACCTAACAGTATTATAAAATAACCTACGGTCACTACGTACACTAACAAATATACTACCTATACTATAAAATTAAAATCTATACCTACGACTTATAAAATTAAACCTAAATAACTCTAAACACTAAAAGGAATAAAAAGGTCGCACAGATAATACTGCGGGTGACGTAACCTTCGACAAACTTATTATTTGCGGTTGGTACAGTAATCGGTCTAGGGATCGAACCGCAAAATTAAGTTTGTTTTTTATTGTATATACTTTTCCGGGATAAAAAGTACCCAGTGTGGTGCCCAGGATATTAAAGAATAATTATACCAAGTTTCATCGTAATCGAACCGGTAGTTTTTGCGTGATGCCTGAACAAACAGACAGACAGACAGACAAAAATTTTTGTAATCACATTTTTGGGTTCGGTGTCGGTCTAGTAACACCCCTGCCATTTATTTTTTTGATATTTTCAATGTACAGAATTGTCACTTCTACAGATTTATTATAAGTAGTATCGTATAAGTATAGAAGAATAGATTCTAATGATTATAATTCTGTAAATACTTATTCGTTACGGCCGCGAATTATATTTGAATCAACATACAACTTAGTACTGACCAGCAAATTGCAAAAAACGTAAGAAAATTTGAATTTCGCCTGCTACGTTGGAGCATCCACCTTAAATGTATTTATTAACAGCAAATCGCATCACTTGCGTTAAATTTTGACATGTCGATAATTTTCGTTCAGGAAGTGAACCCAGCACCCTTTATTACTAACACGCCTTCAATCACAATCCGAAGGATTTTGGAGGAAATTGCTAATCCATTGCTTCATGTTTGAGAAATTTATCTACTCAACGACGAATATAACGCAATGAACGTCGAATTTTTTAATAGATTTTCAACTTTATCGAAGTAGGGTAAAGGTTCAATGTTGCTTGGGAAAATTGGTCAGTTTCGGGTAGCTTGACCTGCTGGCGTCTGTACCTTTGGAATTGGGCAGCTAGCTTCATATTTTCTGACTGACTGACTCCTTGACAAATCAAAAGTGCCTGTATGGTTTTATTGAAATAAATCCTTTGAATTTGAGTTTGTTACACAATGACGCCGTGCGTAGTAACTATTTAGTAATCTGTGGCCGTGCGTTCATGCTAGGCCCTTAGGTCCTAAGTATGTTAAGGCTATTCCACTAGAAAATACTCTGAAGCAACCGGCGTCTGGATTTGTGAATAGTTATTGGTAGTCTGGAAAATGAGAATTTACTGTATCTACCCGTTCGGGGAGTCCAGGCGCAAATATGCATACAAATTGTTAATATGTATGTAAATTGAACAGGCTTTTCGAAAATCTGGTTATGTTATGTTTACTTTAGACATTGGAACACACTCTGCTTCAGGCATTTTCATTTTACTTTGCAGATTAGACCTGAGTTTATGTATATTGAATGGGATACCTATTATCTCCCACGAGTCGCTAAACGTCTGGATTTATTTTCTTCACTTTAATTACTTAATAGGAAAAATACATGAATGATTTTTTTTGTTTTCTGTTGTAACATAATTACTTTAATATGCTTTCATGTAAACAAAGATATCTTCGGTTTCTTTGTAAATAAATAAATGTAACTAGGTATGAGTTTATAGCCGAATATTAGTTCCTATATTCGCTTTCTAGATAAGAGCAGTGTTGAGTTGAGATATCATAGATTGGCATATCATTGATTGGCTCTGGCTCCTGCAACACAGTTTTAACTAGTGCAGGACAGGAGCCAGAGAATTCCATACTCTGGTGTACAAATTGTTTTATTTCAATAGGTAATTTTTATGTTTTTTTATGTTTATGTTATATATTTAATCGAACCTCTAATTACTCCCATTTTGCATTCCTAAAATACTATTGAATACTCTAATATAATGACTGCGCCTCTTTTTGCTGATTTTCAAATAATTCCTATCTCGGGATCCTAAGAATACTAAATGGCCTAGTTACTGTGACCAACTTGGATGTACAGCTCACCGGCCGCTGCCGCAGCACCGCTTACTTTGTTCGCTCGGCTCGCGCATAAGTAGTTAGTCTCAGTTCTAACTTAACTTTACACGTTTAATCAGGGACCGTAATTAGTTACTACATCCAACCATGAAAAAAGGTCAGAAAGTTAAAAAGAGGCTCAACAATTTAAAAAAGTGTGCATCATTTAAAGCACACATTCATTTCATTTTGGTGGTTCATTAATTTAGAAAGTGTCCATTATCAGAAGGTCACCTAGTTTATCTCGTAACTGTGAAGGAAAACATCTTGAGGAAACAGGCATGTCCTGGAACCAAAAAAAATCGAAGTCATGCGACGTCTACCAAACCGCACTGGGCCCGCGTGGTGGATTACGGCCCACTCTCTCTTACTGAGAAGAAGCCTGATTCCCAGCAGTGGGAACATTATAGGCTGATTATGTTGTTTATAGAGGATCAGTTAAATATTTCCCTTATAGATTTAGATGAGTGAAAAGTGGTCTTATGAAACAACACTGATATCCATTAGCAAAACCATATGACTGTATAAAATCAGTAGGTATGGTAAATAAGCAGATTAAAACAAGAATACTATATTTAGCGCGGCGCGATCCGAATAGTTCAATATGCGTTCAAATGACAACTCGTTAGAAATCAGTGACCATACTGATTTCCCACATGACTATAACAGTTTAGTATGTACTTTATGTATATATTTATTGTATAATGTAAATGGTACACCACAGACTACCTACTATATTTGTCTCTCCTTAAGTTTAATCCATCCAAAGGTTGTCTTTAAAAGATCGCTCTTAGCGATAAGACCGCCCATTGTGTCACCCTTTGTAAAATTGTATATATTTATGTTCTGTAATTTGTATGATGTACAATAAAGAGTATTCTTTTCTATCTTAATAAAACACCCTACCCGGAGATAACATATTGGTTTAGGCAAAGGATGCGGGGATAGCTATGTGTAATATTAAATGGACTTTGAGAATGGTATGTAGGCATTAGCAACAAGCATAGTGCGAGGAGGCTGTCAAGGGTCACAACCCTTGACAGCCTCCTCGCTCTATAAATAATAAAATATGTTAAGAGAAAATGATACAAAAAGGGTTTTCTCGAACTCCTTTTTTCCAGATTTACCTGTGTCACAAGTAAAACTACGATTTTATAATTTTTTTGCAAAGACATTTTGAATATTATGGAGAGGCTTGTGGCTAAGTAATAACGCACGGGTCCATCGATCAGGCTAAGCTACGCTTGCCGCGGTTGGTCCGTGGAAGGGTGACCATCTTTATATACCAAGGCCCCTCGGTCTCGGAAAGCACGTTAAGCCGTTGGGAATGTAAAACTTTTGAAAAGCGCGTTAAAGCGTTTCTCTTAAGCGGTTTATTACTACCTTCTGGATAGATTTTCTTGGTAAATGAGGGGTATTTGCCGAGAGGCTTTACGAATTACGAAGTATTTTAAATAATCCTTCCAAAGAGTAAAAATACCTATTACCAACTCAAAAATATGAACAACTCTGAAATACCGACACGCACATTTATTTAAATACATTTTGATCCGGTCGGCTTATTGCGTTTTTGCCTCAAAGAGCAAATGATGTTCACAAATTATGATGTTCTATTTAAATATATTCAAGCTCGAACGGTATCCACCAGTCATTCAATCTGTTTAGCCCAACCTCGTTGGGGTCGGCTTACAGTCTAACCGGATGCAGCTGAATACCAGTATTTTACATAAATCGACTGCCTATTTCACCTTCACAACCCAGTTACTGGGTATGTTCTATGTTACGGGTTTGGTTTCCGCACTTAGTCCTTTAGATGGACCATTGTGCGTGGGCCATGGCGGCCGTCGGTGGTTATTCCAACCAGCCCACCTCCCTCCAGAAGCTTATTAGGTCTCCTGGTCTGTCGAGAACATCTGTGTAGGATCCGGGTGTCCCGAGGGTTACTGATCTAATCTGGCCGATGCCTGTGCACTCAAAGAGCACATGCGCGACGGTCTCATCAGCCTCCATGCAGGCTCTGCACAGGGGGCTGTCCGTTATGCCAACCGTATGGAAGTGTTTGTTCAGTGAGCAGTGTCCCGTGATAGTCCCCGTCACCAGGCGCAGGCCTTTCCTGTCCAGTCGTAGTAGTCTTTTGGAGAGCTTGCCATCTAGTGATGGCATGGCTTCCTTAGACTGCCTGCAGCCCGGTGACGAGGACCACCAGTTCTCTGCCTGTGTGTGGGTGTGCTTTTGTAGCCACCTGCGTAGTTGGTTGAAGGGGATGGGCACGACTGGTTCCGGTCCGTAGACTGGCGTGCTGGATGCCCTTCTGGCCAGCTCGTCAGCCGCGTCGTTGCCTAGTGATCCACTGTGTCCTTTTATCCATTGTAGTGTCACTGTGTTGCGGTTCGATACAGTTACCTGTTCAAGCGCCATGTTACTGGGTAATACGATACCAAGACTGGTTGAATACCCGGCTTCTGAATACCCGTAACGGCTGTCAAAGATCCACGAAAGACAAGCGGGACCAACGGCTTAACGTGCTTTCCGAGGCACGGAGGAGCTCGGTATGTAAAGGTGGTCATCCATTCACGGACTGATCGATCGACCCGCACGGCTGTCATTCCTTAGCAGTGATTATGTACAAAAAAAAAAAACTTAAATGAATTAATTCACTGACAGGCAACGCACAGCCTAAGCCACTGGGTCTCCAAGCAATGGATTTCCTAAGGACGGAAAACTACTGTCTAATAATGACCTGCCATACGTACAAGATATTGGAACTACTATTTTTTTTTTAAACGTTGCCCCACACTAGGAATTTCGCCTGTATCGTGGGTGCGTTTAAAAACATTTAAACTCACATACACAAACAGCCAGACCCGGAACAACTACTTGTAGATCATACAAATATTTGTTCCGTGCGGGAATCGAACCCGCGACACGCAGCGCAGCAGTCAATCGCTTAACCACTGCGCCAACCGTGCCGTCAGACCACTGCGCCAACCGTGCCGTGCGTATTATACCTTTATAGACACTACCTGCGTTAACAATTGCCTCTCGGCCGTGATCTGCAATCGCCTACCTATATGGAAAGCTCTCAATCGATTCCATACCAAGTAGGCCGCTGTAGATAGAATTAGTCGAAGTGGTGGATTACTGACCCATCCAATACCAAGTGCGAGTGCGGTGCCTTTAATCAGAGCATGCCCCACTTGCTGGAGAGCCCTAGGTATCCGGTCACCTGCACCTGGGATGATTTCATGAATGCCACTAATGCCGCAATCAACGTGGCCACCTACGACCTCAAACAATATAAAATATCGAAGAAGAGTTTTTTTTTTCGTAATTTTATTTGATTATTTATGTCTTTCATAACAGCCTCCTGAAATTTGACAAGGATGCAAAACGACACCTTGTATACATGTTGAATGTACATAATGATATTTATGTTAAGTCTGTTAGCTTACATATTATGTAAATCATTAAATACTAGCTGCGCCCCGCCGTTTCACCCGCATAAGTTTTGATCCCGTAGAAATATCGTGATAAAAAGTAAGTATCCCATGTGTTAATCCTGGTTATAAACTATCTGTGTACCAAATTTCATCCAAATCCGTTCAATAGTTTTAGCGTGAAAGAGTAACAAACATCCATCCATCTATTCATCCATACAAACTTTCACATTTATGAAATAGTAGGTTAGTAGGATGATTCATTGAAGTTAGTGACTTGGAAGTTGGTATGTATAGACTTCTGTTTATTAATTAAAGTTAGTTGTATTTGTATCATAGTTTTGTCGAAACTGATCCCATATGCCTCCTGATAAGTTGCCGACGGGAAATCCCATAAGACACAGCTTGTAGCCTGTATACTGTTGATATCTATCCGTTTCAAACTCAAACTCATTTATTTCAATTCAACCATTTATGTTCAGGCACTTTTGAATTGTCAAATATTCGGTCAGTTAGTCGGAATGTTGAAGCTTGAAACGGGCAAGAAACTCCAAGGACACTCTTTTAAATCAAGATATTACAAGCTATTGTTTTAATTTTTTTTTTTTTGTTTTTAAGTTTATTAAAAGGGGGATGCACTAAGGTAACCCGCGAAATTCATTTTTTTTTACAGTTTTTGCAATTTGCAGCTCAGTATCAGGTTGTGTGTTGATTAAAATATGATTCACGACCGTAGCAAATATGACTTTAAAGAACTATAATCATTAAAATCAGCAATACAACTCCTTGAGTTAGCATTGTATTGATGATTTTTATGATAATAATTCAATAAAAAAATAATTATATAATTCACGAATACGCAATAAAGAATTGAGAATATTAGGCAACTAGCTTCTGCCCGCGGTTTCGCCCGCGTGGATGTCGGAAATTATCCCACGGGAACGTGCTAACAGGATAAAATGTATGACGTGCTTCCCCAGGATAAAAACAACAACAGCTGTTTTTTGTACCTACCTAGATAATTAGGTATCTAAGCAGTTTTTTCTTTTTCGATACGACAAGATGATTGGCGAAGATGGCGGCGATTAATGTTATTAGTCGCGTAAAATAATTTAAAATGTTCATTTTGGCATGCAGCTAGTCCATGTTACAAAAGTATTTCCAAAAAAATATAATAAAATAGACAATTAATTATCGTGTATGTCCGATATTTCTTGTGCACAGGGCGATTCCGGACAATGACCTTTGAATTTTGCGGACTACCCTGAAGGTTCCGCCTTAATATAAAGTTCCTTCTGAAATAATTTCAGCAAAATCAAACCCCCTCACTAATCCCTTACTAATTAGAGTGTAGCCCCATATTCCCAGAGCACATTAAAATTTAGTTAAACATGTTTCCGTTCTATTAAACAAGAAAGAGCTTATTAAACCAACTTAACTTTTACATTTCTTTTTTATTTTAATTATTTAGGAGTTTTTCATAATCCTGTTATATTTTTTTGGCAGTGGCATAATTGAAAATCAAGCCTGTATTTCCTGAAGGGGTATGCAGAGGTCTACGTAACAGTACCTACACACATATTTCGTCAGTTGGTTTATACCTAAGGATATCCATGTAAAACTAAAAGGCGACCTAATTACTGTTAACAATATAGGCCGATTCCCTTGTTCACAAATTAAACTAAATTTAAGTTCCGTGCATCTTTTTCTTTCTATTTAATTTAGAAAAGGACAGAAGATAAATATTAGTTTAGTCCTGTCAAACTAGTCAGCGCCTGACGTAAATTGACGTATTTTTAGCAGCCATGTTTTTAATCACGTCTAATCTGTCTATGGAGTATCTTAATTTGACAGGATTAAACTAATATTTTATCTTCTGTCCTTTTCTTAATGAAATAGAAAGAAAAAGATGCACAGAACTTAAATTTAGTTAAGTTTGTGAACAAGGGAATCAGGGCCAATGTCTATAATGGTATAACAGTAGTTTCAATATCTTGTATACGTGTGCCAAATCGTTACAGTCAAAAAACTTCTGAAACGCTCGCTGTTTTTAATAGGTATATGTATAATGTATATCCTTGTTATTATTATTAAATCTGTATTGTCCCACTATAGGGCAAAAGCCTCATTCTCTCTTTCCATTTTTCCCGGTCTAATGCGATTGTGGGCCAATCCAGCAGGAGTCCAGCTCATTCCGCCATCTCTTTCTGGGCCTGCCGCGTATATAGTTGTTTCCTGCCACTGGGGATCCTTGGGATGTATATCCTTATATTTAAATAAATATTTATTCCACAATGCTCGTTATTGGACCTTCCAGTGTTTGTCTCCGCATCATCCAAAAGTTTACTGGTAGAAAATGCCTATGGCATTAAGTAGCGTACTTACATCTCTGTACAGACACCAGTACATCAAGCTACTACAATCTGTCAATTTTTTTAAATTGATTTTCAACTTTATCGCTAAAGCCTTAGGTTCAAGGTTGATTGGGAAAATTTGACAGTTTCGGGTACCTTGATGTGCTGGCGTCTGTACATTTGTGTGATTATTAAACAAAATTAAACAATTGTTAATTTTATTGTACATGCTGTGGTCTTCTATAAATGAAGGACCTACTTAATACCAGAAGGCCAATTCTCGTAATTTAATACGTTCAAAATCTAGTCGCAGTCTCATCTCAGCGACAAACAAATGTCAAAAACTTGTCAATATGTAGGGAAATTAGACATATGTTTGACAGATTGAGACTGTGAACATTCTTAAAATTACGAGAATTGCCCCTCTGAAGTTGGGCAGTTTAATAATATCCTATTGATAAAAAAAAATATATTTCACATAGCCTCTTATGAAACGTCAGAAGCTTGGTTCCAGTTGGTCGTATCCTATGAAGAAGACCCGGCAAGAAACCCCACGGTTACTCTTTTAAAATTAATTGGCGTTTATGTACAATGTTTTCAAATTACAGTGTTAACAGGTATGGGAGGACAGTAGAAAATAGAAAATGGTCATTAAATCTAGACACAAGCTGAAGGTCAAGGTGTCTAGAAGGCCTACTGGATTATTGAGGTTCAAATTCCAATCCTTAGACAAAGGCATACCATTAGTTGTCCATAGGAGCTATTTTAGGTGAAAAACGAGCAATCTTCGAGGACATAATTATGCCGCCTCCTGTGTTATGTTGTTAGGAGTATTTCGTTAGAAGTTTCGGCGTTATTAGGATTCCTAAGAACTTGTTTTGAACAGTAGGTAATAATTATTATAGTAGGGAACTTCAATTAAATCAAACTAACCTTGTGTTCAAGGGGAATGTTAATCTATATAATATAATACATATGATTAAATCTACACTAATCTATACTTAATTATATAATATTATAATGATTAATTATATATATCTATACCAATATTATAAAGAGGTATTTATTTGTTTGTATGTAGGGTAAAAGGTAAAATCCTTTTTGCATTTGATAGCCCAGTTCGTGAGGAAGGCTTTAGGCTGTTAACATCACGCTATATGTACCCTTTAGGAGCCCAGCACAAATAATAAAAGTCAGAACGAATGCTATGCGTAAACGAAGTGAAACAAATAATTTCACGAGGACGTAGTCACGGGCAGAGATTAGTATTATAATAGAGGTAAAGTTTGACAGTTTGTAAGTTTGGATGTATGTACGAGGTAATCTCCGGATGTACTGATCCGATTTCGAAAATACTTTCACCGTTACAAAGTTACACTATTGCCGAGGGCCATAGGGTATGTTTTAAAATATAGTTGACAACCACGCGGGCGAACCCTGACGGGCTCGAAAAAAAAAAATCTGTTGATCCATATATTATGTCGAGTTATGCGAACATAAATCTATGGATCAACTGATTTTTTTTTCACGAGAACGTTTCGCTCGTGTATTTAAGTACGGTGCTCAAATACACGAGCAACACGTTTTTTCGGGTTTGAGATATCTTTATTTCCCATAAGAAATTTCACTTACATGAAAATATAAACTAGTTTAAAAACATTATTGAATTTACGTACAGTTTTAGCAAAAAAAAAAAAGAATACAAAATAGATACAACATAATAATTCTAAGAGTGTAGGGTAATCGCTAATAATTTAACGCAGCCAAAACGTAAACATACACGGAACGCGCGCAACTAGATGTGGTATGTAATGTACTAAGGTGCGCTCGCTTTAACCAGATGTAATTTTAAGTGTTTCTTAAATATTAACATGGATTTTGCATTTTTGATGTAATTTGGTAGTTTGTTATATATAATGCAGCACCTTCGTACATCACATTTTTCTTGCCATAGCTCGTGCGTGGTGGGTGTAATTGTATGTGATTTGCATTTCTGAGTCCAATTTTGTGTATTTGATGTTTTTTTGTAAAATGTATTTGTGTATGAATGTTTTTGTTAAGTATTTTTCTTATTAATATGCATGTATTATATATATATATGTTTGTGATAAGTTCATTAACTTAGTTTCATTGTATATTTTTTGTGTTGGTGTACTGTAATCATATTGGAAGAGTGTCTTTATTAACTTATTTTGTGCTATTTGTAGCGTTTCAATATTGGTTTTGGCCGCTGTGCCCCATACTTCTATTAGATAGTCCAGGTGAGGTTTTATAAGAGTGTTATATATATTGTAGCGTATTTGGCGTGGAAGACATCGGACTCACTTTTTAAATAAACAAACTAAGATACAACTTGACACAATGTACCTACTGTTAAAGTAAACTAACCTTTTCCTAGAGTAGAGGCGAAATTTGAAATATTATGTTGAAGGCAACAAGCTTATCCTAAATAGAGCTAGACGCGTTGCTATGGCAACCGTGAGATCTGAGGGGTACTTAATTCTCGTAATTTTAAGAACGTTCACAGTCTGATCTCAGTCTCAATCTGTCAAAAATACGTCTAGTTTGGGGAAAATAGACGTATTTTTCATGTTTGTTAAAATGTAGGGACATTTTGACAAGTTTTTGACATTTGTTGGTCGCCAAGATGAGAGTGCGACTAGATTTTGAACGTTGTAAATTACGGGAATACGGGCCCAGGGCCTTCTAATTCTGTATTATTCCTCGCGAAGTATTACCACATACAAACCACGTACATATCGTGTCTTATCTACGCCAAGGAATCGAAATGCCAACCGTACGGATAACACGTATTTTGACAGTTCAAACCACGCCATTGTGTCAGAGAATACGTTTATAGCAGAAGGGAAAATTTTAAGAACAAGTTTTTGACATTAATGGTCGCTAAGATGAGATTGCGACTAGATTTTGAACGTTTTTAATTACGAGAATTGACCTTCAGATGTCGTGATAAGGTAAGGAATTGTCGTGGTTTTGAAGTAAGGATCGTTAAGTGGCCATAGTGAATTAAGTCGACCCGGGCCTGCCGATCTATTCTGTAACAATCACATCGTGAAAACTTTGTAGAAGTGAGCTTGAAATAAGGCCACCGTAGGCGCAGGCTTGCGGGCGGCGAGCAATGGGCAGCTCGCTGCCCGGTAAGAACCTGCAGTGCAATTATGTAACCATCTCCCCGTGAAAACTTAGGTGAAGTGAGCGTGGAGTAAGCTGTCATTCCAACTAATGCTAGGGATTGACACTACTGCCAATTCACATCAAGCTCACTTCACTTGAGTTTTCACGGTGAGATTTTTGCCGGCTGCAGTGCAATTCTGTAACCATCCCCCCGTGAAAACTTAGGTGAAGTGAGCGTGGAGTAAGCTGTCATTCCAACTAATGCTAGGGATTGACACTATTGACAGCTCACTTCACCTAACTTTTCACGGTGAGATTTTTACAGAATCGATCGGCAGGCCCGGGTCGACGGCGCGTTGTGTTCCACGTGCGCCCTCAAAGAGATGTCAGCACGAACTGACGGGGTCCGCTAGGGCCGATGCCTGCCAGGGCCGCGAGTTGTTCGAAAGTGACACCGTGGCCCCTGGCACAGGCAACTGAAGGAACACGGGTGGGTTTTGATCAGTAAAAGTCTGACACGCCTTCCGCTCAGCCCAGAGCGGGAGAGGTCGTTTGATGATTTCCCAGCCAAAAAAAAAGCTTGAAATAAGCTCTCTGTTAGGGATTGACACTATTTTCAGCTCAGCTTTTCTTTTGGCCTTGTACAGGACTTAAGTTTTATTTCATTTTTTTTTAGGGTTCCGTACCTCGAAAGGAAAAAACGGAACCCTTATAGGATCTCTTTGTTGTCCGTCTATCTGTCTGTCTGCAAGACCATTTTTCTTAGGAACGCGTAGAGGTATCAAGCTGGAATTTATATCAAATACTCAGGTCTACTGACCCTTAGAGCTGTGAAAAAATCAAACTTCTTAGCTAACGCAATCAAAAGATACAGCCGTTTATGCCGCAAATCTCCGCAAGTTTTCGACACTCGCAAGGGAATCAAAACCTACAGGGTACATCCCGTGAACTCAGAATCTTGAAATTTGGCACGAAGCAACGTCTTATAGCGCAGATAAAGGAAAAATTGCGAAAACCGAAACTTTAGTTACATACCTACATTAAATTTGTATGGAACCCTCGGTGCGCTAGTCCGACTCGCACTTGACCGGTTTTTTATTATTATTTTGTATGTTTCTATCAGTGTGTTAAGGGTAATCATCACATGTCGAAGATGCCTCATTGTGATACCTCGCGATCGCGATTTACCTCGCTACCCCGACGACGCCAACTCCATGTAAAACAAATGCATGTTCATATACACGCACGCACATGCCGAAGGATAGGTCACTGCGATACATTGCCGTTTAGTCCACTCTCGGCCCCTCGACCCCCAATCGATAATATTTCCACTGGACCACTAACTATAGCTTATTAGTCTAGTCTAATCTAGTAAACCCCTAAAATCCAATCTCGACCCTTGTGGGTCGAGATTGGATTTTAGGGGTTTACCTCGATGCCTGGCATGTGCGTGCGTGACATTGGGATAGCCAGCTAAACCGCGACCGCAATGTATCGCAATGAGGCATCTTCGGCATGTAATTACGCTAAGTTTAGTTTGTGATACACTAGAAAGTGGTGAAGGGCGGGCGTTTTTGGGGCACTGTCTTTTGTAATTTTGACGTTCGAAAAGTGCTGATTCTCAGCCTAATTTGAATAAATGACTTGATTTTTGATATTCCTGTGCGAGTCCCAATAAATACTTTTTCTTTCTTTATTTTTTTCCCCACTTCAAGATCACTTCATTTATGTTTTCACGGTGAGATTATTACAGAATAGATTGGCAGGAGTAGTCTGGACCATTTGATTAATGTGGTAGTGGTTAGTCATAATCTGCCTGCTTTTTCCCAACTATGTCGGGGTCGGCTTCCAGTCTAACCGGATGCAGCTCTATACCAGTATTTTATAGTGAGCGACTGCCTATCTGACCTCCACAACCCAGTTACTGAGTAATACGATACCAAGACTGGTTGTCAGATTTTCGGGCTTCTGACGACCTGTAATGACTGACAAAGATCCACGAATGACAGCCGGGACCAACGGCTTAACATGCTTTCCGAGACACGGAGGGGACTTGATATTATGTAAAGATAGTCACCAATCCACGGATCAACCGCGGCAAGCGTAGCCTATCATGATCCATCGACCCATCGGTTGTAATTACTTAGCTACAAACCCTTCGCCAAAGTTTCCTAGTAAGGACTTAAATATTTGATTCTTATTTAAATAAATGTTTAATTTAGAAATAGTAGGACCGTTGGAGGATGCAGGTGTTAATGAAATCTAATAACGAGAATTACCGAGAATTCTTTTATCTATCATCCTCCCAGAATTAGAATTCTCGATGATATTTAATTGTACAGCACTTCGTGGTAACGATTTGACATTGACAGCTCCTTTATGTCGTATCAGTAAAGGCGATTTTCCAAGTGCAAGTGTTACCACTAATGTCCAGTTAACTGGACCTTGTCTTTAATGGCGGCGCTGAAATGGTTATGTTTGCTGGTGTGGTTTAGAATACAAACACTTTCTTTTTATTATTTGACATTATATTATACAGACAATTGTAATTTCAACTCTTTATTAGTGGTTGTAACGGCAATCATATCATTTGGTTTTAAAAGGTTTTTATAATTTAGTTTTTATTTATCCTTTTGATAGATTATTTTATATTTTGTAAATGTGAGGATTTTGTAGGCCTTGTGGACTTTAGGTCTGTAGACATTTTTTTTTTTTTTTTTTTAAGTATTTGTTGATAGGCTTACGCTCTCCTCCCATACCTACTGTAATTTGAAAACATTGTAAAAGCCATTTATTTTTAAAACAGTAACCGTGGAGTTTCTAGCCGACTCTTCTCCATAGGAAACGACCAATTGGAACCGTGCACCTAGCTTCTGATGTTTCTTATGTGCCTATATATGTTTATAGAATAGAATAGAAAACTTTTATTTCAGACCGGAGTCCATAGTTAGTAACAATTTTATTTAACTTCTAGTATTAGTAGGTTACAATTAAAATTCAGCGTGGAGCTGCTGCATTCCCCTCCGAAAAAAATATTTTATCTAAAATAAAATATTTTGATTTTTTTACTCTGTTCTCTGTTCATCAACCGGGCACAAATTCAGACTCCGAGCTGCTCCTGAGAAATTCCAGATGGAAAAACCCAATAACAATTTTCCTGACCCGGGAATCGAATCCAGGACCTCAGCCCAAGCAGTAGCGCTTGCGACCATTAAACCGACGAGGCCGTTAGTGGCTATAATGAGACAAAATCATAAAAAAAAACCGTTCACAATAATAGGTAATGATGAATTTATTACACGAAAAATTATAATTTTGAACCTAAGTATCACACAAATAAGCGCTAATTCAAGTTGGTAAATTATCACGAAACTTAATATAAATATTGAATTTCTTGTTAGTTAATTATTCAGTTAGGAACCTTGTTTTAATATCCTGAGTTAGTTGCTCCTATAAGCTGAGTAGCCTCACATTTTCAGTTTAAATAATTAAACCATCAAATATAATGTTACGTTCAAAATTCCTTGCATTTTAATGTCGTATTTTATTTTATACTAGCTTCTGCCTCCGACTTCGTCCCCGTGGAGGTCTAGTAGAACACACCCTAACACCAACATATCCTATGGCACTCGGCAATAGCGTCAAATCTAATAGTAAAAAAAAAAATATTTCGGAGTTTATCTCTTAGCAGCACAGAAAGCTACATAGATGTTTTAATATATCACCACATCAGAAGATTTCACCCGTGCGAAGCATAGGCGGCACCGTAATTGCACAACACACACTTAATCACAATTGATATCATTTTGAAGGAATTTTGGCTAATCCATTGCTTCATATGTTCGAAAAATTGGTCCGCTCAACAACGTAAATAACGCAATGAATGCTGTTGAACTATCAAAATGAAAGCCATTCCTATTGTTAGTGTGTTATGCACTAACCCCACAGGGGCCTTATTCTCTACGACACACACAGGTGAAATTTACGTAATTTATGGCCAATATTGACAAAAACAAAGTTACTCCGATTCAAAAATAGTAGCCTAATTTAGGAACAAAACATATATAATATATTCATAGACTGCTGGGGCTGGGGCAGCACTCTCGACATTCATAGCAATCGCTTTACAACCGAATTCGGTCGCAAAGTCCTGTCACTCCATACATTACACCCGTCAATCCGGGACTTTGCGACCGA
This sequence comes from Apamea anceps, assembly GCA_951799955.1. NCBI lineage: Eukaryota > Metazoa > Arthropoda > Insecta > Lepidoptera > Noctuidae > Apamea > Apamea anceps. The sequence continues at coordinate 18,899,455 of OX637513.1, read as the reverse complement.
ATTCGGTGGTAAAGCGATCGCTATGAATGTCGAGACTGCAGCCCCTGGTTGGTTTATTATAAAATAATAATCCCTAAAAAAAAAAAATGCTGAGGGTTATGAAAAAACGCTGAAAAAATATTCTTTAGCAGAAATTACAGCAGGTAATAATATTACATTAATGAGGTCGTGATTTTCCTGGTATGTAGCGCGATGATAAAATGAACGGCTGAATGCATCGACTTTACCGTGTTTACCTCAAGGATCTCCTTTAAACAATTTTTAAGAAATGGGTAAAGATAGTCACTCACTGGACGCCTGATGGAAGACATAGCGTCAAGGTAGACCGTGGCGAAGGTGATGTGACGATCTAATCATGTTTGTGGGGTCAACATAGCCAGAGGAAAAAGGAAAAAGGGGAGGCCTTTAGCAGAAGTGGAATGCAAAATAGATCAACAAAAAAAAATTGTGGTTTAAAAGAAGACGTAGTCACAAGAATGGATAAGAGTATGCTTGGATGGTTTGGTCTTGAAAGAGAGGAGTGAAATGATACTAGCAAGGCAGATGTGAGTGGAAACGGCTGGGGACACCATAGAAAGACCATATACTGACCCTAACGATGATGTTCCTCAGGAAGGTAACGTACTATCGCCAAAAACTATATCTGACCACCGTAAGGACTATTCCTGCTTGCAGCGCATATTATTAGTCGACCTAAAAAGGATCCTCTTTTGTTTTACTTACGGACGCAGCTGTGGTCATCATGTGCACGGGATTTTGTTTTCTAAATGGTCAGATAAAGGTTTTGGCGATAGTACATGTACAGACGCCAGCTGCAGGTGAAGCTACCCGAAACTGTCAAATTTTCCCAATCTACCTTGAACCTTAATGCTTTAGCAATAAAGTTGAAAATCTATTAAAGAAATTTGACAGATTGTAGTAGCTTGATGTGCTGGCGTCTGTACATAGCACTCGCAACAGGTGCGGTATGCGTGTATGACCAGATAAATATGAACGTAAAAGGAGTATGTAAGCATCGTAGGTGGCGTTCTGTAGTTTCTGTCTACCCTCATGGGAGGAACGCATGAGTTTATGTACGTATTTTTTTAGGTATATAGCTATCCCTTATGGTTACCTATGGCAACAGATGCTTCTTACTCTTTCTTTTGCTCTATTATTATTATTTCTTTTTGAATTCTTAATTTTTTGCTCATAAAACCAGTAGGCCAATTCCTGTGATTAATCTCAATCTCATCTCAGCGACAATCAATGTCAAACATATTAATTTAGAAGAATTGGCAATTAGGAGGTATTTTTGACAGATTGAGAGTGAGATCAAACTCTGAACGTTCTTAAAATTACGAGAATCGCCCCTCTGAAATATCAGTCGGACAACCTTCTAGCTTGCAAAAAGCTATTGAATTTATTAAATTAAATCTCAAGGCCTCTTTTCTTAACTAATTGACAAACTTATAAAAAAATAAGTTTAGAGAGTTCAGCGTTCCCATTTTAAGCTCTCATATTTTTTCTATGCTCTATTTTTTTAACAACTGTATTTACCCATATTAAAAAATGTTTTTGAATTTGAATTTTTACGAAAATGTTTGAATTAAGTATTTGATTTTGATGTTTAACTTATAACTTGCGATTTAATATTCTGAAAAGGTTTATAAGAATCAAAATAAATAACGTGGAGGTCTGACAACTCAATTGCTGTAAGGTAAAAAGATTGACCCAGTTTAAAAATTGACGGCTTAGAAATCGTCGCGAACTTCGGAAGTCAATTTAAACTTATTTGCAGACCTGCAGCCGACAGACTTTGAAACTTACTTGATACGGTCAACAATCTTATACGGGCAAATAACTTATTGTTGCTGACCAGCTGGTCTGGGCAAAGTACCTTACGCATGGAACACTAAGCCTCGTTATAAACGGCACGGTTTCCTTACGGTACGGCCCGCTAACAGCACCGCAGAACATAATTATGTCTCCCATAGGGTCTAGCATAATGCTGAGTGATGGCCGTTTTGCGTGGATGCGAAGCGCAGCAAGGTGTCAATCAAAAATGAAATAGCAAATTCACCCTTATCTGTATAGGTTATATTGAGATGAAAATTACATGCGAATTCGCGAGCATTCTAAAGAACACGCGCGTCTGCGAGCGCTGATTGGAGCGCGCGTTACGTTGTAGGGATAGGAATGACTTTACTGTGTTATCTTTTAGATTTACGCTATACTGCGCTTCAACCCTTATACGAGAAATACAGAGATTTTAACGTCAATGTTACACAATGCAACGGTTCCATTTGTAATATCTTGCCAACCATTCGAAATGGAATTAAAATCTAAAATTTCTCTAATCTAAAATTTGTACTGTTACTGTTAGCCTGCAGCATCCCATTGCTGGGCAAAGGCTTCTCCCCATGACTTCCAGCTCTTACGATCCAGGGTCAAAGTGGACCACTGGTCATTAGTTTTCTCCAGCTCGTCCCACCATTCTCCAAATCTCATATGTTTACAAATATTCAAGTATTCCTCACTGGATAAAAAAAAAATATCTTTCGTTACTGCCTATAAAAATATTTTATAAAGTACCTAATCTGCGTTTGCGATTAAGTTGCTAAAAATGTAAACAAATATCAGTTTATAGAAAAAAATACTCTAATTCCTACACAATGAAGTTCGGATTACTGTACAAATTCAAACATTTTTATAACTTTTTCGATAGTGTTAGTCACTCTAGCTAGACACTGTAAAGTTGATATTTGCTTAACACTAGAAATAATATCAATAAGAAATATAAAGAATAGACCTTAGATAGTATGATCCGTTTTGATTCTGTAGGCTGGTTGCCTTTAGGAAAAACATAATTATAAGATAGTGTAATAGTAGATCTTTCGCTGTGTTTAGAAGCTAGAAATTTTGCACAAAAGTTCCTTGTATACGTAACGAAAAAATAAGGGATGAAAGTTAGTGCAAAAGTTCGTCATTTTTGCCGATAGAAAATCCCATCAGGCACACGGCACATTCATAATTTAAGAAAAGTCATAAGAAAATATCCTTTTTTATTAAACACTAGGAAAAGTTCGAACAGTTTAAGCCATATGCCAAAAATGTCACGATTATCTATGACATTCATTACTTTAACAAGAATGTTACTTCTAATTCAATACAATTCCAATTTCGCACAGACAGCTTCACGTCGAATTTCAATAACATAACTAATTGAAATTTGTACATAAATATTCCAATGAAGTATAAATCGTATAACTCCACTGCTCTGACTTACATGCCTTGACAATCTGTATCTATACTAATAATAAAGCTGAAGAGTGTGTTTGTTTGTATGTTGGTGTGAACACGCTAATCTCTGAAGCTACCAGTCGGTCTTGAAAAAATATTTTTGTATTTGATAGCCTAATTCTTGAGGAAGGCTCTAGGCTATTCAACATACTAGGACCCTTAAGACCTGAGCAAAAAGAAAACAGTCAGAAAGGAATTTTCTTTCTTTTTTCTTTTCTTTTTTGATTTGTGTATGTTTATTTGTATGTACAGACGCCAGCACATCAAGCTACTACAATCTGTCAAATTTATTTAATAGATTTTCAACTTTATCATTAAAGTTCAAGGTTGATTGGGAAAATTTTACAGTTTCGGGTAGCTTGACCTGCTGGCGTCTGTACGCTAGTATATTCGCGTAATTTTTGTTTAGTATTTAAGTGAATTGTTTTTTTGATTCTATGTATTATTTTTTGTCTCCTTTGCACACTTGTATCACACGCTGTCTACATCTCTGTATCTATTGTCCTATCGCAAGTATGCTGGAAGAGATTTCTTATGAAATAAGCATCACCTCTGTACCTATTTTTTTTTTTGTCGGTTTTTATTGTCTGTTTATACAGGGTTATTTGTAAAACACTAACAACCTCTTAAGAGGTCATTGTATTCATCATTATGAACAACTTTTACTATAGGATCAAACCTGAAATAGCGAAAAAAAATCCGCTGCTCCCTATATTTTGACGAGTTATGCGAACACAAATGTAGGGAACAGCTTGTTTTTTTTTTGCGATTTCAGTTTTGGTCCCATAGTAAAAGTTGTTCATAATGATAAGTACAATGACCTCTTAAGAGGTTGCTGGTTTTTTACAAATAACCCTGTATATGTGTGTACATAAATGGTAAAATAAATAAAAAATAAGGACGCTAAGCGAAAACGAAGTAATAACGCAGGCAGGCGATGCGATGCGATGGGGGTGGGTCGGCAGTACAAGAAATTTCACGCGAAGTGACAAAAGTTAGTAAGGTAACAAAGTGCTTAACGAAGAGAGAAATAACACCATCCTCTTCTTGCCCTTGAAAGCAGTGGTGGCCCAGTGGTTTGCCTCCGACTTACGAGTTGTAAGGTTGTAAGTTCGAACCCAGGTAGGCAATTTACTTTATCTATTTAATTCCATCACCACTGCTCTCAAAACAGTGAAGGAAAACATCGTGAGGAAACCGGCATGTCCTAGAATCAAAAATTCGAAGACTTGTGACATCTACCGACCCGCAGTAGGCCCGTGTGGTGGATTACGGCCCACTCCCTCTCACAGACAGGAGGCCTGTGTCCCAGCAGTGGGAACATTATAGGCTGATGGGCCTTTTTGGTGCAGTCGTGAGGCACACTTACCTGCTAATTTCTTACATCGGTCTTTATACTTTCTATTTGTTTTTTTATTAGTTATTATCTGATATATTGTGTGAGGGGCCCGTGGCTAAATAATAACAGCCGCACAGGTCGATCGGTCAGGTTAAGCTACGCTTGCCGCGGTTGGTCTGTGGATGGGTGACCATCTTTACATACCAAGACCCCTCCGTGCCTCGGAAAGCACGTTAAGCCGTTGATCCCGGCTGTCATTCGTGGATCTTTGACAGTCGTTACGGGTAGTCAGAACCCCGAAAGTCTGACAACCAGTCTTACCAATTGGTATCGTATTACCCAGTAACTGGGTTGTGGAGGTCAGATAGGCAGTTGCTCCATGTAAAATACTGGTATTCAGCTGCATCCGGTTAGACTGGAAGCCGACCCCAACATAGTTGGGAAAAGGCTAGGCAGATGATATCTGATGTATTGTGTGTCTTTTAGTCTGTGCTAAATAAATTGTTTTTCTTTCTTTCTTTCTGATTACGCTACTCGTGCCCTTATCCCACTTTGTTTGTGGTCGGAGCAACATGTCTTTTTCTTCCATACTTCTCTATCAGTCGTCATCTCAGTATACCTTTTTGGCCATAAATGTTTTCACACAACCCATCCATAGTTTCTTTGGTTTTGACAATATACAGGAAACGATGCAGTAGGTTCAGAATCATGTACTGAATTCATGGTTACAGTTTCTTGGTGGAACTCGTCAAACATTTATTCTGTATAGGTATTTGCCAATTTACAACCAACAGGTATTAAAAAATAATCCCCCTATTCCAGTTTTGACGGACGGTTTAGGAGATAGCAGGACGCTATCTCCTACGTGGCTTGCTGCGACCCCGCGTAACTGTCTCAATTTATTATATTACTTTTCAAATGTTATCAGGTAATAACAGCCTTACGGTTCGATCGATCAGGTTAAGCTACGCTTGCCGCCATTGGTCCGTGGATGTGTGACCATATTTACATACTAAGACTCCTCCGTGCCTCGGAAAGCACGTTAAGCCGTTGGTCCCGGCTGTCATTCGTGGATTTTTGACAGTCGTTACGAGTCGTCAGGAAGCTCGAAAGTCTGACAACCAGTCTTACCAAGGGGTATCGTAGTATAAATAAAACTGGATTGTGGAGGTCAGATAGGCAGTCGCTCCATGTAAAGTACTGATACTCAGTTTATTCGGTTAGACTGGAAGCTAACCCCAACATAGTTGGGAAAAGGCTAGGCAGATGATGAAATGTTATTGGGTTATACCATCAGGAATTTCTCAGTAACAGCTCGGAGTCTGGAATTGCGCCTGATGGCAATACCCTCGCCCACTATTACATAGATTTTAAAAAAATCTGATGTAATATGGGGGTACTATTATATAGGTACCTCAGGATAACTCTTCGGGGTTACAGGCATGATGTTAATTACAAACATTCTGAACTAATATTAAATGCTCCAATGAATAGGTATTAGCATTATTGACTACGTAAGTAATCTATATTCCGTTTGATCGTTATTACTAATTGATTATACATATATCGAAGCACGTTAGAACGTTTATTACCTATATTGCAATTGTTTCAGACCACGCGTTTGTATAATTAGACACGTGGAATACCTCAATTTTCCCACTAGACATAAATTAAACAAATTGGATTTTCATTCACTATTTTTGCGATATGCCTGCTAGGTTTTGTTTTAAATGTGTGTGTGTAAGTGAGGAAGGAGTGCGCGGACGCAGGTGCTTGGACGAAGGCGAGGCGCGGGGAGCGCGGGACGAAGCGTAGTCCACGATTTCAAAAAATAGAACATACATAAATACACAAACACAAACATACATTATACATTTTAGTCTGTGCTAAATAAATGTTTTTTCTTTCTTTCTTTCAAAACAAAAAACAAATACATACACACACAAACAAACAAACACAAACAAACAACAATAACAAACAAACACCGAAAGTCTGATAACCAATCTTACCAAGGGGTATCGTATTACCCAGGAACTGGGTTGTGGAGGTCAGATAGGCAGTCGCTCCATGTAAAATAGCTGCATCCGGTTAGACTGGAAGCTGACCCCAACATAGTTGGGAAAAGGCTAGGCAGATGATCGTACCTACAATTAGACAGAATTACTTTAAAATCTGCGTTTGAATCAATATTCACTTATGCAGATTTCTAAATGTGACATTACCTCGTCATTCTAATACTATTTCGTTAAGCGTTGTAATTAAGCTTCGAACAATTTTACTTTTTATTTGAGGAGGAGGCATTATTATTAATTTCCTTTGTTTGTTACAATCTCTTTTGTCTTGAAAGAAGATGTAAACTTCAGGAACTTAGTTCCAAGCACAAGCAAATAGCGTAATAACTGTGAAGAATACAAATTGTAGAACGTAATATTTTACTCATTATGTCATGGCTAGCTTAATAAACTGGTAGAAACTAAACTAAGTTCTTGTTTTTATTTTTTATTTTTCTTGTTTTGTATTTATTTATAGATCCAGATAGATGGTGATCCTGATGTGATATATTACCCAACAGTGGGTCTGTTGGGTAATAGGCCTCCCCTTTTTTCTGCCATACTTCCCGGTTTTGGAGGTCAGATAGCCTGGATAGGATGTGTAAGTGTATTATGACATAATACACTTACACATAAATTGTATGTGTGTGCATGTGTTACTAAACATCATCTGCCTAGCCTTTTCCCAACTATGTTGAGGTTGGCTTCCAGTCTAACTGGGTGCAGCTGAATACTAGTATTTTATATGGAGCGGCTGCCTATCTGACCTCCACAACCCAGCTACTGGGTAATACGATCCCGGGTACTTACCCCTTGGTAAGACTGGCTGTCCGATTTTCGGGTTTCTCACTACCCGTAACGACTGTCAAAGATCCATGAATGACAGCCGGGACCAACTGCTTAACGTGCTTTCCTAGGCACGGAGGGGTCTTGGTATGTATAGATGGTCACTCATCCACGGACCAACCGAGGCAAGCGTAGCTTAACCTGATCGATCGACCCCTGGGGCTGTTTTTACTTAACCACAAGCCCCTCGCATGTGTTACTAAACATTTTTGCTTACGAGGTGGGCCCGAGTTATAATCGATACCTTTTTTTTTTTCGGGGCGAAACCTTCAAAAGGCACCCGACCTCCGGGGCATGTGGGATTTTTACCTCACTAAAACCACCCCGGTGATCACCATCAACACACAGGGGTGTCCCGGTTCCTCTTAAAAAACCAATTCCGGAACCCGCTTGCGCAACGCCTGTAAGGCACATCCTCAACAATTTCATTGAAAATACTCGATGTAGTGATGACATTGTTTTATTATTAACTCTTGTCACCCAATTTTCTGTAGCTAATAACTTCATTAAATTCGCTTAGCATTAAATTTTAATCATCTTACAAAACATTGCGGAACTCGACAAGGGATTGAGAAAGTATTTGTAATTAGTTTAAATATAATAATAATAATAATTTATTTAAAATTCAAGTAAGATAGTACCTACTACACAAGACAGTACATACTAATATTATAAAGAGGAAAGATTTGTATTTTTGTGTGTATGTTTGTAATGAATAAACTCAAAAACTACTGTGCCGATTTCAAAAATTCTTTCACCATTGAAAAGCTACATTCACCCTGAGTGACATAGGTTATATTTATTGTAAAAATATAAAACAATGTCCACCCGTGCGAAGCCGGAACGGGCCGCTAGTCATAAATAAAAACATCATAAATGAGCTGTTACTAACAGAAATTCGACAAGACATTTGTGTCTGAACTACATAAACAAATATCTGTATTTCAGACAACAGCGCTCATCCCTATAAATATATATTTAAAAGTTTACAACTTCAAAGGACAGTGGGAAACAAATGTATAGGTCTGAGCCCACCCTTCAATAGTAGCATTTGATATACCGTTGCATAGGGCTTTTTAAGAGGGACATGAGCTACTAATAAAACTATGGTCAAATGTTAGTACTTTCGGAAATACGACGTCTTAAAGTCTATTCCCTAAAGTCTATTATCTCAGTGTAACATGTTCTTTATGGATATTTATAAGGTAGAATAATATAATATATCTATTTCATTTTAAAACAAAAAAAAAAATAGTATTCGTCCTGGAATGAATTGAATTCGGGCAGAGAGAGGAGCAGGTAGGGAGTTATGTAATGACTATACACGATACGGTTTTTTTTAAGACTGCCTCACACTAGGAATTGGTCCTGTATTGTGTGGGTGCGTTTAAAAACATTTATGCCCGGTTTACATTATTCCAGTCCAGCGATCGAATCCAGCGCTGGATTGCTTACTGGAAAAATGTAAACCGGCACTAGAATGCACTGAATCCAGTTAGCATTCCAGTCCAGTAACTGGATTGGAGGTCTACTTTTGAATCCAGTGCGACCAATCTAGTGCAACTGGAATAATGTAGACGGCCAATCCAGTGCCACTCCAGTGCGTAGCAAGAGTAATTTAACACGTTTGAATTATTTTCGAAACTGATCTCTTCTTGAAATCATTGTCACTGTAGTGTTCACACTTCAACAGCTTCTAAATAACTGGAATAATGTAGACGTTACAGATCCAGTCCAGCACTGGACTGGATTCTCGCTGGATCACTGGACTGGAATAATGTAAACCGGGCATTAAACTCACATACACAAACAGCCAGACCCGAAAAAATTACTTGTAGGTCATACAAATATTTTTTCCGTGCGGGAATCGAACCCGGGACACGCAGCGCAGCAGTCAATCGCTTAATCACTGCGCCAACCGTGCCGATCGATTTGAGTCTGGGTAATGTTTAAATGTTTATCTAATACTGACTTTTAACTTTAGTCGTAATATTAAGTTTTATTCTGCATAAAAATACCTATTCACTCGAAGTCGGTTAAAAACCATCTTAATGAATATTAAATATCATCATTTACTTATTTCTGCCATATAAATTTACTAGATGCGCCCCGCGGTTTCACCCGCATAAGTATCGATCTCGTGGGAATATTTGGATAAAAAGAATCCTATATGTTAATCCTGGTTATATTCCATCTGTGTGCTAAATTTCATCCAAATCCGTTCAGTAGTTTTTACGTGAAAGAGTAAGAAACATCCATCCATCCATACAAACTTTCACGTTTATAATATTATAGTAGGACATGAACATCCCGTACATGTAAATTCATATAATTATTATGAGGAGCATGTTAGTATAGTCTTGTTTTCATCTTATTATATTTTGTCAGATGTATGTCTATGTTTTAGAAACTCATTATGGAGAACCTTAGAATAATACGTTATTTCATGGAATTCATTGTTCTTAATTTTATGCGTAAAATAGGGTCCCTTGTTTCGCAAACAGAAATTTCATAGAATTTCGTTTCCCTGAAAATGTTTCATATAATATTTGGTCCTTGTATTTTTATTTCGAATATTATTGTTTCAAAGATGACTGTGATGATGTTGTACTTGAATGAAACATATTTCATAGAAACACAATTCAATGAATTTTTAATAACATTTTTTTGTTTAACAAAATTATCAAACAGTGGAATTATTTTTTAACGTATATTGTTTGTTCGGTGTAATTTTCCATGGTATTTTATTTCAATGAAAATGTATAAAAATAGGCGTTATGCTATCCATCATTTTAATTAAAATATTGTCTTATTTATTTATTTATTTATTTATCCATTTATTTCAGGCATCAAGGCCCATATAAACACATAAAATACAATATTTATACAACTTAAAAAAAAAAACAACAACAACAACTTAAAAAGTCAATATGTTGTGCTACAAAAGTTAATGACAGAAACGAATCGCTGCAAAACCTGACAACCAGTCTTACCAAGGGGTATCGTATTACCCAGTAACTGGGTTGTGGAGGTCAGATAGGCAGTCGCTCCATGTAAAATGCTAGTATTCAGCTGCATTCGGTTAGACTGGAAGCCAACCCCAACATAGGTGGGAAAGGCTAGGCAGATGATGATGATGAGATACTGTCCCAGTGCTGGGCAAATTTTCCCCATACTTTTTCATTCTATTTGGCCTGCTTCCTTTACAAACAACAGCGTCACCCCTGAGGAGAGTGAGAGGCAGTCGCAACAGCATTCTGAGTTACAGCAGACTCCACGTAGTCTTGTCTGCCCTACCCCTAGAGTGTATTTTAAATCCGCGTAGGCGCGGAGGGGCGAGGCGGCCCACAAGCCGAAGCTGAGGTGGTGAGCGTGAATACGCCATAATATATTTATTTATGGTTCATATTTCACGCCTAATTACTGGCAACTCTCATTATTAGTATCTGTGCGACACAAAATCCCTTCCGCTTTTCCTCTTCCTTCCGCAACCCTTATAATGCCTGAGCGAGAGCGAGAAAGAAGATTCCCAATGCGCAAACGGTGCCGCTATAAATCAAACCGCCAGTTTTTTAACCGCTATCGACGCTTGCGGGTCATAAATAAACCCCAAGTCGAAAGAACTCAAACTTCACTGCGAAAGACGAAGATTGTCATTAAACTGTGCAAGTGCGCGCTTTGTGTGTTGTGAAAAATGCGATCTCCCGTACGTGACATCCTGAACGCGCCGCCGCCACGTGGTTAAGGAGTCCTTCTCATCCAGTCTCCACCATAGCTCACCAGGCAGGTACCATTGTCATTTTCCCACACCTGCAGCACCTACTTGCATCATCGAACCGCCCCTCATACAGTCCACTAAAGAAAATTTCGATTTTCCCCAAAGGTTTTAAGCCGCCGCAACACTTACCTTATTCTAGGTGTAGTGGTTGCGAGCACCACTGTTGAGTGTTGAGCGTGCGGGTTCCGAGCTCGGGCAAAACGTTTTCTTTTGTTTTTCCATTTTGTATTCTTTAGTCGCAGCGCTTTATAATCTCTGACACGTCGATATTATCGTCGACATCTATGTAATGTATGAAAATACGCGCACGTAATAACGTTATCGTCGTGGGGAAAAGCATTTTCATATATTTCCATACGTTTTATTTTCTTGATGATCGATGGCCGGTGGAGCAGACGAGTCCTGGGGGTCGCTTGCCGGCAAGCGTAGTGTGAGACACCCCCTAGCTAGGTGGACAAACGAATTAAAGAAGGTGGCTGTGATAGACTGGGTGCGGAAGGCGGAAGATAGGGTATTGTGGCGCAGCCTGGAGAGGCCTATGTCCAGCAGTGGACTGCAATGGGTTGAGATGATTTATATTTCCCTGTGTTATCGCGATGCCATGGACGACTACGATAATATCGTCGAAATGATAAAATCGCACATTAGGTTCGCCCCATTTTACGAGGGACTTAAACCTAACTGGCAAAATGAGATGTACCTATCTATTTTTCTTCCTTATTTATACTATTTATATCGAGGGGCCCGTGGCTAAATAATAACAGCCGCACAGGTTGATCGGTCAGGTTAAGCTACGCTTGCCGCGGTTGGTCTGTGGATGGGTGACCATCTTTACATACCGAGACCCCTCCGTGCCTCGGAAAGCACGTTAAGCTGTTGGTCCCGGCTGTCATTCGTGGATCTTTGACAGTCGTTACGGGTAGTCAGAAGCTCGAAAGTCTGACAACCAGTCTTACCAAGGGGTATCGTATTACCCAGTAACTGGGTTGTGGAGGTCAGATAGGCAGTCGCTCCATGTAAAATACTGGTATTCAGCTGCATCCGGTTAGACTGGAAGCCGACCCCAACATAGTTGGGAAAAAGGCTAGGCAGATGATGATTTATACTATTTATATTATACTTTATTGTAAGTACACCATAAAAAACATAACAAAAAAAGAAATACACTACAAAACATACAATGGGCGGCCTTATCGCTTTCTGCGACCGGCAGGCAACCTTTTTATAAAACGTAAAGATAACAATAATGTTGCTAGTTACATATTCGACGCCATGAAAAGGGTATGTTTCTTTATATAGTGGCCATAGTGGCCCATAGGGGCCCATAGTGACCCATACAATAATACTAGACGAGCCACCGAGAATACACATTGGAAACGGTCACTCCATCGACTATATTTTGACTCGAATGACCGAGTAATAACGATAAAATGGTCGCGGTAGGTTTGATTGCCACACGAAGGAAGGAATCGGATTATCCGGCTATAATTGCTATAGTTATTGTATTTCACGAGCGCGCCTCAATCGTTACAATTTAAACCTTATGTTGATGACAAAAAGTCAAAGATTGTGATTCTCCCGACCGCGTCAAAAGACGGTCACGTTTCTGTTACATTGACAATGACATTTGAATAGTATTGTCTCGCTCACTCATACTGAAAATCGTATCTATTGTTTCATGCGGGATGTGCAAGCTCACTCTTCTTACTATGGACACTCGCGAATCTAAATTCGGTGAGGGCAAATCGAATTAAAACTTTGGAAAAGTCAAATGATGCGCGATCGTAATTTGCTACGACTATATCTACTACGGCGCTACGAATATGCTACGGCGCTACGAGTATGCTACGGCGTAGCTTGCATATAAGCCATGGCGTAGCTTGCGTAGTCGCTACTGCTGAATTATTTATAGTAGACCGTTTGTTTGCTGTACGATTTGCGACAGGGATACAGATTATGTGTGGGATGTTTGATAAACAAAGATGAATTTAAGAGATAAATTCTTATGGTGCCTGATTCAAAAAACATTGGACTGGAAAAGATTACCAACGGCAAATATTATTGTAACCCCTTATATTTCTCCTGTGCCGTTGCGTGTTTATTTGCATACGTGTAAAAACACAAATCCCCTAAAAAAATATCTGTGGTCCCTACAAATATTTATAAAGCAATGAAAATTGCAAGCAGCAAAGTTTTATTAGATTTTTCCACTACGAATATTGAACCCTTGGTACAAGTGTCGGTTTCGAATTGCCTGATAAATATAAATAGATTTGTTCAATGTCACACTTAAGTTAAGGCAACTTGAGTGGTAAGAATATCCTTTTTATTTTGTTTTTTATGAATTATTATATCGAGAGTATAACTATACTAGTGGTACTTTTTTGTTGTTGGGCTGTTAGCCGTTTAGCTAATGTGTGGTTAAAGAAAAAAGGAAGAAAAATGTGGCTGTGAGCACTAAAAACTTACGACTAGAGCGATGTACGAGTATACGAGATTCAGCGCTCCATATACGCGATTCAGCTTCACAGACCGAAAGAAACCGAGTATACCCAATTCAGCGCTGAGTATATCCGATTCAGCGCTCGTTATACGTGATTCAGCGCTCATTATACGCGATTCAGCGCTCGTTATACGCAATTCAGCGTCACCGAACGACTGAAGCGTAGTATACACGATTCGAAAAACACATTTTGCAAAAATTTGACCATCAGTTACTATTTTTAACAATTGGTTGAGTACTGCGGATCAAAAAACCGGCCCTTAGTAAAACAAAACAAATATATGAAAGGAAGAAAGAAGAAACAAAATACATTTATAAAAACATTTCTTAACCGTTTTCGTTAAGTTAAAAGAAACTCATTCTATCATCTATTTAGATCTAGGGACAGATTCTATGCTGTTATCGCAATTCCGTTTCGAACGCTTTACAAAACGAGTGTTTCCTTCCATCTCCATTTTCTTAGCGTAAACAATTGCTACACCCGATATTCCAAGCAAGTTTACAGTCAGTTAGTGGTCTTACTACGTGTATTCGATATACTTCCCTGATTAGAGCACCGATTTAAATATATGTAGAATATGATCTTTTTACTTTTATTAATTTGTAAAAGTTAAAGACAAATTAAAAACTATAAAACGACAACTTGTAAATGTCAGAATTAAAACTTTCCGTGCAAAATTGTCGGATCAGGTGAGGATTTGTATAGGAAGTCAAATTAGTTAGGTAGTCATGTTTGGCTTTTAGTTAGAGCATGGTACGAAACTATCAGTCAGCGAATACGACCCGCACTTGGCTGTTATAAAAACTACGGAACCCTACACTGCGCGTGCCCGACACGCACTTGACCGGTTTTTGTTAATCGCGTGGGACAGGTGCCTTAAAGACTGATTTACATTTGCATAAGTTTAATAGCGAGTTGACGTCTACACGCGACACCTCACAATGAAAATCTTCGCCACTTTTGTACTGATGTTTGAACACAACTAAGTTGATAGTCGGTACTTAACCGAATCAGCCAGCGCGGGCAAAGCCACGAGCAATAGCTAGTTATTTATAGTTATTGGTTTCAATCCGTTTTTATTTGACTGTACTTTATAATATGTGCGAGCGAGTTGACGACAAAAAAATAGGTAAAATCGAAAGGTGTCACTCTCGCCAGTTGACGAACAAATCGTTACTTGAACTTGACTCGTTACTTAACCAATATAAATGTAAATCAGCCATTAGGTATATTAAAATCTTAACTATCTGAAACCTGGCATCCTGTGGGCTGCCTCTGGTTTGCGTACCTAATTCGATCGAAAATCGTAAACTAAACGATACTATTGGTATCATCGGTAATTGCTAAACTGGGCCCATAATTAGAAAGACTATATTCTTCTTTTATTTAGTGATTTTTTTTTTATAGGTTTATATTATTTAACACATTAAATTAAAATAAATAAAACCTAATAATAAAGAAAATGCCACGAAGTAAATAAGTAGAACGAAGACTATAAGAAAAAAAGTTATTGTTAACTTAAATATTTTCAATAGACTTCATTGCAGCAACATTACCGTTGCATAAGTTACGCAATAAAAAACATTCATCAGAAAAATCTTACTGCTATTTTTATTTTCCTCGGGAAATTCGTTCTTTAGAAAAAAACTCAGCCATGAGTGGTTACTCAATCGCGAGCTCCCCGCCTCCAGTTCCTCAGCGCTATTAATTTGTTTTCCTCCCTAACTGTTTTCCTAGGAAACTCCCGATTTATCTCACTGTAAACAAAGAAGCCGCCTTGTTTCGATTTAACTTTTCAAATGAAACGATCCTGAACATTGATTACAGAAATCAGTGTTCAGGATCGTTTCATTTGTGTTTTGGTATGATTGCTTGAAATAGTTTTATTTGAATAATTATTCTGTCTCCTTTTTTTTGTGGATGGGAAATCATCAAATGACCCCTCCCGCTCTGGGTGGAGTGGAAGGGAGTGTCAGACTCTTACTGACTAAAACCCACCCGTGTTCCTACCTTCCTTCATGTTCCTGGGCAGCGGTAACCCTTTCGGACGATCCCGCTACCCTGGCAGGTTTATTCTGTCTCCTTGGAATTCCTTCACAATTTCGTCTAGGTACGTTGATTTAATGTTCAGTTCTTCACACAAATTAATATTAGGTATATTAATTTTACACGATATATTATGTAGAGACCATTCTCAAATGATAAATAAATAAATAACTCAAACTCAAATAATTTAATTTAACTAAACCAATTACAGGCACTTTTGAACTATCAAAGGGTCGGTTAGTCAGAAAGATGAAGCTAGTTGCCCATTCCAAAGCGTAGGTACCTTCAGAAGAACGGGCAAGAAACTCCACGGACATTCCTTTAAATCATAAGATTGTTACAAAATATTTGATTACATCATTCGTGCTGAGAACAAAATCAAAATCAATCAAAATCAAAAGTCATTTATTCAAATTAGGCCGAGAATCAGCACTTTTCGAACGTCAAAATTACAAAAGACAGTCCCCCAAAAAAGTCCCCCAGAAGAAGAAGTGGCGCAACAAACTCCCCAGCAGCACAGCTGTCTGTTCAGTTAGAATATAGTTGCATGTATACAATACTAGGAACAATGTAGAAAGACGTGCACATTACGGGCGGGACGGGCGGCATGTAACGTAACATGGTATCATGCCTGTGTGCCCCGAGGGGGTAGGCAGAGGTGTTCCTATAGAACACCCATATTTCGCCAGTTATGTTTTAAGTCCCACGTGACAGGGGGCGTGGCTAAATAATAACAGCCGCACAGGTCGATCGGTCAGGTTAAGCTACGTTTGCCGCGGTTGGTCTGTGGATGGGTGACCATCTTTACATACCGAGATTCCTCTGCCTCGGAAAGCACGTTAAGCCGTTGGTCCCGGCTGTCATTCGTGGATCTTTGACAGTCGTTACGGGTAGTCGGACGCCCGAAAGTCTGACAACCAGTCTTACCAAGGGGTATCGTATTACCCAGCAACTGGGTTGTGGAGGTCAGATAGGCAGTCGCTCCATATAAAATACTGGTATTCAGCTGCATCCGGTTAGACTGGAAGCCGCCCCAACATAGTTGGGAAAAGGCTAGGCAGATGATGATGATGATGATGTGACACCCCCAAGGCTATTGTCTCAAGCGGACAAAAATCCAGACTCCAGGCTGCGATTGAGAAATTCCAGTTAGAAAAACCCAATAACACTTTACCCGACCTGGGAATTAAACCCAGGACCTCATACTCAGTAGTACCGCTTGTGGCCGCTAGACCAACGAGGCAGATTCCGAGTAAATATGGAAATAATTGAAAATTTGTTCACAATATTTCGTTCCTAACGCACACATTTCACCTGTGAAGTCCCATCTTATAGCTTAATCGGCCTATAATGTTCCCACTGCTGGGACACAGGCCTCCTCTCTGTGGGAGAGGGAGTGGGGTGAAGTTCAACACCCGGCCCCAGTGCAGGTTGGTATATGTCACATGTCTTAAAATTTTTGGTTCTAGGATATGCCGGTCTCCTCACGATGTTTTCATTCACCGTTTTGAGAGCACTGGTGACTAAATAATTTGTACAAAGTAAAGCGCCTTTCTGGGTTCTAACATACAACATGTAGGTCACCCCTGGACCACCACTGTCCTAAGTATCCATGCATATCCATCTAAAAGGTCATATTTTTTATGTTATTTGGTGGCATGAAGGCATTCCACTTGATGTTATGAAGTCACCATCGCCTGAGGACATTTTGCAACATGATTTTAAAGTTTCAACATAAAACATACTAATAAAATTTGAAAGCATGAGCCAATACTTTATAAAATGTTATATCCGGCACGTGGTAAAAGTCTAGCAAAAGCAATGTTTACAGTACAGACTCCCACATAAAAGCTATTTCACAGTTTTTCCTAGGAATATTAGAGCAGGATGTTATTTGCCTCAATATTTTAATATTTTTGAAGCGTCCTCACGAAACGTTGTAATAATTCAGAATTTGATCGTCTGAATTTAAATATTTAGCCAAAAAATATAACAACCGTCTTCCGAAATTAAAGTTGTTTTTCACGTTCCAGCGTGTTTTTTTTTTTTTTTTTGGAAGTCGTTTGTTATTTTTTGTTTTTCACTTTTTTATCGTGGTTTATACTACTATGTAAATAACAGGGACAGGAAGTTATTATTATACATCATCAACATACACCAAGTAGAAAACACATGTATTAAGTACTGAAGCTAACTCAAAAACCACTCATGAGAACTTGACCAGTGAACCAACTTTACGAGTATATTATACCATCCCCAGCAGTCTCGACATTCATAGCGATCGCTTTACGACCGAATTCGGTCGCAAAGTCCTGTCACTTTATACATTTCACCAGTTAAGTCGGGACTTTGCGACCGAATTCGGTCGTAAAGCGATCGCTATGAATGTCGAGACTGCTGGGGCTGGGAACCACCCAAACAAAGAAAGATTTTTTAAAATCACACTAATATTATAAACGCGAAATTTTGTATGGATGGATGGATGGATGTTTGTTACTCTTTCACGCCAAAACTCCTTAACGGATTTGGGTGAAATTTGGTACACAGATAGTTTATAACCAGGATTAACACATAGAATACTTTAAATTCCGATATTTCCACGGGATCGAAACTTATGCGGGTGAAACTGCGGGGCGCAGCTAGTCGGTTCATAAATGACCAAGTTCTGAGGTAAGAAAAAAATAAATAAATACAACCAATTTGAGAACCTCTTCTCCTTCCTTTATAAAGGCTCCTATTTTATTCCATAGTATGTGGCAAACACATGCATGCGTACTGCGTGGCTGTCACATAATATTTATTTATGTATTCATCCAACTTAAGCCAACGTAAATATTATTGCGAACACGTTTTCAATTATTTCCATATTTACTCGGAGTCCACCTCGTTGATCTAGCGGCCACAAGCGGTACTACTGAGTATGAGGTCCTGGGTTTAATTCCCAGGTTGGACAAAGTGTTATTGGGTTATTCTAACTGGAATTTCTCAGTCGCAGACTGGAGTCTGGATTTGTGTCCTGTTGGTGGCAATAGACCCTATTACACTGTACTTAAACATAACTAAGAGCAGTGGTAGCCTAGTGCTACCAGCCGCGACTTGCGAGTTGTAGGTTCGAACCCAGACAGGCGCTTTACTTTGTGTAAATTTTTTCATCACCAAGGTGAAGGAATACATCGTGAGGAAACCGGCATGTCCTAGAACCAAAAAATTCGAAGACATGTGACATCTACCAACCCGCAGTGGGCCCGCGTGGTGGATTAAGGCCCACTCTCTCTCACAGAGAGGAGGCCTGTGTCCCAGCAGTGGGAACATTTTAGGCTGATTATGTTAAAAGATAACTGGCGAAATATAGGTTTACTTTATAGGTACAGTCACGAGCACCAATATGTCAACACTTGGCAACATTCAATTACGATTGTTTCGTGAAATAACGCATGCAACGTTGAAATACGACATGGTCGCCCTAATTAACTCAAGACAATGTTCATGTTCTTTCTCCAGAATTAGCTTAGGTACTGACAGGTTATTGTTATTAGTATTAACTCACTTATTTATTTCACATCGATGGTCCTAGTTCATCATCTTTGACTGCAAGTGACAGCTATGTGACGAACCCAGCAATGCATAAATATGTAAGCTGTCGCGCCCTTTATGCGTGGAGGCTTTTATTTAGGTGTGAGTTTTTATTTTTATTTTAATTATTGTTTAGGTTGAGTACATATAGTTTTTATTATATTTGTTGGTATATTGGCGTGGCTAGCTGACATATGGCAAATAATTTAAGCTTCTTGTAATGTTCATTACTGAACATAGGTTCCTAGTATTGTATACATGCAACTATATTCTAACTAAACAGACAGCTGTGCTGCTGGGGAGTTTGTTGCGCCACTTCTTCTTCCCAGCGATAGCACTAGGAAGTGGTGAAGGGCGGGCGTTTTTGGGGGACTGTCTTTTGTGATTTTGACGTTCGAAAAGTGCTGATTCTCAGCCTAATTTGAATAAATGACTTTTGATTTTGATTTTGACACATTACATAAACCTATGGGTTCGAAAATGCTATGTTTCAACATAAAATTTTATTAAAAAATAAAGGAGTAAATTGCTTTTGAATAAAGCCGAGTGTATACATACTTTTGCTCGTGACTGTACACCTTTCCCTAACCCTTACGTTACTCAGGATCAAAGAAAAACAAAATGGCAGCTCCCCTCCCCACACTCGATGGAGGAAAACCTAAAGTAAACCGAAATATTGAAACTATATCTTCTGCTTTTGTTTCTGCAAAGAGGCTTCAGAGGTTTGTGATCTTTTCCGTGTTGTAAAAATACTAGATAAGGAAAAGTCAGAGTTCCATATTTTGCCCCCACTTCCCCGCGCCATGTATCAAAAGATAACTGTCATAAATTACCATCTTCTATATATATAAAATTCAAAGTCCTGACTGACTGACTGACTGATATATCAACGCACAGCCTAAACCGCTGGTCCTAGAGACATGAAATTTGGAGTGTATTCTTCGTGAAGAGTAGGTATTCACTAAGAAAGGGTTTTTCAAAATTCCACCCCTAAGAGGAAGAAATGGGGGATTTTCGTTTGTATGAAAAATCTTATTCCTTGAGTTAATAAACTTAAAACTTGGCACGAATACTTATCTAAGTAAGTTATGAAGATTGCCAGTTTTTGTTTTTCTAAACTATTCTTTAAAAGGGGATTGGGGGGTTTCAAAGTTTGTATGAAAGAATTTTAGCGCGCGATCCGATTTACTCGAAACTCAGTATTTATTCCTAGGATTGAAAGTAAAGAATAATGCATATCAGGGTTTTTCAAAAATCTACGTCTGACGGGCTGAAAATGGGTAGTCAGTTTTACAGGGGAGGATTTTACAGCGTGGCTTGATTAACTCGAAAATTGGTATAAATAATCTTTGACTCAAGTCATGAATACATCCCAAACGATTTTTTTAAACTCCACCCCTGTGGGGGTGAAAAGTTGGGATACAGTTAATATGAAAAATCTTATTCATTAGGTTATTAAACTTGAAAATTGGCAAGAATACTGTTTAAAAATAAGTTTATCGTTATAAGTTTTTCAAAACTACCTCTCAAAGGGGAAATGGGTGTTGAAGTTTTTGTGGAAGAATTTGAATGCGCGGTCCGATTGACTCGAAACTCAGTGTTTATAACGGGTGATTTTTTAAGCGTAGTTTTTTTTAAAGTCGAATAAAACACCCAATATGCATCATATATTCAAATTTTTTATTGTAATTGATAACTTGGCCTTTGCCATTTACATTTTAAAGATAACTTCATGTAAATGTTGTCTACGGCTCTAAAAGGCGGCTCGCAAAATATTCTATTTAACGTACATTTCTTATAATAGGCTAATTATGTATATTATTATAATCATCCTTTATTGTTCCTACTATTAGGCCTCCTCTCTTTGAGAGGGAGTGGGCCATAATCCACCACCCGGGCCCAGTGCAGGTTTATGGATGTCACATGTTTTCGAATTTTTGGTTATAAGACGTGCCGGTTTCCTCACGATGTTTTCCTTCACCGTTAGAATAGTGGTGATGATACACAAAGTAAAGTACCTGTCTGGGTTCGAAGTCACGACCTACAACTCGTCAGTTGGGGCCGATACCACTCGACCACCAGTGCTCTCGTCAATCGCTCAACCAGTGGCGTAACTTTGCCCTTTGGGGCCCGTGGCAAATTCATGAGATAGGGTCCTCCCTAATTTAAAGAAGCTCAACCAACGTTATAATTTTTTTTTTTACTGGCTCTTCGTTCGCGTATATTTCGTAATTTCCCCTACAAAATTGAATACCTGACTGCTTCGTTGGTGTAGTGGTCGAAAAAAGTTTGCATTTCCTATCTATAATATGAATGTATTTACAAAAAAAAAAAAAATGTATATAAGTAGTTTATCAGCCATCTTGTTACCATAACACAAGCATTAGGGTTGCTTAGCTTGGGACTAGATGGCGCTGTGTGAAATGTCCAGGGATATTATTATTATTATTATTTCTATACTTATGTTAGGATCCTCCTGTGCTGATGGCGCTCTGAGGCCGGGGCCCCCTCCGACAGGAAGCCCGTGGCATTTTGCCACTCCTGCCATCCTATTGTTACGCCACTGCGCTCAACGTCAATTACTTTTAGGTAATAATCGCTTTTAAAATAGCTTTGCTTGTAGGTAATAACAGGTCCTATGAAACCTGCAAAAACGCCTACTCAGGCCATTCATTTTCCCAAACCCCACTTTAAGTAGGCTCAACATGTGTGCTTTACAATCTAAAGGTCGACGAGACAAGTTTTTGCGAACATGTGGTGTACAGCAATATTGCCCTTTATTTCTTTGAAATAAAGACTAAAGTTTTTTGCAGCTGTTAAAGTAAACTGTTAGTGAGGTGTAGGGATCAAGTGTTGTCTCCAGTGGGATTATTTCTCTAAGTTGTAAAAAAGGATGAACTGTATGTGGACTCCATTGTTCGTACTGACGACGGTTGCCTAATGTGCATTAATATTATTATATTACTAGCTTCTGCCCGCGGCTTCGCCCGCGTGGATGTCGGAAATTATCCCACGGGAACGTGCTAACAGGATAAAATGTACCTATGTGCTTCCCCAGAATGCCATCTATCTCGCAGGCCCTTTGTGGCTAATTACAATAGAAAACTAATTGTGTCTCATTAGTGGTGATTAAGAGGGTACCTATATGATATCTTTACCTAAGTACCTACCTAATTTAAAAAAACTCAATAACAGAAAATTAAATACCTACCTACATAAATAAACCTATTTCTGATGATAACTAATCTAAACTCAATAAATAAGCAAAATCCCTAAAAACTAATATCTATACGAATGACTAATCCTACCTAACAGTATTATAAAATAACCTACGGTCACTACGTACAGTATCAAATATACTACCTATACTTTAAAATTAAAATCTATACCTACAACTTACATAAAAATAAACCTAAATAACTCTAAAAACTAAAAGGAATAAAAATAAACTCCATTGCGGGTGACTTAACCTACGACAAACTTATTATTTGCGGTTGGTGCAGTAATCGGGTCTAGGGATCGGACCGCAAAATTAAGTTTGTTTTTTATTGTATGTACTTTTCCGGGATAAAAAGTACCCAGTGTGGTGCCCAGGATATTAAAGAATAATTATACCAAGTTTCAACGTAATCGAACCGGTAGTTTTTGCGTGATGCCTGAACAAACAGACAGACAGACAGACAGACAGACAGACAGACAGACCGACAGACAGACAGACAAAAATTTTTTTAATCACATTTTTGGGTTCGGTGTCGGTCTAGTAACACCCCCTGCCATTTATTTTTTTGATATTTTCAATGTACAGAATTTTCACTTCTACAGATTTATTATAAGTATAGATATAGATATCGAGGTTGGTCCGTGGATGGGTGACGATCTTTACATACGATACCCATCCCTGCCTCGGAAAGCACGTTAAGCCTTTATTCTCAGCTGTCATTCGTGGATCTTTGACAGTCGTTACGGGACGTCAGTAGTCCGAAAGTCTGACAACCAGTATACCAAGGGTTATCAGGGTAAAAATTGTCAACCATTTTATTGAAAAGCTGGCACGAGTCACTTCTTTATAATACGAGCTTATAATTAAGAAATTGTATTAAACTGAACATTTCAAAGAAATCGGTGAATTATATTGTGCTTTCAATCTATACATATAATAAAACAGTAACGAAAGAAAAACTGTACATTGAGAATTTTCGAGAAAAAATAAGTGGCTTTTGTTAGAAAAACGTAACTGATGACAAAAAGTGACTTTTTAGAATTTTTGTCTGTTTGTCTGTTTGTCTGTGTGTATGGTACGGCTTCACGCCAAAACTACTGGATAGATTGAATTGAAATTCAGCAAAAATGTTCTTTGTAAACCAAGGAAGGCTTTAGGCTACATATTATCACGCCGTATGTTACGGGAGGTTAAGCAATATTGATTTTAAAAAGTTTTTGTTCGAAATTGAATGCACAAAATAATTTAATGCACAAAATGACATGTTATTTATTTAGTTAATAATAATTTAACTCTGGGAACATAATAATCACGCTATTTTTATAAAGGAGCGGGGCAGTAATATTATAAATTGCAAGGGAACAGCTATTTCAACAATATGTCAACGGGAAATTTAGCGGTAAGGTTAGGCGACCGTTTACCGCACTAAATGGTGCGAGTTCAAATCTCATACAAATTTTTTTTTGCCATCATGTTTTAAACAATCGTAAAATTTTTTTTTTTTAGTTTTTGCATTTTTTATGAGCATTGGGAACGATACTGTTATGAAATCTGAGAACTTTACATGCCCTATCTAATTGTATGAAGAGTTTCACACCAATAATACTAAACAGATTGGTGGTACAACAAGCTACACTATCATGAAGTCAAGTCAAACTTTTGGTTCTAAGTTATATCTTACCAAGCACATTTGTTGTAGGTAATTGATTTAAGTATGTAATTCTAAGTTTTGTTCCTTGCTGCTGTTACCATATTTTTTTTAATGCAAAAATAATGTAGGTGTCTGTTAAATTAACCACAATTTAGTTTTATTCATAATTTAATTAATTTGGGTAAATGATATTACGGTAGTTTCCGTTTTCTAACTGTATGGCGTTGGCGTCGAGTTAGATCGCGCTATGGTTTCGTTCCCAAAAAGTGATGTTATAGACGTGCCAATGTGCCGCTCTCATCCTATAGAAACGAGGGTTACCTTTGTTGCCTGTGTTGGTTGATGTGTTTAATTTTCCTGCGAATAATAATTATTTTTCTACTAACTAGCAATTCTTACGTACTTATTCGATTATTTTTCATTGATTTGAATATCGTTAGTATCGGATTAAGAAGGAATTTTAGCTATGCCTTTTAGAAAAATATCAAATCTGTCTCTAAACTCAAGGGTTTCTAAGATGCACAGGTTAGTTCGATCTCTCGAAACCGACGCAGAGCGTGAACAACGGCTAGATGCTAACCGTGAGCGTAATGCACTAAGTTTGTGTTGTGTGGAACAACGAGAAATGCGTTTAGCTATCGACCGGGATCGTCATTCTTTGTCTCACGCATCCGAAACGGTTACACAGAGCGATCAGAGGTTGAGTCTTCAGAATATCCGCTTTGAGACTGCTCGATCACTTGAGAGCAGTCAGGAGCGTGAGATACGACTTGCGCGTGACCGAGAGTGTCATTCTTTATCTCGCGCTTCCGAAACAGATACAGAGAGAGAGCAGAGATTAAGTCTTCCACTTTTCCGCACTGAGACTGCTCGGTCGCTCGAGAACAGTCAGGAGCGCAATACACGCCAAGCAAGCGATCGCGAGCGCCACGCAGTATCTCGCGCTTCGGAGACTTACACGCAGAGTGACTCGCGTTTAAGCTCCCAGCGTATTCGCACTGCCACATCTCGATCACTTGAGAATCCTGAAGAGCATGAGACGCGCCTTAGTGCAGACCGCTCACAGCATGCTCTAGCTCGGTCTTTGGAGACAGGCGAGCAGCGCGAGCAACGCAACGCACTTGCTCGGCAAAGATATCACGACATGCGTGTTGAGGTGTCTGTTCATTCCACGCAACAACGTGAGCGGATTCAAGAAATTCGGGCAAGTCAGTCGAACAGCGTGTGGCCCAAATTGATCTAGACCGTATAAGTCGCAATCTTCGCAATTCATCCTCATCTGATACTGAGTCTATGGTTTATGGTCCTGAAGAGCAACCGTGGAACAATAAAGAAAGGAGCGCGTTTTCCTATAACCCATTTATTAATTACATCGAACACGGAGACATTGGCACCATTTCTGAGGTGTGTGCACACTGTCACGCGCGTAAGTGGAAGGGAGAGACCAAGGGAATGTGTTGTGCGTCTGGAAAGTTACGACTAAACTCTATGCAAGAACTACCGGAGGTCTTACGAGTTCTTTTGAATGGCGAGCATCCCAAGTCCAACCATTTCTTAAGCAATATTCGAGCCTACAACAGTGCTTTTCAGATGACTTCATTTGGAGCTCAACAAGTCACTAAATCTAGATTCATGCCGACTTTTTACAAAAATGAAAGATCTGGAACGTCTCGAATCGTCTCGCGCATCACGCTGTTTTCCCGTCCCCGGGCTCTTAGAATTCGACATCAGACGTTTCAGGATCTTCGATTTTGACGACCTCGTTGTCGCTGGCATAAGCAACAGGATCCGCGTACGAAGTCGCGGGCAGAAGCTAGTATATATATAAAATTCAAAGTCCTGACTGACTGACTGACTGATATATCAACGCACAGCCTAAACCGCTGGTCCTAGAGACATGAAATTTGGAGGGTGTGTTCTTCGTGAAGAGTAGGTATCCATTAAGAAAGGATTTTTCGAAATTCCACCCCTAAGAGGGTGAAATGGGGGGATTTCGTTTGTATGAAAAATCTTATTCCTTGAATTAATAAACTTGAAACTTGGCAAGAATACTTACCTAAATAAATTATGAAGATTGCCAGTTTTTTTTTTCTAAACTACCCCCTAACAATGGATTAGGGGGTTTCAAATTTTGTATGGAAGAATTTTAGCTCGCGGTCCGATTTACTCGAAACTCAGTATTTATACCTAAGATTGAAAATAAAGAATAATGTGTATCAGGGTTTTTCGAAAATCTACCCCTGACGGGTTGAAAAGGGGTAGTCAATTTTACAGGGGACGATTTTACAGCGTAGCTTGATTAACTCGAAAATTGGTATAAATAATCTTTGTGTCAAGTTATGAACACATCTCAAACGATTTATCAAAATTGTGGAATTTTGATAAATCGTTTGAGATGTGTTAAAGATAGATAGAGATAGGGGTGGCCCTATGGGGGTGAAAAGTGGGGATACAGTTTATATGAAAAATCTTATTCTATTTGTTAATAAATTTGAAAATTGGCAAGAATACTTGCCTACGTAAGTAATAAACTTTATCATTATATGTTTTTCAAAACTACCCCCCAAAGGGGGATATATTGGTGTTAAAGTTTGTGTGGAAGAATTTGAATGCGCGATCCGATTAACTCGAAACTCAGTATTAATACTTTTGACAAGAAAGTAACGATGATAAGTTTTTGGGTCTTTCGATAATCGACCGCTGACGGGGCAAAAAGGGGTAATTAATTTTTTAAGGGGCGTATTTTACTACGTGGCTTGATTAACTCAAAAATTGGTATACAACAGCTTTGTGTGAAATTATGGAAACATCCAATATTTTTTTTTTTGTCTTCTTACGCCAGTGGGGTGAAAAGACGGGATACAGTTAATATGAAAAATCTTTTTCCTTTGGTTAATAAACTTGATACTTGGCAATATTTGCCTCATTAATTAATACAGATGGTCACTTTTAGTTTAAAAAAAATTCTCACAGAGTCTTCAGGAGGTGAAAAAGTTAATATGTAAGAAAAAATATTAAACTACTCGGACGAATTAACTCGAAACTCGATACCAATACTTAAAACAAAAAGTATGTGTTTTAAGGGTTTTTCAAAAAGGTTTAGTAGGTGTTTTAAGGGTTTTCCAAAAAGGGTTAGGGTTTTCGTCTCTTACCGGGGTGGAAAATAGCATTAAAGTTTAAGGGATGGATTTTACTGCTTGCTTCCATTAACTCTAAATGGGTATAAATAATCTTTAAGTCATACAATGGGAACATATCAAACGTTTTTTTTTAAAACAAAGCCTATGTCGTGGTAAAAGGGGACGACAAAGTTTATTTCAAAAATCTTATTCATTTGATCTGTAAACTTTAAAATTAAACCGAATTAAATAAATAAATGATAAAGATCGTAAACAGAAATTTTTAGAGTAAAGTACGATAAAATTGCCTGCCAGCAGATGCCAAAGAGATAGTCATCCTGGGGAAGGACATACTTCTTATCCTTCCCGACATCCACGCGGGCGAAGCCGCGGGCAGAAGCTAGTATTTAATATAATAATGTTTAGGGATTTTGTAGAATTACTTGGTACATCAGAAAATATATATATTAATACTTTTTTTCGTTATTTCATTACTTTTAAGCGACTTCATTGAATTATCATTAGTTTTAAATCTATTTAAAAACCGTCAATGCTAATGATAATTCAATGAAGTCGCATTCACAACGTCGTCGATATACCTGCCAGCCTATATCGACGACGTTGTGAATGCCGCAGGAACCCGTTGGACGCGAGAAGCACAGAACCGGTCAAGTGGAGGTGGTTGGGGGAGGCCTATGTCCAGCAGTGGACGTCTTTCGGCTGAAATGGTGATGATGATGAGGGATATCGACGCGTAACCATGGATTTAATACATGTTTCTGGATTCCCATGCGTTGAAAGTTTTCGTCGTTTAATAAATACGAGTACTTTGTATGATTTATTTCATCACCACTGCTCTCAAAAACGGTGAAGGAAAACGTCGTGAAGAAAACGGTCCGCCCTAGAACCAAAATACGAAGACATGTGTGACAACTACCAACCCGCACCGAGTCTGCGTGGTAGATTACGGCCTACTGTCTCTCACAGAGAAGACGCCTGTGTCCCAGCAGTGGGAACATTATAGGCTGATTATGATCGTGATGATACTACGTTGTTACTTTGTTACAGTACTAGAATTTATTGAAACAATTACACATTTATACAGGTACAATTCCAGGCATTATCTCTGGCTTTTGGATTAATTTCGTTCCGTTTCAGATTTTATTCCACTTGCGAGATTATCGAAAACCGATACTAGTGCCGTGATTGAATGCCCTCGTGCGGACATAGCTTAAGAGTTAATCTATTCCTCTAAATGAAACAATGTCGTGATGTACGTTCAAGGAGCGTTAGTGTAAAGCAATTTCCAAACAAATTCCGTTCCCTCATAACCAGAGATCGGAGTAGGTAGATTGAATTGGGGTCATTGATCCGAAACGTATATATTAATATGGACATTCCTCTGGATTTTTGGAATTGTTTGATTATTAAAAAAAAAAACAGAACTTAGGTAGGAATTGTATTAAAATGAGCAATATTATATTGTTCATAATTTTTTTAAACGTTATCCAGTCACGATTTGACATAACCCAACGACCAATCAGAGCAAAGGATCATGGGTGGTGCACTAACCGGTTATCAAAACAATGCGTACGCCCGGCGACGATACCAGGTAGCTCACTCGTTCCTTTAAATGAATTGAGTAGTAATAATATCACTACCAACATTAACAATATTTAACTGGATCCGGAAACACCGGAATTACTTTCCGGGAAAATGACTTATCCATGTTATTCTTTCTGTGAACATCTATGATACAAGTACCAAAAATCAATCTACCTACTCCGACTGCTCATAACTGATGCATGTCATGGTGATGTTCATTCAAAATGTTTGCAATGACGTCAATCAATCTAGCCTTTTCCCAGCTATGTAATACCAGTATTTTATTTGAAGCGACTGCCTATCGGACCTCCACAATCCAGTCACTGGATAGCGCGGTACCCCTTGGTAAGACTGATTGTCAGACTTTCGGGCTTCTGACGACCCGTAATGACTATCAAAGATCCAAGATTGACAGCCGGGACCAATGGCTTAACGTGTATTCCGAGGCACGAAGGGGTCTTGGTATGTAAAGATAGTCACCCATCCACGGACCGACCGCGGCAAGCGTAGCTTAACCTGATCGATCAACCCGTGCGGCTGTTAGGTTAGGTTAAAAAAAATTTGATAAAAACTAAGTATTGTTTTCTCGTTTGTTCACAGATCGGTTGGAAGTACACAAATGCTTGGCTGGTGGGCAACCTGATGTGCAAGCTGCTACTTGTGTTGCGAGCATTCGGACTGTACCTGTCTTCAAACGTGCTTGTCTGCATCTCTGTGGACAGGTTAGTAACTTTTTATAAGCACTACAAGGACTGTCTCTAAATCTTTGAAAACGACCTTCACCGCGGCTAAGTATCATAAAAAAAAAACATATTGTATTACTACATTTTTGTTACTTACTAACATAGTTTATAAGAGTGTGTATTACCACTGAGTAACTAATAGTACTGTTTTATTAACATCTTAATATGGATCAAAGTTTGAAGTAAAGTATTTTTTATTTATTTATTTAATAGGTTCTAAACGTATTAAGAACGCGATACAGCGGAACAAGGGTTCCAAGGTCATTGCAAGAGATCTGTCTATAGGGAAAAGCCAGTTTACGAACCTGAAGACCAATGATGGCAGAATCGTATCTATGTAGTCTCAAGTAATTACTAAATATATCATGTAATTAAGGCACAAATCATACAGATTACGTTTGACTCTAGTCAGAAGCAAAACCACATCCGATGTTACATTGCTACTAAATATTTATTTATTTATTGAAACTTTATGCACCAGTAAAAAAAATACTGTACAAACTTAATACCTGAGGCAATTTATACCAATCACAAAAAAAAAAATGCCTTTTAGTTGGCTTTTTTGTCACAGGTGTGTAAATTATTCGTGCGAACTCGAATTGGTGAAGACCAATGATGGTAAAATCTTTAGAGTCACACGTAATTACTAATTATGTCATGTAATTAAGGCATAACTCATACAGCTTGCGTGTGAATCTGGTTATACGCAAAATCACAACCGATGTGACATTGCTACTAAATATGTCACGTTAATACCTTTTAGTTGGCGTTATTGTCATAGTTTGGTAAATCTTTGTGGGAACTCGAATCTTGGCGCGACGATCTGTATCGCAGATCTGTCTCAACCTCTATCAAGGTTGAATGAATAAAACCACTTTCTAAGTGATTATTGGGGCCTCTCTCTTTAAAGCTTGATTGGAACCTTAGATGAGATCTTTGACTGGAACCATTAATCTATGACAAGAACGGAATGCCAAATAACACTACATAAGTTCGCCTCGTCTACCAGCCAAGTACCAAAAGTAGTAACAAAAGAGATTAATAACAGCTAACTTCACATAGATGAATAATATTTTGTCGGATCCTGAACACGACTCGTGAAAAATTATTATTACGGTTTAAGACATATATTTCTTTAAAAAAAAAATACAATTGACTTACGAGTACCATGAGAAATACAAATTAATCACAATAACTTGACACACGAACTTATGAATAACGGTAGGTACTCGTAAATAAACTAGTAAGTAAAGTTCGTTATTTGACAGGTGTAATGTCAAATTTCTATAACAAAAAAACGCAAACACAAAATACTTAAATGTCAGATTAGTATCTGGAACTATAAAAACTTTTTTGAAAAAAAAAAACAACCGACTTCCAGAAACGACACTACAAAGTGAAAAATAACTAATTTCGGAAGTGGGTGTCGTTGGGTTCGCATTTTCGTTGTTTGCCACCGACTTCCGAAATTAAAGTTATTTTTTATTTTTCACTTCGTAGTGTCGTTTTTGGAAGTCGGTTGTTTTCTTTTTTTCAAAAAAGTTTTTATTTTTCACTTTTAAGTTGTAATTTTTACCAGTAATTTTGGTTTAAAAACCAAACTACTGAACCGTTTTTGATGAAATTTTTATGGGACTATTTGGGAAGTATACATTTTTCAACAAAAAAAGAATTTTTCAAATCGGTTGGCAAGCGACGGAGTTATGCGCGAACAAACATAAAAAAAAATACAAACATCCGAATTGAGAACCTCCTCCTTTTTTAGAAGTCGGTTAAAAACGAACTTTAGTAGATGCACAAATATTTTTCTTACAATGCGGGTAACAAGAAAAAGTTAGTTTAGTACCATTACATATCGTTTCTTGATAGCAAGCCAAGCGAGCGCTAAGTTTCTGAACTTTTCATCGGAGCTATGAAGGAAAATACTTAATTAGTTAGGTGTTTATCTTTCATTTTAATGGAGCGTCTGTCGTTCAACTTAAGGCTTATAGTTCCTTCGCCAGATAAGTTTTATTCGAGGAATAATATTGACGTTTGACAGTTTTTGTATGACATAACTGACAAAATTTCAAAATTATTCTTCGAATAAAGTTATCAGAGGGGCAATTCTCGTAATTTTGACAAATTTTTGACATTTGTTTTTCGCCGAGATGAGACTGCGACTAGATTTTGAACGTTTTAAATTACGAGAATTGGCCTTATGATGATTGAAAAATCAGCCCTTACAAAACTAAATGAATGTCAAAAACTTCATTAAACTCATGGTTAAACCGATCAACCGGTTTATCTATATAATTATATAAAATTCAAAGTCCTGACTGACTCACTGACTGACTGATAGATCAACGCACAGCCTAAACAGCTGGTCCTAGAGACATGAAATTTGGAGGGTAGGTTCGTGAAGAGTAGGTACCCACTAAGAAAGGGTTTTTTGAAATTCCACCCCTAAGAGGTTGAAATGGGAGGGATTTTGTTTGTATGGAAAATCTAATTCCTTAAGTTAATAAACTTGAAACTTGGCACCAATACTAATATTCTAAGTAAATTATGAAGTTTGCCATTTTATGTTTTTCTAAACTACCCCTTAAAACGGGGTGGAGGGTTTCAAAGTTTGTATGGAAGAATTTTAGCGCGCGGTCCGATTAACTCGAAATTCAGTATTTATACCTGATCGAAAGTAAAGAATAATGTGTATCAGGGTTTTTCGAAAATTACCCCTGACGGTCTGAAAAGGAGTAGTCAATTTTACAGGGGAGGATTTAACTGCATGGCTTAATTAACTAGAAAATTAGTATAAATAACCTTTGAGTCAAGTTATGAATACATCCAAATGAATTTTTCAAAATTCCACCCCTGTGGGGATGAAAAGCGGGGATACAGTTTATATGAAAAATCTTATTAATTTAGTTAATAAACTTGAAACCTGGCAAGAATACTCGCCTGAATAAGTACAAAATCATAGTTTTTCAAAACTACCCCTCAAAGGGGGATATAGGGGTGTTGAAGTTTTGTGGAAGTAATTGAATGCACCGTCCAATTAGCACGAAACTCAGTATTAATACTTTTGTCAGAAAATAATTAATAATAATAGTATGTAAAGTTGTCAAAAATTGACCCTGACGGGGCAAAAAGGGGTAATTCGATTTTTAAGGCAGGATTTGAACTTGAAACTGTATGTTACATTTTCACACCTAAACCCTTTTAATCCCCTGTAGGGATGAAAAGCGTGGATACAGTTTATATGAAAAATCTTATTCATTCAGTCAATAAACTTGAAACTTGGCATGAATACTTGTCTAAGTAAGTAATAAAGTTTATCGTGATAATTTTTTCAAAACTATTCCACAAAGGGGGATTTAAGGGAGTTAAAGTATGTGTGGAAGAATTTGAATGCGCGATCCGATTAACTCGAAAGTTAGTATTAATACTTTTGACAGAAAAGAAACGATGATAAGTTTTTGGGTCTTTCGAAAATCGACCGCTGACGAGGCAAAAAGGGGTGATTAATTTTTTAAGGGGAGTATTTTACTACGTAGCTTGATTAACTCAAAAGTTGGTATACATCATCTTTGAGTCAAGTTATGGCAAACACCCAATAATTTTTTAAAGACGAAAAAAAAAAACACCAAAAGAAGGCATACACTTAATATGAAAAATCTTTTTCCTATGGTTAATAAACTTGATACTTGGCAATATTTGCCTTAGTAGTTAATACATATGATCACATTTAGCTTAAAAAAATCCTCACAGAGGCTTCCGGGGGTAAAAAAGTGAATAGGTAAGAAAAAATATGAAACCGCTCGCACGGATTAACTCGAAACTCGGTAAATACTTAAAACAAAAAGTATGTATTTTAAGGGTTTTTCAAAAATCGTCTCTTACTGGGGTGGAAAAGATTAATAAAGTTTAAGGGGTGGATTTTACTGCTTGCTTCCATTAACTCGAAAATGGGTATATGTAAATAATCTTTAAGTCATACAATGGGAACGTATCAAACGCTTTTTAAAAAACAAAGCCTGTCGTGGTAAAAGGGGACGACAAGGTTTATTTTAAAAATCTTATTCATTTGATCTGTAAACTTTAAAATTAACCCGAATTAAATAAATAAATGATAAAGATTGTAAACATACATCTTCGAAATTTTAAGAGTAAAGTACGCGGACGAAGTCGCGGGCAAAGTGTTATACGAAATAAAATTATAAATTCTGTCTGTATGTTACATTTTACGCCTAAACCAAAAGCCGTGATTTATATCCATAGGGAAATAGCTATACACTAGATCATGCTCGTATCATAGTTATATTCCTAGTAAGACAGATATAAACCGCTTTTATATAACTATATTACGGTATATAGCTATATCTCAAGGGATATAACTACAAATACAAATATCGATGCCTCCAAGCAATGCGTCGGTAATGTGCTGTTATAGACTTTTTATTGTTATGTCAAATTCGGCACCTATGGGTTGGGATCATAGATTTACATTTCTATGGTTGGGATACATCTTAGTAATTTATTTCACATTTTACATACGTCGTTCGTATTTACGAAGATATAATGCAAAACACTTTTACTGTAGGGAAATTGAAAAACAAAATTATGATGAGAAAAGTATCTCAACGTATCAATACAAAAGTGTTTTTAGTATGTATCTTTAGTAAGTAGCTATTAACGTTTTATTGGTGTAAATTAATTTCGTGCAGCTCTTTGGTAACGTTAGCACGTTATTGTTGTCGAATCAATGTAAGTTGGGAACTAGCAAAGTGTTTGATATAAATAATTTGACGCGTATTACATACACGTAAATACATACTATTGTGGCAGGCAGCGTTTAAAAAATGTTTCTGTTCTGACTCGTTTCCAGGAATCTCTTTGTTTGCTTTGGAAGGTTGTCATGATGCGGTCTCACGTATTTATTTATCAGTATTTTTTTTTTTTTGTTTGTTTGTTATTTTTGCAATGTTACTCAATATCACACTAGTTAGACATATATTCACATATTCCTTACTGTTTCTTATCTAACACAAATTTATTTTATTTATATATTTAAGTATGCACACACACGTCACGTTGCAGTATAAAACTGATTTACATCTGTCACCTCACACATCAGGTCCAGTTGAAAACCAGCGTCAGGCACTAGCTGTCTGGCATTTTTGCTGAACTGGGCCTTTTTGGCGCAGCCGTGAGGCACACTTTCCTGCGATTTTCTTACATCGGACTTCACACTTTTTATTTAATCTCTTATTTTTTTTATTGTCTGTTTTGTCTGATGTATGTATCTGGTGTATTGTGTGTCTTTTAGTTTGTGCCAAATAAATGTATTTCTTTCTTCTTTCTTTCTTTACTACGTAGGCCTGTGTAAAATACACGGAAATACTACGTACGTGTACATACGCGTCAAATTATACCACGAACACGTCTGGTCCCATTTTAGACAAATGTTTTCTAACAATACTGTTACTATGTCAATTTAAAATAACCACAATAACACCGTAATAATAAATTAAGTATTGTCTTTCAGATCAGAGATAACGTTGGAAAAGTCCGTATTTGTAATGTTACGTGTAGTATTTTTAACTAATTAACTGCAACATTAGCGTATGTGTATATCAATGTATACACTAGATTCCCGCACGGAACAAATATTTGTATGACCTACATTTAATTGTTCCGAGTCTGGGTATTTTTCTATCTATAATATGTATGTATTTACAAAAAAAAAATGTATATAAGTAATTTATCAGCCATCTTGTTACTATAACACAAGCATTAGGTTGCTTAGCTTGGGACTAGATGGCGCTGTGTGAAATGTCCAGGGATATTATTATTATTATTAATGTTTTAATTTACTTATTACATGTAATATTTATTCTCTTAAATTGCAAGGTTTTTCACACAGATAATTTAATGTTGACGTCGTAATTGAATTACACAGAGAAATAACTTTCGTTTGATGCACGAGTATCAATCTCCTCATTACTCCGTCTCGTTAAAAAGATATTCATCAAAAATAGAAAAACATTTCTCCTGTAAAATTTGAGTATTACGAATACTGGCGTCTATTATTAATTTTAAAAACCCCACACAAAAATTATAGGCAGATCTGTTCCACGTGTAGAATTTGCGGTAGTAATCCAGTTAGCTATAAATGTGTGCGAGGATCGCCTAAAGCCGGAGTGCCGGATTGCCGTGCTCACTTCGGATTTCACATTCACACACATTCATTCATTCATTCTTTCATTCATTATTTTTTTATCATTAGGTACATTATAATTTTTTTTCTTTAATTTTTTTTCTCTTTCACATTTCAGCAGCAAGTTCACCAAAATGCATGTGGAATTCAGAGGTTTTCTTCACGTGAACAGAAATACTAGTGTATCTATTAATTATGCAAACTCAAGGAGGAGGTACTTTGTTCGATTGTATTTTTCTAATCGTCATTAATTTAAATTTTACTTCAGGTTGAGTTTTGAACACAACAAAGATCAATTAAAAAAAATTTGTTGTAAGTTTCTTTTGTGAACCCGTGAATTTTTTAGACAAGTTACCTACTGATGAAGAAGATTTATTTCTCAATCTTTGATCTTGACACTTTTGAAAAAAATCTGCCGTATTTTTAAGAACAAACATTTCTATCTCCAAAATTTAACGGATCAAACGGATTAGTCTTTGATTTACTTTATAATAATATTATTTGACAAAAAAAAAAAAAGAGGAATCTCCGGCATGTTTATGTTGGAGTTTCATGCCTCCTTACCCACCTGTTGAAACCTTTAGCTTTGAACTTAACTCAGCAACTAACGCACACGTGAGACTAACTTGATGAAAGGAGGGACAGTCGAACAAAAAGGTTGGTATTTAGGCAAAATTTTTTATGTTTTCACTACACTGCCAAAATTTATTTTATTTTTTCTTTTTTCTTTCTTTGCTATGGTGTACACTAAAGAGTGTCCTCGTTTTAATTGTGTGCGTAATAGCTTTTTACGTTTATGCCATACTTAGGTGATTGTTGTAAGTAAAAGAGTTGCAATTCACAACATTGTTTAAAAGTAATTCCAAGTTTGCTGCCTTTGTACCAATCTCCTTCTTCGACAGTACTGTAATTATGTCGCTCACTCCCAATCCAGTCTACACCTGCGGGGTAATTACCGAACACACTATACGTAGATAGTGTGTTCGGTAATTACCCCGCAGGTGTAGACTGTTTCATTTATTTACGTTGTTGAGCAGACAAATTTTCCAAACATATAAAGCAATTACATAATCAGCCTAAGATGTTCCTACTGCTGGGACACAGGCCTCCTCTCGGTGAGAGATAGTGGGCTGTAATCCACCACGCAGGCCCGGTGCGAGTTGGCAGATGTTAGATGTCTTCGAGTTTTTGAGAGCAGTGGTGATGAATTAATTTACGCACAGTAAACTGCCTGCCTGGGTTCGAACCTACGACCTACAACTCTCAAATCTCCGGCCGAATTCACGTTAGGGCGCGGCCTACGTATTCCTGAATATTACAAATTACTAAAGGAAGGAAACTAAAAATAAATGAATAACTTTCCGATCAAAATGTAATAATTGTGGCAAATTATCTGTGTGCTGAACTTGCCCCCAATGTTTTATTATGAATAAAAAAAGATCAAAAAATTTATCATTCCAAACCTACGCAATGCCCATGCTTTCAAATTCAATTGCCTGAGGACACAATTACTACTGTACACGCGTTCGTTCGTAACCGTAGACAGCAAATTATAATTTGGAATTTTTATAAACCGAACTGATCCAATTTATTATGGCTACAAATACCTTCAGAATGTTTTAGTATAAAATACCACAAAAAATAGGAAACTGGCTATTGCCTGCGACTTAGTCTGCGATCCAAGCTGAAAAGTAGTAATGGTCTATTTGTGTGCCAAGTTTCATTGACATCCGGTCTACCGTTTTAGCGTGAAAGCGTAACAAATAAACAAACTCACGCGATAATGAGTTTGTTGAATCAAAATTCCTCTTTAACAGTCGAGCCATCGTTTCTTTCGAGGTTTTCTTATAGCCTACATTCCAACTCATCATCAACATCTTCCTTGCTTGAAGGGAAAAGAAAAGCCTTTCCCTTCAAGTCTATCCGGATGCAGCTGTGTTCAGCTTGTGGCTTCGGTTGTGGAGGTCAGATATACAGTTAAGTATCTGACCAAAACCCAGTACCCAGGGACTGGCAAGTCTGACAATAAGACTTATAATGGTATAATTTCGCCATAAATTTGATATTCATTAATATTATGTAAGGATATAATTATTAGGGATAATTAGAAGGAGGGAAGGGAGGCCTTTGCTCAGCAGAGGGACAGAAATGGCTGAATAAATAAATAATTATTAATTATGATATAAGTATTTTCGGGTTCTGTAATTCTCATGTCGAAAAACTGATATTTTATTTACTTACTTCAAGAAGAACTAAGTATATATAAATTCTCGTGGACGTTCACATGAGTTGTTATAATAACTAATTAAGCTACGCAATGATACATTTTCTTCAGTGACACACACGGGACGATGGTCAAGTCACGACCGACAAAAAAAAAAAAAATCAAACAAAAACGAATAAACTGACACCTATACATATATCTTGACGATGTCTCTAGGTTTCCTGAAGCACCATAGTTACAGATATATAAACATATAAACTTAACCGCATAGAAACCACAACATCATTATATAGATTCCCTTCATCAATACACATACCTAGCTGGTATGTGTTGTACCTAGGTATAACTATCTTATGGCGCATGGCCAAAATCGGAACTAACGCCTCCATCTTGTTTTTTCAATTTCACGACAATTACCATCCCCCCTGTCAATGCCATTCATCCCGATTTCCCGAACCCCGTGAACTCGTGAACGCCTCTCCTCACATTTAGACGTAACTAAAACTCCGTATAAGTATGTAAGACTTTAAGCGTGTAAATTACAATTTTCCATCTGACTGGTGCATGTTACTTTTTCCTACACAATTGCCTTCCCTGACAACCTGATCCCCGACAGTGGAAACTCGTAGAAAACAGCATAGGCTATCTCCCACACGCGCCAAAAGATCATTGTAGCACGACAAAATAAAGTCATTTAAATTAATTGTTTATCAAATTAATAAACTACGTCAATTTGCTGTGTTAAAACCATTTCATACAACTGTGTACATACATAGACTATTATTTTAAACTCAACTGTGAAAGACGATGACAGTTGTAATTCGATTATACGGACAATTTAAGCGGGTAGTCTTATTAATTTAAATTTAATTCAGGGAATTTAAGTGTTATTGGCTTTTTTCATTAGGAATTTCTTAGTAGCTGCCTGAAGTCGGCAATTGTGTCCGGTTGATGGTAATAGGGTCGCCCCCTATTACATGGAACTTACCTAAACATAACTTGCGAAAGGATGTCACCAAAATCTGCCCAAACAAAGTATCGAAGTACACTTAGTGGCATAAAATACACTAGATTACACTGAATAATATTGCATTTACATATTTTTCTTACGGTTACCTTATTAACTGCATAACATAATTTGCTCGTGAGGTCAATTGAGTCAAACCCACTATGGACAATAGCATGTAGTACAGTGACTTCCAAGAGTTTACGTCTGGGTTCCAAGGTAATCTGTTTGTATTTCTGCAACAACTGAGAATACGTCAAGTATATACCGTGACACCTATAATGCAAGGCTCGAAGAAACTTACGCTGGACCTTCTCGGTCTCATCTTTGTATTTTTGATCGAACGGGTTCCAGGTTGGGATGGCATATTCAAGCTGTGATCGTACAAGCGTCTTGTATAGGTAAAGATAAGTAGAAGCTCGTTTGAACTCGGTAGATGACCTCATGACGAACCCATACATCTTGAATTCGTTATTTACAATCTTTTCCACATGTAGATTTAATGATAGCTTATCGTCAAGTAATACACCTAGATCCCTCACAGTAGAAACATTAGTAAGCGCGGTATTACACAATTTGTATTTGAAATTTGTGGGAGATCTATTTCTTGTAAAATTAATATAATTACATTTAGACAGACTAAAATGTAGCTTATTGTCAAGACAGTATCTCGCGAGCCTATCCAGATCTTCCTGGAGTTTGAGGCAATCTTCTACCGTTTGTACAGTTGTATAAGCTTTGAGGTCATCGGCATATAAAAGAAACTTGGTATTTAAAAAACACTTATTTATATAATAATAAATAATAAAGGTCCCAGGATTGAGCCTTGCGGAACGCCTGAGGTAATAGGCACGGAACCAGACTGATGGCCATTCACAACGATCTTTTGAGTTCTGTTTTTAATGTAGGATGAGAACCAGCGAAGCAGATTTATAGGCCAGTATCGGGTTTGTTACGTTCGTCTATCGTATTTTACTCAAAGTACGATAAAAATATGATTCACGACCGGAACAAATATGTATTTACAGAATTATAATCATCAATACAACTATCTCAATTCCAATTACAACATAACATATTCTGTTGTGAACACACGTGTCGCTTTTATGCATGACGTACACATGTGTTCTATCTTCATCAATTACTGCCCGTGTTTCCATTATGACGTCAATCTCTACCGGTGTCACTTTACTTTTTAAATAAATATGCTGTTTCTTCGACCAGATGTTCAGACCATGGAAATAAGCTTTTTTCAGTATGGATACATTAATTAATTCTTATGTTTTCTTAATTTTCATACAAACTAAATACCTTGACGTAAATCACCCGATATGCATCCCTCTTTATCTTTTAATCCAAAGAATTTGAGAGATAAGACCCTTTTTTACTGCATAGCTTCATAAAATTTCATTAAATGAAATTACTACAAATTATATTTGTAACGAAGCCTTTTAAAGTACTACTTCCTTGGTTAGATTTGATTTGTAAAATCTATACATAGAAGCGTTTGCCAAAGTTTATGGATAACGTGAAGAACACGGTGCATATTGCCTGTCATAATTACTTGAGATCCGTATATCAATAAGTTGTTTGGAGGTCACAAGAAATTCAATATGTTTTGGTAACATCTTGTGGGTGACCTACAGAAACTTTCGGTTGCCTAGTTCCTCCCTTATCGTGACGGCCCAAATTGTGTGAGATAGAAATGCCTTGGGAATACAACACTGTACAAACTTCGATAAGGCTTCCTTAAACTTTTCCGCTAAAGCGCTGCTACTGGAGAAATAAATTGATAAAATGAAAAGAATTTTTGCCAGCAAGTTTACTTTAACATAATTAGCCTTATAATGAACCCACTGCTGGGACACAGGCCTCCTCTCGGTGAGAGGGAGTGGGCCGTAATCCACTACGCGGGCCCAGTGCGGGTAGGTAGATGTCACATGTCTTCGCATTTTTGGTTCTAGGACATGCCGGTTTCCTCACGATGTTTTCCTTTACCGTTTTGAGAGCAGAAGTCATGAAATTATTTACACGAAGTAAAGTGCCAGCTTGGGAACGAACCCACGACCTAAAAACTCGTAAGTCGTGGCCGTTACCACTAGGTCACCACTGCACCACTGCGTCTGCTGCTAACGTGAACATCCGAGGTTTTATTACTATTGTAATCCTTAGCATAGCATTAAACTTACCTTAACTTTTGAACCGAACGACAAAATAACTTAACCGATACCAAAATTCGGACTTCAAGAACTTAACAGCCATTGAAAGGACAATAATACAATCTTATTCTTATTTTCTATTAAATACTGGTTGGAAAGAAGACAACAAAGAGTACAATCGTAGCTCAGTCTGTGATACAATAGCGTATCGGTCCCAACGAGAATTGCTCTCCTTGGGCAATACGCTACTGTCACTATTGTATTATCTATAACTAGCTGCGCCCCGCGGTTTCACCCGCATAAGTTTCGATCCCGTGGGAATATCGGGATAAAATTATCCTATATGTTGGTTATAAACTGTCTGTGTGCCAAATTTAATCCTAATCCGTCGTGAAAGAGTAACAAACATCCATCCTCCATACATCCATACATACAAACTTTCTAGTTTATAATATTACTAGCTGCGCCCCGCGGTTTCACCCGCATAAGTTTCGATCCCGTGGGAATATCGGGATAAAAAGTATCCTATATGTTAAGCCTGGTTATAAACTATCTGTGTGGGAAATTTCGTCCAAATCCGTTCAGTAGTTTTTGCGTGAAAGAGTAACAAACATCCATCCATCCATCCATACAAACTTTCACGTTTATAATATTAAGGATAGTAGGATAATAATAAACCGGCACCCTAATTGCGTAACACACAATCAATAGTAATCTGAATCATTTTGAAGCAAATTGCTAATCCATTGCTTCATAAGTTCGAAAAATTTGTCTGCTCAACACGTAAATAACGCAATGAATGTTGTTGAACTGTCAAAATGAAACCGATTCCGATTAATTGTGTGTTACGCAATTAGGGTGCCGAAGAATTTGTTTGTTTGAATGCGCTAATGTCTTCTGCTCCGTGTCGCTGCACGACTGTACTTTAGATCTTGTTGGCTCAAAACTTTTCCACTCCCACGGCGTTGTCGGTGGCAGCGGAGAGGTCATTTTGACTGCATGTTTTGGGAGACAGAGGGCAGGATAGGCGGTGGAGCATGGCTTGCGACATAGCATTACCACATCTACTGCCGTTCCG
The DNA here is from genome assembly GCA_951799955.1 of Apamea anceps. Classification (NCBI taxonomy): domain Eukaryota; kingdom Metazoa; phylum Arthropoda; class Insecta; order Lepidoptera; family Noctuidae; genus Apamea; species Apamea anceps. The sequence goes on along the minus strand of OX637513.1, from coordinate 18,857,032 downwards.
TTAAGGTGGATGCTCCAAGGTAGCCCGCGAAATTCAAATTTTCTTACGTTTTTTGCAATTTGCTGGTCAGTACTAAGTTGTACGTTGATTAAAATATGATTCGCGGCCGTAACAAATATGTATTTACAGAATTATAATCTTTTCTTTCTATTCCATTAAGAATAGGACAGAAGATAAATATTAGTTTAGTCCTGTCAAATTAGTCAGCGCCTGACGTAAATTGACGTATTTTTAGTAGCCAATTTTTTAGTCACGTCTAAACTTGTCTATGGAGTATCCAAATTTGACAGGACTAAACTAATATTTATCTTCTGTCCTATTCTTAATGAAATAGAAAGAAAAAGATGTACTGAACTTAAATTTAGTTTAGTTTGTGAACAAGGGAATCGGTGCCATTATGTTTTATAATAGTAAGGATATATTGGTATTAATATTGTTCCATAGGACAATCTCGAGTCTTGTATACCATTTGAGAGCAGTAGTAACCCAGTTGTATCGGCCCGACTTACGAGTTTTTAGGTCGTGAGGTCGAACCCAGTCAGGCGCTTTACTATGTGTAAATCATTTCATCACCACTGCTCTCAAAACGGTGAAGGAAAACATCGAGAGGAAGCCGGCATGTCCTGGAGCTAAAAATTCGATGACATGTGACATCCACGAACCCACACTGGACCCGCGTGGTGTATTATGGCCCACTCCCTCTCCGCCACACGCCACAAAATTATTTGACTGTTACAATAAACACATTCGCCGATAACGATACCCTGACACCGACACGATATCGGTGGTCAGATAATCGCATACGCTTAGTACCTATGTGTGTACTGTATGTAGTCGGCAGCGCATCGTAAATAAATACGTCGCACTGTATTTTGGGGAGGCGCAGGTAGCGTTTCAAAGGCCTACAGAAGTACAGACCCATAAAACCTCGCTTTAATTCAAAAATTGTGTTGTTTTTGGAGCGAATTTGTTACCTCTCGCTTGCACAGACCTTGATAGGATACTTGTCCCACCGCCAACGAGTAAGCGGGTAGCTATCAACTATTTCACTATCTCGACTGTTTTATTTTTCTATTGTATTATTTGTTTCCTTTTTTTTGGAACGAAGTTCCTTATCGCGCGTTGCGAAAGGGGGCTAGACTTTTGCTGTAGTTGTAAGCCGTGCGGCGTGCGCGTGTTTCTCTGTCTGTCTCTCTCTCTCTCTCTCTTATAGAAAGCAAGCCAGTTTTTTTTTGTCTGTGTTTTTTTGTTTGTTAATAATAAAAAAAATGTTATTATAACTTAAAAAAAATAAAATTTTATTAAAATTCCTTCACTAATTAATCGAAAGGAACTTCGTTCCATCCGGGTGTCCCTTGACACCTCTCAAGTTTTTTTTTTTGTTTCGTCGACTATTTCTGCTCTGTGCTCGTGAATACAGATATATTTTTGTATATATATATTTATTCTTTTAGTGTGCACGTGTTTCTATGACAAATAAACTTTTTTTTTTTCTATATTCGCGCTGTAGAAACATACACAAGATTGTAGATCCCGTGTAAGTAAAAGAGATACATAATATATTAATAGTTGATCGCTGAGTGTTCATACCGCCGGCGAGTGCTCCTTTGTCTCAACAACAAGGACCATCAAAGAGAGTACTCGCTCAGCGACACTCGCTTGGCGGGCAGAACACTCATAGGCTACATAGGCTTCTCCCAGGCTGCGCCACAACACCCTGTCCTCCGCCTTCCGTATCCAGTCTGTCCCAGCCACCTTCTGTAGGTCGTCCGTCCATCTAGCTGGGGGCGTCCCACACTACGCTTGCCGATACGCGGTCTCCACTCCAAGACTCATCTGCCCCACTGGCCATCGGACCTTCGACAAACATGGTCAGCCCACTGCCACTTCATGCCTTCATGTCGCCGCCTCGCACTCGCTGCTCGTTGCTCACCAACTCGTTTTCAGTTGCTAGCTCTGCTCACTTCTAGTTAATCGCCGGCCGTGGGACAGTTGCCATAAACAAAAACAAAACAACCAATGTCAAAAAAAAAACGTCTTTTATTCTAAAATAGAATGCAGGATAACATAATGGAATTGAATACAGATCATAGATCAATTTGATATCGTTTCAATATGACACAAAACCAATTTGAATTCGCTTTGAAGCTCCAATTGGAAACGTGGATTTTATTTGAAGAGAAGCTACATTTATTGCTTTTTAGGTCACAGCCAACTGGTTTAAGTTAAGTGAAATTAGATTTCTTACCGACTATTTCCGATTTGTTAACTGCCCACACGTAACTGCCTGTAAGTCATTTTACTGCTAAATATTGGTTGTACGTTGTTTTAGAGCTAATAGTTTTATAGAATTCGTTTCACATAAAATTTTCTCATATTTTCCTTTCATAAAATAATCAATACGCAGAATACTTACTTGTAAGATTTTTTAACCATTGAATTTTGTTTCACATAAAGTTTAATGTTGGAATAATCATATCATAGAAAAACAAATCAAACATTCTTTATCCTTATATTGTTTATTACACATTGCAATATCATTGTTAATTCAGTGTACCCTTGGGATCCACTGCGGAATTACGGGAAGAAAAGTTTTTTGTTGTATAGGTATTAAGTCTGGACAACATATAGGCTATAATTTATTTTGGAAAATGGAACACCTGATGCAGAACAGCAACAAACCAGCTAAAGTATAAGAGATATAAAAATGGTGCCACAGCAAAAAATATTCCACGTGAAGAGCATTTTCTGCTGTGAGAATAAATTTGAAGATCTGGAACACCTGTTGTGGAACTCCAAAGCCCAGCGACACTATAACATATATAGGAATGACGTCTTAGCAAAAGTTGTTTAGTCTGATGGGCATTTCCTGTTGACTTACAAAAATGAAAGATCTGGAACGTCTCGAATCGTCTCGCGCATCACGCTGTTTTCCCGTCCCCGGGCTCTTAGAATTCGACATCAGACGTTTCAGATCTTCGATTTTGACGACCCCGTTATCGCTGGCATAAGCAACAGGATCCACGTACGAAGTCGCGGGCAGAAGCTAGTTACATATAAAAGTAACAAAGAAGAAAGAAAAAAAAATAACAGGAGCAACAAGCAACAAGAAGAGACGACAAAAATAACATTTTATCAAGTGACAGTTTGTAAACATTTAAATTCATAAAATTGAAACGCTCTGTTGATAAAATTATTATATAAATTATGTACTCTGGCTGAGGTAATTTCTGTTGGGGGTCTCGGATCTAACTGCTTACATGCTGCAAGCGAGCATGCATCATGCAGCGTGCAAGCTAGCATGAAGCAAGCATGCAACATGCAAGCAAGCATGCAGCATCAAGCAAGTAATGCAACATGCAGCAAGCATGGTTTCTGTCACGGCTCCGGCGATTAAATAAATAAAAAATGTGATTGAATATTAATTGAATTGTGTTTCTATGAACTACTTATGTTTCATTCAAGTAAATAGTCTTTGAAACAATAATATTCAAAATATAAAAACACAGGGACTAAATATTATATGAAACATTTTCTGGGAAACGAAATTCTATGAAATTTTTATTTGCGATTCAAGGGGATACCCTAAGGGCACGCCACGATAGCGGCGGTAAGAACCCTCTTTGAGGAGTGGCTAGAGAGGCGTCACGGCGTTTTCACCTACCGCCTGACGCAGGTCCTCTCCGGACACGGATGTTTCGGGAGGTTCCTGCATATCATCAGGCGGGAGGAGACGCCCGGGTGTCATCACTGCCAGGATCGCCTAGAAGACATGGTGGAGCATACGGTGGAGGTCTGCCCTGCTTGGGCAGAGCACCACCGTGTCCTCGTAGAGGCGATCGGCAGCGGCGGCGACCTCTCGCGTCCGGCCCTGGTTCAAGCCATGGTCCGGGGCGAGAGGAAGTGGGAGGCAGTCACCTCCTTCTGCGAAGCAGTCATGCTAGCGAAGGAGGTGGCGGGGTGGATGAGGTAGAGATCCTCACGCCTCAGCCGCTGCGGGAGACGCTCCGGGCGTCGGGAGTCGCGTGACGACTCCCGGCCACCGTAGGCGCGGGCCTGCGGGCGGGAAAGTAATGGGTAACTCACCGTCCGATCAGGACCAGGCCCGCGCCGGACGGCGTGTATGTGTTCCACGCGCGCCTCAAAGAGATGTCAGCACAACTGACGGGGCCCGATAGGGCCGAAGCCTGCCAGGGTAGCGGGATCGTCCGAAAGGGTTACCGCTGCCCTGGAACATAAAGGGCTAAGGAAGGAACACGGGTGGGTTTTAGTCAGTAAGAGTCTGACACTCCCTTCCACTCCACTCAGAGCGGGAGGGGTCATTTGATGATTTCGTATCCTCAAAAAAAAAAAAGGGGGACACCCTAAATATTATTTACTTACGCATTTAAATATTTATTATGAGTCATTTTTATGAAGTTTACAGCTCAGTTTTTACTGCTGAACTTGTTAATAAACATACAATAAACAACCTGAAGCATTAAGTCAAACACCAATCAATCAATTGTCCATTTAAATGTCTGGGCTAGGCAAGTAGTTAAACGTTAACGATTCATTTGCCTAGCTGTTTTTTTGATTGAATGGCTGGATATTATCGGGCCGCTAGTTGAAGGGCGCCGTTTAGTTAAAAGGCTAGGCAGTTAACTGAAAGGCTAATGAAACCAATTGACTGCGACATTTATATCATATTAATTTACATTTTAAAAAGTCAGAAAGAGAGAACAGTATAATAATAAGTAGTTTACATTTCTTTCTTTTCAGGGAAACCGTTGCACCATTCTGAAATTGGTCCTTTATACACGCTTTCAACTCCTACATGCACAAACAGCCACACCAAGAACAACTATTTCCAACAACAAACTCTCAATGAAGTTATCTGTTTAATCAAATTGCAACCTTAACTAAGTGTACAGAAGCGATTAGCGTCGTTCCAACTAACCAAATTTAATATGGTTCAATTTCAAGAAATTGTTTAGGATTTGTTTGAAGTTCCAAGAGTCCTTCCAAGATGTGTACTAACTAGGGAAACATGACAATGTCTAAGTACCAAGTATTGTTTCAAATACTGTTTGCTGTAATACTACTATTGTTACCTACGTAAACGCAGTACAAAGTTTCAGAAGATATACGTACATATATAATATGAATGGAAACTTCAACCTTATTATTACTTGGTTGTTACAAACCATTGGAGATAGTGAATTGTGTGAAGACTTGTAACGAGTGTAACAAAAATAAATACCAGATGTAAAGCACGTTCCATGATTCCATAAAAAAAAACCATATTCTAAGAAATAAACATTTTTTATTTGATTTGATTTGATTTGAAAAGGGTATTGAAGATTTTTATATGGAGCCTGGCATACCTACTGTCGCGCCATTTTGATTTATTTTCAATATGGCGGACACTCATGCGACCTGTATTCGATAGCTCACATCAATGCAAACAGAAAATATAATAGGACCAAACCACGTAAAGCATCACGTTTCCGAGGTTAGACAACATGCGTGGCCGCCATTTTGAAAAAAAAAACAATGGCAGACAGGATTGTATGCCACGGACCTTCAAAGCCCTTTGGAAATAATCAGTTGTCCCTACCCGTAGGGAATAAGTTGAGAGTACTAGGTATTTTATTTTATTCTATTCGGGATACTTACAGATAATATAAACAGTGTTCTTAAATAATATGCATTTGAAGGCCATTTACAAGCCCGTTAGGGTATATGTATTCTGTGTTTACAAGTTTCCACTGCTAAAGACGAACACTTGAAACAAAAAAGACTACAAAAAAGTCCGGTACAAAATACCTAAAATATAATTAGGAAACAAAGTAATACAATCGACTAATACAAACTAAAAATCATTCAGACGCAAACAATTACTTTTCCAGTATTTCAGTGTTTGTACCGCACGTATAACTTCATAATGCGGTGAATTTTTTTTTTTTATTGTTGGGTTCTTTTTCTCGAAAAAGTTTTTGGCCGTTCATTGTGCAAATACGTTCACACGGCTACATATCAAGCTGTGTATATCTAGTTTTAGCTGACTTCGCATTGTATAGGTTTTTCGTACAATGAGAAGTCAACTTATACTGGAAATGTATAGCTTGATTTGTCGTTGTACTTACAGCAAAGTCATCACCATCATCTACTGCCCTTATCCCAATTTATCTGAGGTCGCCGCAACAAGTCTTTTTTTCCATACGTCTCTATTAGTCATCATCTCGGTAGTCACCCCCTTTCTAACCATATCATCATTCACACAGTCCATCCACTGTTTCTTTGGTCTTTCTGTGCAAATCGGTCGGTTCAGTTTCAGACTTCATCTTATGTACTCATTTTACAGCAAAGTAACATTTAATAATAGGTTATGTAAAGTATTTTTGTGTTGGATTGAGGCGCCTCTAGAAAAGGGTGCCTGGAAGGATTTGGGGGAGGGCATTGCTCAGCAGGTGGGCAGGATAAGCTAAATAAAAAAAAAATGAAAATGTGAAATAGCAGTTTTTAGTTTAAATCTTCTTCCAATAATAAAAGACGTTTATGCTCATGAGTACCATCACCCCTGAACATGTTTTACATCACCTCTGTTAGACTATAGCATAGGCGCTGCGACACAGGCCTCCTCTCTGTGAGAGGGAGTAGGCCATAACCACACGGGTCCCGAGCGAGTTGGTGGATGCTGACTACAGACAACTGTTTCTCAGTTAGCAATAGATAAATACGGATTCCCTTCCAATGATATCTCGTTTCCAATTGTAGCTTTAAAGCAAATTTAAATTGGTATTGTTTCAATACGGATTCCCTTCCAATGAAATCTCGTTTCCAATTGTAGCTTCAAAGCAAATTTAAATTGGTATTGTTTCGTTTAGAAACAATATCGAAATTTAATCTGTCACAATATGGCCATCCTGCATTCCATTCTAGAATAAAAGGCGTTTTTTTTTTATTGCTAAATGGCTCCTGCTCTTGACCTCGCCTGATGGAAAGCGATGGAAGAGGTCTATGATGGAACAAGCCTGCCACGAAGATGCCTGCGTTTGTTTTTGTACAGGTACCTATCTAAAAAAACGCTTTTACCACGCACAAAAAATGATAAAATAATTTTATTAAATTGAGTTTTATGGTTAGCTTTTTGTTTTTTTTTTTATGTTCTTAATTAAGTTAATAAGGATAAAGTCGACAAAGTTAAGACGGTTAGGGGCTACTAGCAAACTCGAGGGGTTTACAAGTAGCTTGCTGCCTTAGCAAGACCTTTGCGTACGAGAGGTAGCTAATTCGCTCCACAATCGTAACACAATTTTCGAATTAAAAGAAAATTATCTATACATATCATAAATTAAAGGCGCTTCTCGTGACTGTTTGTGTGACCGCGTTGTTTGTCTAAGGTTGAGCTACACGATTAATAATAATAATAAGCGTGAAACTGTAAAAACTGTGCAAAGCAGGGCAGGGTCACTAGTCAATTATAAAATAAAAATCTTCATCCACTAGCTTATCGTTAAATGCTATGTGTAATCTCACGAAATCATAAAGAAGCAGTGGCTGGTTGGAGCCTACGCGAGTTACGCAGTCGTAGCACGCGTAGGCTCCGACCCGCGTAGGCCCAGCGTAGGCCAGGCGTAGGCCCCGTGTGGACCCGGCGTAGGTGTGACGTAGGTTTGCTACGTTACGTAAGAACATCGTCACGGGATCTACAAATTCGGCACGTACCGTAGCCCATTCATGTGTGGGTGGGCTTACGCTTTTATTTTTCAACTTCTCATTTTATTTTTTGTGTGTGTATAAATAACCAACAATAGCTGTTTAAAATAATATTAGAAAAGGGTCGACCCTTATTAATTTATATATTTAAATAGTCGAACCGTAATAAATTTTCTAGTTTGTGTACTGGAGCTTGCCTACAGACCTAAATGTAAAAATAAAAAGCCATATTATGAGAATTTTATTCCTACCCTCACTTCGAGAGAGAGTGGGCTATAATCTACCACGCGGGCCCAGTGCGGGTTGGTAGTTGTCACATGTCTTCGAATTATTGGTTCAAGGGCATGCCAGTTTCCTCACAATGTTTTCCTTCACCGTTTTGAGAGCAGTAGTGGTAATGAAATAGTTTACACAAAGTAAAGTGCCGTCTGGGTTCGAACCTACGACCTTCAACTTGTAAGTCGCGGCCGTTACCACTGGGCCACCACTGCTCTACTCTGCTCTTCTCACAATGGCCCAACAAAAAAAGGGAGTGTTTTAAACCGCAGTATTAAACGTGTTCGAACAGGATGTTACTGAATGGTGAGATAAAATTTCAGGAGCTTAAAGCAAGTGCTCTGATATGAATGGTCTATCTTCGGTGTGAGAAAATCCATCAGAACTCAATATAAAAAACATTGGAGCATCCTACTAATATTATAAACGCGAAAGTTTGTAAGGATGGATGGATATTTGTTACTCTCTCACGCAAAAACTACTGAACGGAATTGGATGAAATATAATTTGGCACACAGATAGTTTATAACCAGGATTAACACATATATTTTTTTTTTATCCTGATCTTTCCACTGGATTAAAACTTAGGCAATCGAAATATAACAAAATGGTGGAGGGTGATGGTTCCTTCATTTTTGTGAGCTTCAAAGTTAGCTTTCAGCGTAAATTTTATTTTTCTGACAGATGTGAAATAACTGTGGAAGGACTGTATATAACTGACAGATGTCGGGAACGTATTCTCTCACCGGAAAGTGTGCTATCAAATTCACAAATTAAATAAAAAAAGATTATTCTCCTTTGTGAGATTGAGAGATGTCCGGTAGGGTCCGTCACATCTCAGTGGGACGTTTCAGAGTAGTAGCGCTGCGGTATTTATTTTTTTAAATATTCCTTCATTATGCTGAGTTAGGAGCCTGTTTGGCCTTGATATAGGTCTTGGTCTGGTCTTATTATTATTATTATTTTTTTATAATTTTTTTAGTTTTAAATGCTCTTTTTTTCAAAATCTAAATATTTTATTTCACATAAGTAAACCTACATGGGCACTTATGAAACGGCAGAAGCTAGGTGCACGGTTCCAATTGTTCGTGGATAGTTTTACTGTTTGTATTTCCTCTGCCTGTCCCAAATAGGCTTCTTCTGGGCAAGCTCGTTCCACCGTAGATCTCATCCCTGCCTGGATTGAGGTCATGAGTGAGCCCATTGTCAATAAAAAAAAAATTAAAAAAAAAAAATTATTTATTTCTTTCAATTCACGTGTTTTTTTTTTCTTATAATTCAAACATAATTTATGTCACCAACGTTTGCTCTTAAAAAGTGACATAACAAAGTGTCTATTTGCAGGTTCTTCGCTGTGATATACCCGCTGCGGCTGCCGGTTGCGCGCCGGCGCAGCAAGCAGATGCTACTCTGCGCGTGGGCTTTCGCGCTTGCCTGTAGTTTACCACAGGTAAGTTACACTAAGCTACATGGTATTATATGAAAAATAATAAGGTGGTTATTATAAGCAGCATATTTCAGCAGGCGAGATCACCTCAAGAGTAAATTACCCTCAAATATACAATATCATTACCACAGTTACATTCTTACATTTCCGCACTGTGCCCGTATCTTTACAATCAAGATAGGTAACATTAGCCATATCTGAAGGCTAATTCTCGTAATTTAAAACGTTCAAAATCTAGTCGCAGTCTCATCTCGGCGACAAAACAATGTCAAAAACTTGTCAAAATGTAGGGAAATTAGAAGTAGGTATCTTTTGACAGATTGCGACTGAGATCAGAGGGCCAATTCTCGTAATTTTAAGACCGTTCACAGTCTGATCTCAGTCTCAATCTGTCAAAAATACTTCTAATTTCCCTACATTTTGACAAGTTTTTGAAATTTTTTTTGTCGCCGAGGTGAGACTGTGACTAGATTTTGAATGTATTAAATTACGAGAATTGGCCTTCAGATTACACGCCCGTAAACTATAGTTATCGGAAATAAGCCACCGTAACCGAAATCGGCATAGGATGTATTACATCAAGAAAAATGGAAAGAGAGTAGAGAGGACTTTGCCTTGCAGTAAGACAATACAGTCTAATGATTTAGTTATAAAAGTGTTGGTAGAAAATACCTAACTTTATCTTGTGTGATCAAAAAAAAAATCACAATCAAAAGTTATTTATTCAAATTAGGCTGAGAATCAGCACTTTTCGAACGTCAAAATTACAAAAGACAGTCCCCCAAAAACGCCCGCCCTTCACCACTTTCTAATGCTAATCGTATGCAAAGACTAGTTTTTGTGCAAGTATTTATTGATTGCATGTGTTAGATCATTCATTAAAATAAGTTGACGCATTACGGATGGGTAGTGTAGGACACTTTAATTAGATTAGTATAATCACACTTCAGGGATAATTCAACCATTTTACAAGAAGGCACGAACAAGACTGTTCATTACCCACGATTCTATTATAACATGATAATTAATGTACAAGCGCAATATTATTTAAACACATTCTTTTGGACGAAAATGTTACCAACTGAATAATTTAATTATAGAATAGAATAGAATTTTTCTTTGTTCAAGCTACAAAGACTCAATTGTTAGTAAAAGTTACGACTCTGTTTGTAAGCACAGTGACCGTTACACCGCACGGTCACCGTTGCGACATCCCATGAGAGACTGTAACATAATGTACATACTCACAGTTATCTACATTCATTCCTCCCGGTCAGAACAAGCATTCTGTTACCGTTAGGCGCTGTTCTGATTATTCCTCACGACACGTTTTATCCATAATCAGTAGGTACACAGACACAGCTCCAACTTTAACATGAGTCTACGATGATCTAGTGACATCCAAGGGTTGGTAATTTCGCCCACATTGATGGATATCATTTTTCCTATGAGTACTATACTTCTAACACAAAATAACTATATATTTTATTGTATTTTAGTAATAATATATTTTATTATGACAGCTTTGACAACGACGTTTAATACGTCGCCATGGCAACGTACCTTTCTAATTCTTACCGGCCTGTATCTTTTTATATGCAAACTTATGTATGTACTATGTAAAGAAGCCACTGGCCGAATTCCTATATCAAATTCATATATTCTACAAGATTCTGTTCTACGAGGTTTCTTTAAAGATTCACGCAAAGCAAGGATCAGTTCGAGTTTCGCTTCTAAGGCGAACAGTATAAGGAGCCTGATACTCCAGGGCCACCTATCCTGATACTCCAGGGCCTCTTATCCCGGAAATACCCAGCGTACCTATCCGTTCCGGTACCTGACGGACCCTGCCTACGCCTCCGTCCTCCGCCCTCCGTGAAGGGCTACTACATCTACTAGGCCGCGCCTCACCCGAGGGCCGCCTCACCTGAAGGCCGCCTCACCTGAGGGCCGCCTCACCTGAACGCCGCCTCACCTGGCGGGCTGACGAGCGTCTCCGCCGTGCCTCTCTCTCCTGGTGCTGTGCTGCGACCTGGCCTGTTGCGTGAGCCCTTCTGTCCTCACCTGAAGGGCTGACAGCGTCTCCGCCGTGCCTCTCTCTCCTGCTGCTGTGCTGCGTCCTGGCCTGCTGCGTGGACCCTCCTACGGGTGTCCTCCGTGTCCCTACGCACCAGCATCTGTCCTCACCTGTTCCTGCTCCTGTTCCTGGACCTCCAACTGTGTCTTCACCTCAGCCTCTATCACGCATCGTCATCCTACACCCCACCTCCACATACTACACACCACTCTTCAGACCATCTTCATCTTTACTTGTAAATATATCTCTAATTGTTTTCAACCTCCCTTTCATTTTACCCCTAGCTTAGCTTTCCTTGTCGCTACACGACATTTTGGCGCCCAACGTAAATTAGTTCTTTCCCTCTCTCTCTACCTCTTTCTTTTAAAGTTTCGTCCCTCTTTGTCTTCTTACATAATTTTCATACATCCATTCCTTTCATACTTTTCTAAATTCTAAAACAACGCTTCATCTAGTGTCATTTGAAACTCTTTGGCTAATTTTATTTTTTCTTTTCATCCAAACATCACTTGAGCACACTGTACTAACTTGAATATTTCTAAACATCTATACTCTTTACATATTATAACTTTATTTTTTCTCAACAGGAAAAGGAACTTTATTTAGTAACTTTTAAATATTTTTACGTAACTTTATTAACTTTATTTATTAACTTTACAACTTATGAATATGTATATATTGTCTAAGAACATCACTGTCTATATTATCATATTTATTCTATTATAAATACTTATTTAACTCGTGCAAACAAAGCACAACTATAACTATTTGGTAAATCCAAACGGTTTTAAAAGATGATGGCCTACCCCATCCATCTTTTACTCTTCTATAACTACAGGCCCTACAGCCGTAGTTATAGTGATCATGATGCTCTACTGCATTGATCACTGGATATGCTTTACCAATCGGCTCTAAACCATTGGTAATCTAAGCTATCCAATCTAAACTTATCTAACTATTGTATATATGCATATATGTATATGTATTCTAAAGAGCGGTCGCAACTCTATAAATAAGCCCTTGCAGGAGCGGTTGGTTACTCACTAAATAAGCCTAAACTAAATGTATATATCTACTACTACTTAACTTAAACTCTATCGCTGTTATATGAGCTTAATTTCCTGTACTTAATTTGTATAATACCTTTTCTTTTTTTTCCATGTCTGGAGCGGCCGACAACTCCTTAAATAAGCCTTAACGTCGTTTATAAAACACCCTTCTAGAGTGGCAGTCATTGAATGTGAACTCCACCCTTACCGGAATGCAGGAGATTGCTTAAAAGAGATAGTATGATTGAGTGAATGGAGAGGTATGAATCTGCGAAGTTGTATTTTACAGTTCCTTCGGAAAGCTTCATTAAAATTTTCTCTGAGTCGAAAATTTTCTAGGGTCGGGGGGAAAATGTAACATAATGTACATACTCACAGTTATCTACATTCATTCCTCCCGGTCAGAACAAGCATTCTGTTACCGTTAGGCGCTGTTCTGATTATTCCTCACGACACGTTTTATCCATAATCAGTAGGTACACAGACACAGCTCCAACTTTAACATGAGTCTACGATGATCTAGTGACATCCAAGGGTTGGTAATTTCGCCCACATTGATGGATATCATTTTTCCTATGAGTACTATACTTCTAACACAAAATAACTATATATTTTATTGTATTTTAGTAATAATATATTTTATTATGACAGCTTTGACAACGACGTTTAATACGTCGCCATGGCAACGTACCTTTCTAATTCTTACCGGCCTGTATCTTTTTATATGCAAACTTATGTATGTACTATGTAAAGAAGCCACTGGCCGAATTCCTATATCAAATTCATATATTCTACAAGATTCTGTTCTACGAGGTTTCTTTAAAGATTCACGCAAAGCAAGGATCAGTTCGAGTTTCGCTTCTAAGGCGAACAGTATAAGGAGCCTGATACTCCAGGGCCACCTATCCTGATACTCCAGGGCCTCTTATCCCGGAAATACCCAGCGTACCTATCCGTTCCGGTACCTGACGGACCCTGCCTACGCCTCCGTCCTCCGCCCTCCGTGAAGGGCTACTACATCTACTAGGCCGCGCCTCACCCGAGGGCCGCCTCACCTGAAGGCCGCCTCACCTGGGGGCCGCCTCACCTGAACGCCGCCTCACCTGGCGGGCTGACGAGCGTCTCCGCCGTGCCTCTCTCTCCTGCTGCTGTGCTGCGACCTGGCCTGTTGCGTGAGCCCTTCTGTCCTCACCTGAAGGGCTGACAGCGTCTCCGCCGTGCCTCTCTCTCCTGCTGCTGTGCTGCGTCCTGGCCTGCTGCGTGGACCCTCCTACGGGTGTCCTCCGTGTCCCTACGCACCAGCATCTGTCCTCACCTGTTCCTGCTCCTGTTCCTGGACCTCCAACTGTGTCTTCACCTCAGCCTCTATCACGCATCGTCATCCTACACCCCACCTCCACATACTACACACCACTCTTCAGACCATCTTCATCTTTACTTGTAAATATATCTCTAATTGTTTTCAACCTCCCTTTCATTTTACCCCTAGCTTAGCTTTCCTTGTCGCTACACGACAAGACAGTGATCCACGTACACACAAAATAACACGTACACTCGATATAATTGTTTCTTTTCCATTTACAATTAACTCAAAGAGTAATTCATAGCCGATTTGGTCGAGCGGTATCACCACCAGAGGGGCAATTCTCGTAATTTTTAAGAACGTTCACAGTCTGATCTCAGTCTCAATCTGTCAAAAAGACCTCTAATTTCTCTACATTTTGTTTATCGCCGAGATGACACTGCGACCAGATTTTGAACATTTTAAATTACTAGAATTGGTCTTCTGGTTGAAAGTTGTGACAAGTGTCGCAAGTTCGAGCCCGAGCCAAGCATAAAGTTCTTTTTGTTAATTATATAAATTTTAAAAATGTCATCCAATTTGAACAAGGTAGTAAGCAGTGACCGCAAGACATCAGCACAAGCCACGTGTCAAACCTGTAAGAAATATGTCAACATAAAAAACAAAAGATATGAATATGATTGTGTGGGTTATCCAGAAGCAACCTATTGCCTAAAGGACATCGAAGAGATAAAAAAACAGAAGTGCAATATATGCATCAAAAACAAAACAGATACTGATGTAGCTACTTCTAATATCACACATATACAAAAAAACAACATTCCTCAACTAAACCTTTGCCTCAACAACCGATGATTCAACATTTGCCAGCTACCCTGGCAAAATTTGAGGCAAATACATATGTATACGGAGGACTCTTTCGAATCTTTACCAGTGGATGAAGACATCGATGTTTTGTCTCATACTTTAAAGAGAAATCCAGAACTATTTAGAAGCTGTCCAAATCTAACATCCAACAACTTTGATCTAATTGAAGAATTGGAAAAGAAAGTTACTGTACTAGCAAAGAACTTGGAAATTGCTGAGAATTAAATAGCTAACTTACTATAGGAAAACTGTTATCTTAAAAAACAAATGTTTATTTATGGTTCTCAAATCAACCAGCTAAAAGATATCTGTAAATCGACGCCCAAAAGAACAGCACAGAAGAAAAGGAGCAAAGAACCCATCCAAAATAAAGTAGACTTCTCAGAGCCATTAACTAGTTCAAACGCTCAATGTTTGCAAACAAGGGACGAGGTGCAGAGTCTACAAGAATCTCAAAAAATCAACAATGAAATAACTAACAACATATCAGTGGACTCCCCAAATAAACAACGACATGGAAACTTAAATATTGAAACCCAATTAAAACCCAATACAAAAAGCAATATTTACATAATTTGAGACGAAAAAGTAGGAGGTCTATCAGCACAACTTAAACACACCAAGACTGGTAAATGGAACTACAACTACAACATCGAGGGTAAAGTTCAACCATATGCTTCTTCATGCGAGATCCTGCGGAATCCAGCTAATCTGTTAAGCAAACTATCTGACAATGACATTGTTTTACTCTCAGTTGGAAAACATGACAAAAATCCGTACTTATTGTTGACTAATCTGTGTAGTACTTTGTGTAGTTTAAGCAATTGTATAATATTGATATTGAATGTTACAGAAAACAGGTATCTTAAAGTTAAAAAAAAACTTAATTATGAACTAAAATTGTTCACAAAAATTTTTAAGAATTCTAAATTTATTGAAGTCAATTAGTTAGACATTAATTTTATAAAAGGCCCTCATAATTAGAATTAATGACTTAGAAAATTAATATAGAGATTGATTTTATGCATTAGAAAAGACCACAAAACAAGCTTTATCCGCACGAAATTCACTTCATGGCAATAGTAAAAACAATAATACATTTTTTCGTTACTCTGCATTTATCTCTACTGAACACTGCAGCCAATTTAAAATGATCGAGTTTGATGTTTGCTTCCGTACCTTGCTTATCAAAAGTTTCACTAAAACATAAAATATAATATACTTCCTTGTTTTTTTTAACCCCCGACGCAAAAACGACGGGGTGTTATAAGTTTGACGTGTCTGTGTGTGTGTGTGTGTGTGTGTGTGTGTGTGTGTGTGTGTGTATGTCTGTCTGTGGCATCGTAGCTCCCGAACGGATCAACCGATTTTAATTTTGTTTTTTTTGTTTGAAAGGTGAATTTTCTACTAATTCAAATAAAGTTACTTAACTCATTTCCTCAACTTTGTCGCGCAACTGTCTCTTCGCGCAAGAGGATTCGCGCAAGTGTCTTTTGTGCAAGTGTTCTTCGCGCAAACTTCTACCCGCACAAAAGACCATTCGCGAAAATGTCGTTTCGCGCAAGTGTCCCTTGGCGCAAAATTCCATTCGGGGAAATGTCTTTTCGCGCTCGCGGAAACATCTTTCGCGCAAATGTCCCAGATCCATGGTAGAGGGCTATTCTCTTGAAGGACATCGAGCGAGACACAATAGAAGCTTTATTGTTATTACGTCTGGGGGCGTTGAGTGTCCCGCAAAGTGGTAATACGTAAAATTATCACGGCTTCCAAAACTCAACTTGAACAATATAATGTATCGGATGCGATAAGTGGTATTTATTATTTATGTACTGAGAGACTACAGCCTATTTGGTGCTTAATGCGACCTCCGCGAGTTAATTAAAAGTTATTGGCATAAAATACGAGACAAATAAGAAGTTAGCTTAAGATTGGAAGTCATTAGGCTTCGGATTTGGCCAAATGAAAAAGAAGCAAAATACGTAAAATGATTTATAGAAATAATTATTGAACATACGTGATAAACCGTGTTTTAATTGATTCCTCCCGTTACCCTGAAGCTCGTAAAGAGCTTCACAGTACACGGTACACATAGTAAAAAAAAATACAGATACAATATACAGGGTTTCCGGTAATTAATGAATAACCTCTTAAAGGGTCATTGTACTTATCATTATGAACAACTTAAACTTCGAGAAAAATCATGAAATCTACACTAAACTCGTCAAAATGTAGGAAACGGCTGATTCTTTTTTCGCGATTTCAGAGGGGAAATTCTCGTAATTTTAAGAACGTTCGAAGTCTGATCTCAGTCTCAATCTATCAAAAAATACTTCTTATTTCCCTACATTTTGACAAGTTTTTGGCATTTGTTTGTCGCCGAGATGAGACTAGATTTTGAACGTTTTAAATTACGAGAATTGGCCTTCAGGTTTGGTCCCAGTTGTTCATAATAATTATGAGTGCAATGACCCCATAAGGGGTTATCCATTAATTACCGGTCAACCTGTATAAGTGTTGAGTAAAAAAGTACTGCTTATTTCTTAAGAAATATTTTCCAGCAGACCTGCGAAAAAATAAACGAAAAAGAAATGTAAAAAATATTGTGTGAGAACAAGTAGAGAAGAAAATGATTTGTGACGTCATTATGGTATCGTTATGCTTACAACTAATCGTAGTTATTATTTACTTCATCCCCCCCTTGCATTCGAACTGCTGTGTAACTTACACGAGAAAACTTTACGCCCTAACCAGGAACCAAAATTTAAGTTCTATAAAGCAGATTATAGTAAAATTATTCAAGAATTAAGTGACATATCATGGCAAGACTTATTTTCACAATGTTGCGATGTTGACGCAATGGTGGACTCATTTTACAAAATTATCTATAATATTATTGAAAAATACGTACCTAAGACTAAGCCTAAAACTTATAAATATCCGGTTTGGTTTAGCAGGGATCTTATTCGCCTGCTACAAGAAAAAAATAAATACCATACACTCTACTCCAAATTTAAAAACCCCCTAGATAAAATTTCGTATCGGTTGCTCAAAGACAGAGTCTCAAAATTAATACATATTAACTATAGGCAGTATATAAAGTCAATTGAATCTTCGATCACTTCTAATCCTAAGCATTTTTGGTCTTTTTTAAAACAAAAACGTAACGGTGACAGTACATACCCTTCAGCAATACATTACGGCGATGTCAAAGGTAGTAACGGAGCAGATAATTGCAACATATTTGCCTCATGTTTTTCATCTGTTTATAACCCTTCTATTGGCAATACTGTTGACTTTAAGGCTAAGTACGCGACTACGCGATATCAGCATACTGACTTTCTGACCCAATTGACATTAACCTCGGAGTCTGTTACTAAAGCTTTAAAAAGACTGGACCCTAATAAAGGGCCAGGGCCTGACGGGTTGCCTTCCATTTTTGTTATAAAATGTTGTGACTTTTTGGGGGAACCACTCTCTATGATTTATAATAAATCATTGAGTACTGGTTGTTTTCCGAAGACTTGGAAAGAATCACGAGAGGTACCGATTTTTAAGTCTGGTGACAAGTCCGCTGCGAATAATTATAGACCAGTATCTATTTTGTCTATCTTTGGCAAGGTATTCGAAGCTTTGGTATACCCTATACTTTCGTGGCATGTGAAACAAACATTGATGCATGAACAACATGGTTTCATGAAAGGCCGTTCTACTGGAACTAATCTTACATGCTTTATATCAGACTTGGTCGACGCCGTAGACCGTGGATCACCGGTAGATGTAATCTACACAGATTTTAGCAAGGCGTTTGACAAGGTGGATCACAAAATCTTAATCGACAAATTACATATAATCGGAATTGCTGGAAACTTATTACAGTGGTGTGAGTCTTACCTTGTTAGACGCACATCTAAAGTTGTGGTCAACGGTTATTCATCGAACCTGTTTCTAACACCCTCAGGCGTACCCCAAGGCTCCCATCTAGGACCCTTGTTCTTCAATATATTTATAAACGATGTGGCGTCTTGTTTTGTACACTCAAGGATATATTTATACGCGGATGATCTAAAAATTATAAAACGAATGGAGTGCAATCAGGATCCATATAAACTCCAGGAGGACTTGGACCGTTTTTCTCAGTGGTGTTTGGACAATAACATGTCACTTAATGCTGACAAATGCATTCACGTACATAAGGTCCTTTTTTCTAGGAAAAAAGGACCTTATTTTCGTAATTACATAATAAATGCCCAAATTATTCACGAGAAAGAAGTAATTCGTGATCTGGATGTTTATATTGACAATAAGCTCCGGTTTAATATTCACGTCGATAAAATCGCTACTAAAGGGTTTAAAATGTTGGGCTTCATTCTGCGTAACAGTAAAAATTTTAAATACACCTCAACCAAAATTGCAATCTTTAACTCAATAGTCAGGTCAGGCTTAGAATACTGCAGCATAGTTTGGACTCCATTCTACGAAATTCATAAACGTCGATTGGAATCAGTGCAGAAAAGATTTCTCTGGCACTTGTCATATCACTGCAATATGGCCAGAAAACTAACTAGTTACAACTCTCGCTTGAATCATTTCAAACTTTTGAGTCTAGAAAATCGCCGTATGATCCTAGATCATCTGTTCCTTTACAAAATATTAAACACTCACGTCGATTGTCCGCGGTTACTCAGTCAAACTAATATAAATGTGCCTTTCAAACTTGCTCGTCTGTCTAGATATCAGTTGCTTCGCGCTAAGGGCTTCAAAACGAATCTGGGTCATTTTTCTACTGTTAACAGATTGCAGGTTCAATTTAGTCGCCTGTCACGCTCACCCAGTGTAGATATTGATATGTCTTACTCTTTGCGTAAATTCAGGTCTGTCTTGCATAGGGCATTAACACAAAAGTGAAATAAAAAAAAAATGTATTTTAGTTCCTTTAGCCTTTTTCATTTCCATAAAGATGTGGAAAACTTGGTGTGTTATAGTCTATCAGTTTTAGTGTTAGTTTTTTGGATGAGAATTAGTGAGCTTTCAAATGAAGGCTTACTGGTTTTTAAATAAAATATCACAAAATAAATAAATTACATGATGCTCTCGATATTTTATCGAAAGTGTCATGTATCTGCATTTATGTAACATTCATTCTATTTAGCTTATAAGTAAAATCTGTTTTATTACTACATTTTCTCCTTCTATGTTTAGTGCATGCCGTGGCAGCCTTTAATTAAGGCTACACTATAAAATGTAAAAAAAAAACATGGAATCTTCAGCATGTATTATGGTGTATGCTTTGTTGGTTGTCCTTAAATAAATAAATAAATAAAATACTTCCAAAACCATGTAAACTATTTATCTCTCTCGGACTCTCGATCTTATTAAATAAAAAGTCGCATGGAGGGGGCTGTTTCGTTACGTGACGATTTCTCCAAGTTTACTCCTACCGCAAGCTCCGTTAAATTACTTCGTTCCAACAATATGTCGAGCTACAATAGGTGAATGAACCTCAACTATTGAACAGTAAAAATGGTAAACATTCTTTTGATACACATTCAGAGCCCATATGTCTATCCCCTTATCTCCTAGAAGCAATACTTTTTACACCCACACATGTAATATAGCACTAAGATTTATACGTTCATATTATTGTGTGCAGATACATTAATCTTCCGCTGAGCTACAGAGGTTTAATATTATTTCAAATGGACATATGGATTCTTTATTCAACGACAACGGAACCCACAATACAAAATGATGGATTAGAAAAAAAAAACACATTCTGTTATTTATTTACTAGCAGCGCCCTGCGTGTCACCCGCAAAAGCATCGATCCCGTGGGAACACAAAGTTTCGCGTTTATAATTTTATTATAGTAGGTTAGTAGGAAGTAGGATAGTAGGAAGTAGAATAGTAGAATAGTAGGAAGTATGATAGTAGAATAGTAGGAAGTAGGATAGTATGATAGTAGAATAGTAGGAAGTATGATAGTAGAATAGTAGGAAGTAGGATGGTAGGAAATATGATAGTAGAATAGTAGGAAGTAGGATGGTAGGAAGCGTGATAGTTGAATAGTAGGAAGTAGGATAGTAGGCAGTGTGTTAGTAGAATAGTAGGAAGTAGGATAGTAGGAAAAATGATAGTAGAATAGTACGAAGTATGATAGTAGAATAGTAGGAAGTATGATAGTAGAATAGTAGGAAGTAGAATAGTAGGAAGTATGATAGTAGGAAGTATGATAGTAGAATAGTAGGAAGTAGGATGGTAAGAAGTGTGTTAGTAGAATAGTAGGAAGTGTGTTAGTAGAATAGTAAGAAGTATGATAGTAGAATAGTAGGAAGTATGATAGTAGAAAGTAGGAAGTAGGATGGTAGGAAGTGTGTTAGTAGAATAGTAGGAAGTAGGATGGTAGGAAGTAGGAAGTGTGTTAGTAGAATAGTAGGAAGTAGGATAGTAGGAAGTGTGATGGTAGGAAGTAGGATAGTAGAATAGTAGGAAGTAGGATGGTCGGAAGTAGGATAGTAGAATAGTAGGAAGTATGATAGTAGGAAGTAGGATGGTAGTAAGTATGATAGTAGAAAAGTAGGAAGTAGGATGGTAGAAAGTATGATAATAGAATAGTAGGAAGTATGATAGTAGAATAGTAGGAAGTAGGATGGTAGGAAGTATGATAGTAGAATAGTAGGAAGTAGGATGGTCGAAAGTAGGATAGTAGAATAGTAGGAAGTATGATAGTAGGAAGTAGGATGGTAGGAAGTGTGATAGTAGAATAGTAGGAAGTAGGATGGTAGGAAGTGTGATAGTAGAATAGTAGGAAGTTAAATGGTAGGAAGTATGATAGTAGAATAGTAGGAAGTAGGATGGTAGGAAGTAGGATAATAGAATAGTAGGAAATAGGATGGTAGGAAGTATGATAGTAGAATAGTAGGAAGTAGGATGGTCGGAAGTAGGATGGTAGGAAGTATGATAGTAGAATAGTAGGAAGTAGGATGGTAGGATGTGTGATAGTAGAATAGTAGGAAGTAAAATGGTAGGAAGTATGATAGTAGAATAGTAGGAAGTAAAATGGTAGGAAGTATGATAGTAGAATAGTAGGAAGTAGGATGGTAGGAAGTAGGATGGTAGGAAGTATGATAGTAGAAAAGTAGGAAGTAGGATGGTCGGAAGTAGGATAGTAGAATAGTAGGAAGTGTGTTAATAGAATAGTAGGAAGTAGGATGGTAGGAAGTATGATAGTAGAATAGTAGGAAGTAGGATGGTAGGAAGTGTGATAGTAGAATAGAAGTAAGTAAAATGGTAGGAAGTATGATAGTAGAATAGTAGGAAGTAGGATGGTAGGAAGTAGGATAGTAGGAAGTATGATAGTAGAATAGTAGGAAGTAGGATGGTAGGAAGTAGAATAGTAGGAAGTATGATAGTAGAATAGTAGGAAGTAGGATAGTAGGAAGTATGATAGTAGGAAGTATGATAGTAGGATAGTATGAAGTGTGTTAGTAGAATAGTAGGAAGTAGGATGGTAGAAAGTGTGTTAATAGAATAGTAGGAAGTAGGATGGTAGGAAGTATGATAGTAGATTAGTAGGAAGTAGGATAGTAGGAAGTGTGATAGTAGAATAGTAGGAAGTAGGATGGTAGGAAGTAGGAAGTAGGAAGTATGATATTAGAATAGTAGGAAGTAGGACAGTAGGAAGTGTGATAGTAGAATAGTAGGAAGTAGGATGGTAGGAAGTAGGAAGTAGGAAGTATGATATTAGAATAGTAGGAAGTAGGATGGTAGGAAGTGTGATAGTAGAATAGTAGGAAGTAGGATGGTAGGAAGTATGATAGTAGAATAGTAGGAAGTAGGATAGTAGGAAGTGTGATAGTAGAATAGTAGGAAGTAGGATGGTAGGAAGTAGGAAGTAGGAAGTATGATATTAGAATAGTAGGAAGTAGGACAGTAGGAAGTGTGATAGTAGAATAGTAGGAAGTAGGAAGTGTGTTAGTAGAATAGTAGGAAGTAGGATGGTAGGAAGTGTGATAGTAGAATAGTAGGAAGTATGATAGTAGAATAGTAGGAAGTAGGATAGTAGGAAGTATGATAGTAGGATAGTAGGATGTGTGTAAGTAGAATAGTAGGAAGTAGGATGGTAGGAAATATGATAGTAGAATAGTAGGAAGTAGGATGGTAGGAAGTAGAATAGTAGGAAGTATGATAGTAGCAAGTATGATAGTAGAATAGTAGCAAGTAGGATAGTAGGAAGTGTGTTAGTAGAATAGTAGGAAGTAGGAAGTGTGTTAGTAGAATAGTAGGAAGTAGGATGGTAGGAAGTGTAATAGTAGAATAGTAGGAAGTAGGATAGTAGAATAGTAGGAAGTAGAATGGTAGGAAGTATGATAGTAGGGAGTAGGATGGTAGGAAGTATGATAGTAGAAAAGTAGGAAGTAGGATTGTAGGAAGTATGATAGTACAATAGTAGGAAGTAGGATAGTAGGCAGTGTGTTAGTAGAATAGTAGGAAGTAGGATAGTAGGCAGTGTGTTAGTAGAATAGTAGGAAGTAGGATAGTAGGAAAAATGATAGTAGAATAGTACGTAGTATGATAGTAGAATAGTAGGAAGTATGATAGTAGAATAGTAGGAAGTAGGAAGAATGATAGCAGGAAGTATGATAGTAGAATAGTAGGAAGTAGAATAGTAGGAAGTGTGTTAGTAGAATAGTAGGAAGTAGAATAGTAGGAAGTAGGAAGTATGATAGTAGAATAGTAGGAAGTAGGATAGTAGGAAGTGTGTTAGTAGAATAGTAGGAAGTAGAATAGTAGGAAGTAGGAAGTGTGTTAGTAGAATAGTAGGAAGTAGGATGGTAGGAAGTGTGTTAGTAGAATAGTAGGAAGTAGGATGGTAGGAAGTATGATAGTAGAATAGTGGGAAGTAGGATGGTAGGAAGTAGGATAGTAGAATAGTAAAAAGTAGGATGGTAGGAAGTGTGATAGTAGAATAGTAGGAAGTAGGACCCGCAATAATTTTTTTGGGTGCGTGAGTACAGTCAAAGACAATCCTCCACGATCCTCCACGGAAAGAACAACCTAATCCTCCTGACCTCTTTGTTAAACTATTGGAGAGTTTCTCATCCAGGCATAAGTTACGGTGCCTTCTTGGAAAACCTAAAATAGACTTCGTACCCAAGTAGGCCGCAGCAAGGACAACCTCCACAAGTGGGGGTTCATGGAAGGCGTTTTTTTTTGGGTGGGAAATCATCAAATGACCTATCCCGCTCTGGGCTGGGCGGAAGGGCGTGTCAGACTTTTACTGACTAAAACCCCCATGTTCCTTCAGTTGCCTGGGCCAGGGGCCATGGTATCTCTTTCGAACAACCCGGAGCCCTGTCAGGCATCGCCCCTAACAGACCCCGTCAGTTCGTGCTGACATCTCTTTGAGGCGCGCGTGGAACACAACGCGCCTACGTTGGCCGGGAGTCAGCTGTTCACTTCGGCTCTAACCTCCGGTGTGTATGCGGTGTCTCTCCATAGACAATGGCTCAATCTTGCACCGCATGTCACTTGCACAAGTGAGGACCTAATGGCTGCGTCGGCGAATGCTTTCCGCGTTGCTCAATTTTGGGTCAAACAAATTTAAAAAAAACCCTATATTTTTGCCATCGACACGCTAAGAAGAAGATTGTGAGAATTTCTTATAAAAGGCCTTTGGCACGTGTCCCTAATCGTACAGAAGACAGCATGTCAGTGATACAAAACTAGTATAAGCTGGCCTCTTATTGTATTGAAACTCCTTACTTCGCTTGGCTAGCTCTAGGTCAAAGTGTTATGATCGACGTGGGTCGATGTTACACCCTGACCTATTTAAAGGTCTGAGTTTGGATTAAATACATAAATTAAGTGCTCGTTTAATCATCATGAATAAATCATAGTCTTTGGTAACGAAAACCGCGGAAGTGTAACGCCCACGCGCGTTCATGGGTTATCCTAAATAACTCGGAGTCAACAGCTAACTCAGGGTTAATAAAATAATATGTCTGAAATACAGATATTTTGTATCTAGTTCAAACACAGATGTTCAAAATCTGTTCATAGAAACATGTGTCATAAAGTATACTTATTTACCATACTATTAAATTGTTTTATACGTTTGCACAAAAAAAAGGGTGACCTCCGGCAGGAACGAAGTTCAAAATAAAAATCTAAGATGGAGAAATTTTTTGCAGCCGTCATCTTGGATTTTCATTTTGACCTTACTATCGGCTTCATCACCCTCGAAAACCATGTAACCTATCTCCCTCTCTCTCTCTCTGTATCTTTCTTACTTTAATGAAAAGTCACATGAAGGCGAAACTACTAATAGTGTGTTACGCAATTATTATTACCCCGCAGGTATTACTTTTTAGTAGTGCCACAACGCGTAATAAGAGTTAAATGCAAATTACATTATAGTTTATAAACTAATTTAAAATTTATTCATTTAACCCGACTAAACATGCAAATGGGCCTAAATTTAATAATATAATTTGCCTTGTCTTTTTCCTACTCTATTGGAGTCAGCTTCTAGTCTCAACGGTGATGCGGAAGAAGCTGGCTTATTTACTTAAGCGACTGCCTATCTGACCTCAACAACTAAGTTACGGGGTAACACGATGCCCCGTGTTAAGACTTGTTAAGACAAGTGGTCGAACATAATTGAATAATCATTGTGGGAAAGTAAGGCGTCGTTTGTGAGTTGTGAGCAGTTCAAGGTCTCATGGTCATAATGTTACAACCAACGAGCGGTCAACTGTACCATACGTGAATCTTAGAAAGAAATACGTTTATTTGCGGCAAACATGACGCAGGACGCCCTCAGGCTAGGTGGAGCGACGATCTTCGCAGGATGACAGGTAGCAGCTGGATGAGAGTTGCCGAAAATCGTGTTGAATGGCGTGCAATAGGACAGGCCTATGTCCAGCAGTGGACTAGCTGATGATGACGCAGAGAAAAAACACAAAAAATAATAAGTAGGGGAAAAATATGCGTCACATCCACGTAAAACGGTCATCGCTCAGCATAATGCTACGACCTTATGCAATCCCATCTCATGACCTATGTCATCTCATCTGCCTATGTTGGGTCCCAACTATGTTGGAAGCGGCTTCCAGTCTCACCGGATGCATTTGAATACAGGTATTTTACATGAAGCGACTGCCTATCCGACCTCCACAACCCAGTTACTGGGTAATACGATACTCTGGGTAAGACTAGTTGTCAGACTTTCGGGCTTCTGACGACCCGTAACGACTGCCAAAGATCTACGAATTACAGCCGGGACCAACGGCTTAACATGCTTTCCGAGGCACGGCGGGGTCTTGATATGTGAAGATGGTCACCCATCCAGGGACCAACCGCGACTAGCATAGCTTAACCTGATCGGTTGACCCGTGTGGCTGTTATTATTTAGCCACAGTTTTATTTTCCTGTACTATTCGTGCCTGTGTTATGAGAATTCTGTCTGGCTAGGGACCAATAGCAAATACCTAAGGTTTCTTTATTCCCACCGACTGTATTGCTTTTTATTAATTAAAAGCTTTACAATATGTAAATGTTAAAGCCAAATAAATATTAAATTAGTTTCATTAAAACATACACTGTACGTCTAAAACTATGATCCTTAGAGAAATCTTATAATAACTATAGGGCATAATTTGACATTTATCAAGTTTAAGGGTACGTACGCGCTGTCAGGTGGCTTACTTAGCGCCTTAGAGCCTAGTGACTTAACATCCTTCGATACACTATACTCTGTCCATTAGGTAAATAATACGTCGCCATGACAACTTTTTTTTAATTTCTTAACGGCCTGTAACTTTTTAGCTGATTATACATTCATACTTCTCCAAAACTAATCATGGCCACTAACAAATCTCAAATTCATATTTTCTACATGATATTATTCTATGAGTTGACTTGATAAATCCACGCAATGCGAGGATCAGTTCCCGTTTCACTTCTAAAGCGAACACATTAAATAAGCCTGATACTCCAGGGCCACCTACCCCAGGAACACCCAGCTTACCTCTCCTGACGGACTCTCCCTACGACTCCGTCCTCCGTCCTCCGTAAAGACCTCCAGTACCAGTCAGACCGCCGCGCCGGCGTGCCTCGCCGGAGGAATCCGAAGACCCTCCTGTACCTATTGGGCCGCGCCTCATCCGAAGGCCGCCTCAGGAGACCCACCTATACCTACCGGGCCGCGCCGCATCCGAGGGCCGCCTCACCTGGCGGGCTGACAGCGTCCCCGCCATGCCTGCTCCCTCCTGCTGCCATGCTGCGTCCTACTCCTGCTGTGTGGGCTCCCCTACGGATAGCCTCCGTGCCGCACACGCACCAGCACCTGCCCTCACCTGCACCTGCACCTGTCACTGGCAACTGCCTCGCGTTGGTCTGCAACTTCAGCTCCAACTGGATCTCCACCTCAGCGTCCTCAACCCACCTATCGCGCATCGTCATCCATACATCCCACCTCCACATTATACACACCACTGCCATTCCACCTCCATAATACCGTACCTTGCAAATAAATCTTTGATTGATTTCTACTTCCCTTTCTTTAATTTATTTACCTTAGACTTTAAAGGTAAGCTTTTCTTGTCGCTACACTACAGAGTAATATCGGCATAACAACAGTATTTATCCAACATCGAGGTCACCAGATCAAAGTCAGATTGAATCGCGAAATTCTCTCATTGTTTCAGCCAGCTTTTATCTCTTCAAAGGCAGACATTGCGTTTGGAATGAATCCAACACAGAAATTAATATTTCCTTACATACACTGAATTAAAATATGTCAATATGGCTTTGCTCCGACCTATTTTTCGCGGTACTTTTAGCGTGCACCAACAAGGTCTTTGTGATGTCATTGTTTCATTCACCCATTAACTGTAAAGCTTAGCGTAATCAGCCTATAATGTTTTTTTTTTTCATTTTCGGCGGATAACTGACAACAAAAAAAACGTAAAATTTTTTTTCTTTTGTAAAAATAAAATAAGTTTCCTTTATTAGATTTTCGTTAGTAAATGAAAATGCATTGGCCATCTTATAATCTTGAATCACAAAAAAATATAATTTTTCCAAATAGATAATGATTTATAGTCAAACAATTTGATGTCATAAAAATCATGTTTTCTGCATTTTCACCATTTTTCAACCAAAAACCACTAAGGTTTAAACTTGTGCTATCACGAGTCTATCTCAATAACGAACTATACAATGAAGCATTTTATGTGTATGCGTTATTGTCGATACAATTAATAACATCTTTAGGTCTTTAAATACTCGTAGTTACAATCATTCCTACATAATACTTAAGTAATATTGCTTAAGTTTACATTTGATATTTTTATGTGTAATACATTTTATTTATTTCTGAGGGTAGACTATTAATAAGTCTAGGTACTTATAGGTAATATAACCGGTGGTTCGCTCGCCATGAGTATTGTTGGCGCCCTGTGTACGAAGCCTTTTCTCAGAAACTGCCCGAGTACATACAGGTGTTCGATTTTGTTTCTTAAAGATTTATTGAAAAATTGTTCTTTTATTAACAAAAAGCTGTTGTAACTATCGATATACTCTAAAGAAACAAATGTATTGAAAGAATTGATTTGCCGTCCCTTAACTTTATTCGGCCGAAAAAATATTGTTTGAAATGATCGGAAATGGATAATTCCGCCGAAAATTGCCGAAGACCGAAAAAGAAATTCGGTCGGATTCTAATTTCCAGTAACAATGATTTCATTCAAGAAAAATGTTATTCGTATACTGTTGCCTTAGAAACACCAAAAGGTCAAGGTGTGATGTCTAGACAGATATTAATTATTCTCTAAATCCATTATCAGTTTACTTAACGATACAGAGTCGGAAAGGTTCCTTTAACATTTACTTAAGTTTCTATTTTTGTAAGTTCAGCAAGTCTCTCGTTTAATAGGACGATTTATTTTCAGGCTTTTGCTCATAAGGCTTGTAGCGGTATCGCGTCATACTGACGTCACGCTAAATCCTGCATCGCGCAAGCAGAGTTTACCGCGCAACTAGCAAACATACAACGTCCCGATATCAATCGTTGGGCAGTTGCCCGCCAGATACAACACCAGTCTGGTCGAAGGATTCTCCCTTTCCTATAGAGTATGAGTGAACTTTACACCCTTTCCTCATACCTCTATAGACTTGTCATTTGACACACTCAACCATAAATAATCAGTCTATAATGTTCCCACTGCTGGGACACAGGCGTCCTTTCAGAGAGAGGTAGTGGGCCGTAATCCACCACGCGGGCCCAGTGCGGGTTGGTAGATGTCACATGTCTTCGAATTTTTGGTTCTAGGACATGCCGGTTTCCTCAGTTTTCCTTCATCGTTTTGAGAGCAGTGGTGATGAAATACTTTACACAAAGTAAAGCTCCTGTCTCGGTTCGAACCTCTGTCATTTCAAAGAAAAGTTCTTTTTATGGTCATTCATCAGAATATACCTATTATATGGATAAAGATAACACAAAAATCTTTCACAGCTTACAAAAGTTTTCATTTCAATCCTGGTTTCTTTTCAATGCAAATTCACAAAGACCTTAAGTTCAAAGGTAACAAAGAGTCAGTCCTTTAATTTCGCTTCCAATACGATAATAACAGTCACGGTCGCTGCATAAATCAGTGTTTCAAGTAATAAAACCTTTTGCAGACTCACTTCTGTGTGCTCTATTGTTCGCCCGTATATGTCGCCGGAATTCGCAAAAACTTTTAAGCCTTTCTGACACGCTTTTGTTTGCACAGTTGTATAATTTCCACGTTTGTTTGTTTGTGTTGTAACGAAACAAAAATAACAATATTACAATGGAATTAAAATATGCCATATTGACCTGATATAATTTTTTTTTCATTAATTATCATATTATTTTATCAATAATTTGGCTTATTTTGATAAGCCTAATTAATCAAATGATATCAGGCAAATATATTATTAATATTTTAATGAGTCATAACTGGAATAAAACGACCGTAGTAGGTGGGTACATAGGTAAATACCGAACACAAATTTTTTACCGCCCCACGGTGGGCGCCAGTTTAGCACACATAATGCACTGTAGTACTTTATTTCCAGTCTTTTTCTTTTCGTGTCGATGGTACTTCTTCGATATTTTATATTGTTTGAGCCCAGTAGGTACCCACGTTGATTGCGGCAGCAGTGGCATTCATTAAGTCATCCAAGATGCAGGTGAACGGGCACTGAGGGCACTCCAGCAAGTGGGGCATGGTCTGATTAGCGGCACCGCACTCGCACTGGGTATTCGATGGGGCAGTAATCCCATACTTCGATCGATTGATTGATTGATTATTTGCAGTAACATAAATATAGGTACATCAAAACAATAAGATTCGCGGCGAAAATATAGTCTCGTGAATTGTCTATCAGAGAATCCCTTTTCCATGCGTAACCCGTTTGACGGACGTCACCCGGCTAATGTTAAAGAAGAAGGGTTGACGTCGTCTGTTTCTCACAAGGCTTCTAGAACATTCTAGAAGCTTCGCCCTTATTGGAGGGGCGGATTGTGAGCAGGAGCAGAACGAAACAGGTTCGCGTTATAAATGTTAATAAATCACATTCCCTACCTGGCATCTATTAAGAAAATAACAGGCACACGAGGTAACGAGATTAAAATTGATGTTCCATTAAAACGGAGTGTTGATAAAAAGAACTTATGACATTGTGTAAGGCAGTAATAACCTACTTACTAATTACTTTTATTTTCTTTGGTAATTTTTTGCTTCAAAAAAAGATGGAGGTTCTCAATTCGAATGTTTATACGAATGAGTACGCTATTTGTCCCATGGAGAAAGTTGTTCAGTTTGATGGTCTGTACCACATCCTTAAATTTGGCTGGTCTTTGAAAAATAACCCTATAATAATATATATTTTTTATGTATGTTCGGGCAAAAAACCCTACAAAGTGAAAAAAAAAACCAACGACACCGACTTCCGAAATTCAAGTTACTTTTTACTTCGTTGTTTTTTTTTTTTTTGGAAGGCGGTGGTTTTATTTTGCAAAAAAGTTTTTTATTATGTATTTATTTCTGTAACTGCCCGTGACATCACAGCGGGCCCTACCGGAATACCAGCGCTGTGACATTTATTTTTTTAAATGTCGCAGCATCATGCTGAGATAGGAGCCTTTTGGCCTCGTATAGGACTTTCTGTTTCATTTTTCTTTTTGTTATTTTTTTTTCTTTATAATTTTGTTTTTTATCTTGATTTAGTTTAGTCTGTGATCTTCCGAGAAAGAAAAGAAAAAGTATTTATTGCGACTCGTACGCAATAAATCTTTTTCTTTTCTTTACTTACCTACTAACTATGCAAATTAAACTGTCTAGTACAGAAACATGAACTCTTAGGCCCTATATACACACACGTTTTTCTTGCCGTAATAAACTACGGTTTATTCGCCGTATCAGGCACGGTCGTCAGAGTTGAATGGATCACTATAATGGAAGCTTGTTGACGAACACGTTTTTTCTACGGCGCGGTTTATACACCGCATCGTACAGAAACCGTGCTGTGTGTAAAGGGCCTTACTACCATAATATGTGTGAGCCTTTTGGCGTCGTATAGGACTTTCTGTTTGTTTTGTTAACTTTTTTTAATATAAAATGTTTATTTTTATTTTTGACTGTGTTTAGTTTAGTTTGTGATCTTCCAGTACGAATCGCAATACCTACTTTTTCTTTCTTTTTTTTTTTCTTTGCAATTACTTAATTTTGTGTTATTTAATACATTGTCCCATCAAATATCCTGAATCATGGCTGCGTTTATAGACAAACATCTGAAAGAATGAACAATAAGTTTATTCAAAAAGCTTTATCAACCTGGCTTTCAAAGACGACCGCTTAACTGAGACGTTGCTTGAGGTAGCAGCGCGGTTGCGGCAGGTCGGTCGGCTATAGTAGCCCATACAAATATTTGTTCCGCGCTCATCGTTCAGATACTAAGGCCCGTATTAAGTATAGAACCTCATTGAGTGAGGTTCAAGTATTACTTAAAACCAGTTTAGAGCCATTTGATTGGTTGAAACTAGTTGTATGTAATACTTGAGTCTTGAGTGAGGTTCTGTAATACGGGACTAAGTGTTGACTTCCGGATTGAAGGCATCGTCTTTAGGGGAGCTACACAGTCACTATGTTTGGGTTTATTTATTTAAAAAAAGCGGCCCAGTGCGAGCCGGACTTGCACACGAAATGTTTGAGTTTATTTATTTTAAAAAAAGCGGCCAAGTGCGAGCCGGACTTGCACACGAAGGCAAAAACGCCGAAAAAAACACGTTTCTTGTATGCAGACCTCTCTTTAATTTTTAAATTTATTTTATTTGTATTACCCATTTGTTAATATAGCGGCAATAGAAATAAACGGTTCCCTATCCATTTGCATAAAATTTTAAGACCTAATATAACTTGGCATACTTTTGTTTCTCCTAATTATATTTTCTTAATTACAGTATCTAGTAAATATCAGGAAACATTATACTGTTATAACCTCATCTAACCCAAATGATTCACCAACAATAGAAGGGATCTGGGCCTCGGGTGCCGCTTCCGCGGCACGCTCGCTTCGCTCGCTCGCCTTTGGTCACTGTTCTAACCTAACCTAATCCATATGATTCAATAACAGTAGTAAATATCAGGATTATTAATATTATACCTAATAATCGTATGCCTAAATACTATTATGCTAATAGTCATTAGGCCTAGTAACATTATGCGAATTAAATTTATGCCAAAACAAATTAGCCTTCAAGATAATTATGCCAACATAAACTGTATGCCAAAAACAAATATGGCAAAGTATTATTATGGCAAAACAAATTATGCCAAAGTAAATTAGGAAAAAGAATATTATGCGAAAAGAAGGGATCCCGAAATAAACACTAAACAATTCAACTGAGTTTCTATTACGGTTCATGAGATACAGACCGCTGACAGATAGATAAACAGACAGACGGACGGGCGGATGGATGGACGGATGGACGGACAGATGGACAGCGGAGGCTTAGTAATAGGGTCCCGTTGGCACCCTTTAGGTACGGAACCCTAAAAAGCGCAGCTACATCATATTAAACTTAGGTAGGTATGCAAGAACAAATCTCAAAAAGTAAAGGAATAATGTACATGAAAATTAAGGCGTACATATCGTTCACCACAATATATAGCTGCCTTGAAATCTATGCCTTAAATATTATAAATTGAAGTCGTTTTTCGTTAAGAACAACTTGGCAAGTATAGTGACTGTGTAATTCCTAGCCCGTCGTTAAATAAATAAATTCTGGCATGTTATAACTGTATTATTGTATTCATCATCATCTTCATCATCATTTCAGGAAGCCTGGACGTAGGCCTCCCTCAAGCACCTCCACTTCGACCGGTTTTGTGCTTCTCGCATCCAACGGGTGGCCATCACAAGATTATTGTATTCATTGCTCATTAGAATGGGAGACTGTAAGCCTAGGTTGGTTTAACAAAAGTATCAGGGGTTTGCATGTTCCGGCTGGCAACATTAAGGGGGATGCGCTATGGTAGGCCGCGAAATCCAAATTTTCTCTCATTTTTTTGCCATTTGCAGGTTAATGTCAGGTTTTATGTTGATCAAAAAATGATTTGCGACGAACAAATATGTATTTGTTAACGTTGGTCCCGGCTCCCGACTGTCATTCGTAGATTTTTTAACAGTCGTTACTGGTACTCATCAGCCCAAAAGTCCGACAACGAGTCTTACTACGAGGTATCGTGTTACCCATTAACTGGGTCATGGAAGCCAGACTTCGCCAGACGCTTCATGTAAAATACTGGTAAGTATTTAACGGCATCTGGTTAGACTGGAAGCTGACCCCAACTTAGTTTTTAAAAAGCTAGGCAGATTGATCGATGCGCACTAAATATAGAACCTATCCAATGAAACTATTCCTAGAGTTCTGAACTCTAGACAAATGATTAATTGCCAATAGTGTCAACGCCCACATATCTCCCGAGGCCCTAGCACGGACGCATACATAAACGTAACGTAAATTTGAAAGATTTTTAAATCGAAAGACAACTATCCTACTAATATTTTAATGCGAAAGTTTGTATGGATGGATGGATGGAAGGATGGATGGATGGATGGATAGACGTATGTTACTCTTTCACGCAAAAACTGCTGAACGGATTTGGATGAAATTTGGCACACAGATGGTTTATAACCAGAATTAACACATAGGATACTTTTTATCCCGAAATATCTACGGCATCGAAACTTGTGCGGGTGAGACCGCGGAGCGCAGCTAGGATTATAAACGCGAAAGTTTGTATGGATGGATGGATGTTTGTTACTCTTTCACGCAAAAACTGCGGAACGGATTTGGATGAAATTTGGCACACAGATAGTTTATAACCAGAATTAACACATAGGATACTTTTTATCCCGAAATATCTACGGCATCGAAACTTGTGCGGGTGAGACCGCGGAGCGCAGCTAGGATTATAAACGCGAAAGTTTGTATGTATGGATGGATGTTTGTTACTCTTTCACGCAAAAACTGCTGAACGGATTTGGATGAAATTTGGCACAGATAGTTTATAATCAGGATTAGCACATAGGATATCTTTTATATTTTATCCCGATATTCCCAAGGGATTGAAACTTATGCGGGTGAAACCGCGAGACACAGCTAGTGTCATATAATTTAAGTACTGCCAATGTTATTGTTGTTGCCATCGCGTGTAGAACGTACACAACACAGTAGCTACACACACACACACTCACACACACACACACATACACACCCCTACAAAGCGGCTTACACAGTAGCATGGAGATTGGTACGAGAAATGGTTGGTCCTAGAATATCAACAATCTACAACACGAGTTATAGTTATTGTTTTTGCGTAAGTATTTGCTTTATTTGAGTCCTATCTTTGAACGAGGCTTGTTAGTTTTTTTCGTGAAATGGTAATAAAGACAGTTCGATCTGCGATAGCTGATAGGTGGGACAGCCACATACTGGAATACTGGGTACGCCTACATGTCACTGTATAATTAGTATGTAGTAATGTTATGTAGTAATTAGTAATAGTTTCTGTTGTAATAACTCTAGTTTCTAAATTTCGTGTTTTAACCCTTCGTATGCTTCGAAAGTTTCAATCCAAAGCAAACAAAATCATTTAAATTGATATTTATCCAAACTGAAATTGTAATTTATGCCGAACAGATTATTATAATGTTATGTATTTGATAGGCTCTATATCAATGCAAAATAAATATTAATTATACATTTTATATTAAGTCTTTTCATGCATAAAATGTATTCAATTTTAACTGGTTGAATGCCGTCATTGCAGAAGCAATTAAGACGCAATGATTTTTTAAACGTGGATCGTGGTGGTGGAACGTGGATTGTTTAAAAAACCATTGCTTTTTAATTGTTGATTACCAAAATCAGCCTATAATATTCCCACAGCTGGGACACAGACATCCTCTTTGTAAGAGGACAACTGATTGCTTATAAAATTCATAAAAGAGCACGTTTGTAAATTTTAAATAATTTGCACACTTTATTTTTGTTTAAATGAAGGATTTAATTGAGTTTGCAAATCAGTACTTGCTTGTACCATTGTTAATTTATTTCATGATATCAATATTTATCCAAGA
The DNA here is from genome assembly GCA_951799955.1 of Apamea anceps. NCBI lineage: Eukaryota > Metazoa > Arthropoda > Insecta > Lepidoptera > Noctuidae > Apamea > Apamea anceps. The sequence continues at coordinate 18,821,639 of OX637513.1, read as the reverse complement.
AAAGGTAGTCCAGTAGGTACAGGTTTATTGAGGTTTCAAATATCATTAAAATATTTCAAAATAAAAGTAATCCATTTATTTGTCAGAATATTGTTACAGAGATGTTAAATAGTTTTTAAAGTTATTTCTTAACCAGTTGAATGGCGTAGTTACAGAAACAACTCAAAAGCCATTGTGTCTCACGTGGATCCACGTTCATATGAAGGGTCAATATATAAAGTAAATAACATAAAAAAGCCCACAAAGACAATCGACACTAGATTAAGGGGTATCGTATTACCCACTAACTGGGTTGTGGAGGTCAGACAGGTAGTCACTCTATGTAAAATACTGGTTTGCAGCTGCATCTGATTGACTGGAAGCTGACCCCAACATAGTTGGGAGAAGGCTAGGCAGATAATGATGAGTTTGTGCCCAGTAGGTGGCCACGTTAACTGCGGCATCAGTGGCATTATTTAGGTCATCCGCGGTGCAGGTGAACGGGCACTTAGGACACTCCTGCAAGTGGGGCATGGTCTGCACCCTAATTGCGTAACACACAATCAATCGGAATCTGAATAATTTTGAAGCAAATTGCTAATCCATTGCTTCATAAGTTCGAAAAATTGTCTGCTCAACACGTAAATAACGCAATGAATGTTGTTGAACTGTCAAAATGAAACCGATTCCGATTGATCATGTGTTACGCAATTAGCGTGCTGGTCAGAAGCACCGCAATCGCATTGGGTGTTGGATGGGTATGTAATTCCCCACTTCGATAGATTGATTGATTGATTATTTCCAGTAACATAAATATACTAAAAAAACGCACTAAAAATGATAAAATAATTGAATTGACTTTAATTGAATTCTAAAAGCGTGGAGCGCTTTGACACGAAGTTATGACGATTCCCTGAAAGTTCCACGATCCATCTCCTGGCTCCATCATCAGACCCTCGACGCCAAGTGCAATCTATTGGACACGTCAAAAGGAATCATATGACACTAAACTCGAGGGGTTTACCAGTAGCCCCTTAAGAGTTCCACTATCCACCTCCTGGCTCCATCCTCAGACCCTCGACACCAAGTGCAATCTATTTGACTCGTCAAAACAAATCATATGTAACTCTAAGGCTCTAAGGCTTTACTAGTAATCACGGAAGAGTTCCTACTATGACGATACTACTAAGTTCTCACTATTCTCCTCCTGGCTTCATCATCAGATCAGCTCCAAGATACCAAATTATAGTTTTGTCTTCCAAACTACATATTCATACAAAGTTTCATTTTGATACGACAAGTAAAAGTAGGTTAAAATTGATTTCCAAGATTTTGTTTTGAAAATTGCTTTTGTTTTGCGGTAATAATGTTTTGCGGTATGTCATACCGCAAAACATATATACCACGGGGCGGTGCAATGCCGCCCCGTGGTTTATTTAATGCAATAAAATGCGTACTCTCATTTTATCACTATTCATTTATTTCATAATAGGTAATTGGTTTAATTTCTCTTCCATGCCATTCAGGTGATGAATTAAAATATTATAATTTAAATAACTTTCCTTTGTCCACAGAGCATAGTTTTCCGAGTCAAGCGTCACCCACAAGTGGCCGGATTTGAGCAATGCGTATCTTTCGGAGCCTTCAACTCAGAGCAACAAGAAGTAGTCTACAATATCTTCTGTCTCTGCGCAATGTACTTCTTACCGCTGGTTGTCATCACCGTGTGTTACGTGTGTATCTTCTGCGAGATACACAGGAGCAGCAAAGAACTGGATGGTAAGAGAAAATACTTTAGTTACTGTAGTTCATTTGTGTGTAATTTCTTCTGTCTCAGCGCGATGAACTTCTTACCGCTGATCGTCATCACTGTGTTACGTGTGTATCTTCTGTGAGATACACAGAAGCAGTAAAGAGTTGGATGGTAAGGGAGAATACTTTACAAACTATAGTTAATTTGTGTGCAATATCTTCTGTCTGTGCACGATGTACTTCTTACTGCTGGTCGCCATCACTGTGTGTTATGTGTGTATCTTCTGGAATTAGACAGTAAGAAAATACTATATTTGAGTAATTTGTGAGTTCAAACTGATCACTTTTCTTCATAGACATGGCCTATAAAGTACCACATTTGATAAATAAATGCAACTTTCCATAATACTTGCTATTTTCACTACCTACACGTACCTATTGATATTGCCAATTTATTATTAAATAGTTTTTTTTTTTATAAAACGTATCCCCACACTAGGAATTTCTCCTTTATCGTGGGTGCGTTTACAAACATTTAAACTCACATACACAAACAGCAGCAACAGTTAATTTGATTGAAAACTGCAATTGTCAGCAATATTTTCTTCAATTTCTGATCTATTGGATAATTTATACAATAATTACGTACAATTTGTTCAACAAAGTAAATAACATTCAACGTACAATTTGTTCAACAAAGGAAATACATACAACACACACATACACACATTACATTACATTTACATAAGATTTCCATTTTATATCCAACAACAGAGAGGAGGCATAAAAATTTAATTGCGAAGTTTGCCGACAAAACCACAATGCCGTGTGCCGTCAGGCGAAAATAAAATTGTAGCTTTTGCCTGTTTGCATCTCTTTCTCTTACATAAGCATAAGTAGCATAGATATCTCTGTCTTTGTTAAGAATAAGATAAAAATATACCTAGAAAAAATTTAAAAACCGGTCAAGTGCGAGTCGGACTCGCGCACCGAGGACTCCGTACAAATTTGTAGGTTTGTAAATAGTTTTAATTTTTTTTTGGAATGGTGTTCTTTATCCCGCGTTGCGAAAGGGGGCTAGACGGAAAAAATTAAAACCAAAAGTAACGACACTTTTTGCTATAGTTGTAAGCCGTGCGGCGTGCGCGTGTTTCTCTGTCTGTCTGTCTCTCTCTCTCTTATAGAAAGCAAGCCAGTTATTTTCGTTTCTATATTTCGTTTGTTTTAGTTATATTTAATATTATTATAACTTCAAAAAATTAAATTTTATTACAATTCCTTCACTAATTAATCGAAAGGGACTTCGTTCCATCCGGGTGTCCCATGACACCTTTCAAGTTTTTTTTTTTTGTAATGTAACTAAAAATTTACGGTTTTCGGATTTTTTCCTTTACTTGTGCTCTATGACATTGCTTCTCGGCAAATTTCATGATTCTAAGTCAACGGGAAGTTTATAGGTTTTGATTTCGGCACATATACGCCCGTATCTTTTGATTACGTTGACTTAGAAGTTGATTTTTTCACTGCTTCAAGGGATTGCAGCCGAGTATTTTATATTAATTTCAACTTAATAAATCCATGCATTCCTGAGAAAAAGGGTTTTGACTGACGTAGGGACAGACGGACAACGAAGTGACCTTATAATAATAATAAGAAGAAATTTATTTCAGACGAAGTCAATATACTGTTAGTAACACAAAAAACCTTAAAAAACTATTGTTAGCACAAAGGTTCCGTTTTTCCTTTTGAGGTACGGAACCCTAAAAATGTTTGCACACTTTTATCTGTTTTTAATTTAATTTGAAAAGGATCATAAAACATGATGTAGATTGTAGGGCGTGGTACCTAATATAATCTTATTTAGATTTTATATATATATTTTTTTTTTAATTTGTGGGGCTTCGTATTTTACTACAGGAGAGGCAGACACTTTTAGGGCACGTTTCTTGTTAGAGAAGAGAAGCTAGAAGCGTTAATTAATTTTATATCTCATTTCATAAGTTATTAAATCAACTAATAAACTCTTCCGGTGACAATATTAAATCTGTCAATCAATCTATTAACTCGTTCACTCAACCAATTAATTAATTTACTAACAGCGCCCCGCGGTTTCATCCGCATACGCTTCGATGCCGTGCGAATATCGGGATAAAAAGTATCCTAAAAGTATGTTAATCCTGGTTATAAACCATCATAATCAGCTTATAATGTTCCCACTGCTGGGACACAGGCCTCCTCTCTGTGAGAAAGAGTAGGCCGTAATCCACCACGCGGGCCCAGCGCAGGTAAATGTAATAAAATAATAATATCCCTGGACATTTCATTTTTTTTTTTCATTTCATTTCATTTAATTTCCTGGATTTTTCATTTAATTTTTTTCATTTTTTTTTTTCATTTCATTTCAATTTTTTTTTTTTTTTCAATGTAGTAGAGGTATGGTGGTAGATGTCACATGTCTTCGAATTGTTGGTTCTAGGACATGCCGGTCTCCTCACAATGTTTTCCTTCACCGTTTTGAGAGCAGTGGTGATGAAATAATTTATACAAAGTCATTTCTCTCCGGTCGTTTTGGATTACGTGCCGTCCCATCGGACTATGAGAGTGAGGGAAGAGACAGTGTACCTGTGTCTGCGCACACACTTATGCACTATAAAATGTCCCACGTCGAAGGCTAGGCTCCGTTGAAATGTCTGCCATGGTCGGAATTCGATCTGGAGGACTATACAATGTGTAACTGAATTAATGCACATTATGAAAGTAGTTTGTTCAGAATCGTTTACTGAATCGACTTCTGTAATTTTTAATATAGGTAATATTTTATCCCAAAAATAATTAAAACTACGTAAATTACTGTCACACTTCCGCTGTGCAGTCAAAACAAACCAAAATGGATGAAATACACACTGAGCTAGACCCTTATACGAGTGCGACTGTGTGCATGCGTAGATTTGTAATGTGACTATAATTTTCTCCTACAATCTGTACAACTAATTTATAAAAAAAACAGCGTTTTATACATAATAATGAAAATTCAGTGTATGTATTATGATTATAACATAATATTCTAATTGGGGTATCTGGTGGTGTGCGTTAATTCCGGGACATGTTGTATATTATACAAAAGGTCTATGAATATAGTTTTATTTATTAATGTGAAATGCACATAATATTTGGTTGTGGTACGAACAACATAGGCAGTTCAACAAAAGCTAGCGATAAATATCGAATAGCCTACTCAAATATTCATCGCTCGTACGATGTAGACGAACGATACAACCAACTTCACTTACCAACCACTTAACGTACAGTCAAACGCACACCAATGGTATCAATATGACATTGACAGCATCTCCATATAGTAGCAGTAAGGGTGAATTTCGTAGTGCAATTGTTACCCCTGATGTGCGGCTGGCTGTACAACAACAACTTTTGCGTTATGGCAGCAATTAAGGGCTATTATAATTAATTATCGTTTAGATTAATATCTTAACGATGATAGAATTGCCTTAAGTACAGTTTTTTGGCTACTTACTTTGCATAGTTAATTAAGTAGCCACAAAACTGTTACACAATATTTTCTTTGTCAACCGAATAGCGTAAGTGAACTCAAAACACGCAATGCGATATAAAGTTGCGGACTAGCCCGTATAGAATAAGCCAAGCGTGGCTAAGCGCGGGGTCCTGACTTCGATTCCCAGGTCGGGCAAAGTGTTTTGTGTTTTTCTATCTGGAATTTCTCAGTAGCAGCCCAGAGTCTGGATTTCTGCCCGGTAGATGGCACTAGGCTCGCCCCCTTTATGGGACTTCCACATAACTGGGGAAATGTGGGTGTGCTATAACTACACCTCAACCCAATCCTTTTGCAACAATCTTTAAAAGCATTCTACATATATATTTTTTAATAACAAAGTATTTTTTCTTGCACAGAAAAACGGGAGACTCGCAGCACTGTTGGCCACGTGCGTCTGCGCCGATCCGATCGACGCGTGTTAGAGCGCGCACGACGTCGCACGCTGCGCATGACCGTCACTATAGTTGCTGTGTTCGCGCTCTGCTGGCTGCCGTACGCTACTATCACCATGTGGTCAGTATTTGTGAACACTGTACCTGTGTGACGTCAACCGCCGCTTGTTAGAGCGCACACGACATCGCACGCTACGCATGACCGTCACTATATTTGCTGTGTTAGCGCTCTGCTGGCTGCCGTACGCTACTATCACCATGTGGTCAGTATTTGTGAACACTGTACCTGTGTGACGTCACACGCCGCTTGTTAGAGCACGCACGACGTCACACGTAACGCATGACCGTCATTATAGTCGCTGTGTTCGCACTCTGCGGGCTGCCGTACGCTACTATCGCCATGTTGTCAGTATTTGTGAACACTGTACCTGTGTGACGTCACACGCCGCTTGTTAGAGCACGCATGAGTTCACACGTAACGCATGACCGTCATTATAGTCGCTGTGTTCGCACTCTGCGGGCTGCCGTACGCTACTATCGCCATGTTGTCAGTATTTGTGAACACTGTACCTGTGTGACGTCACACGCCGCTTGTTAGAGCACGCATGAGTTCACACGTAACGCATGACCGTCATTATAGTCGCTGTGTTCGCACTCTGCGGGCTGCCGTACGCTACTATCACTATGTGGTCAGGTCACGTAACGCATGAGCGTCAGTCACTATATTATGGTCAGTAAAGGAGTTACATAAGTTGAAAATAAATTATAAGACAAGAATGTGAGAGAGAAAAGATTAGTTCAACCGAAAATAACAAATTATTATAGGTAAAGAATTTCAAGATATTTAGTGCCAAAAGTATAATATTTAATTAAATAGTTAAGACAAAACCCTAAACTAAGTAAAGGAATGTTGAAATTAATAATAATAATAATATCCCTGGACATTTCACACAGCGCCATCTAGTCCCAAGCTAACCAACCTAATGCTTGTGTTATGGTAACAAGATGGCTGATAAACTACTTATATACATTTTTTTTTTTTGTAAATACATACATATTAATTAAGGAGTTAGAGAGAAATAAATTCACATTTTATAGTATTAACGTAGTTAGTAGTTTTAAGGTTAGTTTGTTAGATTTAAAAAAGATTTATTTAATTATCAAGCTCTTCTCGCCATCAAACTAGTTTGGCGAGTAAAATTGTAAAGGATGATTTCTACCAAACGGCTGGTGTCGCATCGGACAATCTTGAAACAATATTAAATCGTGTACACAGTATTTAATAGAATTCACAGATGACTTTAAATATCAATATCAGGCCACAAAGTATTTCCTTAACCACATTTTATGATCCAGTTTAACGTATCAAGGTATCTCCAGGTACATGGTGGACCGTGAATCAGCAGCTCGGTTATCTCCAAGGGTCCAAGACTTACTCTTCGTGATGGCAGTCTCCAACTCCTGTATGAATCCTCTGGTGTACGGCTCCTACACCCTGGACATCAAGGGTCTGCTGCAGAGGTTTCTGAAGAAGACCTGCTGTCACTCATCCGCTGCCTCAGATACGATAGGTAATATAATAAAATACAGGTTAACCAGAAAAGGTATGCGCTTCGGCTTCGTGTTTCAGGGCCTTCATTCACTATGACCACTTAACGATTCCTTACTTCGAATTCACGTCAATTGCTTAGTTAATCACAACATCAGAGGGGCAATTCCCATATTTTTAAAAACGTTCGCAGTCCAATCTCAGTCTTAATCTGTTAAAAATACAATCAATTCACATACATTTTTTGACAAATGTCGAATTCAATTCGTTTTGAACGTTTTTTAAGTACGAAAATTGGCCTTCTCTCAATAAAATCCCTTATATCTCTTATCTTCTCTCTCGTATCTCTTCTTCTTTACAATGGCATGGTTGCCATTTCGATTCCTTGCCGTTAACTAGACACGATATTGACATGGTTTGCACGCGGTAAGACTTCGCAAAGAATAATTGAATTGGGAGAATTAGGGCCCTGAATTAGTAGGAACGTCGCGGCACAGAGACGAAACTTTTTCCTTCTAATTTTAACTGCCGCGCTTTGTTGTAGTGTACCTATCATTGCGCGTTTGTATGAAGCTTTCTCTTTTTTGGGTTACCTACTCTGGTCGCAGATCTCTCACACAAACATTTTAAAAAGTTTTATTTCAAATGTTATAGAGTTATTAATCTCTAATTTTGTATCCATGGTAATACAAAATAAATAAGTGCTTCCATGGTTTTAACAGCTCTATATACGTCTATACATAGATATTAGATTTCGTCATCTAGCGTTCATATTTCCGAAGGTGGACGTGATTGCCGAAGTGCATACTTTTTCTGAGAGATCTGTAAGTAGATGTGATTATTTCAGCTAAATGATAATTTTGAAAAAAAAAATTACGTCCTCGTCATCGTCATCATCATCGTTATCGTCATCATCATCATCGTCATGAACATTAACGCAACTGTCTAATCGGTAAAACTAACCAATTAGTGAAACGGACTAATTAACGGAACTGGAGAATTAAATAAACTGTCGACTTGCCCGCCAGACACAACACCCGTCTGGTCGGAGGATCCTCCCTTTTCTATGGAGGATGAGTGAACTTTAAACTCTGTTCCTCATACCTCTAAATTCACCATGAGGTCCTGGGGGCCTACTCCGAAGTGCAAAGTGCGAATGTTCGGATCAGACCGACACATGGCCGAACCGAATATTATTGCAAAATGCGAAAAATGTTCGGATCGGCTCAGTTGGGTCGGGACCATAGTCAATATTCGAAAGAGCTACACTCTTTCGAATATTGACTATGGTCCCGACCGAACCAAATAGTAACTTCTTAGCAGGAAACGGCCGAACATTTGGCCGATACTACTTCGGAGTAGACCCCCTGGCTTCGATTCTCAGATCGGGCAAAATCTTATTGGGTTTTTTTTTCTTTTTTTTTTTTTTTCTCAGGCTGCACCCGAATGATTGGAATACATTCCCTCCCTTTTACATGGGACTTAAAAATAACTGGTATAACTTGGGTATAATATTGTTACACCTTTTCCAAACCCTTCGGGGATTACGTGCGTAATGTTATTTTACGTAACATCCATGCTACGTACACATGACTTAAATCCTGTAGGTATTCATGAATAAAGATTATTATTATTATTATTTCAAAATATTCTACAGCATATTTTGGGGTCAGGTATTTTACAAAACGCCTTAAACAGAATGTGTTTTCAACCATGTCAACAGAGGGATTATATTGCCTCGAATGAAATAATTTCAGTACAATACAACGTTGTGTGAACGGAGCCTGAATGTGAAACTTTTCAACTATATCCGAACTTTACTCGCAGAGAGTGTATTCAAAATTTGTGTTGTTTGCAACACAACAAAGTTCGAAGCGATTCTAAGTTTGATTGTTGCTTTTATTTATTTATGTCTAATTGCATGCTGCACTGGTTGACGTCATCGCGTCAACGCCGGCTGCCGCTGAAAACCAGCGCTGGGGCTGTCTCGTATAGGGTATTAGCATTATGCTGAGCGATTGCCGTTTTGCGTGAATGTGACGCATGTGTACCCTCAACTTGTTATTTTTTTTTTTGTATTTATGTTTTTGTTATGCGTCATGTTTGCCGCAAATAAATGTATTTTCTTTCTTTCTCTTTCGAAGTGATAGTTATAAACTGAGAATAGTTTATAGTTATCATCGCCGTTCTCCTGCCTTTATCTCAATTTACTTGGGGCAATATGTCTTTTCCTTCCATACCTCTTTTCACCCCCCAGCTTGCTTTTTCCTTTTGTTTTTTTCTTTTCTGTTTATTTTTTTTTTCCTTTTTCATTTAATTTTTATGTTTTTCCTCATAGGAGTGAATCATTGTATTATTTCTGAGTGAAATAAATTATCTTAAGCCGTAAAATGAAAAACGGAACCTTATAAGATCACTTCGTTGTCCGTCTCAAGACCCTTTTTCTCAAGAACGCGTCATCAAATACTCAAGGCTGCAATCCCTTGAAGCAGTGAAAAAATCAATCTTCTAAGTCAACGCAATCAAAAGATACGGGGATTTATGTATGTTTCGTTTATGCTGCATATTTTGACTCTCGCAAGGGAATCAAAACCTATGGGGTACTTCCCGTTGACCTAGAATCATGAAATTCGGCAAGAAGCAATTTTATGTAGCACAATCCGAGAACCGTTTTGTACATACCTACGAATTTGTACGGAACCCTCTGTGCGGAGTACTCGCACTTGACCGGTTTTTTTATTTATTTATTCCAGGCCAGGAATGATCGCTTTAACGTATTTCGTGCCAGCCACATACTGTGTTATTAAATCCTTATTATTCTTCGTACAGGTATCGACGGCTCTGCATCGAGTTCAATGAAGAACAGGAATATGAACTTGGAGACGCCGCTCATGAAATCTACCAAGGTAATAATAGGCTATTTTCCTAAAAAAATCTAATTAGTCCGTCAGTTAGATTATCTAAAAATATTGAACCCGTATTTTTTATTTTGTCAATTATATAAAAAATGATGAAGATATCACCCGTTAAAGTTCCGCGTGACGTCACTAGCTTGCGACACTTTTGCAAGCAAGTGACACCACGACCCCTCACTCCCAAATTTTGACGCGCTTTATCTTTGTCATTTTTTGTTTGATTGACAAAAGAAAACATACTTGTCCATTATGTATCTGTGTATACTTCTAAATAGATTAACTTTCATCACAAAAGCGCAAGCCGCAGCATGCCCAGTACTTATTTATAACGTATTTAAAAATAAATGTCAAAGTTAATGCTTCTTAAGACAAATTCCCGTAATTAAAAGATTCGCAGGCCCATTCCTGTAATTAAATAGGTACGTTCAAAATCTTGTCGAAATCTCATCTCAGCGATAATACCTCTAATTTCCCTAAATTAGGGGTATTTTTGACACATAGAGACTGAGATCAGAGGGGCAATTCCCGTAATTTTACGAACGTTCACAGTCTGATCGCAGTCTCAATCTGTCAAAAATAACTCTAATTTCCCTACATTTTGACAAGTATTTGACATTTGTTTGTCGCCGAGATGAGACTGCGACTAGATTTTGAACGTTTTAAGTTACGAGAATTGGCCTTCAGACTATGAACGTTCTTATTTTGAAAACAAAATCGTGAAGATTTAAAAATAAAATATTTAGAAAACCTCTTCAAATAAGTTTGTTCCGTCTCAAAAGAGTTTCCACACAAAGTATCAATTTACAAAACTTTTTATTTAACAACAACACGGCTTTTATGAAATAAATGCTTTCGTGTAAATTCCGAAATCCAATCCAAGATGCGTATTTTAATTTTAATGTGGACATGGGCTCTCGAAAAAAGGTCCCTGTGCAAAGTTTGTTCGTTTACAAACTTTTTAATCGAAATCGAGTTTCAAGACGAGTCCGATTCGATGTTTTTAAACTTCTAATATAGACTCCCGTCCTGCACCGCATGTCACCTGCGCATTTGATGATTTCATTTAATTTTCTGTATCTTGTAATGTTAATTACTTTAGATACCTAATATTTTATGCAATCGAGTACTTTCTAACTAAACAGACAGCAGTGCTGCTGGGGAGTTTGCGCCACTTCTTCTTCACACCGAAAGTACTAGGAAGTGGTGAAGGGCGGGCGTTTTGAGGGACTGTCTTTTGTAATTTTGACGTTCGAAAAGTGCTGATTCTCGGCCTAATTTGAGTAAATAACTTTTTATTTTGATCTTATGACTGCGTCAGTAAGCGAAGTTCGCGCAGCAGAATTTTGGGCCAAAAATATTATACTTTTTGCCATCGGTACGCTAAGAAGAAGACCGTTATAATAAACCGTCTCAATAAAAACAAGTTCTATCTTTGGAACACTTTACTATCGTCGAAATAAAGATCAAAGTGATGAATGAAGAATGATGAATTATCCTGATTGTTCAGGATAATTTCATTTCCACATTTTCATTTACACAATTAATTAATTAATTTCCTGAACAAACTTTATTTACTGCTGAAATTTCTGTAAATTGTGTTCTGTTGCTTAATATGATCTCATAAGCTTTAAGACGTTACCTCTAATGCCATATACTTTCAACTTCTCAATAAGTATGTCGTGCCGGACATGGTCGATAGCCTGTGTCATGTCACAAAATATTGTACATATAGTTAGTTACATTTGAATCCACTTTTTGCATGACATTATGCAAAAAATCGTAGATTGCCAAGTTTATTGTTCTAAATGATAAATGATTTTATTTTGTAAGTAGGTTTGTACAAACACTTTTACACGTCAATCATATTTTAAAACTAGATAAGGTTGGCGTTTCCTATCTGACTAGTCTGAGAAGAAAGGCCGAAACAAACTCATAGGTCACAGTCTCTTTTAAAGTCCAGACATAATCTTTGGTCAGATCATAAGAAGACCATGTAGGTCGATGTCTGAGATGGTCTTTTGAGGAAAGAACCACACAGGTTGAGAGGACCTGTCCAGTCAGTGCACGCATTTGTCAGAAATTGTGCAGCTCAACTCAAAACTTAAGGAGCTCAACGATTCGACGAACAATACCAAAGAAAGGACATTTGGGTAGGCCACATTAATTACTCAAACTGCCAGACCATGACAAAAACTAAGAGAACAGAGAGAAAAATAATATAAATAAAAATGGCCCACGTAGTCTTCACATTCACAATAATTAAAATAATAGAATACTTAACAAAGTAAGCAAATGTCATAGTATATGTAAAATTCATTAATGTCAGTGTATATAAAAAAACAACAACAAAACAGGGAGCAAAAAAAAACATTCAATATGTAAAAAAAATTGGAAGCAGCTCAATCCCAAGCCTTTTTGTCCTCGATATAATCCTTAACGATATAAAAGCCTTTCTGGCACAACTTATGTTTAATAAATGATTTGAATTTATTAAGGCTTAAGATCTTGAACGGGGCTTGGAACTTTATTATAATAGCGTATACATTGGCATCTGAACGAGCCACCTATTTTCTTGAGCCTTGTTGTAGGTACAACAAATACTACTCTACCCTTTCTAAGCCCTTTCTGTTCGTTAGCGAGCATATTTTCTCTTTAGAGGTAAGTATACAATTGTACCCTTATTATACAAATATTTTAGAAACTAGCTTCTGCCCGTGGCTTCGCCCGCGTGGATGTCGGAAATTATCCCACGGGAACGTGCTAACAGGATAAAATGTATGTGCTTTCCCAGGATGCCATCTATCTCTACGCCAAATCAGAAGTTCAGTGGTTTAGGCGTGAAAATGTAACATACAGTTTTAAGTTCAAATCCTCCCCTTAAAAACTGAATTACCCCTTTTTGTCCCGTCAGTGGTAAATTTTCGACAACTTTACATACTTATTATTAATTATTTTCAGTCAAAACTATCAATACTGAGTTTCGAGTTACTCGGACCGCGCATTCAATTTCTTCCACACAAACTTCACACCTCTATATCCCCCTTCGAGGGGTAGTTTTGAAAAACTTATAATGATAAACTTTATTACTTACTTAGGCAAGTATTCTTGCCAAGTTTCAAGTTTATTAACTAAATGAATAAGATTTTTTCATATAAACTGTATCCCCCGCTTTTCACCCCCACAGGGGTGGAATTTTGAAAAATCGTTTGGGATTATTCATAACTTGATTCAAAGATATTTATACCAATTTTCGAGTTAATCAAGCCACGCATTATAATCCTCCCTTGTAAAATTACTTAGGCGAGTATTCTTGAAAAGTTTCATGTTTATTAACCTAATGAAGAAGATTTTTCATATAAGCTGTATCCCCGCTTTTCACCCCCACAGGGGTGGAATTTAAAAAAATCGTTTGAGATGTATTCATAACTTGACTCAAAGATTATTTATACTAATTTTCGAGTTAATCAAGCCATGCAGTAAAATCCTCCCCTGAAAAATTGACTACCCCATTTCAGCCCGTCAGGGGTAGATTTTCAAAAAACTTTGATACACATTATTCTTTACTTTCAATATTAGGTATAAATACTGAGTTTCGAGTAAATCGGACTGCACGTTAAAATTCTTCCATACAAACTTTGAAACCCCCCAATCCCTTATTAGGGGGTAGTTTAGAAGAAAAAAAAACTGACAATCTTCATAATTTATTTAGATAAGTATTCGTGCCTAGTTTCAAGTTTATTCACTCAAGGAATAAGATTTTTCATACAAACGAATTCCCCCCTTTTCACCCTCTTAGGGGTGGAATTTCGAAAAATCCTTTCTTAGTGGATGCCTACTCTTCACGAAAAACACACCCTCCAAATTTCATGTCTCTAGGACCAGCGGTTTAGGCTGTGCGTTGATCTTTCAATCAGTCAGTCAGTCAATCAGTCAGTCAGGACTTTGAATTTTATATGTATAGATTATCATACTAATTTCTAAAATATTTGTATAAATAAACAATTGTATCTATATTGGCCTATAAAATTGCATTAGCTCGTTGTTTTCCTTTTTAAATAAATTGCATTAGCTCGTTGTTTTCTTTTTTAAATAAATTGCATTAGCTCGTTGTTTTCCTTTTTAAATAAATTGCATTAGCTCTTTGTTTTCATTTCTAAATAAATTGCATTAGCTCGTTGTTTTCCTTTTTAAATATTAACTTAATGGTAGATATTTTTAGTACATCGGGAAAAACACCTGTCTTGATCCATAGATTAAGTATATGGCTTAGATGCGGTGATATTTCTCCCGCTACAGATTTTAAAGCTTTTGTTGAGAGGCCATCATGTCCTACACTAGGTATTTGTATTTTTCAATTGTTTTATAATTTTAAACACTTCGATTGGCAGACATGGGGCGAGAAAAAGGGAATCAAACCTTTTTGGTATCCGCGATGCAGCATTATTCCCGATCCTGCTATAGGGCTAATTTTGTCAACGAAGTAATTATTAAAAGCATCTGCAATAGCCGTTGGATCAGTGATGACGTCACCTATTACAAAAAATTTTTCAATACAGTTTTTCTTTGTGTAGACAATTATCCAGAAATGCTACCACAATCTGCCGCGTAAAAGCTGTATTCTGGTTTGAAGGGATGTCGATGCGATTACAGGTACAAGTCTGTTGTCAACATTATCTGACCCACCTTAAAAACAAACAAATTTGGAGCCTCTGCCTGTAACATTAAGGTTTATTCAATTTAGTCCTCGAGCACTTGTGTGACTATGTAACAACGGCCGTACAGCGGGTAATACATGACACACTATCAGTAGTAATGGGTTCCATTTTGACAGTTCAACAACATTCATTGCGTTACTTACGTTGTTAAGGAGACACATCTTTCGAATTTATGAAGCAATGGATTAGCAATATGCTTCATGATAGGTGCAATTAGGGTGCTGGTCCATCGATCAGGTTAAGCTATACTTCCCGCAGTCGGTCCGTGAATTGGTGACCATCTTTACATACTTAGTCCCTCCGTGCTTGGTCCCGGCAATCATTCGTAGATTTGACAGTCGTTACCGATTGTCAAAAGCCTAAAAGTTTGACGACCAGTCTTACCAAGGAGTAATTGGGTTGTAGAGGTCAAATAGGCAGTCATCATCATAAACATCATTTCAGCTGAAAGACGTCCACTGCTGGACATAGGCCTCCCCCAAGCACCTCCACTTCGACTGGTTCTGTGCTTCTCGCATCCAATGACCACTTGCTGGAGTGCCCTAAGTGCCCGTTCAGCTGCACCTTGGATGACTTAATGAATGCCACTGATGCCGCAATTAACGTGGCCACCTACTGGGCTCAAACAATATAAAATATCGAAGAAGAGTACTGTAGAACTTGTGGAATGCTGGCAGCGAAGGGGTGGACTCGTTGATGTACACGGGCTTTCTTAATAATACTCCGAGTACAATAATGTCTATAAGTTTAATAATGAATTTTACAAAAATATTTGCGAGTTTCGACACACAACTTTATCTAACGGTGTCATCGACGAACTGGTCGAACGGTGGGCGCGTGGGCGCTCGGCGCACCGCGCACGTGTGTAGTCCTTGTGCACACACACATGCAAGGCATCAACAAGTACCATCGACACGAAAAGAAGAAGAAGACGAAGCATCAGAAGAGGAATACGTAGCGTTGGAAGGCCCCTCACAAGGTGGACCGACGACCTTGTGAAGGCCGCAGGAACCCGTTGGATGCAAAATAGGGAGTCGCTCCATGTAAAATACTAGTAGTCAGCTGCATTCGGCTACACTGGAAGCCGACCCCAATATACATAGTTGGGAAAAGACTAAGCAGATATTACATCTGGAATAACAACGCACCTGCAATGCGGTCCTCTGGTTTCACAGATATCCATAATCTATGGCTACCACTACTATCAAGTGGGCTGTCTGCTTGTGCCACCATAAAGCAAATATTCTCCAAGAGCTTAAAACTTTATGCAATCAGTAGCCGGCACACGTAGATATGTCACTCTCCCTGACAGTAATGAAACCGTCCGGTGGAAGGAAAGTTAATTCGCCGCATACCAATTCCTCTGTCTTGGATTGATTAAAGCTGGATGTGACTTTATTGCATGACGTTTTTGGGTCACAAAATATCTTAGGGTCGGTTGTTTCAAACAGTTGGTTAACGTAACATACGTACCGTACGTCAAATTATAACGATTACGTACTCGTTAATATTTGACATAAGGCAAGGCCGTAATTTTGTAATTATAATAAAGCGAAACACTAGGAAGTGGTGAAGGGCGGGCGTTTTGAGGGACTGTCTTTTGTAATTTTGACGTTCGAAAAGTGCTGATTTTGAAATGAATTTTTATTTTTGATTTTAATTTAAGCCTGTTTATTTGAACTGTGCTCAAAAACGTATAAAACTATGTTTCAAACCTTCGATGTGCAGGTACAAATGTGCATAAATGTTAGTTTTGATACGAGATTCATGCTTTTGCACAGACCTAGAGAATACGTGGCTTAATTAAAGCATAGTTTGTCCTAATTGAGGGCGCATCGGCGACGGAATCCACTGCGTATGAATAATATGATTAAATTAGATATAATAAGTCAGGAGCAGTTTGAAATTGTTTTAGAAACGGATTCAGACTTCGAATCGCACATCACAGCTAATTTGCAACTACCAGACAGACTAAACTACTGAATCTGAAAACAAATTGGGAGGGGACAGTGCCTAAGCACCTGCCGAACCGTTTGCGTCTGCTGACACGGTGTGACTATGTGGGCGCGCACCCCGCTTAAAACTTCACCGAAATGTACGTTGCGGATGTGGGAGTTATTTTTCATCATCATCATCATCACCATTTCAGCCGAAAGACGTCCACTGCTGAACATAGGGGTCCCCCAAGCACCTCCACTTCGACCAGCCGATCGATTCTGTAAAAATCTCACCGTGAAAAGTAAGGTGAAGTGACCTTAGAGTGAGCTGTCAATAGTGTAAATCCCTAGCATTAGCTCACTCCACGCTCACTTCACCTAAGTTTTCACGGTAATATGGTTATAGAATCGCACTGCAGTTTTGTGCTTCTCGCATCCAACGGGTTCCTGCGGCCTTCACAAGGTCGTCGGTTCACCTTGTGGGAGGCTTTCCAACGCTACGTCTTCCGGTACGCGGTTGTCACTCCAGAACCTTTCGGCCCCATCGGCCACCAGTTCTGCGAGCAATGTGCTCTGACCACTGCCACTTAAGTTGCAGTAGCCACTTGAGTTATTTTTATCCTTTTCTATTCACGTATTTCTGTGATAATAAAATAATTTTTATTTATTTCTTATGGAGGGGTTGCGATAAACACTACGAAGGGGTTTCGCTACTCCCCAAGCTCGTGTCCTTGTCCTCCTCGACTTTTTGTGTTAACTTCTACAGCAATTTCTACAATTTAAAAACGAATCATACCATTTGTCCACAGAGCAACAAAGTCCGAACCCGGCTCGGGGTCCGCTTCGCCGAGACCTCGCTGACGGCCGTGCCCTCTCGACTCGAGGTACCGAAGGTGGTGCGAGGTCCCGCCTGACACCCACCCTCCCGACTCCGCTGCGCTGAGCACGAGCGCTGTCGAGTGCTGCACCAGTATTACAGCGATAAGATCGCTACGGTTTAAAGCTTAGACTACAGTGCCCAGCAGTAGTCCCGTGTTCATGAAAAGCAATGTTGCACAGCGTGGTTTTAGCAATTTTTTTTGTTGCAGGAAACACTTTATGGTATGTTCCAAAAGTATCTGATGAGATTGTAAACAAATCCTGTTCAGGTTAAATTCTTACGTAGTCAATCACCCAAAAGAATTAGTAGGTAAGTCATTTCCCACCCCTTATTCCAACAATGATTGTTTGAATGACATTATCAGACTGTAATTGAAAAATCATCGACGGTAATTCAGGTTATACAAAATTGACCGCAATTGTCCAATGAAAAACATGTTTTAGTGATTCCAAATTAGAAAAAGTATCAAACCACTCGATTTGATTTATAAGTGGCACTACAAATTGGCATCAAAAGTACGTTTGCTGATCAATTTGTTTACATTTTCATCAGATACTTTTGGAACAGTCTATACAAACACAGTTTGATTGTGAATTAAACATATTATGTTGTCGGCAACACAAAATGACATTGCTCAAACAATGTAGCGCAACTTTTGTTTACTGGACATTGTGACACATCGAGCTTTAGGGACCTGTCCCACCGCCGCCGGCGATTGACTAGAAGCTAGAACTTATAACGAGTTGACGAGCAACCAGCTGCCTGACTGCGACGAGCGATTACTCGCTGGTATGCGTTTGTACAGACGCCAGCAGGTCAAGCTACCCGAAACTGTCAAATTTTCCCAATCAACGTTGAACCTTAATGCTTTAGAGATAAAGTTGAAAATCTATTAAAGAAATTTGACAGATTTTAGTAGCTTGATGTGCTGGCGTCTGTACCAAGCGTCTCACCGATTGTTCTACCCGCCAAGCGAGCGTCGCTGAGCAAGTCCTCTCTTTGATCCTACTAGTCAGTACTCGCCGGCGGTGTGAACAGTCAGCGATCAACTATCAACATATTTCTCTTTTTCTTACACGGGACCTGCAGTGTTTTGGTACGTTTCTTGAGCAAGAAAATCATTGATAGTCGCTTCCTTAACAGTGGTGAGACAGGTGCCTTTGAAAGAGACTCTCACACAGATGATTTTTAATGAAAGTAAAGACAACTCATTAAAAAGCCAAAAAAAAAACTAAAACTAGTTGCGTCGACCAAGGAAGGCTATTAACAAATTTACTGAATGGATATTCATGATTGGGGGCTATTAAATGTAATGAAAGAGGGAGCTTTAAATGTGTAATTACAAAAAGACCTAAAGTCAATGTGTAAGTTGTATCCAGTACCAGTGAGTGAACTTACATATGTGTTGATACAGCCTATTCTGTTCATAGGTTTTTTTTACAAAGTGTGAAACGTTTTGAGATGATAAAGATACTGAAGAAATCGTGTATTTTTGGGAAAGAAAATTCTTATCTTACGCATAAATATTTTCAAAATGTTTTTGTGTACTCATGTTTGTTGTTTTGTAAAATTATTTTTACTTGGTACAGACGCCAGCAGGTCAAGCTACCCGAAACTGTCAAATTTTTCCAATCAACTTTGAACCTTAACGCTATAGTGATAATGTTGAAAATCTATTAAAGAAATTTGACAGATTGTAGTAGCTTGATGTGCTGGCGTCTGTACAATACTCGTCTGCCCTATCAATTGGGAACTGTATGATTTCCCAATCTAGCCACTGTTTTATCTACCCTGAACTAACGTAATGTCATAAGTAATCCTTAAATTTAAAGTCCGATTCAAACCAGTTAAAGTTAAGACCAAGCCATCACTAAAAATCTTACCGTAAAAACTTACATGAAGTGAGCTGTCGTTCCACCTTATGAGAATTATCACTACCGACAGTGGGGATAAACACTATTGACGCCAGCTGGTCAAGGTACCCGAAACTGTCAAATTTTCCCAATCAACCTTGAACCTTAATGCTTTAGCGATAAATTTGAAATTCTATTAAAGAAATCTGACAGATTGTAGTAGCTTGATGCGCTGGAGTTTGTACAACGGACCTCTGTAAAGTCCAATCAACACTCACCATCCTCTACCTAGCCTTTCCCCAACTGTTTTGGGGTCGGCTTTCAGTCGGTTAAATGGTAGTAAAAATATAAGTTAGATCAAAATTACTTATTAGCCTAATAGGTTAAATTGTAATTAATTATATAAACTAGTTGTTAGCTCACTTCACCTCAGTTTTCACGGTGGGTTTTTTACAGATTAGATCGGAAGGAGCCTATTTATCTGACAATAAAAAAGTCGCTGTATTCGTCAAAAAATTACAAAATTAACACATTTTCATGACAGGTGCACGTTCTTAAGCACTACTATGAAAAATAAATTCGAATTGTTGGATTGTCATCTATCACCTGATGCCTGTGGGTTTTAATAAATAGGCCCATGATCTTAAATCGTATTTAACATATCTTATGGGGCCGGCTGTATCTAACCGAATCTAACGATATTATCGTAAGGTTCTGCCGATCGATTCTGTAAAAATCTCACCGTGAAAAGTTAGGTGAAGTGAGCTTAGAGTGAGCTGTCAATAGTGTCAAACTCTAGCATTAGTAGGAATGACAGCTCACTCCACGCTCACTTCACCTAAGTTTTTACGGTGTGATGGTTACAGAATCGCACTGCTGATGCTGTATCGTATTATTGGCTGAGGGAGATTGTATTATGATCGGTGCGATGAGATGTTCCTCAGTAACTGCACAATATTACTCTAATGTTTGTTTACGTTAATTTTTTACAGTTGTAGAAAATAGTGTTTGTTCAAATTATTATCTAAGTATGTGTTATTGTGCAATTATGTGTGTTACAATATGCTTAGCATAGGAGACAAGAATTATTATAAATCCAAACTGAAATCATTTATTTCAACTAAACCATTTACAAGCACTTTTGAATTGTAAAAATTAAATAGTTGGTCAGTTAGTCAGAAAGTTGAAGCTAGTTGCCCATTCCAAAATGTAGATCTCTATGGAGAAGAACGGGCAAGAAACTCCAAGGACACTCTTTTCATTTTTTATCAAGACTACAGAATATATTTGTATGTTACACTATGGATTCCACGAAAGTGTTAAGCAATTTTGACACAAATGACTTCCCACATAGCGGGCGCACCTTCATTTATTCAAAATGATGACGACAAATAGTCGGAAAAAACAGGTGAAAGAGAAAAAATATTACCATTTTAATTCCTCGACTGTTGGTTATGAATTACTTATTTTATTTAAAAATACAGTCGAATTAAGCACTTGAATATTCAATTATTGTGAATTCTGTTAAAACCACTTCACAAAAAAATCTCTCGTCATGGTTCAATTTAATTCTACAACTACTGCTTTTAGCGAGTTATTATTTGCTAACGAGTTCATTAAAAAAATGAAGCATCGCGGGAGGCCTGGTATGTACAGTGAAAGATCGAAATTATTTTATATCCATGAAAGGGTGGTTTACTAAGGACTGATTTTTCAATCATCTGATAACTTAATTCGAGGAATAATTTTAAATCTGTCAAACGTCAATTTTATTCATCTAATAAAAGTTATCTGGCGATGGAAAAATATGCCCTCAATGAAATAAAGATGGCATAATGAAAAACAAAGTATTCAGCATTTTTTTAAAAGAAAAAAATATGTTTTTGATATAATTTTCGTATGGATGTTGGCTGTTTGGCCGCGTCGCAACGCCAACAGTAGGTCTCACTCGCCGCATTAGATGTTTCACATAAAATAAATCTTCACTTTAAAAAATCATGTTAATTTAATACCCAAATTAATTTCGTAACTTTGCGAGACAGACGCCGACATCCGGTCCGACCCGCCCCATTACATATTTCACATCAAAAATAAATTTTTCACGGAAACTTAATGAGTGCGACACTGAACGATCAATTATAAGGTATTCATGGAAAAGACTGAATAATGATTGTTCCGCGAAGTAGATAGTGTTGAAAATAACTTGTAAATATGAAATTAAATGTTTATGAAAAGGATTAAACCCATGGTCTATAAAAGCGATGCTCTGATTATCGCATTCATTTCATTCGCGAACCCAAACGCGTCGTCGCTTTTAGTTAGGACGCGGGGTAACTGAGTGACAAAATGATCGCGACGATCGCGTATTCGCGCGGACATCGTTTATATTAGGACACGGCCTTAAGAGTCGATTCGCAGTAAAGTTTCAATACGAACCGATTTAATATTACTTCATCAAAGGCATGAACGCTTTATTAATGTTTCAACATTAAATGCGTAAAGCTTTTCATAAATGACCGGTGTAAACAGAACCCTGATGATATCGTCAAATGTACATTACGATACGTGTGACTTAAGTAGTTCATTATAGCATCAATACTAAGGTCTATTGAAATTTATGTATCCAATAAAATTATTATTACAAGTCAAGCAAATATCAACTTTATTGTAATGGTAATTAAGTTGATTTCAGAGTGACTAGCACTATTTAAAAACTTATAAAAATGTTTGAGGTTTATATAATTTTATTGTGTAGGAATTAAAGTTATTTTCCATAAACTCATATATGTTTACATTTTAGCGACTATATCACGAACGCAGATTACTTAAGTCACACATATCGCGCTAAACGCGCTCTTAAGTTACGATTTTCTGTGTAAAAATGGACTGCTTAAGTAACAGATAAGTGTAACTTAAGTGTGGTTTTAGGTCACAGAGTACTAAGTAAGAGTATTAAGTAAGGGTTCTTCAGTTATAATTGTATGTATCCAAGGAAAATCCCAAAAGTGTGAAGTCAAGTTAAATGTTGCATAAATAATTGGTGTTTAATCAATGTTTTTTTTTATTATTATTAATTAAGGCTAACTTTGGGCCCTTTATTTATAAACGTTGCTTAAGAGACGTCAAAAATGTATTATTAAATAGTTGCTCCTTGAAAATTTAAGCACCGTTTATAATTAAACCCCTATTGTTTAATTATTAGATTTTTATAAACAGTTTTTTACTGGGATCTATTTAAATTGAACTATATTTACCATATTGTTCATATAATTCTTAAATGTCAGAATTTTGCTTTCAAGCAAATAAAAATACATGTTCAATGTTGTGCACCTTGTTACTCAATCTCAAAGGAATGTGGAAATAAATTTAACGTCAAATCTGATAAGTACTTTGTAGTTTTATTAAGAATCCTATTTCCTTCCCGGCGGGCGGTATCTGCAGCAAACATTTTATAAGAAACAACTGAAATTCCATGCCGCGAATATTAAACGGCGGGACTGCTTGTTGTGCTGGTGATCGCAAACGCTGTACTGCTGACCATGAGATCCTGGATTTGATTCCCGGGTCGGGTTAAGTGTTATTATGTTATTCCATCTGGAAATTCTATATTTAGCAAGAAGCACACCCCCTGTACGTGGGACTTAAACATGACTGGCAAAATGTGGGTGTACAGACGCCAGCAGGTCAAGCTACCCGAAACTGTCAAATTTTCCCAATCAACCTTGAACCTTAATGCTTTAGCGATAAAGTTGAAAATCTATTAAAGAAATTTGACAGATTGTAGTAGCATGATGTGCTGGCGTCTGTACCTCTGCCTAGCCTTTCAGGAAATACCGCACTAACACCAGCTTAATTCACAAAATAAATAGTTAAAGCTGTACAAGGATAGCTTGTGGTTATTCTTGTACAGCTACTTGTATAACTATTCAATTTGAAAATTCTATGTAATTAATAACTTAATTAAGTTTTTGTTTTTACTAAAGGCTGATTTTTCCAACGCCAGAAAGTTTATCGGAGGAATAACTTTGAATTTTTGACATATCTTCGATACAAAATCTGTCAGACATCTCTCTTGTACAGTTGGTGGCATGACAGTGGTAACAAAACCAATATAAAATGGACTCTTTTATTATGGAAATTCTGTATTACACTGGGCCAGCTCAAAGTCAAAATGTTACAAGAGCGAAGAATTCTGACTTCACAAGTGTTATTTCAATAAGAGAATGCGCATGCATTCTCTGTACACACAGCCAGCACATCAAGCTACTGCAGTCTGTCAAATTTCTTTAATAGATTTTCAACTTTATCGCGAAAGCATTAGTTTCAAAGTTGATTGGGAAAATT
The DNA here is from genome assembly GCA_951799955.1 of Apamea anceps. Taxonomy (NCBI): domain Eukaryota; kingdom Metazoa; phylum Arthropoda; class Insecta; order Lepidoptera; family Noctuidae; genus Apamea; species Apamea anceps. The sequence goes on along the minus strand of OX637513.1, from coordinate 18,797,752 downwards.
TGACAGTTTCGGGTAGCTTGATGTGCTGGCGTCTGTACGTCACAAGTTATAAGAGACATGCATTACCCCACGTGAAATATTGGTTCTACGCGTACTCTGCTGCAACAATTCCTTTTATCTACAATCTTTGAACCGAGACAACGACAAAAATTTTATCTCTAAATTCCCCGAAGATATGACGATATTTTATCAAACTCGAAAACTCTTCAACTTTAGTCATACTTTAAACCCATTAGCAACTGCAAGCATTTCTATAAAAGTTGAAAATCTTGAAGCGTACGTTCTCGTTACGAAGTATTCCGAACATTCGTTTACGTTTGCGATTCTACGAAATCTTTCCAACTTCGCCAACTGAGTAACTTGAGAAAAGTCTTATTGAGGAGTACCTACTTCTTAACAGGATGTTTGAATAGTAAACCCGTAAAAGTTTTAAACGATTTGTTATTGGATGTGCGTTTTGCAATAGCTTCAAGTTTATTTAGCCTCTTGGTTAACTTTTATTATAGCGAAAACTTCTTCAGGCGGGGCTTGCGCTCTTTCTAAACAGGGAACGAAACTGAACCGTCACGTTCGGGTTGGTGATGCTGAATCGGGTATACTCGGCTCCAGTCGTAAGTTTTCGGTTTCACTTCTATCGTGTATGATCTCCCCACAAATAACAGCCCATCTTCCATCCTGCACCGCATGCCCTGTCATGTAATGATCTTATGACTATGTCAGTGAGTGGAGTTCGTGCTGCTGAATTTTGGACCAAAAATATTTAAATTTTTTACCATAGATACGCTAAGAAGAAGATCGTGTGGTCCAAGCCCTCTTTTTTGTGTCTATTTCATCATCTGCCTAGCCTTTTCCCAACTACGTTGGGGTCGGCTCCCAGTCTAACCGGATGCAGCTGAATACCAGTATTTTACATTGCACCGGTCGCACTTACGCTGACTATTTTGTTATATATGAAATTATCACAAAAAATTCATCAATTAATGAAAGCTTAAATAAATCATTAAATGCCTCATGCTGTAATAAGTTTGTAACCATCACTATTATATACTTATAAAGCTGATCCTAGCCTGTAAAAGTGTTGTTTGTAACTGTTACTTTATTTTTAAATACTACAGCTTTGTAAATGTTTTAAGTTAATAAAGATTTTTTCTAAACAAACAACACTATTTTACATGGAGCGACTGCCTATCTGTAGGCCAATTCTCGTAATTTAAAACGTTGAAAATCTGTCGCAGTTCAGTCAGTCGCTAAATGAAAATAGTCGCAGTCTCATCTCGACAACAAACAAATGTCAAAAACTTGTCAAAATGTAAAGAAATTAGAAGTATTTTTTGACAGATTGAGACTGAGATCAGAGGGGCAATTCTCGTAATTTTAAGAACGTTCACAGTCTGATATGTCTCAATCTGTCAAAAAATACTTACTTCTAATTTCCCTATATTTTGACAAGTTTTTGACATTTGTTTGTCGCCGAGATGAGACTGCGACTAGATTTTGAACGTTTCTAATTACGAGAATTGGCCTTCTGACTGTGAACGTTCTTAAAATTAGGACGGACCACGGACCTTTTTTGTATCTACTATGAAACCCAATACAGTTGCAATGGTAGTTTTGTATCACTTTCTTCGTCATTAGGTTAATAACAGATTGATCATCGTCTTATAACTATAACCTATGTTAATGCAAAAAAACGTAAGTATCCAGCCCGGGGACACCCGTGAGGAACAAAGTTTCTTACGTGATACTCGTTCGCACACACATTCATATATAATAGAAAAAACAGAGAGAGAGAAATTCGCATAACGGTTTTTCAGCGTGACGATTTCTACCAGTCAACTCCAAATTTTGATGAATATTATCACCAGTGATAGGAATAGGTAGTGCCTATTTGCCTAAACTTCGAAGAACAGAGACAAGAAACGGAGACTTCCTTAGGACTAAATTTTTTCCGGGACATGTGTCCAGAAATTCGGGACAACACTTTTAATAATAATAATAATAATTTATTTATTTCAGATAATAATAATCCATACAATACATTAAATTATATTAAAATCAATTGGTACGTAGACCACAGACACTGAAATAGAATTAAAATCAATTAAATAAATTATTTAATTTAATGTAATGTTAGTATTGTATAATACTAACATTACATTAAATTAAATAATTTACAGTAAAATCAAAATCAAAAATTGTGTTAGGATATTATATGACGTACACAATGTGTTAGTGAGTGAGTGAAAAATTTAGTCCTAAGGAAGTCTCCGTTTCTTGTCTCTGTTCTTCGAAGTTTAGGCAAATAGGCACTACCTATTCCTATCACTGATTATCACGGCTTAAGCACCATCTCTTCCTACCAATTTGTACGCCACGATATGCGGCTGAACATATTAAAACTTTTCTGCATCCCATTACTATCATGTACACCATGTTTAAACAAATGAAATTTACTTACATAACCTACCACAAACCGCATTAAGGAACTTCATTCGATAAATGACGTCGAGGTATTGCTCCGTTGCAGCGTGAAACACGAACAAACTAACAAACTCGTCTTTGCATTTATAATAAGCAATATTAACGTAACGAAGTATACAGTTCTCCTCTTAATTCCATGTTCTGTAGCGAAACTCCCACGGGAACACGTGACAGTTACAATTTTTCCAACGCCAGATAATTTTATCCGAGGAGAAATTTAAAATTTTTGACAGGTCTTCCATACAGAATCTGTCAGATGTCAATTTTATTCTATGAATAAAAATTATCTGTCGATTGAAAAATCAGCCCTTACAAGATCAAGAGCTTCATAAATACACGAAAAACGGCAAAAGAGAGAGCTATTGGACACGAATTACGAGTTGGTATCACGCCTACCTACCTAATTATGAAACTCATGAATATAAATGGTAAAGATAAACGGGAATTTAGTCTTTGCCTCCTCCGTATTTGTGTACTAAGTACCTTCTTAGTATGAATAAAAGTATAGGCACAGAATATGGTATAGGCACTCCCACAACCGGGTGATCTGTGACTCAGGACCCTCGTACTTCAGACACCTTCCCCTTTTTAAGATTGTGTATTTTATTGACCCAAGAAGAACGAAACTTACAGACATAGCCGCCGTGTTTGCGACAGTGAAAATGGGCGGGCCACATAGGGCGTAGAACAGATCGCAGATGAAGCAGAACAGTGTTGGATTGGAGACCGAGATCTGATAGTAGAAGTGTGGGCAGACAGCCGATGAAGTGGACCGAAAACCTGGTCAAGATTGCTGGACAAATCTGGCTTAGGAAGGCTAGAGATAGAGAAGAGTGGCGTTCATTGCAGGATGCCTACACTCAGCATTCCCAATGCTGAGTGTAAAAAAAAGAGTATCGTAATTGAAGTGTAATAAATTCATGTACTTAAGTAGGTACGTTTTTCTGTACGTGGTCTGAATTGCCCACCACTCCCCTTCACACGCTAAATAAATAAAAGGTTATCATACTATAGGTCGGAGGGATCAAACCACGGAATAGAATTTATCGATCCTGTGGTTTAATCGGATTAAACCGACAATCGTCCCGCGGGCTAATTGCGTAACACACATACAAGTAAACACACCTTCCAATATATAAATATAAAACGCATTATATAAATCCTTATAACAGCCTTTCCTTTGGTGTTCCTCCATTAACCCTAACAAAAAAGCCTCGATACAAAACAAAAACCTGTAAAAAGTAAAAAAATAATATATATTGTTTAATATTAGTTGTAGGAAATATTTTGATCCAAGCGTCCTCGCATCGGGGGATGGCGCCGCCAGACACACAGATACACACGTTAAACTTATAACACCCCTCTGTCCCCTTTTCTTTCATTTTGACAGTACACCCACATTCATTACGTTACTTACGGTGTTGAGCAGAGGAATTTATTAAACCTATGAAGCAATGGATTAGAAATATCTTTGTAAACTCTCGGATTGTGATTAAACTGTGAACTGTGTTACGCAATTAGTGTGCTGATCGGACGCGTGCCCAGAACAATCAGACTGTTCAATTTCAACAATTTACTTCTAATTACAGATTGTTCAGCTCTGAAGGATTTGGTGGTAAGTTGACCTGAGGGGCAATTCTCGTAATTTTAAGAACGTTCACAGTCTGATCTCAGTCTCAATCTGTCAAAAATACCTCAAATTTCCCTAAATTTTGACAAGTTTTTGACATTTGTTTGTCTTCGAGATGACACTGCGACTAGATTTTGAACGTTTTAAATTACGAGGATTGGTCTTCCGGTCGCTTCTTCGTCAGTGGTGGGACAGGTGCCCTAATATATTACAAAGGAATATTTCACATCCTAGATACTCGTTCATCATTCTTTCACTGATAGAATCTATTACCTCCTCCTGTATACCGACATGATTGTATCGAACAACTATATATACCTAACGTCGTTAATCTATATACTTATAATAAATCTGTAGAAGTGAAAATTCTGTACATTGAAAATATCAAAAAAATAAATGGCAGAGGGTGTTACTAGACCGACACCGAACCCAAAAATGTGATTAAAAAAATTTTTGTCTGTCTGTCTGTCTGTCTGTCGGTCTGTCTGTCTGTCTGTCTGTCTGTCTTTCTGTCTGTTTGTTCAGGCATCACGCAAAAACTACCGTTTCGATTACGTTGAAACTTGGTATAATTATTCTTTAATATCCTGGGCACCACACTGGGTACTTTTTATCCCGGAAAAGTATATACAATAAAAAACAAACTTAATTTTGCGGTTCGATCCCTATACCGGATTACTGCACCAACCGCAAATAATAAGTTTGTCGTAGGTTAAGTCACCCGCATTGGAGTTCATTTTTATTCCTTTTAGTTTTTAGAGTTATTTAGGTTTATTTTTATATAAGTCGTAGGTATAGATTTTAATTTTAAAGTATAGGTAGTATATTTGATAGTGTACGTAGTGACCGTAGGTTATTTTATAATACTGTTAGGTAGGATTAGTCATTCGTATAGATATTTGTTTTTAGGGATTTTGCTTATTTATTGAGTTTAGATTAGTTATCATCAGAAATAGGTTTATTTAGGTAGGTAGGTATTTAATTTTCTGTTATTGAGTTTTTTTTTTTTAGATATCATATAGGTACCCTCTTAATCACTACTAATGAGACACAATTGGTTTTCTATTGTAATTAGCCACAAAGGGCCCGTGAGATAGATGGCAGTCTGGGGAAGCACATAGGTACATTTTATCCTGTTATCACGTTCCCGTGGGATAATTTCCGACATCCACGCGGGCGAAGCCGCGGGCAGAAGCTAGTCTTATAAATAAAATCACTTTAATACAGAAGATTTATTGAATTTACGATACAGTGTGTGCGGAATATATAACATCCAATAATAGGAAATGTTTTCTTGAATTCTTCGAAGCCTTTGCTGTAGTTAGGTTAGCGGTGCGGTTTCGGCCGTGGTCGAGTCGATGGTCGGCAGCGAAGAGTCCTGGGACGCGGTGGTTTCCTTCTGCGAAACGGTCGTCTCGCAGAAGGAGGCTGCGGAAAGGGAGAGGGAGATCTCGTCCACTCACCCGGCCCGCAGCAGGCGCACCGGGCGTCGGCGGAGGGCGGACAACGCCCTCTTCCAGCCCCTTTAAATGGGTCCAGGGGGGACGGACTCGGGGACGTCCGTTGCCCCCCACACATCAGGCCCCGAGGTGGCGGCGCGTAGTGTTCCACGCGCGCCCCTCTTAGACCTCACTCCCCCCCTGACCCGAGGAGGCCCGCGGTGGCCGGCCGGCACCAGTCGGGGGTTGCGGAAGGATCGTACCGCGACCCCCGGCGTAGGTAGGTGTAATATGGAACACCGGGGCAGTTTTTAGTCAGTAAGAGTCTGACAGACCCCGTCACCCGCCCCAGGACGGTGGACATCCATGAGGATTTTCAACCCCGGCAAAAAAAAAAAAGAGGTGCGGTTTAGGTTAGTAAACATTTTTCACGGAAACCGGAATGAAGCAGTTTTATGTCGGAGTACGAACTTTAAGTCGCTAAAACAGGAGGGAAAATTCCAGTAACTTTTATAAGTCAGCGTTCCCAGAATTTTGACTTTCTCTACTCTATTCCCCTTAGGAAAAGTACCAACTACTTTTATTGAACAATAAAGTACTTCTAGTCTATGATCGATCTACCGCGCCCACACAGACATACAGATTGGAAATTCTCTTTCTTTTATGGATCGCTGGCCCGACTGTATTTTAATTACCTTATGTATTTGTCGGAGATGAAGCGTTTGCTTTACATAACCACTGGCGTCGTCCGTATGGAGGCCAAGAACTAAGTGAAGAAAAAAGAATATTTAATTGTAGGTTGACAAGGGCCTGACGATTTGTAGAGTGTGCCTTTGGTATAATGGCCAACAAATGGCGTATTTTTCATCGACCTATTATTGTATCGATTGATTTTACAGTGGGCATAGTGAAAGCATGCAATCTCATGCAAAATTTTATCCACAAAGAACAAAGACAGTCTTCCTAGTAACGCTACATTGCCCCCTGATTCAGAAATAAGGCCATTACCAAATTCCATGTCTGTTTGCGGTGGTTCGTTAGCTAATGAAATTCGTACCAAATTCGCAGAATATTTCGTATCTGACCAGGGTAGTATACCTTGGCAACACCGATAATATTCTTTACACATTATTCTCTCTCAGGGTCTGTGGGTCAGCTGCACCAAAAGGTCGTTAGATGTCATACGCGTCCAGTATAACAATGTTTTTTGGATGTTGTTGAATCTGCCCCGTTTCTGTAGCGCATCGGAGATGTTTGCTCAGAACCGAACTGACGGCTTCCATGCAGTAATTCGTAAAAAAGTCGCATCACTGATGCGTAGAACGCGGGACAGTGACAATAGCATCCTAGAAACAGTTGTGGAGAGTCCTTACTCCCCTATTCTGAGGCACTATGTGGGGATAATGGTCGGGTAGCTCATTCCTCACCTTGTCATTGTTTGCACATTCTGCCTCAGACACCTAATTTGTTGTTTATTTTTTTGGTTTGCTTTCTACTAACACTAGTTATAAGATATTTTACTAACAAAATGGACTTCATTGTTGTCTGATTCTGATATATATAAATAAATAAATAAATTAACCCGTGGCATAAAAAAAAACGTATCTAAAATGGCGGCACTATCATTCCCTCTCACTCGCACATTAATCCTGTATTTTGGGCCCTTTCAATTTAGACGTTTCTATAATGGCGCGGCTTACCTGATTCTTTTAATAAACATATTTTAAAAGCTAGGTCTAAGAGTTACAATGTAATATAAGTTAAAATTCTTGGTTACGTTAACAATAAAAATATATAATTAAATAATAAAATTAATTTACTAACATAGTTTTTTTTTTCGGGTCCATTTCATCAAAACTTGTATTCATATTCTTGTCTCGCCTCTTTCCACGCTTCATATGTGAGACGTTGGTTTTTATGAACTTCCGCAGTCTGGTCCCACAACACTGGCCTCTCTTCTACCAAATTAATTAATAATTCGTGGTTGATCTCCGTGAGCAGTTGAGCACCGTGCCCGGTTGCGCGGTGAGCCGGCGTCGTGTGATTGGCTTCATAGTGTCCCATACAATACTGACGACCGGACGTAGACCCGGTTTGACGCCGGGCTTAGCTCCGGCGAAAAACCGTCTCGTGGGCATGAGCGCTGAAGCTAATTTTGCTTTTGATGCGGGACGCGACAAAGAGCGTCATTCGTCATTTTATTGAATAAAAAGCCTGCACGTAAATAATCTCACCTCTTCTATAAAATTTCACCCTGAAAACTTAAGTGAAGTGGGCTTGTAGTGAGCTGTCATTCCACTTGATGCTAGGACCCTATTTACGCCTTACTTCAAACTCGCTTCACCTAGGTTTTCACGGTGAGATTTTCATAGAATAGATCGGCAGTTTGAACACCTCAAGTTAGAGTGCGTTCCGATTTTAGCGTGCTTACTCCCGTTCCGAATTAGCGTGAGCGCGATAACGATGTCCGGCGAATCGTCATTGATGACGTCATGACATGGGCCATCTTGCGATAACGCCGACGATACTATAAAATAATATCTGCGTGAGCGCTGCCAAAAATGACAGTGGTGCTGTTTTGTTTTGAGTTGCATCATATGTTTAAACTGACGTAGCATAACAGAAGAAATGTGGTGTACACACAAAGAAATACTGTAATCCAACCATAAAGTATTCATGTGGATAAAGTTTTGACATTGAGCGAGCACTGTGAGCGCGTATATGAGTGTTCCAAATTGTTGACAGCTATCAGCCTAGATATCTAAATCGGAACGCAAAATATTGATGTGAGCGCTGTAAGCGATTATGGCATAATTCGGAATGTAAACAAAAAACAGATTCAATCACATTCAATTCAATGTTCAAAATATATCAACGAAATTAAAACACATTTTAGCATAATAACCTATTTAATAATTCAGAATTCAATATTTTATGAAAATAAACTGACAGCACGACACAAATAAAAAAAAAACTATTGAAAAAATAGCCAAAAATAGAACAAAAAACGTATAAACGTGAAACCCTATATAAAAAGAAAAAAATAACCTTGAAATTATGACCGTACTTACGTAAGTACGTATGAAATTTTTTGATTAAATGTTGTCCCGCTCTAATTATTAACCTAACGTTCTGTTAAAATTTAAAATAGTCGCGGTCCCCCGACGGGACAACATTTAATCAAAAAAATTCATACGTACTTACGCAGGGTAGTTTTTTTTTTTGTGTCAGGCTTTTTTAAATTTTTTATTTAATTTTTTATTTCATGCGTTTTGTAGGGACTCCTTATTATTTAATTTATTTTATTTTCTTGCGTTTTAAGATTCATGTTATTTGGTGTTTAATCAGGTTTTTTGTAATTCGCCATTTTGTGGCGGCGGCCATGTTGGATTTGAAATTTGTCATAGTGTATAGTATTCTACTAATCAAGCCCTTTCCGTTCGGGAGCTACGATGCCACAGACAGACATACATACACACACACACCCCCACACACACACACACACAGACACGTCAAATTTATAACAGCCTGTCGTTTTTGCGTCGGGGGTTAAAAATTGTATGACGTAATCTGGATAAGAGATTTGGCCTATTTTATTGTTTTCCTACTTTTATTTATAAATCTGCGTACATTTTTATACGCCTATTACATATAAAATTTATATGGTTCCACGTGTAAACGATCATTGCTGAACCATACGTATCTTACAGACAAAGAAAAGCAATTTTCTGAGGTATGATCATAAACAGGGTGTTAAAGAAATTCCGTACCATAGCTTAGGGGTAGGTTCAGTGTCGATAAAGGAACCCAGGAAAAATAAAAAATAGGTAAATAAAAACATTAAAATATTATTGCAAGATCTACCTAATTTAGTACCTACTAAATTAAAATAGCAATCGCTTAGAATTAAAATTATTTTATTTGTTTAAATGCTTTAATTACTTACCTACTATCGAACGCGTTGTCATTTTGTCCTTCACTTCTCGCGTCCGAATACTAAGGGCCGGCGCATTATTTGCTACTGAAAACGGATCGCGACATATGGCGCAAGATGTGAAGGACAAAATGACAATGCGTTCGATAGTAGGTAATAATTTTAATTCTAAACGATTGCTATTTGCAGTTAGTAGTAGGTACTAATTTTTTTTTTTTCCCCTATGGCTACGACGGTACGTAAATTACAATTTCCACTTTCCCTTCGTACTTTAACGGGCTTAGGACCGTCAAAATACAAAACCTACGAAAACGATTTTGTTTAACTAGTATTCAACAGAAATACGAGTAGGTATTGTAGTAAGGAAGAAAAAATAAGTACTTGGAATTATTATTGTAATTTACGTTATACGTGCCTACTTACCTAACCTTCACCCGGAATTATCGAAGTGTTTGGGCGTAGGTATTTCATTGCGTTCGATAGTAGGTAACTGTAGAAAATTATTAATTAGCATTTAAACAAAATAAAAACTTATTTTAACTAATTTTTTAATCAATTCTAAACGATCGCTATTTAATTAGTATATCGGAGTCATTCGTTTGACTATTCGGAACGCTAGCGCCATCTCGTGGCGCTATACAGAGTCTAGCCTGAGTTCGTGGGGGGACGAGAGCAACAGCTACAAAAGCGGTGTGAGCAGAGCTCTCGAGAAGATCGAAACATCGGACATCGTACGAACAACATGTGCTTAGAAACTGTCTCGCGTTCCGTATGGTTGAGTTGTATACCTACAGTGTGTGATACGCTAGTGTTCGTAAATTATAATCTGATTTGAACTGAAAACTGTTTTTCTATTGTGCTACCAACACTACCCATAGTACGCCTACACTAATTAAAATATGCCTGATGTTAACGAGAAACAGACATACCTTCTCCGACAAGTATAATTTTTTACATTTTTTTTTTTTTGTCATAATTTTGTTTTTTTTTTTTAAGTTTTTTTAAAGGTATTTATTTTTTATTTTTTACGGGTTCCTTTATCGACACTGAACTCACCCTGAAGCTATGGCACGCAATTTCTTTAACACCCTGTATACCTACTTACAAAAAATGTAATTTCCAAAATGTGATCCGAGGTATGTCCTTTGAAATATATAGGGATTTATTTATAAACGATGATTTAAGATTAGAGACGTTTTAAGCGAGAGAGAGCGATGCGACTATAGTAGAACAATTTCTGTGAAAACTTCATTGAAATTGTTCAACCAGAATCGCGTCGCACCGTCGCGTTGCGGCTGTCTGCCGTCTCCTTTAACGTCACAAAATGTATGGATAAGAGTGACGTTATTACTTAACTTTAAGGAACGTTTACAATTAAAGGGACATGTGTCGCTTATAACAAATTGTGTGAAGAACAACTTTCTTACGTAAGGAACTCACCAGTGTATTGTAAATCCTTAACAAAGCGTACTTAGTAACCATACAAATGCTGAGATAGGAGCCTTTTGGCCTCGTATAGGACTTTCTGTTTATTTTTTTTTCCTTTTGTTACTTTTTTATACAATTTGTTTTATTTTTTATTTTTAACTCTGTTTAATTTAGTTTTATGATCCTGTACGAGTCGCAATAAATACTTTTTCTTTCTTTCTTTCTTTCTTTACAAATAAAAACCAAATTTAACGGCAGTTGCGGTCATAAATTGTGCGAGTGGGACGGAGAATATCTTTCGTCCCACTCCCTCGTTTTATGACCGCCCTTACCACGCACGTTGACGTATAAAACAGACCCATATAACCCTAAAATCTACCTACGACTAAACTTAACATATACGGGTCCGTTAGGACGTATCAACATGTCTGCTAGAAGCGCTGGTCGATATCCTTTAACTCGCAACGACAATCTGAAGTTACGACATATTGCACTGAACACGCATTTCATCTCGAGCATTGCAAACCGTTGACCTGTGGACAAGAGAATGTTATTCTAGTTAGCACGCAACAGAAAACTGATCTTTCTGAAAGAAGGAAGGAAGATTCTTTTTATTGTCACAATAAAAAATAACATTATACAAAATTACATCAAAAGTCCTCCAGACCGTATTTTAGCCACGGCTGCCAATCTCAACGGCGACTAGCCTTCGGCGCGGGAAATGTTATAGTGTACAAGTGTGCGCGCAGACACAGGTGCACTCTCTCTTCCCTCACTGTGCTGAGTGTCGTGGGTTCGATTCCCGCACGGAACAAATATTTGTATGACCTACACGTATTTGTTCCGAGTCTGGGTGTTTTTCTATCTATAATATGTATGTATTTACAAAAAAAAAAAAATGTATATAAGTAGTTTATCAGCCATCTTGTTACCATAACACAAGCAGTAGGTTGCTTAGCTTGGGACTAGATGGCGCTGTGTGAAATGTCCAGGGATATTATTATTATTATTACTATCATAGTCCGATGGGACGGCAATCCGACACGACCGGAGAGAGATCAGGCGGCTTAACGTGCAAATTTTTGCCGGAAGGGATCAGCTCAGCAAAATTTCAGATGACAACTTTACCTACACTTGGTATTACCAACGGTGTCATACGCTCCTTGAACGTACAGTGCCAAATGTAGGATATCATCATCTCCCTGCCCTTGTCCCGTGTTACTTGGGGTCAGCGCAACACGTTTTCTTTTCCCATTCTCCCCTGTCACGCTTCACTACCTTCTCTTTCATACCTTACCAAATGTCAGACTAAGAGCTAATTTTTCCATCGCCAGATAATTTTTATTCGAGAAATAAAATTGACGTTTGACTGTTTTTGTCTATCCAAATTTCAAAATTATTCCTCGATTAAAGTTATCAGATGATTGAAAAATCAGCCATTGAGAGTACAAATAACCATTATAGATAGACAAATAAGTCAGTTTCCTGGAAGTCATTATAAATTAATACTTTAGTTTTTTCGCCGATACGTAGTTTCAATGGCTTGGCATAAAACGTTTCATATTTTTACGTATATATTAAAAATGGACGACATTGCGCCCTGAATCTATTCTTGGAGCTACAAATAACGAAAACTTATAAAAATGATAAAGACCTTACTTAGTCTAAGTCGACAGCGCGGCGAGGCGACCGTATGAACGTGTCTGGGTTATATTTACTACCGAATTCTTTGAAGACTCTTAAAGATAGAATAGGTTTTTCCGTATCTCAAAAATTTAAATCGTTAGATCTGCCCTCACCGTACTACATCGCGCGGAAAAATTACCATATGAGAACAGTGAGCAGAGAGAGAGAGAGAGAGAATAGAATAGAATAGAATACTCTTTGCGAGAGAGTGTGTGTGAGTGAGAGTGTCTTTCTGCCGTGCACCACAGGGTCCATAATTGTACCTTTTTTTTTTTTTTTTTTCAGGATGGGAAATCATCAAATGACTCCTCCCGCTCTGGGTGGAGCAGAAGGGAGTGTCAGACTCTTACTGACTAAAACCCACCCGTGTTCCTTCCTTAGCCCTTTATGTTCCAGGGCAGCGGTAACCCTTTCGGACGATCCCGCTACCCTGGCAGGCTTCGGCCCTATCGGGCCCCGTCACTTCTGCTGACATCTCTCCATAATTGTACCTTAACTTTAAGTTATTGTAACACTTCTATAACAATATGGAATGCAAATAAATATATGATGAGCTCATACAACAATAATGTGGTTTCAATGACAATCAAGTCAAGTCTCTGCGCTATTTTGGTTTTGACACCAAAATGGCGAACCGCGAATGGCGAAAAGCGCGACCCTATTTTGACACGGGTCGAATCTATGATTGAATTCTTTGCTATATCTACAATAAATCCTTAAAGTGACATAAGCAAAATCATTTATTCAACTTATGCTGAGAAAATTACATAAATCAGTCCCCCAAAACGCCCGCCCTTCACCAGTTCCTAGTGCTTTCGCTGGGAAGAAGTGGCGCAACAAACTTGTAAACCATGTTAGTATCTAATGGGGAATCTAGGCTAGGTCGATTTTCACCGTGCTTGTGATGTGAAGGTCGCTTTTCAAATCGCCTAACAAGCTGAATCGCCACATCATTCACACAGGTCGATAAAAATCGCAGGTGACTAATCTATTTTGCATCAAAATGGTGACCTTTATGCGGCGGGCGATCGCCTGCGACTGAACATTTTCATGGTCGATTTTAGTCACCCGCCCCATGCGACCTGGAACTTGCGATTTTGGTCACCTGCGGCCTAGCCGAATTTTCATTTACACTCTCGATTGTCACCGTGCGGCGAAAATCGGGCGGCTATGGTCTCCTGGGTAAAGCCCGCATAAGACAAATCTTTAATTCGTCACAGAGAAACGAATTTTTAGAAACAATACATATAATACATACATAAGTACATTGTATGTTAGCCACATAGTAATAATGTACTCGAAGAAAACCATTCATCACGTAAAATTAGTTTGTGATTAATTGAATAAAAAAACAAAATTGTTTTACCATTTTAATGAAAAATAATTGCATTACGTGTCAGCACGTTGGTTTCAGCTGTTACTGAAAGTCACGTGCTACACATTTCCAAACTAATTCTTCTATAAATAAATCTTACGTGCTTACCAATCACGTTTTGAGTTTTTAAACAATATAGACACAGCAGAATCTAATCAGGGACCAAACAAACAATCGTTAAAACAATATGTTTCCCACAAAATAACGTGTAGAGAAACAGACAGATTGTAAATGGCGTTTTGATTAAATTCGGTGTTTATCTCTTTAATTATTTCACAGAATAAAAGACCATTTAACTTAAAATTTAGCAATCAAAACTTCTGAAAGCTCACAGTTTGGAAATGATAAGGTGATACATAAATGCAGATAAATTACATATTTCGGCTTTTAAGTTTAAACAATCTTTTAAAGAAGTTTTGAATCATGTTTTTATATCTCAAGTGTTTGTTTTTCACATTTGTTTATTTCACCATTTATGCAGTACACACGTATATAAACAGACAAGAAAAAACAGAACAGAAAAAATAGGTACAGAGGTGATACTTATTTAATAAGAAATCTCTTCCAGCATACCTGCGATACGAGAATAGATGCAGAGATGTGCTGATTTCAGTTAATTTTATCGATAAAATTTAACGAATGCTGTGACCTCCTGAATTTGTACTCGTAGGAGTGCACTAGACAAAAACTGAATATCTATAAATTGGGACTTTTTGTTCATCTTTTGTTGGAGATCCTCAATCATTCACCATCATCACTTCAGCCGAAAGACGTCCACTGCTGGACATAGGCCTCCCCCAAGCACCTCCACTTCGACCGTTTCAATGCTTATCGCATTCAACGTGTTCCTGCGGCCTTCACAAGGTCGTCGGTCCACCTTGTGGGAGGCCTTCCAACGCTACGTCTTTCGGTACGTTGAAGGTCCTCAATAAATAATTAAAATAAATTAAGTTACATAACGAACCATACCTATACAATTCCTCGGTCCGGCGCTGAACGGCACGAATGCGTACGGATGCATCGGTGCCCCGCTGAAGAACCGGTCCGGTTTGAAGACTTCCGGCTCAGGAAACAGATCCGGTCGCCGATGCAGGTCGTAGATATGGATCGACACTTCCGATCCTGTCTTCACTGGTAGGTCCTCTGTAACAAAACAGTAGGTTGAAGGCAATAGCAGACAATCTGACGCACTGAGACAAGACTTGGAAATTTTAATTTTCTAGCATTTCCAATATCATTTATGGAAAATTTGCAAAAGCGCCCGGAGACACTTTTCCAGGGAGACTTTCCCACACAGAACGTAACAACCACCAACAGATGTGTAATAAAAAATACTACAGGCACATTCACAGAATAATAATAAAGTTAAATAAAAATCATTGAGAACCTAGGAGGAAAATGATCAAAAATTTAAATTTAATTTACAGAGGACCTTGATGTTCCAAGTTGCAAATTAAGGGTTTTAAATAAATAGCTCGGTGTTGCCAGGCCCGATTATTTATTAACCAAGCAATTATAATTTACAATATTGAAGTTTGACCAGTTCCACCTTATATCAATCACTCCCAGAAGTCTATAATTGATTGAAGCTGGCAATTTCGGTCAATTATGAGATGCATTTATTGAAAGTAGCGAACGTATTCAACATTCAGATAATATATATGCGCATACCGCCGTTGCCCGCCGGTTACGCACAACATCGCAACTAAATTCCCAGCGATTTATTTTAAATCGTCCGATCACGCGCGTATCGCGTACGTATTCCCGAGAGCTCGAGGGGTGTGATTTTTACAACGGATTGTACGATCGTGAAGCATTTGCTAATGCTAAACTATTACGGATTTGTTTTATTGTCTTTTTTCAAATCCTTTTGTCCCGTATCGATCGGCACGAAGCATACATAACAAACATAATCAGCCTATGACGTTCCCACTGCTGGGACACAGGCCTCCTCTCTGTGAGAGGGAGTGGGCCATAATCCACCACGCGGACCCAGTGCGGGTTGGCAGATGTCACATGTCTTTGAATTTTTGGTTCTAGTTTGTTGGTTCACAAAGCTCATGCCGTACCAAAAATGAAATCGATGAAATTGTTTATCAAATATTGTCCATATTTTCAAATCACAGCCGTCATTGACAACTAAAATGGTTATAACACAGCAAACTATCGTAATGTGTCAATTTAATAACAATTATTTATTTGTACTTATATTTATATGTCATTTGGTATATTATATTAGTTATATTTATATTTTTAATAGGTTTATCTTTATATTTAAAATACTGATCCCTCAATTTTCATGATTGCACCTACGACTGTCTGTCACTGCATCACCCAAAGGTTGACTGGTAGAAAATGCCTATGGCATTAAGTACACTTCTGTACATTTATGTGCTTGAAGTACTAAATAAATAAATAAATAATTTCCCTGGACGTATTTTCCAGTCAGTAAGATGGTATTGAAGTTGAATGTCCAGGGTGTTCCACAAGATACATACGAGTATATACATTTGTATTCCATATATCTCCACTCCTAAAGCTATTTAAACACACCCACAATGCCACATTATCAGAAGTTTGGAACACTGGTACCAGTTCCCATTGTTTTGGGATTACGATGGAAAACTATATCTCATTGCTGTTTCCAATAAATGTAGGCATTGCCTAATTGGACTTCACTTAGGAGTTTCGTAATGCCCTGGTCTTACTTAGAATAGAACAGAATACTCTTTATTTTACACCACACAAATTACAAAAGGAACAAAGTGGATACTTAGTTCAAATAAAGTGGATTTTTCCTTAATTATGAGTAGGTACACTTTGTATAACTGAGCGTTTCGGTCCTTTAACTACAAGAGGCTCTTGTAAGCTTTCATAATCACTGTTTATTCAGTACCAAGTCTGGCAAAATCTAGTTTTCATTTAGGTACTAAATTAAGTCTGTAAGGCGAATTTATTCGAGAGGGGCTTGTAGCTAAGTAATAACAGTCGCACGGGTCGATCGATCAGGTTAAGCTAGGGTTGCCGCGGTTGGTCCGTGGATGGGCGACCATTTTCACAAACCAAGATCCCTCCGTGCCTTGGAAAGCACGTTAAGCCGTTGGTCCCGGCTGTCATTCGTGGATCTTTGACAGTCGTTACGGGTCGTCAGTAGCCCGAAAGTCTGACAACCAGTCTTACAAAGGGGTATCGTATCACCCAGTCACTGGGTTGTGGAGGTCAGATAGGCAGTCGCTCCATGTAAAATACTGGTATTCAGCTGCATCCGGTGCTGGTCCGGTTGGACTGGAAGCCGACCCCAACATAGTTGGGAAAAGGCTAGGCAAATGATGAATGAAGGCGAATATATTTTTTTAATAGACCTTTCATTTCATGGATTAAAGCCATTAATTAACAGGGTAGGTTAAAAAATCTAAATCCTCTGAAAATACAAATTGATATTTACCCTCTTGAAACTAAATAATAGATTTAGAATAACAAAATAATAGAGGTATTCCACTTAGAGCACTGATTTCAACAGCACTCGTGACGTGCGGTTCGGAGGAACAGTTTATCAAAATTGTTTTCAGTTCCCGAACAGCACCTACGTAAAATATTTTTTTAGTGATGGGACCTACTTTTTTGTTCAAAGGATAATCAAGCAAAACATAATATCCGGGCGGATCCCAGGACCAGTAGGTAATGAATTGCGTTTCTAGCGAATCCAAAATCCTGTTTTCCATGATTTTTAACATAGCTATTGCAGGAATTATTTCTGGGAAGCAAAATGGGAATAATTTGAGGTTCGATTAAATACACTACACACGATACGATACGATGCGATCTTTACACTTCTAGAGGTATACCCCGCTTGGCTATATACTGGTGACCCCGACGTGATGTCAGCATGACGCGTAGTTCGCATGTGGCGTTGTAGATACTGTGCAGCGAGTGGACTGTAGAATTTAACTGTGCTGCTAGTCGAGCTCCTCTGGTTCCAGGACGGCAGTGATTTTGTACCTGTTCCTGCAGCGGCTCGGTGGGGACTCCAGGAGAGGGTTCTTTGGGGTCTTATTCAAATAAATTGCGGTTTTAAATATGTGAAATGAGATTGAGACTTATAATATCCAACTTTTTCAGGAGCCAGATGGGCATAGTGACGTCTTGATTATGACCGATTTCTACTGGTTGAGTGACTAGCTAGCGTGCGTTCTTTTATACTGTATCAAATTAAGCTGGCCAGTGGATCATTTTGATTTGCACGATTTTTCTCTCGGCAAACTCGCGTCCAAGCTCGTTACGCTTGTGATTGGATATTTTGAGTCTCCGCTCCTTTGTTTTATTAAACTTTAAGCATTTTTGTACATTTAACCAATGATATTTTAGTAAACAGATATGTTATGAGCGCGCAAATCGTGAAGACTAGAAAACGTCCTAATTGGGACGTATTGCCTTTAGTCTGTGTCACGCACGTCTGCGAGTGACACGGTGCGCGCTGCTACGTAATTACCATCCAAAATGCCATCTTGTGTATTTAGAAAGTGTACCAATTATGATACCAAAGTTAATAAAACACAAGGGATCTCATACCACACAGAAGTACACAATATACTTCGATTTATTAATATATTTCAATTATTTTCCTAATATTCTGATATTTGGAGGTTAGAAAAAAGAAAGAGATGGAAAATACATTTTTTGTAGTATGAACGACAAGGATGCGTGCACTCCGGACATAGAATAAAAGTACAGATGCGAATATTAGGCAGTAAAGTCATCTTTACAGCAGAGTTCTAGTTTCCCTTTTAATAACTTTTCTTTATAATTTTGTTTGATATATTTAATTATAAATTAAACAAAAAAACTATAATTGATAAGTATACAACAGTTCGCCTTCATTCCGCTCACGAAATAAAAAAGCTCTCTAAGAGACAGAAAAGAAATAAATTAAATCTTTTCGAAGGTGTATGATTATTTTTACAATATAAATATATTTCTTTCTTCTTAAAACGTGTTTTATTTTTCACCTACCTACCTTTTAATAGTGTTTATTCGTTGCATAGGCACAAATCCCGGCTGCAAATTCTGTACACGCGGTTTGTACTTTCTGCCTAGTTAATTTGTTAGTCTATGATGCCAACGTGCGGTGATTGGTGGCCCGAATAATGTTTGTTTACATTCACGCGCAATTGACAACATCTAGCTGTCACTTTTTTTCTTATTGGTTTTATCGAGCTATCCTTTTTCTATCCTTTTTACTTGTAGTGAAATGTAAAATGAATGAAAAGTGTGTGTGTGCTGCCTCTCGGCGCGGAACACTTTTTTCTGTTGTTTTGTAAGTGTATAACATATCTGTTTACTAGAATATCATTGCATTTAACATTGATTAGTCTCTATTCTAGCTAAATTAATAACAATATGGTTATTGCACG